>OY294061.1:7771944-10171944 GCA_958510865.1 Myrrha octodecimguttata
CACCTTACATACATTTGTGACTTCTATAGTTTTTTCTCTGAAACTGAAATTCGTTTGTAATTGTGAGCTCGGCTTACTCTCAAAAATTATGCTCTTGGTTTTACTTGTGTTTAGTGAGAGTGCATTCTTTTGACACCACTGATTTATGATTTCCATTGCCTCAGTCAGCCCAAAAATCAGATCACCTTTATCTTTTGCAGTCACCAGAATGTTGGTATCATCAGCATATATGTATGTGTCAAAAAATTTGTCAGCAAGTACCATCGGAAGATCATCAATGTATAAGGTGAACAATAAAGGTCCTAAAATACTTCCCTGCGGTACCCCAAGATCCACAGTCACGTCCTCTGATACATACTTCGATGAGCCCAAAGAAATCTCCACCCTTTGCTGTCTTCCCTTAAGATAACTCTTGAATAACTGAAGCATAACATCCCTCACTCCACACATCTCTAATTTGAATAACAGGTATTCATGATTGACATGGTCAAAAGCCTTTGACAATTCTACAAATAGGGCCGCTGGTACGTCTCCCTTCTCTAGCATCTGTATAACTTTCTGAGTGAGCTCAAAAATTGCCGTTTCCGTGCTTTTATCTTTAATGAATCCATGTTGTGATCTCGATATTATCTTGAACTTAAGTAAAAACTTCAATGTTCTACTTGCCAGAATTTTTTCAAATATCTTGGCAAATGATGTAATGTGAGATATCGGTCTGTAATTGTTCAAATCATCAACACTGCCCTTTTTATGAATGGGCCTAATCACTGATATCTTTAGACTGTCGGGAAAAACATATATATAAAAATATATTTCCTATCTTGATTCTTCCTTAAGGTAATGTGCTTACGGCTGGTCTAACCACTGATAGTGAACAAATAACTTCCACAAGACTCTACTCATTAGCTTGATAATTGTAGAGTAAGTTTGAAGTTTAATTACGAAAGCCGAATTAGTGAAAAACTATCAAATGATTCCGCAGATATACCCTTTCAAAATTTCAGTTTTCCTATATTTCCAAAAACATAGTACGAATCGCCCTTCAATGAAAAATTCCACCTTGAAGTTTCAGCAAAATGGGGTCTACAGAACAATGAGCAAAAAAAATTAAAGAGTCCTCCTGCATTTTGTTAAATAGAAAGAGTTATTTTGCTCCTAGTTCTGTAGACCCTATTTGGTTGAAACTTCAAGGTGACATTTTTCAAAGGGCGATTTAATCTTTGTTTTTGGGAATATTGGAAAACTGAAATTTTGAAGGGTATATCTGCGGAATCATTCGATAGTTTTCACTAATTCGCCAATTCATCCTTCAAATTAAACTCCAAAATTAGTCTACAATTATCAAGCTACTGAGTAGATTCATTCGTTATTTGGTCTTCTATCATTGGATAGGCCAGCCGTAAACACATTAAATTTAGGAAGAATCGACATAAGGAATATATTTGTAGAGTAGGTTTCAGTTTAATTAAGAATGTCGAATGCTCAAATGGGTTGAATTAGCCAGTTATTTTTCAAATAGTTATATACCCATTCGAAACGTTGGATCGAATTGCAATCTAGTACTTGATCGGGAATTATAGCTTGAGGTTCATGCAGATTTTCCTGAGGGCCATATGGAAAAAAAAACCGCGTTTGGGAGGGTCGATACTTGTACAGATGACCGCTTCGGCACCGGAGCAAGCGCCTAAATGCTGCTGACCTCACGTCAGTGCTTTTCTAGTTTTTTTTAATCTATAAAGACTATTTATGGCTCAAAATTTGACAATCACAGACACTGGGCCATACGATAGCTCTTTGGTCCCTAGAACAAGCGCAAAATGAAAGAAAATAGACTTTTGCTCAATATGTTTCATTGAATGAAATGAATATCTGATCGAGTTGACAAGTTGTTGAATATTGACTTCAATATCTCCCAAGACGAATATCCGATTAAGCTAAAATTCGAAACAATGTTCTCAAGTGGTGACGATTCCGATAAACTGCTCATGCGCTACGGGAAAGTACCGACAAAACTTCCTGGGAATCACATCATGAAGCATATGTAGAGTGTGAACAGACGCCGCATAATGTGACTGTAGGATCCAGTAAATGCTTCGACTAATCACCTGTAGATGTCGTGAACAGTGGATGCAAAGGAATATTCCATATATGTTATGTTTCGGAAAATTCAAAGAATACATATCCCTTTAGACTGAAACCGAGTCTTCGAGTTTTCGCTATCAATTAGAGTAATATTTCAACGGACCCGGAGATATTTTTTTTGAAATATATGAATTTCTGAAATAAATTTCGTGAATTTTCTATTGATTTGTTCCTCAGGAAAATCAGGGAATCTAATTGGGCTGAAATGAAGTACTCGGTTACGAAATGGTGGTTTGGACATTTCAGTGAAATTTGATTGAAACATGAAAATTTTCGACAAACATTTTTTGAGAAATTTTTCTATTGATAATTCTTCATATTGCTACTGTTCATATACTGACCAAGTCTCACTTCGATCAGATAAATATTTTCGAGTTATTGAAAAATCAAAATTTCAAATGGCTGTAATACTAGAACCATTCAGCGCATTCAACCCATTAACGAAATTGACCGAGATATTCAGGATCAGAACCTATCCTGAGAGTTTCAAGACTTTAGGTCCTTTCTTTCGGAAATTATCGCACACACGGGCGGACGTGTGAGTCCGATCAAGTCGTTTGAGACTAATTTCGGCTCAAAATTCGAAAATTACAGACATCGTGACGAAACGATAACGCGCTATTCTCAAGAATAAGCGCGTAAAAACGAAACTTTTCAATCTAGAGGAACATTTCGATTTTCATTGTCGAGTTATTGTACCTGGGAAAGACCAAATTATTAGAACAAAAAAACCAGAGAACCTAAACACGTGGTTACTTCAATTACGTCAGCAGTACTTGGAGAGAAAATTTGCTTCATAAAAGGACGGAAAAATGTGACAAGTGTCATACAGAAATGTGTTGATTGTCGCAAGCATCATGCTAAACCAACTTAAGGTAAGCGTCCATGAGGCGGACGGGCCGAAGCTCATCCCAGGCTGAAAAATTCGCCTGCGTAGATTTCAATGCCAAATGAAACTACAACATAGCGTCTCAGTGCCGGGGCTCGGCGGAATCAACCGAAGGATCGCTCAGTGAGCGTATTTATCCGTCAATGCTACCCGATCTGCCTTCAGTTCAGCAGTTTCCAGTGCGGTTCATTTGGAATTGGTCAATTACTAGAATGTGGATTCGTTATGAAAACTAGGTAGACCTTCCGTAATCTATAGCAACAGTGGCACGAATTTCTTCCGCTTAAATAACAAATTGAAATCCGACGTTCTTGTATCGCTTGCGGTACAAAAGATAGAAGATAGAAGATTTCATCCTCCGTTGTCATCGTGGTGGGAATTATTCTGGAAAAGTCTCAACTGTATTCTGAAAAAATAACTGAAACGTTCACTTTGAAATGCAAGTGTGAATTATGAGGAAGAACGACTTTGGTAGAAGGGAAAGCCATAATGAATTCGCGCACAATACTGTATTTTTCGGAAAGTTAATAATAATAAGTGCCCTAGTCGCTATGTTCATGCAAGTGATGAAAAAAATAAGTGTAGTGGATTCGAACCAAATGGAAAGAGTAGATGAGACAAAATGGTTCGCATTTGGACAAAAGATAAAAAAGTATTTGAGGCTGAGGTTGTAAATACTTGCTACCCGATAAGGGAAACTATAATTTACAGGGAAGAACGCGTGGAGCAGTTGTTATCTCGATTAGAAACGATAATTCGAAACAAAGTGATTGGCGAAAAACGTATTTTTCGAAAAGAAATAGTGCCCTCATCGCTTCAATATTCTGCAAGAAATGAAGAAAATTAGTGAGGTGGATTTGAAAGAATAGAAACGGTTCGTAAAAAGGCAAAATATGAAAAATAGCTTGAGGCTGAGGCTTAAGAAAGAATACTGAAGCATTAAGCTATCCGAACAGAAACTTTAAATTACAGGCCTGGAGGGTGTGTCGTCTTGATTGGGAACAATAATTCGAAACGAATAGATTGGCAATCGGTAGAATAAGTTAGTTATACGATGGAAAATACGCCCAGGTACGCGCGAAGTTGAGTACACGTCCTTTTCAGTAAGTCTAAGATCCGAACCTACATCGACCCTAACCGAGCTGAAAATAGAATGAAACTTATTTTATAATAAATTTAGTATATTAGAAAATATATTAAAAATAGGTTGCCTAAGAAATCGTGGACAAAATATTTTTAATTATTTTCTAAGGCACCTGTTATTTATCTGGGCAAACTACTGGGTTGCCAGGTTTAAACAGGTATGACGATGCCAGTTACTTTCACTTGGTAGGATAAAACAAAAGCTTTCATATCAGCATGAGCGCTGTGTTATTGTGAACACGTTGATATAGAGTTGTTCGCAAAGTATTCGGCCCTAATAGAGGTTTGCTTGCAAATGAAGTAATTACTCTCAAATCGACAGCGCTGTCTTTCAGCTACGGGAACAAACCTTCGGTGACGCGGACACTCCACGCAAGGCTAGAAAAAGGGAAGGGTTAGGGTAAGAACGTTACCACTGCAGGGCGAAACAGAAAATTGATGGAGTGACTACGTTGATTCGCTATGATTTGACAGGAAATTGCGAAAGGCTAATTGTCTATGTTTCATATCATTTTCCTGAGGTAATCTCAGAAGAGTTCTTTCAGGAAGATATCTATAGCGTACCGAAGCATTATTCTCTAAAGGTTTGTTCGTTGTACCTGCATAAATTACACTCATTCTGTCATCTGTGACTACAGTCAATTGGAAGTCAGTGGAGTAAGTGTAGTTAGTGCAGTTCATGCAGGTACAACGAACAAACCTTAAGAGTTGCTGGTTTATTTCAACTATGTTTTTTGCATTAAAATTGAAAAATTGATAGACTTAAGAAAAATTAGTTTTTATTCCGAAGAAAATTACAAAATCTAGTTTCACAGATTTTTTTTACGCCGGTACAGTTTAAAAGCCATAAATGCGAAAAAACATGGCATATGACGCACCTTCGATTTTTTTTACAGGTAAGTCTTTCAATTTTTAATTTTCCTGCGCTTTTTTTCCTCGATAGTTATACAATGTAGTTGTTCAATGAATTTCAGCAATCTGGTGATTTGCCCACCAATAAGGTTAAAAAGTTACAAAACTGATTATCGAAACCAAAAATAGCCTCGGCGAAAATACTTTCACTTTGTATAATGGGGCGATTATTAAAGTTATTAAAATACATTTGACGAATCCCAACAACATAAAGCAATTGTACAGTTTCTGCCTCACAAGTGCCACCGGAATGCAGTACATAAAATGTTGTATTAAAACTGCGCAGTCTCTGCATTGGTGATACTGCTGTCCTAAAAATGCAGTCTTTTAAATACAGCTGCTGTACGGCTTTTGTGCAACAAAATCGAAATGCTGTATGAGACAACGCTGTCTCTGTCTTTGATGCTATATTTCGTTTTAATAGTCAGACATCGTTGTCTGTGCCGATAGCCTGTACGTTATAGAGAAGCGTTGTCGATCGTCGTCGTCGGCCATGCTGATTTGTAACAGAAATTTTTTTGTTGTGTAGTGAATTCGTTTCTGATTCTAAGTGAATCGCGCTATTTGAACTGACTGTTTGTTTCGAGTTGATTGGGTGTAAGTGTGAAAAACTGATGTTTCGACAGGATCAATTCGCGAAAAAACGAAATAAGGCAAATTAGACTGATCTGAGTGGCTAAGATAAATATTTAGATGATGCCGATTCTTTTGGAACTGGAATAAATAGACAATAGAAGAAAACATCTGAGCCTTTACCTGAACTGGACAGGGTCAACAGAAAACAGAATTTCGAAGTACAAAAACATCAATGAAGGAATTTTAGGTATTATATTCACACAAGGTAAACCTTTTTTTGTGTATTAACTCATTTTTCTCCACTTCAAGTTGCTGTACGAAAGAACAAAGAGAGCAAAAATGATTCACCAACCGATATTGAAACAACCATCATGGTATGATTGAGAAATATGTATCTACTTATTTTAAGAAACGAGGGAGAGTCACCCAATAATATATTATATCATGTATAATCTTTGATATGGCCGGTATTTGTGTAAATTCAAGTTTTTTCCATTAAAGTCATGTTCCTAGTGCAATATTTTTTTATTAGGTTGAATTTGCTATGAATTACTTTACGTTATATGCTCAATATAAACTAGGTTAACCCGATCCCTAAGACAACCAGTATGTTTCAGGAATCCGGCTTACCTCCGAAAAACCTATATTTTTCAAGTAATTGCATTGAAATTCTGGACTTACATACTACAGATTGTGTCTTTTGGTTTAACAAGAAATGGCCGTACGATTTTTCAGATAATGTTGTGTACATTTTTATATATTTGAATTCCATGTTGAATTTTTGGTGAAATGTGAAAAATTAAATAATTTAAATATTTTTCTGTTGAGTAATCAATATCTAGATACAGAAAGAATTGCAGAATTGCAGAATTCGAATATGCAAAAATATAAACATCACATCATATAAGAAAATCAAAATTTATTTGGCAATCTCCGAATAAACTGGAAGGAATATACTCACTTTTTTACATTTATCGATGGTAAATAATTTAGTATCAATGTGCAAAGTTTCAATTCAGTCTCTCAAAAAATAATTATTTTTTCGGGAGTGAGTCTTATTCCTGTGAGTCTCGTTATAAAGCCGAGCTTCTGCTGCATTATTGCTGCTTAGAAACTTCATATCGAAGTAGCACAGTTGGTGCATTATTACTATGTGCAAACTGCATTACAAAGTGGCATAGCTCCTGCACAACTGCTGTATAGTGGCTGTACTTCGAACGCAGTTTGAGCTGTACAGTTTCGATGCAATTCCGCGGGACTTATACGGTCCGTTCCGATACAATTACTGTACCACCATCGCTGCACTTCAAGTGCAGCAACGCTGTACAGTTTTTGTACTCTTGCTGCGTTTTAGTGTTTGCTGGGATGCGTCCAACCTGCAGAATTTCTGATGGTATCGATGTTAACACCTGCCCAAAAAGCAGCAGATGTTGCTTTGTACTGAAAAATGAGTTGTGTCGGTACCACTTGACGTAAGCACCTCTTTCAGCCATCTACTTATTGTTTGTTCTGTAACCTTGTGGAGTTTTTTTGTGAGTCAATGAGAGATACTGAGTGTCCCGAAGGGATTGGGTATTTTTTCAATGTAGTATATCAATAGTGACGCAATACAGAGTTCCGTACATTTCTTGAGAAAACGAAAATAAAATATTGGATGCAATTTATTTCTTTCCGAAGTATTAATTTCAGCTGAGATTTTAATCTCTGAATCTTCAGAGACGGTTATATTGTCTAATGGAATTTTCGAGATAGTAACCAATAGCTAGATCCAATAAGATTGCTAGTTTTTTCGTGAGGAGTGAAAGGCTGAGTCCTTCTGAAGGATATAGGACTTTCAGGTACTCCGATACTTAATCGGGGTTCAAAGTGCATTCGGCGGTCTCGTATCATATATGCCTTGAAGAATCTTTTGATGATATTTTCGTCAAGTGATTGTGGTGGATTTATTGAATTCAAAGCAGATCTATAAATATTTAGGGTTGAAAAAGAAAGATGTTTATTTATCTGATTCTGAATAAATACACAAAAATGTCTAAATTTGTATCCTATGGGATTGATTGAATTTTCTGTGCAATAGACCCACCATTTTCGATGACTTGTTTCGTTCTATCTAAGTGTGCCTTTGCTAATTGATGCTATCATAACTGAGATAGTGCTTTCTGGAACTCTCCTATTTACCATTGACGTCGGATAATTTCCCAGCAACCGACGAGAGGTTTTGGTGAAGTGGATGTGGAGTCCTGAAAGAAGACTGTAAAAAAAATTTTTCTGTCCAATAAATAGTGGTACGGAAATCAAGAGCTTACTGCAAAGAGGATACCAAGACTGAGTAGGCCAGTTGGACTCTACAACTATGCCTTCAGCTGTATCCTGAATAATTTTACAGAAAATCCTATTAATTGGACAGAATGACGGAAATGAATAAAAAAACTCCATTCAATTATGAAGGCATTTATGTATTTGCAGTCGGTGTCGGGGACCTAAGAAATATAGTCTGAAATTTGGCATTCAATTTTGTAGCGAAACGGTCCACGTCTGGTTGTCCGAATTGTATAGAAATTGTTCGAAATACATCGATATTAAGTTTATATTCTGTCTCCAATGACGATGATCAGCATTGTGAGTCGGCGTGATAGTTATTTTTAGACAAAGCGAAAATATGAATATTTTGTTTTTCACATCAATCCCATAGCCCTACTGCTATTATTGGATTTGGGATAATAAATACTTTCCCTTTTATTAATACAAGAGATTGATGTCTTGTAATCTATTCTCAGTAGAATCTCACTATTGTCAATGTTTTTTACGAATGACTTCGAAGCATAAAATGCTACCAAAAGTTCTGAAAAATTTATATGGTATTTTTTTTGATTTTCTGATCGAAATCCGCGAGCTGACCCTCTACATTATGATGCCTATCCTGATCGGGACGCATCGGTAAATATTTCCAAAATTACGTCGTAATCTTTTGTGATTCTTTGTGAGGAACTCTTGTTATTCTGGATCCACCAATTCAAGTCAGTCTTCAAATACGATGGTAATATAATATCATGATGTAATCCCATCCATAATTTACCGCGGGGCAAGCTGCTACCAATTTTACGATAAGTTTTGACGATGAATGTATGGTACACTTTGGTTTTGTTTTGAAATCCAAAAGGGTATTGAAAATGTCTTTTCTTTCGGCAGATGTAAACGATAATCTCATTAATTTTGAGTTATATCTAAATCCTAAAAAGGTCAATTCTTGGAATGGTTTCAATGTACTCTTCTTGACGTTTATTGAAAAACCATCACTTAGGGTGTCAAGCGTATAATCGACTGATTTCTGGCATTTTGTTTGAGTTGATCCATTATAAAATATCATTTCTATGATTAATAATTTTACAACTTATTACAATCGAGAAATTCCTTCTTCTTAACACAGTAATGACAGGTTTAAATATTTTTGTGAAAACATAGATTGCTTTATTCAAGCCAAAAGGAATTGGTATATATCGGTATCATATAATAGGCATCTTTCATGTGAATATTTGCCAGGAGTAAATTCGAAGATAACAATTTTTCAACAGTTCTGTGATCTTCAATTTTGAATTGTGGTGCTACTATGAACTCATTGAGTTCTTTTAAATTGAGAATAAATCTTACTTTCCCATTGGGTTACTGGATCAAAAAGTAAGTTGATAAGAATTCACCTGGTTCATATTCATTCACTCACATACTGCTCCAATTTCAATAAAATATTGATTGTATGTTCATGATAGTGTTTTTCAGCTTGCGAAATATCAACTTTTCCGACCAATTGTTGATAAGTTTGAAGGATATGACGAAGCCTTTGACCCAGTCCAATATTCTTTTTTCTTGAGTTATCATTTCCTAGTGGCTATGAAAACTTTTTATGCGTCCCGCATATGTTTTCTCAGTCACCTGTGGGTTCAATTTTTCTGTTTCGGGAATATTATTATAGTTTCCTCCTCCTCCAATTTCCCGACTCTTGGGTTTGATGTCAATTCTTGAGGTGTTGTTGTTCCAGTTCAAATAACGATTATCTTGGTAGCCAGAAGAACCTGCACGAATTTCTGTTGTTGGTCAGTGTTTGGGAATTGATGTATCCAATTTCATGGAGGTAGCTTTAAGATCCAAAAGATTCTTTTTCGCAACCTGGACCGCTTTCAAATCGGAGACAAAGTTCTTTTCGAAAAGAGATTCACCCGTTTGGCCTGTTTTGATAATTTTCCGAGAAGAATGGTTCAAGAAGGGTATAATAATGTATTCTCTATGAGTCGATAATGACTGCTTCACATTCGAGATCAACTGTGCTACATCTGCTAATACAGTGAGTGTCGGTTTGTATTAATCATCATTCTTCATCAGGATTTCTGTCATTCCTCTTCCTAATTCTGCTAAAGCCTGTCCCGTTTGGTCTCGCAATTTACCCATGAATCGATATTGCCTCATGTCTTTTTGATTCAAGCAAGATGCTATCCCTAATACGGGAGTTTTTAGCTTCGCACAATTTTCAAAAAGGGGATATTTCTACATTAGATCGGTCCTTACTTCCAATTTTGAAGGTAATCTTTCCATCTTGCAAGGATTTCTTTGTGTAGAGGTACCTTCGGTTGTTCGAGGACTTTAGGTTTGGTTCCTACGAATTCGAAGCTGTTGTCACCTCTTCCCTTATATTTTCAGGTATATAATGAATATCAGTTCGGGTTGTATGACCACTGGTGAATCTTTTCCTCCAGATGATGATGGAACAATTCGATTCTAGGATAACTACTACATCGGTTCTTCTAATTCATCATGAAATTTGTTATATCCATATAGAACAAATTTAGTATGACGACTAAAATGATTTTTCCATTCATTCAACTGATAGTATAACGACTATCCGAATTAATGTTGCCATTGAGATTCATAAAAAAATCATAGATGTGAAAATTGAGATGGTGTCACAAAAGTTGAAACTCAGTGAATCCACTAAATCACATATGACCAGATGAATCGATAGTGTCACAACTATCCCAGTTCCATAAACCATATTCAGATAAGCATTCATCGAACCATATTTTCAATAATGTTCGTTTGATATTTTACTTATGGAAAAAACTCGATGAATACTTACCCAAACTTGATTCTGTATAAGATACACTCGATTCGTGATAATAATCGAATTTGTGTTTAAGTCGTCCTAATTCTTTTCTTTTATCTTCATACTTCCTTCTCTTCGTTTTCTCGCCGAAATCACTGACACTTTCTTTCGGAAATTTTCCACTTTTGCAACACTGCTGTATTAATTTAGGCCGATTCCGGCTGGTACAAATTATTATGAAGTGAATAAGGCTGAGCCAGCTGGCTAGAGATACAGTGTGTCATATGCACCGTTTTTTCGCATTTATGGCTTTTAAACTGTACCGGCGTAGGACAAATCTGTGAAACTACATTGTATAATTATCGAGGAAAAAAAGCGACTGAAAATTATTGTTACTTCGGTGCATCTAATATAATTTGCAATATTAATGTAGAAGTAAGATCAAACAATGTGTAGCATGCATGAACAGATCAGAAAATCTCGTCTGAAAATATTTCTGAGGATAGAGTCCGAAAGAAACTACTTAAAAACTCGATATTTGTGGAGTAGGTTTGGGGCTTGATTACGAAGGCCGAATCGTAAAACGGTAAAATCCAACAAATGATTCCGCAGAGAAACCCTCCTTTCGAAATTTTATTTTCCCAATATTTCCGAAGATACAGATTGGATCGAATGGAAATCCAGTACTATATTGAAAAATAACAGTTCGAAGGTTCATACAGAGTTTAATGAGGATAATATGATAGGAAGATCACAGCATATTAAACATGTATTCGAAAGAAAAAATTTGAAATTTTTTTCAAATTGTTCTGATGACACGATCATTACGAAATTTTGTACAAAGTGGAGTTTCAGCATCTTCAAACTAGGTGCGAAGTTTCATCATGATTGAATGAATATTTCCTGAGTTATACCGAAAAGAACAACGATATCGGGAAGAAAACCACGAAATTTCATATATATTTTCCCAATATCTCCAAAACTAATAACCGTATCGAATTGAAATTTGGTACACTGCTGTGGAATATGAAGCTCAAAGTTTGAACTGAATTTTTTCCAGATGTATATGACAGTTCGCGGAAAAAAATTTTTCCGAAAAAAATTTTGAAGAAAAATGTTGTCAAAATTTACTGATGTTATGATCCCAACAAAATTTCGCGAGAAGTTGCGCGTTGCTGTACTCCAACTAACTGCCAAGTTTCGATCCAATAATTCCAGTAGTTTTTGAATATCGCCAAAATAACGTCAAAACCTCTAAAGGCTTTAACTCCGCAACCGTTTGGCCGATTTTGAACAATAACGAACCGTCGAATTTTAAAATGTAACCTACCCTAAAAGTTTCAGGTCGATAGGATTCTCCGTACGACCTTTATCGTGTATACGACGGCCGGCCCGCCGGACAGAATCGATTTTGACATCGGATTCGTCATCAGTGAGTCCAGCCTAGTCGTTTGAGACCATTTTCGGCGCAATCATCGAAAATTACAGACATTTGGACAAAAGAATATCACGCTATTCCCCAGAACATGCGCGCAAAAAAGCGACCTGTATCGTTTCTGAGTACAAATCTGACTCTTTCATCAGACAAACGAGGAAATTTGCAGAAATATCATCTTTTGATTTATCGTTTCGTTAGACTCTTGTCAAATTGACAGTTCACATTGTTTATCGTTTGTTTTATTACGGTATTGTTCATTGGGCATCCTGTTTTCCTAGAAACTACCATTGATATAGAATAGTTCGATCCTGCAATCCGCAAGACCCAGAAAAAATCCTTCAACTACTTATGTATTTTCATTTCCGTCAGATTGGTATTTTAAGAATTATTTAGGAAAATAAATTTCAGGTGCCTATATCTCCGAAACCATAAAGTGGATTTTGCCGATTGAAAAACTCAACCAGCGCACTTGGATTCTAAACACACCCTGACAATTTTGAGCTAAGAGCAAACAAACAATACCACGTGGTGTTGAATTACGACTACACAACACAGCCACATTCAAGTTTCATTAAACTTCGTTAATATCTCAATGTCAGGCACCTGAATTGAGGCGTACATGTTTTAATGTTCCCAATAGCCGCGTAAAATCATAGAATTCGGAGAAATTTCGACGTTTATAGGTGAAAACGGGGTTTCGTTCTGCAGGCGTCAGTGAATATTTTTTGAAATTTTTTTTTTAGGATGCACTTAATTCTTTTGCGAGAATGCGAAATGTAAGTTATTTTCTCATTTTTCACTCCATTTCAGTTTTCATTTTCCTGAAAATTCTTGAATATAAAAGTGGCAACATTTCTTATTCTTACGATATTTTCAACCATTTGCACCAAAAAAGTTTTTTGAAAAAAACGAACTCTGGCCTCCAAAAGTCACCCTGTTTTATCCGAGGTATTGTACGCTCTTAAGTTTTTTCCTTTCAAAAGTTACATTGCATGAAATTAATTGGATTAGAAAAGGACAAAATTGAATTTGACCACATATTCGTCATCAGTGAATCTAAAAAACTCGGGTAAAAGATCGATTTTTGAAGTTTATTTTCAAAACGCCAGTAATTTCAAATGTAGGACATGACTTAGGCTAGGCGCGCACATGCAATTTTCTGTCACGCGACTGAATATTCGCGATCGCCAAGAAAGCAATTATTTGGTCGTATATGCGCGAATTCGCATTTTGTGTTTCAGTTCTGCGATCAAAATATCGCGCAACAGAAAATCGCATGTGCGTTTTTTGCCTGTGATTTTCTCATCAGATAACAGTCATCGGGTGGCATATCATCATTGACATAAATGTTCATGGTACACTGCCAAAGTATGGTGTGAAAGTGCTTTTTAAAGGGTACCTTAGAATCTGAGTGCTTGACCCTGTTATCTTGAAGGTATTATAAAAACCAGTATGAGATTTTCTAAGCCGCATTTCAAATGTTTGGGAATAGTTCCTGTACTTCAGCTTTTTTAGCAATATGAAATGAAAAGAACAAAAATTTTGCCAATTTTGTTAATTTTCTTTAATATTGGTTGATTTCCTCTATTTTCAGGTCTACAAATTTGCTCAATATTATAAAAATTATTTCGCGAACACACGTCCACACCAATAATCAAATAAAAATCTGGCATACGACGGTATAAACCATGAAAGACGTGTGATGAATTTTCTTTCGCATGTTTAACCTGTGGGTGTGCGGGACTGACTGAAAATGACTTGTGGTGTACCCCGGTTGGGGTTGGTTCGTCCAGTTGGTTTGTACAGGAGAGGGTTGGAAATAACACTCGAAGAACTCGTTAGAGGGTTTAATTACTATGGGCAATTACTACGGCATGACACATCAATGAAAGTTCCGCTTCATTGTTCTCACTCACTGTTTTCATAATACAAGCATATTATGATAACAGACGTGAGAATTCAATATCAGTAGGTAATTCATCCGAGCACGTTTTATGGATGATGCGAGGTTCTATGGACCTTGCTAGTCTTCACGTAATAATCATACAGAGTGTTTAGTCTGACAGATGTTACAGACTTTCAAGAAGTTGAAAAATAGTTTGAATCCCGTCATTCGCAGGGGCGATTTCTAGAAACGAGATTCTTTATTTAATTTGTTATGGTTTCATTTCTTTCAGATATTGGAAGTGAAAAACAAACAAATGTTTGAAAAATTTGTTTTCCCAAAACTATTAATGAGCCTGCGATGAGGAAATTGGAAAAAACATAAGTCAAATTTCGTGCTTGTTTCCTCGGCATCATCGCAATCTTGTGTAAAGTTTCTTGATGATAGTTCTATGTGAAAAATTCACAAAAAAAATTAAGAAAAGCACTGCCGTGGGGGCAGCAGCTTTTTCGCGCAGATTCAATGGAGATGCCCGCTTTGGTGAGGAATTTGAACAAGCGCGTAAAAGTTGCTGCCTTCACGGCAGTGCTTTTCTAGATTTTTTTCGATGAAGCAATGGATTTCAATCCGATCTAATCTATATTTTTGGAAATATTGGGAAAATTAAATTTTGAATGGACATATCTGCGGAATCATTGGGCGGATATTGGGAAAATAAAATTTTTTAATGGGTATATCTACGGAATCATTGGGTTGATTTTACCCAATCACGAATTCGACCTTCGTAATTAAGGTCCAAACCTTCTCTACAAATATCGAGTTTCTAAGTCTAACGGCCAATCGTAAACACAATATCTTCCGGAGGAAGCGGCTTAGAAACTCAATATTTGTAGAGAAGGTTTGGGGCTTAATTACGAAGGTCGAATTCGTGAATGGGTAATATCCACCCAATGATTCCGCAGAAATACCCATTCAAAATTTTATTTTCCTAATATTTCCAAAAATACAGATCAGATCGAATTGAAATCCAGTACACTACACTATCGAAAAATGACAGTTCCAAGGTTCATTCAGAATTTAATGAGGATAATATGATAAGAAGATCACAGAATATTGAATATTTGAACAGAGAAATCATTTGAATTTTTTTTTGAATTGTTCTAATGATACTATCATCACGAAGTTTTATCACGTTTCAATTAGTATTTCTTGAGTTATGCCGAAAAAACCAACGAAATCGAGAAGAAAACCATGAACATTGACATATTTTTTCCCAATATCTCCAAAAATTATGATCGTATCGAACTGAAATTTGGTACACTGCTGTAAAATATGAAGTTCAAGGTATGACTGAAATTGTTCTCGAATATGAACAGTAGTTTCAGAAAAAAAAATTTTGAAAAAAGTTTTTTTTTTAATTGAGTGACTTCACGATTTCAACGGAATTCTGCTAAAAGTTACGTGTCGTTATGCTCCAACTAACTGCCAAGTTTCAATCCAATCGCTCCAGTAGTTTCTGAAATATTAGGGAAATGACCTCGAAATTTCAAAGGGCGATAATAACTCCGATTTGGCCCATTATCGAACTTAACCGCGGTGGTAATTACGCATGGCAAGATGACCACATATTTTGCATTTTGGAACTGTACTCATCAATTTCCGTCAGTCTCGGACACCCACAGGTGAAACATGCGAAAGAGAGTTCATCCCATGTCTTTGTGGTTTATAACATCGTATGCCTGATTTTTATTTGATGTTTGGTGAGGACCTGTGATGTGATTTTTTATAATATTGACCAAATTGTTAGACCTAAAGATGGAGGAAACCAACCGTCGAAACGTCGTCATTCAATATTGAATAAAATTAACAAAATGTCAAAATATTTGTTCATTTTATTTCATATTGCAAAAAACAGCTGAAAGTACAATTTCTCATGAGGCGATTTCTTTCAATAAATACTGCCCCCTGATGAAAAGCACTCAGCCTGAATACTTCATGAAAATTAAGACCTGGAAACTCACCAAAGCAGAAGGCAGTCTTCTAATATCAGACTCGCTTTCGCTATCAGAACTGAAAGCCCTACTTTCACTGTTAGATCTGTTGTCCAGAAATTTTTTGACACCTTGAATCCACCTGTTACATTTCTTGCAAACATGACAGTCTGGAGAGGTTGGTGTTTCTTCTTCACTGGTTCGTGATCCGTTACCACAGAAACTTTCAAAACCATCATCATCACCCTGAGTACGGGTTCTTCGTACCGCTAGTAAGTTCAATGGCCTGAAAATGAATTCAATCAATGAAATAATGAAAATGAAGGGAAAAAAGAAAACAACATTCGAAAAGCCGAGTGATTTTGAACGCTCGCACGAATTCAAAGATTCAACGCTGTTTACAGGTAAAAAATTAATTTTCGACCTTCTAATTGTATGATTTTCATCAAACTTCGCATGAACCTTCAGGTCATCATTTAATTAAATTTTTAATTGATCAGATCCGTATTTTTGGAAATATTTAGAGAGTAAACCAAATTTTCATTGGAATATACGGAATAATTGTAACTATGCTAATGATCAGCAGTAAACAAAGGATCTCTTGACTCGAACTTGAAGGACTTAGACACTCTATATGCAGACGTTTATAGTGAAGTCCTAAACTCACTCTACAAATATCAAGCCCAGTTTCTATTCGACTGGATTCTGTATTTATTGTGATATTGTTTTGTAAATATTTGGATTAGCGTTGAAACTATATTTCATTCACTTTTATTACGTCAGTCGGTAGGCCACGGAATCACGTTTTTGTAACTAGAACTGAGTCAGGTTGTCGAAATAATCCGAATAGACGTTGTCAGGTCCAACGTATTTTAATATTTATGGTTCGATTTAGTTACTTATCTACGTCTACTACTACCTTGATATAAAACGTACAACGTTGCTTAGTTATCTGACAAGTAAATAAGCCTAATCAAACATTTTTCAATCTTACAGGTTGAAATATGTCAAACTTCCATGACCCAACCGATTTCATAAAAGTCAATGGAATATATCTGGCGGAAGAATCTTTTTGAAATCAGTAAAAAATACGTCTTTCGGAAATGATCCAAAAATAATAATCTCTCATTAGAAAAAATTCGCCTAATGGTCGTTCGTGAACAAGTAAATTCAGAAAGGAACAACGAAAATTTCTTAATAACAAAGGACAAATTCATGAATTGGTCAAGTTCAATCAGATATTCATCAGATATATCCATTGGAAATTTTATTTTCTTATATTTCCAAAAAGTGATATTTGATTAAATCGGAAATTTATAATTGGTAAGAAAATAATCGGCATTGAAGTCATGGCAAAGTTTTTGATTTCAAGTGAAAACTCTACCAACGGACCCATGCATTAAGTGTACCACTCTATTTAACGGAAACATTTTCATAGTCCGGAATTCGTTTCATGCAAATCCTTCAGATTTCTCTCGAGCGGACACTCTCTTGGGCGGACGCGGACACCTATTTTGATTTATATCAAATAATAAACCTTGGTGATCGACCAATCAAAAAAAAATTATAAGCCCCCCTGAAAATTTCACAGTTTACGTTTTGGAGTTTGTAGATTTGAATAAACGAATTAAAAAAAAATCGTCCGTCCACCGTCCGTAGTCCGTGGCTTTTCTCTGGAAGTACTGAACGGAAATCCTTGAAACTTGGTGGAAAAATGGTGTGTCACTCGGGGTTGATCCTCCAAGCATTTCAGCAGGATCGGTGTACCCTAAGGGCTCTGAATGGGAGTTGGGGGGAAAAAAATTATTTCTCGAAAACTGATCACCCAATTTTCATGAAATTTTAAACGTTGATTACTGTTGCATAACTAAAACTAAAAGATTTTACCAGGATGATTTCCGACGAGTGATTTCTGAGTTATAAAGAAAAACGCTGCAAATTTCCAATAATGTCGAAAATGAATCATAGCATTCGGTTCTGAGTAGTTTAAGTTATCAATGGTATATTGGGTTATTTAACTTAGAAAATAATAAACCTTTGTGTAAAATTTGCAGTGTTTTCATATACTCAGTGTCAAAACTCTCCTTTGAGGGGACAACCATAACATATGACATACGCAACGTCAATAGTCCATGATACTGCGCTGTTAGGTACTGAGTTACGGCGGTATATGTGATTCACAGTCGATAAATCGTCATCTTTAGAAATTCCAAAATTTTCATGGAAGAACGGTTGTGAAAAAATTGTCTGGCATGGTTGAAGTTGTCACAAATAATTTAAACTGCTGAGAAATTCGATATATATGAACGTAAAATATCGAATTTGGAATCAGAAATTAAATTACTCAAATCTAATTCTGATAAAAATTAAATCTAAAATAAAAATCTAGAACAGAAGTTGAAATTCTCGGGCAGAAAACAATAAATAAAAAACTAAGACGTATCGGCTTCAAGGAATCCTGTGGAGAAGAAGTATCCTCTAAGGACAAAGTACTCTTTTTTGACAAATTTGATATGCATTTACCAATGAGATTTCTCAGAGTGTCAATTCTTGAATCTCGATTAAGAATTGAAGAGTATGACTATTGTCATATGTTTGCGTCGATTTTTTAAGTAAAATATAAACAATAAGTAAACATGTCCTGCGCATGAAACCGAATGTTACTCGACAATCGAATGTTATATCTCCTATACTCCGTACCACTCGTCGCTGAGTCGAACGAAACGGTGATAAGGTTATGTTTATATTCGGATTCGAAATTCATAGATAGGTATCTTGCATTAAGTTTCTTTCTTGTATATTTGCTTGAAAACAAAGTCGAAATGGCGAATAGAACTTTCACAAATCTAGCAGATGCTCGAGAAAACTTAGAAAATCGACATAAACATATGACAATTGTCATACTCTTCAATTCTTGATCGAGATTCAAGAATTGACCCCCAGGTTCACATAGCTAGGACTTCGAACAAGAAGCAGGCTGCTCATCTTATTGTTGTCTTGAGGGATTTGGATTTCAAGAATTTAGTTTTTAAGAGGGAAAATCGTTAAAGGGATCTAGTTTTATAATGAAGGAGGATTTATTTTATGGGATATTGAATTTGGTCAAGGAAACTTTTGAAAAGTATGGTTACAAGAATTTATGGCCGCTTAATGGAGGGATGTACCTGAAATATAGGTCAGTGGCTCAAAAAATAACTTCTGGTGTATAACTGAGTGATGAGTGTTTAGTCGATTCAAGGGCTGGCTTTTAGAGGGGCCGACGAAATTGTAGAAATATGTTTCGTTCGGTTCATTTGAATATATTCTTCAGTATGTACCTCAGTGTAATAACTTTAAAGTTTTCAATGAGCTGAATACGTTTGATGTTATTGCATTATCTGAGACATTCCATTAGTCTGGAGAATTTGATGATTTCTGATTTTAATATTTTGAGATGTGTTCGAAACCGTGGTGAGTGAGGATATGGGGTTTATTTAATAATCTTATGTTTGTGTATATATTTGTTACTTTTTTGTATCTGTTTTTGATGCCCATTTCAGTAAATATAGTTGTAATTTCTGAGATTCTTCGTCGCTATTATAATCTTCCTTCATATTTTTTTTTCCGTAGCCCCAAGAAAGATCCAAAAAAATATAGGATCGAAACGTTAGCAATTTATTAAAGCAATCTCAGCCCTTCCACTACAAAACCAAATCCCTGAATTATTCGATAAAGACACTGAGCACATCTGAAATGAAAAATTTACACCGGTTAGATTTAAGAAATAAATTGAATCTAATCTTTTTTATACACTTCAACTATAAAATTTCTTATTGTCTCCAGAAACTACTAGTACTCAATATTCTAAATGCTCATTTTTTCTATTATTCTCTAAGTTTTGCTCTATTTTGTTCATTTGCATTATATTGTCCTTTTTTCTTCAAGGCTTGTTCGAATAGAAGTATTTATGTACCAAGGGTTCAATTTGGAGAAATTAAGACAATTATTATTCTTACTTGATGCTTTTCATTATATACACAGGCTGGCGGAAATTTACAGAAGAAACTGTTAGAAATTGTTTTAACAAAGCCGGATTTACCAGGAATTAGTCGAAGAGACAGACAAATATTACATTTTTTCAAGTGAACATGAGATTCCTTGTTAGTTCCACAAGGAATTTGGACGAATGCGCCATCGATTGGTTATAGTAATGATCAAGTAGAAGATTTTATCAACATTGATTCCGCTTTGATGATAGAAGATGTAGATAAAAACATTTCAAGCTAAAACTATGCAGGCAAAGCATATCCCTCTTCTAGTGAATTGGAATAAGACCCAGTAGAAAATAAGGATATTCTAAACAATTATTCCCAAGCCAACGGCATTTTGAAGACATTGAAAGGCTGAATGATTTTTTCTGAGCCATTTGAATTGCGAATTTTTGTTTCATTTAATATTTTTTCTTTCTCTTTTTTTTTTTTTTCTTTTATGAGATGTTTATATGTTCATATTTATTATTTTGTTCAATTCACCTTTAAATCATTTTAGGTCAAGTTATCCATTTTATGGTTCCAATGGTGTCTGCCCAAGAGAGGTTTCATGGTATTTCATTTTACTGGCAATACATTTAACCTTCCTTATTTTATAATCATAATTTAAGAAGTTGTTGTGTTTACTGTTGTGAACACAATAATTCAATATGGTTTTTACAAATACGATCGAGATGAAATCTAGAATATGATTGAGCAAAGGCCTGAAAACTTGTTCAGAATGTCGTGAGGATCGTATAAATTTAAGATCGCTTGTGGACATGTACTTTTCTTGGTTCATTTTTTTACCTCAAGAGGTAAATCCCAATTTTTCTTTTCTTTCAATTAAATAAAAATCATGAGGATGAAAATTCCTGCTCACCTTCTGCCTTTGCAAAAGCATTTATCCCTCTTCACGAAATTATTCATATTCTCCGGTCTCATTTCTGCATCCTCGTTTTCTTCACGACTTTGAGCAGGAACTACTTCAATTTCCTCATTTTTCTGAACAGGTTCACCAACATTCTCCATTTCTTCATCTGCTTTAGTCACTGTCACTTTTGGTGTCGATGAATCCACTGAAGGATCAGCAAAGGATACACGAGAATCATTTTTTCTTACCTGATTTCTCCTTCTTCTGAACTGCTTCGTTTTCTGGCATCCTGTTTTCTTCGAAGTTTCCATCAGTGGCTTTGTAGAAACTATTTGTGAGAATATGAGTGTCAAAACCCAAGTCATGGTGAAAGGAATGAGGATTTCTGTGTACGGAAGAACCTGAAATATAAAATGCATGAATATTATATAGGTTTTCGGAAACTGAACGGATTACCTACGCGGGTCAATTTTAAACAGGCTTATTTGACAATAATCAACGCGGCATCTGTTAATCTATCAAATAAGGTTGACCCAGGTAAGTAACTCGATGGATTCAATATCTGAAAGGTGACTCGGAGGGATTATATGATTCACTGCACCGAGGAAAGCTTGTTATTTTTCATAACACCTTTACGGCATCAACAGATTCCTGTCGCAATTTCCATGGCGATTAATTCATTAACCCTTAAGTACACGCGCAGGGGAACTAACAGCTTCTTCTCTCCACTACAGTCACAGATTATTTTAGCTGGTTCTAATATTGAGTCCTATTTCAAACATTTTGTGGAATATATCTAGATTTTTATGGAATAAGAGTTAAATCTTAACACCACAAAGCAGCATAAACCTAGCTCAATTCAGCAAAAAAAATTTTCCATTTTGTACATTTTGTTGAATATCTTGAAAACCTTCTAGAATGAAAAAAATTTCAACGGCACAAACCAGTACGATCCTAGCATAATTTTCTGTCCAAGAAAAAAAAATTCGAAAATCGAAAAATGTCGGACTTAATTTCTCTCAAAATCTTATTTTTTTGGGAAAATTAGCAGGATTCTCTTGAAAATTTCAATGGCATAAGTTAGCTCACATAAAGAACGATTTCTTGTTTATATTTTCATCACAAAAAACGAATGTGCTGGGCAAACTGTTCTTTCAATTTCGCGATTCGTCACAAAATTCGACAGGATATCGTGAAAATATTTACGGCATAAGTCAGCACAAAATTTTTCACTCAGTTTTAAGAAGAAAAACGAAAGTGCTGGGCTAACTTCTTTCTTAGTTTTTGATGTTTCGAAAAATGAGAGGGACTTTCGGAAAAATTCGAAAAGCACAACTGAGTATAAGTATACCACAATTTATTACAGCCATTAAAATCCACTTTTTCGAAATGTGCTGGGATGGCCTATTTTATTATTTTCGTGGAATATCTTGAGAACTCTAGAAAATAAGACAAAATTTCAACAGCACAAAGCAGCACAAACCTAGCACAATTCAAGACAAATTTTTTTTTTTCGAAAATCGAAAAGTGCCGACCTAGCAGCTTTACTTCCTGATGGGAAATATTTGCAGAAATTCTGATCATATTATCCTCACGTAATTGTGAATGAACCTTCAAGCTGTAATCTTTCAAATCAAGTACTGTATTTTAATTCGATGCAATCTGATAATAGTTGTCATTTATTGTAAAGCAAATGGCCGTCGACCATGGGTCCTTCATCAAAGTTTTTCAAATACAATTTGTATTTAACAAAAAAATAAATTACAGATGAAATGTACATTACATTCCAAATATATTTATTGAAGTTTTCTTGAAGAGATGTGGTTGTTATCATCTTGATAGAGAGTCAGTATGTCGTCTTGATTCTTTAGCCTTTCCAGAAATATGACCGAAGGGTGTTCAGTCTCATCCTTATTGGCTCAAGTATTAGTATTTAGTATTTATTTATTGGTAAAGTATTACACTAAAGTGTAATATGAAATGATCATTAAACATTTTTTGCCGTAGTAATCGGCGCCCCTTTCTGTACGTTGTAACCTATGGTAGGTGAGGACTAAATTCTCTGCATTTCTAGTTGAGTACGAGTGAATATCACTATGTGATCTGAAGTCCTCCAGGTTCAGCTTTATGTAGGTAAGACAGTGTAATATGAAAGTACACGGAAGTGTAAGGAGTCCCAGCTCTACAAAACTACCTCTACAACAATCCCGATATTTTAAACCCGCAACAATTCTGACACAACGTCTCTGCAACTTAAAGATTTGAGCAGCATTGGGGAATGACCGCAGTTTAAAATTGCATACGATACATTTGAATTAAAGTATCCATGATAAGCCGACAGTAGGGTGTCCCTGGATACAATCTTTGAATGGCTTCTCATTAGGAAAGTTATTTTGGACAGCTTGGAGCTCAGATGATCGATAAGAACGTTCCAAGTCAAACCCGGATCCAAATGGGCCCCCAAAAATTTAACCGATAGCTGACTTTCCAGTTTTGATGAAGAAGTCTGCAAAGTGAAATTCATATTTTTAATCTTGTCGGCATTTAGACTCAATTTGTTAGCCAAAAACCAATTCTTAATCTGGTTGTCTTTATTTTGGGCCCACTGAAGTATTGGGTCTGAGGGGTGGTAACGTATCAACGTAGTGGTGTCGTCTGCAAATAAGATTATAAGCAGAGTGATGGCATTGGCGAAGTTAGGTAGGTCATTCACGTAAATGAGGAACAGCAGAAGTCCAAGCACCGAGCCTTGTGGAACTCCGTGCCGAATCCTCCGATTTTTTGATTTCTTATTCTTGAAAAAAACATACTGCTCCCTCTCCTCCAAGTAGTACTTGATAAGAGCTACACTGCTTTGGTGAAAATTATAGTGAATAAGTTTTTTATAGAGGATTTCGAAGGAAATACAATCGAATGCCTTCAAGGAAGCTAGCATAAGTATTCTGTTTATTATCAAGGCCTTCAGCCACAAATTCAATTAGTCGATCTATGGCCAAGGTAGTACTTCTCTTATTGCAAAAACCAAATTGGATAGGTGAAAAAATGCCATTTTGTTCAAAATATTCATTCATTTGATCTTTTAGCAGTGATTCAAAGATTTTCGCTAATATTGGCAATAATGATATCGGCCTGTAGTTGGATTGATCATCGGGATCACCCTTGTTCTTAAAGATGGGTATTACTTTTGCTAGTTTAAGATGGGATGGGAACTTGCTGGCATGAATGCAGTGGTTAAACAAGTCAGTCAAAGGTGCACATATATCCTTGAGATGTTTGATAATTTTGGCGTTAATATCATAGCAATCTCTGCTACTACTGTTTTTAAGGCATGAGATTATATCTAGAACCACAAGTAACAACCTGTTTGTTTGTGTGTTAAATAATCAGTGTAGGAGCAATCAGTAGTCTGGAGGTCTTTGATCAATTCGTCAGCTATCGAGGCAAAAAAATTACCAAAGGCATCGGCATTAAGCAGAGTACCTTCAGGGGTGGGGGAAGAGTTCCTTTGAGAATTTATGATTTGCCACATTGCTTGAGATTTATTTGCTGCATTGTTAATAAAGTTATCATGGGCATTTTTTTTGGCGTTGGTTATCGCTTTCCTATATTGAAGTTTATAGTTATTGACCATGTTTTTGGGGACAAGAACTGGACTCTGCTTGTGCTTGAGATTCAGCGCCTGGAGCCTACTCCTCATATCCCTGAGACTGTCGTCAAACCAGCCTATTTTGCAGGAACGCTGATTACCTTTAACCATCCTAGATCGAAGTGGCAGGTTTCCCTCAATTGCATCAGTTAAGACACTGAGGAAACCCCCAAATTGTCTGCGTTACAGAAAACCAATCAAAAATTTTTAGCTGGTTGTATATATTCTCAAGACCTTCATTTGTAACCGGTCTGTAAGTAATCCTTATGCTATTATTGAAAGAAAATCGCAGAGGTGTACCAAAAATTATCGCAGAGTGATCTGAGACACCCTCCAAGGAAACAGGAGAGATATCGAGATTTAACCTATTAAAGTTTACATGAACACTAGTGTGGCTACCCCCCTAGTTTTAAATGTAACCATTGGAAACAAGTAATATGAGTTAAAAAAGAGGTTAACATAGTCAGCCTCCCTACAGTTCGGTTGTTCGTAGTGCACATTAAAATCATCAATTAAAATAGTATTACTTGTCTAACCTATCCAGAACCCGTGATGTAACTTCAAAATATATATTTAGTTCCCCCTTGGGAGATCTGTAAGCTGTTAAAATGTTGGTGTTGATATAGGAAATGTGAATTCCAGCTACCTCACAATGGTAAATTAGGTACTTTACATTCCAGACCCAATCTAAGATAAACGCCAACACCCTCTTGTGCCTTGTTGGTTCAACAAAAACCAGAAACGGCCATGAAGCCCCTTATTTTCACGTGAGAAAACTCGTCAGCATGAACCCAGTTCTCATTAGTGCAAAAACAATCCGCCCTCAATTCCTAGAGAAGTATTTCGAAATCATAAATTTTATCTCTAATCCCCTGCACATTGGCATAAAAAACTTTAAAGTTTTTACTTATATTTGACCTTAAGCAGAATGCTTGGTTATCAGTATCTTGCTTGTTGCAAACTTTTAATTCTCCATCTGGAGTTCCTTGTCCTTCACCACCAAAGTTGAAATCTCTGAGCAGAATACCTCCAGGCCAGAAGTTGGAGTTAAAAATCTGAGAGTAAGCTTCATCCGATGGAAAACCCACGCTAAATGATGAGTTGGGGCCCTTAGTTACTAGTTTTTTTACAACAATATTGTTACTATTGTATGAATAATGAGAGGGTACTTTTTGGTCTGGATTAGAGAAAAACTCAATTTGACGGAATGCCGACGTTTCGATATATTTAATATCTTCTTCAGGGCTCTACAATAAATGACACAATAATTAGGGTGTGAACATGATAGAAAACAACATTATGATATTCTCGAGTGAAAAAAAAAACTGTTAGGAACTCGGAAAAGCAATGAGTCAAACAGAGAACTGATCACAAACCTTGTAGGTATTAGCAAGGTCACAAAAATAACGGACAATGTATAAATAAAAAACGGCAATACAAAAACAATCAAAATAATTTTGAAACAATTAAAATAATTTTGAAGAATCGATTTCCATCGAAAAAAACAATAAGTTGTTACTCACACTGTCAGTTGGTCTCTCTTGTCACCCTATTAATAATACAAAATTCGGGTGAAACAATACCGATCATAATGAAGCGAAAACAGTGTAGTGTAATATGTCCTAATTATTGTGTCATTTATTGTAGAGCCCTGAAGAAGATATTAAATATATCGAAACGTCGGCATTCCTTCAAATTGAGTTTTTCTCTAATCCAGACCAAAAAGTACCCTCTCATTATTCATACAATAGTGTTACATAGGTCGTTAAAGCATCATAAATATTGTTACAGTCCTTTATTTCCTTTAGGTACTCCAGAAAATCAAACTCAGATACATTACTCCCAGCAACTCTGCCAACGTATATCCAACGTCGTCTAGTTGCACCAGATATATTACATCTATTGCTCCCTTGTTCAGGTCCAGTACAAACAATTTGTTTTTGTTCATACCTTTCTTTTTTCGTGAGACAACGAGCCATTCCTGTTCTTGTAACTTCTCTTTTACGGAATTTTGTTTGTAATTAGCTGGGATGATTTCGCTCGATGTTGATGTGTTGTTTACTTTCTTGTTCACATTTACACCATTATTTACTGTCAAACACTCCTGGGGTGCGTTCACAATTATCGTCGAACGATCGCACGATGACGCCCTGAGGTCATCCGACTGTTCACAATTGTCGTCGGGTGAAATTTATCTTCGTCCACGATTCGGGTAGAAACTCACCGAGCGATCAACTTTTTAACCCAGAAAATAGTTGGTGAAAATTTGTCGCGGCTGCGCAGTTTACTTGTCAATTCAAAATCACAACAGTTTGAGTCAGTCATTATTTTATTATTTGATAATACATCATTATGGAGGCTATTTCAACGAACTCCCACAATCTGGTAGTTGACGAAAATACTAAGTTAACAATTATTTCAGAGGATGGACAATCGGTACTGCTACCACAGATCAACCAGATAAACCACTCGCGTCATTTACTTAGGAAATCTATGTCAACGCAGATATGACCCTGAATCGAGCTAATCAGAATTTTAGAAGGCGTTTGGGGTGCTTTGGGGTGCCAATCAGATTGCAGGAATAGGATTACGTCACTCTCGCCGCTTTCGGACTCGCTTGAAGAGGTTATAAACATGTAAACAAACTGAAATGAATTTTTCATCCTATTAATTGATGAATAATTTCGTATCTGTTCCATTTTGGAATATAATCCAAACAGTTTTTTACAACCAAATCAATTGTTTAGTCATCTTTGAGGTTCTATTTTATGATGACAGTCCTCATTATATGTTTTAATTATACAACAAGAATTGAAATCGAACTTAGGTGAACTCATTCATAATGTTCATTTTATATAATATAAAGGAATCGCAACTGAAGTAAAAGCATTACAACCTCCATTATTCAATTAAAACGATGGGATGTCTAATAAAATTGTATATGATTGCACAAACACTAGGATTGAAATCGAACAAAGTTGGTCTATTCATAGTTAGATTTTATATTGAAATGAATCTCAATTGATGTGAAACTACAAAGATTCTCTGATTAAGGTAAACGGGGTTTTCATAACATTTTTCCAAAATTTTCATTTACTCCAACCGAGTTCTTCTACAGGAGTTTAAGATGTGACAAAACACTCGCTTTGGTATTGGAAATTTGCTTTTCACATGGTTTCATCGAAAAATCTTAGTCTGATTTTGATTTTGTGATTCCTGAATCCCGACAAATCCGTTTTTACATTTCGATTTTAGATATTCCAAAATCAAGTATTAAATTTGACAGCTGTTTCGAGGAAGAAGAAAGTGTGGTTATGTCTGTTATATTTCTCAAGGTCGGAGAGACGCGATTCCCGCAAACGATGAAGTGATTTGTCTTGTTGGTCTGTGCTGCTACACAGAGCTAGTGGTAAAAACATGGCAAATGATGTTATTGTTTGAATTTTTACTAAGTTTCTGATACCATCTTCAATTTTTGACAAAAGGCAATGGAAAGCTCATCTACTCATTCTGAAGTGCTGCTGGAATTCTTTGTCAGAGTATTTGTCAATATTTTCATAAAGCCAGCTTCTTCTATCAATTTTTTTTGCTCTCCACTAACACATTGCGTAAGTGCACTGCAACTTTATGCCACCATCTCCACAACAGAATCATCTTCTACCTCGCTATCTGAGGACGAATCTTCCAAACAAAAAAATGTAACTGCAAGATCCATTTCAAAAATAAAATCGAATTAAATTTTGTTAGTCAAAATCAAAACAGATAACAAACGAAAGTTTTACAACCGAATCGTGAACGAGGATGATTTACCGTGCGTCGTCAGTTACATTAAACCGAGGTGAGACGAACAACTCGGGTTGATAATTGTGAACGCACCCCTGCTGTTCTGCCGCGGGAGTTTTGACTTTTCTGTTGGATATGTTCTGTGGTCTAATGTCAGACACTTTCCCAGAACCTTTGTCTTTGGTTTCTCTGTTTACATTTAAAATTATATTTATACTCCATTCACTTTTATAATGTAGCCCGGTTGGCCATGATTTACGTTTATCAAGTTTTTTTCCTTAAAACTGACGCAGGTTGGCACTCATGAAATATCGGCAATGTCAAAAGACGTTGCCAAATTTCAATTTCTACTATTATCAATATCAATCGATTCTAGATTTCTAAATCTCAGCGTAATAACGCTTGCAAACTAATAAAAACGCCGAAGGTAGTTTTGAAGAAGCAGAGGCAAAGTATCAGGAAGTGCTATGTAGAATTGAAATCGGCTTTTTCTGATAGTAACCCTGATAATTCGGAATCAATAATTCAACACAGCTATGCAACATTTTCGACGTATATAAGTGAAAACCAAGGAATTATATTTTATATGAATAGATATTTATTTTTTAGCTGCACATCAACACAATAAGGAATATTTTAAGTGAAAGAGACGACAAAGAATATCCTTCTATTGGTCCACCCAAAAAGACTGAACTGAAGACTTTATTTTGAAAAACCCGATTCTTGATTTCCTTACAAGAAAATAGCATAACTAAATCTTTCAACCATGTTTATATACGTGAAATATTTTCAGTATTAACAGAGATAAAAGTTTCTTCAACATTCGCCAGGTCTTTGGAATTATAGAATTCAAATAATATTTTCTCAAATTCATTACTTTATCAATGTAGATTGACATTTGAAAAATAAGTAATTACTACGACCTCTATGTAGAGAGGACAACGTTGCATGTTATCTGATAGGAAAATGACCATAACCTAACAATTTCAAAATATACACGGTGAAATCTGTCAGGATGTCATGGCCAACCGGGCTACATTATAAAAGTGAATGGAGTATATCTCGTGGTATTTTTTGCCTTCCAACGTGACAATTTTTTCTTCGAGTAATAGATTGTTTTCTAGAAGTAACCTATTATTTTCAATAAGAAGCTCATTCTTGCTCCTGATTTCCTGGATGATAATTTTGTATTGTTCATTCGTAGCTTTCAATGCATGATATTCAGCACTTAAGTCTATTGGAGACTTGGATGAATTTTGATACCTTTCGGCCTTGTTAGCTTCATGATGACAGGTTGCGGATTTCTTCCTTGCTGCCTGATCCATGCATGAGGGATGAAAAACACCTTTGCATCTTGAGCACTCAACAATATCAACAACTTTTATGCTGCACCAATTAAAAAATTTCTCATTACCACCGGAAATACTGTTCAAACCCTTAGAACGATCGTCAATCACATTATCATTCGACGCCATCTGGGCGATCTGAATAGGATAGTGCTCGAATAAAGTAGATTATTTGGCGGATTGTAGGATATGTTATTAGGGTGTCCAATTCTTGTGATGGTTCTGAGTGCTGTTTTCTCTGCTACTTCGATATTTTTCACTGTAGGTTTTTTGCAGTTGGCATAGACAGGGTGGTACATTGTTTGATGTTGAATATATGGTACCTTGTAAAGTAAAGCCAATACTTCGAATTAAACCTTTACAACATAGTGCTGGGCTTATTCATAGACAAAATGAACTTCGAGAGAAGATGTTAATAACATTTTTTCGTTGACTTCAAAGTCATATTGCCATCTACATTTCTTATTATAATATTCCTGCTGTGATTTTAAATTTTGAATCATATCTTGATATCGATCGTGGGGTACTCATTTGTATTACAATCCTTTATTATTAATTGGTAAGTTTGATCTTAGTACTCTGCTTTGTAATAATGGGGCCGGAGAAAAGAATAGAGAACTACAACTGGTGTGTTTCTGTTACTCTGCAAAAATAGATTGAAATCTTTTCAATAGAATCATGAGATTTTTTCAATATTTTTTTTAATTCCACCTACTTCCTCAGCAAACCTGTTGGACTGATGGTGTTGCAGACTGTTATTTTGAATGGTTAGGTTACCATCTTTGGAAAACCACTTCATTTCTTAGATATGGGAAGGAAAAGTCTAGAAAACACCTGAAAAATAATGCAAAATCGTCCCAAGCGATATACCAAAGGGAATATTGTCAGCTATCACCTCCCAACCGACCAAAAACTAAAAATATTCATGGCACTTAGCTACTTTAGCTTTTCCAGGCCACAATTTATATTCTTTTTGTGTTTTGAATCGTATTACAGCATTTTAAGCATAAGGTGCAGAAACTGCATTCCGCCAGTACTTTATCGAAAAATTTGACGTACATACTTGAAAGTTAACTAAAAGTTATTGTTTCTGATTACAAGAATTCTGCACAAATTCAACCCAAAAAGTAGCATTTTTCATTAATTTTTCAGCAGAAATTTTGCTACAGGAGGAATGTTGGTTGGTATGCAGTTTATAGCCCCCTCACGGATTTTAAAATATTTCGTAAAATAAAAATATACATCTGAAATATCTCATTAAATACCCGTAGCCTAAGAATTATCAATATACTAACCATTGTCATGTCCAGATCTTTAGATGAATGTCCTTGAATGAAATAAATGCTTATGTTGGCCCATAATAACAAGTATAGAAAAAGAAAAATTCCAAATTCAGTCTTTGATGTACGGCGGATCCACCACTTTGCAAAAAATGGTAACAAAACACATCGTAATGTTGCTTGTTTAACAACAGTAATAAGTCCATGTTGTGGCTTTGCTTTTGTGAAAGATGAACCTGAATAAACATATCAATCAAGTTTCGTTTCAAGCTGAATAAACAGAATATTTCACCTCTCACTAGATCAAGATCAATAAGATTAGTATTTGGTTTCGTACTTCTCATTGAAATGTTATTCAAACCGTTCAGGATTTTTTGCTCTATACTGGTTTCCCATTGCTGCTTATCGTAAGTTCCAATTTTTTTTTGATACCTGTAAGAAATTCACCTTGCCAAGGTTAATTTGAACCTACATATGTTTAAGAACAAAGAAAATCGATTGAATACGAAGGTGGTCGAATGAAAAGAAATTTTCTCACCAAACAAATGAGTCTTCAATACCCATCTAATAAAATTATATCCCTTTTTGGCGTCAGAAGCTTTTTTATAGAAAGAAACTCAAACTTGTAGATGAAAGTTTACTGCTACACTTTCTATTCTTAACGTGCCTTTACTGAATCGATTGATCTATTTTTACTTTCTCATTTTGATTCGTATAGATATAGCGGTATCATGTCAGTTTCACCGATATTTGCACTGTAGGTTTTATTTTTATAAAATACCTCTGAACAACGATGTAAACATAGCCCACAACCTGCCTGCCAAATTTTATGACAACAAAGGTACGGATAACTGTCAGTTACAGCTGTTTTGGTGTACGCCTACTTCTTCGCGTTTGACCTACTCTTCTACATTTTCTCTTGGAGTTTAAAAGAAATGAATGGAGATTTCTAGTTTCATTAGGCAATAATTATCTAAAACAACAACCGAAAAGAGTATTTCAAGATTGAAACTCACATAATTGGTGTCCACTACGAAGTTGTTTGTTCTTACTTATATCTCAGAATGCTAGAAAAGATGAAAGTAACTGCGAACAACATATGATTCACCGTTTAGGAAGTTTGAGGTTTACCTACCTGATAAAAACGATACAAAATTTTATTCTTTCAACAAATAAAATCTTCTGGACATGGACGTAGCTTTGTCCTAATCGACAAGACAAAAAGTCGCTTGTCAGACTATCAATTTGTATTTTATGAACAGAATTTAGGTCAAGAAAAAAAATCAGATGTCTCGAATTCATAGGCGTAGAAAGGAAATTGATTACATTGAGGTTTCGGAAAGTAAAATAGAGTATCGAATGTACCTACTAATCTGTTCAAAATTGAATTAACTAAGGCGTAAAAACTGCTTTGGTATTAAATTTCGAAACGATATTGAGCAATGAGTAATGCGTTGTCAATTCTAAAATATTCAATCAACAATATACAGGGTCTTTCACGAGGAACCTCACCCATATTTATACGGGAAACTACTGAACGTATTTTCATGAAATTCAGCACTTATAAGTATTTCACGATGCTGATGAAATCTAAAATATTTTCAAGGCATGAGCACCTCCGGTTTTTCCGGAAATGACGTCAACTTCCGTTTTTCAAATTAGAACACCATTTTTTTATTGCAGAAATAGATTCCTTAGAAAATTTCAATTTATTTTGATGTAACATTTTTCAGTTTTGGTTGGAAAATTCTCTCTGAGCGGGAAAATTCGAAAAAAAAATCGAAAATAGAGCTCCGCTGAAACAAGAATAACTTCGAGGTTTTTGGATGGAAAATTTTCATTTTTGAGATTTTCCAAGATGTAAGATTGATGTATCCACTTTAAAAATCAAAATCGCGATTCATGATACAGGGGGTGAAAAAATCGCTTTCAAAGTTAGGGATGACAAAATCGTGAAAAATCAATTTTTTCAAATTAGAACCCCATTTTTTTATGGCAGATATTGAATCTACGTTAAAAAATAATGTGAGTGTATGCATCACACCCTTGCCCTAAAGTGGATATTTTCTGAGTTATTCACAAAAAACTGTTTTTCGTCTTGAATTTTCAGCTATTTCTTTTCCCTTCACGCCAAAAAGATGAAATTTTCAGGAACTGTTATTTGAACCATGCTGTAGATTTTTCACCCCTTCTTGAAACCGACTTCAAGTTACTATTAGGAGAACCATGGCAAACTCTCGCAGTTATAACTAGAGAAGATGCTCAAAGTTTTGACCGTTAATTTCTAGACATTTATTTATACGTCTCAGGAATGATTCGTGCGTTGCTCTTCTTATTTCATCGGGAGGAAGAGATCTGCAAAAGTGTTTAAAAACCAAATTGAGTTTCAAAACTATGAATCTAAAAATCTAAACAAACCTGAACGCATTTCTGACTCGTTCTATGCAGTCCTCTTTATCAGTCAGGGGAGTTGAGTAGACAATATTTTTTATCCTACCCCAAACATAATAGTCTAAAGGAGTTAAATCGGGAGAACGTGGTGGCCAAAGATGTGGACCATTGTTCGCCAACCATCGATCTTCAAATAGCCTGTAGAGGATATTTGACACATTGAGTGAATTGTGTGGAGGCGCGCCATCTTGTTGATACCATAAGTCATTATGGTTCTGTACTAGCGGCTCAATTATTTGAGTCAATATGTCAGAATATCTATCTCCTAAGGGAGAACATTCTTTAAATAATGCAAACATGTGTTGTCTTCTATCTTACCAGTTAAAGTCCCATCATAAATGTGAACATCGAGAATTGCATTATTTTTGATGGTGCAAAAAACATTGAAACTCCAGGTCTCTTGAAAGTTCTGTCTGAAGTGGTGGTTGTTCTCTTCATCCCAATAATGACTGTTATGCCTATTGAAAGAACCATTCTTTGTGAATTTAGATTCATCTGTCCAAATTATACAGTCCAAAAAGTTTTCATTCTCTTGAAATCGAATCATCATAGCTTCGCAAAACTCTGTTCTCCTGACGAAATCAGTTTCCTTCAAATGCTGTACCCTATTGAATTTATATGGGTGATGCATTTTATGTTTTTTTAATATTCTCCAAACACTCGATTGAGATAATCCCAGATCCATCTCGGCATCTTTGAGAGAATTTTGAGGATTCACACGAAAATATGCAAGAACTGTAATTTCGTTGTTCTCATCTTCTACTACACTTTTTTCTCTGTGTGTAGTTTTCTTAACGAAAGATCCGACATTTCTCAAGTTTGTCATGGTTCTGTTAATGGTATCTCTCGTTGGTCTGGGTCGGTCAGGAAACCTCTCAATGAACAGTCGAATCGTTCTATCTACAACTTCATTACATTCTCCATGAAGTAGAATGAGATTTAAATAATCTTCATTGGTAAAATTAGGCATAGTGATCGATTTTATAACTTAATACGAATTATCACCAAATTAATAGTAAACACAAAATGCTACTGAATAAAGAGGAATTTGGCAGATGTAATTAATGATATCTATCATTGAAAAAAATCATGTAAAACATGGTAATTTTTTGCATATGGTTCATAAGGAATTATTTATTTATCACTGGAGAGAAAACCGATGGCCGATTAGTTGAAATAAAGAGGTTTCCGATACAAATTCGAATCCAAATTCGCCATCTATTTAGGAACAACCTGTAACTTTTTTCTCTTGCATATTAGGGTAGTGAAATCTAAAACATGGTTTAAGTAACAGTTCCTGAAAATGTCATCTTTTTGGCGTGAAGGGAAAAGAAATAGCTGAAAATTCAAGACGAAAAACAGTTTTTTGTGAATAACTCAGAAAATATCCACTTTAGGGCAAGGGTGTGATGCATACACTCACATTATTTTTTAACGTAGATTCAATATCTGCCATAAAAAAATGGGGTTCTAATTTGAAAAAATTGATTTTTCACGATTTTGTCATCCCTAACTTTGAAGGCGATTTTTTCACCCCCTGTATCATGAATCGCGATTTCAATTTTTAAAGTGGATACATCAATCTTACATCTTGGAAAATCCCAAAAATGAAAATTTTCCATCCAAAAACCTTGAAGTTATTCTTGTTTCAGCGGAGCTCTATTTTCGATTTTTTTTTCGAATTTTCCCGCTCAGAGAGAATTTTCCGACCAAAACTGAAAAATGTTACATCAAAATAAATTGAAATTTTCTAAGGAATCTATTTCTGCAATGAAAAAATGGTGTTCTAATTTGAAAAACGGAAGTTGACGTCATTTCCGGAAAAACCGGAGGTGCTCATGCCTTGAAAATATTTTAGATTTCATCAGCATCGTGAAATACTTATAAGTGCTGAATTTCATGAAAATACGTTCAGTAGTTTCCCGTATAAATATGGGTGAGGTTCCTCGTGAAAGACCCTGTATAGATGTGCTTTTATGATAAATAATCAGAGTAACTCGGTGATGTTTCTATCATTGTATAAAGACTTGTTGTCTTTATGTCTTTATACAATGTTTGGGTAAAAATACTTTGCTGACTGAAATAGAATTATACCGTCAATTTCCGACTTCTAGTAAGAATATGAGACTCATAATGCAAACCTAAGATCTATCGAGGATCACCTTCTTGCCACCATATTCAAAATTAAAATCCACCCCAATTTGGGGGTAGTTTATTCTTGTAATTTTTCAAAATAATTTGCTGACCGGAGGTTTTCAGTCGAGATATTTTATCAAAAAGCTACATTATGATTGAATGTGGCATACTTCTTGTGCCACCATAAAGAAAATTCAGATCCGCCCCCGTTTGAGGGTAGTTTATTCTTGTGATTTTTCAGGAATCCTTGCTGATCGGAAATTTCCCGTAGAGATATTTTATTGAAACGATGTATTATGACTAACTGTAGCATACTCTTTGTGCCACCATAAAAAATATTCAGATCCACCCCCTTATGAGGGTAGTTTATTCCTGTGATTTTTCAGGAATCCTTGCTGATCGGAAACTTCCCGTGAAGATATTTGATTGAAACGATGTATTATAACTAACCGTAGTATACTCTTTGTGCCACCGTAAAAAATATTCAGATATACCCCCTATTAAGGTTAGTTTATTCTTGTGATTTTTCGGAAATCCTTGCTGATCGATATTTTCCAGTGGAGATATCTCATTCAAACAAAGTAAAATAATTGCAAATCGGATACCCTCTGTGTTACCACACAAAAATTTCAGGTCCGACTCGTTTAAGGGTAGTTTATCCTCGTAATTCCTCGGAATACTTTGCTGACCGAAAACTTTCAGTGGAGATATTTTATTGAAACAACGTATTATGACTAAACGTAGCATAAGCTTGGTGCCACCGTATAAAAAATTCAGATCCGCCCCTGTTTAAGGGTAGTTTATTCTTGTGATTTTTCAGGAATCCTTGCTTATCGGAAATTTCCCGTGAAGATATTTGATTGAGACGATGTATTATGACTTACCGTAGCATACTCTTTGTGCCACCATAAAAAATATTCAGATATACCCCCTATTAAGGTTAGTTTATTCTTGTGATTTTTCGGAAATCCTTGCTGATCGATATTTTCCAGTGGAGATATCTCATTCAAACAAAGTAAAATAATTGCAAATCGGATACCCTCTGTGTTACCACACAAAAATTTCAGGTCCGACTCGTTTAAGGGTAGTTTATCCTCGTAATTCCTCGGAATACTTTGCTGACCGAAAACTTTCAGTGGAGATATTTTATTGAAACAACGTATTATGACTAAACGTAGCATAAGCTTGGTGCCACCGTATAAAAAATTCAGATCCGCCCCTGTTTAAGGGTAGTTTATTCTTGTGATTTTTCAGGAATCCTTGCTTATCGGAAATTTCCCGTGAAGATATTTGATTGAGACGATGTATTATGACTTACCGTAGCTTAATCTTTGTGCCACCATAAAAAATATTCAGATATACCCCCTATTAAGGTTAGTTTATTCTTGTGATTTTTCGGAAATCCTTGCTGATCGATATTTTCCAGTGGAGATATCTCATTCAAACAAAGTAAAATAATTGCAAATCGGATACCCTCTGTGTTACCACACAAAAATTTCAGGTCCGACTCGTTTAAGGGTAGTTTATCCTCGTAATTCCTCGGAATACTTTGCTGACCGAAAATTTTCAGTGGAGATATTTTATTGAAACAACGTATTATGACTAAACGTAGCATAAGCTGGAAGCCACCGTAAAAAAAATTCAGATCCGCCCCTGTTTAAGGGTACTTTATTCTTGTGATTTTTCAGGAATCCTTGCTGATCGGAAATTTCCCGTAAAGATATTTGATTGAAACGATGTATTATGACTTACCATAGCATACTCTTTGTGCCACCATAAAAAACATTCAGATCCACCCCCTATTAAGGGTAGTTTATTCGTGTGTTTTTCAGGAATCCTTGCTGATCAGAAAATTCCCGTGGAGATATTTGATCGAAACAAAGTATTATGACTAACCGTAGCATACCCTTTGTGCCACCGTAAAAAATATTCAGATCTACCCCCTATTAAGGGTAGTTAATTCTTCGGAATTTTCGGAAATCCTTGCTGATCCATATTTTCCAGTAGAGATATTTCATTGAAACGAAGTAAAATAATTGCAAATCGGATACCCTCTGTGCCACCATACAAAAATTTCAGGTCCGACTCGTTTAAGGGTAGTTTATCCTCGTAATTTCTCGGAATACTTTGCTGACCGAAAATTTTCAGTGGAGATATTTTATTGAAACAACGTATTATGACGAAACGTAGCATAAGCTTGGTGCCACCACCATGGTAGAATATGCTACGGTTAGTCATAATACATCGTTTCAATCAAATATCTCCACGGGAAATTTCGGATCAGCAAGGATTCCTGAAAAATCACACGAATAAACTACCCTTAATAGGGGGTGGATCTGAATATTTTTTACGGTGGCACCAAGAATGTGCTACGGTTAGTCATAATATATCGTTTCAATCAAATATCCCTACGAGAAATTCCCGATCAGCAAGGATTCCTGAAAAATCACAAGAATAAACTACCCTTAAGCAGGGGCGGATTTGAAATTTTTTTACGGCGGCACCAAGCGTATGCTACGTTTAGTCATAATACGTTGTTTCAATAAAATATCTCCACTGAAAATTTTCGGTCAGCAAAGCTTTCCGAGAAATTACGAGGATAAACTACCCTTAAACGAGTCGGACCTGAAATTTTTGTATGGTGGCACAGAGGGTATCCGATTTGCAATTATTTTACTTTGTTTAAATGAAATATCTCCACTAGAAAATATCGATCAGAAAGGATTTCCGAAAAATCACAAGAATAAACTACCCTTAATAGGGGGTGGATCTGAATATTTTTTACGGTGGCACGAAGGGTATGCTACGGTTATTCAATATACTTCGTTTTAATCAAATATCTCCACGGGAATTTTCCGATCAGCAAGGATTCCTGAAAAATCACACGAATAAACTACCCTTAATAGGGGGTGGATCTGAATGTTTTTCATGGTGGCACAAAGAGTATGCTACGGTTAGTCATAATACATCGTTTCAATCAAATATCACTACGGGAAATTTCCCATCAGCAAGGATTTCTGAAAAATCACAGGAATAAACTACCCTTTAACGGGGGCGGATCTGAATTTTTTTATGGTGGCACAAAAAATATGCTTTATTTAATCATAATATAGCGTTTCGATAAAATATCTCAACTGGAAACCTCCGGTCAGCAAATTATTTTGAAAAATTACAAGAATAAACTACCCCCAATTTGGGGTGGATTCGAAATTTGAATGTGGTGGCACGAACATATCAATGTACACAACTCAGTTTTCGAGTTTGGTTCAATTAAATATTCTTTAAGGTCGTGATTTAGAGGATTATATTTTGGTCAGCAAATTATCCACACCCATGTTTCAGATATTATTACAGGAGCTAAATGAGAAAAGAATACAAAAAAACTGTATAGAATATTTAGAAATCATTAGCTTATATAGCCAGTACCATTAGTAAACAACTCCATTTTTATTTTACCGGAAAAAATACTAAGTCAAAGTCAAATGTCATTTCGGATCATCCAGTCCCGACGGAGAAAGCTATACTTTCATATCTTCTATCTCCCTTAATCTCGAGTGGCCAGTCACAGAAAATTGATTCCCATATTCCACTAGGAGTTTCACCCCCCTGGGTAGCACTTCTTATTTTTGATGTTCTGTGGTACTGGCTATATAAGCTAATGATTTCAAAATATTCTGTACAGTTTTTTGTATTCTTTTCTCATTTAGCTCCTGTAATAATATCTGAAACATCAATGAAACCTTCCTCGATCAAACTTGAGTGCGCATGAAAATTTTCAGATGAAAATTCATAGGAGTAATGTCAAAGGTTTGTGATAATATCACAGGTTCTCAAAAAAAACCTGCATTTTCTCGATTTTGCTACGAATCCTTCTAGATTATTAACCTCGTAATAAGGCTTCAATATTGATGCAATTCCCGAATATGTTCTGAATGATCGTGTAGATATGAATCTTATGATTTGAGTTCCGAAGACAGCTATAATAGTTCCAGTAATGACTCTGAGAAAACCATTGATGCTTTCAACATCTGATCAACCTTCAGTAGAAAGGCCTGATACAACAAGCCTTGCTTCTAGTGCTGAAGTTGCCAAAATTATATAGGTAAATGAAAATTCTTTTCAGTTGAAAATAAACCTGTATTTTTAAGTAAATTAGGATTCTCAATCATATTTGTCCCCTGAGCAGCAGTTCTTATACCAAATTCATAGAGAAACGTATCTTTCAAATTATTCGAACTCAAAATGAATAGTAGGGAAAAAAAATTAAAACTGTTAATAGAAATCGCCTCTGCGTTAACAGAGTTGTACCATTGTATAAAGAGTATACAATGGTTGTACATACTTTTCAAAGTTTGTAACGCTGTATTGATGCAGTAACGCAGAAGCAATTTGTTTCCATTACTAATAGTTTTCATTATTTTCACTTGTATTTCTGATGTAGGAAAGCCTACCAATATTTTATAGCAACATTTTTCACTTGAAAAAAAAAGGATGATTTCCTAAAGTTTTCAATTTTGAATTGATTCAAATATTTGATTTGTAGGTTTTCACCACTAGCTCCAGGATCCATGGATTAAATAAAGTGGATTCAGCAACCCTTTGATGGAAGACTCTTTTGAAGATATCCTTGAATGCTAATATTGTTATTATTCTTTCAACTTTTCAATATATCATTTGGTTAATGTTAATAGTTAATGAATTGCAAATGACCTTTTGGTTATTTCTTTATATAATGTTGGTAGATTCTGTATATTTAAACGGAAGAAATAAATGAAGAATCGTAATATAATTAACACATATAACCCAAGTAACACAAACTTCCCGGCGGGATATCTGAGAAGTCCTAACCCGGCTTTCACGCGAACTCCTAAAGTGATTTCCTAAAGTGATCACAAACACAACATAATTTGGGAATTCGCAATGCGAGCTCCTAAAGTTATTGCATACGTAACAAGAATTAGATATTCACAATGCGAGTTCCTGAAGCCATCTCAGATGTTACCAGAATAAGAAATTCGCAATGCGAGTTCCTAAGCTCATCACTAACATAACAAGAAAGGGAAATTCGCAATGCGAGTGCCTGAAGTTATTTCAGTTGTAACCAGAATAGGAAATTCGCAATGCGAGTTCCTTAAGTCATCCCAGACGTGACCAGAATAAGAAATTCGCAATGCGAGTTCCTAAAGTTATCACAGACATAACCAGAATAGGAAATTCGCAATGCAAGCTCCAAAGATCATCCCGAGTGTAACAAGAATGGAACATTTCGTTGTCCACTATTTATACATAGGCAAAATATGTGTTCGATTCATAAGAACGAAATAAATAACTTCGGAGAGGCTTCCTAGAAACCAATAGGATAATCGGCAAACATACCAAAAACAAATCAGTTAAAACATAATTCATATTGAATCTATCATATTTTGTTACTGGCCGGATTTTCCGGAAGGTTATGATGAAATTTTTTGTGGTACAGAACCACGGCGTTTTTATAAATTCGGTGGAGGAGTTAATGCATTTCAGGTTGTTAATACAGGTTGTATTAACAAGTAAGAGGTGTCTAGCAAATTTATAGTTCTGTTGTTGAATGAAGACTTTCCTTATACAATGGTTTAATACTAAAACTAGTTATCGACTAGAATACTAGTTGATAACGAAACGAACCTAATTAAGTAGCATGTATGACTTCATTCATCACAAAGAAAGCTCTCTTTTTCACATTATCATATTTCTGGATTGAAACTCACTACCAGTATCGGTTAGACAACGGCAGACTTGTACAACATTATGCGAGTGGAAATTACGTTCTCAAATCTGAAGAATTCAGAGAATTCTCGGAAGAAAACAGAATATCCAAACTTTAATCGAAACTGCTTCATATTTTTTACGACATATTCGTCTGAATATCGACCAATCTGAGATCCGTTGTTTTTCCTCAAAGAAATCGACACATTTCTCATTCAAATACTAACAGGGATTCCAAATCAATATTTTGTTTCCATACACCCATTATAGTAGTATGGATATATTTTTCCAAGAACCGATAATTAATCTCCATTCATTTCCGAAATAAAAATCAATATTCATCAAATCCATGTAACCTCCAGACGTAAGAACCGACAATCTAAGCTCTCATATTACGATTTCGTCTGGTAAATCTCATTCACGGATCTCGCCATCCCGCGGATCTCATTCATATCCGAAATACGAATGAAGAATAAATATAAATTCCGACCGCGCTAAACAATACTCGAACTCATCTAACCACCAGACGTAAGAACCGACAATCCAAGCGCTCACAATATACGAAATCGCCTGGATGTCTTGATCACGGAACTCGCCATCTCGCGGATTCCTGGTATAGTAGATATGTAAATCCTTGCATTGGGAATTTTCCCTGAGGCTGTTCGTAAGGATTTATGATCTGAGTCGGCAAAGTGCTGTCTGCTAATTTTTTGCATAGCGAGTCCGCAGAAGTAAGCTCAAAATCATTACAATTATCAACAGGAAACTTTCAAGAAATATAATTTAACTTTTAAATGTCCATATCTGATATCTGTACTTCCGGATATTGTCGCTAGGGGCATTTCCTGAAAATATCTCATGTCGTACTCCCAGAAATCTCGCGATGGGAAGTATTTGAGAATTTCTCAAACTCTTCGCCATAAGACTGTGTGAGCGAATTTCCCAAAAACCTCCCATTGTGGGAAGTTTGAGAATTTCCGCATGCGATATCTTCAGGATCTCTTCGAGAATATCGCTGTGGCGGACATTTGGAGGAAATATAGCACTCCCTGTGACTTCGTAGAGAAGTAGAAAAAGTACTCTCAATGTTCTGAGAAGATATCGCCGGGATATCTTTGAAACCTCTCTGTGTTGCCTGGGAACATAGGTATGTAATTGATTTCACTTCATGTCGGTTTGGTTTTCATGACTGAAAAAGAGTAACATTCCATTTGAAAACATAAAATGTAGTATGAAGTTAATTTTTATTACCCTCGATCTTATACCTAGCTCTAGCAGTTAATTCAAATATTTCCGCCACAAACAAAATACTTTCAAATCTGCCTATTAGGGTCGCTAGTGAGCTTTCCATCCAAAATTAGTTCCCCATCTGGCCGTTGGTGTCGCTAGTGAATGGCCATCTAAGATAGCCGCCACTTTGTTTCCACAGATTAGTAGGGTGTTTACACTTTTTGCGCGCATGTTCTAGGGGAACAGCGTGCTATCGTTTTGTCCAAATGTCTGTAATTTTGGATGATTGAACCGAAAATGGTCTCAATCGACTAGGTTGGACTCACTGATGACGAATCCGGTGTCAAAATCGATTCTGTCCGGCCGGCCGGCCGTAGACACGCTAACTGTCGACAGAAGCAAGCTAGCATTTTGAAACTATTAGAATAGGTTGCGCATCAGAATGCCGCGGTTAAGTTCGTTAATGGGCCAAATCGGTCGAATAGTTTCGGAGTTATAGGCAGTTGAAGTTTTGAAGTTATTTATTTTTTATTTCTGAAACTACTTGAGAGATTAGATTCAAACTTGGCAGTTGGGTGGAATATAACGACGCGCAACTTTGAACCAAATTTCGTCAGGATCAGATTTTCAGTGAATTTAAAAAAAATTTTTTTTCGAAATTTTTTTCCAAAAAATTTTTTTTTCTGGAAACCATTCATCATATTCGAAGAAAAAGTCCACTCACACTTTGAACTTCATATTTCACAGCAGTGTACCAAATTTCAGTTCGATATGATCATAAGTTTCGGAGATATCCGGAAAAAATGTGTCAAATTTCGAGGTTTTCTTCTCGATATCGTTTATTTTTTCGGTATAACTCGAGAAATACTGATTCAGTCCTGATGAAATTTCACAGCTAGTTTTGAGATGCTGAAAGACAACTTCATGCGAAATTTCGTGATAATCGTGTCATCAGAACAATTTGAAAAAAAAATTTCTATGATTTTTCTTATCATATCATCCTCATCAAATTCTGTATGAAACTTCGAACTGTCATTTTTCGATGAAGTACTGGATTTCAATTCGATCTGATCTGTATTTTTGGAAATATTGAAAAAATAAAATTTTGATTGGGTATATCTACGGAATCATTGGGTGGATTTTACCCATTCACGAATTCGGCCTTCGTAATTTCGGTCCAAACCTTCTCTACAAATATCGAGTTCCTAAGTTGTTCCTTTCGGAAGTTATTGTGTTTACGCAGTCGGCCGTTAGGCTGACCGTAAACACAATAACTTCCGGAAGAAACGACTTAGAAACTCGATATTTGTAGAGAAGGTTTGGGGCTTAATTACGAAGGTCGAATTCGTGAATGGGTAAAATCCGCCCAATGATTCCGTAGATATACCCATTCAAAATTTTATTTTTCCAATATTTCCAAAAATACAGATTTGATCGAATTGAAATCCAGTAATTTATCAGTAAAAATTTCAAAAAGTACTGCCGTGAAGGCAGCAGCTTTTGCGTGCATGTTCAAATTCGTTGCTGAAGCGGTCATCTACATTGAACATGCGCGCAAAAGTTGCTGCCTTCACGGCAGTGCTTTTTGAAATTTTTTTCAAAGTTTCCCTATTAATCTCTTGTAACCATCACCGACTGAAAGTCGTACCAGACAAAATAGTTGTCCACCGATTGTCTGTCGTGTGCTTTAGACCCTATGCATTTCAGCCGACAAAAAAGTCGTCCACCGATTGTTTATCGTGTGCCTTAGACCTAACGGCGAATTCTAAACCTTTTGAACTCGATAGCGATCGTAGGAATTCTGAACAGGATACGTACACAGAACTACTGAAATTGAAATGTGCCATGGCTAGAATGTTGAGAAGTGTCTCCTCTTTTTAGTCAGAAATGGCAGATAATATCTATCGCTTTATATAAGATTCAAATTACTGTAGGTAATTGTCAGATTATTCCTGATACGCTCTCTGGAGCGTAGACTCGAGTCCAAAATCAATCCCAAGCTTCTACCTGAATCCGAGTTCGACAGAGGAATTCAATCCAATTTTAGAATGACATCGCACTAGATCCGATTCACTTGAGGACTGTTTCAAAACTTAATCGCCTTAAACTTCACGAGATTCAACCTCAGAGAATGATCGGGTAAAAAAGAACTAATTGGACCGAAATCGCGGTCAACAACATCTCCAGCTCTTTGCACTTCATGTTCCGATAATGAATATGTTAAGATCAAAAGCTGATTCTACATAAATATGATTCCATTTAGGAACTTCTGCGAAGGTGCCAGCGCCCCAGCGGTTTACTTTGGAAGTTGATCGATCTAATAGAACGAACCATTGAAAATACTGAAATATTGTTGATAACGGCTATATATTAAGCTGAGCTGAAATATTTGAAGGTATTATAATAACTTTTTGAATCAAGTTTCTTGCCTAGGATATTTTCATGTATACATATTATAATATTGATGCTATTTTTAGTGTTTGTTGGTTGATGGATCGAAATGAACCAATATTTGAGTTTAATCGAATTTCTGGAAAAAAGAGGAGACTCAGTAAGTAATTGAAGGACTCTTGTTGAATTTGAAGTGCTGAATATTGACCATAGGTATAATTTTGTGGTGAATCTAGAAGCAGTCCAAAAACTAAAGATTTATATTTTTTTCGTTTGAAAACAAGTGAATGAATAAAATAAAAAACAGCTTTTCTGTTTTACTTAGTTTCTTATAGTATTTCCAAAGTGGAGGAAACAGATATACAGATACATGATTGTACCTTCATATCTAAGCAGCAAGCAATGATACATGATACAGCCTGTTCACCCAAACAATATACAAATGATATGCATTTACTTTGAGACGATGGTACCTGATGAAATTTGTCACTGAATGAAAGTCAACCATTACAGTTTTGTTCATGCTCAACTTATCTTGTAATGCACAATGATTCCCCGGGTGGTACTCCAATGCCGAAATAAATGTTCAATGACACTCCATTTTTTTTCTCCATTAAAGGATTCGTAGGGGTGAAAGTTGTGCATGAACAAAACTGTAATGGTCAACTTTCAATCGGTGACAAATTTCATCAGGTACCATCGTCTCAAACTAAATGAGCCATGACAAAGTGCACATACTGAAAACCTCTTTCAAGTAACAAATTTTTCAAAAAAAAAAAATTTTTCTTGAAAATTTCTGCTCGCCTGTAAAGAAGATACGAGGACAAAAAAGGACCACACGACCTACTTTTCCTATTCAAAAAAATTAGAGGATTGATGGGGATAGCCTAGGGTGCAACAAAAATCCTTCAAAAATGCATAAAATTTGGAAAAAGTGGAACAAAAATTGATTTTGTTGCCAAATATTTTTCTTCTGAGAAAATGAATTTGTTCGATAATTTTGACGCGCACTGTAAAAAGTATCTCCATTTGTTGTCAGTTCTTCAATCGGATCCCTCTCTTCGAATATGTATCTATTTGTCAGATGCTTTGGATCTTCAGAGAAATTACTTCTTCTTGGTATTGAATTGAAAATTGGTTATTCGGATATTAATTTTTAAAATGATCAATTAATAACAATATCTGCCAAATTACTCAATTTATTCAAAACTCTCCTGGACAGCCCTTTTCACGACGGAATCCCTAACTCCAAATGATTCATTCTTCAATTTCATGCATGTGATGGTGTCAAACTATTAGAATGAACTGAATAGTGAGGACTTCTGTGCGGTAAATTGATTGTTGCGCTCGAATCCATAGCAATTTATAAATACATCGATTAAATTTTTACATCTTTCCAAATTACTGTATTTTATATTTTTTTGCGAAAATGGTCCTGAAATATCAAAGTTAGACTAAGTGATTAGCGATGTTCGTTTTCAAGTTAAAATCTGCTCGTCTTCCCCCACTAAACATATTTCAGTACCAGAGACGCTGCAGAAATGTTTTATGGACAACTGAAACCTTTCCTCTTAAGTCTTCTTGAAGTTACAGAAACGACCCAGATAATGTGAATGTCCTACCTCAGTGAAGTTTCATGAAACGTTTCAACAAAATCGTTCTGGAAACGTTTCAACAAAACCGTCACGTTTCAAAGAAAGGCTTTCAATTCAGTATAAAGTTTTTTTACCGTTTCAAAAATGATTTTTTCTTAAGTTCAACGTCAAAAAGTGGGAAGATTTAACAATTTCAAACTTTTATACACTCTAGCACTCTACAGAACAAAATTTCATATATAATTTCGGGACCTATAATTTATAATTAAATTGCAAAATATATAAGACGTAAAAGATTCTCATATACTTAATCTATGGCTATAAATTCCTCAAATTTTACAACCGCCACTCCACAAGTTTATACGATTTTTGAATATATGACTTTGAGGAAAAGTTAATTGGGTACCAAGTTCAAAAACTGAAAAATTGCATTCAAACCTATTGAAATCTTGATAAATATATAATTAAAATACAGTATGATTTCCAATAGAAAACATTTATTGTGACATATGCGGTATCAGGAACAAAACATAAGCTCTTTGTCATATCTCCAACTAGCTTGCTTCGACCACTGAGAAATTGCATTCTGAAAGTCTTTGTCACTAAAGGGAAGTCCTTATGCAGTATCACGAAAAAAACTTGAACTCTTTGACATATTATCATTTTCACTAGTAACACTAAACTAATTAACTGTATCAATGATGAATATCGGTAAACACCTAAAAATCACAACGAATATAAAATAATTTTAATGAAACCAGAAGACACTTCAGAAAATTCCGAACACGACATTTGTTGAATTTAGTTTGAACTTCGGATATTTTTGTTCGCGGATAGGTAATTTATCTTGGGTGAAATAAGAGAAGTACTTCACCAACAGTCTAGATTTATTCAAACACTCATAGATAAATCTATTTCACAAAAAAGTACCTACTCGTGTCAGTTACAGCAGGGAAAAGAGGCCCTTTCTGTCCGTCTCCGCGTTCTTATAACCTTATCCCCACCCTTTTCTCCCCTCTACAGGTACCGAGACCTTCCGCAAAACCCCGAAATCTTGAGGTTCGCAAAGTCGTCGATAGGGTAGGCGTTGCCAGATTTAACATCCTCCCCACACGAGAAAAGAGTGAGGATATCACAACTTTGCAAGATTCGGACATTGGGCAAAACACAAATACACAAAAATATACACACCCGAGTAAGTGCAAAACTCATATAAATACACAGTCAAAAAATAAATAGAACAGTTTTCATAAAACATCTTCAAAATGAATCACAAACAAATGTTTAATGAAATACAACAGGATACAAAAAAAAGAACAGCAATAAAAAAGGGGATGAGCTTAATTACAGATTCACAAGTCGATGCGTCTAGGTTCTTTCGAAATACGCCCGCTTCTAGTTCGAGTCTGTTTGCCCCCATTGTCGTCAACTACTTCGACATTTTCCAAATCGCGTCTCACATCCTTCTTAACTCCGACCGACGCGTTCTCCAGATCATTTTCGTCCCCAAACGACGAATTCAATTCAAGATGGTACAGCCGCTGAATAGGACGTGTTATTTCCCCTGACGCTGTGGTCAGTTTTGCCACACGCGTATTACCGTCTGATCCCACTATCAACCTTTTTACCCGGGCTAATGGCCAATCAATACGCCTGGAATTATCACTGCCTATTAGAACAACGTCCCCCACCCGTATTTCCTTATCAATCCAGTTCTTACGCTTGGGGTAGCTTAAAGCTCCCAAATATTCGTTGCGGAACCTTTGACGCAAGTCCTGCTTTAACTTCTGCCTGTACGCAAAACGCTTGCTCATAATGACCCCTTCGACCCTGTCTAAATCTGGAACACCGGTTCCCTTCACTTCTTGTAAAAACATAGAAGGAGACAATGGCACAATCTCTTCGTTACTTTCCGAAATGTATGTGATAGGCCGGGAATTAATGATAGCTTCGCAGTCTATCAAAGTTGTGAGCATTTCCTCATAGTTTAAACACGTTTTTCTGAGTGTCCGTCTCAACAGACTTTTGAGAACACCAATCAATCTTTCCCAGAATCCTCCCCACCACGGTGCCGAAGGCGGATTGAACTTCCATTCAATTTGTTCAATTGAAAGCGTTTTCGCGATTGACTCGTAGTTCAATGTATTCAATTTATTACTTAACCCAACGAAATTCGTCCCGTTATCGCTATAAATCACGCTCGGTCTACCTCGTCTCGCTATATGTCGCCGTAACGCCATCAAAAGAGAAGGTACATTCAGGGAATTCACCAGCTCCAAATGAACCGCTCTGTACACAGCACACGTGAATATACAGATCCATGCCTTCTTCCCACCTCTAAGGAAAATTGGACCCGCGAAGTCCACGCCTATCACCTCAAATATTGAAGCATCCCTAACTCTATTGAGTGGTAATGGCGGAGTATTCGCATCAATTGGTTTCGCATCGTGTCTCCGACAATCTACACACTTTTGTACGACGGACCTAACAACTTTTCGACCTTTCACTATCCAAAATTTTTCGCGGAGTATAGCTAGCATTATTGCAACTCCTGCATGTTTGAGATCTATATGTTTCTCCCTAATCAAGCATTCTACAAGATGATCGTTTTCAGGAAGAATAATTGGATAACAAAAATCAAAATTATCCTCACGATAAGAAATTTTGGATTTAGTTCTGAAAATACCGTCATCATCCATAAAAGGCAGGAGTCCTTTTATTTTCTCATCGGATACGCCATTGAATTTAACTGACTGGATTATTTTGAAGAGACAGTTTTCAGCATCCCGACACTCGCTGGCTGTCAAAAAATCTTTCCTTCTACGCGAACCGGAATTTCTACAGTTAAATACAAATCTTCTGATCCAGCCCATTACCTTTGTCGCTTTCGAGAAACTGGAAAATCTACAAAAAACGTCTTCCCCATCACTACTTGCTAAACTGATGAAGATAGTATCTTGAATTCTGGTCTTTTTTAATTCCGACAGAACTTCTGTTTCGTTCACGCTTTGTTCGAGAGAATTTGGCCAACTTTCTTCATTCCCCTTCAGCCAATTTGGACCCTCCCACCACCGAGATTTCAATAATTGATCAACCGTACATCCGCGGGATGGCAAGTCGGCTGGATTTATATTGCCCGGAACATGTCGCCACTGTTCAACTTCCGAAATATCTCGGATCTCTTTGATGCGATTCGCGACAAAAATACTCCAATTATCTTCCCTGTTGATCCACGTGAGTACCGTCGATGAGTCCGACCAGTAAAATACTTTGATTTTCTTAAAATCCATCGCGTTTAGAACATGTCTAGTAAGTCTCGCACCTATCGTTGCTGCTAATAATTCTAGTCGCGGTATACTCATTGACTTACTCTTGTCACTCTTCGCGGGAGGAGTTACTTTGGTCTTTGCTTGTACAAAATGAAGCCGTACGTCAGAACCCCTTTGAATTCGCAAAAATATTACCACAGCATATGCTAATTTGCTGGCATCTACAAAAGCGTGTAAATTTACTTCCGCGTCTGTTTCCGTTCGATTGACGCCTAACATTACACGCGGTATTTTTACTTCCGATAATTTTGTAAGATCCTTGATCCAGACCAAAAAACGTTTCTTAATACCCTCGTTTACTTCTTCATCCCAACCGATTTTTGATGCCCACGCTTCCTGCAACAAAATTTTGGGACCGAGTGATATTGGACATACAAAACCTAGCGGATCAAAAACGCGATGCGCTACCGATAAAATAACTCTTTTAGTTATCCCATCAACCGTAATTTTCTCTAAATTCGATACATTTAGAGCTAGCGTATCGTTTTCTTTGTCCCATTTCAGACCAAGTACCCCGCAAACGTTATTCAAACCGTCGTGCGTATGTTCCCATCCACGTAAATCGAAAAAACCTGTCTGCATCACAGTTTTTGCTTTATTTTTAAAATTTTGCAATTGTTCGAAGCTATCAACACTCGCTACGCAATTATCCACATAAAAACTACGCCTAAGCTTTGAGATGTGAAAGTATTCGGATTCAAAAATGTTGCTTTCACTTTCAAACGATTTCAAATAATTTTCTAAGTGTAAACCGATAGTCGCACCCAACATGAATGGGCTACTACAGACTCCAAAAACTACTCGACAATGTCTGTATATGATCAAATTACTTTGCGCGTCATACCAAAGAAATCTCAAAAAATCTCTGTCCGCGGGATCGACACTTATCTGTAGAAAAGCCTTTTTAATATCAGAAATCACACCAATTTTACCTTCTCTGAACCTCAATAAAATGTCCACCACTTCTTCGATCAGATTGGGTCCTTTTTCCAAACAGCTATTCAGGGATGGACTGCCTGCGGACGCATCGAATATGGGCCTCGTCTTTGTCGTGGCTTCTTCCTTGAAAACTGGGCGATGCGGTAAATAAACACCCCAGTTATCGCATTCTTGCGCTGGTACCTGCTCTATTATACCCTCTTGGCGCCATTCTCGGAATATCCCATCGTATTCCTGGAATTTCTTTGTTTCTTGCAGCTTCGTGACCATTTTCTCCAATCTCTGCAAGGCCATGTGCTTGTTGTCCTTGAGTTCGGGATGACAATCCAACCAGGGCAATTTCACCTCGTAGCGCCCTTCCGGGTTCTTCACAATACCCCGTTTGAACGCCTGTTCAACTTCAATGTTGTGGTCCCTGCGTGATTTATGGTCTACAGGGTCGTTTATCTCTATGACATCCAAAGACCACAAATCTTTTATGTCAACATCCTGCGTCAACATGGAGATGGCTACAACGGCTAAGTTTGTTTCATTCTCGATGATTTTCTTCTTTGAAGGCATTTTTCCCATCAACGTCCATCCAAGCCACATTTCGATAGCTGTTAATCCATTCTCTAGTTGGTGCACTCGTCCCGTCAGCAATTTTCCCGCTATATCGGCGCCAATAAGAAGGGATACGAACTGCTCTTTACTGTCGGTGTCGCTTATTGTGATGTCTGCGTCCCGATATTTCAAGTCTTTCAACCACGTACCTTTTTGAACACTTGGTACGTTAGAGCAAATTACTTGTTCTCCGAGCGCTTCAAAATTGCACCAATAAGTCCCATCTAGGTTTCCGACACGTACGTTGAACTTTTGGTGCGTCGCGACATCGGATTTACTTCCGCCGAAAAGCAAATGCACCATATCTTGGTGCCCCCGCGGTATGTAGTCCAAACTTTCGGCCAGTTCGTTCAAGACGTAAGAGTTTTGTGACCCGGTGTCGATCAACGCACGAACGACCACATCTTTCACGTCATTTCGCACCCGCACTCTCAGAGACTGCATGAAAGTCGCGGGAATTTCAGCTGACGAAGCTAAACTGCATTCTTCCGGAATATTAACCGCGCTCACGGAGCTTTCCGAACTAGATCGCGAATTAGGACGACTTTTTTGTCTAGAGCACATTATGTCCACGTGTCTTTTACCGCACTTCGAGCATTTCATCTTTTTTCTGCAATGCCCCTTCAAATGCCCGCTTTGTAAGCAACGGAAACAGACTCGTTTTGTTTTAGCAGTCTCTTGCTTTTCCGACAACGACATTTTTTTTGCTTTGAAGCACCGCTCACTGATGTGGTTAGATTTATCACAAAAAATGCACGTGTCCTTTTTTACCACTGAAACAAGCAGATTCCGCGCACTCGGCAAGTTCTTTTCTGCTTTTCGCTCGCGTTCCTGCCTCGGATCCGACTTACCGCCGATGTCGAATCCTTTTACCGCCATAGATATCCGCAACTCGTTTTGGACCTCGGATTCCAAAAAGCGGATAAGTCCATCCAGTCGCGCTTTCGACACATCCGACGGTTTTCCTACGTTCGCATTTTCTGCGGAATTATTGGACCGCTGCCACACGCGTAATAAGTCTTCTGGTAACGAGGATTCAACTAACGGATAAAGCATCGCCGCACACTTATCCGTCGTAACGCCGAGAGTTTCTAACGCCCGAATATATGACTCGATTCGATCATAGAGCGATGCGAGGACTATCTTTTTCTTCATAACGGCGTTTTCTATTATCAATTGCAGTAGTTCCCTCACATACACTTCTATTTGAAAGTCTTCGCGCCCGAATCGTTTCTGCAGACCTTCGATGGCCTTTCGATAATTTTCGCCGATTGGAGGGTAACTATTCACCAACTCTGCTGCTCTAGATCCCGGCACCATTGACTGCATCAGGTACTGGAACTTGTCCTCATCACGCAGTCCAGCGTCCTCGTGAATCTTGCTGAAGAGGCTCCAAAATTTCAGCCAGTCCCGAATATCTCCGCTGAATTTGGCAAGCTCCACCTTTGGAAGATTGCACCTCGCTCTGGACGTCGAATTTTCACTGCTACGTACGCTTTGGGCCTTTTCTTCAATCGAGGCGATCCTGTCCTCGTACATGCATTTCGCAGTTAAGAATTGGCTCTCATACGTATCGTTGTCCTCGGCGGTCTTCTTTAGGTCGTCCTCGTCAATGTCTTCAGCAGTGAACTTTTCTTCTAGAATCGTCGTGGAAATTTCTTCTAGCTCCTGATATTTTTTCACCAGTACTTCGAAGGCTGCTCTGATCCCCACAGTACTCGAACTTTCTTGATCCAACAAGGTGTTCAATGATCTGAGTGACTTCGTGAAGGAAATGCGACGGATCGTCCTCTTCTTGATATCCATATTTCACGGAACGTTTATTACACCCAACACGAAATAAATTACCTTCGAATTCCAATACAAAGTCCTGTCACGGTCGCCAGTTGTTGAATTTAGTTTGAACTTCGGATATTTTTGTTCGCGGATAGGTAATTTATCTTGGGTGAAATAAGAGAAGTACTTCACCAACAGTCTAGATTTATTCAAACACTCATAGATAAATCTATTTCACAAAAAAGTACCTACTCGTGTCAGTTACAGCAGGGAAAAGAGGCCCTTTCTGTCCGTCTCCGCGTTCTTATAACCTTATCCCCACCCTTTTCTCCCCTCTACAGGTACCGAGACCTTCCGCAAAACCCCGAAATCTTGAGGATCGCAAAGTCGTCGATAGGGTAGGCGTTGCCAGATTTAACAACATTAAACGATCACATCCACGCTGACGAGCTGACTATTTGCTAAGCGATACGACCTCTGGCGAGAGAAATTCGAACGCTTCCAAGCTAGTAGTTTTCTGACGTGTTCGTTATTCTAACCTGTTTTGCTTACTTTCAGAGTTCATTTACGAGCTTTTGTGTTGTTCTCCGAGTTGAAATTTTGGTATATCAAAAGTGTTTGTAATATTCTTCATCGTTTCTTTTTTTACAACTAGCTTGGACAAGTTCTAAATTTAACCGTTAGGGCGCTGGCATCTTCTCAGAAGTTACCAATGATACGGTTCGGAGAAACACGGCGCATAGTATAGCACACGCGCGAACTCCAGCTCCTTTGGTGGATAAATATCGCCCTAATCCTAATGGAACCTGGAAAAACGTCTGTGTTACATTTCCAAAGTCGACAATAGGGTAGAATTGAAATGTTTCTGGAAGGCTTAATGAAACCTGAAAGAACTTCTGGGTTAAATTTCAAGAAACGTTTCCAAAAGTTCACCATAGGGTAGAATTGAAATGTTTACCAAAACCTGGAAAAAAACTTTTGGGTTATATTCCGATCAACGTTTCCAAAAGTCCACAATAGGGTAAAATTGAAATGTTTACTGGAACCTGGAAAAAACTTCTGGGTTTCGTTTCAAGTAACGTTTCCAAAAGTCCCCGATAGGGTAGAATTAAAACGTTTCTGGAAGGTTTAATGTTTACTGGAACCTGGAAAAAACTTGTGGGTAACGTTTCCAAAAGTCCACAATAGGGTAGAATTAAAATGTTTCTGGAAGGTTTAATGTTAACTGGAACCTGGAAAAAACTTCTGGGTTACGTTTCCAAAAGTCCACAATAGGGTAGAATTAAAATGTTCCTGGAAGGTTTAATGTTTACTGGAACCTGGAAAAAACTTCTGAGTTACGTTTCCAAAAGTCCACTGTAGGGTAGAATTAAAATGTTTCTGGAAGGTTTAATGTTTACTGGAACCTGGAAAAAACTTCTGGGTTACATTTCAAGTAACGTTTCGAAAAGTCCACAATAGAGTAGAATCGAAATGTTTACTGGAACCTGGAAATAACTTCTGGGTTACGTTTCAAGTGACGTTTCCAAAAGTGCACAATAGGGAAGAATCGAAATGTTACTAGAAGGTTTCATGTTTAGTGGGCAGCAACGATATGGTTGGTCAATGTGAAACTAAAAGTTGAATATGAAAGCAGAACTCACCTGAAAAACTATATACCATATTCAATTCTGATATATCATCATCACGAATTATATCCTCCTTCAATTAATGGCACATTAAAAATTTAGCCAGTTATTGACCAGTTAATCCGATTCAAAATTACAGAGCTCAAATACTATTGAAAACAAAAATTACACGAAAATTATATCTTCTATGCAGTCTTAATATTCAATTAAAAATGAAATAATATTGAATATGTTTTGAAAACATATTAATTTATTAATTAAATATTACTTTCAAAATTTTTGAAGAAATTGTATTTCGAACTGTTCCATTTTTGCCGTATCCTATGGTTTGCCTGAACTAGTTCCATCCTTGTACCATCGGTTCCTCTCTCTCTAAGCTATGTCCATATGATTTCAAAGTATATGCCCTTGAATTCGCAAACAGCGCGCGCGCACATTGGCTCAAATGAATACCGACCCTTATGCCTTTGCCCGCAATTCCCAGAAATAACCGATGTGAATGAATACAGCCGATAATAAGTTGAAAACAAGTACAAACCTAAGCGATTCACTTCATTTTTCCTTGACTTTACTGGGAATTTTTTGCTATAAAATCTTAGACGCCCATCATCACAAAAATTACATCTGTGATTTGCGTTCATATTTGACGTGAAAAGGATGTTATGATTGTATTCAGGATAAATTAATTGTCTCAATTCCTAACCAATCAAAATCGATGTGGGCGTGGTCGTTTTGGCGCCAGTTTGAATTGAATTTCTGCTTGGAAGTATTTGAACTTAACCAAAACTGTCATCTCACGTTGTGCGCAAGAAGTTAATTTATATGTGGTGAACTGTAAATTGTACTGAACTGTTTGTATTTCAGTAGAATGTATAGTAATAAACATAATATTACATTAATTCAGTATATTGCACCGAATCACCATTTGATTAGGTATGTTATAAACAAACAGTAAAGTACATTTTTCTTTAGATTAGTATTTCAACAAGTCATTCATTCAGTACATTGCCCAAAATTGAAATGTTTTGGCATCGCAGTGAATCAATTACCATTTTATTTATGAATAGATTTAGATGTGGATGTAGAGAACGAGTTAGGAATATCACTATGAATTATCACAATGCATGATAAATCCTGAATCATCAGGATATCCCAAAAAAAATATTTAGGTTCTTAATATATTCTTAGATAAATAACTTTCTTTTAATCATTGACTGTTATTGTCTCAGCAACACTGTCCCAATGAAGGAAGCTTCATAATAACTTTTTGAATTTTAGAGCTTATTTCATTGCATATTAAATTTAACTTCCAAATAATAAGTATGTCTTAAAATAGTCTACTTGGTAGTTTATAAATTTACGAAATTTTCGTTATAAAATAGTCAATGAAGAGTGGGTTATTACTTCGAAGGAATTAGGAACAGGAAAAATATATAATAATTATATTTGAAGTTGTTTATTTTATGAACTTCGAGCAAATAATTACAATAACAAATGGAAAAATTAATCTCTAATAACTTCCAGGGTTAGTTATTCAAAGCTAACAAAGAGAAAACAGTTTTTTCACATAATTCATTCAAATCCCAACTACAATTTGAATATCATTTGGGATTGACTGAAACTAGTTTATTTATTTTTAATTTTATTTCAGGCTCCCAACTCCCCTACACCTGAACCAAAATGCAATATTTGTATAAATACAGTGCACATTTCATTCCAAATTTGAATACTTTTAATTTGAGAAAGTAAGCAGTGTTAAGAGAGTTGAGTTATAATTATTATTTGCACCTCAATATGTTAAGAAATGTAACTTTACACACATCACATTAATCCTCACCTTCAAATCATCATATACATTTCACAATTCCTAAGCAACTTGAACATAAGCAATATTTACCACACCTAAGCTAACATAACAATGTTATTAGGGATTGTCTGTAACTAGTTTATTTATTTTTAATTTTATTACAGGCTCCCAACTCCCCTACACCTAAACCAAAATGCAATATTTTTATAAATACAATGTACATTTCATTCCAAAATAATAAAATTCCAAAATTGAGTATTTTACTTTAAGAAAGTAAGCAGTGTTAACAGAGTGTTAACTATAATTATTATTTGCACCTTAATATGTTAAGAACTGTAACTATACAGACATCGCATTAATCCTCACCTTCAAAACATCATACACATTTCACAATTCATAAGCATCATGAACATTAGCAATATTAACTACACCGAAGCTATATAAAAACACAAATTACCATCAACTTTGTAAGATGAAGATATACATTCTTTACATAACGAAAAACTATATGGAAAGATCCCGAAAATTATGAATTTAAAACATGCGAGAAAGTTTCATTTATCATTCGAAAAATATGTTTGCTTCTCCTTTTTCCTCTTCTTAGATACATACATGCTCACCAAAACCAAGTTTCTGCCATGAATTTGTTGAAAGCATTTTCATCCAAACTCCTGAGAAAGCTATTATGTTCCTCTGAAGCAATCTACAAAGAACACTATCTACATCTGATACAAACCAAACACATTTATTAGGGTTAATACCTCTCTTCTTTCCTCGAAACTAATGGATATATTATGTGGCCTGCTCTCCTGAATAAAATGGGCGACATCATCCTGGTAACGCAGCTTGGTTCCTGTAGGCTCGTTGAGATACAGTGTATCGCTTTCATCTGAATGTGGGGAACCTGAAACAGACTCGCTTCTCTCCTCTAGCAAAGATACAGCATGTATATGTTTACACAGTACTTTTTTAACTGTATTTTCTGAGCACTGGCACTCATATCTTTGTATACATATTTTACATATGTAACAAAATCCTGCTTTACAATCACTATCACAAAGTTCTTTACAATTCACAATATAAAATTTATTACTCACCGAACAAGATGATACCTTGAATTTATTTATTTATTTATCATACAATGATGATTAAACGGGCAACCCCCATATAAAACACAAGATGCATAAACTAAAACTAACGTTCACAATTTCACAGAATATAAAAAAAATAAAATCTGCTCCAACTATCAACCCAGTATCCTAAATAAATTGCGCCTGAATGCCGACAAGGTCGAACAAAAGAAATCAATATCCCCATGGACCCTATTCGCCAACACTAAAGATCTGTTGAAAAAAAAATTCCTTCCATAATTGAATCTCTGTAGAATAGGTCTGAATAGAACAATATATCTTGTAATTCTCGGGGGAAAATTGAAATTAATCAAACTCAATAGATCGGGAGAGTCAATCATTCCATTTACTAATTTAAACACGAAACACAAATCCGCAACTTGTCTTCTACGTTTTAATTCCATGAACCCAAAGTTCGAACGATATGCTAAGTACCGAAGGAATTTCCGCTAAACTTTTTCAACAACATCTGTGTCACCGAGATAGTAAGGTGACCAAACACATGAACCATACTCTAAACCACCTCTTACCAGTGAACAATACAAGGTTTTCAAAGTCGCGACGGAAAATTGACGACCGCAGCGTATGATGAAACCCTACATCCTATATGCCTTAGACGTAACATCTTTCATATGTTCCTTGAAATCTAAACGAGGATCAAAAGTTATTCCCAAGTCACGGATGAGGTAAACGCGTTCAAGCAGCTCGTCCCCAATGGAATACTGATGCTCAAGAGGTTTACTCGAGCGACTGAAAGACATTACACAACATTTGTCAACATTCAAGTACAAACAATTAACTAAAGTCCAGTCATAAAACCAATTGATTTGATCCTGCAAATAACAACAATCAATATTGTTTTTCACAATACTATACACCTTCAAATCATCAGCGAACAGCAAGAAACTCGTTTGTAGGGATAATTTAATATCATTTATGAATAAATTGAAGAGTAAGGGGCCAAGGTGAGAACCTTGAGGGACCCCTGATGTGACCAAAAACTTATCCGATATGAAATCACCGCATCCAACCGACTGGAAACGTCCACAAACAAAACTTCTGAACCAGCTGAGCAACATGCCAGATATCCCAAAAGCGCTCAACCTCATTATAAGTAAGTTGTGATTAACTTTGTCAAACGCTTTGGAGAAATCAGTGTAAATTGTATCCACTTGATGTCCTGATTCAAAACTATCAACGATATCCATTAGAAAAAGTAACAAATTTGTTGATGTTGAACGCCCCCGACGAAACCCATGCTGCTCGCCCACAAGAAGAGGGCCACAGTGCCACGACAAGAAACTGCAAACTAAACTATCCAAAAGCTTCGGAATAGCCGACTGAATGCATACACCCCTATAATTACTAATTTGATTCTGCATGCCAGAGTTGACAATTGATATAACGTAAGCTTTCTTCCATAGTGACGGAAACATGCCTTTACTCAGAGAATTATTGAATAAGGTCGCCAACGGCTCAGACAGGGTACTGACACACCTTTTAAGAATAAAACTTGGTATACCATCTGGCCCCACTGACATCTTAGGTTTAATATTATCAATGATCTGATGAACTTCTGAGGAGGAAAATTGACAGGAATTGAGGCTGACTGTATCCTCACACTCGAACTTAGGCGCAATAATTAATTTCTCACAATAAGTTTCCGAAAAAAATTTCGCAAATAAACTAACAACTCCGTTCAAGTGTGACGACTCGGCACCTTCATACTCCATACGACCTGGCAAACTATCGTGACCACGCTTCGAATTAACAAACCTCCACAATGCCTGCGGATCAGAGTGCAAACTATTCTCCACGCTCGCAATGTAATTCTCATATAGACTTTTACCAAGTATGTGACATCTATTACGAAGGGCACTAAAGTTTTTATAGTCGCATGAGCTGCGAGTTTTCTTAAATTTCTTATGTGCACCTTTTTTCTGATTAATAAGTTCAACGAGTTCCCTGCTGAACCATGACGGATATTTTAAATTCTTCCTCACCTCGAGAGGAACGAAGCGAGTCAATCCCTTATACAAAGTATCATAAAATTTGGAAGTGGCGAGATCAACACTGTCACCCAAAAAAAGACCAATCACAAGACGGAAAAAAGTTATTGAGTCCGATATAATTACCACGATAACAATTGAATTGCCCCTGACGATTCATCAACAGACCCGGGGATAAATCGTTCAATGAAATTCTAAATTGTAGAGCCGCATGATGAATGCTCGACACCTGCAAAGGATCCACCGCCGGTACGATTTCCGTTGATACATCGTTTGTAAAAATCACGTCCAACATCACGCCTCTGGCGTTCGGGATACTACTTGTTTGAATGAGATCCATCAAACTATATGAATCACTAAGAATGCAAGCAGGATCATCCACAGCACCCATACAAAATTTGCCACCATTCCATGTGGCTTTTGGGCTGTTGAAGTCGCCACAAATGTACATCTTTAGATCCGGAAATTTCAAAGAAATCTCCTGTACAGCCCATCCATGCTTCGAGTAGATATATTCTGGAGAATTCGGCGGTATGTAAGCACCACCGATTATGAAGCTAGCACTCCCACGCTCAATTAACAAAAATAAATGTTCGACCTCAGGACAAAAATGGTCAATCACGCTTGCACTCAGGGATGATCTAACCAAAATCACAACACCACCGCCACGAAGTTTAGTGCTAGTATTAGAGTTCCTACCAAGTCTGAACACATTGAATCCAGGAGGGCAAAACTCTGAATCTATGATATCCGCATTCAACCAACTTTCTGTGAGAACCAGAACATCATAACTACTATACTGTAATTGTAGGTAAATGTCCTCCAGTTTGGTCCTCATTCCTTCCAGATTCTGGTAAAAGACTAATAGATCTAATGGGGGCTTCTTTAGTTTTCCTTATTATTTGTCCCATACCTGACGATATAAGGACTAACGTTGAAATACTTTATGGTCAAACCAGTTTCACCAGTAGTCCTTCGCTGCTCCAGCTGAGTCCGCAGATCCGCAAGATGATCACGCTGTCTCTGAGTTTGGTCTGAAGAGAGAACAATTTTTTGTTCATGGTTTTCACATATGACTTTTTTATTCTTGAGTACCCTGCTCACCACTGCCGAAGATGAACGTACTTCTTTCAGTGGTCTCGGTTTGATCCCTTTCTTCCCAACACGAAGAACTTTCGTGACATCAGTCGATTGATCGCCAGCAGGCGTCATCAACAATACTGCAGCCGTATTGTCAAATTTGATTCTCTCATCCAAGTTTGCACTTGGCGACTCCTTTAGATTGAATACCATAACATTGCTTGCACGGACCATTCTATCATTCACTTCAGCTGCGATCTCATCAAGACTGGGCTGCCCCCTCGTTTCAAGAATCTTTTTTACATCACTCAACTCAGCCCGAAGCAACTCGTTCTATCTGGCTTGCTGATTGAACTTCTCCAATAGATCTGTATATCTTTGCTCCATACTGTCCAACTTCATCATTATATCTTCCAAAGTAATCTTCTTTTGTTTATGGACCGCTATCATCTTTAGATCGTCCAATACCACACAATTTACACAATTCCATTTGCTATTGCCGCCTTTGAGATTTTCAAAATCGTCTTCATCGATTCTAGCACAGGTTTTGTGATACCATAACTCGCATCCAAAGCACTGGACCTTTTAGCCCTTTTTACCCAACTTTTCCTTACACTGGCCACACTCTGTTGACATTTTCGCGATCTTATAATTAAACAAATTCGATAAGAGATGCGTCGTCTGCCTATGGGCACCTTTAGAAAATTAAGCGAGCTAATCGATACAGATGTCAATCTCGACAACATCCGGATGTGCTGACTTTTTTTCTCGAGTTGTACACAAATACTTCAATTGTATACAGTAAACAAAGAGAAATCAGCGCGAATCCAATGAGGTTTAACCAAATCAACTATGCCCCACAGCAGTTAAAGATATATACAGCCTTTGAGCGCCAATACACCTCAGAGTTATAAAGTTTCTGATGTGAAAACAACTCAATTCGCGGAGCCAACAGGTTGCGTCTCAACACGTGAATTTTCCAAATTCGTATGTTTCGATCTTACCATTCATTTTTTCTGGTTTTTTGTGTGCTTCCACAGTGATTTCATGTTGATAGTTATTCGCTGTAGGTCTCTCAACATTGATTATTTTATTCCACATTTTTCTTCGACTAGTTCATCCAGTAAATCCAATAATTTTTCCACTCTGAAGAAAAGAAGTCAACTTATCATTTATTTTTATGAAATAAAATTTTATAACATACCTTATATTCCGTTTTCCTCTCATGGTGTTATATTTCAGTACTTTATTTAAACTTTCGATGGCCATATTAGTGTTAATTCCTGCATTAATTCTATAGCAGTGAGCCCACATCATAACTCTATTTTCATTCTGAAAATAATTGCTTAAAACAAAGTATGTATCACTCTTTAATTCACATTCTCCCAAAATGATTATTGTTACTTCTGCAAATACTGAAGAAAATTATTTTCGCCTTCGTTTTCTAAATTTCTGAAATAGTTATCCTTCAATTGCATAAATGTTGTAGGCTCAGTTTCTTTCAGAATTTTCCTCATCTCCTTCTTCGTTTCTTGCCTAACTTCTACCTTCTTGATTTTCAATCTTCCTTGAGTGTTCCAATTTTTTTATGACATGCCATGTACAAAGGAGTCTTCTAGGTTTTTGAGCTGAACTTATGACCTTGGTCCAAGCATTGAAGTAGATAAGAGCATCGTCACTCATAAAAAATTCTGCTTCAATTGGTCCACCGAGTCTTGATTTGAGAGCTGTAAAAAAATGTTCTTGAATTATTTCATCTGTTCTATTAGGAAGTAAAAATGCAACAGGAAATCCCATGTTATTTTCATCTTTCACTAAAACTATTGTTAGTTCCCAATCATATCTATTTGTTCCATGCGTTCCATCTACACATATTATCTTTTTAAATTCTCTCAGTTTTTTTTCCATGACTCCATTCATGTATGCTACAGCAAAATCTTCATTCCTCAAGCCAGGGTAACATTCACCTAAAATAATTACTACTTCCACGACCTTGCTCCATAAGCAGCAGTAATGTACTTACCAATTCTTTTAAATAAAAATGCATAATTTTCTCCTTGTCTATTCCATTCTTCAACTTTCATAGCAGTTGCAATCATATCATCTGGATTTCTTTTCTTGTCAATGTTATATTTCCTAACTAAAAATGCCAAATCTCCTCTAGTTAAGACATTGAGTCTATTAACTTCCCCATCCTGAACATTTCCAGCATCTTGAATTATTGTTTCCGTTGTTATTCCTGCAGCTAATTTTTCAACAAGATGGTTCTGTTGTAACTTTGAGAGTCGTTGTGCTCTTAAAGAAACATCCTTATGTCCCACGTGTGTTTCAACAAATGTTACTGTAAACAAGCCTAATAGGAGGTATTAAAATCAGATTAATACAAATATATGGTTAGTTAATAGTTATTACCATCTGTCGAAATTTTGAGTGAAAATCTTGAAGAACACATTCCCTGAATGTGAATACTTCCTCCGAGCTTCACGTTACGTATTGCACAGTTACTTTGGTATCAACACAGTTGATTCTCCATGATCAGAAGTGTCCTACGTACCTCTATAATTGCTTCGGTTACAATGGTAATGTACAATTCTATCCCCCTTCTTATTTTCAACGGCCCTAGCATATTCAACAGTTCTGTTTTCCTCTGCTAGCCATGCTTCAAACTCTTCATGGCTTCTGCAATTGATAATACTTTCTGCGATTCTTATGTTGTGGATATTTCTGAAATGTTTATCCAAATCATTATAGGATGAAAACTTCTCTCTGTATTCATTGGGATAAAGAGAACACATAATATTCTGCATCCTTTCCACTTTTGGAGAATCATGCTTATGTATATTCCGGAGGTGCTTGTTTTCATTTGATACGCTGGTGAACTCCTTTCGACATTCTTCACAAATTAGTGGATTCACTCTGCAAAAAAACCGAAATTTTATCAAAAAACTATTCCATAATGCATAAACTGAACTTACCTCACCGTGTCCATAATTTTGGGGAAAATCTGAAATTGTGTGGTAAAGATGTAATTTATTAATGATATTTAGCTGGGTATAGCAATGATAATTGCTTTTTCAAAAGGTCTGGACAATTTGAACTGATAATTCTTCAAAATGTAACAGAACAGTATCAAGTCGTTAGTACGTTAGATTAAAAGTTAGTATAGCAATGATAATTGCTTTTTTTAAAACGTCTGGACAATTCGTATTGATAATTCTTCAAAATGTAACAAAACAGTAGCCAAGCAAGCATCAATTCGTTAGTGCGTTAGATATATTAGAGGTTAGTAAACCGCAATCGCAGCGAGAAATCCCGCCACGATCGAGCCGATCGATAATCGACTTCACACGAGTGCTCTCGGGTTCCTTCGGAAGTGCGTCGATTTTGATTGGTTAGGAATTGAGACAATTAATGTATCCTATTGTATTCAGAATGATTTGGCCTTGTTATTCGGTTCGTTTTTTGTAGTTAATGCTTCAAATAAAGCACACCTGCCACTCAAGTATTTCAATCATTCAGTCATAGTTGGAAGTGTGGTTGTAATGTTCTAATGATTAACGTGTTTGAATCTAATATACACTTATCGAATGTATGAGTAACAGGATATCTAGCTATCTAGTAGTCTTAAAATGTCATGTAATATCTTTCTCAGCGGAAATTGAAGTTGAAAAGTGAACAGATAGGAAGTTTTTCTTTCAATAATTTCCGTGCTATGTTGTAATTTTTATTTGAGACCTTGAAGAAATGAATATTGCGTCGGTATCCTTTTTCGAAAATGATTTCAGATAGTAAAATTTCTGAACATTATGAACCTAGTTACGTGAAGTATCATTGAACTGATAATCTTCTTCTTCTTCTTCCACTTTTGAATAGGACTTTGTGCTGTGTTTTCTGCCTTCTGCCTGTTATTGGCTTGTTTCCTGGGACATCGAGTTCCAGCTCTCTTCCCAACGCTTAGGGGGGCGCCCTTATGGTCTGCGTGTGCCAGGTTTTTGTGTTTCCGCCCATTTGGCCAGTCTTTCATTCGGCAACCTTTCTACGTGGTCTCTCCAGAACCTCCTGCGAGCTCTCACCCATCTGACGACATCCTGCACCTCCAGTTCCTCCCTTATATCTGAACTCCTCACATGGTCTCTGAGTGTTACCCCTTTGATAGATCTTAAGATCCTCATTTCTGTTGTTCTCGCCATTCTCTTTGTTGTCGACGTTTCTGTCCTCGTTTCGGCTGCGTATGTGAGCACTGGTCTCACACACGCTTTATATATGCGAGTCTTCGCTTTGTGACGCATGGTTTTGTTGGTCCAGATTATATCTCTCAGGCAGCCTCCGATTTTAGCTGCTTTGTGCGCCTGTGTTCGGACTTCTTCTACGACGCATCGTTCACTGGATATTGTCACTCCTAGATAGTTGAATTTTGACACTTGCTCTAAAGTTTTTCTGTTAATTACTATCTTGCATCGGATAGCTTCTTTGGCGATAACCATGGTCTTGGACCTCTCACAGGAGATGTTCATATTCAAGTTCTTCTGCAGCATTTTTGAACTTGTATACCAGGCGTTGAAGGACATCTTCATCTTCAGCTGTTAGGAAGGCGTCGTCCGCATAGCACATGATATTTAAGGAGCGGGAGCGGCTTTCCATCTTATATCCTGCCCTTATCATCTTCACTCTTTCAATGATTCGGTCCATTACAAGATTAAAGAGGCTGTCCCCTTGTTGTATGCCGGTGGATATGCTGATCTCCTCAGATAATCCACATTGTGTTTTTATCCGGGTAGTGTTGCCGGTATTAAGGTTTTTGTTTATTCTTATATATTTTTTAGATATATTCTTAGCTTGTAGGGTTTCAAGAACATCGTTTAGTATAATACTGTCGAAAGCCTTTGTTGAATCGAGAATGCATGTGAACATGGGTTTGTTGAACTCGATTGATTTCTCAATCATTCGCCGCAAGATAAAAATCGCGTCCAAAGTTGACCTGTTGCATCTGAATCCTTGTTGTTCCTCGGAGATATTAACCTGGTTGGAGATTTTATTAGCCAATATCTTAGTGAACAGTTTGTGAGTGGAGTTTAATAAAGTTATATTTCTATAGTTATCGGGGTCTTTTTTTCTGCCCTCTTGTATATAGGTATAGATAAGCTGGTCCTCCATTCACGAGGCACTTCGTCGGTTTCGATGATATTTTGGAAAAGCTTTGTTATTTCTTGATGTATTTCTTTTCCTCCGTATTTGATCATTTCGTTTGTAATGTTATCCGTTCCAGGTGATTTACGGATTTTAAGTTGTTGTACGGCTGTCTGAACTTCTTTCATACTTATAGTATCTCCTTCGTCATGTGCTTCTTGACAATCTCGTTTTTGTTCCTCTCTGTTGTCAGTGCAATTGTTGTATAGATTCTGATAGTATGTTGTCCAGGTTTCTGGTGCTATTTTGTTCATCTGCACTTCTTCCTTGGAAAATTAAAATTCTGAATGGGTATATCTACGGAATCATTGGGCGGATTTTACCCATTCACGAATTCGACCTTCGTAATTAAGCCCCAAACCTACTCTACAAATATCGAAAGTAATTGTGTTTACGGTCGGACTAACGGCCGACTGCGTAAACACAATAACTTCCGAAAGAAACAACTTAGAATCTCGATATTTGTAGAGAAGGTATTTACCTTAACTACGAAAGGCCGAATTCTTGAATGGGTAAAATCCACCCAATGATTCCGCAGATATACCCATTCAAAATTTTATTTTCCCAATATTTCCAAAAATACAGATCAGATCGAATTGAAATCCAGTACTTCATGGAAAAATTACAGTTCGAAGGTTCATACGGAATTTAATGAGGATGATATGAAAATCACAGAAATTTTTTTTTTTCAAATTGTTCTAATGACACGATCATCACGAAATTTTGCATAAAGTTGTCTTTCAGCACCTTCAAACTAGCTGCGAAGTTTTATCAGGATTGAATCAGTATTTCTCGAGTTATACTGAAAAAAACACCGATACCGAGAAAAAATCCTCGAAATTTGACATATTTTTTCCCGATAACTCCAAAACGTATAATCGTATCGAACTGAAATTTGGTACACTACTGTAAAATATGAAGCTCAAAGTCTGAGTGGAATTTTTTTCTGGATATGATTAACGATTCTCGAAGAAAAAAAATTTTTGTAAAAAAATTTTGAAAAAATTTTTTTTTTAAATTAACTGACAATATGATCCTGACAGAATTTTGCTCAAAGTTGTGCGTCGTTATACTCCACCTAACTGCCAAGTTCGAATCCAATCGCTTGAGTAGTTTCTGAAATGAAAAATAAATAACTTAAAAATTTCAAGTGGCTACAACTGCGAAACTATTCGACCGATTTGGTCCATTAACATATTAATATTGCCTTGGATTGAATTTTGAAGTATACAAAATTAATGAACATATAATAGAACCTTTTTGTGTGAAACATTCTTTCGGTGGTTTTTCTATTATATAATGTACAGGGTGTTCCTAAATTGCAGGTACGAACGAAGAGGGGAGATTCCTCGCATTAATTTAAAGAGAAAAAGGTACATTAACATGAGGCCGCAAAGTTTTTGTTTTCGAGATATATCTGCAATTCACGAGATGATTTTTCGAGTTTGAATGATCTTTATGAATCGTTTTTACAGATCAGAAAATATACATAACAACTTATAATGAATTTATTAATTGTAGTTTACTAACTGAATTTACATGTACATTAATGGATTTTCTTTGTTTTTATTGTCACATGGTTTTTTATTACTCCGACCGTCACGGATTCAATCAAGTGTTTCAATTATAGATTCGTTCAATGTTTCGAATTCATGTTGAATAATTGTTAATTTATATGATGAGGTAACAATTCCTTAATGTTTCACGTTTCTTGTTTTAATTAATAAATTTATTTTCTACGGATTGTTCCTAAACGGTGGCAAAATCATAATTGATTTATTAATATTATGTCCAAATCCCTGTGAATATTACTTGGTTATTTGAATATGGGCGTGAACAATGCAGAATTTTACCGAATCTGGGAAATGTTCATATTCGCTTTATGTACTTTCAACATGATGGAGCACCACCCCAATTTGCTTCGAATATGAGAAATGACATAAACATAAATTATCCGAACAGTTGGTAGGTCGTGGAGCTCATATTGCTTGGCCACAAAGATCGCCTGATTTGAACCCTTTAGATTATTTTGTGTGGAGACATATAAAAACGAAAATCTATAAAGTAGGAATTACGAGAAGAGAACATTTAATTGGAAGAATTTTCGAGGAGTGCGATATTTTGAAGTAGAATCCAAATATCATCAGAAGGTCTATTTGAAAGTTAAAGAAAAGGGCGCAAATGTGTATTCGAAAAAGAGACCATTTCGAAAATTCATTGTGAATTTTCTGTCGATCCTAAAGTCCACTTGTTATTTGTTTCGTATGTTCAATATTTGTTTTCATGTATGTAGATTTGTTTGGTTTATGCGCATATGAAGTAATATTCTGAATTGAATGATTTCATACAAAATAAGAGTAATTAAATATGAGTTTGGAATTCGGAAAGAATATTTTAGAACTTAAGAACTGCTTTGCATCCTTGGAATATGCAGCGTTACTACCTAGTGCAGAATATTCTCACTGCTTTCGCGCTAAATTTCGATTATGCTCTTCTTCAAACATATTTTTTTCTGGAAACCGGAGGTGTGTCGAAGATTTTAAAAACCTCTGAATAATGACATATTATTGTGGAATCTGAAACGAATAGGAAAGTTTTGGAAAAGCAATGTACAGGGTGTTTTTTTCAACTGCATAATTAATTTGAAATTCTGAAATTATCACAATTACAACTCTGTATTTTGAGAGATTATTGCAATTATTGAATGTTCCCATTCAGTTGGTTCTACATCGTAAATTTCATCAAAAATGGCTGAGCCATACCAAAGTTATTAGTAAAAGTAGAATCGATTGAAGCGATATTTCGACATTGTCTTTTTTTGAGAAAATTTTCCCGGAAAACTAGAAGTATGCAAAAAAATGCTGCACTAGGTGGGCTAGAGGGAATAGAATATACTATATTGTATTCTCAGTGGGTGGGATACGTGCCGTGACCATGTTTTCAGCATGCCCAGGTCAGGCCCAGATGGGAAATGCGGCTGGACATTCTGTCCCTGGTCCGGTTGACCCGGCCCTGGTCTGATTTTCAGTTCGTTCAGTTCGAGAAAACAAGTCAGGCATGTTAAACGTTTTAGTCAAATATAGAAGACGAAGCATTAACAGAATGTGCGGGAGTATACTTGTCTTTGTGACATAGCTGATCCAAAGGTACATGGATACGAACCACAATTCCTCTGTATGGATTAAGATCGCTGAAAGATTTCATCCGCAGCGATTAATTGGAATTATTTACTTGATTTGAACAATATAAGGCCTTCAAAATAAAATCAAGTTATTTCGGACATTACAATATCAAAATTGTGAGCAGCTGTAGACGCTAAATACTTAATCGGTTAGCCTTCTTGGTTGTTTCATCGAAGAATAATCAGAGTTTGCTGTTTTGTATCACGAATGTAATAACACACGGCCAAGGCTTGCTTACATTTGACGGTTCAGCATGTATGGATGCCACGATCCTATTCAATAGCCCTGAGGTGGCGCCGCCTCAGGCATGTTCCAGTATAAATCAGCCTTCACTCAGATATTAGGACTTTTAACCCTGAAAAGCAGTCTTAGACATACATAACTAAATAAGTACCCAGTAGTTCTATAATTAATGGAAAGAATTAAAAAAAAATGATAAAAATTCCAGATAAAATTCTCCAACATTGTACTTAACAGCAATGGATGTAGATTCTAGCGTCGTATATTTGGCGGTTGGATATCCAACAATATTGCACAGGGCTGCATTAGTATTGATTTACAAGACGATCGCGAATGTAAGATTTTATGAGACTATGAAAACAATGGCTGAAAAAGATTGGAAAAACACCAATGCGTCAATGTCAAGCCAGATGATCATGAGGATGTTAGTATACCGAATAATGAAATAAATCTATGATAATAATAATATTATTAAAACAAAAAATAGTTCCGAAGTGGTAGTTTTTATATCAACGTGAATACATGAATTATAAAAATATTTTTACTTAAGTTTGCCATACTTTACACCCTAGAAAACTAATGAATCTCAGTACAGTTTTTGGGGGTGCATAATCTCCTGTAATAAAAAAGTCCTTTAACTAAAGTCAATTAATTATAGTTATTCGAAAATGACAAAAGTCATTATTGAGTGAAATTCGTCGGTGTATTCAACACCTGCTCTCATCTTCTTGTTTATTTCGTTATTATTGAAGAACCAAAATTTTTTCTTCCACTATTCATCCCTATCAGTTTCCGTCAAATTTTCAATCCTCTTTCGAAAGGCTGAATAGCAAAGTATAATGACATCTATAAATTTTTCCACTCCAATAAATCACAAGTCCTGTTCCCCAATCTTTCATTATTTTGTCTTCTTGAGTCAGGTCCTATCTTCCAAATTGGGAACATGCGACGAGGGTATGCCACGTTCATATTCTATTTCGAAAGGCCCATTGTGGAAATGCATGCCTAGCCCGAATTTGAAAAGGGTTCCATTATAATTCATACCTACCCCATTCACAATAGAAATTGTCCCAAATTATACATCGTAAATGGGCATTTTCCGGCGGAATAATATAAACTATGCGGCACGTAAAGTGTTCAAGGATGGGACTAGGAAGTCAGGGACAGGGAATTTCGTGGAGGATGTCCTGTAGTTATTCTTTTGGGAAATACTGTGTAGTTTAAAATGATATCCGACTTCTTGTTCGTTTGACTTTATATATTAATTAATATGAATTTAATTGTAGGTAAAGGTACAGCTAGCCGCTTAATGAACTAAGTTACCACTGGCACCGAAGAGTGGGATTCATTGTTCATCAGAGGTAACTTTATTCCGAAGAAAAAGAATTGACCAAAAGAGTAACTAGTAACTGTGAACAAATAATTCCCAGATGGCTAGTCTACCCTAAAATTCGTTGCTCGATCGTGTCTCAATCGATACTGTTAAAAAAATCAAAAACTCCAAATCAACAGGATATGGGATGATATACCGATTGATAAAATTAAGCCATGTATTCACTTGATTGCCAAACCTTTAGCTTATGTGACAAACAGATCATTCATTTAAGGTGTGCTTCCCGATGCACTGAAAATATCCGTAATAAAGCCTCTTCTTAAGAAGGGAGATCCGAACAGCTATCATCCCATCACCCTCATATCTTCCTTTGAAAAAGTCTTTGAGAGAAAATTTTAGCATCAGGATTGCTCAATTTTTCCGAAAAATTCAGGATAATTTCTTAAGCTCAGCATAGTTATGTCAAGGGAAAAAGCACAGAAACTTCTATTTTTGAATTGAACCAGTCCATATTAGACGCCCTGGAAAGGAATGAACTGCCCATCGAAGTATTTTTGGATTTGCCAAAGGCACTCGATTGTGTGGATTTTGAAATACAGATGAAGAAGCTTGAAAAATTTGGCGTGAGGGATAAACAGCTTGAACCTTTTTGTTATTTGAAGAATAGATCCCAAACTGTAGATATGACGATCAACAACAGCAAGTTTCAGTCATTTAAGGAAAAAATAATGGTGTGCCACAAGGTAGCATCCTCGGCCGACTACTTTCAGTTATTTACGTGAATGACTATTTTTTCGCAATTATTTCTTCCGGAGATTTGTTGCGGATCTTGTTACCTAAGCGGATAATGCGAATGTTCTACCAGTTCCCCCGTTTGAATTTCACAATTGAGAAGGTATGCGCGATAATGAGCGATGCGGTGGCTTGGTGTGATGAAACTCGCCTCGTCATGAATATGGCCAAGACTGAATGTTTGGTTGCGATCGATCTACAACTAAGATTTCAGATACGATGGATGCACTCCATATCGAGTTCTACCAGATTTCTTTGGCTTCACCTGGATAATCCCCTGCAGTGGAGCTATCAACTGCAAGATTGCCACTCAGTGACATACTCGGGTGGTGTCTTGAAAGCTAGGGTTGGTTCGTCAAATGTTCGGATGGTATAGTTCTCAAATTTACAATCATTGTTGTCATATGAAATAATATCTTGGGGAGGTAGTTCATTGACACAATTGGTCATTTTAAACCAACAGTGTATGTTGAGAACAATGCTGGATTTGAAGAGTTGTGAATCGTGCAGGGGAAATTTCTACACTGTATGGTTTATATATATATATATATATATATATATATATATATATACAGTGTGTCAATTTATATGTAACTTCATCCAGTTTATTTCGAGAGCCTCAAAAATCTTTACAGAACCAGACGTACTGAACCATTATGCTATCCACTATGAGTTTAACTGAAAGATCACCTCCCTATATGGGCTTGAAACTGTTTAATGCACTTCCTAAACGCTTAATTTTTCTCGGAATACCCTGTAAAATTTGATCATTGAATGTAAACCATACTCAACAGAGGAATTTTTTTTTTTGTAAAAATGTCAACTGAAGTTACGTTTTTATTTCCTGACGAATGTAACCTTATTGTATACAATAACTTCTTGAATCAAATATATTATTATTTTTATTATCTCTTATAGACAGCGGACGCGTAATTGAACAATGGATATAAGATATATTTTCAAAACTGAAAAATTATGCAGGCATATTAATGGACCTTACAGCACCGAGTTGTCTGATAATATAATCAGAAGATTGCAGAATATTGAATATATGAAGAAAAAAGTTTGATTTTTTTCAATTTCAATTTTACAATCATAAAATTGTGCACAAAGTTGATCATCAGCATTTTCGATCTTGTTACTGAGTTTCACTCTGATTGAATAAGCATTTTTTGAGTTATCACGGAAAAAAAAACGATAACCAGACAAAGACCCGAAATTTGACATATCATTCTCGAGTATCTCCGGAAATTGAATCCGTATCAAACTGAAATTTGGTACACAGCTGTGAGATACGGAGCTCAAGATACAAACAGAATTTTTCTCGAATATGAGGAATTATTTCTGAATAAAAATTTTGGAAAAAAATTTCGAAAAACATTGAAACATTGAATTCACTTATGAAACGATTTTGACAAAAATTCGCAAAACTTTATTGAGCTTCCTTGTGCCCTACTAACTGCCAAGTTTCAATCCAATTGCTCGAGTAATTCCTGAAATACCAGGGAATTAACTTTAACATTTCAAATGGCTATATTGTGTGGCGGATTCTGCCCAGTTACGAACTCGACGGTCGCATTTTGAAATAAAACCTCCCCTGAATGTTTTGAGCCGATAGATTTTCCGTACGACCGTAATCGTGCCTAAGGATGGACGGAATCTATTTTGACACCGGATTTGTCATCAGTGAGTCCAACTCAGTCGTTTGAGACCATTTTCAGGAAAATATCGCAAAACTACAGACATTTGGACATAACGATAGCACGTTGTTCCCCAGAACATGCACGCAGAAAGTAAAAGAATGGAAAAATTATAGGGCATCTAAAAGCTATTAGTAAAAAACGCCCCCATTCAATGTGAAACGAGAGAATTATTAAAGAGTTCCAGGTATAACTTGTCTATGCAGGTACACCTTAAGTTCAAGTGCGAGATATACCGACAGAGTGAGCTTATAGCTCGGGCAACTATTACGATATAATAAGATTTGCATCACAATTGATTGAAATATTTACATATGGATTAACAGCCCTATCTAAATGATAAAATGAAGAAATTGCTTTGAACGACAACCAGAGCTGTCAGTCAAAAGTATCTCAGTTACTTTACAGTAAATTAGATACTTCTATTTAAGTTACTGTATCTTAGTTTCTTTTTTTGTTGGTCAAAAGGACCTAGTATCTTAAATACTTTTCAAAGGAACTGTATCTTGTACCTTTAAAAAAAAGGTCCTTTAGACGTATGTGTGTGAAGTTGGTGCAGCGCTTTTCATTTTTGGAAAGAATTTTTTCGTGCTGAATTGTTCTTGGTTTGTGCCGCTTTGTTCCGCTGAAATTTTTCTTATTCCAGTTCTCAAGATATTCCACGAAATGTCTTAAAGAGGCTAGCCCAGCCAATTTCGAAATACTGGGTTTCAGCCGCTGAAAGAGATTGTGTTATACGTATAGTGAGTTGCGCCGTTCGAATTTTCCTGAAAGTCCATCTTATTTCCCAAGAAATCATGAATGAAGAATTTTCCTTTCAAAGTAGAGTGTAAAAGTGTTTCATTTGTGCTGACTTGTGCCGTAAATATTTCCACGAAATTTCGTCGGGTTTCCCGAGAAATCGCGAAAATGAAACTGAAGTTTACCCAGCACTTTCGTTTTTTCGTAATTCCAAAACTTGTGATGTACGTAAGATAAATTGTGTCATGAAAAACCTGCTGATTTAAAAAAAAAAGATTATGGGAAAAAGTTAGCCTAGCACTTTCGTTTCCATGTGTCAAAAATTGTTTGATATAGTTGTGCTACATTTAAACTGACTTGTGCGGTCAGATTTTCAGAAAAATCTTTCCACTTCCTTCCAACGGTGAGAATTAGAATAAAAAAAGTTTTTTTTTCAATGAGTGAATAAAGTTTTATCTTATACTCTATAAATCATTCATTGTTTGTTTAAGTTTGTTGTCTTTTAAGTGGATTGCTTTTGGGCTTTACTATGTAAAAATTTCAATCTTTAATTCTGGCGTCAATGAAATTGGAGCATACAAATTCTCCTATTGTCTAAACTAATTGAAGTCAAGAAAGCAAGAAATATATTACTTCTAAATTGGTGAGAAACTTCAACCTCATAAATAAAGGAACTTAAAGAGTATCTTATCTTTTTTAGAAAGGAACTTCAAGATACGTAACTGAGTACCTTTTTTTGAAGGGTATCTAGATACCCGAGGTTACTTTGGATACTTTATCAGTAAGTAAATTATCCAGTATTTATATCCTATTTCAAAGTATCTTTGACAACTCTGGCGACAACCAACATCGACAAATGATACGTGACAAACCCTTTGAATTGTAAGCAAGGGTCGTCTTAAGAAATTTTATATTCAAAGCCGTTATTTTGAATATATCGAACATCGGTAAGATAACATCGATGTTATTGACATAGATGTTTGTGAACTCTAACATCGGTGTTGAGAACATCGTACATCCATTACGAAACATCGATATTTCGAAAACATCGATGAACATCGCCCAGCACTATTCCTAGATTCAGTTGAGTTTGAGCTGTCGAGGTGAGCCTAAGCAATATCGGTCGCATTTACAGCTATGTGAACCTGGCAATTGACCTTGAAATTTTCTCGTAAAAATTTTGTGATCGATTGTACCCGGTAGGTACCCGATTGTACCACAAAAATTTTCGTTTGTACCCCTAACGTTTTCTCTACACGGCCATTATAACTTTTGAACCCACCGGCACCCAAAAAAAAAATTCGAAATTTCCTCATGAAAACTTGGTGTATTTTTTTTGATTTTTTCATGACAACTTGGTGGAGTATTGTACCAGGTACGTACCCGATTGTACCACTTTTATTTTTGCTGAAATCCCCATGGTTTTTTTTACACATCAATTCGAATTTTTTTTTCTCTTCAACTCGTGATTGGCCGAGAGTTGATGGAATTTTTGTATGAAAATTCTGTGGTCGATTGTACCCGGTAGGTACTCGATTGTACCACAAAAATTTTCGTTTGTACCCCTAGCGTTTTTTCTATACAGCCATCATAACTTTTGAACCCACCGGCACCCCCAAAAAAAAATCGAAATTTCTTCATGAAAACTTGGTGAAGGATTGTACTAGATAGGTACCCGTTTGTACCACTTTCATTTTTGCTGAAATACCCATGGTTTTTCCTACATATCAAGTCGAAAATTTTTTTCTCTTCAACTCGTGATTGGCCGATAATCGATGGAATTTTGGTGTGAAAATTCTGTGGTCGATTGTACCCGGTAGGTACCCAATTGTACCACAAAAATTTTTGTTTGTACCCCTAACGTTTCCCCTATACAGCCATTATAACTTTTGAACCCACTGGCACCCAAAAAAAAAATTCGAAATTTTTCATGAAAACTTGGTGAAGGATTGTACCAGGTACGTATCCGATTGTACCACTTTTAGTTCTGCTGAAATCCCTATGGTTTTTTTTACACATCAATTCGACATTTTTTTTTCTTTTCAACTCGTGAATCGATGGAATTTTTGTGTGAAAATTTTGTGGTCGATTGTAACCGGTAGGTAACCGATTGTACCACAAAAAATTTCATTTGTACCCCTAACGTTTTCCTTATACGGACATTGAGTCTTTTGAACCCACCGACATCCAAAAAAAAATGTTATATTTTTTCATGAAAACTTGGTGAAGGATTATACTAGATAGGTACCCGTTCGTTCCACTTTCATTTTTGCTGAAATCCCCATGGTTTTTCCTACATATCAATTCGAAAATTTTTTCTCTTCAACTCGTGATTGGCTGATAATCGATGGAACTTTTGTGTGAAAATTCTGTGGTCGATTGTACCCGGTAGGTACCCGATTGTACCACAAAAATTTTCGTTTGTACCCCTAACGTTTTCTCTATACAGCCATTATATCTTCTGAACCCACCGGCACCCATAAAAAAAATTCGGAAATTCTTCATGAAAACTTGGTGAAGGATTGTACCAGGTAGGTCCCGATTGTACCACTTTTATTATTGGTAAAATCCCCATGGTTTTTCTTACACATTCGAATTTCTCTCCTCAACTCGTGATGGGTTGACAATCGCTGAAATTTTTCTGTTGGCGATTGTACTCGGTAGGTACCCGATTGTACCATTTCCATTTCTGTTTGAAACATTATTGTTGTCCCTACACACCAATTGAAAATTATTGAGTGGAAATTTGTGGTTCATTGCACCCAATTTCACCACAAAAATATTCGTTTCTCTACCCGAAGTTTCTTCTATACAGAGTGTTCTACAAGCTTTTTGACAAACTTTGACAGATGGTAGCTGTGCTTATTCTGAACATTTTTTTCCTATGAACATAGGTCTGATTCGTTCTCGTTTCGAAGTTACAAGCATTTGAAAAAATGTATATCCATGTTTTGATTAAGTAGACCAAAAAATATAAATATAAATGGAATGGTCAAGGAGGACCAATACAATGGGCACCTCGTTCGCCTGATCTAAATCCCTTAGATTTTTATTTATGGGGACATATGAATCAGCTTGTTCATCATGTAGAAATCGAATCGCATCATCAATTACTTGATAGAATTCAAGATGCAGCAAACCAAATACGAAACGACCCAAATCTGATCCGCCGAGTAACGAAATCTTTAGTTCGTCGATGTGAAGCTTGCATTATAAATTTCCATTTATAATTATGATTTGAAAATGAAAATATAATTTTTCAAAGGCTTGTATCTTCTTAACAAAAACGAATCGGATATATGTTCATAGGAAAAAAATGTTCAGAATTAGAACAGCTACTATCTGTCAAAGTTTGTCATAGAGCTTGTAGAACACCCTGTATACGAAATGTGAGACTAATCGTCAGCCCACAAAACGGATTGAATTCTTCTGTTAGTATTCTGTGATCAGTTTTACCAGAAAAGAACCCGAGAGTACCTTTGATATTTTCATCCAAATAACCAATCGTAATAAGTTAGTATCGAATGGTATTTTTATTTGAAATGTGGGTTTTTTTTCAGCTTTTATAGAGTTCTCTCAGCGAACTATAAAATGCTGAATCAGAAAAAATTTATCCTTTTGCGCATTTGTTGCTAAGTAACATATTCTTTTCGCAACGGTAACTTCTATCTGGCTTTAGTTAGGTTCCTGTGTGTCAGCGAATTTTTAAATTAAAAACCGTTCTGGACCTGCTTCAGTTACTCTAGTATCGAAGCTGATATGAGTGAATTTTGAGACAATTTGTTATATCTACTTCAGAAAAACCTTGTCATTAAATCCAACGTGGATCATTGGGATTCTGGATATAAGGTTATATATTATTATATATTTTCACCGAATTATTTTTATTTCCAACTGGCATTATGCTTGTTTTATGAACTATAGGTGTTAAAAATTCTTTTTTCCTCATACCTACTTCTGAATTATTTTCTCAAATATTGAACGCGTTTCGAAAAAACGTCCCCACTTTCACCTAGGAATATTTGCATTACTGGAAATGGTGGAGTCCTCATGGCCGATCATAAACACAATAAATTCCGAAAGAATCAACTAAGAAACTCCATATTTGTACAGTAGCTTAGAACCTCAATGACGAAGGCCAAAATCCAAAATTTGATTTTCCCAATATTTCGAAAAAATTTCGTGGGAATAATTCGATCAGAAAATAACGGAATATAGAATATTTGAAAAAAAAATTTGAAATTTTTTTCTCAAATTGTTCTAATGACATGATTATCACGAAATTTTGCACGAAGTTGGCCATCTGCATTTTCACACCTAAATTCCAACGATTATCGGCCAATCAGGAGTTGAGGAAAAAACAATTTTCGAATTGATGTGTACGAAAAACTATGAGGATTTTAGCAAAAATGAAGATGATACAATTGGGTACCTATATGGTACAATCCTTCACCAAATTTTCATGAAAAAATTTTCTTGGGTATCGGTGGGTTCAAAAGTTATAATGGCTGTATAAAGAAAACGTTAGGGGTGCAAACAAACATTTTTGAGGTACAATCGGGTACCTACCGGGTACAATCGACCACAGAATATTCACACAAAAATTCCATCGATTATCGGACAATCACGAGTTGAAGAAAAAAAAATTTCGAATTGATGTGCAAAAAAAACCATGGGGATTTCAGCAAAAATAAACGTGGTACAATTGGGTACCTATCTGGTAAAATCCTTCACCAAGTTTTCATGAAGAAATTTCGATTTTTTTTTTTTTTTGGGTGCCGGTGGGTTCAAAAGTTATAGCGGCTGTATAAAGAAAACGTTAGGGGTACAAACGAAAATTTTTGTGGCACAATCGGGTACCTACCGGGTACAATCAACCACAGAATTTTCACACTGAAATTCGATCAATTATCGGTCAATCACGAGTTGAAGAGAAAAAAATATTTCGAATTGATGTGTAAAAAAAACCATGGGGATTTCAGCAAAAATAAAAGTGGTACAAATGGGTACCTACCTGGTACAATCCTTCACCAAGTTTTGATGAGGAAATTTCGAATTTTTATTTTTGGGCGCCGGTGGGTTCAAAAGTTATAATGGCTGTATAGAGAAAACGTTAGGGGTACAAACAAAAATTTTTGTGGTACAATCGGGTACCTAACGGGTACAATCGACCACAGAATTTTCATACAAAAATTCCATCAATTATCGGCCAATCACGACTTGAAGAGAAAAAAAAAATCCGAATTGATGTGTAAAAAAAACCATGGGGATTTCAGCAAGAATAAATGTGGTACAATCGGGTACCTACACGGTACAATACTCCACCAAGTTGTCATGAAAAAATAAAAAAAAATTTTTTTGGGTATCGGTGGGTTCAAAAGTTATATAATGGCTATATAAAGAAAACGTTAGGGGTACAAACAAAAATTTTTGAGGTACAATCGGATACCTACCGGGTACAATCGACCACAGAATTTTCACACAAAATTCCATCGATTATCGGCCAATCACGAGTTGAAGAAAAAAAAAATTTCGAATTGATGTGCAAAAAAAACTATGGGGATTTCAGCAAAAATAAATGTGGTACAATCGGGTTCCTACCTGGTACAATCCTTCACCAAGTCTTCATGAAGAAATTTCGTTTTTTTTTTGGGGTGCCGGTGGGTTCAAAAGTTATAATAGCTGTATAGAAAAAACGCTAGGGGTGCACACGAAAATTTTTGTGGTACAATCGAGTACCTACCGGGTTCAATCGACCACAGAATTTTCATACAAAAATTCCATCAATTATCGGTCAATCACGAGTTGAAGAAAAAAAAAAATTCGAATTGATGTGTAAAAAAAACCATGGGGATTTCAGCAAAAATAAAAGTGGTACAATCGGGCACCTACCTGGTACAATCCTTCACCAAGTTTTCATGAGGAAATTTCGAATTTTTTTTTTTTGGGTGCCGATGGGTTCGAAAGTTATAATGGCTGTATAGAGAAAACGTTAGGGGTACAAACGAAAATTTTTGTGGTACAATCGGGTACCTACCGGGTACAATCGATCACAAAATTTTCACGAGAAAATTTCAAGGTCAATTGCCAGGTTCACATAGCTCGCATTTACACCGATTATGAACGTTTGATACGATTTTATGTTAGTGTTAACATGTCTAAGCAAAATGAAGACATACTGTTTTTTCATCTTATTTATTCAGCTATTGATTTTGGCAAATTATGCCATCTTTAGGCCGTTCTGAAATGACACACGATAGATACACAATATAAAATTCTTACCGTCATGAAACACAAGACCAAGCTACAAAATACAAAATGGAGTATAAATATACAGCCAATTTAATTATTGAAACGATATTTTACAACAGACTAGGATACAAAACACAGGTAAACAATACATTAATTGGTAGACAGATGTAAGAACGTCATACACATGCTTCGCGTTTGAAGCACAGAAAAGTAAGAAACACAGAGACCACAAGTTTTTCTTTCTGGCGGCCGTCTCTAAAGAATCGACTTGAAAATATTATAAGAAGGAAAATCTTTCATATCATTCATAAGGTTTCTGTCGTCTTGGTATATCTGCGGAATCATTGGGTGGATTATACCCATCCACGAATTCGGCCTTCGTATTCAAGGTCCAAACCTATTCACAAATATCAAGTTTGTAAGTTGTTTCTTTCGGAAGTTAGGCCGATTTTTTCCTCTAACGAACTTAACCTTTCTTTTTTGAAGTGCAACTCACCCTGAAATTTTCAAGTCGATAGAATCCTCCGTACGTCCGTAATCGTGGAGACGGCCGGCCGGACCGGTCGGAATCGATTTTGACACTGGGTTCGTTATCAGTGAGTACATCTTAGTCGTTTGCGATCATTTTCGGATGAAAATTAGAAAATTACAGTCATTTGGACTGTTCCCCTAGAACATGCGCGCAAAAAGAACTAATTTTTAACAAGATCTACCCACATCATAGCATAGTTCCCAAGTATATTTCCAATCACTTTTGTCGAAACCTCAATTATAATATCAACTCAATCCTACAGAAACATGACTATTATGTCACTAATAAAGGAGGTCATACTTTGGATATTATTTTGGTTAATAACAAACCAAAGATAAAAACAGAAAAAAGAAGTGGAGTCTACATAATTGGGTGTGAAGACTGTCAGGCTTATTACATTGGTATGACTACACGCGTTGCCAATATAGGATTCTCCGAACATGTGAAGAATAGACCTCCTTCAGCTTTAGGAAACCACCTTTTCAGTAGTAGCCATAAGACGTCAATTTGTAATCTCCGTATTTTTCACTACGAAAGAAATTTTATAGATTAACCCTTCTGGAGCAGTTAGAAATTATAAAAGAAAGGATGACATAAACCTAATAAATGATATAAAAGATTTTCCTTCTCATAATATTTTCAAGTCGATCCTTGAGAGACGGCAGCCAGAAAAAAAAACTCGTGTTTTCTGTGTTTCTTACTTTTATGCAGTTTAAACGCGATGCGTGTGTATGGCGTTTCTATATCTGTCTACCAACTAATGTATTGTTCAACTGTATTTTGTATGCTAGTACGTTGTGAAATATCGTTAAAATAGTTGAATTGCCTGTATATTTATGCTGCATTTTGTATTTTGTAGCTTGGTCTTGTGTTTCATGACGGTCAGAATTTTATTTTGTGTATCTATCGTTTCTATTTATATATATATATATATATATATATATATATATATATATATATATATAGCTTTATTCGACCGCACATACAGACCCGAATCTATACACTTGACCGCCTTTCCAGTCCAAAAGTGACGTGTTCAGACCCGGTCCCGGGTCTCTTAGCGTCTGACCATGTTTTTGAGGTCTGGGGGGTCAGGGGATGCTATAAACGAAATTTCAGCCGGGTGTAAAAAATCGGTGATACATCATATTATACACAGAAAGTTTCAGGGTTTGGCCAGTGCGAGGGCGCTTCTGCGGGAATCAACTAGCTGTATAAAATTCGTATGATTAATCAACGTTTCGAGTCCCTGAACTTGGCAACACTGTACAGCGAGATATACTAACCTGGAAACTTCTATTATGAATACTTATACGATCCCGCTATGGGGAGTCACCGTCATGGGGAAAGTTTATTGTGAATTCTCCATACCGGACGAAAATGAGATGTTTTATATTTTCGAGCTACACAATAAAAATCCAAACTCAGACGCCCGGTAAAGGGCGTTGTCCTCGAAACATATGATATGATTCCATACAGATACTCTGAATTAGATATTTCATCTTTTCGACCAGTAAAATAGGAAGTTGCTTTTTGGTATTGTAGTTCGGCAAAGGGTCAATAACACATGGAAAATCTTTCATACAGAGTTTCAAAATTGAATATTTCAAATTAGGCTCGTTCCTTCATGAATCAATAATTAAGGTATCGAATTCTTAGAACATTAGGAGTTTGGTGATATTCTCCGTTTGCAAAGAAAGATATAGACAATAAAAGGTCATCACTAAGCATATTTGATTCACCATTGGAAGGTTGAATATTTTGGGAGATAGCTATGAGAAAGTGTGAAAGGATAATATTCTCTTGATGGAGTTTAATAATCAGAAACAACGGAATCTTACAGAGCTATTGCTACACAATAGCCTTTCAGTAATATCATCCGAGATACGACGGATTTTTTTGTCACATGACCACATATCGTATCTGGAGTGACCGAACGATACAAAGGGAAGAGAGTTTATAATAAATAAGTATTTCGACCGGTTCAGGACTTTCTTGGAAGAATAAATATGTAGAATTTCGAAATTTTGCGGTTATTTTTCCAATATCTCGAGAAGAAATGACGTGATCAAATTGAAACTTCATGTCTAGCTTAAGAATATGTCTTCTGGATTGTTGTGAAAAAAAAGTATTTTCAAAAATTCCCAAAATTCTTGACAAAAATTGTCAATCCAAAATCCAAATCCAGGAGATATTGGTAAAGAAATATGTATGCCAAACTTCGTGGATATTTGAAAATTCAATGTTATTTCCTCAACATTTCATACGGAACTAACGCGATCAGATTTAAATTTCGTAGATAGTCATGTATTAGGGATGCGCAACAATTCTTTAAATTTCGTGAGTGTGTTACGCACTCAAAATCAAAAAATAATTTCCTTTCGAAAATTTTACAAGTTTTATTCGAGGTTTTTCTGCGAAAACAATTTATTGCATTTTGATGATATTCGACACAGACCTTGAACTCGTGTTTTAATCTTTGGAGATATTGGAAAAAAATATTTCAAATTGTATAGTTATCAACTAGGTATCGTTGTCATTTCTGAAATACTTCAAAAAATACTGAGCTGGACATGATGAACATCTTAATAGTTGGAAAATGCTGATGAGAAAATTGTTGCGAAATTTCGTGATGATCGTTCGATTAGATCGATCAAAAAAATCATAATTATATCTGCTGATCGGCTAATGATATGTGCCTCATGAAATTCCGCAGGGACCATCAAGTGTTCATTCCTCATTGAAGTACTAGATTTTTATACGATTTTATCTGTATTCTTGGAAATATTGGCCAGATTAAATATGTATGTTCGGGACCATTGAGTGGATTTCACCAATTCGCAAATTCGGCCTTCATAATTGAACTCGAAACCTACCCTTCATTCATCAAGTTTCTGATTAGATTATTTCAGTAGTCTTTTTTTTACCAGTAAGACCAGCCGTTAACACAATAACTCCCGAGAAAAACTTCGATATTTGTAGAGTTGGTTAAGACTGCAGCTTGTTCCTTTCCAGTCAAAAATTTCTAATCGAGAAGTTTTCAGGTAATTCCTCAAGATGAATAAGTCAGTGTCCAAATGTGTTCAAACTATATTAGTTTTTAAAACCTGAATCCAAGAATTTTTCTTCACGTGGTGTCACTTATTTCTTGGCATCCATTGTACAAGCCAGAAAGAGCAGCGTGGGTATGTGATACTTTCACGTGATGGCCGCGAAGGAATTATCGGTACGACTTAATCGTGAAATGAGCCTGTTTTAATAGAAGCACAATGCGGGTACATATTGTGTTATGTTCTTTAAATGAGTGTTCTTTTCGAGTATTGAACATTTCAATTTTCATCCTCTTATGGATGCAGTAGAGACTCTTGAAGAGAGAAGAGACTTTTGAAAATTTTTATATTTCATTAAAATTTCACCATTTCGCAATGTGAACAAGCGCGTAGAAGCTGCTGACTTCACGTCAGCAGATTCTAGCAGGTTCTAGATTTTTCTTCTTTATTTTGTTTCTGTTCGATCATTGGTTTCGGAGGAACAAATTGAAATCGACAAAAAATTTTCGTGCCTCGGGAGGGTTAATTTTTGGGAGATTTAGGAATTGAAAACTAATATAGTTTTAGTTAATTATTTTATTTACTTCCAGCCATCATTCCACATCTGGAGTTTGGCGATCTATTTCTGAATTTTCCTATGCAAGTATTTGAATTCGGATCATTTGTCTTGCATACATTTTAGAGTCAATACCTATTTTCAGAGAAAAAGAAAATATTAAATCTACCTCTTCATGCTGAATCAAATATAATTATTATATATATATATTATATATATTTTTTAATGATCCTTCATTGTTCTTGACAGTAGTAATCCCCGTCGTAAGTTGACTGCCCCTTTGTCCTAATTTCGAAAATAAACGGAAAACAGGAAGATGTAGACATAAAATTGATTCCTTAAAAATCTGCGTTCACAGAGCATACCACTAAGTTACAAATTGTCTCATGTTCTTGACCTCTTAAATATTGATTCACGAAATGAACATGATGACGGCACTGGACTGGTGTAGCTTTTCATGACTTTCCGGTTTGTGAATCGTGATGATGAATGGAATATTTAATTTTCAAGATCTGTATAGAAATTTCATGATGAAAATATGGTGTGTTTTTATATTTTAATCGAGATATCCAATCGATTAATCGTAAATGCACCACGGAGTTTACATTTTCATCAGAGAAATCCCGAAGAATTTCAGCAGGGCGTTTTTTTTTCAACGTAGTTTAATCGATCAATTTCTGATTACTAATCGGATCAATCTTACTCGGAAGTCGATCGAACTGATGGATCATTCTAAACTTACTTCAATGTTTTGACCGGGAGTTTTCGTGGATTTATCGAATATTGTTAAGTGTGTAAAGTAGAAAAATGTATGGTGCAGATGTGCAGATGATTTGAAAAAATTAGCTATAAAAATAAGATAGGTACCTAGGTACATTTTCCCCAATACGATTATAAGCATTTACATGTCTTTCATTATTTTTCGTTTCCAATTCAAAAATTACGAATTCCTCATCACTAGCAAAATTATCATCAAGTTTCTAACATATTTTGCACAACGGAAATAATTCCGCATCCATAATAATGATTTCTGATAAGAATATGTGCGAAAATACAGCAAATAACTATCACAGAATGATAGGATATCTGCAAAACAAATGAAATGATTGATTTCTGAACATTATGATATAAAGTATTCGTTATCAGTAATTATACCAGAAAAACCGTTCATTAAAATTCAAATCCAATAACGAAATTCATCGGGAATTCACTGATTTCTGTCTGTAATTCCACCCTATGTTTAGGAACCTTTCGAGAGATTTGATGATGTCACGTCAATCGTTTTTTCATCGCTCGATAGAATTCATCGCTTCAACTGATTAAAATAAAAACGCACCCATATTGAACTGTTTTAGCCGTTTCCTTTCTGATAGTTGGATCGCAGTTAGAACGAAATTTTTATGACTTGTTTACAACCATCAATGGTACTTAAACATAGTAATAAAAATTCCTAATAAACATACCCCATGACGACGGCCAGCTGCAAGCATCAGCGGGATTGTAGAAGTCCACAGAAGTGTTCTTCGGTATAGCGAGTCATCGTCATGAGTTATTCTGATTCTGAACCTTCGAATTGGATATTTCAGCTTTTCCACATAATATGCAAGCCGAAAAAACAGCTTATATGATCCCGCTATAGCATGCCGTCGCCATGAGAAACGTTGATTTTAAATTCATTACATGGAACTCGAATATTTGATATTGCATCCTCTCGACATACACACCGAAAATCGACACTTTGTCAAAACTTATGTAAGCCCGGTGAAGGATACAAGCGTCGATAAAAATGTTTTTGCCATGACTCATATTTGGCTTGGAAAGTTTTCATGTTCGTGATTTTTATCGATTCAATATTTCATAGATCCGAATTTGGATCATACAGTTTGAAAACGTTCACTATTGGCACATGATTTGAACTTGTACAGAGCGAACATTTCTTTATTTTAATGTCTTTTTCCCGAGTTTTGTGAATGTTAAAAATCTAGTCTATTCAAACCGTAATAGAATGAAGTATACAGTATGGTTTCATTGGATGTCAATTCAGCATGGGGAATAAAATAAATTGCACTTTTCGTGACAACAAATATTCCCGAGTAACAGAATTATACAAATAAATGCAAATAATAGCGGTGCATTTTCCAACTAGTTTTGCGAGCATGTTCTGGAAAATAGCGTGCCATCGTTTTGTCCAAATGTCTGTTATTTTTGAACGTTGAGCCGGAATTGGTCTCAAACGACTGAGTTGGACAGTTTGGTTTCATTGGATATCTATTCAGCATGGGGATATTGAGCCAATAAAATAAATTGCACTTTTCGTGACAAAAAATATCCCCGAGTAACAGAACTATACAGGGTTTACTACCATCTCCATGGCAAATAATAGCGGTGCTTACTCCAACTAGTTTTGCGAGCATGTTCTGGAAAATAGCGTGCCATCGTTTTGTCCAAATGTCTGTAATTTTTGAACGTTGAGCCGGAATTGGTCTCAAACAACTGAGTTGGACCCCCTGATGACAAATCCGGTGTCAAAATCAATTCTGTCACGATTGAGTGAGAATACAGCCTTCTATAGACTTGAAACAATGATTAAACAAAATTCTCTTGGTGTTGACTGAAAATTCTACTAGAGTTTGGTGGTATATTTCTGAAGCATGCTATACAAGTTGGAATTAATGGTTGATTTTTTTCGCATAAATTCCAGAGTCAATAACAAAAGCATATTTCGAACGCTGTATTTAAAATCCCGGTACCGGTCACACATTTTATCATTGCATAGTTGATGACGTCACCCATATGACGCACAAGTTACCGGGATCCAAGCAAATCCCAGTAAAAAATGTAGTCTTGGGCGGTTTCTGTTCATCAAAGTGAAACCTGACCTTACTATTAAATTGTTTCGTTGATGTGTCAAAGTGAAATGTTTTCCCGAGTTTTCCAACATGGAGAAACTGAAGAACATTCAAAAATTTTGAGGAAGTTGAGGAGAATTTGGAATTGTACAAGACAAAAAAGTTCTGGAAAAGGGACGCTCGATTGATTACAGCCAGCAGAAAAAAAAATTCTGAACTTCAGGTTCAGGAGCTTTTAAGTGCTTGTTCAATTTCGTTGCTTCAGGCTATCATTTTAATAATATACTAGATTTCAATTCAATCAGATCTGTACTTATGGAACAAATTTGATTGGGGATATTTTCAAATGTTTTGGGCGGATCTTTTCCATTCACGAATTGAGCCTTCAGAATCAAGCCCCAAACCTTCTCTATAAATATCGAGTCTCTGGGTCGTTTCTTTTGAAAAGTATTGGGTTTTCAGTTGATCTTACTGCCGATCGTAAATTCGACCACTACCCAAAAAAGACTTGATACTTGTAGAGCAGGTTTAGAGTTTGATAACGAAGGCCGAATTTGCGAATTGCTCACCTTCACCCAAGGATTCCGCAGATATTTCAATTCGAAATTTTATCTTAAAAGATTATCAACAAGACACATGGGAAAAAAATTCTGTACCTCAGTACTTGATTGAAAAATTACAGCTTCAAGGTTCAGGCAGAACTTCGTGAGGACCATGAGATTTGAAGATCGCAAAACTCTGAAATTTTTTGTGTCGATTATTTTAATGGAACGATCATCAAGAAATTTGGCACAAATTTAGGCCTCGGCTTCCGCCAATAAGCTACCAAGTTTCATTATGACCGGATTATCATTTCGAGTCATTCCGGAAATCAAATGATACCGAAGAAATAGGTTCGAATTTTGACATATATTTTTCCTGGTATCCCTGAAAATAAGTCGATGAAACTGAAACTGTGCTGCGTAATAGTAACCTCAAGGTCTATGCCAAACTCTTAGAAAATTGAGATGATAGATACCTATTTCCTTAGTGCTACATCCCAAACTGTATATTTACGTATTGACTCGAAGTAAATCAGTAAATTCGATTTAAATAAACTGGCCGTATAAATTAACATAATTTTAAATTATCCAAATGACCATACAAACACATTCGAAACATCGAACTTGACTTAGATCTCGGTACCTGGAGCATCATCAAAAGTCAATGTAGAAAATTCATCACGGTTACCGGAGTCTAGACACAGCGTAAAAAATAAGGTTAGGTTTCACTTTGATGAATAGAAACCGCTAACGATTTTTCATCGAGATTCGCCAAGATCCTGGCACTTAGTGCGGCATGTAGGTGACGCCATCAAATATACCGAGATGAAATCTGTGACCTATACCGGGATTTTAAACATAGCGTTAAGGATATGCATTTTCCTTGAAAGAAATTATTGACTCTGGAATAAATATATTCTCATTATTCGTTAGAGTTTTTTTTTCCTCCCAATACCCAAACCAGTAGGTTGAGAGTAGGTTGTTGGAATTGAAACTTAGAGATAAAAAATTCTTTTTAATCGTGATCAACTACCTAATAGTGAAGGGCTGAAAGAGTTCAATATATTTATTATGAAATTCTCATAAAAATCTTGGAAATTTGATAAGTCATTCAGCTCTCTGATTCACAAACCACAGTCAGGAAAACTTATGAGAGTGTAGTGCCGTAGTTATTTCGTGGATCAATATTTAAGATGTCTCAACCTCGAGAAAATTTGGAATTTGGTGGTGTTTCCTGTAAACACAGGCCTTGAAAGTACCAGGTCAATATCATTATGACCTTGAGCATAATCTTTCGCAGCGAATTTCAGTACATGTTTATAACTGTGGAACTTCGTGTTTTTTTCTCGGTACCTATCATTGTTTTTTCCAGAATAACTTGTAAGCAACTGATTCAATCATGATGACGCCCAGCTAGGTCCGAAAAACAACTTTTTAGAAAATTTCGCGATGATCATGTCATAAGAACAATTCGAAACAAAAATTGAAAATTATATTTCGTATATTCTATATTTTGCGATCTTCGGATCATATCCTCACGAAATTCTGTACGAACCCTCAATCATCATTTTTCAATAAAATACTGGATATCGATTCAATCCAATGAATTTTTGGAAACATCGGAAAAATAAAATTCGATATATCTCCAGAATCATTGAGTAGATTTAACCTTTTAACCAATTCAGCTTTCGTTATTAAGGTATAAACTACTCTACAAATATCGAGTTTTTAAGTTGGTTTTTTCCGCTCACGATCGGCCGTGAGAACGAATTGTTGAATGAATAAAATCTATTTAATAGATAGATAGATAGATAGATAGATAGATAGATAAGTTTATTCATTTCATAGTATACCATATTTCCGCGGATAACCCATTCAGAATTTCATTTTCGGAATGTCACCAACACCACAAATTAGATCAGATTAGAATCCAGTACTTGATGGAAAAATGACAGCACGAAGGTTCATGCCGAATTTCGTGATGATGATATAATTAGAAGATCACCAAATGTGAATTAACCTGACATAAAAATATCTTATTTTCTATTTTAATATCAATGACGAAAGAAACACAGATTTTGAGAATTTCTCTAAACTATATGTGTAATTCATATGAAGTTTCTGACATAGAAGAGGAATAATGGTCTTAAAACTTCAATTTTTATTGGAATCTTCATGCAATGCAGGGTGAGATGTTTCGTAAGTTTGGCTGTACTACCACTTTCAAACCAACAATAATTACTACTTTCGCAGTCACATAGTTAATAAAATCATTTCAGGTTAATAAAAGTTTGAGAGGTCAACAGTTGAAACTAGAAATACGGAAAAAACGACATATTAAAACAAAATTATTTCTCAATATGTATTTGTTCGGTACTTACTAATTAAAATTGAATTTTATTTCAACATATAGTCTGTTCCGTAGTTAAAGTTTCAACTTCTGACCTCTTGATTTTTTATCAACCAGACTAAATGATTTTATTTACTGTATAAATATGCAGCCAGCCATTTTTGTTGGTTTTAAAATGGTAGTTTCGGATTTATTTTTTTTGAGGTTATTTCCCTGATATTTCAGGAACTGCCCAAACGATTGGATTGAAAGATGGCGATCAATTAGAACATAAAGACGCGCAACTATTTGCGAAATTTTGTTATTGCTTTTAATTGTCATAAAAATTCAATTCAATACGATTTCAACTTCCGGAAATATTTGGAATTTTTTTTTGAAATTTCGTGTTTTGTTTTCTCGGTATCGTTGTTTTTTCCGGAATAACTAATAAAATTTTGACTCCATCATGACAAAACATGGTAGCCTGTTCGAAAATAATGATGAACAACTGTGTGTAGAGTTTCGTGAGCATCGTGTCATCAGAAAAATTCCAAGAAATTTTTTTTTACTATCTATGGGACTTCGATGGCTAAAAGCATATCCTCATGAAAAAATGAACACAAGTAGTAATAATATTATAACCATAGTGGATACGAATATTTGATAAGGATTGGAACACCTTCAGAAAATAATAAATATTTCACTATTTTACAAAGTATTTGATCTTGATATCACAATAAATCGAGATACTTGACCGAAGTATCTCATTCGCATTCGATTCAATTTTCATCATCAATTTGTTTCGAGTAGACATTAGGATCTCTTCATAGCATAACTTATACAAATTCGACGATTCAACAAGTTGACCTTCTTTCTTAAACCCGTTCATACACCACAATCGACGCTATTGGTCCCGAAAATCTGGCAACAGCGCTGGGATTTCGAACGTTGGCTGGATATGTTTGCGTGGTATATGAGGGATCAGATTGGGGGCGAAGTGGTTCGGGTTTGGGAAACGTTATCTACTATACAACTTTTTTGTCTTAAAGAAATTCTTTCCCCTCTCAGGCTGCCTAGTGAGTTATATTTTAAAACAACTCATTTCCACTTTATATACTCGTCAAAGTCATTTGGATCATGTGGGTCTTAGGTAGCCTGTATGATATATCGGGACTAGATGCGTCTATTGGATCAATATATATATATATATATATTGATCCAATAGACGCATCTAGTCCCGATATATCATACAGGCTACCTAAGACCCACATGATCCAAATGACTTTGACGAGTATATAAAGTGGAAATGAGTTGTTTTAAAATATAACTCACTAGGCAGCCTGAGAGGGGAAAGAATTTCTTTAAGACAAAAAAGTTGTATAGTAGATAACGTTTCCCAAACCCGAACCACTTCGCCCCCAATCCGATCCCTCATATACCACGCAAACATATCCAGCCAATGTTCGAAATCCCAGCGCTGTTGCCAGATTTTCGGGACCAATAGCGTGGATTGTGGTGTATGAACGGGTTTAAGAAAGAAGGTCAACTTGTTGAATCGTCGAATTTGTATAAGTTATGCTATGAAGAGATCCTAATGTCTACTCGAAACAAATTGATGATGAAAATTGAATCGAATGCGAATGAGATACTTCGGTCAAGTATCTCGATTTATTGTGATATCAAGATCAAATACTTTGTAACATAGTGAAATATTTATTATTTTCTGAAGGTGTTCCAATCCTTATCAAATATTCGTATCCACTATGGTTATAATATTATTACTACTTGTGTTCATTTTTTCATGAGGAGATGCTTTTAGCCATCCCCATAGATAGTAAAAAAAAATTTCTTGGAATTTTTCTGATGACACGATGCTCACGAAACTCTACACACAGTTGTTCATCATTATTTTCGAACAGGCTACCAAGTTTTGTCATGATGGAATCAAAATTTTATTAGTTATTCCGGAAAAAACAACGATACCGAGAAAACAAAACAAGAAATTTCAAAAAAAAATTCCAAATATTTCCGGAAGTTGAAATCGTATTGAATTGAATTTTTATGACAATTAAAAGCAATAACAAAATTTCGCAAATAGTTGCGCGTCTTTATGTTCTAATTGATCGCCATCCTTCAATCCAATCGTTTGGGCAGTTCCTGAAATATCAGGGAAATAACCTCAAAAAAAATAAATCTGAAACTACCATTTTAAAACAAACAAAAATTACTGGCTGCATATTTATACAGTAAATAAAATCATTTAGTCTGGTTGATAAAAAATTAAGAGGTCAGAAGTTGAAACTTTAACTTCGGAACAGACTATATGTTGAAATAAAATTCAATTTTAATTAGTAAGTACCGAACAAATACATATTGAGAAATAATTTTGTTTTAATATGTCGTTTTTTCCGTATTTCTAGTTTCAACTGTTGACCTCTCAAACTTTTATTAACCTGAAATGATTTTATTAACTATGTGACTGCGAAAGTAGTAATTATTGTTGGTTTGAAAGTGGTAGTACAGCCAAACTTACGAAACATCTCACCCTGCATTGCATGAAGATTCCAATAAAAATTGAAGTTTTAAGACCATTATTCCTCTTCTATGTCAGAAACTTCATATGAATTACACATATAGTTTAGAGGAATTCTCAAAATCTGTTTCTTTCGTCATTGATATTAAAATAGAAAATAAGATATTTTTATGTCAGGTTAATTCACATTTGGTGATCTTCTAATTATATCATCATCACGAAATTCGGCATGAATCTTCGTGCTGTCATTTTTCCATCAAGTACTGGATTTTAATCTGATCTAATTTGTGTTGTTGGTGACATTCCGAAAATAAAATTCTGAATGGGTTATCGGCGGAAATATTAAATAGATTTTATTCATTCAACAATTCGTTCTCACCGCCGATCGTGAGCGGAAAAAACCAACTTAAAAACTCGATATTTGTAGAGTAGTTTATACCTTAATAACGAAAGCTGAATTGGTTAAAAGGTTAAATCTACTCAATGATTCTGGAGATATATCGAATTTTATTTTTCCGATGTTTCCAAAAATTCACATTGGATTGAATCGATATCCAGTATTTTATTGAAAAATGATGATTGAGGGTTCGTACAGAATTTCGTGAGGATATGATCCGAAGATCGCAAAATATAGAATATACGAAATATAAATTTCAATTTTTGTTTCGAATTGTTCTTATGACATGATCATCGCGAAATTTTCTAAAAATTTGTTTTTCGGACCTAGCTGGGCGTCATCATGATTGAATCAGTTGCTTACAAGTTATTCTGGAAAAAACAATGATAGGTACCGAGAAAAAAACACGAAGTTCCACAGTTATAAACATGTACTGAAATTCGCTGAGAAAGATTATGCTCAAGGTCATAATGATATTGACCTGGTACTTTCAAGGCCTGTGTTTACAGGAAACACCACCAAATTCCAAATTTTCTCGAGGTTGAGACATCTTAAATATTGATTCACGAAATAACTACGGCACTACACTCTCATAAGTTTTCCTGACTGTGGTTTGTGAATCAGAGAGCTGAATGACTTATCAAATTTCCAAGATTTTTATGAGAATTTCATAATAAATATATTGAACTCTTTCAGCCCTTCACTATTAGGTAGTTGATCACGATTAAAAAGAATTTTTTATCTCTAAGTTTCAATTCCAACAACCTACTCTCAACCTACTGGTTTGGGTATTGGGAGGAAAAAAAAACTCTAACGAATAATGAGAATATATTTAGTCCAGAGTCAATAATTTCTTTCAAGGAAAATGCATATCCTTAACGCTATGTTTAAAATCCCGGTATAGGTCACAGATTTCATCTCGGTATATTTGATGGCGTCACCTACATGCCGCACTAAGTGCCAGGATCTTGGCGAATCTCGATAAAAAATCGTTAGCGGTTTCTATTCATCAAAGTGAAACCTAACCTTATTTTTTACGCTGTGTCTAGACTCCCGGTAACCGTGATTAATTTTCTACATTGACTTTTGATGATGCTCCAGGTACCGAGATCTAAGTCAAGTTCGATGTTTCGAATGTGTTTGTATGGTCATTTGGATAATTTAAAATTATGTTAATTTATACGGCCAGTTTATTTAAATCAAACTTACTGATTTACTTCGAGTCAATACGTAAATATACAGTTTGGGATGTAACACTAATGAAATAGGTATCTTTCATCTCACTTTTCTAAGAGTTTGGCATAGACCTTGAGGTTACTATTACGCAGCACAGTTTCAGTTTCATCGACTTATTTTCAGGGATACCAGGAAAAATATATGTCAAAATTCGAACCTATTTCTTCGGTATCATTTGATTTCCGGAATGACTCGAAATGATGATCCGGTCATAATGAAACTTGGTAGCTTATTGGCGGAAGCTGAGGCCTAAATTTGTGCCAAATTTCTTGATGATCGTTCCATTAAAATAATCGACACAAAAAATTTCAGAATTTTGCGATCTTCAAATCTCATGGTCCCCACGAAGTTCTGCCTGAACCTTGAAGCTGTAATTTTTCAATCAAGTACTGAGGTACAGAATTTTTTTCCCATGTGTCTTGTTGATAATCTTTTAAGATAAAATTTCGAATTGAAATATCTGCGGAATCCTTGGGTGAAGGTGAGCAATTCGCAAATTCGGCCATCGTTATCAAACTATAAACCTGCTCTACAAGTATCAAGTCTTTTTTGGGTAGTGGTCGAATTCACGATCGGCAGTAAGATCAACTGAAAACCCAATACTTTTCAAAAGAAACGACCCAGAGACTCGATATTTATAGAGAAGGTTTGGGGCTTGATTCTGAAGGCTCAATTCGTGAATGGAAAAGATCCGCCCAAAACATTTGAAAATATCCCCAATCAAATTTGTTCCATAAGTACAGATCTGATTGAATTAAAATCTAGTATATTATTAAAATGATAGCCTGAAGCAACGAAATTGAACAAGCACTTAAAAGCTCCTGAACCTGAAGTTCAGAAATTTTTTTTCTGCTGGCTGTAATCAATCAAGCGTCCCTTTTCCAGAACTTTTTTTTCTTGTACAATTCCAAATTCTCCTCAACTTCCTCAAAATTTTTGAATGTTCTTCAGTTTTTTCATGTTTGAAAACTCGGGAATACATTTCACTTTGACACATCAACGAAACAATTTAATAGTAAGGTCAGGTTTCACTCTGATGGACAGAAACCGCCCAAGACTACATTTTTTACTGGGATTTGCTTGGATCCCGGTAACTCGTGCGTCATATGGGTGACGTCATCAACTATGCAATGATAAAATGTGTGACCGGTACCGGGATTTTAAAGACAGCGTTCGAAATATGCTTTTGTTATTGACTCTGGAATTTATGCGAAAAAAATCAAACATTAATTCCAACTTGTATAGCATGCTTCAGAAATATACCACCAAACTCTAGTAGAATTTTCAGTCAACACCAAGAGAATTTTGTTTAATCATTGTTTCAAGTCTATAGAAGGCTGTATTCTCACTCAATCGTGACAGAATTGATTTTGACACCGAATTCGTCATCAGGGGGTCCAACTCAGTCGTTTGAGACCAATTCCGGCTCAACGTTCAAAAATTACAGACATTTGGACAAAACGATGGCACGCTATTTTCCAGAACATGCTCGCAAAACTAGTTGGAAAATGCACCGCTATTATTTGCATTTATTGGTATAATTCTGTTACTCGGGAATATTTTTTGTCACGAAAAGTGCAATTTATTTTATTCCCCATGCTGAATTGACATCCAATGAAACCATACTGTATACTTCATTCTCTTACGGTTTGAATAGACTAGATTTTTAACATTCACAAAACTCGAGAAAAAGACATTAAAATAAAGAAATGTTCGCTCTGTACAAGTTCAAATCATGTGCCAATAGTGAACGTTTTCAAACTGTATGATCCAAATTCGGATCTATGAAATATTGAATCGATAAAAATCACGAACATGAAAACTTTTCAAGCCAAATATGAGTCATGGCAAAAACATTTTTATCGACGCTTGTATCCTTCACCGGGCTTGCATAAGTTTTGACAAAGTGTCGATTTTCGGTGTGTATGTCGAGAGGATGCAATATCAAATATTCGAGTTCCATGAATTTAAAATCAACGTTTCTCATGGTGACGGCATGCTATAGCGGGATCATATAAGCTGTTTTTTTTGGCTTGCATATTATGTGGAAAAGCTGAAATATCCAATTCGAAGGTTCAGAATCAGAATAACTCATGACGATGACTCGCTATTCCGAAGAACACTTCTGTGGACTTCTACAATCCCGCTGATGCTTGCAGCTGGCCGTCGTCATGGGGTATGTTTATTAGGAATTTTTATTACTATGTTTAAGTACCATTGATGGTTGTAAACAAGTCATAAAAATTTCGTTCTAACTGCGATCCAACTACCAAAAAGGAAACGGCTAAAACAGTTCAATATGGGTGCGTTTTTATTTTAATCAGTTGAAGCGATGAATTCCATCGAGCGATGAAAAAACGATTGACGTGACATCATCAAATCTCTCGAAAGGTTCCTAAACATAGGGTGGAATTACAGACAGAAATCAGTGAATTCTCGATGAATTTCGTTATTGGATTTGAATTTTAATGAACGGTTTTTCTGGTATAATTACTGATAACGAATACTTTATATCATAATGTTCAGAAATCAATCATTTCATTTGTTTTGCAGATATCCTATCATTCTGTGATAGTTATTTGCTGTATTTTCGCACATATTCTTATCAGAAATCATTATTATGGATGCGGAATTATTTCCGTTGTGCAAAATATGTTAGAAACTTGATGATAATTCTGCTAGTGATGAGGAATTCGTAATTTTTGAATTCGAAACGAAAACTAATGAAAGACATGTAAATGCTAATAATCGTATTGGGGAAAATGTACCTAGGTATCTTATTTTTATAGCTAATTTTTTCAAATCATCTGCACATCTGCACCATACATTTTTCTACTTTACACACTTAACAATATTCGATAAATCCACGAAAACTCCCGGTCGAAACATTGAAGTAAGGTTAGAATGATCCATCAGTTCGATCGACTTCCGAGTAAGATTGATCCGATTAGTAATCAGAAATTGATCGATTAAACTACGTTGAAAAAAACGCCCTGCTGAAATTCTTCGGGATTCCTCTGATGAAAATGTAAACTCCGTGGTGCATTTACGATTAATCGATTGGATATCTCGATTAAAATATAAAAACACACCATATTTTCATCATGAAATTTCTATACAGATCTTGAAAATTAAATATTCCATTCATCATCACGATTCACAAACCGGAAAGTCATGAAAAGGCTACACCAGTCCAGTGCCGTCATCATGTTCATTTCGTGAATCAATATTTAAGAGGTTAAGAACATGGGACAATTTGTAACTTAGTGGTATGCTCTGTGAACGCAGATTTTTAAGGAATCAATTTTATGTCTACATCTTCCTGTTTTCCGTTTATTTTCGAAATTAGGACAAAGGGGCAGTCAACTTACGACGGGGATTACTACTGTAAAGAACAATGAAGGATCATTAAAAAATATAATTATATTTGATTCAGCATGAAGAGGTAGATTTAATATTTTCTTTTTCTCTGAAAAGAGGTATTGACTCTAAAATGTATGCAAGACAAATGATCCGAATTCAAATACTTGCATAGGAAAATTCAGAAATAGATCGCCAAACTCCAGATGTGGAATGATGGCTGGAAGTAAATAAAATAATTAACTAAAACTATATTAGTTTTCAATTCCCAACTCTCCCAAAAATTAAATTCAATTTGTTCCTCCGAAACCAATGATCGAACAGAAACAAAATAAAGAAGAAAAATCTAGAACCTGCTAGAACGTGAAGTCAGCAGCTTCTATGCGCTTGTTCACATTGCGAAATGATGAAATTTTAATGAAATATAAAAATTTTCAAAAAAAAACAATAATTTTTTTTTCGAAATTTTCCATGGATAATTCTTCTCATTGACACTGTTCATCTTCCAACCAAGTTTCATTTCGATCAGATAAATATTTTTCGAGTTATTGAAAAATCAAAATTTCAAATGGCTATAGCACAGAAACCATTTGGCAGATTTGGCCCATTAACGAACTCAACTGAGATATTCAGGATCTTAACCTTAACTGAAAATTTCAGGACTCTAGGTCTTTCCTTGCGAGGGTTACAGCGCACACGGCCGGCCGGACGGACAGAATCAATTTTGACCACGGATTCTTCATCAGTGAGTCCAACCTAGTCGTTCGAGACCAGTTCCGGCTCAAAATTTTAAAATTACAGAGATCGTGACGAAATGATAACGCGCTGTTCCCCAGACAAGCGCGTAAAAAGTATTCATATATAGAACCACACTCATTTGTTAGAGTTTCTACTGCATCCATAAGAGGATGAAAATTGAAATGTTCAATACTCGAAAAGAACACTCATTTAAAGAACATAACACAATATGTACCCGCATTGTGCTTCTATTAAAACAGGCTCATTTTACGATTAAGTCGTACCGATAATTCCTTCGCGGCCATCACGTGAAAGTATCACATACCCACGCTGCTCTTTCTGCCTTGTACAATGGATGCCAAGAAATAAGTGACACCACGTGAAGCAAAATTCTTGGATTCAGGTATTAAAAACTAATATAGTTTGAACACATTTGGACACTGACTTATTCATCTTGAGGAATTACCTGAAAACTTCTCGATTAGAAATTTTTGACTGGAAAGGAACAAGCTGCAGTCTTAACCAACTCTACAAATATCGAAGTTTTTCTCGGGAGTTATTGTGTTAACGGCCGGTCTTACTGGCAAAAAAAAGACTACTGAAATAATCTAATCAGAAACTTGATGAATGAAGGGTAGGTTTCGAGTTCAATTATGAAGGCCGAATTTGCGAATTGGTGAAATCCACTCAATGGTCCCGAACATACATATTTAATCTGGCCAATATTTCCAAGAATACAGATAAAATCGTATAAAAATCTAGTACTTCAATGAGGAATGAACACTTGATGGTCCCTGCGGAATTTCATGAGGCACATATCATTAGCCGATCAGCAGATATAATTCTGATTTTTTTGATCGATCCAATCGAACGATCATCACGAAATTTCGCAACAATTTGCTCATCAGCATTTTCCAACTATTAAGATGTTCATCATGTCCAGCTCAGTATTTTTTGAAGTATTTCAGAAATGACAACGATACCTAGTTGATAACTATACAATTTGAAATATTTTTTTCCAATATCTCCAAAGATTAAAACACGAGTTCAAGGTCTGTGTCGAATATCATCAAAATGCAATAAATTGTTTTCGCAGAAAAATCTCGAATAAAACTTGGAAAATTTACGAAAGGAAATTATTTTTTGATTTTGAGTCCGTAACACACTAACGAAATTTAAAGAATTGTTGCGCATCCCTTATACATGACAATCTACGAAATTTAAATCTGATCGCGTTAGTTCCGTATGAAATGTTGGGGAAATAACATTGAATTTTCAAATATCCACGAAGTTTGGCATACATATTTCTTTACCAATATCTCCTGGATTTGGTATCAGATAGAACTGAAATTTGAAGTGCTTCGGTTGGATATTGATTTTAAGGTTTGTGCCAAATTTCATTGAAATCTGTTAAGTAGAAACAATTTTTGTCAAGAATTTTGGGAATTTTTGAAAATACTTTTTTTTCACAACAATCCAGAAGACATATTCTTAAGCTAGACATGAAGTTTCAATTTGATCACGTCATTTCTTCTCGAGATATTGGGAAAATAACCGCAAAATTTCGAAATTCTACATATTTATTTTTCCAAGAAAGTCCTGAACCGGTCGAAATACTTATTTATCATAAACTCTCTTCTCTTTGTATCGTTCGATCACTCCAGATACGATATGTGGTCATGTGACAAAAAAATCCGTCGTATCTCGGATGATATTACTGAAAGGCTATTGTGTAGCAATAGCTCTGTAACATTCCTTTGTTTCTGATTATTAAACTCCATCAAGAGAATATTATCCTTTCACACTTTCTCATAGCTGTCTCCCAAAATATTTAACCTTCCAATAGTGAATCAAATATGCTTAGTGATGACCTTTTATTGTCTATATCTTTCTTTGCAAACGGAGAATATCACCAAACTCCTAATGTTCTAAGAATTCGATACCTTAATTATTGATTCATGAAGGAACGAGCCTAATTTGAAATATTCAATTTTGAAACTCTGTATGAAAGATTTTCCATGTATTATTGACCCTTTGCCGAACTACAATACCAAAAAGCAACTTCCTATTTTACTGGTCGAAAAGATGAAATATCTAATTCAGAGTATCTGTATGGAATCATATCATATGTTTCGAGGACAACGCCCTTTACCGGGCGTCTGAGTTTGGATTTTTACTGTGTAGCTCGAAAATATAAAACATCTCATTTTCGTCCGGTATGGAGAATTCACAATAAACTCTCCCCATGACGTTGACTCCCCATAGCGGGATCGTACAAGTATCCATAATAGAAGTTTCCAGGTTAGTATATCTCGCTGTACAGTGTTGCCAAGTTCAGGGACTCGAAACGTTGATTAATCATACGAATTTTATACAGCTAGTTGATTCCCGCAGAAGCGCCCTCGCACTGGCCAAACCCTGAAACTTTCTGTGTATAATATGATGTATCACCGATTTTTTACACCCGGCTGAAATTTCGTTTATAGCATCCCCTGACCCCCCAGACCTCAAAAACATGGTCAGACGCTAAGAGACCCGGGACCGGGTCTGAACACGTCACTTTTGGACTGGAAAGGCGGTCAAGTGTATAGATTCGGGTCTGTATGTGCGGTCGAATAAAGCTATATATATATATATATAAGTGTCATTTCAAAACGGCCTGATGATGGCATAATTTGCCGTAATCGATCGCTAAATAAATAAGATGAAAACCACAGTGTCTCATCATCTTGCTTTTACTTAATCTACACGCTGATGAAGAAACACGTTCAAGTGTAAACATGATTTTTCAGAATGTCGAATAGACCATTAACCCAGGCAGAACTATTAGAAATCGTAAAGAATGATGAATAGTTTGGTAAGGGGTTACATTCCACTGCGACCTTAAGGTCCATTGTGCCCCCTCGTCAGAGCTGCTTTCGCATTGCGGTACCTACAGCTAACCCTCCAGCTCTAGAGCTCTGATGAATTCTAATATCTATGAGGGCTTCAGGGAGGTAAAGTTCTCATTCCTCTTATAATGCTCCTGTCCAAGATATTTCTTGCGCAGGCGAATATGAAGAAGTATGTTCTAATATCAAAAAGGCTTTGCATGGGGTGAAGGGGAATCATTCGTCCAATAATGAAGGTTCTGACTATGGATAGGGCAGTAATATTTCAGATGAAGATTGTGAGGAACTAAGTTGTCACGATAGGGACAGTGAAATTGAGTGGAAACCCCCGGATGATGATTCTGATTCTTTTGAGGTTCATGTCGACACAGACACAGTAGTTGAAGCACAAGAGGAGATTAAAATTGAAGCTCAGGAATAACATGAAGTTCAAATTGACGATCAAGAACAACAGGGGTTACAAAAACGTGGTCATCAATCATTTTATGGAAAGGTAGAACTACAACTAAAAATATTGTTCTCACATTACCTGGTCTAAAAGGAACTGCAAGGTGAAATCCTCCTTCATCTGTCACACAATCATGGAATATAATATTCACTGAAGATTGCCCGATATGATTGTGCTACACACAAACAGAAAAATATAAATTGACCAAGCTCGTTACAGTACATTAAAAAAACGTAAAAACTCTCGATAGTAGTTTAAGCCATCATTTATATCGAAAATAACGGAAACCGAGATGAAAGCGTTTATTGGTTTAATGAACTTGTCAGGATTATTCAAATCAGTGCATAAAGATCTCAAAGGAATGTTGGCAACGGATGGTGCAGAAAGAGAAATTTTTCAGATGAGGGAACAAAAATCAAAGACAACTTTTCACATGCAACGTTTCGACAACTTTTGTTGTCTTCTTCAGACTGGAATCGAAAAAAATTTTTGATAAGTCACTATCTGGTTAAATGAACAAACTGTTGTGAAAAACAATTACTACCAAATTCTCCTTTTCGAAAAAAACTCGAATAGAGGACAATACATAATAGAACCTCCAAAAGAGGTCCTTAGAACAAACTTTTAACGTGTATAAAATATTCCACCACTAATTGGACTACCAGAAACTAAACGATCGAGGGAAAATCAAGAATGTGTTCATTTTCTTATAATTATTAAATCAGCTAACACGACTCACCAGAAGAAATGTTTAAAAGGTCACAGTATAATATCTAGTCATTGAAATATCTCGAGAAAACATTGAGGATTTCCTTCTGAATTCTGACACCAGTTTTTTTGTTTGAATTCATCAACAACACTGATTAGTAATAACGACCGTGACTAATTCCACATATATCTGTCAGACTGAGGTACCTTCTCTGTTAGCATTTGTTCATCAAATTAATATATATTCCGCTAAGGGAAGCGCAGTCTGTATTGGAATTTACTGTAGTGGGTGTCTTTTTTATGTATACACAGAAAATAATACTGAGCCTGATATCAATCACCACAGATGATTAACCGTATGGACATTACTATGATGGGACAATGTCAAAAATTGATAGGAACAATGAACTTCAGTGGTTGACCAATCACTATTTTGATCGTTATAATGAACGCTAGGCCATTATTATGATGTATCTATTACATTGTACTGATGATGAAATACATCAATTCAAGGAAATTTGCCTCAGGACAATGTAAAAAGTACATTGAATTGACGTCCTGGAAGTGATCAATACTAGGCACGGTCGATCATCACGAAACCTAGTGATAATAGCTATGTTCGCGGGTCGGATAACGAACCAATTCTGAACCAACTCCTTACCCACCCAGAATCGTCACAGTGCGCATGTCTATTTCTGAACCAATTCCGAATTCCTTTAAGCACGAACGTTTACGAAACCGAAGTGGAACCCTCAGAATACCTGACTAAAGCACGAGGCACTACTTCTTCAAACTATCCTTTACTTTTATGCATTTCAACAATTCGCAGTAATTCTTTGATCTTGAGCACTTTTACGATCGAGATTAAAAACATGGCTCGGGAAAAGCTATCATAAAAAGTCTTTTTCTGAGTAAAAAAAAACTATAACTAACTTGAAATACAGTACTCTGTTTGAACATGAGGATCCACGTGCGCCTCAGAGCTGTTATCGATATGTTTTTGTGTAAAATTACGTTTTCACGAAAAATACAAAAATCCATCCAATGAATCGTGACAGCCGATTTCAAGATGAGCGAAATATAACCTATATATTTATTTATATATTTGTAGGAATATATTTCACCCTCAAGCGAATAATTATTGCATATATATGTACCAGAATTGCTTGTTTAAATGATGTTCACTGATTTGTCGCCAAAACTTGGTTATAACTAATCTAGAACCACTAGTTCTTCCAACAGTGCGGGAACTGCTAGGACCGCTTCGGAATCAACTTGGTACAGAATCGATGTAAACCACGAACACAGAACCGTAACTACTAGTTCGGAATTGTGCGACGCACGAACGCTCTTCTTCAAAGTACGCATGCCTTCGGTACGGAACTGGTTCGGAATCGGACCCGCGAACATAGGTAACGCCAATTGTAATGGATCAATGATATGTATACATCACATTAATGTATCAGCGTAATTGATTCATGACCTGGAGTTATATTATCAATGCTCTAGGTCATCGAACGATGTCCTTATTCCTTATAACAATCATCGTGTTCATCAATTGATGTACGTGAACCTTAATACAATCACCGCGTTCATCAATTGATATGGGTACGCGAACCTCAAAACAATCATCGTGCTATTTTTCTAGTTGTATCAAGTTTAATTCTGTTCTGGTCGTATAGCGGATGCATATCGGGAAGATTTTCCCTTATGCTTGAAGTTGAACACAACTTGTGCTATGAGTTCTTACGAGAATTTTAGAAGGTGAGTATGACTTATAGTATAAAAATTATTTTGTTTTACCGACTTCATAGATAAAATCTTTTCTGTTATCTAGTTTTTATACCAATTTTTCTTTCAATTGTTTTAAGCTAGCCAAGTGGAATAATAAGTTCTAAGATCAACTAAGTGCCTCTCCATATCTTGGAAGACCAACACAGGAAGTGATGAAAGTGGATACCGTTTCTTAATTCGAAAAACCAAGCCAAAACAACCTGTGTTTATGCAATTGGTGGGGTTATCAAATGCTGGTGATTTAATGCTCTCGGGTGATTGATACAATCACTAAGGTGAGAATAAGGTACTCAATCTTTCACAAAGGAAAAAAAACTTTTTTATTGTATTTTTGTAGCAGGTTACAATACCTATGTGAGGACTTCTGAGTACCTTCCTTATGTTACCAGATAGACCAGGTATAAACGGGATCATAAATGTGCTTATCTGTTGATTGAAACTGTTATTCAATTGGAAATTATCACAGCTGGTAGGCTCAACACCAGAGGGATAAAATATACTGTGTGTACTATGTAACCGTTAACCGAGAGTACCCATAAAAACTTCCTTAAATTTTTTTTCTCGCAAGGTTTCATGACACAAACTATTGATTTTATGTTTGATATTCTCAAATAAGGATAATTTATATTTGATATCATGTACTGAGTTATAATTGAGCAATCTACCTGATGCTGTAGGTTTTGGATATAGGTCTCTGATAACACGTCCACCGTCTCGTATCAGCAACAAATCTAAAAAAGGCATAACGCTATTTCGTTCTACTTCACACGTAAATTGTAAATCCTCATTGTAATCTTTGAAAACCTCCAATGTGCTATCGATCCTGTCCTCGGGGATGGCGGCTTTTATATCATCCACATAAATGTACACAAACTTCAACTCAAAGTCTAATCTAGATTCAATATATTTGTCAAGGCATTCATTATTATTTCAGCAAATATTGGTGAAGCTGGATTTCCCATAGCAGATCCTTTTTCTTGTCTATACCATTTGTGTTTGAACTGGCAATCAATTGTGTCTTATATGAGTTCTATCAACTTGACAAATTCAATCATAGGAATATGAGTCGCTTCACTTATTAACCGCTAACTATCTCTTATGAGATTCACCAGTAACTCCCCAGGAATATTGGTAAGCAGGGACGAAACATCAAAACTGACTAATTTATAACCATCATCCATCTGAAATCCATCGAGATGTTCAATGAGATCATGAGAGTTCCTCGAAATATAAACGAAAGTTGGTCTCAACGTAACCAATATGTCACTCACAAATTTTGATATCTTGAACATAGAGGAATTTATACAGGAAACTACATATCTGGCTTATGTACTTCAACTAAACCGTAGAGTTTGGGTGAAACTGAATTATAAGTTTTGAGTCTTCGAGCCAACTGATCTGTGGTATAACCCTTTTCATTCATATATTAAATGAAATTATTACCCCTATTCTGAAAACTGTTAGTAGGATCAGACTTGAATTCTTCATACTGTTGTGGACTATCTAGTAACTGACCACCCTCATCATCATAATCATTTTTATTCATCAACACCACTTTACTTTCTTTATCCGAGTTCAACACTAATAAATCTCTATTACTATTCAAAAATTGTTTTGGTCTCTTAGCCATGTCGGACAGTTTTTAGTTACACGACAGTTGAGGCCATTCACAAAGTTGTGGACAATACCTGCTATGGTGGATCTAAGGCTATTCTTTCTATCTTGATTCAAATGACTTTGTGCGCTAATAATATTTTCCGTGTCCGCCATGGTATCAATTAACAGAAAATCATGCACATTATATGGTAAAGCAAACTTGCCACCCAGAGACGAAAATTTTCTAACATTTTCCGGAATATCCTGATCCGTACAATTAACTAACCAAGACTCAGGTGTTTCGATTTTAACTTCTAATTTTTCTTTCACTAGTTTTTCAAACTTTCTCAAATGATTCTCCCCCACAACTTTGAGTTTCCTTACAAAATATCGCCTCTGAAAACATTCAAATTCACTAACATAATTCTCCGGAACTAAACTAATCAAAGATGTCTTATAACGAACTAAATTATGCTTTAATTTATTGATCTTCCAATTTACAATTTTTATTTCCAAATTCAATATATCCCACTTTGATCTGTTGACAAACTTTTGAATATTGAATTGATAAGGGTGTTCCAATTATACAATGAATACAAACACTTCACCCCATCAATAATATGTTTGAGGTAAATTGAAGCTCCCCTACATCTCAACAAGAATATTCTTCTGTTAGTGAGTGAAGCCAACTTATTGTCATTTGCTCAGTGTTTAAAATGTTGTGGTACATTCAAACCAAACAGTGTCAAAACAGCGTTGAAGAATTCCATGTTGTAGTCTCCTCACCTCCACAATTATTTGTAATACTTCGATATCGTTCCGAAAATAGTTAACTAAACACGATTTTGGAAAAAGAAACAAAAATTGAAGACAACTTTTCACATGTAACGTTTCGACATTTTTTGTTGTCTTCTTCAGGCTGAAATCGAAAAATTTTCACTATGCCTTTATCTGGTTGAATGAACAAACTGTTGTAAATAACAAACACTACCAAATTCTCCTTCTCGAAAAAAAATTAAACAAAAAAATGATTATGATGATAATTTGGTCAGTTACTAGATAGTCCACAACATGTAAAGAATTCAAGTCTGATCCTACTAACAGTTTTCAGAATAGGGGTAATAATTTCATTAAATATATCAATGAAAAGGGTTATACCACAGATCAGTTGGCTCGAAGACTCAAAACTTAGAATTCAGTTTCACCTTAATTATACGGTTCAGTTAAAGTTCATAAGCCAGATCAGTCAGTTTTGGTGTTTTGTCCCTGCTTACCAATATTCCTAGGGAGTTACTGGTGAATCTCATAAGAGATAGTTGGCGGTTAATAAGCGAAGCGACTTATATTCCTATGATTGAATTTGTCAAGTTGATATAACTCATATTAGACACAAATTATTGCCAGTTTAAAAACAAATGGTATAGACAAGAAAAAGGATCTGCTATGGGGAATTCAGCTCCACCAATATTTGCTGAAATAATAATGAATGCCTTGATCAAATATGTTGAATCTAGATTAGACTTTGAGTTGAAGTTTGTGTACATTTATGTGGATAATATAATAGCCGCCATCCCCGAGGACAGGATCGATAGCACATTGGAGGTTTTCAACGGTTACCATGAGGATTTACAATTTACGTGTGAAGTAGAACGAAATAACGTTATGTCCTTTTTAGATTTGTTGCTGATACGAGACGGTGGACGTGTTATTACAGACCTATGTATATCCAAAACCTACAGCATCAGGTAGATTGCTCAATTATAACTCAGTACATGATATCAAACATTAACTATCCGTATTTAAGAATATCAAACATAAAATCAATAGTTTGTGTCATGAAACCTCGCGAGAAAAAATTTTTAGGAAGTTTTCATCGGCACTCTCGGATAACGGTTACCCAAGGGCATTGGTTCACAGTATATTTTATTCCTCTGCTGTTGAGTCTACTATAGGGGTGATGATGGGAGTTTTTCCTTTGAACGAAAATGCAGTAGTTTTCATGAATAACCTTTAGAACATCACATTTCAAACATATAATTTCAATATTATATTCTAAAAAAAATGTTAGATCACCTAAAACTGAAAAATAAAAAATGGAGATTTGACATTTAAAGGGATTTGTCCAGAGTGCACGATATGGCAACATCGGATTCAGCTTTCTCGGAAAGAAAAGGACGTCAAATGTGTTACTTTGCTTAGGAAAACAGAGATAGCTATACTTCGATCTGGTTAGAGTAGAAGACAACAACCAAGGGATAGAAAAAGAAGAGCACATAATGTCACATTACTGACAAATCACAAACGAAAATTGTTTTATTATTATTGCGTTCCGATATTTACAATTAGTACTGGCCAGTATCAGTAATTTCGAAACGCATCGTACTGTTACGAAGAATTACCGAAGCAGTGCCAGTAAAATCAACTGTCAAAATTTACTGGCCAGGAATATCGAAACTCAACTTAAATTGACAGAGAACATATATATGTGTACCACAGAATAGGAATAAATATTTCATTATTCTATAGCAGAAAAAGCTATTCTACTAAACACCGTTGTCACTTCGTGTATGCCTGGCAAATCACAAACCCCAATTTAGAAATCTGATTTTGAATACTTTCTGAAGGTAATTTGGGAAAATGATGAATCAAACCCATAATAATTATGCTCAAATTTGCATTTGCCATATACCAAATCCAGGAAAAACCCCCATTCCCAATTGGATAACAGTTTCAATCAACAGATAAGCAAATTTAAGATCCCGTTTATTCCTGGTCTGTCTGATAACATAGAAAGGTACTCAGTAGTCCTCACATACGTATTGTAACTTACTACAAAAATACAATAAAAGGTTTTTTTTTCTTTGTGAAAGATTGGGTACCTTATTCTCAACAGTCGGGACTGGTGTACAAGGTGGAATGCATGGGGTGTGATTCATGTTATGTGGGACAGACCAAACAATATTTGTCTGTAAGAATGAGGCAACATGCTAACGACTGCAAAAATAAAAAAATGAACACGGCCCTCTCGGTTCATCATGTGGATACCGGTCACAATTTTGCATTGGATAATCCTCTTAATCTCAATAAAGAAAATATCAGTTCCAAACGGACGTTTAAAGAAAAGGTATACATAAAAAAGACATCCAGTACTATCAATTCCTATACAGACTGCGCTTCCCTTAGCGGAATATATATATTAATTTGATAAACAAATGCTTACAGGGAAGGTACCTCAGTCTGACATATATATGTGGAATTAGTCACGGTCCTTATACTAATCAGTATTGTTGATAAATTCAAACAAAAAACTGGTATCAAAATTCAGAAGGAAATCCTCAATGTTTTCTCGAGATATTTCAATGACTAGATATTATGTTGTGACTTTTCAAACATTTCATTTGGTGAGTCGTGTTAGCTGATTTAATAATTATAACAAAATGAACACTTTCTTGATTTTCCCTCGATTGTTGAGTTTCTGGTAACCCAATTTGTGGTGGCTCATTTTTTACACGTTAAAAATTTGTTTTAAGGTCCTCTTTTGGAGGTTCTCTTATTTATTGTCCTCTATTCGAGTTTTTTTTTTCGAAAAAGGGAATTTGGTAGTGTTTGTTTTTAACAACAGTTTGTTTATTTAACCAGATAGTGACTTAATGAAAAATTTTTTCGATTCCAGCCTGAAGAAGACAACAAAATTTGTCGAAACGTTGCATGTGGAAAGTTGTCTGTAATTTTTGTTTCTTTATCCGAAATCCTGTATTGTTAACTATTAATGGAACGATATCGAAGTATGACAAAAATTTTTCATTACACGATGTCTCTATAGCAAGATTCCTATTCTACTGAGCTGCTTACGTTTCGATGATGAACAAATAAGAGTGGAAAGGAGAATGATTTACAAATTTGCACTGATTTCTGAACTTTTCGACCAATTTAGAGGACGAAGTGGTTTAAGGATCTATTAACCTAACAAATCTGCTGAATAGGGTATTAAAATATAAATCATGGCAGACTTAAACAGGTGCGTCAAGCTGGTGACTCATACCTAGAATTTTGATATTTTAATATTATGGGTATTTTGTGCCAATTTGTGCCGTATGTATTGAATTTTGGGCCCGTATAGTTTTCGAGATATTTTAAGTTTTTCAATTGAGTCACCAGCTTGACGCTGTGACTCATATATTGAAATTTAAAAATTCTTTTCACTATAGAATTGTCCCATTTTGTGTCAATCCGTGCCGTATTTAGCGGATTTCGTGCTTGTATAGTTTTCGAGATATTTTGAGTTTTTCAAGTGGGTCACCAACTTGACGCTGTGACTCATATATTGAAATTTCAAATTTCATTTCACTATTGAATTTTACCCATTTTGTGCCAATTGGTAACGTATGTAGTGAATTTCGTGCCTGTATAGTTTTCAGGAAATTTTGAGTTTTTCCAGCTTGATGCTGTGACCCCTATCATCAATAATATCAATAAGATTTTTGGATATTCCTTGGGCTACTTGGCGTGATGTCTGACCACGATTGGAAAGAGAAAGTTCAGAATTTGCTGTCGTTTTGATCTTATCTTGTGTAAATGGAGAAAAAATTCTCGAAAAATACAGCAAATATTGATATTTTCCAAAGTTACAAAACAACAGGCTAGATTAGATTAAATATTTTGGTACGATCGAAAAAATTGGATATGGAACATTCTCATAGTGTGGAGTAGCTTATTTGTATAGATGGTATATGAGATATAATCATAATATAATTAAAAAAATAATTATGAAAAAATCTCTATTGAAGTTCTGACGCGTATTCGTGATTTCTTGCACTATTGATCATCTGTCAATGTATGCGTCAAACCTACGTACTACTTTGCTGTCACCCATCCAGGTTCCACTAGGTAAAACGTTCTGCTCATAAAATATATTTTTTTAAATCTTCTGCTCCTCTAATCAGAAAAACAAAAATGTCAAAAATTGCTAATTGCGACTTTGATCTAACAATAAACCATTATTGCCAGTTTGAACTGACTATCAACCATAATTGCCAGTTTGAATTGACATCAATCCAATATTGGCTGGTTTGACACGACAATCATGGATAATTGTGTGTCTGGACTGGCACTTATTATTGAGTGCAAGTTTGAACTGACAATTAACCATAACTGCGGGTTCAATCGGACAATTACTGATGATTTTGAGTCGGACTGGCACTTAATGTTAATTGCTGGTTTGAACTGACAATTAATCATAATTTCCAGTGTGCACGGATAATAAGGTATCATAATTGCAAGTTTCTATTTGAATACAGAATCTGAATGGAAGACAGCTGATATTACAGAAAGTCAGTTAGAGAAGTCCCTGAAAGTGTGTTCATTGAAGAATGGAGGAATAATGAAATATTCTTTAAGAGAAACAAGGGATGGAAAAATCAGCCTGACAAACATGTGTGCATTGTTGAATTTGATACAAGCAGTCGACTGCCAAACGACAATTTATCATATGGTAAAAAATCTAACTCTCAAAAGTTATCAAGAAATGGGCAAATGTAATTGTGGAAATATTCATAATTCCCAACATGCTACAATAGTTTGTACTGACACGATTTCACGAAAGGGAATCCAATTTTTATAGTATGTGAATAATGAGGCAGTGACTTCAATGACAATGTCCAATAAGTGTGGGCAACAACTACTAACAAGAAGAAGCTACGAAAAAATTATTTTCATCGAAGTCAATATTCAATATCTGGGTGCAATACCGAAATCTCTCAATTTGATGCCGGATAGAGCTGCATCATTTGCGGAGTTGCGTCGCTTAGGAATAAGCTGCACTGAAAGACAGTACTGGTCATTTTTGGGCCGTTTTTCTGCGAAACAACAACAATTGGGAAGTCTACAACGACATTGCGACCAAAATGACAAAAATCACAGAAAAATCTATAATAAATGCCCATTTATTGATTTACACCGTGTGAATGAATCTCTGGCACCCTCGAGAAGGACATCTTACATTCCCGTTTATTTTGATAAAGAATTTTATTGAAAGACGTTGATTTGTTTTGTTATTTTTAGTATTGAATTTTTATATTTTGCCTTAAAAATTATAAAATAAATTTCAAGGTAAGTTGACCTGACGATCAATAACAATTGTGAAACAGCTGTAGTCATTCTCCTTGGATCCGCTTCTTCGGTGTAGGTGTTTTTGTTGATTGGATGATTAGCTCTGATCAGGGGGGAATATTTGTTGATTTATCGACAGATATCCGTCCTTGTGATTATATAATATAAAATAAATATTTATATGGTTGAAGTTCCACACATTGATTATTTTTATTGTGGCCTACCTCCAACAAATTTCTATAAAATATTTCTTTGTTGAACTGTATGTATGTCTGCGACAACTTCTCTTGGAAAGCAGAATGTATTGATACATTATCTTACTCGGTTTGAAGGAACATGGTTTCAGCTGATGATTGAGCATTTTTCAGAAAATTTTGGGTTGGCTATAAACAAAAATTATTTGCTGGGGAACTATTTTACCTTCTCGATAAATATAATGATGATTGATAATGAAATGGTACGTCACATTGTCTCATCACATCAAGTCAGATTTTTTGATATTATTTTATATCCATCCAATCATTCCAACAGAGCTAGATCTAGGGCGTGGCGAGGGAGGCATTGGCCACGGGCGCCAACCAACTAGGGGCGCAAAATTATGATTTTTCTTTCTTGAAATGATGTTTTCTCACTTCAAAGTCCATTCATATTTTAGAGCGGTGCTATAGTGCATGCACCTGTTGTACAATATGCGGCGACAAGTAGTTTCCAATAAATAAACAGATGATAAATTTACACTTGTCTGTCGCCCTACGATTCCCGATTGCGTCCAGATGTTTGTTATTCGAACACTGAAGACTTCAATAAGCGGCAAGTTCAGAGGGAGTAATGGTTCGAGCTAGCGGCGGTAGCGCTCCGTCTAGGGTCGGTTTCTTGACGGCATGACAAAGAGATTCAGACCCTCCACATTATTCGCCGAATCGTTCATCACACCGGCTTTGATAAGGGTAATGTATTTCGAAGACGTTAACGACCGAAAGGCTGGATGAAATCACCCCAGTCTTATTAATACTACTTTTTTCTCGCACGTATGGTACTTCCATGCAGCGGCGCAGTTGATGGCATCAATGAGAGAAATAGGGACCAGGAACTCATCATTATATTCTATATTATGTGCAATACCGCAAATAACGTGATCGTGCAAGCGGGCCGGGAAATTATTCGTGCTGGAAAAAGTTCAAAAATTTCAATCAGGTATGTTTGAATAATTCAATTTTGAGTTGAGGATTTTTGCGCGCTCAGTCAAATTATATTCTGTCCGTACACACGAGACTCAATCATTTTCGAAAGATATAACTTAGAGACTGCAAAATTTATAAGGTTATGTTTGGGTTGGGAATATGTTGGCGATATTATCGTTCGAATTTTATTTGCGAGATCCCAAATTATACCGATTCAATAAAAATTGCGTTTTACCATAATTACACGATTTTCATATGTATAAGAAGAAGTTAGGAAAAAAAAAATCAGAATGTTGAGAAGAATACGATAAATTTATCGTATCTCTAGTATTTTATTAATCAGTTTCTTAGCTATGGGTACTACAGAAAGAGGATCAAATGTCGATCAAATGAATAGTATGATTCTTGGGTTTCACTGAAACGTGAAACCTTTTTCTGTCCTCCTGACATTTGTCGAGCATTGAGACAATGCAGACATGAATATAAACGAGAGCACAAAATATTTCGATTCGACGTCCATGCATTTTCAGAATCTAATTTAATTTTAGGTTGATATAACCAACTGAAATGCCGCCCAAGAAACTATCAGAATCGCAATCTCAGAAGATTTGGGATAAAAAATTATTAGACCTAAAAAAATACCAGTAATATCTCAAGTTACTTTGAGAACGATGCGGGTATTGTGTCGACAAAAAGTGTTTCCACTATCGAAGCCCATCATGTAGCGGAATTTCCTTCTACTTCTTCAAGTACCGAGCCTATCGTAAGAGAGTATTCCATTTCGGATAATTCGCACGAGGAAAATTCTTTCGACGAGGAATCAGGACTTACTGAGGTTAAACCTGAACCAGTTGATTTTAATGACCCTACCTCATGGCGAATTACAAAAAGTAATATCAAAATGTTCGTTATAACCTTTGTTGGCAGGTGTGTTCTCTAATGTATTTCAGTTTTTCATTTACACTTTCATTTATTGTTTATTTGAATGCTTATATATTTTTTTGAGAATAAATTATTCTATTCGCTTCCTTTTTGTTTTCTTCATACCCTCATTATCGTATATTAATACGTTTATTGTGAGTTCTCTTCAATACCTTATAATATATAAAAGAATAAAATAATAGTAAAATATCTTAGGAATAGAATAAATACTATCATTCATGAAAAGTATGTAGTCATTGAAAAAAAAAATTGAAAAGGGCGCATTTCGATAACTTGCCACGGGTGCTCTGAAATCCTAGATCCGACTCTGCATTCCAATACTTAAACAGAAATATTCCGAAAAAAGTCACAGAGACTCATAACGCACGAAACATGAATCAGTAGTTCTTGATTCAATATTGTTTGGCACAAAAAACTATAGAAAGCACGAAAACGGCCAGAATTAAGAAAAGCTACAGATGAGGGCATCAAAATGGAGACCGATGGCAAAAACTCGAAATATCTCGAAAACTGAACGGGCACAAAATTCATAGCATACATTACCTAAAAATTGGGCCAATTGGGTTGGTGACCCACTGGAAAACTCTAAATACCTCGAATAGTACTTTGGCACATGATTCACACAAATTTGAACAAAATGAGCACAATTCAGTGGAAAAATTCGAATCATAATACATACTAGCGATAGATTAATCTTGAATATAGATCTACTCTAACGATTGGTAGGAAGCGCCCAGATCTACGTAAAGGATAGATATGTCTTCTTCGGTGGATCAACAGAATGGGTACTCGAGAAAATAAAAGAAGTACCCTGTATCAAAATAAAATTACCGTTAAGGGGCCTTTTGTGCGACGGATATTAGAAATGCACTAAATTCACTTTTGTTCGACTTATACAATAGTCACAATTGAAACATAAATCCTCACAAAAGACGATAGAATACCTGAAAACAGTAATAATATCAATCGTACAATCGGTACGAACCTAATTTTATATTTACTTCCACAGTTCATTCAATTCTGGCAAATTTTAAGAAATTATTTTCATCTTGATGTGTATTCATTTCAACTGAGACTTGCTTTGAAGAAACATTCCACGTAAACTGCTTATTATATCATCCAACTACTTGAAATTGATAATTCATTCATATTCCACGGTCTTCGACGACACTAAACCTCAATTCAGTTTCGAGATTGAATTCAAGGAAGCACCAGATCATTGCGAAATGCGAGATCCAATGCCCGGAAGTATCCGAAAATTGCCGACAGGAAAGGTCCTTCGGGTTAGGAAATCCATACGAATAATGAATACTGAAGAGAGCATATAATTTGTATCAAAAGTGTCACATTTAATCCAAAATACTTTTGTGGGTTTGTTCTGGCAAACATTTGGTTAATTTGAATGTTTTCAAATCAAATTTTCTTATGATAATCAAAATAATTCTTTTTTTTCCACTCATGTGACACTTTCAACCTGTTATGATATTTCCACTCTTTTCAACGTCTATGAGGAACATTGGGGAGACTGACGTTGAAAGGACGGAAGTACCCGATCTTTGCTGACAGTCAAAGCCTACGATGCTTGAGTTTTCCGCGGAATCAATAGGAATTCACAGTTCGACGTTGCCATATATTCATCTCCGCAAGAAATTCTGACTCCAAAGCGATCATGAAGCAGGCGGAGGTAACCGATCTCGTCCGAGTTCACAGAAATACTCGAAATGTCGAATGTTTACCGGATTTTCGTAGGAATGTCACTCTTTCCAAACATTCTTGCAAGAAAACGAATAAGACAATAGAAATAAGAAGCCGCGTTACGAATCAATATCGTTTTCGTCTTTTAGATCGTACCAAAACATTTAATCTAGCTTGAACCCAGTGGCCAAATTCTTCCCTGCAGTTGTGTACCTTTGGAAAATATCAATATTTGCGGTATTTTTCGAGAATTTTTTCTCCACCTACGCAAGATGAGATCAAAACGACAGCAAATTCCGAACTTTCTCTTTCCAATCACGGTCAGACACCACGCCAAGTAGCCCTAGGAGTTTCCAAAAATTTTCATGAAAATCACCATTTTCCACTATAAGTTTTTCCTGATCTCCTGCAGTGGTTCGACGGTGTTGCCTGTAACGCGTTTGGTATTATTGATGATATGAGTCACAGCGTCAAGCTGGAAAAACTCAAAATATCTCGAAAACTATACGGGCACAAAATTCACTACATACGGTACGAATAGGCACAAAATGGGTTAAATTTAATAGTGAAATGAAATTTTAAATTTTAATTTATGAGTCACAGCGTCAAGTTGGTGACCCCCTTGAAGAACTCGAAATATCTCGAAAACTATACGGGGACAAAATTCTCCACATACGGCACGAATTGACACAAATTGGGCACAATTCAATAGTAAAAAAAATTTCAAATTTCAATACATGAGTCACAGTGTTAAGCTGGTGACCCACTTGAAAAACTCAAAATATCTCGAAAACTATACGGGCCCAAAATTCGCTACGTACGGCACGAATTGGTACAAAATGGGCACAATTCGATAGTGAAAAGAAAAGTTAAAATTTCAATATATGAGTCACAGCGTCAAGCGGGTGACTCACTTGAAAAACTCGAAATATCTCGAAAACTATACGGGTATAAAATTCAATACATACGGCACCAATTGGCACAAAATGGGCACAAAATACCCATAATACTAAAATATCAAAATTCTAGGTGTGAGTCACCAGCTTGACGCACCTGACCTAAACACACATTAAATGGTTATTGCACAACCATATACAGGTGCAGCTGATATTAGAACTAAAAAAATGGATTAGGCGATGCAACCGAAGTTGTACCCAGATTAGTAGAACCAATAAGTAATACTTTAGTAGAAATATAACAACAGATAATTGGTATACCTCTGTTGAACTCGCAAAGGAACTTTTAAAACAAAATTTTCGTTGGAACTGTGCACAAGAGAAAAACATTCATTCGACTTGAATTCTTACCTCAAAGAAAACGAAAAGAACAGGAATCCATTTTCGGTTTTCAGTCAGAGTTGACGATAGTGTCTCACGTACCGAAGCGACATTAAGTAGTAAAGTAGTAGTTAGTAGTAACCAAGAAACCTGATGTATTTCTTTTTCATAACAGTGTACCGGTATATGTATACCGATGCGACGAACACTTCGACTTTCTTTTCGTTCCTGATAACTGGAATATCTAGAATATTAATATTGTCGCTGGACATCCTCCATAGTTTCGATATACCCCCTTTAGATTTTACTATCGTGTTCAAAAACCTTCAAAAAAGGGTGAGTTTATATTGTTTTCTCGTCAATTGTGTTATGAGAAGTATGCGCTATATTCGGGAGAAGTTTTTATTTTCAGACAAAGGAATGTTTTTGACATTTCTGATTTTTGATATTGAATAAAATGAAGATTTTTCTGTATCGTTCATACTCTCCGTTCATGTTTCTCTATTTATTTATTTTTCTATGATTATTTTTCTTAGCAGATGTATATAATTTTTTTTTTTCAGTTAGAAAAACTACAGTTTGATGTGAAATCATTTTTTCAATCTGTTACTATGATAGGTCTCTTGCATGATTTTTTTTATTATTGGAATCAAATATTCTATTCGTAAGACTACTGAAAAACTTCAACCGTCGTCAAAAATTCCAATTTTCAATGAGAAAATGCACTTTCAAATTTGGTTCCGCAGGCTGCTTAAACAGACGAAACTTCGCGGTTTCCCGTTTCCCCCTGTACTTTTCCATCCATCCATCGTAGAATAACGAGTGACGTAGAAGCCGATCTGACACGTTACTCTCGCTTCGACCTTGACTCCCGATTTGGCCATTTTTAATACCGAATTACTCAAAATTCGCGAATTGTTGAAGTGTGTGATAGCATTAATTGTGATTTTGTGTCGATATAGAATGAGAAAAACATAAAAATATGATAATTCGTGTTACGTGCAAGAGACCTATTTGCGTTGTCTATATTTTGCCAATTTCATTAGAGTTGAAGACAAGCTTCAATCCAGTTGAATTTTTTTCTCTTTTTCTGTTCTGAAACAGTTCGAATATGATTGCTTCGAGAATTCCTTCTCCTTTTATCAGCGGCAGTCATTTCATCCAACGAAATAATTACACAAGTGGTTATTTTGTATCAGTTCTAATGTTTCAGAACGAGAAATGCCACTTATTTCAATGTGGCGTGATACTTATTTCTTGTTGTAAAATTTTTGTAGTATATTATTTTACTCGCCGCACACTTTTTGCTATATTTGTATGTATTCTGAACTGATCACTGGAAGTTTTGTTGTTCCACTGAAGATGACTTGATATATATCTGCACAGGTTGCTAGTTGAAGATTTGGAGTCGGTGCAATGCACCTTTTACAAAGATTTTCCCGAGTGAAATAAATCAAAGGATTTTAGTTCGTTGCTCTTGGAGGCCGTGAGATTAGTCTGGGATGCCTCATCAGTTGTATTGGGTACATTGGACACAAGCATTTTGTCGATCTCACGAGTCAGCAGTACTCTGTTCTATAAGAACAAAAATCCGCACCCAGCATCAAAGTTAAAAAAAAAATGTTTCGAATCAGTTTCAATTTAGAGAATAATGTTATCCAAAACATCGAATTTCCAATTATATCGAAAACGTTGAAAATTCCACCTAGAATATTTTCGATATTCCAAATGGCCATGGTCTAGTCCATCACCAATGCTGATATCTCATACCAAAAACAAACTGAACTTAAACTGTAATGGAAATCCCCTTACGTAAAATAATCGAGAAATATATCGACCAGCAATGCAAAGCTTTGTTGAAATTCGAAGAGTTTTCAGGTTTCTGTTGATTTTCTAACGATTATTCAACAGGTAGGTATCAGTTATCAACCCTCCGATCAACAGAAACAGCACATGTTTATCCTGGATGAAATGGCCTCTCGACAAATGGAACAAAACAAGAACCGATGAAATATCACTATTCACGATGGAGCAGACGATTCCGCTGAATTGCTTCGTAATTTCGCCACAAAGCATGCGGTTCGTAGCCGAATAACGGGTCAACAATTGTTGTCAACGAGGCGTCCGAAGGGGCCGATGCTGATAATTTATGGAACAGTATAATTTTAATAGAGAATAGAGATTGTGGGATGGTTCACATTATCTGTGACTATCGCCAACAACCCAATTAAATGATACCAAATGGGTCCGACCGCCGTGACCACGAACAAGGCGAATGTCTGGCCAACATGACCTGTTCTGTGAATAAAGGGATTAATTTGAAAATAATGAATTATAGGTCCCGAAGGAAAAATAAGATTCTATACGAGGTTGGATATTAGGTGTTTTATGCTGTATGAAGGTTATGATTACAGTAGCAAGAATGAAATATTCCGTTCAGGAAAACAAGGAAGGTTTTTCTTATTATTCTTCAATTCATTTTAAACAGAGAAATCTCTACTTTTAATGATTATAATAATAACCTTATATCAAGTAGATGTTATTTATAAGTATATTGTACTAACTTGTAAGATATGTTGTAGAAAATAAAGAGTTATTGTTTTCTGTTCACAGATCTATGGTTGACAAGATGACATAGCCCAACGGGTAATAGTCAGCCCTTTTTAGAGCGACGCCTTGTACGGAGAAAGAAACATACAGAATCCGTTTGTTACAATACAACAATAAATAAGCTAAACAAAAAAACTAAAGAGAAAATTGAATGACATTTTTTCGGTGAAGGAGTTACCTGGTGGCAGCTCTCGAATCAGGCGACTAGTAAAACGACAACAGAGGTGACGTGATAACGAGCTTAAACAGGTATTCTCGGGTTGGCGACAGTATGGCCATGCGAACAATCGTGTGACCAATGCAGAAGACTAGCAAAGAGTGATTTATCAACAGGCGACCAATTCATTCTAGAGGAAATAGAACATTCTCGCCTTTGAACTAGACCAACTCACCGATGTGTAAATTGCGAATTTAAAATATCTAGTTATGTTTGAAATAACTTAAGCGTAATTGGCTTGTAAATATGGCTTCATTGGGTAAAATCGCGTTACTACACGAAGTGGAAGTTCTAGAGGGGGCCGAAGCGGAGACCGCTCCTCGAATATTTCATGTACGAAAGATTATCGAAGGATTTAGTGAGATTTCTTACAGATATTGTGTCAAATCATATAGCCCAACCTTCGAGATCTTCCGCCATAGATACTCAAGTCGAGGTTAAACATTTTACCTTGTTTATTTTAAATCGGTTACGTAACGGGTAAGCTGTAAATTAATGAAGTAGTGACCCTCGTTCCCTCGTTGTAATAATCATTTTGCAGATTTAGTCAAACCCATGGTTTTCTAAGTGTTGTGGGATATATTGATTGATTGAATGCAATGTTAAGTAAAACAATATCTCGAATCAGTACCAATTTAGAGACATTATGTCTGAAACATCGAGGAAAGGTAGCGATTTTCCATGAATTCACAAAATGCCCATTATCTCGAAAATGGTGAAAATTTTACCTACAAATTTTTCTATATTCTGAGTGGTCATGACCTAATCTATAACCAGTACAAATATAGTTTGAGGTTTTTCGGACACCCTGTATAAGATAATAGGAAAGGTAAACATTCTATCAATGTGCAATTGGTATTAATAAACTTATATTTTTCATGAGGGGTGCATTCACAAACCTTTGCGTTTGTAAATTTGCACAGAAATGGTCATAACCACTTTTATTTATTGGGTATGTTGAAAAATGATTACCGCACATCATATAGCATGATTGTTAACACAAGATCAAAACCTCTCCTCGATCCTCTTTTGGAAAACCAATATAATATTTTGGCCTCTTGAAATGGTAAGTCCTAAATTAGGACCGTACATACTATTGACTTGCTCGTTGAACCCATTCAAGAAATCCATTCGTCCATTTTGCAGTGTTGCCAAGATAACCCATTCGAATCACATATTTCAGTTAAGTTTAAGTATACGACGCCGACAGTTTCGAGAATTGATCCAATAGATGACATGCGCTAAAATCTATGTGACGTCGCTCGTCGATCCTCGTATACGTTTCGCAACGAATAGACTCGAGAATCGACCCCCGTGTTGTTTGCCTTTTCACAACTCGCTCAGGCACCAGTTAAAATATGTTTTAAAAGGTTGTCACTCCTTTACATAATCGCTCACAGGTGTATACACCTCTGGGTAGCCTTCAAACCGTTGGAGAATGGTTCGGTTTTATCTAAGGTGGTGGCGATTAATCAGTATATGTTCCTCCTCAAACTGCCCTGACACTGTACAATTACAGAAGTAAACACTCAAAATATATTATGTACAACTTTATTACAACATTAATAAACTAATATACACCGAAACTGAAGGCAGTATTCCAACAGGATTGCAGTGTTAGGAGAATTAATTACAATGTATGGGCAGTTAATGATCAGAAATTAATACACTATGTCCTGGTGATCGAAACACCAAAGCGGACAGCAATCAATCTAACTCGATATGAATCTTTTGCATACTTCGATATTGGAAACGGAATTTGAGTGTACAGAAAGCCAAACTAAGTGATAGCTATAAACGCAATTATAGTTACAGTAAAGAAATATTCAATAATTCCCAATCTGGACCGAAATGAATAATCGGTTCAACCAATAAAGTGAAGTTAATTGGACGTGCATGGCGGATTTAACACTGTAATAGTAGGTAATGTGAACAGTATAAGAAAACGGTAACGAATAAAATGATCCGAGCGATGATAGTGATGCGTAATGAACGGAAGGGTGTACAAGCCCGGACAGTGTGAGGTTAGAGCAAAAAGAAATACATGAGAGCGTTGAATGTGGTTATGTGTGAATGATCAAGCAAAATAATACGAGGGACCGTGATATGGAGTTGCGTTCCAGATAAGAATGACGACGGGAATACAATTGTTAACCGCTGTATTCAAGACTCCAGCTTCTAAAGAAAACTTTGAAATAACAGGGACTACGAAAATGCACCTGTAAAACTTCCCTAAGACCCTCAGTCAATCCTGACAAGGAAAGACTAAAAGACTTTAGGACTCAACTTGTCAATGCTGGGTTGGATAAGCACAGCGGATGCTCCAATAACTATGTCTATCCAAATACCAGCGTTGCCAAATTTATGTCCCTCTGAATCCACGCAAACGGCGCTAAGACTTTAGCCGCCCCCCGTTTATGATCTTATTGATATCGCGTTGGAATGAAACGGATGATTAAATCCTTATTGCTACATATGCATGCGGAGCTGATAACAAATTCATTCCGCAGATGAATGTAAGAATGAAAAGAAATGATTACACTGATCGTAAATACAAGTGAATCAAACGGAAAGGCGGACACGGCCCCCAAATTCTTGTGATTACCACTGAATATAACACCGGCGTGAACTTGGCAGCCACACTTCAGCAGCCAAATTCATTCCAGCAGCCAAATGAGAAGTGGCGCCGGGAGAAATTTCGACTAACGAAACGATCCGTTTTGGAGATGCAAAGTGAAAATTTGAAAGCTGAGTTCTCTTAATCGACTTCAATGAAGTATTTATGGCATTTCAATCCACACGTTCATGTGATAGATGGACGAGAATGATGCAAATCTTTTAGCGATGAGGTACATACCGGTATTTTCTCGAATGAACTCGTCAAAAATGTTAAGCCAAGTTGATATTCGGCATAGTTATTCTACAATGGTTACGGAATAACAAATCTGAAGGAGATTCATTTGCAGGCCGTCTAAGGGGTGATTTACACCTGTCAATTTTTCGAAATTTCCACGAATGACCCAGTCAGAAATGTTCAGCCTAGTTCATATTCGGTATAGTTACTCTTCAATAGATAGAGAAAAACAACTCTGAAGGAGATTCATTTGCAGGCCGTCTAAGGGGTAGTTTACACCTGTCTATTTTTCGAAATTCTCACGAATGACCCAGTCAAAAATGTTTAGCCAAGTTGATATTTGCATAGTTACTCTTCAATGGATATAGAATAACATATCTGAAGGAAATTCATTTGCAGGCCGTCTAAGGGGTAGTTTACACCTGTCAATTTTCGTAATTCCCACGAATGACCCACTCAAAAATGTCTAGCCAAGTTGATTTTCGGCATAGTTACTCTTTAATGGATTCAGAATAACATATCTGAAGGAGATTTATTTGTAGGACGTCTGAAGGGGTAGTCTACACCTGTAAATTTTTCAAAATTCTCACGAATGAGCCAGTCAAAAATGTTTAGCCAAGTTGATATTCGGCATAGTTACTCCTCAATGGATATAGAATAAAATATCTGAAGGAGATTCATTTGCAGGTCGTCTAAGGGGTAGTTTACACCTGTCAATTCTTCGAAATTTTCACGAATGACCCAGTCAAAAATGTTTAGCCAAGTTGATATTCGGCATAGTTACTCTTTAATAGATAAAGAATAACATATCTGAGGAGATTCATTTGCAGGCCGTCTAAGGGCTAATTTACACCTATCAATTTTTTTCAAAATTCTCACGAATGACCCAGTCAAAAATGTTTAGCCAAGTTGATATTCCGCATAGTTACTCTTCACTGGATGTAGAATAACATATCTGAAGGAGATTTATTTGCAGGCCGTCTAAAGGGTAGTTCACATCTGTCAATTCTTCGAAATTCCCACGAATGACCCAGTCAAAAGTTTTTAGCCAAGTTGATATTCGGCATAGTTACTCTCCGATGGATATATAATAACATATCCGAATGAGATTTATTTGCAGGCCTTCTAAGGGGTTGGTTTCATTGTGCTTCTAGCTGATGTATTTGTGATAACTCTAACAAACCGTACCCAAACTTCCATCTGGTTAGATCGATTTGGAGGCTCGATATTCGAAGAACAAGAAGAAAAATGTACAAATTTCATCTTCATTGACAAAGTTTCCGAAAGCTTGCATGGTTTCCTCGGGCATCAGTGTTACGACGGCACCTTGACAAGGCAGGCGGTTAAATCGGTTCCCCTTTTGGTATCTTGTATAAGCACAAGAATCGACGGACTGTCTTACAAACATCCTGATGGCATCTTCTCTCCGATTTTAACTCCCAAATCATGCGGCCAATTTTCAACCAAGAACTATTATTTCATTTAGTGCTTATGTATGTTGGAATTTATTGTGATAATTAAAGTTCTAGTAGTCACATCTGCGAAATTAGGTGGAAATTCCCATTCACGAGTTTCGCCTTTTTACTCAAGCGCTAACTTCATTTTCAATAAAGCGCTCAATGCCATAAAGAATGGTTACGACACCAGGGACCCTATTCTTGAATGTGTTGATATGGACGTTCTCTATCGTTTCATCAAAAATGTACCCCGTTTCCTTGACAACAGCATCGATACGCCTATTTTCTCCCATCCCGATTCAAGAATAGGGACCCTTGTGTGCTCAACGGTGATTGTATGACGGATCTGTCTAATTCTCACCATAGCTGAAGCATATATTTTGTTTGAAAGTTATTTTAGTTTGAGGTTATAGGTTTGTCCGTTTCTAGCAACACAGGATATCTTCCCGTATAATCAAACAATTTAAAATTTAACTTGAATGAGAGATCAGAATTAGGAAATCAGTGGGTGAATAACCGTGCTCCCATCGCGTCATTATGGGATTTTGTGGCTCATTTTTGCAACACTAAGAATCATTTTGGGTTCATTTCACTTCAATCAATTCCAAAGGAGATATACATTAAAGACCTGGCCAACTATTTTCGAAATGGGCTTTCTGCTACAGATATGTGATTCTCTATTCATTGAAGAATGCTACACATCAAATAGGTTAAACATCTTTGACAGGGTCATTCGTGGGAATTCCCAAAGATCTTTAGGTGTGAACTACCCCTCAGACGGCCTGCAAATGAATCTGCTCCAGATATGTTATTCTATATCCATTACAGAGTAACTATGTCGAATATCAACTTGGCTAAACATCTTTGACTGGATCATTCGTGAGAATGTCGAAAAATTGACAGGTGTAAACTACCACTTAGGCGGCCTGCAAATAAATCTCCTTGAGATATATTATTTCGTATTCATTGTTGAATAACTATGCCGAATATAAACTTGGCTAAACATTTTTGACAGGGTCATTCGTGAAAATACCGGTATGTACCTCATCGCTAAATGATTTGCATCATTGTCGTCCCTCTATCACATGAACGTGTGGATTGAAATGCCATAAATACTTTATTGAAGTCGATTAAGAGAACTCAGCTTTCATATTTTCACTTCGCATCTCCAAAACGGATCGTTTCGTTCGTCGAAATTACTCCTGACGCCACTGGTCATTCCAGCAGCCAAACGACCAGTGGAGTCGGAAGAAAATTTCGACTAACGAAACGATCTGTTTTTGTGGTACAAAGTATAAATTTGAAAGTTGTGTTCACTCAATCGACTTGAATAAAGTGTTAATGTTTTAATACATACCTTCACGTTGTATATGAACGAGAATTATGCAAATCATTTAACTATGGGGTACGTATCAGTATTTTCACGAAGGACCCAGTCGAAAATGTTATTAAACACTTTCAAGAAACACGTTCTACTGAAAATAACAAATAACACAGGTGGTTTGTTTATGTTAATGCAGATTGAAGTAACCGTAACCTAACAACCTAAGTGACGAACATCGAAGTGTCAAAGTACTCTATGTATGATTGCTCACTTTGTCGAATACTTCATACTTACGTTTAATAGAGTTCTAAGGTTGGAGGAAAAAGGAAGGCTTTGTTCTTTTTTCCGTGCATTTTTTTCGGGAATATTCCGTTATTCAAACCTTCACCTGAGAGTAATGAACACAAAATTATCCAATTTGGTGCAGTCGTTTGAACGTAGTGCTTGGTCAAAATATCGATAGACCATAGATCCTTTTTTATTTATATAGATGTTGTTTTTTTCTTGTTCGATTACTAAATATACAAACATTTTGTTTTTGTTATGTTCATTCATTGTGAATGATCCCAGCACTGGCAAAGGTAAAAGAGAAATCCTCGAATTTGATTTCGTGACATAATACGGTGACAGTGAATATTGAGATTTTAGATCGGAATTAGGAGATCAGTGGATGAATTACCTTGCTCCCATTAAGTCATTATGAGATATTGTGGCTTATTTTTGCAACGCTCAGAATCTTTTTTGGTTTCATTTCACTTCAATCTATTCCATATGAGATAAACATTAAAGCCCAGGCCAACTACTTTCGAAAGGAGCCTTCTGATATAGATATGTTATTCCCTATGAGTGCCAGATATCAACTCGGCCAAACAATTTTCACTGGCTCATTCCTGGAAATTTCGAAAAATTAACAGGTGTAAACTATTCCTTAGACGGCCTGCAAATCAATCTACTTCGGATATGTTATTTCATATCCAGTAAGAAGTAACTACACCAAATATCAACTTGGCTAAACATTTTTGACTGGGTCATTCGTGGAAATTTCGAAAAATTGACAGGTCTAAACTACACCTTAGACGGCCTGCAAATAAATATCCTTCGGATATGCTATTCCATATCCATTAAAGAGCAACTATACCAAATATCAACTTGGCTAAAAATTTTTGTCTGGGTCATTCGTGGACATTTCAATAAATTGACAGGTGTAAACTACCCCTTGGACGGCCTGCAAATAAATTTCATTCTGATATGTTATTCCATATCCAGTGAAGAGTAACTATATCAAATATCAACTTGGCTAAACATTTTTGACTGCGTCATTCTTGGAAATTTCGAAAAATTGACAGGTGTAAACTCAAACTCAGACGGCTTGCAAATGAATTTCCTTCGAATATGGTATTCTTTTTCCATTAAAGAGTAACTATACCAAATATCAAAGTGGCCAAACATTTCTGCTTGGGTCATTCATGGAAATTTCGAAAACTTGACATGTGTGAACTACCCCTTACACGGCCTGCAAATCAATCTCCTTCGGATATATTATTCCATATACATTAAAGAGTATTTTTACCAAATATCAACTTGGCTAAACATTTTTGACTGGGTCATTCTCGGGAATTTCGAAAAATTGACAGTTGTAAACTACCCCTTAGACGGCCTGCAAATGAATCTCCTTCAGATATGTTATTCCATATCAATTGAAGAGAAACTATGCCAAATATCAAGTTGGCTGAATCATTTTCGTTCATCTATCACATGAACGTGTGTATTGAAATGCCATTAATACTTTATTGAAGTCGATAAAGTTAACTCAGCATTCAATTTTTTACTTAGCACCTCCAAAACGAATCGTTTCGTTAGTCGAAATTTCTCCCGACGCCACTGGTCATTTGGCTGCTGGAATGAATTTGGCTGCTGAAGAGTGGTTGCCAAGTTCACGCCGGTGCGAAAATCGTACTTCATTCTGAACATTTTCAATTCAATTACTTTCGAGTTGTGATGTGGAATGTACCGTGATAAAAATATATTTTTTCGAAATAAAAAATAATTTGAATAGTGAAATCCATCGAACATCAAACAATGAAAAAGTATCCGACAAAGATGCATTTCTGTTTTTTTTGACGCGAAATCAATGCAAGAACCGAAAAAAAACAGCGCGTACCGCGGATAAATAAGTTTTCTTTGGTGTCGACAAGCAATGAGACCGGGACCAGAGAGATCCCACCCCCGGGAACGTTCGCGAATTCGAAGATTTTTCCAGGTGGGGCGTTTTTCTTTTCCGTTTCCTCCGGTGAAGTTATATTTTTGTGAAGGGGTTTCTTACCAGAACTTATTCTACCTCGGGCGCCAACTATTCTTTCGAGGGAAGAATAGTACAACCTATCCAGATGACTGCTAGTCGGAGACAACTTTCTGTGTTTTCTAGGGTGGAAGCGACAACAATTGAACGCAAAAATTGAGTAATATAAATTAATTCAAATTACACCACAAATAAAAGTCAACTTTGTACCCAAAGCAGAGATCCACCAGATATGCAATATTATACACAAGATAAAACCACATAACAATATATTTAAGGAATAAACAGTTGAATGAGGTTGATTTCGATGCCACTATATAACAATGATGACATAATATGCTTGAGTCGAGCATCCGGGTCATTCGTCGACGGTTTCATGAGCCACAACCAGGATCAGATCAGATCGAAGTAATGCGTACAATACAAGAAACAAAACGCCGTGTTACGGTAAGACAACGTTTCAACTCTGTTCCAACTCACTAAGCTCACAAAACGGGTAGAATGCCGTCCTCTGCGGAATGCCACCGCCAAAACAGTTTACTCTGCCCAATATGAATAGGTAATTCTGAGGAATGGATGTCCGAAATTGGTTATATCAGATAACGGGGTACAATACTACAGTTGATTGTTCAAGAACAGTCTCCGAAAGTTAAACATCGCTCACCGTTTCACCCCTCCGTACACCCCACAATATGTAACCCCGTGGAAAGGGCGAACTGGACCTTGAAGACTATGAAAGCCTAAATCTGCGGGGCCGATCAAAGAAATTGCGACGAGAAGATAGGGGAGCTGACGCTCGCGATTAATACCGCCAAACAAGAATCCACTGGGTTCACACCGGCGTTTCTGAACTATGGAAGGGAGTTCAATATCGCTGGGGCTGCATATGCACCAAACTCCCAGATTGAAGAAATGGACGAGGCGAACAGTGATCCAGTGGAGAAGAGAACCAATTTGGCGCACCGAACTGAACAAATCCGTCATCTGCAGTAAGCGTATGAGTTCGTCCGCACTAGATAATACAGGTCGTTCGATCAGCAAGCTCACAGTTACAATCTCCGGCGGAGGGAAGTCGGTTACCAGGTCGGCGATAAAGTTTTACGCCAAGCCAATCCGTTGTCGTCTGTCGTGGCTAATTTCACTTCTGAGTTAGCCTCCAAATTCGCCGGACTGTTGTATTTTATATAAGGTGGTTAGAAATACACTTCTAATAATATGTTAAGTACTTTATTAAATTGAGACTTACAGTTTACAGTGCTTACAGGACTACGTTCGTGGTTATTCCGGCTAACCTCTCATTCGGGGCTAGCCTCCTATTCTATGATCATAGACAACGGCACAGAATATCTTTCTCTTATTTTTTACTATATACAACACGCTTTCACTTTTGTATTTTTTTACATTAATATAAATCTTAGCCTAAATTCAGATTCAATACATTTCATAATCTCTGAAGCAGTATGGCACCCTTCTTTCCCTTATGGGTCTTCTTATTTTACTTATATGGTTGTTTCCGGTCAATGCCGAAGGTTGCGAAGAGTGTGAATCGTTATTAATATTTTCACCAGCCCTCGGCACTGTCGTACCAGCACTGCAACAGAGATCATGTGATTTATTGTTAGTTGTACATAATGGAGCTTCATAAAGCAAATCATCCAGATATGGTTCCAATGTCCTAACACTAGCATCAGTTTTGTTCATCAATTTCCTGTTTCTTCTTAATATTTTACCATTTTCGTCTTTTATTATATACGACCTATTATTGTATCTACGGACTACCTTTCCTCTATTCCATTTATCATTTTTTTTAAACCATATATTGTCATTTTTTTTAAGAGGTGGCAGGTCTTTTGCATTTTTGTTGTATATTTGTTGTGTTTTATTTGAACTATGAATTAATTTTGAAACAATTTCGTTTTGGTCAATTATTTTCGGCAATAATTTTTCAGAAGAGACAGGAAATTTGGTTTTTACAAGCCGATTTAACAATAATTGAGCAGGAGCATATCCAATTCTAGGCAGGGGAGTGTTACGATACTCTAACAAATAGTATGGTAGCTCCTCTGTTTTGTTCATTTTTTTTAACATGGTTTTGGCAATAGCTACATATTTTTCCGCAAAACCATTGGACTCATGATGATGAGGACTGGAAAATTCAATTTCAAAATTCCATGCCTTAGAGAAATTTTTGAATTCTATACTATTGTAAGGCACATTATCAGAATAAAAAATATCAGGAACACCAAATTTTGAAAACACTTCCTTGCAGCAGTCTATTACAGTTTTTGCTGTTTTATCATTTGTCGGAAAGACCTCGAGCCAATGTGAGAAGGAGTCTACAATGATTAAATAATTTTTTGACTTATATTCAAAAAAATCTGAGAACAAAATTTCCCACGGTCTTTGAGGAATTTTATGAGGAATGAGCGTTTCTTTCTGATTATTTGATCGATGAGCCTGACATATTTCACACTTTGAAACGAAATTTTCAATATCACTAGACATACCTGGCCAAATTAGTATTTCGCGAGCCCTCAGTTTACACTTTTCAATACCAAAATGTGCTGAATGAATTAGTTTGAGTATTTCAGCTCGAAGTTTGAAGGGAACAACCACTTTATGATTATAAAGTAACAAATTATCCGATAGGTAAATATTATCTTTCAGCTTATAGTAGTAATTTAACTCAGAATTCAATATTTTACTTCTTAATGGCCAACCTTTTATACAATACTCTTTAATTTTTGACAGAGTTGGATCAGAGTTAATGCAATTTTGGAATTGTTTGATTTTTTCTTTTGTCATGGGAACTGCTAATGATAAAGAATGAACTGTATATTCGAGTTCTTCATCTATTGGTACTTCTGATTTAATGTATGAACGACTTAAGGTGTCTGCTACATACATTTTAGATCCCGGTAAATATTCAACTCTGATGTGATATTTCAATAATTTTAAGAGCATCCTTTGTAATCTAGCACTTACATTATCAAGGTTTTTGTTAAATATGGCAATCAGTGGTTTATGGTCAGTCTTGATAACTACTTCACGACCATAAATCCAGTAATGATATTTCTCACAGGAGAATACTATACTCAACAATTCCTTTTCGATTTGCGCGTAATTTACTTCAGCTTTATTAAGTGAGCGTGAAGCGAATGAGATTGGATACCCATTTTGAATCATACATGATCCTATACCTTTGCTTGACGCATCTGTCTGAATTTCAATTGGTAGATTCTTGTCAAATATTTTTAGAATAGGCTTATTTGTGATCAATGTCTTTAATGTATCTAATTCGCGCTGATGAGTTTCAGACCACTGAAATTTTGCGTCATTCCTAGTTAAATTTCTCATGTTGTAAGTCAACTGAGATAGATTTGAAATAAATTTTGAGAAAAATTTGAATAATCCCAAAATTCTCAATAAATCTTTCTTACTAGACGGGGTTTCAATTGCCAATACAGCTTCTATATTTTTCTGGGAGGGTTTGACTCCAGATTTCGAAATGTTTTGACCTAAAAATTCCACTTCAGCCATTTTATATTGTAATTTGTTGAAATTGAATTTTATATTATAATGCAAAGCTTTTTCAAGTACCTTTTTGAATGCAATGTCATGCTCAGTCTCATCTGCGCCGAATATAATTATGTCATCAAAGTAAACGCTGACATTTGGAATGTCACCAAATATTTCTATGTTTTTCTTTTGAAATATTTCAGGAATGCTTTGAAAAACATCTTCCGAGATGGCACCTACCGCTGAAAGCAAGGACCCCAAAAAACGGGTGATTAAGCACGGTAAACCTAGGAATTATGACTTGGGAAATGGCGTTCTCAGGTTCTCCAGAACTAAAATGTTCCACAAGAAAGCTTTATACAAATTTATCGGCAAAAAGGTGGAAGCTACCAAGAAACCCGTGAAGCCTATTGTTGTTGAGAAACCAATTGGTGGTGAAAAGAACGGAGGAAAGCGTTTTGTTGTAGTTAAAAAAAGGAAAAACTATTACCCCACACCTGACACCATGTTGTATTTTATATAAGGTGGTTAGAAATACACTTCTAATAATATGTTAAGTACTTTATTAAATTGAGACTTACAGTTTACAGTGCTTACAGGACTACGTTCGTGGTTATTCCGGCTAACCTCTCATTCGGGGCTAGCCTCCTATTCTATGATCATAGACAACGGCACAGAATATCTTTCTCTTATTTTTTACTATATACAACACGGACCGTACACCGTGGTAAAGGTAGTTTCACCTGTCGTATACGATCTCAAAGACGATAGGGGTAAGCTATGCCGAAACATACACGTTGAAGACATGAAACCTTTTCACTCGTCAGATCAATAATCTGTCATGCCGTTCCTTTTTCGAACTGAACCTCACCAATAGGTTATGTCAGGTTTGAAACGATTTACATGTACTCCGTAGGCAGTAATATCCAGGAAACTGAGAAAACCTATTCCGTATTGGACAATACCGATGAGAGGAAGCGCGGACATAGTTTCGTTAAAGTTATACCAAGCGCTTCGAACGAGATCACCGAGTCGCTGCAGAGAAGAGATCGTGGAAGAGATTGGACCCGCATCGAGCGCTGAAGTGGGAAGAGGACCGAGGATCGAAGAAGCGATATAGGGATTCGCCATGATATCTGTTAACTTGAGTTCGAGCACCGGGATGCTAACAGTTTTTTTTTGTTTTGTTGTTTAAGCGAAAATTTTACTTCATTCTAAACATTTTTCAATTCAAAACGTTACTTTCGAGTTGTGAAGTGAAATGTACCGTAATAATAATATAGTTTTTCGAAATAGAAATATAGTATTCCTTGTAAAAATAATTTAAATCGTGAAATCTATCGAACATAACAACAATGAAAAAGTATTCGACCGAGATTCATTTCTGTTTCTTTATTCGACGTAAAATCCATGCAAGAACCGAAGAAAAACAGCACGTACCGCAGATAAACAAGTTTTTTTGGTGTCGACAAGCGATAAGACCGGGCCCGGAAAGCTCCCACCACCGGGAACGTTCGCGAATTTGAAGATTTTTCCAGGTGGGGCGTTTTCCTTTTCTGTTCCCCCCCGTGAAGTTATAAAAGATGTCCTCCTCGGAAGAATTAATTTCGGGTTATTAGTCGGTAAAAACAGACCTCTTGCCAGTTTTCGCTGTTCCGTTCATTCAATTTTAATCTTCGGAATTCATAGTCAGGGGTTAATTTTTAATTTTCGTTTTCATCAGAATCTGCCGAGTTTCCCTTAATTTCTCCGTTTTGATTTTTGAATTAAGTTGATTTCGTTTGCCGGTTATTTTTTTTTTTTTGACGTTCTGAGTGAAATAAATTCGAGTGCCTTACAAGAGAGAGTGGGAGCTCAAGGTCAGTGCCATTTGCAAGATCCTTCGAAATATTACGCCATATTCATTATTTTGGCTCTGTTTTTCCGGACGTGTAGGTGCAGATATTCCTTTTTTTACTGCAGTTGTGAACTCTTCGATTGATGCGATTTTTATTTATAGGGAAAGGAAACACACTGAATAATATTATAATAATCTATTGGCTATCGATTTCGGCTATAAGTGCCATCATCAGGGCCGCCGAAATAAAAACAAACAAATATATAGATAGAAGGACATTTACATCGAAAAATTGTAGTCACCTCATTAAATCTTTGCGTCGCCTTGGATGCATTTATATTAAAACAAAACAAAACTTACCGTCGAACTTTGAAAAAACATCAACTAGAAACATATTCGAGATGTCAAGACTAGTTATTACAATCTCAGGTCATAAAATAATTTTTTTTTACTACTGTTGCGTACGTGTCCGTCCCTGTAAATTCGAGATCCAGCACTGGCTGTCATTCATGGTGTGGAGGCCCTTGGGATAGACAGTGCAGGCTTTTCTGTTTACTCCCTCTAGCCTGTTATTCATGGAGTGGATACCCTTTGGGCAGGATAGAGAAGTAATCCATATGTAACTAGATATCATCCCGTCGTTCGCTTACGTGCCGTCCATGTATATGCGAGATCCAGCACTGGCTGTCATTCATGGTGTGGATACCCTTGGGGCAGGATAGAGAAGTAACCCACCTGTAACCAGATATTGTCCCGTTGTTTGCCTACGTGTCCTCCCCTGTATACTCGAGACTGGCCGGTACTGGCTGTCATTCATGGTGTGGAGACCCTTTGGATAAATAATGAGGTTTCTCTGTTCATTCTCTTTAGCCTGTCATTCATAGTGTGGATACCATTGGGGCAGGATAGAGAGGTAATTAAGCACTAAATAATTATTTTCCCCACGTCTCCGTCCGCGCGAATTGTCCAGCCTCAACATTACTGAAATCAAGTATCATATTTCCGTCACAGTGTGCATATTACTTGTGTAGCGAACAGAGGTGAATAACGTAGTACCCCCATCGCGCCCCCGCTCGCTTGTCTTCCCTTCCTGCGGTCGACATCCTTCATATTTATGCGCCCGGATGAGCACAGTTGAAACGTTTCCTTACACGGCGTTTTGTTTCTTGTATTGTACGCATTACTTCGGTCTGATCTGATCGTGGTTGTGGCTCGTGAAACCGTCAACGAATGACCCGGGTGCTTGACTCAAGCATATGATGTAATCGTAATAAAGTGGCATCGAAATCGACCTCATTCAACTCTTTATTCCTTAAATATATTGTTATTTTGTTTTATTCTGTGTAAAGTATTGTATATCTGGTGGATCTCTGTTTTGGGTACAGAATTGACTTTTATTTGTGGTATAATTTGAATAAATTTATATTACTCAATTTCTGCGTTCAATTGTTGTCGCTACCACCCTAGACAACACCGAACCTTGTCTCCGACTAGCAGTCATCTGGGTAGGTTGTACTATTCTTCCCTCAAAAGAATAGTTGGCGTCATAGGTAGAATAAGTTCTGGTAAGAAAACCCGTTACAATACTGTCATCACTGATTACCAATGTAATTTTTAGTAGCCCTGAAGAAGGAAATGATTTCCGAAAACTAGGCCAATGCAATAAAGAGACATTGAGCTATTTCATTGACTGCCAACCCGATTATTATTCCCATATATGATTTATTGAGTTTTTGTTCTGATTTTAGCATCGATTTTCAACCCAAGTGTCGCAATTTTTGGAGATAAGATCAAAGCGGGGACTTCTATACCTTTTAACGTTGAACAAAGTGAAAATAATCAACATCTGCAGATCTGACAGAAACTAATCACAGATTAAGGTACTCACACACCTGAGTGTATGATTTTCATGAGAAATGTAGTTTTTATCATGTAGAACTATCTCAACCCTCTGTCCTCTGTGTGTGAGATAGCTTTCAACAAGCCTTAGTTGATTGACGCGAATCCGATAATGTATTATTTTTTTTTTTAATAAATTTCTATGATCAACCAAATCATAAGCCTTGTAGGGGTTCAGGAATATTCCCAAAGGAACTTCATGCCTCTCCAAGGCAGCTAGAGAGCTTGGAATGGAAAAGTTGCCTCATCCGTGCCCATTTTTCAATGAAGTCATGTCGGTATTCGGTGAATATTTCGAATTTCTTAAGGAAGGAGAGTAAACGGATTGAAAGTAACTTTTCGAATTTTTTGGAGAAAAAGGTTAGGAGGCTTATTGGGTAATAAGTGCTTGATTCCTGAATGTCACCTTTTTATGAATAGGTTTAACTACTGCTAATTTCAGTTCGGTCGGAAAAATATCTTCAACGAGTGTTTAATGATGAACCCCGCAAGCTCCGCAATACAATGAATTCATTCTTTAATTATGGTTATCGGAACCTGATCATGCCCGCTTAGGGAAGAGTTTTTCATTTACCAAAGATACTATTTCAGGGACTGTTATCTCGAAAACATAGAATGATTTTCACAACGGATGACGTCTTTAATATTTGAACCATAAAAGTTAGATGAATCGGTATTTGAGAAGGAATTGACAAATGCCGTATTGAAGTTCTGAACAATATCTTCTGGAATATTCTATTTTCCTATTTTCTTGACCCTATGTCTACTAATGGATTATTCATCTAGTAATCGGAAATTTTTGAATTGCTAAATCGATAATTATATTTTCATGCTCACTTGCTGGTTATACATGTACATGTATAACACTTGCTGGTTATACATGTACATGTAGAATTTCAATCGATTGTCTAGGGGTTGATTGATTCTAAACTCCTAATATTTATATAGATATCTCTCTTTTCCTTGGATGATATCAAAAACACACTAGATTTTGGCTAGTTACTAATATTTACATCGACTTCATACAATTGAGCTCAACTCAGTCAACCTCCTGTTCATTTATTATTTTCCTCACAAGCTCTCATATTTATCGGAGGTCTCCCATGGTGACAGAGATAATAAATCGTCAACACGATCTTATCTCAGAATCCATATCATGTTTCGTGTAAGGAACAGGATGTTACCAGAAATCCCTCGATCTGTTGGCGTCTATGTGTTCTAAAATCTGCCCTATTAACCACAAGTGCCTTCACAGTGGCTACCTTCATGATGTCCTCATATCGGAGAACTTCCCATACAGAACTCCAAACAAACTTGTATTTAACTCCTTCAATCTACAATATACACACTCAGGAAATCAACTTCTGCGCATTTTGTAGCACTTGAAAATGATTGGCTCTACGAAGAAAATCGTTAACCACAAACAGTAAGCAGGAACTTCTCGCAGATTTTATATTTGCATTGTGTGATCGACGTCGAGAGATTTTGATTTAAGCAGTATTCATATTCATTATTAGGTGATACAGGTTTCTGTATAAACTAAAAGAAGTCTCTGAACCAAAACACATTATTACATTGGGGTGGAATTTGAAAGGTTTCCTAAACGTCACTATAGGTACAATTACATGAAATAAAAAAGTAACTATATAGTAGTGAAATTTTGTTGACGATGTTTATGTTTGTGTGTTTGAAATAATTTTGAATCAACACGATGAAGTTACGTTCCTATACTACTAAAGTGTTCCGTTCACACTTTCCAGGTTTTTCGAAGTTGTTTGGAAGTTGCTTTATACGATCTTGTGTTTATCGGGTGTTGAATCAGATCTCATAAGCAGTTCCTGAAATATTGAGTTACAAACCACAGAAATTTCAGAAAAGTATTTCTCCGAACCGTTTCACTGACTTCTTTCATTAAGGACATTAACCGTCGCATTCTGATGGCGACCAATCCTGAGAGTTTCAAGTCACTGGTTCATTCAGTTCGTCGGTTCGTCAGTAGCCGCACATAATGTTTTCCGAGTCTGATTATTCCTAGTCGTTCAAGACAATCTTGGAGGAAAAATTAGAAACTACTGACGTTTGGGTAAATCAATAGCAAGATATTCCATAGAACATCAGGAATAATTTCGGAGAATAAATCATATACAGGAATCCCATTTTAAAAATATTATTTCATTTTTCCTAAAATCATATCAGTTTCTTTATAACAACTTGTATATGGAACTTGTCCTTCAATGGGAAATAATATCGATTAGAGGGTGACTAATTTACATTGCATAACCCTGCACTTGGGTACCAGATTTGTTTTCTTTTCTTCAAATCGAAACGAGACATTTGAAGAATTTTTTTGCCGATAACCTTCCTCATAATCGTTTCCAATAGACTTATTTCATTCCAAACTTATACTTATATTATATAATTATAATATTTCAGACACAATCATGTTTGTGAAAGGAGAGGAAAATTTCATCGAAATGAATTGGTGAAGAACTCGTTTATCTGAAATGGATTCATGGAATCGTTCCAACAAGATCGTATTAACTCCCCGAAAACTAGTGATGCAGAAATTCCTTATTTTGGAGTCCCTGGCATCATTACGATCTGATGAGATTTGACGAGGCACCTTTTCAGACTTTCCTAACCAATCTACCATGAAAACTGTCTGAAAAAATGCATAAAAATAAAATTCTTATGCTGCCACTAATTCATTTCACAGCAGGAGCGTTAATTTTCTCGATGGCAATTTTTAGCCATCAAATGAGCGTTTCTAATTTTGAAATCACAAAGTACGTTCCGTAACTGGATATTCAGGAAAGTTCATTCCAGGCCATAAATGTTTCGTTTTGCACTTAACATATTAATATAAAGCGGCAACCAAAGAGTTTGAAAAAGGTTCTGAAGCGACGGCGAAACTTATTTCGGCCAAGTCTTTCGGACGATATCAAAAGGAATACAAGATATTCTGTGAACGACGCAAAACTTACAATGTGGAGAAAATCCTGAATGAAAACATGATGTTGGCTGACTTCTTGGATGCGGTAAGAGTTTATTCCTTTTTTTAGGCTAAAATTGTAATGAAAACCGTTCATGTGTTAGTTAAAATATACCAATCCGGTAAAATTACTTTACCGGCCTAGTGATGTATTGTATCATTTCCCGGACTCAAATGAGTACGGGAAATGGCACATTACAGTACAGTATGAAATGAAGGTACGTTGCGATTATGAAATTATTCATCACAATTCACATTTATTGTCACAAAATGTGACTACTATGATATATCACGATAAGGTATCTGTTCATTGTCTCAACATATAAAATTTCATGGGTCCAATGAACAACTTCATTCTACTATGTAATCAATAATTGGCACAATGAAATTGGTTCATTGGAATTAGAAACGTTGGTGTATGCCCTCCATTGAATTTTATAAAGTCAGTCCAGTTAGCCTGAGAATAAATTTGTTTCTAGAGTTTTGTAACTACCTCTCAGCCAGGTAGGTAAAAGTGAAATGTCGTCAGGGTCGAAATAATTCGGCAAGACGTTGTCAATTCTCTCATACTTTATCAATAACTCTTTAATTTTGTTTAGCAACATACGTATTAATTACGATCTTGCTGTAGAAGGAAAAACATCGCGTAGTTATTAGCTGACAAGGAAATCACTATAACCTACCATTTTATCATTATACGAAGTAGAATATGTCAAAATTTTAAAGCCTACCTACTGACTTTCTATGAAAGTGGATTGAGTACACAGGATGATTCACGAATGCCGTAAGTTGGAGTATTCCGATGGAAGACTCGAAATAAACAATTCAAATTTAATAGTTGAGCTTCGTTGGAAGAGATGACTTCTTGGAAAAAACTTCGTTCGACCGGTTTCACCGGAAATCATATCAACTCTCGTTGTTTGTATGTTATATCCAGTTTTTTTTATTTGAAATCAAAGTACGCATTGACACTGTTAGTGTTTCAATGTAATCATTTGCATATTATTTTCAGAAAATTTTTCTGCAATATGCAAAAGAGATTCATATTTTTCCGAACAGGGCTTAATTTTCATGTTAATACCTGCTAGGTTCTCACGTGAAAATTCTATTTTGTAAGGTTCTATCAAAAGACATACCAATGGTTCTCTTTCGCTCATCAGAAATTCAATTCAACATACAAGATATATCGATTTCGATATCAGTCTGCTATCACAAAAACCTTTTTTGCGGGCATGTTCTAGGGAAACAGCGTGCTACCGTTTTGTTCAAATGTCTGTAATTTTCGACGATTGAGCCAAAAATGGTCTCAAACGACTAGATTGGACTCACTGATGACTAATCCATTGTCGAAATCGATTATGTGCGGCCGGCCGTGAACACGATAACTGTCGAAAGGAGTGAACCAGCAACTTTCAGGGTAGGTTGCGCTTGGAATGCCACGGTTGAGTTCGTTAATGGGCCAAATCAGTCGAATAGTTTCGGAGTTAGAGCTACTTGAAATGTTGAAGTTTTATGTTTTATTTCAGAAACAACCTGAGCGATTGGATTTAAACTTAGCAATAAGGTGGAGTACAACGACGCGCAAATTTGAGGCAAATTCTGTCAGGATCATACTGTCAGTAAACTTAAAAAAAAATTTTTTTCGAATTTTTGTTTCAAAACAATTTTTTTTTCGGAAACCATTCATCATACCCAAAAAAAATTCCAATCTTTCCACTTTTTTTCGGAAACCGTTTATCATATTCAAAAAAATTCACTCGGAATTTGAGCTTCATATTTTACAGCAATGTACCAAATTTCAGTTCGATACGATCAAAAGTTTTGGAGATATTGGGTAAAAAATATGCCAAATTTCGAGGTTTTCTTCTCGATATCGTTGTTTTTTTCGGTATAACTCAAGAAATACTAATTCAATCCTGATAAAACTTCGCAGCTAGTTTGAAGATGCTAAAAGACAACTTCATGCCAAATTTCGTGATGATCGTGTCATTAGATCAATTTGAAAAAAAATTCTCTGATGTTCTTATCATATTATCCTCATTAAATTCCGTATGAACCTTCGAACTGTAATTTTTGGATGAAGTACTGGATTTCAATTCGATCTGATCTTTTTTTTTGGAAATATTGGGAAAATAATATTTTGAATGGGTTTATCTGCGGAATCATTGGGTGGATTTTACCCATTCGGCCTTATTTTTACGATATTTCCAAGAATACATATTAGATCGAATTGAAATCCAGTAATTTATCGAAAAAAATCTAGAAAAGCAAATTCGTTGCTGAAGCGGTCATCTACATTGAACATGCGCTGAGAAGCTGCTGCCTTCACGGCAGTGCTCTTCTAGATTTTTTTTTCAAACTGAAACTAATGGTTTTGGTCAGGTGGAATCAATGTCGAAATATTGTGGATAAGTGTATACATACTACTGCTTGAAAATGCTCATTTCCTGAGATATTCGGTGTCAAGAATGAATCGACTGTATAATTCTTGAAAGTTAATTTGGAAAAAATATACAGCTGTATCATGACGGTTCAAGAATCAACTTACATTCTTGTAGGTATATTCATAACATCCGGTGTAGTCTAATTTTCTATTCAGGAATTCTCCGATTTTTCGTCTCAAAGAGTAAGCGTGAAGAAAACAATTGGATAATGATAAGTTTTTAATTATTATAAATGTTCGATATTTCCTCCGTTTTCTATTGCTGCTCGAGGACTTTCCGTAAGGAATCGCTTTCCTCTTTGAACCCCATTAAAAATCGTTCACAAAAGTCAATTCTGCGAGACTTATCCCCTGCTTGTGAGTTCTGTAGCCTTATGGATTAGAAAGGATGTATAATAGTTTGTGGCTACAAAGAATTCTATGTATAGAAGCGTAATAAATTCCTATATCAGCAAAAGACGATTCGATGAACATTCCTGGATAAGAGTGAAAATGTCCTTGACTGCTAAAATCATTCTCTTCATTTTCAGAAAATGTTTTTGCTCTCACATATCGTCTTACTACCTTTTCATGAAATTTCTCTTCAATTTGTGAAATTTTCTTCTCATCATTTTGGTTAGATGGGAATATTTCCTGTTGAATAGTCGGCATGTTCCGAGTGCTCTGCCGTTTTCACCATACACACAACAAATAAATCGAAGATAATAACTTTCGAATAATGGTTCCTGGCGAAAAATAATTTTAAGCACCTCAATATTAGTAGCAATAAAACATCTCTGGCCAAGAATTGTAGAGATAAGTTGAATATACAATAGTATATTTTCGTGATCGAAAAGTAATACCTATATTTTGGTATATTATTTTCCTTTGAAATTCGTAAGGCATAAAGCAATCCCTTCGCTAGAAAAAAAAAGATGGCCAGATAGAACTAAGTTTGGAACCATAATATTAATTATTTATTTTCAGTTATTCACAAAAAACTGTTTTTCGTCTTGAATTTTCAGCTATTTCTTTTCCCTTCACGCCAAAAAGATGACATTTTCAGGAACTGTTACTTAAACCATGTTTTAGAATTCACTACCCTAATATGCAAGAGAAAAAAGTTACAGGTTTTTCCTAAATAGATGGCGAATTTGGATTCGAATTTGTATCGGAAACCTCTTTATTTCAACTAATCGGCCATCGGTTTTCTCTCCAGTGATAAATAAATAATTCCTTATGAATCATATGCAAAAACTTACCATGTTTTACATTATTTTTTTTTAATGATAAATATCATTAATTACATCTGCCAAATTCCTCTTTATTCAGTAGCATTTTTTGTTTACTATTAATTTGGTGATAATTCGTATTAAGTTATAAAATCGATCACTATGCCTAATTTTACCAATGAAGATTATTTAAATCTCATTCTACTTCATGGAGAATGTAATAAAGTTGTAGATAGAACGATTCGACTGTTCATTGAGAGGTTACCTGACCGACCCAGACCAACGAGAGATACCATTAACAGAACCATGACAAACTTGACAAATGGCGGATCTTTCGTTAAGAAAACTACACACAGAAAAAAGTGTAGTAGAAGATGAGAACAACGAAATTACAGTTCTTGCATATTTTCGTGTGAATCCTCAAAATTCTCTCAAAGATGCCGAGATTGATCTGGGATTATCTCAATCGAGTGTTTGGAGAATATTAAAAAAACATAAAATGCACCCATATAAATTCAATAGGGTACAGCATTTGAAGGAAACTGATTTCGTCAGGAGAACAGAGTTTTGCGAAGCTATGATGATTCGATTTCAAGAGAATGAAAACTTTTTGGACTGTATAATTTGGACAGATGAATCTAAATTCACAAAGAATGGTTCTTTCAATAGGCATAACAGTCATTATTGGGATGAAGAGAACAACCACCACTTCAGACAATGGAACTTTCAAGAGACCTGGAGTTTCAATGTTTTTTGCGCCATCAAAAATAATGCAATTCTCGATGTTCACATTTATGATGGGACTTTAACTGGTAAGATAGAACACTACACATGTTTGCATTATTTAAAGAATGTTCTCCCTTAGGAGATAGATATTCTGACATATTGACTCAAATAATTGAGCCGCTAGTACAGAACCATAATGACTTATGGTATCAACAAGATGGCGCGCCTCCACACAATTCACTCAATGTGTCAAATATCCTCTACAGGCTATTTGAAGATCGATGGTTGGCGAACAATGGTCCACATCTTTGGCCACCACGTTCTCCCGATTTAACTCCTTTAGACTATTATGTTTGGGGTAGGATAAAAAATATTGTCTACTCAACTCCCCTGACTGATAAAGAGGACTGCATAGAACGAGTCAGAAATGCGTTCAGGTTTGTTTAGATTTTTAGATTCATAGTTTTGAAACTCAATTTGGTTTTTAAACACTTTTGCAGATCTCTTTCTCCCGATGAAATAAGAAGAGCAACGCACGAAGCATTCCTGAGACGTATAAATAAATGTCTAGAAATTAACGGTCAAAACTTTGAGCATCTTCTCTAGTTATAACTGCGAGAGTTTGCCATGGTTCTCCTAATAGTAACTTGAAGTCGGTTTCAAGAAGGGGTGGAAAATCTACAGCATGGTTCAAATAACAGTTCCTGAAAATGTCATCTTTTTGGCGTGAAGGGAAAAGAAATAGCTGAAAATTCAAGACGAAAAACAGTTTTTTGTGAATAACTCAGAAAATATCCACTTTAGGGCAAGGGTGTGATGCATACACTCACATTATTTTTTAACGTAGATTCAATATCTGTCATAAAAAAATGGGGTTCTAATTTGAAAAAATTGATTTTTCACGATTTTGTCATCCCTATCTTTGAAAGCGATTTTTTCACCCCCTGTATCATGAATCGCGATTTCGATTTTTAAAGTGGATACATCAATCTTACATCTTGAAAAATCCCAAAAATGAAAATTTTCCATCAAAAAACCTCGAAGTTATTCTGGTTTCAGCGGAGCTCTATTTTCGATTTTTTTTTCGAATTTTCCCGCTCAGAGAGAATTTTCCAACCAAAACTGAAAAATGTTACATCAAAATAAATTGAAATTTTCTAAGGAATCTATTTCTGCAATAAAAAAATGGTGTTCTAATTTGAAAAACGGAAGTTGACGTCATTTCCGGAAAAACCGGAGGTGCTCATGCCTTGAAAATATTTTAGATTTCATCAGCATCGTGAAATACTTATAAGTGCTGAATTTCATGAAAATACGTTCAGTAGTTTCCCGTATAAATATGGGTGAGGTTCCTCGTGAAAGACCCTGTATAGAATTCAAAAAAACACAGGATATATTCCGTTCGGAATTAAAAATCAACAGGTGCGAGGATTTTCCTTAATAATTCTTTATTCAAAAGTTATTGACGAGTTACGTTACTTTTTTGGCACTCTGTATAGAATTCATATCCAATTGGTTTTTCACCCCAAAATTTGCTCCGTTTTTCTTTATACCTCAGGAACCACTGGTCGGAAATCATTCGGGTAAAAATTTTTTGGTTGAGTTATGCAACAATAATATGTTGAAAGTTTCTGAAAAATATTTTTTTTTCCCTCCATCCCCCAATTTTGAGCCCTTAGGGTTCACCGATTCTGCTGAAAAGCTAGGAGGATCAATGCCGAGTGACACAGGATTTTTCTACCAAGTTGTGCGGATTTCGGACAAGTTCTTTCTGTGAGAAGCCCCGGATGGCGGACGGACGGATTTTTTTTTATTCGTTTATTCAAATCTACATACTCCAAAACGTAAACTGTGAAATTTTCAGGGGGTGTTGAAATTTTTTTTTTGTTGGTCGATCACTAAGGTTTATTATTTGATTTTATCAAATAATAAACCAAAAATTGGAGCATTCAAGATGGATGGAACGTTGAAAATCTGGCGGAAAAATTCAAATACTGAGTCAGCTCAGAACGTTTCTGTTTCATTTCTGCACAACACAATTTGATTCTTTTTATCAGATCATCTCGAGTTTGAACGCTTATTTGATAAACTTCTTCTCTTAATATTTTCGAGACTTTAAAATCCAAAGGGGTGAGATCACGGTCCTTTGGTGGCCATCTTACTGGTCAGTACCTTCCAATCCATTGTTCTCCGAAATATTCATTTAGTTGGTCCCTTACATTCCGGCTATTATGAGCTGGGCAGCCAGCCATTTGAAACCAAACGTTTTGAATGTTTTCCTGAGGTAATTCATGCAATATGGCTGTTAGACTGTTTCGGATTAAATAAATGAATTCTGCAGAGCTGAGGCGGTCAGGAAGTATAATATCTCTAACAGACATACTGGATGGCATGCCTCAGGAAAACAGACAAAACTTTGGTTTCAAATGGAGCTGCCAAGCTCATAACAGCTGGAATGTGAGGGTCTAACTAAATGAATATTTTGGAGGACAATGGATTGGAAGGTACGGTCCAGTAAGATGGCCACCTAGGAGCCTTGAACTCACCCCTTTGGATTTACAAGTCTGGAACACATTAAAAGAAAAGTTTATCAAAAAAGTGTTCAAATTCGAGATGATATGATAAATAAAATCAAATTCTGTTGTGCAGAAATGGGTCAGAAACGTTCTGAACTACGCAGGGTTGTAGATTCATTAAGAAAAAATTTGTGAAATGTATTGTACAAGACGGTAGCCAATTTGAACATTTGCTATGAGTTTATAGTTTAATTATTTAAAGCAAGTTGTTACAGCATTTTGTCCTCTCTATTAACTTTCTCCTTATAATATGTATTAATAAAATTTAGTTCATTCGTTTGACTCGGAAGATAAATAAACAGTTCTACTGAGAGTTACTTCAATATTCATTTAGAAAAACAACTGATTAAATCATTAAGTGTATCAAGACGAAAGAAAATAATGGTTGAATATTTTCCTATTTTTCGTTGTTATCATGTTAGCCATGATATTGAGGCTGAAAAGAAACAGCTCTAGTACAAAAGTTGATATGTGGTTCGGAAGATGACCGAATGAGGAAGTTTTCGCTGAAGAGAAAACATGATCGTAATTATTAATTTTTCATCAATAAACCTATTGGAAAAATATTATTGATAATTTTCACCTAAGAAGTTTTATGGATTATCTGCTTACCGCGCCCACAGGAAAAAATTTTTGATGCAAAAAAATTCTTGTGTTACGGGCAATTTCATGCTTTTTCGAGATATGTGATCGAATTTGATGAGGCTACAAAGATAACTGGAGTGTAATTGATTTCATAAAAAAATTGATATATTCCGTAAAACCACAAAATGTTAAATTGAAGAATTACCGTCAATATTTCGACCATGTGTTATATGAGTTTTTTGTTGGAAATCACATGTAGAATCTTGCCTCGCAGTTTTGAACTTTTCAAAGTAGACACCCTGTTTATCGATTAAGATCTCTATGAGAAACTTCAGTTGCATGGCCAACTGATATAGTCTCGATGTTTAAGATTAAAGCGCAATTTTTCAAAATAAATTTTGGATAACTTTACCTGTTTCTCTACATCATTTTCAACAACTTCAGAAGGATTGTGAAAGCTATTCAGAAAAACCGAAAAATCATTAGCCATATTATAATCAAGTACTTTAAAATCTTCTTTGTTGATACCGAAACTAGAAGTTCTCACAAAAATGTGATCAAGACATAAGGGACCTCTGTCGAGAGATCAAGATAGTCGGTTAAATCATATTCATGCAGGATATTCAAATATTGGTTTGTATCAGGACATTGCTAGTCCAGTATATTGCCATTGATGTCACCCTGAAAAAATGGTGGCAGTGTTCACTTGTTAACATTCCCGAAGGACCTTTGATGATCAATTCAAAAATTTATTTCTATAAGTTGAAGGAGACCGGTAGAGAGAAAACAAATAAAGTTGAATGCACCTTGGGAACAGAAAATCCTCATGAAAAAAACCTTTGTTTCGCGATAAATGTTCAATACTTTCCCTGATTTACATTAACATTCACTGCAAAAATATGCGCACTTTGTCCACCCTCCAATATGGAACATTCTCTGATTATTTCTGGAAGAAGGGATATTTCCTGTGCAAGAGAATGGGGAGATATTCTGGTCTCTCCTCAGCTTGCACAATTTTGAGGACAAAAGTCTTCTGTGGCGAATTTTTCGGAATAACATGATGGAGTAATGATGAACAATAATTAATTCATTGCTTGAGAGTTTTCAGAAAAATGAAAGAAAATTTCGAATCTTCTTGTGAATTTCAAACCATAGTTTTAAGCAATTAATTTCACTAACGAATATTCAGAGAAAAAAATTTAATTGTTTTCTATTCTTCCTGACGCAGATAGTTTAATCTTTTAAGAAGGACTCTCTGATATCATGTTGATACACAGTCCCATTTTTTTCATGTCAGTTGCAGCTATTGCTCAAACTTGTTCTATTATAAAGCCAAAGTGAAGTTCATAAAAAATTTCAGATCATTGATCTGGGGGGATGTATTATCCATTGCACAAGGTACATTGAACCCAAACATTGTCGAACTCATGCGCCAGTCATACTATGCCTACCTCCCTTAAATATGGATCAGTTCCTATTACAAAATCAGAAGTTAGTATTGAAGTACAAGTTCGATAATATTTGTTTCTAATTTACTCAATAATGGATTGGAGATTCAAAATCAATCTTGCAATTATGTGATTGATTCATTTCTTTCGGGCTGTTTTATACTATAACGGTACAGTTGAGTACAACTGACGTGAGACAATAATTGAGTTGGTGTATCCATATGGACACTCAGAGTATTCTTGGTGCGGTGGAAAAGCATATTTAAAGAGGTCCTTCTTAAAGTATGTCATCTTGTCATCAGAACACTTAGAAAACAATTAAATAATTTTTTCTATAACTTGTTTATGGATTTTATTGCTTGATTCTCTTATTCCAAAAAATTCGTAAAGGAAAACTTTTTTTCTCAAAATAGGTCTCTTGCATGAATTTTCTTTATCGTTCGAATCAAATATTTTATCCGTAAGACCACTGAAAAACTTCAACCGCCATGAAAACTTTCAATTTTTAACGAGAAAATGCTCTTTTAAATTTGGCTCCGCATGTCGGTTGTTTAAACAATCGAAACTTCGAGGTTTCCGTTACGTATGTGGATATATCCACTCTTTTCCTCTTATCGTGTACTTTTCTCTCTAGCAAGCCAATAGACAGTGTCGGGCTGTATCGATCGGTGAATCGTACAATAACGAGTGACGTAGAGGTGATCTGACGCCTTTCTCCCGCTTCGACCTTGAGTCCCGATTCGACCATTTTTTATACCGAATTATTCACAATTAGCGAATTGTTGAAGTGTGTGATACCAAAGAGTATGGTTTTGTATCGATATAGAATAAGAAAAACATAAAATATGATAATTCGCGTTACATGCAAGAGACCTATTGTGAAAGTGAATGATAGACCAGAGTATCTCCCAATTCTGTTGCAACGGAAATACCTCTTCCAGAAATAATCAGAGCATCTTCCATACAATTTTGGGAAGTGAACAAAGTGCGCATTTTCTTATTGTGAATGTTCCAATTTACGTTTGAGAGAGTTTGGTCAAAGTTACGAGAATAATAATAGGTAGAATTCAAGTATGTCATTTCATTCCTGTTTTTCGCAGAATTATATCGATTTTTGTAAATTGTTTCACACAACAATGTTCAATAGACGAAATATTTCGAATCAGTACCAATTTAGAGACATGGTGTCCAAAACATCGAGGAAAGTAGCGAGTTTTCACGAATTTCCAAAACGCCCATTATCTCGAAAACGTTAAAAATTTTACCTACAACTTTTTCGATATTCTGAGTGGTAATGACCTAGAAACATAGATATGATAGTATAAGATGAAAGTAGCATTTCTATTGAACACGGCTAAAAAGAATCCTCTGTGTGAACAAGCAGAGAGCTCTGAAATTACAATTCGTGAACCCACCGATAAGTGAGGAGGGTCAATATAACGAATTTGGATGGCGATGCTTGCTTTTATTATGTGGTATGTATGTTTCAATAATTTTGACTCATATTTCGACTACAAATGAAAACGAAGAACTTAAACTCAATGTTCACCTCCTTGGTAAGCTTGGTGAAAGATGTTTCAGATGCAACCAGGAGACTTTTAATCAAAATGTTGAACCAATTATCCTTCCGTAGCTATTGGAATGGTAAAGGTGGGGGTTTATGAGCCATAAGTCTATTTATAATTGATATCAGGTGAGCTAACATACTCAAAATTGCATTTGTTTATTCAATTCTATATGCTGAAATGAAATTCCTTCTGTAATTTGTATTTTGTCGCTGTACTTTTTGTTAGAGAAAGATAAAATGTGTGTAAATATCCATATGCACCTGTAATTCATGACTCATGCCTCCAAATGAATAGTTTTTACGCGCTTGTTCTGAGGAACAGGGCATTATCGTTTCGCCACAATGTCTATAATTTTCAAATTTTGAGCTGAAACTGGTCTCGAACGACTAGGCTGGACTCACTGATGAGGAATCCGTGGTTGAATTTGATTCAGTTCGGCCGGCCATGTGTACTCTCACTTTCAAAATATCTTGAGAAAAAAGATATTTCCTACCGCCACGCGCTTGTTCTAGAGAACAAAAGCGATATTGATTTGCCAGTGTCTGTGATTTTTGATCCAGAAATGGTCTTAATCGATTTTTAAAATCATGATTTTTTCATCAAAAAGTAGTCATCACAATTCAATGAAAATTGTCACTGACCTTGAAGTCAAAATATAACAATTGATTCCACTGTCTGTCACGGAGGGAAAATGAATGTTTTATTCCAGACATATTCCGAATTAAATTTGATACAAGCCTTGAAAAAACCCCGGATGGTTTGAAAACGTTGGCATTGTACTAATAGATTGAAATAAATTACTGTCCAAATTCCTGAGAAAGCCCAATGAATTCATAAACATGGAGGTTAACCACAAAAAAAAAGAACAACAGTGCTCCTAATTTCAGTCTTAGCGAATATTATCTACAGCAAAACTTGAAAAAACTAGGTCGAATTTCTTGGCTATTTCAAACTTGGAGATGATTTCCTCAAAAAATAGGTTGTCAAAATAGAACTTCTTCAAAAGTAATGCCAACGCATAACTTTCGAGATTTCTGTTGAAAACATTGTTTTTCGATAACTATTTTCAACCTAACCATGAAGTTTGGCACAAACCTTCAGGTCACTATTCAACAACAGTACTTATATCAAAATTCGGAATTTGATCGGATATTTATTTTGGGAGATATTGTGAAAAAATATGTTCAATGTCGTGCTGATTCCATCGATATCATTCCGAAATAACTCAAAACATACCTATATATCCGATCATCAATTGCAATGGTTTGTAAATCTCGGGAATCACAGGACGGGTTTCAAGAATTTGGTGATCTTAATTAAACTCAAACCTGATCTACAATTATTGAGTCTCTTGGTACTTATTGTATTTACGACCAGCGGTTAGGCCAGGCGTGCATCGATTAATTATGGCAGTCGAATTCGTGAAATTGAACAAGCGCGTAAAAGCTGCTGAATTCACGTCAGTGCTTTTTAGGTTTTTCTATTATTAACAAAAGAATGGATTTTGTTGAATTTTTCATAATTTTATTGGATCTTTTTTAAACGCGATGTTTAAATTTTTACCAATTTATTCACCAGAAGAATATTTGTCACAGAAAAGTTCATTATGTTTTCATTAATCGTATATACTTCAACTTCCAAGGCAATATTAATATGTATTCATGATTTCATTTCAGAAAAAAATTATTTTTTATAATACTCAGATATACACGGAAGAATGGATTTTATTCAATTTTACATATATTTATCGAAATGTTTTCTTATTACAGTTTTGATTCGTGATATTTAAATTCATCGAATTTGTTCAACCAGAAGAATTTTACTTACAAAAAGATTTCATTAATTTTTATACTAAATTTTTCGAATATATGTTGTTTTTGGAATAACCTTTCTTGTAAAATTTCATCTCATATTTTTCTGAAGGAAGTTTAAATTTCAATCCATTGTGATGTTTATTCTGATTCGATGCGAATAAATCTTTGGCAACTCATATTTCAGTTTTATTTTATTATAATGAAAATTGGAGCTGAGACTTAGCCTACAAGCAGCTTTGAAAAATACACAATTAATCAATTAACCAGAACAGTACAGTGCATCCCATTTTGGGTGAGACACCCAGGTTTCTCGCTTGTTATTTGAGATAGAGCCTTGCGGTTTTCACTTTCCTGTCCTACTTTTTTGTGAAACTCAAGTTGGCCTAATCAGATTTCGCATAACTGTTTCCGTTTATGAGCTACAGGGCGATTTTGGAAATTGATACTTTTCGGACCCCTCCTTTATCTCCGATGTTATTAGAAATAATGCTCAAGTAAAAATTACGTCTGATACAGAATTCTGCGTAGAATCCAGTGGTTTATTCGATTTTTTTTCCGGGGTATGGTTTTGAAGATACGACACAAACCTATATTTTTTTCAATGGAACACCCTGTATCTTATTACTTCGTTGAATTTGTAATTTTTTTCCCTTCAAATTGATGTATAATACTATATAGGTAGGATGTTCAGAAATGCTAAAAACACTAAAACGTCCTTGTTGTTATTATAGCTACTTTGTATTGGGAGTTTTATCAAGCAGGCATTTGAGAGAAAAAAAACAAATCTGATCTATCTGTCATCGCTTTGAATTATTATTGGGTTTCATCGTGTTTGAGTTCGAAAGAATATTGAATATTGTAGAAAAAAATTATTTGTGAATTTGTTAATGAGAACTGATAATGGCTGAAAGAGATTTGATTTTTCAAAACAATGAGAAATATGACATTATACAATGTTTCAATCAATCCAATGAAAATGTTGGTGACGCTTTGGAACTTTATCTGAACAGGTATGACGTCAAGAATTCCACCTCAAGACATTTCCTTCATTTCCTTACATCGTGCTTTGAATACTTTCAGATATCCTGAGAGGCATCAACCTAGTCGAGCAACTATATTCAGACTCAAGTATAATTTACTGAATTATGGTGCATATTCTAAACCTCGACCCAAGGTATATAATAAAGAGAATCAAGAAGTAGATGAAATAAATGTGTTAGCTAGCGTTCATGCCTATCATCAGACTTCTTGTGCAGAATTAGAAAATGAAACTGGCATTTCCAGATCACGGGTACACAGAATTTTAAAAAAGTATAAGTTTAAACCCTACAAAGTCGGTATTGTCCAACATTTATATATTGGTGACGCAGCAAGACGTGTAGATTTCTGCAATTGGTTTTTGAACCATGCTCAGAGGGACACTGATTTTGCAAAAAAAGTGATTTGGTCAGACGAATCACATATAAGCAGTGCTGGTATATTCAACAGGCAAAATACAAGGCACTGGTATGATGAAAACCAGCACATAATTTTTGAACGACAACAACAAGGTCGATTCGGTTTTAATGTGGCATGTTTCATATTAGGGACAAAAATCATATACCGCATTTTTGAAGGATCTCTTACCGCAAATAAGTACCTGACAATTTTAGAAGATGTGTTACCGGAATTACTGGAAGATGTTCCCCTCGCCCATCTTAATTACATACATTTCCAACAGGACGGCGCCCCTGCCCATAATTCAAGGTTGATCGGGCAGTTTTTAGATAATAATTTTCAGGGTTGTTGGATTGGAACTCATGGACCCATCAGGTGGCCTCCAAGGTCACCTGATCTGTCTATATTAGACTTTTTCTTGTGGGGTTATTTGAAAAACAAAATATACAGTAATAGAAACAACAGTCCCGAAGAACTTCGTGCATCAACAGAGGCAGCCTTCCAAGATTTACAAAACCACCCTTTTATAATATTAAATGCACTCAGACGTATTGAAATGGTTTGTCGATTATGTATTAGGGAAAATGGACAGCAATTCGAACAGTTCAATTCGTAAGATATTATGCAGTGTTGAAAATTCGATCAATGATAAATATTTTATTGTGTATTTCTTCTATATTTAATTTGTATTATGAATTTTTGTATTATTTATTTGTTGCTATTAGGTAGGTATTACTTTTGTTTTATGTGTTAGTGATTAGTGTATTATCTTTGTTTGCCTACTCCCCTATAAATCAAAATCACAAATGAAAATTATCCAATTGATTCTTTTTTTATTTGGGAAATCCATGACCCACTAACAAAAAATCATCATTATGTAATGTTTTAGTGTTTTTTAGCATTTTTGAACATCCTACCAATATAGTGTTATACATCAATTTGAAGGGAAAAAAATTACAAATTCAACGAAGTAATAATATACAGGGTGTTCCATTGAAAAAAATATAGGTTTGTGTCGTATCTTCAAAACCATACCCCGGAAAAAAAAATTGATTACACCACTGGATTCTACGCAGAATTCTGTATCAGACGTAATTTCTACTTGAGCATTATTTCTAATAACTTCGGAGATAAATGAGGGGTCCGAAAAGTATCAATTTCCAAAATCACCCTGTATCTCATGAACGGAAACAGTTATGCGAAATCTGATTAGGCCAACTTGAGTTTCACCAAAAAGTAGGACAGGAAAGTGAAAACCGCAAGGCTCTATCTCAAATAACAAGCGAGAAACCTGGCTGTCTCACCGAAAATGGGATGCACTGTACAGCCTCAAGGATAACGGAAAATCAAATTCAAATTCAAATTTAACACACCCTAGAGATAAATTTTATTTTTTTCACATTGAACACAAGCTCTACGACACAATGGGATCGGCAACATTCTCCGAAGGCAAATGGTTCCAGACATCGAACAAACGATTAGATCGGAAGATCTGACGTGCAGTGGTCTTGAAGTTTTCTTATGGAGCTGGTAGCAATGGCCCCTCAGATTGTTGCTATTGAGTGGAAACTTCAAGTTCCATTACTATTATTTTTATTATCCTAATCCTAGCATTATTATAGGCAGTATGCATTATTATGCCATTTATGGTTGCCACTGTTTTACCTTCAAATGCCCGTCATTTAAATGATGGTGGAATATCGGCCAACAGGCATTGGCCTTACTGCCCCTACTGGCGGCCAGAGAGCCAATTCTTGAATATCGATGAAGAATTGAAGAGTGTGACCATTGCCATATATTTATGTCGATTTTCTAAGTTTTCTCTAGCATCTGCAAAATTTGTGAGAATTCTATGCTATTTCGACTATGTTTTCAAGCGACTATTTAAGAAATAAACTGAATGCAAGATATCGAGAAATTTAAAATCGGAATATAATCATAACCATATCACCATATCCTTCGACTTAGGAACGAGTGGTACGGAGTATAGGAGATATAACATTTGATTGTCGAGTGACATTCGGTGCTATGCGCAGGTCATGTCTACTTATTGTTTATATTTAACTAAGAAAATCGACGCAAACATGTTGCAATTGTCATACTCTCCAATTCTTGAGGATCGTGATTCAAGAATCGGCCCCAAGGATCTCATTATTGAAGCGAACCGGCGGTGGCCACAGGCATCTTGCCGAGCCGGCCAAGTCAGACCAACATATGCTGGGCCGGTATAGTGTTTGTTGGGTTACTTCATAATTATACTTCTTGGCTTTCCTTCATTTTTCCTCCTACTCGATGGCAGGCTATAATATTTCAGCACTCTATTCATACGACCTCGAAATAGAAATACTATATGCTGTTGAATATTCATATATGTCTTTTCCTCCAAATTGAATATTCAAAGATTCCTTCCTCGTGAATATTGATATCTTATTCCACATTTTCTTTCTAATTTCTCGAATTTCTTTCCAAGATTTTCTAACTTTGTTGTAGGAAGAGTTTGCTGTTCACTCACATTAGTTTCTAACGATTTCATCTCATTGAGAACTTCATTGATTTTTTGTTCATGTTTCTTATTTATTATTATTATTATAAAACTCTTTATTGCTTCTTATGTTCATTACAGTGGTGTATACATACAATGTGCAATAGGTGGGCATATTGCCGAGCAATGTCTTCCTGCCAACCCTTATTAGTCAGTGATGAACTGAAACTCCTGAACTAAACGAAACAAAAAACATTTTCATATATTAGAAGTGTCTCCTGCCTAGGGCTTATTTGTTGTTTTGAAACAATTTGTGACACCTTTCCAGTGATCGTTTACATGCATGTTTCATCCTTTCACAGCTGTGTGAAGTTTACACTCACCAATCTGTTTATTTCTTCAGCATGATCCCTTGTCAGTGGCATTTCGAGAAATTAAACGGAATTTCAGCTTGAAATTTGTTCATTTCCATTATATTGTCCTTTTTTGTTTTTCAATGGTCATTCGAATTCAATTATTTATGTAACAAGGGTTAAATGGTAGAGCACCTTCTTGGTGAACTTCCCCTTGAGTTTCAATTTGGTGAAATAAAGACATTATTATTATTTTTTATTATTATTATTATTATTATTATTATTATTATTATTATTATTAAATATTAAACAGAATGAATGACAATTGCCTTATTATTAAACCTATACAAGATTTTTTGTGAGTTTACTTGTTTGAATTATAAATATCTCGAGAGAAACATTGACTCGTTCATGCAGACCAAAAATTTGATTTTGAAGGCTAGGTGCATTTTAATCCAGAAGGAAAAGTAATGATGCTGAATCAATACATTTATTGATCAATCTATATTCAAAAGTTTCATCTGCAATTTTCCTTTTTGTCCTCAAAATCATGAAATCAAACTCGACCAGCAGTGAGTGATAGTGTGGATAAATAAGATAAACCTTATGTTCTTTAAAATACAGATTTTTTTCTTGAAAAGACTCTAGCGCTGATATATATTTATCGTGATATGGATTCCACACCACACTAAAGCATCGAGTTTCTACGCACATATTCTAACCAACACTTCGAACTTCGAACGATTATCATCGAAGGAAAATCTTCAGGTAATACTCAGGTCCAATTAAGGAGAATTGAGAAAAAAATGCATTCCGGCTTTACTTTAATATGGAGTAAATTGCTTGAACATCAAAAGAACAAGCAATTCAGAATGCATTTTTTGTAGAACCCTCAAAGTTCTTCTGCTTTCAGATTTTTCTATCTCAACGTTAACTTCCATCAGAAAGATCAAAAGAGGCATATTTGTCCCTTTCAATCAGGTCGGCACTATCCGAAGGAAACATTTTAGTAGAGGAATTATACAAATTATCAAGAAAAATAGAGAAGGCGAACATCTAAGAATTGAAAAGAATTTTTGCCTTTTGAGCGTGATGTCCTCCAGTATCCTCTACTTTCATTTCCGTTTCTCTTCTTTGAAGTGCCCAATTATATTATGTAAATACTCTTTGTAGTACGCAAAAGCCTAGACGGAACAACTTGGCTACGATAACACGTTTAATATACAATTCGCATAGTCAGGCAGGAAATTGCTTGCCATTGTTATGATCACAGGACGCGGAATGATAATAAAAGCGTGCATAATACTTGAGATTTGAAGTTGAGAAAGCGAAGAGGTGGCTGAGTTGGGATAGTTAGGGTCTGAATTACACTTTAATTTCTATCCTCCGAGCAGTTGCTTTGGTTGGGAAGTTTTTCAGAACTGCAGAACGATGAAGACTTACCTTGAGATTGCAAGGTTAACTTTATCGGATTGATCAATAGGATGAACAAGAAAATTAAAGGAAAGCATTATTGTGAAGTCAGAATATTCTACCCAGTTGTTCGATTTCTACATATCTGAAGTAAACGAAAGATACTGTTGAAAACAGAAACACATCGCTTATCTCCGTCAGAAAAATATCGTCTTCGCAACGCAACGATCGAGACATATATTTCCCTCACTCTGGAAATCATTAAGCAACACTCTGAGTATACATTAAAAATGAAAAATTAAAGAACTCAATGCACCAAAAACGGAACTGAATGAGTTGAGGTGTTCGTATATTAAGGCTTGTCAGGATTATGTTGATTAAAGCGTGCCCATAAAAGCTTTGGAAATTTTTGACAAATTGTAAACATTCCAGGTACCTGAAAGAGTGCATTATGGAAGTGAGTCCTCAGATGCGATTTGTTTCTTTTTTTTTAGAAGTGTATAGGAACCCCACCACCAGAAATATCACTTTCAGAATTATTTCTGCAGTAATGATTCACCGAACTTGATAAAATTCACTCCGCACAGATCGTTTTGAATATGAATTATTTGCTATAGACTCTAATTCAGGAGCTGGATTTGATGAATATCCCTTATATTTTCTAAAAAACTGTGGTGTTATCTATTATCTCTTCCTTTCAATAAGTCGATGTAATCCGGCACGTTTCCTGATTCTTGGGAGACTTCTCTATATGTTCCTATTTATAGGAATTCTTGGAGTAACAATGAAGTTGAAAAATATCCATGTGCATGTTTACAATCGAAGTCATCTCGTGACTGCAAGGGATATGGTTCAACCCCATTTGTGCTTACATCTGAGGTCCCTCAGGAATCTCATTTGGGATCTATGTTGTTTTTTTGATTAATGAAAGAAAGCTGTTTCAGATACGTTAACATCAACCCTCCCGAGATTATTCGAAGATGTTAAGAGTAATACAGTGATGCATTTTCAGACTTTTGTAAGCAAAATAAATTGGACGTTTATGTGAAGAAAGCCTTACGAAGATTGAATTCCAGTATATGTTGATTGATTGCGAAGTAGACAGGGTTCATCAGATTAGTGATGTGAGGGTTATTTTCACACAAAAATGTTGCTACATGACAGCTATTCAAGCAATTTATTTTGCTTTTATGCATAGCAAGATCAATTTCACCAGTGTTGCATGGAATCCTTACAACATTGTGTATAAGAAAACGTTGAAAAAACTTGAGATTATATTTGTGAGGTGACGTGAGGGTCACATTGAAGGAGAAAAACGCTCACTGAGCGATCTTTCGGCTGTTTACGCCGATCGCCTGCACTATGGAGCTGAAGCAGGTGCATTTAAATATGAGCAGGCGGATTTCTCTGCCTACAATAAGTCCCAATCGGTCCGCCTAATGGACATTTATAGTTATAGTTATAGTTTGGTTAGCGGTTATATTCCACTGCGGCCATAAGCTGCTTTCTCAGCGCTACAGCTACAGCTCACCCTCCAGCTCTAGAGTTTTAATGAATTCTAATTTCTGTGGGAGCTTCAAAGAGGCTATGTTTGAATTCCTCCTATAATTCGCCTGTCCAAGACATTCCTCGAGCGGGCTTACAATGGCGAAGCAGTATGTGAACAGGCGAACAGGAGTTTCCTCCTCTTGCCCACAGAATCTGAACTCGTCAGTTTTAGATAAGATCATTCTCATCATGCGCTTCCTTAAGCGACAGTGTCCTGTGAGGAAGCCAGTGAGGAGGCGTAACTAGTTCTTCCTGGGATCCAAATAATTTTTGGACCTTGCAATTTCAAATTTCTAAAGGAACTTTTTGGAGTGTTTCATTACTGGTGAATTCCTCCAGAACATTCCTCTTTCTTTTTCTTCCTTCTTCAGAAGCTCTCTCTTATATGTGCATTTGCCTATACCACAGAAAGGTTCTAGGTCAGTAGGTAGCGTTCTTGCTCCCTTTCTGGCTAGAGTATTAGCCTGTTCATTTCCTTTGATTCCTGAGTGACCAGGAACCTAGGCTAAGGAGACCTTGTTTTTCATTGAGTTTCCTTCGCCACTCACATATCAGCTTTGAGTCGATGACATAGGAGTTCAGTGAATTGATAGAAGCCTGACTTTCATAATGGATCACTTTGTCACACACTTGATAGTTGCTTTAGAGGTTTATGTCAATGCATCTTTCAATTGCAAGTATTGCCACCCGAAAAACACTCGAGTAGGAGCCTAGCGATAGTGTCCACTTGGTTCTAGGTCCGTATACTCCAGCGCCGACCCACATCGTGGTTAAAAAACCACCTGTATACCATTTAAAGGTATTTACTCCGAAATTTAGGGTAGTGTATTCCTTTTCATATTCTTTCCTTTCACATAGCATTGAGTTGAAGTTCTTCTCGATGCTTACTTTTTGAATCATAACATCACTAGGTAGGTTTGCTGATGTGATGTACTTGTTCAGAGAGGACCAGGCTCTCTGACTTTTAATTTTCTCATTACCTGAACCTTCCCTAGATATTCAAAGGATAGATTCATGGGCTACTCTATTGATCACTAGATGTAGAGGACTGAGATCTATGATGACCTCAAGTGCTATAGTCTAGCACGTTCTCTTAGCCCCAGTGATGCAAACACAGGCAAGCCTTTGTACCTTTTCGAGTATTTTCCTCGTGCTTATCTGCCCTGCTTTAGCAAACCAGACTACTGCCGCGTATGTATCATCATGACGTTCATCCACTGCAGTATTTTAGTTTCGAATTCCCAAGTTTCACTAGATAGTCTTCTGCACTCCATTAAAGCCCTTATCGCTTTATAAGCAGTAGAACTTACTGTAGAGCTTACTGTCTAGGGTGATTCCCAGATGTTCAACTTCAGTTTTCCATTCTACAAAAACTCCATTTACCGAAATGGATGTCATAGCTGGAAGATTTTTTTTCCGAGTAAAGGGAATTACTGTGGTATTCGCTTGGTAAATGTTGAGCCTCACTGACAAGCACCACTGCTGAATAATTCTTAGGTGCCCCTGCAACAACTCTCAGAGGGCACCTTCGAATTTGCCTCTTACTATTAGGACCATGTCATCGGCGTAGCCTTTGCAATCGAAGCCAAGCTCCGTTAGCCTGTGTAATAGTTTATCCAGTACCAGGCTCCATAGGAGGGGGGATAATACTCCTCCCTGAGGTGTTCCGCGAGTGGTTTTAACAGAGATGGTCGGATTGCCCACCAATGTCTCGACTGTCCTCGTCGACAGCACCTCATACAATCATTTCATAATGGTATCATTTACTCCTCGCTTTACAATTGTCTTTCTGATAGACACATGTGTTGTGTTGTCAAAGGCCACAGATATGTCTAGGAAAGTACACAATGCGATTTTATTGTTGTTCATAGTATTCTGGAGGCTTTCAGTCAGCCTCTAGAGAGCAGTTTCCGTGAAACGTCCCGCCCTGTACGCATGCTGACATTTATGAAGTGGTGTTTTTTCTCCAGATTCTCCGTTTTTATGTAGTTATCTACTACCTTCTCCACTGCTCTGAGCAAAAACGAAGTTACGAAGTAATGGACGCTCACATTCATCTTATATATACTGTTGAATACATTTCAGTTTTTGTCACTATTTTGAAACACATTTTTCGTCAGTAGTTGCATTATATTTCACTATGTGCAACTAGAAACACGAAGTTAGACGTTTCATAAAATCAATCAGTTCAAATTCTAAAAAATCACTTATCGATATGAGGTCCACAATCTAAGCATTCGTTTTAAGGGCATCTTGATGCCACCTGTTCATTCAAGAGAATGAATATTATTATCAATCATGTAGACACTAGTTTCCACACAACATAGCGGCTATGTGTTAACAACCTACCTGCATTAGAGCTATAACCAACGGAAGCTGTTGCAGGAGTTCACCTTTCAAATCTGGTGGATGTACAACTGAAGATTTGATGGGGATTGGTAACTTCATTTTCATTTTTTATTTGGTAGTCTTTCGAGGCGGCCCTCAGCGTCCGAAATTCTCAAAGTTTAGATAGAAAAGTGCACTAATCTGGCTTTTTATGTCGTTTGGCGCATGTTCTGGGGAACCGCGTAATATTGTAATGTCCAAATGTCTGAAATTTTCGAAATTTGAGCCAAAAATGATCTCAAATGACTAGGTTGAACTCACTGATGACGAATGCGGTGTCAAAATCGATTCTGTCTTGACGACCGGCTGAGGTCACGATAACTTGAACGAAGCAATCAAGCAACTTGAAACGTTAGGGGTAGGTCGCACATCGGAATGTGGCAGTTATGTTCATCAATGGTCAAATCTATTTGAACTTGAAAAGATTTTATCGATATCTCAGAAACGGCAAGAGTGATCGAATTGGTAGTGAGTCGAAGTACTGACGTGCAATTAAGAGCAAAAATTTGTTGGAATCGTTTAATTGGCGAATCAAAATATTCATTTTTTCAATATTTCCAAAAAAAAATAGATCAAATTGGAATCCAGTAAAAAACCTGGAAAAGCACTCCTGTGAAGGCAGCAGCTTTTGCGCGCATGTTCAATGAAGATGCCATCACAGAAGTGCTTTTCTAGGTTTTTTGATAAAGTACCGGATCAAAATCCGTTCTTATCTATATTTTTGTAAATATTGGGAAGATAAAATTTGAATGGGTGTATCTGCGGAATCATTGGGCGGATTTTAGCCATTCACGAATACGACCTTCGTAATTAAGCCCCTTAACCTACTCTACAAATATCAAGCTTGTAAGTCGTTTTTTCTGGAAGTTATTGTGTTAAAGGTCGGCTGTTCGGCGATTCAAAGGTTCCTACAGAATTTAATGAGTATAATATGTCGAGAAGATCACAGAGTATTGAATATTGGAAATTTAATTGTTCTGAAGACGATCATCACGAAATTTCGTACAAAGTTGTCTTTCAGCATCTTCAAACTAGCTCCGAAGTGTAATTCTGATTGGATCAGCATTTCTTGAGTAATACCGAAAAAAAACGATATCGAGACGAAAACCACGAAATTAAACATATTTTTTTCCAATATCTCCAAACTTAATAGCCCTATCGAATTGAAACTTGGTACCTACACTACTGTGAAATATGGAGCTCAAAGTATGCGATGATTTTTTTGTTCGAATGTGATAAACACTTCGCGGTAAATAAGTTTTTTTCGGAAAAAATTTTGAAAAAAAAAACTTTCTGATAGTATGATCTCAACAAAATTTCGCGTAAGATTGAGCGTTGCCATACTACAACTAACGGCCAAGTTTCGATCCAATCGTTCGGTTCGTTCTTGAAGTATTGCCAAAATAACGTCAAAACTTTAAACGGCTCTTATTCCGAAACCGTTCGGCCGATTCGGCCCATTAACGAACTTAACCATCACATTCTGAAATGCAACCTACCCTGAAAGTTTCAGGTCGATAGGACTTTTCTTACGACCGTTATCGTGCCTGCCGTTGACCGGCCGGACAGAATGGTTTTTGACACCGGATTCATCATCAGTGAGTCCAACCTAGTCGTTTAAGACCACTTTAGGCTCGAAATTCGAAAATTATAGACATTTGGATGAAACGATAGCGAGCAGAAAATGCGCACAAGAAAATATTTCAGAAATTTTTGTCGAAATTTTCATTCATCAAATTTCAACAACATTTTGCACGTACATCGAACTTCATATTTCACATCAAAGTACCAAATTTAATTTTTTTTATTTCATACGGATCCAACTCTTGGGAATATCAGGAAAAATATATCAAATTCCGTGGTATTTTTCTTGTTATCGTTTTTTTTTTCAGATCCAATCATGGACAAACCTATCTTTCCCCATAAATCTTTTCCCATCTACTTGAGGCAGGATTTTGTCGTTCTTCTAATCGCAGCAGCACACACACACGTTAAGAACGTTCATGGAAGCTATAATCAGAATGTTTGTATATTTTTAGAACATTCTCACAAGGGACATGGCATATTCTAAGTACCTTCTATTTATCTATTTATTTATTCATATAATTGTTTATTTATTTATTTATTAATTAATTCATCCAACCATTAATTAATTAATTATAATATTATTTATTATATATATATATAATCATTTATTCATCATTTATTCGTTTATATATTAATTTATTCAATACGTTAATCTTACAAACACCGCCTAAGCAGTAATTACATGTAGGAGTGCACATACCTTTAACCCAATAAAACAACAACAAAAAAAGGAAAATCCCCAAATCACCTAATATAGAAAGAAAACAGTTTCTTATTTTTCTAATACTACACTATACCTAAATCTATATTATTTTTTTTGGAAATGTATTGCACTGCCTGATGTTCATATAGTTCATGGGGTAAGTATGGAAAGGACTAACATGGAATATATCACAATTTTCATTTCTTGAAGTTATTACGCGCTTGTTCTAGGGATCAGCGCGTTGTCATGTCGTCACGATGTCTGTAATTTTCGAATTTTGAGCCAAAACTGGTCTTATACGATTGGGTTGAACTCCCTGAAGAAGAATCCGTGGCCAAATTTGATTATGTCCGTCCATCCGTCCGTATATGCTCTTACTTTCGAAAGAAAAGTCTAAGCGACCTTAAATTGTCAGATTAGGTTTGGAGTCCAAATATCTCGGTTGGGTCCGTTAATGGGTGGAATCGGTTGGATAGTTTCGGAGTAGGGCCCATTTTAAATTTTGAGGTTAATTCCTCGATTTCTCATGAAGTATTGACTCGATCAAATTGAAACTTCGTGGACAGTTTCGGAATACTAACGCGCGCAACTTAGAGCAAAAGTTCGTGTGGACCTAGTCTAGGAAAATTAAAAAAAATTATTCTCTGATAATTAAATTGATTAAACAAGTGGACCAAACTAAATATCTCGGAACAATAATCGGTAGGGAGGGAGCATCGGATAGAGAAATCAGAAGCAGAATGGAAAAGGGCAGGAGGGTCTTGGGAAGCCTTAATTACATCTGGTGGGACAAGAATATTAACAACAGTACAAAAGTAAGAATTGGAAGGACACTAGTGGAATCCGTTCTGACGTATGGCAGCGAGGTGTGGACTATGAGTGCAGAGGTTAAAAGAAAGCTCAAAGCCATCGAAATGGATTATCTAAGGAGAGGTGCTCGAAGATCTAGAAGGGAAAAAGTAAGGAATGATGAGATCAGAAGAGTTATGGATGCACGGGAGACGTTGATTGACAGAATAGAAAAACGAGACCTTCGATGGTTTGGACACGTTCTCAGAATGAACCCCGACAGATCGCCACATCGAATGTATCACTGGCAACCGATAGGAAAGAGAAAGAGAGGCCGGCCGCGTAGATCCTGGAGTGAAGGAGTGAGGAGGTCCATGGAAGATCGGCAACTGAATGAAGAGGATGCCCAGGACAGAACAAGATGGCGTTTAGGCGTGGGAATGCAGATATAGTCTGTTTAAAACCCATATATATATATATGTATATATATTGATTAGATTTCAATGAAATTTGGCACAAACCTTAGAGTCAGTATTCAACAACAATGTTTCATATCTCAATTCGATCCGATATTCACTTTGCCAAATTTCGTTGTTATTCGGAATTTTAACGTTATTTCCGCAATATCTCAAGAAGTACAAATACAATCAGATTTGAACATCGTAATCAGGTGGAGATTAGGTAGTAACACGCAACTAGGTGCAAAATTTCGTGTTGATTTAATATTTATAGAATTTTAACAAGCGCGTAAAAGCTGCTGATCTCACGTTAGTACTTTTCTAGATTTTGTTTGTTTACGAAATAGTTCGAAGATTATTGAGTTATAGTTTTTATATTTGCTACTGTTAATTACTATAATAATAATCGAAGTGCATATTTCTCCTGTGTTGCAAGGAACATATATGCATATTAAATTCTTTTAGCAAGTTATATGTAGGCGTTAGAAAGGATATACACCATTTTTTCTCAGGAACAAATATCTGAGGAACCTATTTTGTACGTTCTCAATAAAATTGACATTGCTTTCAGCTTCCGGAGCCTATATTATAGATGCATATTCAAGGTTTGGTCTTACTAGAGAATTATATAATCATATTTTTGTATCAATATTTAAGTGTTCAGAATTTCTGATTAAAAATCCAAGAACTGACGACTTATTCACAATTTCTATGTACTGATCATTAAGCTTCATATTTGCCTGCAGATGCACCCCGACATCTCTGCATTCGGTCCTTCTAATAAATGTTTGATTGTCAATCATATATTCTTTTTCAGTAAAGTCAATCTCACGTGTAAATGAAATGAAACCAAACTTTTCTAGGTTTAATATTACATTCGACAACTGAGTTAAGGTCTTTCTGCAACACTTCACAGCCATTAAGAGTGCAAACGAGCTTAAAAAGTTTGGAATCATCTGCGAAAATCAGAAACCAAATAAATCTCAAACATTCAGGCCAAGAATTCATAAAAATAAAAAACAGTAGAGGCCCTAAATTGCATTATTGTGGAATACCTGACGTGGCGTAAATCACATTGGAAAAATGCTTTCCAATTTCACCTTAATTCGAGCTACGATTTCACAAAAGTACATGCATCATCCGAAAAGTCGAAATCATCCAATACATTCACACATATACCATGGTCCACCATATCGAAGGCCTTCGCACAGTCAGTCATCATCAAGTCCTATTGTACTCGTTTGTTAATTGCCCCACTCAGACAGCACACGTACATCAGATGGATGTCCATTTTGTGTCCAGTGGATAACTGGATGTCCACAGACGTTCATTGTATATCCATAGTGCAGATGTCCAAAGGACATCGAAATATGTGCATCCATTGTACATCCAATTTGTGGTCGTACAATGGATATCCAAATTTGCATATTCCATATGGATATCCATTGGTTGTCCAATAAAAAAAGTTTGGAGCAATATAGGTATAATCTATGATGATTTTCAAATGGACAATTTGTTGTTGCGTGAATTTGTTAATGAGGAAAGATCGGTCCTAGAAATTCATGATTTTTTATTCAGTTGAAAAATTTTTCTGAGTACACTTATATTTTCCATCAATAATAATCGCTGCAATTGCTGCCAATATTTCATCAGTTTGCGGGGACAGCTTCACAAATTCAAAATTCAAATATGCATTTCACCATTAACTACCAAATTACTAAGCAGATGCAGCCTTTGAAAGAACTTTGATTCGATATTATCATTTTCATTAGGGTAGAATGGAAAGTATATTTTCATTACAAAGATTGTAACTTTTCGTAACACCCCTTAGTTTTATCTCGAAGATTTGGAGATTTCGATCTAACATGTCGAAAATCGAAAGAATAAGTAATATTTCGTTGAATTTTCTCCCTTTATTTTGGACTCTCAACTCAAAACTGCTAAACTGAACCAAATTTCTAATTAACACAAGAAGCTGTCTCAGCGCATGCACACATGCGCGTAATAAACATCACATTACATTCCTCCTCTAAAAACGAATAAATCATACTCTCAAATTGAACTTTGAGATTAATCAAAAAATAATTTTATGTTAATCACAAACACCAACAGTTCACCACTATACTGTACCCATTGCAACAAAATTACAGATTTAATTTACAATAATTTCTAATCCTTACAATTCTTTATCCACTACTTTCTATTCAAAATACGCTTCGAAGGTCTCAAGTTAGGTGGTATTTCATTATTCTCTGAACGTGTTGAACTACCAGAAAGAGGTTTTACTTCAGAATTAGCTGTATAGACATCTGAGTTTTTTTCAAAGTTTAATTGTCATCTAATTTATTTAAACAAGACTCTTCAAAGATTTGGGATTCTATCGGAATGTGTGGAACTTTATAATTATTTTTTATTTTCTTATTTGATTTGTATGTCTTTTCCAAAATTTATTCAAGGATGGTATTTCTACAAGGTATAAACGGTTACCAATAATCTTAACAATTTTTCCTCTCGTCCAGGTAGGATGATTAATATCTTTATAATCATTAACGATAACAAATTCTACTTACTCAAAGCAAACTTGCTCTTTACCACCTTTGTAATCAATTTGCTTTAACTGAACATTTTCAACTCTTTCACGTACACTACCATCATTTTCAGCAGAAGTGGACAAAAGCGCTGTAAATCTTGTTCGCAGTGGCCTACCAAACATTAAAACGGCCGGACAAACCCCAGTAGAAAATTGAGGTTTGTTTCTATGATCAAACAAAAATCTAGTTAATATCAAATCGGTATCAACACCATTACTAGTCTGCAAAGCTTTTTCGAGAGCATTTTCCACGGTTTTTACTGATTTCTCTGCGGCTCCATTGCAGGAGGGGGAGTACGGAGGGCTAGTAAGATGCTTTACGTTGTTTCTGGTTAAAAAATTTTCAAATTAATCCGACACCAAAGAACTACCGTTATCTGAAACAATAGTAATTGGTTGTCCGAATCTGGCAAACAAATTTCGCAGAACTTTTATAGTCGGGCATGAATTTATGCTCAACATTTCGAACGATTCAAGCCACTTCTAATAAGCATCCAAGACTACAAGGTAATTTTTTCCTTTGAAACTGAAAAAATCTACATTTAACCTTTCCCAGGGTCCCTTGGGCCATGGCCATGAAATTATTTTCACCCTAGAAGGATTATTGGAATGAAGACTACAAGATTCGCAGCTTGACGCTAAATTTTCAATTTCTTATCTAACTCCGGAAACCGAATATAACCTCTAGCGAAATTCTTCATTTTAACTATACCCATGTGGGTAGAGTGTAATTGTTTCAATATATCATTCTGTACGCTTGCAGGAAATACAACTCGAGGATTCCAAAAAATAACATCATTTTTCAAAATGAATTCATATCTTTTGACGAAGAATGCTCTCAACCTTTCATCTTTCAATTTTTTAGGTCACCCTTTATTTATAAGGCATTTAACCTTTTTAAGTAACTCATCAGCCCAGGTGGCTATTCTCGAAGTTTCAAAAGATAATAGTAAATTCGAGCTCGAATCCAAAAAGTGGCAATAATCAAACTCATTTTCTTCATTAGAAAAATCCTCATTAGAAACTTTCAGAGGTAATCTAGATAACCAATCTGCAGAGTTTCTGTGACTTGCTACATATTCGATATCATATTGATAGCCGGACAATATAATGGCCCATCTTCTCAAACGATTGGTCGAAAACTGTGGAATCGCTTTAGTGGGATTGAAAATCGTTACCAGTGGTCTCATATCAGTAACAAGAGTGAACTTTTTATTATACAAATATTGAGTGAACTTTGTCACCCCAAATATTATTGCTAAACCTTCCTTTTCAATTTGCGACTAACTGCGTTCAGACTTAGACAACGTTCTGGAGGCGAACGCGATAGGCTTTTCAACAGCGTTTTCAAACTTATGACTTAATACGGCACCTACACCTTCAGAAAAAGCGTCAACAGTTAACCTCAGTTCCAACTCTGGAGTGAAATGTACAAGCACTTCTGGAGATATTAAAACTTTCTTGATCTCGTCGAAGGCTAATTCGCAATCATCGTTCCATGACCACTGTTTATCTTTTTGTAATAATGTTATAATGGACTCAAAATGCTCGGAAAGTTTTTCACAAATCTACCATAAAAATTTACACTACCTAAGAAAGCCTGCAATTCCTTCACATTCTCAGGCCGAGGCGCTTTTTCTATAGCCGAAATTTTACCTCTAGAGGGGTGTAATCCCTCAGAAACAATAATGAATCCTAAACATTCTACGCTTTCAGCAAAAAACACGCATTTACTGAAATTTAACTTCAAACCAGAGTTTTTCAAAACGGTCAAAACTGTTTCTAAGTTTCGTAAATGATCTTTTTCATCTTTTCCAGTGATTAGAATATCATCTTGAAATACCGCACATCCCTTAACACCCATCAAAGAAGCGTCCATAATTTTCTGAAATTTTTCGGGAGCGCTTGCCACCCCAAAAGTTAACCTATTAAATTTAAACAGTCCTAAGTGAGTTGAAACCGTCAAAAGCATCTTACTATCCTCTTCCAATCCAATTTGTTGAAAGGCTTGAGAAAGATCCAGCTTCGTGAACTTCCTGCCACCCTGGAGCTTGGCAAACAATTCCTCAATTTTAGGCATATAGTGCTGATCTACCCCGATGAAAGGATTGATAGTGACTTTAAAGTCGCTACATATTCGCAATTGTCCACTTCTTTTGCAAACTGGCACGATAGGAGCAGCCCGAGGACTGTAGTCAATGGGCGAAATCACACCTAAAGACAAGAGACGATTTAGTTCTTCTTCAACTTGGGTTTTTATAGCGAAGGGAACTGGACGTGCTTTAAAAAAGTTAGGTACTGCATCTCTTTTGAGATTGATTCTAACTAATCCATTTTTGACCTAAACCTTCTGAGGAAACATCCTTGAATTTATGCACCAAATCTTCCACTTTTCCTTTACTATATTTTATATTATGAATACATGATAAGCCCAATTTATATAATACAAGAACATCTCTACCCAGCAAAGGTGGGCCTCCATTTTGCATAATATAGAAATTCAAATAATTTTCTTTTCCCTTGAACGAAATCTTCAACCTAACGATTTCCTTTGGCCGTACTTGAATACCATTATAAAAAATGAAGACTTAATCTGTGAATTGTAAACTGAAATTTGAGAAATATTTCTTATAAACATCGATTGACAAACAGGAAATTGAACTGCCTGTGTCCACTTGAAAATATAAACATACTATATTCTCTACGCTAACCTTGCAAGTGAATTAATCTTCAGATCTCATCGAAGCAGTATTTATCTTTAATATTTTTTTTTTGCTATATTGAAAATACAAACATCGTCTTCTGTTTTGTTTACATTTTCTAACACATCGTCGAAAGTATCTAAATCCTTGAAAAAATGTTGCCTATTAACTTGATTATGATACATCTTTTGCCTACATACTTTCGACAAATGGCCCTTTTTCCCGCACGAGAAACAAGAATGAAATTTATAAATACACTTATCTTTGTGATGATTTTTCCTCCCACAAACGTCACAAGTAACGTCTTCGGTGCGGTCATGGTTTCTGGTACTACTTCCTTGCGCATGCAAACGTTCCTGCGTGTGGCCCATGCTCCATAGCGGCGTTCTCCTGCGCCCTTTTGGCCCCCTTTCCACTCCAATATTATATAGGGGTTCCGTTTTGACAATAATTTCATGGATTTCAAGGTCTGCCATTTTGTTCGCCGCAATCTATACCATCTTCTCGAAATCAACTGTTATATCTTCTTTCATTAAACGATCCATAACAGGTCTTTTTTCGAATCCAAAAATGAATGTGTCTCGTAGACAAACCTTCAGCTCGGTGCCGAACTCACAGCCCACCGCAAGACCTCGAAGCCTAGCTTCTCACTCACTTGCAGATTCCACGAGTTCCTTACGCGCGTTATAAAACTTATAACGAGCTGCGAATGGACTTTGTTGTGGTTCAAAATACATATCGAACACATTGATGAGTTGATGATAAGTTTTTTCTTCTGGCTTTGCTGGACTAACTAAATCGAATGCCAACTGATAGGCATCCTCGTCCAAAGTATTCAGCAGGAGTTTTTTCGGCATCTGTAGTCGTTTTTATTTCATTTGCCGTGAAATATTTCGCCAGCCTTGCCTTGAAGATGGTCCAGTCGGAACTTTTCAGATTGAATTCACGCAGATGTCCTACATATTCGGACATTTTGTTCGACGAATTTCCTTAAAGGTTGGCGAAAACGAGAATATCCTCGTCGCCAAGTTGTAATGTACTTCCCCTGGAAGACTTCACTTATGTTTTATTAATTGACTGTTCTAATTAAAAGAAGAAGCTGTCGCAGCGCATGCACACATGCGCGTTTTAAACATCACATAAATGTAACACAATTGGTACGATATTGTAACGTTTTCTTGGTTTTCAAAACGTTTAGAATGATTAAACTATTTATTTACACTTATTTACACACTACTGTTCCAATAACTAAATAACTATTTATATCAAAGTCTGTTCACAATTTATATGCACACTAATTTATTTCCACTGAACTCTTTCCGCTACGAATCACTCTGCTGAATTGCTCCCTGTGCTGCTGCGCGCCTACCCTTTTATCACGTGTGGAATTTCCAGCAGTTTCGAGAAGATTCGAGAAAGAAGCGGGTGACTCATAGACGTCTGGGGCGTTCTCCAACATTCTAGAATAGACAGGGCCGTACTCGTCACACTGTCCCCTCCTTAAGCCTGTTCTGTCCCAGAACAGATTCCATGAATTCCTCGGAGGACCGTGATGAAATCTGCAATCGTCACCATTTCTACAGTAGCCCTTCTGTTGGAAGTAACAGTCTACGGTTTTGCTGGACTTTTCGGTTTGCTTTGGGTTGAAATTGCATACCAAGATCAGCATACCTGTCTTTTGGAAGACTACTTCAAGCATGCTTCGCACAACTCGCCAATTCAGTTGATCCAGTCCACAACCTAGTTTAGGAACAGCTAATTTCCTAATCCCAAAGCATTGAAGGTCTTCTTTCAAGCCATGCAGCGCTGTCCATAAATTCTGGTAGGTGGGCTTCTGATATGAGTATTGTTTGGTGACTACGTAGTAAATGAACCGACCCTCTGACTTCAGTCTCAGGCATTTTCCGATTCTGGGCTGCTGTCTCATCAGTTCCTCTTGGCGTCCAAATTTATTTCTGAATACTCTTGCTATTCCTCTACTCATCCTTAGATCCGCTGCTACACAATGAGCAAGAGAGTATTCCTCGGGAACTGTAAATAAGTCTTGATGAACTTCCTTTGTAACGCCAAACCGTGCAACTCGTGTTCCTCCATAGCTATTCATGAATTCCTGAAAATCGTCACTTTCCTTCGCCGGAACCTCGATAAAACGTACTTCTTCTTCGTCATCCTGTGTTGACGCGTACGGAGCCAATCGATTGAAATGGACGACCTTCGGTTTTCCCCTAGGAAGCTTCCGTATCCGGTAAACTACATCATTTATTCTTTTCATGACTTCATACGGTCCTTCCCACTGTCTCTGCAGCTTCGGAGAAAATCCTCTTTTTCTTTGAGGGTTATACAACCACACCAGATCTCCTGCGGTGAACCCTCCTTCAATGGCCTTGATGTCATAGCGCATTTTCATCCTATCACTTGCTTGCTGCATTTGATTGCGCACCTTGTCAAGGATGTAATCTAGCTTACTTCTCAATTTACTGACGTAGTCCTCCCCGGCTACATCTTCTCCAGGCTTACAACCATATTGGCTGGAGTTTCCTTGGTGGATTCTTGAACCGAAGATCTATATGCCATGGTGAATAGATGCAAATATTCATCCCAGTCCCGCTGGTGTTCGGAGACTACTTTGGCAAGATGTTTTCCCATGGTCCTATTCATTCGTTCTACCATGCCATCTGATTGGGGATGTAGAGCTGTTGTTCTTGTCTTATTAATCCCCAATTTCCTACAAACTTCTTGGAATAATGTCGACTCGAAATTGCGGCCTTGATCACAATGCAGCTCTAGAGGTATTCCAAATCTGTAGAAGAATTCTTTGACCAATTTATCAGCAACCGTACTTGCCTCTTGATTGGGAATACCGTACGCTTCCACCCATTTGGTAAAATAGTCCATGGCTACCAATATGTATTTGTTTCCGTGATCTGTTTCGGGAAAGGGGCCCGCTATGTCGATAGCTACTCGTTCCATGGGAGATCCGACGTTATATTGTTTCATTGGGGCCTTCCCTTTGCCGTAAGGACCGTTAGCTGCAGCACAAGCTTTACATGTTCTACACCAGTCTTTAACGTCTTTCTTACAGTTGATCCAATAAAACCGCTGCCTAACTTTCTCCAACGTCTTAGTAATCCCGAAATGTCTGGTCAAAACGTCTGCCACTCGACTTTTCGGCACAATCAACTGGAGCCTCTGTTCAGATCCATCGTCATTCTCCCAACAACGCTTCAGAAGACCTTTATCGATCTTCAACGTTTCCCATTGTGCCCAATACGACTTAACATTTTGACTCAGTCTGGATACTTCTTCCCAAGTAGGTCGTCTACCACTCTTCTTCCAACTCAGGATTACTTTCAAGTATGGATCTTCTTCTTGTGCCCGTTGTATTTCTTGGGGTAGCCAATCATCTTCAATTACTGTGGTCCGTCTCATATCAGCTTTGTCTTCCACACGTGAGCAATGGCTGCAATCCTCGGGGCAAGGTCTTCTTGATAACGCATCGGCATTGCGTCGGGTAGCTCCCGTTCTATGTTCGGTATCAAAGTCATATTCTTGCAGTCTTTCAATCCATCTGGCCACTTGTCCTTCCGGGTTCTTGAAGTTCAGGAGCCACTTCAAAGCAGCATGGTCCGTTCTCAGCAGAAATTTTCTTCCGTACAAATATTTGTAGAAGTGTTCTACGGACTTGACGACTGCTAAAAGTTCTCTTCTGGTCACGCAGTAATTTCGTTCTGGCTTCGATAAGACCTTGCTGAAATATCCTATCACCCTTTCTTGTCCATCCTGAACCTGCGATAGAACGCCCCCGATGGCTGTATTACTAGCATCCGTGTCGAGCACAAACTTCACTTCAGCTCTTGCGTAGCTTAAAACTGGAGCTGTGACCAGGGCCTTCTTCAGCTGTGCGAAAGCTTCAGCGCAATCATAGGACCATATGTACTCCTGTCCATCCTCTGTTAATTTAGTAAGTGGTTTGGCAACTTTGGCGAATCCAGATACGAATCTCCTATAATAGGTGCATAAGCCTAAGAAACTTCTTAATTCACTCTTGTCTCTCGGTATAGGCCATTCCTGCACTGCTTTGATCTTATCCGGGTCGACTTTCACGCCCTCTCGAAAAACTACATGTCCCAAATAATTTACCTCTGTTCGGAATAAATTGCAGTTCTTTGGACTCAGCTTTAGGTTAGCTTCACGAAGTCGCTGGAAAACCTCGGATAGGTGGTGTAGGTGGTCTTGGAATGATTTTCCCACCACTATCACATCATCTAAGTACACCAGGCATGTCTTCCAGGAGAGTCCTCTCAATATAGTCTCCATTAAACGCTCAAATGTGGCAGGAGCGTTGCATAAACCAAAGGGCATCACTTTGAATTGCCACAGACCCGTTCCAATACTAAAGGCAGTTTTCTCTTTGTCTCTTGGATCCAAGCCAACCTGCCAATACCCACTCTTCAAATCCAAGGTGGAAAACCAACGTGATCCCGAGAGTGTATCCAGTGTATCATCTATTCTCGGTAAGGGATAACTGTCCTTCTTCGTAACTTGATTGAGCTGCCTATAGTCTACACAGAACCTAGTGGACCCGTCCTTTTTCTTCACTAACACTACAGGCGACGTTCAGGGGCTATTGGATGGTTCAATGACACCTTCTCTCGCCATGTCTTCAATAATCCGTTCAGCCTCTTCTCTTTTTGCCAGAGGAAGACGTCTTGGGTGCTGTCGGATGGGTTGTGCATCCCCAGTATTGATTTTATGCTGCACAATATCGGTCTTTCCTGTTCTTTCGTCAGTGGCAAACACGTCCGAGAATTTCTGAATCAGTTTTTTCACTTCGGCTAGTTCATAACGGTCCAGATCTTGACATTTCGAGGTGAGAAGGGTCACCAGCTCTTCAGTATTCTTCTGGCTCTGCGAGACTCCTGCATTGCCAATCCCACCAGAAATATGGTACACTGGTACCCCTTGTCCAATCAAGGTATTCTTCTTCAGGGTGACCGGAAACCTGTTGACATTGAGTAATCGGATGGGAATACTGTCTGTTATTCGTACCAATGCCTTTCCCAGTAATATTCCTTTAGCTAGGATTGCATCGTCACAGGGTTCGATCACTTTAACGCAGCCTTTTTTCGTAACGTCATCACATATACCACTCACTATGCCTTCAGTTCGACCTGGCAACGTGATGTCCTCGGCCAATCGAATCCGATATATCTTATCATCCACATCATTGAACGGGATCTCTTCATTTCCCAGTCGAAGCACATCACTCTTCATATCCAGTTGGCATCCAAGTTTCTTAACTAGGTCCAATCCCAGGATTACTTCTTCCGTGATTTCAGCCACTAGAACTTCGTGCCTTGTTGTTGTATTTCCCAATTCAATAGTGGAGACGACCGATCCATAAGTTGGTATTTCCTGTCCAGACGCAGTTCGAAGTTTGATCACAACTGGATGAATCTTGAATCCTTCAGCTATTTCTGGACGCACAATGGTTCTGGTCGATCCAGTGTCTACCAGGATTTTCACATTTCTATCATTTATTTTTCTGGGAACTACTATGCTGGATAAATCTGTGGACATAATTCCTCGGATTATCACTTCAGGGGTATCTACAGCTTGAGAAGATTTATGCCCCCCATCACCGGCCCTTTTCCGTTTACCTGCTGCGGCTCTTTTCCTACTTTTTGAGCCATTCTGCTTAGTATGCCAACCTTGATTGCAGTACCTGCACACAGCATCTTTTTTTCATTACTCAATAATCTGCTGACTTCTTCTCTTATGACTTCTTCAACAGGTCGGTCTATTTCTTGGACTTGTCTTACACGAACGTGTCCTCTATGCGACGCCTGCTTCGCTGCCTCGAATTCTAAAGCCTGAGCCAAAGCATCATCTATGGTTTTAGGGCGTGCAAGTCTCAGAACTTGTTGTGTCTCACCGTCCTTGATTCCGTCTACAAAGGTTTGGATTGAAAGCTGTTCAAGGAAGCTGTCTGGAGCAGTTGGATAAGCCAGCCTAACTAATCTAGCCACATCTGCTTCAAACTCCTGGAGATTTTCTCCTGTTTTCTGCACCCGGTTCTTGATTTGGGCATGATAAACTTGTTGTAAACCATACCTAATCTGAAGTTTCGATGTTAGAACTTCATAACATGCTTGTTGGCTCTCCGGAATCGTTTGCAGAATATTCAGTGCCTCTCCTCTCAGAGCTATTATCAATGCTGTGGCTTTTTCGTATTCGCTCCAACTGTTTGCCAGCGCAGCAGCTTCAAATTGATTTTGATATGTCGACCGTGGGACTTTTCCATCAAATGTCGGAGGCTTGATCTTCATTTTTCCACTTTCGCCGTTATTTTCCATTTTCATGTTGCCATAGGGTGATGAAGCCGGATAATCTTTTCCAATCGACATTCTTTTCAGGGACTCTATTATTTTAGAATGCTGTTCAATTAATCCTGTTATTTCTTCAAATTTTCCGTTAACTTCTCCATAAACTTCTTCGAATTTTTCGTCAACTTTATCAAATTTCTCATTCATTTCGTCGAATTTTTCGTCAACTTTATCAAATTTTCCATTTATAGAGTCCATTTTCTTATCCAATTTACTTGCAAATTGACTCACTAATTCATTGCTGTTCCGAGAATTTTCTTCCATTTTCTCATTGATTTCCTGAGAATTTTCTTCCATTTTCTCATTGATCTTCTGGGAATTCTCTTCCATTTTCTCATTCATTTTACTCAAAAATTCCATTATCGCCTGAGTCTCCATTGCTTCCTGACGTCTTGTGGTCACTGGCATAAATTTAAATCAACAAAATTTATTTATTCAATTCGAGCGATGTCGAACCTCACACCTGACACCAATGTAACGTTTTCTTGGTTTTCAAAACGTTTAGAATGATTAAACTATTTATTTACACTTATTTACACACTACTGTTCCAATAACTAAACAACTATTTCTATCAAAGTCTGTTCACAATTTATATGCACACTAATTTATTTCCACTGAACTCTTTCCGCTACGAATCACTCTGCTGAATTGCTCCCTGTGCTGCTGCGCGCCTACCCTTTTATCACGTGTGGAATTTCCAGCAGTTTCGAGAAGATTCGAGAAAGAAGCGGGTGACTCATAGACGTCTGGGGCGGTCTCCAACATTCTAGAATAGACAGGGCCGTACTCGTCACAATATAACGTTCGGTAAGAAAGAGAGCTATATACGATATCAGCGGGGGAGAGCGAGGAAGAATGAAGCCATAAAGTCTACGCAAATGCAACTGCAATCATTTGGATTTGGGAAAAGGAATTGTTATTGTTATAAATTTAGGTTAGGAGGAGTGTTTTCATTATTTCCACGATACAAATAAAAGTTATTTGTATCATGATTATTTCTTGATATTTGTTTGGAGAGTAGTTAATCATTTCCTAATCATGTCGTTATTTCATATTCAGAAATATAGATTATTAGAAATAAAAACTGTGTAAATTTCAGATGGAAATGAATGGAATATTTATATGATACTAAGTGAAACATGTCGACACAGCCACGCTTGATACGAATTTGAATTTGGTGAGCACATTTTATTTCTACTACTACTATGGATTATTACGAACGAAAATTCTAAAGTGCCCATAAACATAATACATGTTATAAACGAATGAAGGTGTTTTAAAACTTTCGTTGAAATCTTGTCCACAGCTTGGACTAATTATATCAATATTAATAATATCAAAATATCACAAGGACGAATACCCGTTGATAAATCAACAAATATTCCACCTTGATCTGAGCTAGTTAATAGATCAACCTAAACATCTACATCGAAGAAGCGATGATATTATATTTCGATGAAACACAATAATTTTTTAGGCCAGTTCATGCATCCTAGCCTCAGTCATAAGCAGTCTTTAGTCTCAAGCATAAAAGCAACGTTATTACATGCATAGGGTGCATTTATGCAGCAAAGTCATCAGCATAAGCAATTAGCACCACCTTAAGACTTTAACTACAGTTGATATGCTTGAGACTGTGATGCATAAATAGGAAAAACATTATTTGGTTCTTTCACCTGTATTTCTTGGATAAACATACTGTAAACACTCACCAAATCCTTCAATGCAGGTCTCGTTGAAAATATAAATCGGATAATTTCGTTCACATGAATGCTGTTCTTGTAAATTGATCTAAATCTTATCCTCCATAGATATAATTTACCACATATTTGCTTGAAGTAACAAGAGACCTCCTACATCCAAAGGAATACTTGAGACATCATGTGAAAATACATAATCAACCTCACAATCGAACAGACTCAGAGTATTTATTTGATAAACATTTTTTATTAGCAAATGAATCACATTGAAATTTGCAATTACTTAGAGGAGAGTGATTAGTGATTACCAAATATCCTGAATTTCCAATACAATACACTATGATAATTCTTCAAGAAAAGTCTGAAGATGTTCAAAACATTATGTGATATAAGTATCTTTTTCGAATATTATGAGAACGTTCTCTTAAGGATGTTCCTGTAAAATTCTATATTTTCTACGAAGATTCAAATGTTCTGTATGAATATTCCAAAGTATGAACGTTTAGAACCCATATATCACATTCTTTGAAATGTGAGTGTTTGCTGAGATATCGGTACCAACTTGCAGTAAAAACCACAAAAAAAGTAACCACAAAATAGAGTATTAATAATTATCTATTCTTTAGCACTCAAGCCGCAACTCGCAGGGATGAGATTTTGGCACGCATTTGTACCCACGGAGGTGGTGTGGAAATGAGTTTTTTCCATTGATTTATGAACACATTCGAACTCATATAAATTGAAGGTAATTCAACCTGTTTAATTTTTTGTACAAATGTTTTCATTTTAAAATGAGCTTGAAACAAGATATTGTAACAAAACTGAGTATAGACGCCATATTTTCAAACTGGTGTCGCCAGCGGCAGATACGTGGAATACACTGAAAAAAATATTCGACGAAATTGAAATCTTTTGTAATTCTTCACAATAATTTCGATTTGCATGTAATCAGATTTGTCATAATGTCGTGATTTATTTGGGTTGGATGTGATTCATTGAAAGAATTAGTAAATATAATGAGTTTTTCACATATTTGGAGTATAAGATTCAGGATATCTCAGTTCTAATAACAATTTATTTCTTGTAAGTACCCAAGGTCAAACCACTATAAAGCGAGGCAACTCTGCACCTTCGGTTATAGCTGATTTGTCAAGCCAAATTCTACCAAGTTCCTGTAGTCATCACAGACGTAACCAGAATGGGTAACTCGTAATGCGAGCTCCTAAAGTCATCCCGCTTGTAACAGCAATTGAAAATTGATCATGAGGAAGAACTTTGCACGATATCCCTCATGCAATGTTTGAACCGAGAGAAATTGTAGATAATTTCATATCCACTACTTATGGTTGGGCATAATATAATTCGATTCATGAGAACCAAATGAATAACTTCTGAGAGGTTTCCTAGAACACCTATGGGATAATCTGCAAACATACAAAATACAAATAAGTTCAAACATAATTCACATTGAGAGGAATTGGTTTCATCGGGAAGAAGGAGCTCCAGTAATAATGAAAAGCATGATCACAAGGACGAATATCCGTCGATAAATCAACAAATATTCCCCCTTGATCAGAGCTAATCATCCAATCCACCAAAACACCTACACCGAAGAAGCGGATCCAAGGAGAATGACTACAGCTGTTTCACAATTGTTATTGATCGTCAGGTAAACTTACCTTGGATAAACCGCAGAGAGATCTCTCGATACTTGTCACCTTTCAGATGGACCGCTGCAGTATAACAACGTACAGTGCGCCATCTGTCAGGAGCATCTTGCGAGTTCCACCCTCGAGTGCAGAATACTTTGATTTAGGTGCATGATGTTCATCCTTTAGTCACATCAGGTCGCTGTAACTGCGATATTGCAGCTTCACAAAAAACCGTCACGACATTGGAAACACTCGGTTCATGTGGATTCCCACAAGACGAAAACGTCCAACATCTAAACAAAGATAGGAATTGGTTTCACGGGGAAGAAAGAGCTCCAGTTATAATAAATAACATAATCACAAGGACGAATATCCGTTCACATTGACTGTATCATATTTCGTTACTGCATTTCATTATGCACATTTTTTCGGGAGGTTATGATGAAAAATGTTGTACCAAATCACGGCGTCTTTATATATTCGGTGGAGGAGATGATGAAAGTTAGGTTAAAACCTGTATAAACAAGTAAAAGTGTCTTGCCAATGTATAGTTCTATCATTGTATGAAGATTTCCTTTATACATTAGTTTTATACTTAAAACTGGTACTAGTTTTAACTAGTACATTAGTAAATGGCAATTCGAACCTAATTAAGTAACATTTGCAATTATGACGGACTTCATTTATCGTGAAGAAAGCTATATTTGTCACATTGTTATATTCCTGGGTCAAAATTCACTACCAGTATCGGTTAGACAACGGCCAACTTGTACAATTCAATGCGAGTGGAAATAACGTTCTTGAATATGTAAATTTTCCAGAATTTCTGAGAAAAACAGAAAATACAAAATCAATCGAAACTGCTTCATGATTTTCTGAAGAGATACATCAGATTGTCGATAAATATGAGATCCGACATTTCTTCGAGAAATCATAACATGGTATTCATTAAAATACGAACAGGGATTTCAAATCAATATTTCGTTCACATATACCTTTTAAAGTGATATGGATATATTCTTCCAAAAACCTATAATTCATTTCCATCCATTTTCGAAATAAATATGACTATTCAATTCAGACTGAGCTAAACAATACTCAAAGCCATCTAACCACCAGGTAAGAATCGACAATCCAAGCGCTCATATCATGATACGATCTCGTCTGGTATTTCGTGTCCACGGATCTCGCCATCCCGCGGATCTCGGGTCTAGCAGATCTGAGAATCCTTGCCTTGCGGTTATTCCTTGATGCTATTCGTAATGATTTAGGATCTTAGTCGGCAGAGGTGCAGTCTGCTATTTTCTCATAGCAAGTCCGCATCAGTCATCACAAATATCTCAACAGGAAACTTTTCAGAAATATAATTTACATGTTTATACATCTATACGTCCTGAAATTTTCGCTAGGGGCATTTCCAGGAAATATTGCGTGTCGTGCTCCCAGAAATCTCGCAATGGACAGTGCTTGAGAATTTCTTAAACGCTTTGCCATGAGGCTATGTGAACGAATTTCCCACAGACCTCCCATTGTATGAAGTCTGAGGATTTCCGCAAGCGATATCTTCAGGAGCTCTTTAAGAATATCGCTGTGGTGGTCATTTGGAGGAAAAATAGAACTCTCTGTGAATTCTTAGAGGAATAGCAGAAGTACTCTCAATGTTCAATGAGTGATGCCCACGAGAGTCCCGTTTTCGAGAGTCTCGTCTCGAAAACGACACGGGACTCTGAACGAGACCGTGAATTCTTCATACGATACGAGACGAGACTTTGATGAAGTCTCGTCTCGAGTCTCGTATGGTGCCATTTCATTCCAATCAAAATATAATCATGTTTTATTCTCATTACTTATAGTTATAGTTGGTTAGGGGTTACATTCCACTGTGACCTTAAGTTCTATTGTACCCCCTTGTCGGAGCTGTTTTCGCAACCTACAGCTCGCCCTCCAGCTCTAGGGCTCTGATGAATTCTAATATCTGTGAGGGCTTCAAGAAGGCTAAGTTCCCATTCCTCCTATAATGATCCTCTCCAAGATATTTCTTGTGCAGGCTCACAATGGCGAGGCATTCTGTGATCAGGTGGACAGGAGTTTCCTCCTCTTCCCCACAGAATCTGCACTCGTCAGTTTCTGATAAGCCCATTATCATTATGTGCTTCCTCAGGCGACAGTGTCCTGTGAGGAAACCAGTGGGGAGGCGTTACTTGTTCCTACTGAGATCCAAATGATTTTTGGATCTAGCTATTTCAAAGATCCGAAGGAACTTTTCAGAGTGTTCCATTCCTGGAGAATTCTTTCAGAGTTCCTCTCTTCTATTTTCTTCTTTCTCCAAAAACTCTTCCTTATAGGTACATTTGCCTATACCACAGAAAGGTTCTGGGCCAGTAGGTAGCGTTTGTGCTCCCTTTCTGGCTAGAGTATTAGCCTCTTTATTTCCTTTGATTCCTGAGTGCCCACGAACCCAGACTAAGGAGACCTTGTTATTCTTGCCTACTTCATTGAGTTTCCTTCGGCACTCTCATATCCGCTTTGAGTCGATGACATAGGAGTTCAGTGCTTTAATAGCAGCCTGACTATCAGAATGGATCACTATATCACACCCTTGATAGTTCCTTTCAAGGTTTATGTCTATGCATCTTTCGATTGTGAGTATTTCTGCCTGAAAAACACTCGAGTAGGAGCTTAGCGATAGTGTACACTTGGTACTAGGCCTGCATACTCCAGCGCCGGCCCCCATCGTGGTTTTAGAACCATCTGTATACCATTTAACGGTATTTGCTTTGAAGTTTTAGGTAGTGTATTCTTTTTCCCATTCTTTCCTTTTACAAAGCATTGAGTCGAAGTTCTTCTCGATGAATACTTTTTTAATCATAACATCACTAGGTTGGTTCGGTGATGAGATGTACTTGTTCAGAGAGGACCAGGCTCTATGACTTTTAATTCTCTCATTACCTGTACCTTCCCTAGATATTCTAAGGATAGCTTCATGGGCTACCCTATTGATCACTAGATGTAGAGGACTGAGATCTATGATGACCTCAAGTGCTCTAGTCGGGCATATTCTCATAGCCCCAGTGATGCAAACACAGGCAAGCCTTTGTACCTTGTCGAGTATTATCCTCGTGCTTATCTGCCCTGCTTTAGCAAACCAGACTACTGCTCCGTATGTTATTATCGGTCTTACAATCATGATGTACATCTATCGCAGTATTTTAGGGTTACAGCCTCAAGTTTTGCCGGATAGTCTTCTGCACTCCATTAAAGCCCTTATCGCTTCGCTAGCAGTAATTTTAACATGCTCATTCCACAGAAGCTTACTATCTAGGGTGATTCCCAGATATTTGACTTCCGACTTCCATTCTACAGCAACTCCATTTACCGAAATGGATTTCATAGCTGGAAGGTGTCTCTTCCGAGTAAAGGGAATTACTGTGGTCTTTGCTGGGTTGATTTTACTTCCCGCCCTGTATGCATGCTGACAGTTGTGATGTGGCTTTTTCTCCAGATTCTCCGTTCTTATGTAGTTATCTACTTACTGCTCTATCGTCTTGAGCAAAAACGAAGTTAGGCAGATGAGCCTAAAGAACCTGGGATCAGTCCAGTCTTTTTTCCCTGTTTTTGGAATGAAGGTTACTTTTGCCCTTTTCCGATTATCAGGTATTTGGCCCAATGCTATGCTACTTCTTGTGATTTTCAGCAGATGGGGAAGAAGCTCTTCCGCACCCTTCTGCAGGAGTATAGGAAACACACCATCTACTCCTGGTGCTTTATACGGCTGAAAATTACTAATTATACTGTGTTAGTTTCTTGGTGTACTCCTGCCGAATGTTATTCCGTCTTACCCTATTAAAGAGCCGACGGACCTCCTTTCGGAGCTTTGACAGGTTTTCGGTCCACCAAGGTGCATCCTTACTGGGTTTAGCTTTGGTGAGCGGACAGCTGGAGTCAAACGCCTGCATTATTGCCCTACTTACCTGCTCAACCCTTGAGTTCAAATCGAAATGACGGTCATCCCGCACATCAATTTGTTCTAGATTTTCGAGTCGCAGGGGAATAGGTGTTATCTCCCCCACCCCGAATGATCCTATGATCAGACAGTGATGGTTCGTCCATCACCCTCCAATAAGTAATGTTTTTCCTGACCGCAGAATTTACTATTGTTACGTCCAGGACCTCTTTCTTTGCTGTCGTGACGAATGTTGGAATAGTCCCAACATTAGTGGTCTCGAGGTCATTAGCTAAAAGATATTCAAGTAGGTGTTCATCTCTAAGGTTATTATTGGTGCTTTCCCAGATAGTATTATGCGCGTTCGCATTACAACCAAATATAATTGGAAGGCGTTTGCTTTTTCAGTAACGTACTAGTTCCTGTACCTCCTCTGGCGGTGTTATTGGCCCGTCTCCAGCGAAGTATGCGGATGCAATGATGATGTCTCAGTCAACGCCCCCAACATTCTTATTACTTGCAAGTTGATGAATTTCAACAGAACGTTTTCATATTGAATTGAATATAATTGCTAAACTTCCAATTATTTACTGAATCAATCGTACTCGGAGATCGAAAAGATAAATATATCCCCTAGCGTTGAGGCTTTAATGATCATATTGTTTTCTTACTTATTGTATAACAATTGAAAAAATGGAAGAAAATAAGTTAACTTTTATGGCAAAGAAAAAAAAGGTAATGAATTGTTATATTTACGCCTATTGCATGAAGGGAAACTGAAAAACTGGATTACTAACCAATCCAATATATTAATCTTTCACAAATATATACATATTTTTACAAACAATTTCTGATCTCAGATTATGGAAACACAAGAAAAATTACACTTATCTAACAATCGGCTAGAGCATGTGTGTTGGTGGTCGAAGATCTCAGGTTGTGGGCCTTTTTAATCCAACTTTGGTTATCGTTGGTTTGTGCTCTTGAATTGCTCGGTGTCACAGTTGGAATTGCAGGTAGTTACTCAAGCTGGTATGTCCTAAGCAGGCACTGGTTATCAGGTAGGCATGAGGAAGTACTTAGCTAATGCCAGACAAGTCCCAAAAGTAAGTAATAAATCAGGTAAATAGGTACTCGGTATCCAAAAGGTGAGAACCCAGAAAGTAACGTTCCAAAAAGTTAGATTCCAGGAAGTCAGGTTCCAGGAAGTCAGGTTCCAGGAAGTTAGATTCCAGGAAGTGAGATTCCAGGAAGTCAGGTTCCAGGAAGTTAGGTTCCAGGAAGTTAGATTCCAGAAATTCAGATTCCAGATAATCAGGTTCCAGGAAGTTAGATTCCAGGAAGTTAGATTCCAGGAAATTATATTTCAGGAAGTCAGGTTCCAGGAAGTTAGATTCCCGGAAGTTAGATTCCAGGAAGTCCGATTTCAGGAAGTCAGGTTCCAAGAAGTTAGATTCCAGGAAGTTATATTCCAGGAAGTGCTAGAAAATTCGAAGAAAATTACCACATGTTCGTTCGTGCTGGCTTTACCCTCCAGTCTATCTTCCAAAATTTCAAAAGAATGAACAATGACAAAATTCGAGCAAGAAAAATATATAGACTGGAAAATAAGCCATTTGAAGATTAATGAGATATAAACAGAATTAACTATTTGAGTCGCAGAACCTCCTGGCTACAATCTCCCAAAATGGCGTTCCAAAAGTATCGAAAACACAAAGTATGTATGTGTCAAGTAAAAATGAAGTGTTTAACTACTACTTAATATAATTTTTTATTTTGAAAGATCGTTACAGAATCTGGCAAAGTACTCAATTTGCAATGAAAAATAACTGACCAGGAAAAGATGTGAAATAAATTTTGAAAAACTGATTCTAGAGCTTAATTCGTCTTTTCGGAGGAATTGACATCAAGACTTCCTGCTGAAAAAAAACATGTGTAATGAAAAAAACCGTGCAATATGGAAACAACTTTCTTCAACCACAGTAGTAACAGTTAGACGCAAGAGATACTAGAAAGTGACACCTCATGAGCCAGAATTCAAATCATAAAATATCGGGAGCAGGTTCAACAGTTCTTCGTTGACCATATCAAATAGTGCGATAATGCATAATAATTGAGTCCAGCAAAATCCTCGTTTATTTGACGCCCAAATCTACCCAAATAATAGATCAACCACACCATACTCCAACCAAAAAAAATAGGTTTTTTTATGCAAAAAGTGAAGGACTCTTGGTCATTGAATGCCAATTCCCGAAGGAAAAGGGATACGAAAACTGCAGTTCACTGCTGAACCTTCATCCGACCAATTGTCAAAACATGCCTAGGCGTACACTATATAGATCGTCATTGCAAAAACTCATGAATAAATCAAAAAGGGACGATAAAATTTTCTATTCCAAATAAAAAGAGAATTCCGAGGAAAGAAAATTTCAATCGAGATTGAAACATTTTTTTCACTCATCAGTATTCCCGCATAACTAAACCAAAAATGTTATCATTAGTCCGGAACAAAGACTAACAATAACGGGCATGGAGGTTTATGAATTCGAAAGTCTCAAAACCACTAAAATACTTAGGTGCGTCAAGCTGGTGACAGAGTTTTAATATGTCAATATTATGGGTATTTTATGCCCATTTTGTGCCAATTTGTGTCGTATGTATTGAATTTTGTGCCCGTATAGTTTTCGAGATATTTTGAGTTTTTCAAGTGAGTCGCCAGCTTGACGCTGTGACTCATATATTGAAATTTAAAATTTTTTTTTCACTATTAAATTGTGCCCATTTTGTGCCAATTCGTGCCGTATGTATTGAATTTTGTGCCCGTATAGTTTTCGAGATATTTTGAGTTTTTCAAGTGGGTCACCAGCTTAACGACTCATATATTGAAATTTCAAAAATTTTTTTACTATTGAATTGTGCCTATTTTGTGCCAATTCGTGCCGTTTTTAGCGAAATTTTGTGCCCCTATAGTTTTCGAGATATTTTGATTTTTTCCAGCTTGCCGCTGTGGCCCATATCATCAATGATACTAAACGCGTTACAGGCAACACAGTCGAACCACTGCAGATAGATTAAATGTTTTGATACGATCTAAAAGACGAAAACGATATTGATCCGTAACGCGGCTTCTTATTTCTATCGTCTTATTAGTTTTCTCGCAAGAATATTTGGAAAAAGTGACATTCCTACGAAAATCCGGTAAAAATTCGACATTTCAAGTATTTCTGTGAAGTTGGCCGGAATCGGTTACCTCCGCCGCCTTCGGGATCGCTTTAGAGTCAGAATTTCTTGCGCTGATGAATATATGGCAACGTTGAACTGTGAATTCTAACTGATTCCGCGGAAAACTTAAGCATCGTAGGCTTTAACCGTCAGCAAAGATCGGGTACTTTTGCTTTTCAACGTCAATTTCCCTAATGTTTCTCATAGACGTTGAAAAGTGTGGAGCTATCATAACAGGTTGAAAGTGTCACATGAGTGAAAAAACAATTATTTTGATTAACATGAGGAAATTTGAATTGAAAACATTTAAATAAACCAAATTTTCGTTAGAACAAACCCAAAAAAGTATTGCGGATTAAATGTGACACTTTTGATACAAATTATATGCTCTCTTCAGTATTCATATCTCGAAATGCGCGCATTTCGCAATGATCGGGTGCTTCCATGATGTAAAAAACAGGGTGTGCTCATCTGAAAAATGAGTGACGTCCGGAAGATTGAAATACAAAGAGTTGTATAATATGTGCTTTGAATAAACATGCAAATTCGAAGCACAGAATATACAACACTTTGTATTTTAATCTTGCTGACGTCACTCATTTTTCAGATGAGCATACCATGTTTTTTACATCATGGGTGCTTCATCGAATTTAATATCGAAGCTGAATTGAGGTTCAGTGTCGACGAAGATCGCGGAATTTATTTGATCGAAAATTCGCATGAAATGATGAAGAATATGGATGAATTACCAATTTCAAGTAGTTGGATGATATAATTAGCAGTTTACGTGAATGTTCTTTCAGAGCAAGTCTCAGTTGAAATGAATTAACATCAAGATGATAATAATTTCCTAAAATTTGCCGGAATTGAATGAACTGTAGAAGTTAATATAAAATTAGGTTTGAACCGATTTTACGATTGATATTATTACTGTTTTCAGGTATTCTATCGTCTTTTGTAAGGATTTATGTTTCGATTGTGACTTTTGTTCGTATAAGTCGAACGAAAGTGAATTAAGTACATTTCTAGCACATTCCTATTCCTGAAAAGTCGATATCGACGAATCATACCATTCCATTTGATCTTTTTTGGGTGAGAACAAATTATATCGAAATCCTTAAGTAAATCAATTCATGTGATTCTATATCTATTCAGCGAAATAGGTGTCGTTTCAAGTTATAATATGAAATTGAGTTTTGATTTTTGATAGCCGATTTGTTGTTTTTATGTGAGCTCACATCTATCTCTGAGCAGTGTTACGTTTAAGCTACCCTTTGTGCGAGGGCGATTCGGAGATTCGGGTAATCGGAGATTTCACCCTATTGGCCGATGACGATCACGTGATCGTCGTCGGCCAATAAGGTGAATCTCTCGACCAATAGAGTGAAACTCCGATTACCCAAATCCCCGAACACCCCTCGCACAAAAGGCCCCTTAACTGTAATTTTATTTTGATACAGAGTACTCTTTCAATATTCTCGAGTACCCATTCTATTGATCTACCGAAAAAGACAAATCTATCCTTTACGCAGATCAGGGCGCTTCCTACCAATCGTTAGAGTAGATCTATATTCAAGATTAATCTATCACTAGTATATATTATGATTCGAATTTTTGCACTGAATTGTGCTCTCTTCGTTCCAATTTGTGTGAATTTTGTGCCAATGTATAGTTTTCCAGTGGGTCAATCACCAACCCAATTGACCCAATTTTTAGGTAATGTATGCTATGAATTTTGTACCCGTTCAGTTTTCGAGATATTTCGAGTTTTTGCCATCGATCTTCATTTTGATGCCCTCATCTGTAGCTTTTCCCAATTCTGGCCGTTTTCGTGCTTTCTATGGTTTTTTGTGCAAAACACCATTGAATTAAGAACTAGTGGTTCATGTATTGTGCGCTATGAGTCTCTGTGACTTTTTTTGGAATATTCCTGTTTCAGTATTGGAATGACTGAATGGATATAAAATAATATCGAAAAAGTCTGACTTGATGTGATGAGCCAATGTGGCGAAGCATTTCATTATCAATCATCATTATATTTATCGAGAAGGTTAAATCGTTCCCCAGCAAATAATTTCTGTTTATAGCCAAACCAAAATTTTCTGAAAAATGCTCAATCATCAGCTGAAACCATGTTCATTCAAACCGAGTAGGATAATGTATCAATACATTCTGATTTCCCAAAGAAGTTATCACACACATACATATAGTTCAACAAAGAAATATTTTATAGAAATTTGTTAGGGGTACGCCACAATGAAAATAATCAATGTGTGGAACTTCAAACATATAAATATTTATCTTATAATTTTTAGAACAAAATTTAAAAATCAATACTAAAAATAACAAAACAAATTTAAGTACTTCAATAAAATTCTTTTTCAAAATAAACGGGAGTGCAAGATGTCCTTCTCGAGGGTACCAGAGGTTTATTCACATGGTGTAAATCAATAAATGGGCATTCATTACAGATTTTTCTGTGACCATGAGAATTACCGGCCAATAAGCAAATTCTGTATAGTTGCGAAACTATTCGAATCACTTGTATATAAAAATATCCTCCCACTCGTCAAAAATTTGATGATACCCGAACAGCACGGATTTCTGAAGGGAAAGTCTATTGAAACCAATTTAATTAATTTCCTGGAATATACTTATGAGGCCCTCGATGAGAGAATTCAGGTTGACGTTATGTTTACCGATTTTACGAAATGTTTTGATAAAATGAACCATGACATATCAATGAGGAGATTATACGCTGTTGGAATCGGTGGTTCGCTGTTGAACTGGACAAAATCATACCTAATCGGAAGAAGTCAATACGTGTCTATTGATGGAGAGTTCATGTCGGAGGATATCGATTGTACGTCTGGCGTCCCCCAGGGTTCACACCTGGGTCCGCTTCTCCTTTTGATATACATCAATAGTCTACATTTCGTCTTCAAATTCTGTCGTTTTCTTATGTACGCAAATGATTTGAAGATATTTTTACTCATCAGAAACTTGGAGGACTGCTCAAACATCCAGAGGGAATTAGATTCATTCACAGAGTTCTGCAAGTTGAATGATCTCGTTTTGAATATAAATAAATGTTACGTCATCTCATTCACGAGGAATCAACTACCAATCTCCTTCGTGTACAAAATTGGCGGAACAGCTTACCCGAGTTACTAAAATAAAAGACTTAGGGGTTACGTTTGACTCTAAACTTTTGTTCAACTACCACATTGAAAGTGTTGTCGGATCAGCTAGTAAAATGCTCGGATATATTTTTAGACAATGCAAATGTTTTCGAAACACTCTAACCCTAATACACGTCTGCTACGCATACGTGTTCAGCCGCTTAAACTTTGCCTCAGTAATCTGGAACCCACAGTATAAAACTTATATCTCACGCCTTGAAAGAGTCCAGAACCGATTTCTGAAACGCGTTGCCCTCGGAATGAACCTGCCTCTCCAGCATAGTGGAGATCGCTATTCCCTTTTGAGAAAAGAATTTAAAATATTATCTCTCGAAGACAGACGTAAAATGAACGACGTCATGTTCCTGTCAAAAATCTTGGGTGGAGATCTGCACGCTGCTGATATTCTTGAAAAAATAAAAATCAACATTCCGTCATTCAATCTGAGGCAACATGAGTTATTTCATGTTGAATTCAAGCGTAGTAATTACACTAAAAATGGTCCAGTCGTTAGAATGCTACGTTCCGCCAATGAGTCGCAACACTTAGTTGACATATTTCACCTCTCGCCACAAAAAATTAAAATAATTTTGAAGAAGTCATATAATATTGCTTATTGAATCACAATTTTTTCAATTTCAGTTATCCTTTGTCTTTGTTAATTCTAATTTGTATTTACTGCCTTTTAAATCCTTTTTTTTTTGATTGTTAAAGATTGATGAGTCAGTTTATACCTCTATATTTAAATCCAACTTCAATTTTCATTGTGTTCGTCATAAGTCTTGATCGAGGTTCTGTTTATTTGTTTGCTACTTAGTTAGGATGTAATGTTAGGATGCATGTTACTACCATATAAGGCCTATTTTTGAGTTATAAACACGTCTCTTGATGTTCTCTATTGTGGATACTGTTTCTGGGTTCCACACCTGTTTGTATCCCTAATTCTCTAATAAATAATAAATAAATAAATAAAGGTCATTGTAGACTTCCCAATGGTTGTTGTTTCGCAGACAAACGGCCCAAAAATGACCAATACTCTCTTTCAGTGCAGCTTCTTCCTAAGCGACGCAACTCCGCAAAAGATGCAGCTCTATTCGGCATCAAATTGAGAGAGTTCGGTATTGCACCCAGATATTGAATATTGACTTCGATGAAAATAATTTTTTCGTAGCTTCTTCCTATTTGTAGTTGTTGCCCACACTTATTGCACATTGTCATTGAAGTCACTGCTTCATCAATCACATACTGTAAAAATTGGATTCCCTCTCGTGAAATCGTGTCAGTACAAACTATTGTAGCATGTTGGGAATTATGAATATTTCCACCATTACATTTGCCTATTTCTTGATAACTTTTGAGATCTAGAATTTTTACCTTATGATTAATTGTTGTTTGACAGTTGACTGCTTGTATCAAATTGAATACTTCAGTTTTTTGAAAACATGTAGAAAGTATATTGGCTCTCTCACTATAAGCATGTGTCAAACTATTTTTATACAAAGTCTTTTAGCCAAACTGAATATATTGTTCAAGTCATCTTGATCGATTTCAGCAAGAAACTTGCTGTCACAAAAACTTGTGGCAAGTCCTTGGATCAGTGAATAGAATGCACACATGTTTGTCAGGCCGATTTTTCCTTCCCTTGATTCTCTTAAAGAATATTTTATTATTCCTCCATTCTTCAATAATCACACTTTCAGGGGCTTCTCTAACTGATTTTCTGTAATCTTAGCTGTCGACCATTCAGACTCTGTATTCAAATAGAAAGTCCGTTTGGATAGTTTTTTTTAATGGTTTCGGATTTTCCTCTTTTCCTTTTCCTCTTTCAAAGGTGTTGTTAACTTCAATCAAGTGTATTGAATCAATACTGGTTTCATGCTGATACGATGAGAGTTCATATCCTAGCGTATTATGTAATTTAGTTTCATTAGAATTCAATATGTCTATACATATAATTATGGAGTGAATACTTTGGTTTTCTTTCAACAGAGAAATTTTATTTTGACTCACCGCAATACATATCGAAAATGTAATAAAAACAAAATTCGAAAGCAAGATTTCATTGAAGTTCCCAAAAAAGTAAACGTACTCTCAAGTGAATGAAACCCATCATTTTGTACATTGGAAAATTTTGAAGGCATAAAGGCTTGTTGAGCGATGTTCCTTCCAATTAAGTGATGGCTTTTGAAAAAGTTTTCTCAGTGTCATTGTTTTTAACACCAATCCTTCTTATTTTTCTGTTCAAAATGGAAAACATTCATGATTTTTCCAAACTTGCAATTATGGATACCTAATTGTCCGTGCACACTGGAAATTATGATTAATTGTCAGTTCAAACCAGCCGATATTGGATTGATGTCAATCCAAATTGGCAGTTATGGTTGATAGTCAGTTCAAACTGGCAATAATGGTTAATTGTTAGATCAAACTTTCAATTAGCAATTTTCGATATTTTGTTCTTCTTATTAGAGGAGCAGAAGATTTAGAAAAATATATTTTATGAGCAGAGTGTTTTACCTAATGGAACCTGGATGGGTGACCGCAAAGTAGTACGTAGGTTTGACGCATACATTGACAGATGATCAATCGTGCAAGAAATCTCGAAAACGCATCAGAACTGTTATAGAGATTTTTTCATAATTATTTTCTAATTATATTATGATGATATCTCATATACCTAATACGCAAATAAGCTACCCCGCACTATAAAATTGTTCCATATCCAATTTTTTCGATCGTACTAAAAACTTTAATCTAGCTTGAACCCAGCAGCCAAATTCCTTCCTGTAGTTTTGTACCTTTGGAAAATATCAATATTTGCGGTATTTTTCGAAATTTTTTTCTCCATTTACGCAAAATGAGATCAAAACGACAGCAAATTCGGAACTTTCTCTTTTCAATCATGGTCAGACATCATGCCAAGTAGCCCTAGGAATATCCAAAAATTTTCATAAAAATTACCATTTTTTACCGAAAGTTTTTCTTGATCTCCTGCAGTGGTTCGACGGTGTTGCCTGTAATGCGTTTAGTATTATTGATGATATGGGTCACAGCGTCGAGCTGGAAAACTCAAAATTTCCCGAAAACTATACGGGCACGAAATTCACTTCATACAAAATGGGTAAAATTCAAAAGTGAAATGAAATTTCAAATTTCAATATATGAGTCAGCGTCAAGTTGGTGACCCACTTGAAATACTCAAAATATCTCAAAAATTATACGGACACAAAATTCGTTACATACGGCACGAATAAGCACAAAAAATGCACAATTTAATAGTAAAAAAAAATTTTGAAATTTTCATATATGAGTCACAGCGTCAAGCTGGTGACCTACTTGAAAAACTCAAAATATCTCGAAAACTATACGGGCACAAAATTCGCTACATACGGCACGAATTTACATAAAATGGGCACAAAATACCCATAATATTGAAATATTAGAATTCTAGGTATGAGTCACCAGCTTGACGCACCTACAAGACTTCCATCATCCTCAGCCGGTTTCAGCGGGCAGAAGACGATGTCAAAATGAAAGATAAACGTTCAAATCGAGTAGTTAAGTCGAAGCAGGTAAAAGATAAGTGTCAGGTTCGATAAGTTATGACGAAATAGGTAATTTAGTTATGTCGAAATAGGTAATTTAGCATGAAAAGTACAACCGATATAACGTTCAAAGATAAGTATCAGGTTCGATAAGTTATGACGAAATAGGCAACTAGGCAAAATTTACATGGACCAATCAATCTCAAATGGATAGTCAAAAGATATGCATGAAAGGTAAGATACAACCGAAATAACGGAACAATATATCAATCAGATAGATAGAGAAAATATGGTTCACGACAATTTTCCATTTATAAGCATAAACGCAACACGGAACACGCAAGGATCAACCAACAATTCACAGATTTGCAGAAAAATGTTATAAGATCTTAATCAATTTCGAATGATAGAATAGTTGTTAAATCTATTTGGTATGTCATTTCCCCACCTAAAGCTCTCCATTTCAAGTGAATTTCAGAAAACCAACTAAGGATCTAATTTGAATTACAGAAAAGTTGTTGATTCTGAATGTGTGCATGTCTCTAGAAAAAACGTGAAATAGCGACTGAACCTCCGAAATGTTTCACACTACAGAGTATTATGGAAAATAAATAAAAATAGGGCGCCAGTAGATTTCCTGAAAATCTACAAAATAAAGGGATCAAAATATATCATGTTGTATGTAGATTTTCACAATTCATTATGTCTCAGAGACACAAACACAAAGAGAACAGGATCTCCAGACCCACAAAATTCATAAATACTCCAAAGCATATTTGTGACTACACCAAATTTAATCTGACGATTCTGCATATTTACAATAAGCTCCAGACAGATTAACTGGCACTTTGGAAAGCAAGCGTCATCTCAATGACAAGATAAAGGTTATATAACGCCATTTCAAATGACAAGGTAAAGATAAGATGAAGTAAGATAGCATCATCTCAAATGACAAGATAAAGGTAAGATAACGTCATCTCAAATGACAAAATAAAGGTAAGATAACGTCATTTCAACTGACAAGATAAAGGTAAGATCACTCCTGTGATGAAACACAGCTATACTGCAAAGGAAGTCACTGAGAGTGAGTTGGTTAGATACATGAACTGCCATAAAGAAAAAATTTTGATCCAATATACAGACATCAAGATAAAAACTTATAATCTAAACCCGAGATAGTTATAGATAAGAGATAAGTCAATATCAGGTAAAATCTAAGTCAAATTTAGTAACTGTCATTATCAGATTCATCCTGACTGAAGAAATTCACTGCTATCGTCATAGATTAAAAGTCTGGGTTTTTCTGCATAACCGAATACAAAAATCCACATTTGGTGGATGCGATAACTTTCACACACTTTGTAACACAAACATACTACCAACAGCAAACGTCATAAGTAGATAAGCAACCCAGAACCGCCATTCTCGAATGATTTACACCTCACACACACAATTTCCATAAAGATCAAAATTTAAAAGGTAGACAAAAAATAACGAGTTATCACCACACGAACACACTGGAATGATTCACGAACAAACCGACGATAACAATTGCTTTGACTCATCAGATAGTCGACGGTCATCTTCCCAAGCGTATGATGGCTCCAAAAACTAAGCCCACCATCAACCAGGCATCTGACTCAAAAAGATCTGAAGCTGACTCAAAGAGATCGGCATCCGTATAACCACGAGAATTTTTCAGAGTATAGATTAATTCCAGAAAAGGCATCAACGGTTCTTTGCCAGAGAATGTTTTGAAACTTCATTTATAAACAGAAACTCTAGAATTTAGTTTACGGTCGGCCTAACGGCCGACTGCGTAAACACCATAACTTCCGAAAGAAACAACTTAGAAGCTCGATATTTGTAGAGAAGATTTGGACCTTCATTACAATCCGAATTCGTGAATGGGTGAAATCCACCCAATGATTCCGCAGATATACCCATTCAAAATTTTATTTTCCCAATATTTCCGAAAATACAAATCAGATCGAATTGAAATCCAGTACTTCATCGAAAATTACAGATAAGAAAATCACAGAATTTTTTTTTCAAATTGTTATGATGACATGATCATCACGAAATTTCGCATAAAGTTGTCTTTCAGCATCTTTAAACTAGATGCGGAGTTTTGTCAGGATTGAATCAGTATTTTTAGAGTTATACCGAAAAGAGCAATGATATCGAGAGAAAAACATCGAAATTTGACATATTTTTTCCCGATAACTCCTAAAGTAATGATCGTATCGAACTGAAATTTGGTACACTGCTGTTAAATATGAAGCTCAAATTCCTACTCGATTTTTTTTCCGATATGATGAACATTTTTCGATAAAAAAATGTTTTGCAAAAAAATTTTGAAAAAAAATTTTTTTTCAATTTACTGACAGTTTGATCCTGACAAAGTTAAACTCCTAGTTGCGCGTTGTTATACTCTACCTAATCGCCAAGTTTGAATTCAATCGCTCAAGTGATCTATGAAATAAAAAATAAATAACTTCAAAATTTCAAAAGGCTATAACTCCGAAACTCTTTAATCGATTTGGTCCTCCAACGAATTTAACCACGGCATTCCAATGCGCGACATACCCTGAAAGTTTCAAGGTGCTAGCTCACTCCGTTCGACAGTTATCATGTCCACGGCCGGCCGGCCGGCCGGACAGAATCGATTTTGACACCGGATCCGTCATCAGTGAGTCCAATCTAGTCGTTTGAGACCATTTTCGACTCAATCATCGAAAATAACAGACATTTGAACAGAACGATAGCACGCTGTTCCCCTAGAACATGCGCGCAAAAATAGATACATTTACATCTGAACCTTTAACTGGGGTCGAAGTAATTTGTTTGATATATGATAAAGTTTCTTTGTCGAGCTCTGATTCCAAGTATTATTTCCAACATTATTTCTTTATTCCTATCTTGCTCTTCATCGGACTCTGGTGCAGTTTTACGCAACCTTTGCGAGCAATGAGATAACCTATCCGTGATTCTTTTGATTTCATTGTCAGAAGGTGTAACAGACAATTAGAAATAACATTTTTTTAATCAGCAATCGACGATTTCAATTCATCAAAAGATGCCCCGATCAGATAATCATCCTTGATCTCTAAAAAACTGCGATCCCCTTTTTCCTTTGCCGACAAACCCCTCAAAAGTCTACGTTTTAACTCTACTGTAGGTGGAATTTCCTTACCAATTCTAATAGTGAGTTCATAAGCAAGTTCATGTGTTTTCAAGTTGTTTGGATTCATTGTGGCTATGATGGTTGAAGAAAATGAAATTCAATCAAATGAAAATCAGAAAATTCAGTCACATATCCCTCAAAGTATCATCAGTTCAGAGCTCAAAAATCCATTCTCCTCCACAAGCAAAAGTGAAAGAGTTCAAAACAAGATAAAACACAAATCGTGGCCCCACATTGGGCGCCAATTTGTATAACTATTGAAAAAATTTAAAAAAAAAGTAAACTTGTAGGACAAAGGAAAATGAAGGGTAATGAATTTTATATTTACGCCTTGAACTCACTCAACCTACTGCATGGAGAGGAAACTGAAAAACTGGATTACTAACCAATCCAATATATTAATCTTTCACAAATATATATACATATTTTTACAAACAATTTCTGAGCTCAGATTATGAAAACACAAGAAAAATTACACTTATCTAACAATTGGCTAGAGCATGTGTGTTGGTGGTCGAAGATCTCAGGTCGTGGGCCTATTTAATCCAACTTTGGTGATTGTTGGTTTGTGTTCTTGAATTGCTCGGTGTCACAGTTGAAATTGCAGGTAGTTACGCAAGCTGGTATGTCCTTAGCAGGTACTGGTTATTAGGTATGTATGAGGAAGTACTTATCTAATGCCAGTCAAGTCCCAAAAGTACGTAATAATTCAAGTAAATAGGTACTCGGTATCCAAAAGGTGAGAACCCAGAAAGTAAGGTTCCAAGAAGTTAGGTTCCAGGAAGTTAGATTCCAGGAAGTGAGATTCCAGGAAGTCAGGTTCCAGGAAGTTAGGTTCCAGGAAGTTAGATTTCAGGAAGTCAGATTCCAGGAAGTCAGGTTCCAAGAAGTAAGATTCCAGGAAGTTAGATTCCAGGAAGTTATATTCCAGGAAGTTATATTTCAGGAAGTCAGCTTCCAGAAAGTTAGATTCCAGGAAGTAATATGCCAGGAAGTGCTTGAAAATTCGAAGAAAATTACCACATGTTCGTTTGTGCTGGCTTTATCATCCAGTCTATCTTTCAAAACATGAAAAGAATGAACAATGACAAAATTCGAGCAAGAAAAATATATAGACTGGAAAATAATCCATTTGAAGATTAATAAGATATAAACAGATTAACTCTTTGAGTCGCAAAACCTCCTGGCTACAATCTCCCAAAATGGCGTTCCTACATGTGACGAAATATCGGAAAAACGCAAATAAAATTGAGATGTTAGGCCATTTAGAATAGTTAAACTAAAAGTACTTACCCCTAATACTTTATATTAGAGCACACAAGTAACAATTTCGCAAAATCAATGAGAATACTAAACTCAATTAATCGATATATTATTTCTTTCGGAACTGGAATGAATAGACAATAGTAGAAAACACCTGGGTCTCTACCTGAACTGGATAGGGCCAACTAAGCAACAGAATTTCTAAGTACTAACATCAATTAAGGAATTTTAGGTATTTTATTCACACAAGGTAAAACTTTTTTGTTTATTCCCAACAAACACAAAATACAGCATTTGTGCAGTTACGTCATTACAAGTGCCACCGGAATGCAGTACATAAAATGTTGTATTGAAATTGCACAATCTCTGCATTGGTGATACTGCTTTCCTAAACATGCAGTTTTTTAAATCTAGCTGCTGTACAGCTTTTGTAGAACAAAATCGAAATGCTGTATGAGACAACGCTGTCTCTGTCTTTGATGCTATACCACAGGCCTACTGTGCAGGTTGAGCCATGCTGTTTTGAAACGGAAATTTGTTCTTTGTGTCGTTTTTGATTCAAGCTATATGAACTAACTGTTTGTTTCAAGTTGACTGTGTTGCAAGTGCGAAAAACAAGTGTATCGACATGATAAATTCCCGAAAAAACGAAATAAGGCAAATTAGGTGTGTGGCTAAGTCAGTTTAGATTATGCCGTTTCTTTCGGAACTGGAATAAATAGACAATAGTAGAAAACATCTGGGTCTCTACCTGAACTGGATAGGGCCAAATAAAAAACAGAATTGCGAAGTACTAACACCAATGAAGGAATTTTAGGTATTTTATTCACACAAGGTAGAACTTTTTTTGTTTATTAACGCATTTTTCTTCACTTTAAGTTGCTGTACGCAAAAACAAAGAGAGCAAAAATGATTCACCAACCGATATTGAAACAACCATCACGGTTTGATTGAGAAATATGCACCCATTTTAGAGGAATTGGAAAGGAACGAGAGAGGGTCACCCAATAATATATTATATTTATAATGTTTGATATCGCCGGTATTTCTGTAAATTCTGGTTTTTTCCAGTCATGTTCCTAGTGCAATATTTCTTTTATTCAGTTGAATTTGCTATGAATCACATTCCGTAATATACTCAACATGAACTAGGTTAACCCGGCTCCTGAGACAGATAGTATGTTTTAGGAATCAGGCTCACCTCCGAAAAACCTATATTTTTCAAGTAATCGCATTGAAATTCTAAGCATGCATACTACAGACTGTCTCTCATAGACTGAGTGTAAATAGAAAATTTTATTTTATTTTCACTTCAACCGGAAATGGCCGAACGATTTTTTCAAAGAATTTTGTGTATATTTTTATAAATTTGAATACAATGCTGAGTTTTTGGTAAATGTCGTGAAAAATTAAATAATTTGAATATTTTTTTTGTAAAGTAATCAATATCTAGATACAGAGAAAACTGCAGAATTTTTTCTACCGTAAAGCATAGTCGAGTATGCAAAAATATATACATTACATCATATAAAAAAATCAAAATTATTCGGCAATTTCGTAGACCCTCTTTTTTCACATCTGTCGATGGTAAATAATTAAGTATTAATGTGCAAAGTTTCAATTCAATCTCTTAAGAAATAATTATTTTTTCGGCAGTGAGTCTCATTCCTGTGAGTCTCGGTATACAGCCGAGCTTCTGCTGCATTGTTGCTGCTTAGAAACATCATATCGAAGTAGCACAGTCGGTGCATTACTACTACGTACAAACTGCATTACAACGAGGCATAGCTCCTCCACAACTGCTGTATAGTGGCTGTTCTTCGAACGCATTTTGAGCTGTACAGTTTCGATGCAATTCCGCGGGACATATACGGTCCGTTTCGATACAGTTACTGCACCACCATCGCTGCACTTCAAGTGCAGCAACGATGTACAGTTTTTGTACTCTTGCTGCGTTTTAGTGTTTGCTGGGTTAACTCATTTTTCTTCACTTTAAGTTGCTATACGCAAAAACAAAGGGAGCAAAAATGATTCACCAACCGATATTGAAAGGAACGGAATTAGAAAGGAACGAGAGGGAGTCACCCAATAATATATTATATTTATAATGTTTGATATCTTCGGTATTTCGGTAAATTCTGTTTTTTTCTATTAAAGTCATGTTCCTAGTGCAATATCTCTTTTATTTAGTTGAATTTGCTATGAATTATATTCCGTAATATGCTAAACATGAACTAGGTTAATCCGGCTCCTAAGACAGCCAGTATGTTTCAGAAATCAGGCTGACCTCCGAAAAACCTATATTTTTCAAGTAATCGCATTGAAATTCTAAACATGCATACAACAGACTTTCATCGACTGAGGGTAAATAGAAATGTCTATATTTTTTCGCTTCAACCGGAAATGGCCGAACGATTTTTTCAAAGAATATATTTTTGATGCAATTCCGCGGGACATATACGGTCCGTTTCGATACAGTTACTGCACCACTATCGCTGCACCTCGAGTGCAGCAACGCTGTACAGTTTTTGTACTCTTGCTGCGTTTTAGTGTTGGCTGGTCGAAACTAAATAATTATTTAATGCTCTACACAGTTATCACCTCAGGGTGAATAAGTCAGAGTTTCTGTTTCCAGAGTTTATATGTATTAGATACTTGAATAAATTCTATTCTATTCTCTTCTATTCTATTCTATTGGGCGTCTCTGTTGTAAATATACAGGATGATATCAACATATTTCTCGAAATACTTGGATGCTATGGTGATAATTTGAGATTAATTGTGCAGGTTAAAAAAACAACCCTTACATTGGGGTTCTGAAACTGTTTTATCCGTTTCAAATTCTGCCATAACGAGTCAATATTCAGGTGTCCCAAATCTTATCGGTGGTTTTCCAAGAAAAACTTTTTAAAGAAGACCATTATCGAAATTTCGCTCGAAAGCAGTGACTACTAGTTAGCTGTATCGCCCAAGCATGATGATATTCTTTTTAAATTCGAAGTTCATATCCGATTGCTCATATTCTGTATTATTCAATTCAAAATATAATTTAATCTATATAGAATATGAATAAGTGGCTAAGAGGACTGGGGAAATGAAGATTCTTTATGAGATTCTAACGTTTTGACCTTTACAAAATGATCTGGACAATCACGAGTGAGCTACTCAAAGAATGAAAGCGAATGAAACAGAAAAATATTCACAGATTTACGGTAATGAACTAAATGAAAACATAAAAAAGAAAATGCAGTTTCAACATGCCGCCCACGTTAAAAATACAGCACACAGTGGTTAATTGTCTTTTTTAGGAAGATGACGAAGTGTAATATAATAACAGGGCGTTTAAGAATATTATCCTTAGTTCTGACAGACACAACTCTTGTCTGACCGTCAGTACCTAGATTCAATTGAATAACGCGGCCTAATTGCCAATGAAATAGTGAAAGATTGTCCGATTTGATTAAAACCAATCTGTTTCAGAAGTGTTCCATTTGCTTCGTTGATGTAAGTGCTGCAAGTATTCTTCGGACCAACGGGGCCATAAAACCCGATGCATTCGTTTGACCATTTGCCACCGTGTGAGCCTATTTATATGCTGATTGGAATGAGCAGGTTCAGGTAGAGCGGTTAAGGGTTTTCAGGTGAGGAAGTGGCTTGGAGTTAAGGCAGTGAAATCTTTCGGATCATGAATGAATGGAGTTAAGGGTCGCGAATTGAATAATGCTTCTATTTGTGTAAGGACGGTCTAGAGTTATTCGTACGAGAGGATCTGATCCCCTACGACTCGTGATAAGTAAGTTTTGAAATTTTTGACGGAAGCGTCCCAAAGACCGCCAAAATTTGGAGCCGAGGAGGGATTGAAGTGCCATCTAATAGATTCTTGAGCAGCAGCATCTGCGAATAATTTATTTAAATGTCGATGAGCACTCACAAAATTTGTACTGCTGTACAAGTCAGAACACCTACCGCGACGAGCAACAAACCATTTTAAAGCAGCCAAAAATGAATTCATTGAAAGATCAGAAGCCACTTCATGATGGACCGCCTTCGTCGAAAAACACACAAAAAGGCAGAGATATGCTTTAGAGCGCCGTATTCCTCGATGTCGACTCATAATTACCTTGAAAATGCCGTCCTTATCGACTACTGTATGAAAAAACGGTTTTAATCCAGAAATGCGTGAAATAGGAAGATCTCCCATTAAGGCAGGTTGAAAGGAACGTGGATTTTGTTCGAAACACGTCATACATCTGGATAGGACTGGTTCAATGGAGCTATGAACTGAATATCCAATAAAATCGGTAAGCTCTCCGCACTTTGAAATTGGATCGTTTGGCTATCAGCATGATAATAAATCCTTTGAAAATGCACTATAATAATATCAATGAACTTCCAACGACTGAGCAGAAGGGCAGGACATTTTTTATGCAGTGAAAAAGGCCCATTTTAAGGCGACCTTCAACCCTTAGAACACACTCAGAATCAAGTTAGGGAGAGAGTTTGAGAAAAGATGTCGGAAGTTTGATGCCACTTTGAATTTTTGCAATTTCGTCTTCGAAAAATATTGTTTGAACATATTTAACGAGGGAAATCGAACATGGCAACCCTATCAGCAATGGAGCTACGATAGTAAATAACCCCCCAATATCCTCTCTCACTAGCATCTCTGAAGCAATGTAACTCATGACGATGATTTTAGACTTGAGATGAAATGAAGCAAGCAACTTCAAATTCACGAAGATGTGAGATCTCCTGCAAATGAAGATTCCATAAGTTGGTTACCTCTGAAGGAGGGGTGCTATTCCAATCAATTTTGGAAATCCAAATGAGTTGAATTGAATACTTGAGAAAACATGTAATGGGAGATATAATTCGAAGTGGATCAAAAATGCGGGCCAGGTGAGGAAGGATGTTTCGATTTGTGTACTCAGTATTCTGGACGTGATAAGAAAACTGGAAAGAATCGGAAATCGGATCCCATTGCAATCCCAGAACCTTAACGGAGATTCCATCATCAAACTGTAGAGGTGTATAGCTGGGGTGAGCTGGCCGCAAGTAACTTAGTCGAGTTACTGGTCCATTTTCTCAAATGAAATCCTCCCAGATATAAGAGCTCTATGAGCTCGGTCTGCAACAGTAAAGCCTGCTTCAGAGAAGAGGTGCCATGAACGACGTCATCCACATATGTGTTGGTTTGAACAGCCTTAGAAGCCAAAGGGAATTTGTCGCCTTCAACCTCGGCCAATTCCGTCAAAGTACGAATTGCTAAATAGGAGAATGAGGCTAAACCATAGGTCACCGTGAGGAGTCGCTATTCCTAAATAGGATCATCAGGTGAAAATCCCCATAAATTTTTTTGATAGTTACAATTACTAGGGTGAACCAAAATTTTTCTGTCCTTCGATTATCTGTGGTGAAAACAATTGTATTTGAACGAAAGTGCAACATTATTGAAACCATATCGTGCTGAAGCTTAGGACCTATCAAAAGAGTTTCAATCAATGAAGGTTGACGTGGTAAATGAGCGGAGGCATTAAATACCACCCTAAGTTTAGGCGTAGAACTATCTGGTTACAAAACGGGGTGATTTGGAATATGGTATTGAGAATCACTCTCACAAGGCGTATTAAGCTCCATGTGCCCTAGATCTGAATACCCTTTTATGAAAGAGAAGTATTGCTCATGCAGTAATCTCCTTTCCAGTGACTTGAACTGACGAAGCGGAATCTCTTATATTCCAGGAAATTCTATAGACACGGAAATTGCTTGAAAGGAAGGTAAACAATAAAACGATCTCCGAAATTACGAGAAGAAGTTTCCGAAAATATCTGTTCACACAGCAAGGCCTTTTCCGAAATAGCATATTGACTAGGGAATCCAGCTACTTTCCACCTCCTTTTGATGTCATAATCGACTTCTTCCATAGAAGAATGGCACAAAAATTATGAAATTGAATGGCTCAAGGCTGCAAATTCAATATTACCCATAAAAACATGTCCCAATTGAGTATAAACAGCATCTGGCTCCCGAAAGATCCGTGAATATCTCCATTCAGGAGAATTTTGGAGGAAAGATCAGCTCCTAAGAGAATATCTATGTCTCCCGGTTTTGAAAAGTTGTGATCAGCAAATACTTAACTCGAATTATTCGGTAAGATGCATAAAACAGGAGCAGAAGGTAATCGGTCACAAATTTTTCTCAGAACAATAACCTCAATATTGAAGATTGTACCGGTGTCGAAATGAGGAGTTATTGAAAGTGATATACAACCTACGCTTGAAGCCGTGCTCATCGATTCTAATCCGTTAAGATTAATGCTCAAATCGTTTCTGCGAAAATCTAACTTCTGAAGAAAACGTTGGGTCATACTTCCCGAATCTACAAACGATTGAAAACGGTGAAAACTATCCAAAACATTTATTTGGCTGTTCCGAGTAAACACTTGAAATTGATGATTGAAAACCCGTATTTATAGAGGGGTGAGGTTGTTGGATACTGTGCGAGTGACCTGCAGCTATAATTTTTTGAACTGCGGGAGGATCCGAATGTAAGAGTGTGTTAGGTAGTTGGCCACACTTGAAATATGAGTTTTCGACTGAAAAACGGAAATTGAATGTTTATTGAGACCATTAAGGAATAATTTTCTCCTTGAATTAGATTGAATCGACTCAACTCAATTAACTTGGGACATCGATAAACTAAATGATGTGATTTACACAAATGACATATAATAGATGAAGTGCCTGATGTCTGTGAAATGAATGAATTACTACTTAAAGGCTTTTTAATCTGTGTGTTCTTTCTCGGGCTCCTAAACAGATAGTAACAAAATCACAAAAATTATCGATTTTCAAATTCAGTAGAGCACGCTTATCTTCCTCATAAGTATCTCAAATTACTTGCAATTTCTTTGAATGGTCTGAGGCATGCTTGGGCTGTTTTCAATTTTAGACCAATAAGCCACAGCTTAATGAGGGGTATTCTTGTATCTGTCTGTGTGGGTGTGATAAACGATTTTATAATTAAGCGAAGTCATAGGTAATGTTTGAACAAGTGAATAGGCTGGACCCTTTAGAGAACTCAAGAGATAGTTGAATTTTTCGATGTCACTGAGTTTTCTATAGTTATGGACAACGGCATTGTACATATCGATCCATGTTGGAAACTCCGTAATGTCACCCAAAAATGTTTTGAACTCGATCTGTTTCAGTTGAAGATCACAAACCTGATCATTTTCTTTGTCCTTTTTTATACATTTTGAACTCAAATTATGAATTTACTTTCAGAAATTTTTCATCGAAATGTTTCCTAACAACATCCTGTTCCTCGAAAGTTACTCCTTCAACGGAGTCAGCGACTCCTATAATGACATGATGATGAGCGAAAAAATCATCTCTAATCCGATCCACATTTTGCATGGATACTTTCAATAAGGAAAATGTCAGTTTCTGCATGAATTGCAATTCTATAAATGTCGTCTAATGAATTAAACTGAGATTGAAGCAGATTGAGAGACTTTCCCAATTTCTCTGCCATAATGAAATGAATGAAAGAGCGAAAAGAAAATGAAAATTATGAACTCTTCATGTCTACTCCAAATATATATTTAGCAAATTTCGCGACATATGTTTCGATCGCTTCAAAATTGGGGTCATCTTCAGGCATCTGCAGACACATTCGAAAATTGTAAGGTCACATACGTAGAATAACAAAAGACAATAACAGAAAAATACACAAAAAGAGTAAACACTGGTATGAAAAATAAATAGTAAAATAATAAAATACGCAATAATTATTCATGAAATTTTTCTCAAATATATGATGGAATGTCTCAAACAACTGAGGATTGCAAACTGAAATCAAATAATGCATTGGCAGGAGACTCCGTGACTTTTGCGATACTCTCGTTCGAGACTCGAGACGAGACTGAGGACTGCGAGGCGAGACTCGAGACGTGACTTGCGACTTCGATTTAAAAAACGAGGAAAGTTTTGTCTCGTTGGTCTCGTGGGTATCACTACTGTATTGCCTGTGAAATAGTTGCATCGACCGCGATCCACACCTCCACGGCGCCCCAATTGTTCTTTTCCTACCCTTACGCTCTTGGAATTACATGTGTAACGGCTCTCAAACGAATTGCGATAACCAAAGATGGGAGGAGTTTGAATAGTATGATCCACGTGATTGCTAATTCGAACTGAAATACAAATTGTTCGCATCGATACAGAACATTGAATTTCCACCTGATGGTATTTTATATTCTATTGAAATCAATGTGAGAAGTTACTACTGACAGATCTCATATGCACAAGGCTCGTATAATATTTAAGCTTCACGCGGAAAGCGAAAATTTACTAATTGATCCTCCTTTAGTTTCATGAGGTAGAAAATCACATTACTTCAATTATTATTTTGAGTGAGGCTTATCGGCGCTACTGCGATGAATAATGCAGTTAACAATCCATTTAGAGATATATATAATGTGAGGTTCTACTGAATAGGTTATTTCTTCTTTGAATTTCTTTCGAACATATACAAGTTGTCTCTGCCACTAGGTAATTGTTCAACATTGAAGTCATCCGTGAGAAATAGATGATCCCGTGAAAATATGATAAGCTACAAACCCTCCCGATTTCTTCCATGTTCTTACAGAGGTTCATAACTTCTGAATCAACTACTTTCAAGATCAGAATTATGTTTTGATCAAATTTTTGCGTGCAAAACCTAAATCTACATAAATATCTACATCACTTGCCAAAAATCCTCTTCCATAGGATCTACTGCGATGCATAATTTACATCAACAATGTAGCTAACAATACATTCTCGTATATACATGATGTGAAGTACTATTCAGTAAAACATTTCTATTTTTCAATTTATTCTGAAGAAATTGAAAAGGAGGTACTTGAAAATATTGACATTCTGATCCTCTCCTACTCTCGCCGTGTTCCTACCAGAGGTCCACTTCTGAATCAACTACTTCCAACTTCAGAATTCGGTTCAGATAAAATTTGTGATTAGGAAAACAACAACTTCATTAATATCTGCCTTACCCGCGGGAAATTTTCCATCGCTTATTCAAGATCTTCCAAATACCAATCAGAAACATACCCTTGGTCTTTACCATAATTCCAATTTTGCCGGTCGCTCTTGTGGGCTGAAGAACAAACAACATTTTTCAGGAAAAGTAACCTTTAAGATTTAATCTGGAGGAATGAAGACCATAGAAAAGTCGGAAAATGAACTGCGAAATCGATTGTCGGCATTTACTCCTCGAGAAACTCAACAACTCGACAACAACAATACTTCACTCTCTCCCGAGGCGGAATAAACAGGAATTTATTTACAGTCGAAACTGAAAGTTTATGTTCGGTTGTTTGCTTTCAATCAACTCGGTCTCGTGAATTTTTCGGGTTGTCGGTATTCCGTTCCCATTTCTTTACGAAAAATATACAGCGGATTGTGTATTGACTCTCAATAAGTTCCACGAACAACTACTGTATACAGGTCAAAAGCTTTCTGGTTACCAGTGGAACACCTCATTGATGTGGATAGAGGACATCTGTGTTAGTTGGGAAATAGTATTTGAAATCACCAAAAAACTCTTGTTCCAAATATACAGAGTGTTTCTGCAGAAATATTAAACGCATTTTAATTATGTTTTATTAGTGACGACATCACAAATCCGAGTTGGCGGAAAAATAAAAAAATCTAGTTTAGCACCTTGTGTTATATTTCGAAGATGATTCAATCCAGATATCGGAAGGGCTCTTAGATTCATTTATCGAATCAGATTGTTCAAATGTTCATCGTAGCTTCCTCACGTCATAAAGGTACGTAAGTGAATATTATATAAAACTGTTACTCAAGTCCGAAGCTATTGTGTCTTCTTCGAAGCCATAGACCGAGCGATCAATCAATCCTTATGTGGTCGGTGTCCATATAAAAACAGTTCTCCTTTCCTTCAGTAGGCAGAGATCTTTCATTTTCGAGCATCGAGCGAGTGCACGAGGGAACAGGCCAGAGTTAGATAAGTAAGTAGTGAATTAAAATAGCTGAACAAATTCATCTCGAGAAACCCTCCTCGTTAAAAATTTTCGCAACCGCCTGAATAAAACTAACATAAAAAAAGTTTAAAAAACTACGAAGCCGAAATGACTTCAACAAAAAGCTGGTCTTTCGACATAGAAGTAGAAGAAGAATACTTCAGCTATCCCAAGAAAGTTTGACGAGTCCCGTCAAGCCAAGTGATGATACCGACACACACTTTGAATTCTTTCGGCGTCTTACAGACAGCAACACCAATGGAAACAGAAAAAAGTATCGTGAGATGAGTTTCTTTATTCAGGAGGATTTTTGTGAGAATACGAAATACTACTTATTACATTATTTATTATGAGTCAATCGGATATCGGAATATGGATACATCGAATGGACTACGGTCGTCAACCTAATTACCTGTTTGAAAAATGTACAATCATTCATATTATATTGCAGATTGCTATATCAGCAATAAGGACTTTCCATTAGCACTACATCTGCCCCGCGAATTGAAAATAATTTTGTGTCAAGTTGTAAACAGATATTATCCTTATCAATCAGCTATCTTATTTTAATACATAAAATGAGAACAATAACTAACCTAGCCTTTTCCATAATTCATTGAAATAATATCCCAACAAACACAAAATACAGCAATTGTGCAGTTACGTCATTACAAGTGCCACCGGAATGCAGTACATAAAATGTTGTATTGAAACTGCACAATCTCTGAATTGGTGACACTGCTTTCCTAAAATTGCTGTACAGCTTTTGTAGAACAAAATCGAAATGCTGAATGACACAACGCTGTCTCTGTCTTTGATGCTATACCACAGGCACAGACCTAATGTGCCGGTTGAGCCGTTGTCAATCGTCGTCGTCGGCCATGCTGTTTTGTAACGGAAATTTGTTCTTTGTGTCGTTTTTGATTCAAGCTATATGAACTGACAGTTTGTTTCAAGTTGACTGTGTTGCAAGTGCGAAAAACAAGTGTATCGACATGATAAATTCCCGAAAAAACGAAATAAGGCAAATTAGGTGTGTGGCTATGTCAGTTTAGATGATGCCGTTTCTTTTGGAACTGGAATGAATAGACAATAGTAGAAAACACCTGGGTCTCTACCTGAACTGGATAGGGCCAACTAAGAAACAGAATTTCGAAGTACTAAGATCAATGAAGGAATTTCAGGTATTTTATTGACAGAAGGTAAAACCTTTTTTGTTTATTAACTCATTTTTCTTCACTTTAAGTTGCTGTACGCAAGATCAAAGCGAGCAAAAATGTTTCACCAACCGATATTGAATCAACCATCACGGTATGATTGAGAAATATGTACTCATTTTAGAGGAATTAGAAAGGAACGAGAGAGTCACCCAATAATGTATTATATTTATAATGTTTGATATCGCCGGTATTTCTGTAAATCCTAGTTTTTTCTATTAAAGTCATATTCCTAGTGCAACATTTTCTTTATTTCGTCGAATTTGCTATGAATCACATTCCGTAATATGCTCAACATGATCTAGGTTAACCCTACTCCTAAGACAGCCAGTATGTTTCAGGAATCAGGCTCACCTCTGAAAAACCTATATTTTTCAAGTTATCGCATTGAAATTTCTAAAAATGCATACTACAGACTGTCTTCCATCGACTGAGGGTAAATAGAAAATTATTTTTTTTCGCTTCAACCGGAAATGGCCGAACGATATTTTCAAAGAATGTCGTGTATATTTTTATATATTTGAATTCCATGCTGAGTTTTTAGTGAAATGTCGTGAAAAATTAAATAATTTGAATATTTTTTTTGTAAAGTAATCAATATTTAGATACAGAAAAAATTGAAGAATTTTTTTTACCGTAAAGCATAGATGTTGAATATGCAAAAATATATACATCACATCATATGAGAAAATCAAAATTATTCGGCAATTTCCGAATGAACTGGAAGTCCTGTACCCTCTTTTTTCACATCTGTCGATGGTAAATAATTAAGTATCAATGTGCAAATTTTCAATTCAATCTCTTAAAAAATAATTATTTTTTCGGCAGTGAGTTTTATTCCTGTGAGTCTCGTTATACAGCCAAGCTTCTGCTGCATTGTTGCTGCGTAGAAACTTCATATCGAAGAAGCACAGTTGGTGCATTATTACTACGTACAAACTGCATTACAACGAGGCATAGCTCCTCTACAACTGCTGTAAAGTGGCTGTACTTCGAACGCAGTTTGAGCTGTACAGTTTCGATGCAATTCAGCGTGACATATACGGTCCGTTTCGATACAGTTACTGTACCACCATCGCTGCACTTCAATTGCAGCAACGCTGTACAGTTTTTGTACTCTTGCTGCGTTTTAGTGTTTGCTGGGATGGATATCGAATATCAAAATATATGGAATAATTAACATTATGGGTTCATGAAAGGTCACTTTCGTTTATATAGCGCACAAACACCTTAGTTCGATTTTTATGAACGGCACATTCCTTCCTGTTTTTTATAGATCGCACATTTGGAGTTTCGTCTCATATTGCAACATACGGTCCGTTATAAACACTTTGCAGTTTATTGCCACTTTCATTTTTCAGGAGAATTAAATCATTTTTCTTGTAACTAACAGGATTTGTTTTTTCATCATACACCAATTTTCTCTTGAGTTTAGCAGATTCTAAATTTCTACTCGCATCCCCTTGCGCTCTTTGTAATCTAAATCTAAGCTCTAATGGATACGAGTCGGCATTATACAGGGGTTCTAAATTATCATTGCTTGTCAAATGGTAGAGTGAATTACATTTTTTGCCGAAAACTTATTCGTAAGGTGAGTATTGGGTGCTACAATGGAAAGAGGTGATATACATGAAACAGAAATAAAAAATTACAGAATAACAGACATTTGGACAAACGGTAGCACGCTGTCTTCCTAGAACAAAAATAACAGGTCTGCTGCACTCGAAACGATTTATTTCCTTATAGCTTGCAATGAATTTCGACAAGATCGCTTATCAGCATCAGGATTTACAATTTATCACCGTTGTTGACGTTAGTATATACTTTGAATGCCTCAAGATGACAAGTAACCTTGCCGAAATGCATTGCCATCTGTAAGAAAATGAAGCAGACTTATTTTCATTTCCGTGCTATTGTTTTGTTCAAATGTCTGTAATTTTGGATGATTGAGCCGAAAATGGCCTCAATCGACTAGGTTGGACTCACTGATGACGAATTCGGTGACAAAATCGAAACTGTCCGGCCGGCCGTCCGTCCGGCCCTGGACACGATAACTGTCGACAAAAGCAAGCTAGCAACTTGAAACTTTCAGAGTAGGTCGCGCATCAAAATGCCGCGGCTGAGTTTGTTAATGGGCCAAATCGGTCGAATAGTTTTGGAGTTATAGGCACTTGAAATTTTGAAGTTATTTCTTTTTTATTTCAGAAACTACTTGAGCGATTGGATTCAAACTTGGCGATTAGGTGGAATATAACGACAAGCAACTTTGACCAAAATTTCGTCAGGATCATTCTGTCAGTAAATTTAAACACAAAATTTTTTTCGAAATTTTTTTGCAAAAAAATTTTTTTTTTCGGAAATCATTCATCAAATCCGAAAAAAAATTCCACCCGCACTTTGAGCTTTATATTTCAAAGCAGTGTACAACATTTCAATTCGATACGATCATAAGTTTCGGAGATATCGGGAAAAAATATGTCAAATTTCGAGGTTTTCTTCTCGATATCGTTGTTTTTTCCGGTAGAACTCGGGAAATACTGATTCAAACCTGATAAAACTTCGCAGCTAGTTTTAAGATGATGAAAGACAACTTTATGCGAAATTTCGTGATAATCGTGTAATTAGAACAATTTGAAAAAAAATTTCTGTGATTTTCATATCATATCATCCTCATTAGATTCTGTATGAACCTTCGAACTGTAATTTTTCGATGAAGTACTGGATTTAAATTCGATCTGATCTGTATTTTCGGAAATATTGGAAAAATAAAATTTTGAATGGGTGTATCTGCGGAATCATTGGGTGGATTTTACCCATTCACGAATGCGGCCTTCGTAATTAAGGTCCAAACATTCTCTACAAATATCGAGTTTCTAAGTTGTTTCTTTCGGAAGTTATTGTGTTTACGCAGTCGGCCATTAGACTGACCATGAGCACAATAACTTCCGGAAGAAACGACTTGGAAACTCGATATTTGTAGAGTAGGTTTGGGGCTTAATTACGAAGGTCGAATTCGTGACTGGGTAAAATCCGCCCAATAATTCCGTAGATATACCCATTCAAAATTTTATTTTTGCAATATTTCCAAAAATACAGATTAGATCGAATTAAAATCCAGTAATTTATTGAAAAAAAAATTTCAAAAAGCACTGCCGTGAAGGCAGCAGCTTCTGCGTGCATGTTCAAATTCGTTGCTGAAGCGGTCATCGACATTCAACATGCGCGCAAAAGCTGCTGCCTTCACGGCAGTGCTTTTTGAAATTTTTTTTTCAATGAATTACTGGATTTTAATTCGATCTAAGTTCTAAGAATAATTTCCGGTGATGATGGTAAGAACTGATGGTCTTTGAAGAGATGGCATCGGCAAACTATACGGCTTGTTCATACTATCAAACGAAATTTCCCTTGAGATGAACCAGAAAATCTCAAAATAAATATTCGGTGGTCCCATAAAATCCCTGCAAGGATTCACAAAAAAATTCGACTGATTTGCTTGAACTTACCAACTAGAAAGGGATTCACGACACTTATTAGTAATTTTAATTGAATAGGAATGAAACAAATCCTCTGAATCTAGAGCAAATCAACTTATTTCGGTTTCCAATGAATTTCACGTTCGAAATGATCTCTTTTACGATAATAATTTGTTTGTGTCAAATCAACTTATTTCGGTTTGCAATTGATTTCACGTTCAGAAAGATCTCTTTCACGATAATAATTTTTTTGTTTCCAACACATTACGTTGGCGGGCAATCCAGTTCTATACAGGGTGATTCATTAAGGGTGGCCACCGGCCGTATCTCGAAAACCGTTTATCCTATAACTTCCGGAAAAAAATCTAATGACAAAATCGGCCACTAGAAAATGATTAAAAATATTTTAAAGTTCGTAGTTCTCCACTAGAGGGCGCAATCTATCACTTGTAAAATATAATCTCATTTTTTACGAAATATTCTCCAGCTAACAGTGGTAAAAAATAATAAAATAAGAAAATCCTCTTTCTATTCAACAACTTTTGTTTCACTAATTTTTCTATTTTTCCTATTTTTTAGTGATGGAATGGATAAACTTTTCTTCACAAGAAAAACACTCTTACTTTTCTATGCGTGAACCGATTTTCACGTAATTTAATTTCATTCAGAGGCCATCAAAGGCAGATCACAGAAAAATATGACAACAACATACCGGGTGATCCAATTAAAAACTACATGCTCTTTTATGTCACTTCATCTTATTTATGCGTTTTACTGGAGAATTTCAAATGCGATGCTATAATTCTAACCGACTGAGAATAAGCCAAGTAACATCTCCCTTAGACTTGTTGAAACTGCAGACAGATATCTTCGATCATTTCGAAGATATTTACATATTTGTAAATTTTTCATAAGTGTTGACCAGCCCTGTGAAATTCAGGAGGAATTAAGTTGTTTCATCATCTAAACAATTAGATGAAAGGAAAAAAACTCATCAAAAATGTATGTCACCCACAAAACAAGCTGATGTAGATCCAGTAAGCTTTGGCGTTAGTATTTATTTTCGGTTTCTATAGCTGTAAAATTTATTTAGATCCATTGTAAACTACTCATTTATGATGCCTCATTATTCAAACGAAAAAGCAAATGATATGCTTAGTGTTTATTCTGAATTTTGAGAAAATGCAGTAGCTGAAAGGGAATACCCGATACGATATCCTGAAAGATGTCGTCCTTCCGAAAAAGTATTCAAAAGATTGACACGAAGAGTGCGAGAAACTGGTAAGGTTCAATATGTTGGAAGAGAAAATAGAAAACGTAGAAGCCGTAATGAGGATAAAATCATAAAAGTTCTGGCTTATGTTTATTCTGAACCACATTTAAGCATCCGAAAAACTTGGAAGAGATCTGGGATGGAATTATTCGCTAGTTCAAAGGATACTAAAGGACATTAGCTGCATCCATATCATTTTGTCTTTCACCAAGAATTGAAAGACAGAGATTTTGGTCAACGACTGGAATTTTGCAATTGGTTGAAAGGAATGTTGAAACTAATTTGCTTGAAATTTTAACGAGAGATCCTCCAATTCTTTCAGAATATATTGCTATTCAAAGCAGGTTAGATATGTGGTATCAACAAGATGGTTGCCTGGCACATTATGCTGCTAATGTTAGGGAATTTTTAGATAGGTACCGTCTTCTCAAAGAGGTGGATTGGACGAGGAAGTATTTTTCCATGGCCAGCAAGGTCACCCGACCTCACAGTATTAGATTTTATTTTTGGGGAAGAATTAAGACTTAGTTTTCCGAACACTCCCCACTACAAGGGAGTATATGAAAAATAGATTTCGACAGACAGCTGGAACTTTTTCTCATACTGAAATTGTGGCCAGTGTCAACTCGACGGAATAAAGACTTAATTTATGTATAGAAAATAATGGTAGACATTTTGAATATTTGAAATGATTAGGTGTAAGGGCTCTTTTTTTGTTCGAATATTCACTTTGTTGCTAATGTTTGTTTCAGTTTATCATATAATTTTTATTTCATGTGTGTTGATTATTTTGCTGCGTTGTCATGACGAATAAAGTCACTTCCTTGTTTGTTCAAGCTCACAGAGATGATCAGCATTGATCAAAATTCACAAAAATATTAATATCTTTTAAATGACGAACGATATCAGTATGCGGTCTTAACAAGTCAAAGGGTGATGTAGCTTGGCTTATTCTCAGTCGTTTAGAATTATAGCATCGCTTTTGAAATTCTCCTGTAAACCGCATAAATAAGATGAAGTGACATAAAACAGCCTGTACTTTTTAACTGGATCACCCGGTATGTTATTGTCATATTTTTCTGTGATCTACTTTCGATGGTCTTCGAATGAAGTCGAATTACGTGAGAATTGGTTCAAGCATATAGAAGTAAGAGTGTTTTTCTCGTGAAGAAAAGGTTATCCATCCCATCACTAAAAAATAGGAAATATAGAAAATTTGTGAAACAAAAGTTGTTGAATAGAAAGAGGATTTTCTTATTTTATTATTTTTCACCACTGTTAGCTGGAGAATATTTCGTAAAAAATGAGATTATATTTTACAAGTGACAGATTGCGCCCTCTAGTGGGTAACTACGAACTTGAAAATATTTCTAATCATTTTCTAGGGGCCGATTTTGGCATTAGTATTTTTTTCCGGAAGTTATAGGATAAACGGTTTCCGAGATACGGCCGGTGGCCACCCTTAATGAATCAGCCTGTATAACATCAACACCGGCAATTCATTGTATTGAACAGATTTCAATAAATAATGACATATTATTTCGGTAATATTATAAACTTCAATGGTATAATCAGTAAAATATTCACTTACTGGTGTTCAACTAGGTCAAGAGATGGGACTACGATATTAATTTATATATTGTCATATTTTCTGAACCTGAATAGTGGGAGTGAAAATCCAGAAAGAACCTACAGAATAATGAAAAATCTTTGATCGATGACATGGCTAATTTATAATAATATAATGACTAGTGCATACCTTGGTGGGATATTTATCAATTATGAAACAATTTTTTATCTGTGTGTTGACTATTTCTGTTATGTTTATTTGCATAGTAGATTTAAAGCTGAAGTGTGTTAAACATTTCATTGATTAAAAAAATTGTCCAACAATAATTCTCATATTGAATGAAAAACTTGATCCCGGTTGTGAGATAAGCGCTTGGAGGTTGAATCGAAATTTCATAAGTAATTGCGATTAGAAGATGAGAAAATTATTTTTATATGGACAAAGTTACGCGTAGTCAAAGTCAGTACTTGGATAGTTGACAGTTCAGCCTTTGGCTTCATACAAGAGCACAAATGTTCTAAACCCCATGCTAATGTATGTTTCGAATATTTTCACGATGAATTTCCGACTGGGAGAATGTGCATTATACGGAAATTCATTTACTGGCGTTAATGACTGGTGAAATGACGATGAAAATTGTTCTCATCTAATTCGATCAATGAATTTGAGATCTATTTTCGAACTAAAATAAAAACAACGAAATTTCAAATGAAAAAAAATTCTAGAAAAGCACTGACGTGAAATCAGGAGTATCTGTGCTCTTGCGCACATTTTTATTATTGGAATCAAATATTCTATCCGTGAGAACAATGAAAAACTTAAACCGTCGTCAAAAATTTAAATTTTCAACGAGAAAACGATCTTTTAAATTTGTATCCACATATTGGCTGTTCAAACGGACGAAACTTCGCGCTTTTCGTGACGTACGGCAATATATCCACTCTCTCTTCTCTCGTACCTTCCTTTCTAGCAAGCCAATAGATAGCGTCGGCTGTATATGACGCGTTTTTTCCCGCTTCGACCTTGCGTCCCGATTTGAACATTTTTAATACTGAATTATTCAAATTCGCGAAATATTGAAGTGTGTGATAGCATACATTACATTATTTGGTAACGATATATAATTGAAAAAACATAAAACTATGATAATTCGTATAACATGCAAGAGACCTATTGTGCTTAATTCCGTCAACGCGGTTGAAGCTGGAAGTTTGGTTCTATTTACGAGTTTTCGAAAAGAAACTTGAAGAATTAACTTGCTCATAAAAAAATTTAAAACTGCGGTACTTGAGATCCACCGACATTTTCCTACAAATATTTGATTCGAAAAAAGTCATTTTTCAGTAAATTGTTTCGCGGAAAATGGTATTCACTTGATAACATCAATGGGAGTTGTATTTATGAATAAGATTAGCGATTGTCACTGGCTTGGCAGAGCATTGTCAGCAACATCTAGCGGAGTAAGGGAAAAACCACTAGCATGAAAATTTTAATTTCCGGATATGAATGAGAATTAAATGGTAATCAGGGTTCGACATTCAGTTTGTTAGTTTACGCTCAAACGTAGGTACTACTTCCATACAAGTTTTTGCTCCTAAAATGGTTTTGAACTCGGTTTAGAAAGCTGTTGTCGAATTGACTGATTGAGAAATCATGGTGAAAGGAATTACATTCTGCCCTTCCATCTTTTTGGGTCCTCTCGGCCTGGCTGGACGCATCCCTCAGAAGAAGAAATGACCAGAGCGAATGCTGTTGAATGACTCCGAGCTATAAGAACAAGAGAGCCGCGAGATTTTTGCGCCCTTAGTTCTAATTTAGGTGCAGTCGGGTTGATTAATACTGTTCACTGGTCAACGAACGTATTTTTGAGTGTTTATTATTTGGCCGGGTCGCTGTTGGAGACTTTGCGTGGTTGGTGTTGTCTTTGTCTGTTTGGATTCATAATGAATTCAGTCAGCAACATTCTTGAACCAAACTTCGATAGGCAGGATATGCTGCGATTAGACTATTTATTGAAAATTGAGGAATTGAGGAAAATTGATCGCTTTTCAAAAGACATTTACAGAAAAAAACTGAATAAGTGGGTGTGAAATAAAATTTTCTCGAATTTTTTTTCGTGTTCGTGATTGCCCAAATGCCCTGGGAAACAGCGTGCCACTCACATACAATCTTCACTAACCGCGCCCCCTCTCCTCAATTGACTAATAGCTTCTGAAAAAGCCACAACGTAGCGAAACGCGTCTCGTGTCAACTCAAAATGAATAAAGATCAACTCGTATGTGTGTTTCATTTAAGTAACTGACTCATAAAATGTATGTAATATTTGTAACGCCTTCCAAATAATTAAAAATACTTGACTGTACAGATATCTTCAGCCATACGATTTCTATCAGGGGTCCACTCATTTACTTTTTCATAGATTTCGATATTAATGGATACACTGTATACGACCCAATAACCCCTTATTTGAGAACCCTTCAAACCGCAAATCCTATTTTAGATATAAATCCCTTTTCGAAATACCGTAATCTTCCCCTAACCTTGGGAAAATCGAAGAATTTCCTGGCCCCATTGGCCTTTTCCTCCCCTCGAAAGCACCCTCGCACGGTAGATTGTCAATGCGTGAAAAAAACTAAGCTGATTATTCTCCAACCCGGAATACGAAATCCGGGTCGAATTGCAAATTATAGTCCGGTGAAATTGGGCCCAATTTCAATTCATCTAAAGCAGTAATCCAACAATAAGTTCTTTGAATTTCTTGTTTTTCAGGACGGAGCAGCTGGTGTTATATTTTTTCTTGTTTGGAGTTTTTCGATTACACGGATTGGTGGCCAGGTCTGCTTTAATTTGATTTCTGTTCTTGTTTGAGTTATTTCGGCGTGAATTAATTTCACAATGGTGTTTCAGTGGACAATGGGTTCAGTGCGATTCTGTCTAAATTGAATCTTCGAACTGAAATAGCAGGTGTGATAGTTTCTGCACACACAGTAGACTCGTGTCGAAATTACATAGAAAAGCATAAATTTGCATTTATTTGGTTGGTTCCATTCACACTTACAAGTACGAGAACTGTTTTTACTTACATGGCACAACCGATGGTAATGTGTAAAATTGAGTCACTGTGATCGTGAAATGTGACATTAATAATGGTGCAAGTAGAGCGTGTAGTCAGAACCTGCTTTTTTGCGCGCATGTTCTGGGGAATCGTTTGGTCCAAATGACTGTTATTTTCGAATCTTGAACCGAAAATGGTCTCAAACAACTAGGTTGGACTCACTGAGGACGAATCCGGTGTCAAAATCGATTCTGTCCGATCGGCTGTCCGTATGTACGATAGTTGGTAAGGGGTTACGTTCCACTGCGACCTTAAGGTCTATTGTGCCCCCTTGTCAGAGCTGTTGTCGCAACCTACAGCTCGCCCTCCAGCTCAAGAGCTCTGATGAACTCTAATATCTGTGAGGGCTTCAAGGAGGCTAAGTTCTCATTCCTCCTATAATACTCCTGTCCAAGGTATCTTTTGCGCAGGCTCACAATGGCGAGGCATTCTGTGATCAGGTGAACAGGGGTTTCCTCCTCCTCCCCACAAAATCTGCACTCGTCAGTTTCTGATAAGCCCATTCTCATCATGTGCTTCCTTAGGCGACAGTGTCCTGTGAGGAAACCAGTGAGGAGGCGTAACTTATTCTTACTGAGATCCAGATGATTTCTGGATCTAGCAATTTCAAAGTTCCGAAGGAACTTTTTAGAGTGTTCCATTCCTGGAGAATTCCTCCACAGTGCCCCTCTTTCATTTCCTTCTTTCTCCAAAAACTCTTTCTTATAGGTACATTTGCCTATACCACAGAAAGGTTCTGGGCCAGTAGGTAGCGTTTGTGCTCCCTTTCTGGCTAGAGTGTTGGCCTCTTCATTTCCTTTGATTCCTGAGTGCCCAGGAACCCAGACTAAGGAGACCTTGTTATTCTTGCCTACTTCATTGAGTTTCCTTCGGCACTCCTATATCAGCTTTGAGTCGATGACATGGGAGTTCAGTGCTTTAATAGCAGCCTGACTATCAGAATGGATCACTATGTCACACCCTTGATAGTTTCTTTCCAGGTTTATGTCTATGCATCTTTCGATAGCAAGTATTTCTGCCTGAAAAACACTCGAGTAGGAGCCTAGCGATAGTGTACATTTGGTTCTAGGCCCGTATACTCCAGCGCCGGCCCCCGTCGTGGTTTTAGAACCATCTGTATACCATTTAACGGTATTTGCTTTGAGTTTTTGGGTAGTGTATTCCTTTTCCCATTCTTCCCTTTTACATAGCATTGAGTCAAAGTTCTTCTCGATGCTTACTTTTTTAATCATAACATCACTAGGTAGGTTCGCTAATGAGATGTACTTGTTCAGGGAGGACCAGGCTCTCTGACTTTTGATTCTCTCATTCCCTGTACCTTCCCTAGAGATTCTAAGGATAGCTTCATGGGCTACCCTTCTGATCACTAGATGTAGAGGACTGAGATCTATGATGACCTCAAGTGCTCTAGTCGGGCATGTTCTCATAGCCCCAGTGATGCAAACACAGGCAAGCCTTTGTACCTTGTCGAGTATTTTCCTCGTGCTTGTCTGCCCTGCTTTAGCAAACCAAACTACTGCCCCGTATGTTATTATCGGTCTTACAATCATGGTGTACATCCATCTCAGTATTTTAGGGTTACACCCCCAAGTTTGGCCGGATAGTCTTTTGCACACCATTAAAGCCCTTATCGCTTTACTAGCAGTAATTTTAACATGCTCATTCCACAGAAGCTTACTATCTAGGGTGATTCCCAGATATTTGACTTCAGATTTCCATCCTACAACAACTCCATTTACCGAAATGGACTTCATAGCTGGAAGGTTTCTCTTCCGAGTAAAGGGAATTACTGTGGTCTTTGCTGGGTTAATTTTGAGACCCACTGATAAGCACCACTGCTCAATAATTCTGAGGCCCCTCTGCAACAACTCACAGAGGACATCCTCGAATTTGCCTCTTACTATTAGGACTATGTCATCGGCATATCCTATGCATTCGAAGCCAAGCTCCGTAAGCTTGTGCAATAGTTCATCCACTACCAGGCTCCATAGGAGGGGGGATAATACTCCTCCTTGAGGTGTTCCGCGAGTAGTTTTAACAGAGGTGGTCTTACTGCCCACCAATGTCTCAGCTGTCCTCGTCGAGAGCACCTTACACAACCATTTTATAATGGTATCGTTTACTCCTCGCCTTACAAGTGCCTCTTCGACAGATACATGTGTTGTGTTGTCAAAGGCCCCAGATATATCTAGGAAAGCGCACAATGCGATTTCTTTGTTGTTCAGATACTTCTGGATGCCTTCAGTCAGCCCATACAGAGCAGTTTCCGTAGAACGCCCTGCCCTGTACGCATGCTGACAGTTGTGAAGTGGCTTCTTCTCCAGATTCTCCGTTCTTATGTAGTTATCTACTACCTTCTCCATCGTTTTGAGCAAAAACGAAGTTAGGCAAATGGGCCTACGTATGTACGATAACGGTAGTACGGAGAATCCTATCAACCTGAAACTTTCAGGGTAGGTTTAATTTCAAAATGCAACGGTTCAGTTCATTAATGGGCAAACTCGATCAAACGGTTTCGGAGTAAGGGCCTTTTGAAATTTCGAGGTTATTTCCGTAATAATTCGAGAACTACTGGAACAATTGAATTTAAACTTGGCAGCCAGTTGGAGTAGAACAACGCGCAATTCTTCTCGAAATTCTGTTGATAAAATAAAAAAAATAAAAAGAAATATTTCTTAATTTTATTGGAATGGTAATATAAAAATACTGGAGTTGTATTGTGAGATACAAGGCATGATTGTATTCCGTTACTAATTGGAGTTATTCTCATTCCATATGATTAGTTGCAAGTAAGATATGCTTAGTTGTAAGCTGATGAAAATTTTAGTAGCACCATAATATAATAGCCCTTGAAATTCTCTAAAAGTAATTTAACTTGAATATAAGGGAAATCTCCTTGAGCTGTCACTCATAGTATGGAATCTAAAATTTAATTGTTCTTACAAGGGAGTTTACTGATTTTTAGGTCTGTACAAGTTAACTCCAGATTGTCCTTATAATCGTGAACGAAGCTCGATGAATAGTCAATTGCAGAAGTGATAATTCAAACTGCAAACAGTATCGAATAGATTTATATGTGCATTGCTAGCTAAATACTTAGGAACTTTATATTTTAAGCGTACGGTATGGGAATTTTGAACTCGATTATTGTTCATAATTGGCCATCATAAAAATCTTGATGAAGATGGTGATGAAACAAGTGGGTAATGTTGGGGGTCATATACAGTGTGAACTCGTTTCAGAGGTCACCAATTCAAGCTGAAAAAAGAAAACGATCGCGTGTTCACAGTGTGGAACTCTCTATCTGCGGAAGTTGTCGGGGCCAGTTTGATTGGTGTATTCAAGGGTGGACAAATGGCTTGCACAGATCTGTGATGATGGTGACATTTTGTTGTTTTTTTTTCTTTCAGAACAATTCTGTGGTTTATTCGCTTTTTGGTTCGATTGTATGTTGGATATTGTGCTTGTTTATTGCTTAAGGAACAAAATGCATTAATTTTAGGGTTTATGCGTTTATTCCGCTTCCCTTCATTCGTATTGTATATTTGTATTATTATTATAATTATAATAACGATAAACTGAATGACCAGACTACGTGGTTCTTGAGAAAGTCGTAGCTTGACAGATGAGTGATAATTTTATTGATCTTAACATGAAATTTATATTAGACGTCTTTGGAGATCTACGAGAAATTATATGAAAACTGCTCATTTGCACGAGAAGTCAATCGGAAGATTTTCCACTTTGTGCGGAATTGCAATTTCATGATTGCTTCTATCAATTTTTCAGGCCGTCGAGTTATTTCATTATTTCGCTATGCAGATGATACTCCACTAGGTTCTTCTTATTCTGATTCCTAAATAATCATTCTTTCGAGTGATTCTGGTTGACAGTGTTCTCGAAACTATCAAATGCTATTCGGGCTAGGAACATAGTGAAGCGACTGAGAGGTGCGAAGAGGATAGCAGAAAGGATAGAGGCAAATTCAAACACATACATTCGAATAGGGAAGTACATATAGTTCGGCGGTCCCGAAAGAGGTAGCGCGAGGCGATTAGGCGTGGTAGAGGCGCGATTAGGGAAGTTTGTTTTCTCTCCTCGCCGCGCGGTTGCAATTATTGAATGAAAATGGATATTGAAGCGTTCATAAAATCGATATTTGCGAAAAATGCTTCGTGGGATTGAAGAGATGCTCAACATCATAATAGATATGTTTTGGACAAGTTGTTGGTCCAGTTTTTCAATAATTTAGATTCAATTTTTGCTTGCATGTTCTGGGAAACAGCGTGCTATCGTTTTGCCCAAATGTCTATAATTTTCTATGATTTAGCCGAAAATGGTCTCAAACGACTACGTTGGACTTACTGATGACGAATCCGATGTCAAAATCGATTCTGTCCGGCCGGCCGTTCCCTAGAATCGATTACGGCCGTACGGAAAATCCTATCGAACTGAAACTTTCAGGGTAGGTTACATTTCAAAATGCGACGTTCGTTAATGGGCAAAATCGGCCGAACGGTTTCGGAGTTAGAGCCTTTTTAAATTTTGACGATAATTCAAAAACGACTGAAACGATTGAATCGAAACTTGGATGTTAGTTGGAGTATAGCAACGTGCAACTTCTCGCGAAATTTTGTTGGTATCATTCTATCAGTATATTTTGGAAAAAAAATTTTTCGGAGTTTTTTCCGAAAAAATTTTTTTTTCGCGAACTGTTTATCACATTCGAAGAAAAGTTCAGTGCGAACTCTAAGCTCCATATTCCACAGCAGTGTACCAAATTTCAATTCGATACGGTTATTAGTTCGGGAGATATTGGGCAAAAATATTTCAAATTTCGTGGTTTTCTTCCCGAAATCGTTTGTTTTTCGGTATAACTCAAGAAATACCAATACCATCATGATGAAACTTCGCACCTAATTTGAAGATTCTGAAACACAACTCTTCACAGAACTTCGTGATGATCGTGTCATTAGAACAATTCGAAAAAAAATTTCAAATGTTTTCTCTCAAATACATATTCAATATTCTGTGATCTTCTTATCATATTATCCACATTGAATTCTCCCAACAAATACAAAATACAGCAATTGTGCAGTTACTGCATTACAAGTGCCACCGGAATGCAGTACATAAAATGTTGTATTGAAACTGCACAATATCTGCATTGGTGATACTGCTTTCCTAAATGCAGTCTTTTAAATACAGCTGCTGTACAACTTTTGTACAATAAAATCGAGATGAGTATTAGACAACGCTGTGTCTGTCTTTGATGCTATACCACACACCTACACTATGCCGGTTGAGCCGTTATCAATCGTCGTCGTCGGCCATGCTGTTTTGTAACGGAAATTTGTTCTTTGTGTCGTTTTTGATTCAAGCTATTTGAACTGACTGTTTGTTTCAAAGTGACTGTGTTGTAAGTGCGAAAAACAAGTGTATCGACATGATAAATTCCCGAAAAAACGAAATAAGGCAAATTAGGTGTGTGGCCAAGTCAGTTTAGATGATGCCGTTTCTTTCGGAACTGGAATAAATGGACAATAGTAGAAAACATCTGGGTCTCTACCTGAAGTGCATAGGGCCACCCAAGAAACAGAATTTCGAAGTACTAACATCAATGAAGGAATTTTAGGTATTTTATTCACACAAGGTAAAACTTTTTTGGTAAACCTTAAAATTTCGGAGTCCAGCAGATATTGATACGGTTTTTGGCTTGTTGTATTCAATTCGGTCTCCTGAATACAAATCTGCAATCAAAATGTGGCGCTCTAGCTTAGTTTCGAAGATATGGGCCCCCAAAGTTCCAAAATGACACCTCTTCAGTTCACATTTTCTACCATAAAAACCTTCCATCACTTTCCTTTTATAGATCACGAATCACCCATCTGTAGGGTTTATTTGCGGAAAATATCTAGCATTATACCAATTTCTTTGAACGTTATACTTATTACACATGTTCTTAAATTCTTTTGAAACAAATTGAGGACCATTGTGTGCAACTATAATTTGAGGAACTCCAAAAATCAGAGAAACTTGATTTTCGATAAACTTAACTATAACCCTGGCAGTAGCCTTGATCATAGGGTGGACAAACACAAATTTGGAAAACCAATCAGTTATCACTAACACATATTGATTACCATTAGTAGATCTGGGGTAAGGTCCTTATAAGTCAACTGAAATCAATTGAAACGGGAAGTTAATGTTTCTATAGTTTCCTATCAATCCAGCTTGGGGTAAATTATCTGCTTTACATGAAGCACAAACTTTACAATTCCTGATATAAAATAAAACTGAATCTTTCATTTTCGGCCAATAATATAGTTTAGATAGTCTAGATAAAGTTTTGAAAACGTCTAAATGAGCTGCCAAGGGATCATCATGGTATTTCTTTAAAAGTTCTAATCGGTTAGAGGTAGGAACAACTATTTTCCAATCTAGTGAATCATCAGAGAAATAAGATCTAGAGAGAATATGTTTATACAAGACATTACCAGTTACTTTAAAGTCAGGATAGAGATGAGGAGTATTAACCACCCTACTGAGCATTCCTCGATACCATTTAACAGGTTTCAAGTTAGATAGGTCCAATACTGAGATTTCCAGAGATTCAGGGATACGAGAGAGAGAATATGCTACCTTATTTAGAGAACCACTTCGGTGTACTATCTCAACCTGGTGGCAAGATAACTTGACAATCCATCTAGCTAGTCGTGGACTGGGATTTTTCATAGAAATAAGCCAAGTCAAACTGGAGTGATCTGTGATAACCGTGAACTCAGTTCCCTCAACGAAGACGCTGAAAAATGCCATGGGGTGTTCGAAACCATCTTCTACTTGAAAAAGCACACCTCCCACTCCAACATCTGAAGCGTCAGTGGAAATATAAAACATTCATCCGTTCAGATCACCAAGCCATTCCGGCACGAAACGCGAAAGCAAAAAGAAAAAATGACCACAGAAGTCATCTTGGCGTCGAGTTGAACTCTGCTTGCCTCGAAAATATCAAGCAATTAATTTCAGCAATCATATTTCAGGAGAGCAAGGTGAAGCCGGATTACAAAGTGTCGCATTCGTTTGCGAATTATTTCCGAGTGTTTTTAATGTGAAATATCTCCCCAGAAACTCGAAAGTGGCGGATTCAACGAATAAACTATGCCGTAAAGAAGATAAGGAAATTTTAATTAAGCCCTACTCCCACTAGTTGTTTCTATACGGATTTTCTCCTCGCTGTTTCGTGACCGTGAAGTTTTCCGACGATAATTGCAGTTTATTACGTCTGGAAAAACTTGAGAGACATAACAAGCGAAGGAAATTGGATGCAGACACTCCCGCTCGATATATTAACTTCCAGTAGGTCTTCAATGAGTTTAATTTTTGCACGTTATGACCCATCTTTTTTGATACTATATTTTTGAGAAAGTTTTGCAACTTTTTCTAGCTATCACCCGCGGTTTTTGTGTGGTCATCAATAGCAAAGTAGTAATTGAAAAACTTTATAGTTATCGGAAGGACTCATATCTAAAACAAAATTGCATTTTGACGTGTATGTTTTGGGGTTATCGTGTTATCATTTCGACGAAATTGGTCTTGAACGACAAGATATATTTTAATTCTGTCTGATTGGTAGGACGTCAGGCCGTTGTCACGATTACGAAGAGATATGTGCTGAAGTACGTGAAAAGAGAGTCACTGGAAAATGAAAAAAAATTCTTATTTTTTTTTCATATTTCAGAACATTTTTACCCAATTCATTCGAAACTTTGTAATAAGTTCACTCACCTACAAGGCCGACCTTAAAAAAAATAACTTCCGAAAGAAATGACATACTCCATATTCGAAAAGTAGGTTTGGGGCTTGATTTCGAGGGTCGAATTCATGAATAGGTGGAATCCGCCTAGTTACTCCAAAGATAAAGCCATACGAAATTTCATTTTTAATTTTTCCATGTAAAAAAACAAGTTCGAATAAAAAAACAGTTCTTGATCGAAAATTCTTCAATTTCCAAATATTAATTCTTGAATTTTAAAGAGGTTTGGAAATGTCATCCCCAGTGTAGAAATAAAGAGTACCATTTGGAATTTGATGAATATAGATCGAAGGTTGAGGGAATCTGATGTTCACCTTGTAAGCTTAGTCCCATCTAATTCTCACGGAAGATTTTCAATAGGAACCTGCAAATGACGGAAAGCAACAACATTGAGAAACTTGAAAATCTGCTGACGACACAAAAACCTACAATTACCTCAGCTTGTTCTGATGAAGAGATCAAGGAATACACCGATGTACAGCCTTCTTACAATGCCCTGACGTCAGGAAATGTTCCATCTCAATTTCGTGGAATTTAATCGCGATATCATTCAAGATTCCTTGTCACTGAATCAGAGGAAAGAATTTTCAAACTCTGCAAAAATCAGTCTCTAAATGAAAACATTCTTTACGTTTTTCCTGGGTTTTCAATCCCAATATCTGAAACAAAATTATTAAAATTAAATAAAATGGTTTCTTATAGGAAACGCCCTTACGGATTGTAGGATTGAACTATTTGTCGAGGGCAGTTCCTCGAAAAACAGATTGTCTAATGAACAATACAGGAATAATATATGTATGAATATATAAGCGACAAACAAAGCGAACTGTAAATTCACAGAGTACAAATCTGACACTTTCATCTTCCATCGGACAAACGAGAAAATTTTTAGAATGAGATTCTTTTGATTTATCTTATTATATTATTTCTGTATTGTTCATTGAGCAATCTGTTTTCCAAAAAAACTGCCCGTGACAAATAGCTCAATCCTGCAATCCGGAAGGGCGTTTTCTATAAAAAACAATTTTATTTGATTTTTAGGAGTTCTGTTTCAGATATTGGGAGTGCAAATCCAGAAAAGAACTAAAAGAATCTGGAAAAGCACTGACGTGAGTTCAGGAGCGTTTGCGCGCTTGTTCACATTCGAAGCCAATTCCTCAAGACATTTTGCATGACACCGTCATTATTCAACCAAGTGCAAAATTTCAATTCGACACATCTGCATTATTGTTAATACTAAAAAAATAAAATTTCGAATGGATATATCTTCGAAATCATTGGGGGGATTTCAAGTTTTCAAGAAATCGATCTTTCTAATTAACCCCTAAACCTGATATAAAAATGTCGAGTCTGAATGTCGGATGTGATCGTGGTTGAGGTTCGCCTAACTGCCAACTGTAAAATGAGAATTAATTGAGACTTGATATTTGTTGAATCGGTTCAATAACGGAAGCCGAATCCGAGAATTGGTAAAATGATCCAAGGATTCCGCACATACAGGGTCCTGCAATAGTGCGTTAGGCTTCCATAGCTGCCAAACTAGACGTTTTAGAAATTTAGTTCGAACGCATTCCCTTTGTACTTTCAATTCTGGATCTCAGGAAATTATTTTATAATACACAGGGTGTTCCCAAATAAAATTATTCAACAAATGAGTGATTTTTTAAATGGAACATCCTTATATCTTCCCATATTTGAATGCTCTTGAATCAAGATCAGGATCATGGCGAAAAATATTAGGGATATTTTTTTAACTGCACGTATCTTATTCAGAAAAAACTACAAAATTTCTACGAAACAGTAGTTCGGTAAAAGTCCTCTCCCGATTTCCAGAAGCGATAGAAACAAGAATTCAATCAGAATTTCTTTTAACTTAAGAATTTGCCTAGTCATCGTTCCTAAATGATCAACCTCTTTTATACAGGGTGTCCGTTATCAATGTGCAAATATGAAGAATTTTAAATTGGTTTTTATAGATTTTTTCAAATGTAACACCCTGTATTTTTTTCCATGATGATGTACACAGTCTAAAAACTTAGATTTTTTCATAAGTTACCTTAGGATTATTTTTACTCTTGTGTCCAGCAGACATGAAAAATGACATTTCAACATAATAACTAACGGATATTTTAAATGAGTCACACAATGAAACCAAACTGAATGACCAAAACTCTAAAACCCTTTCAAAATGGTAATCCTCGAAGTTCAACATGAAAATGATAATGTTTGTCCGAATAAGTAAAACATTCATAGGTATTATTGGTAACTTGTGTATTCTAACTATTGGTGAAGATGAAATGGTTGATATAATTTTCAGGTTGAGGCCGTGCCACAGCAACTGCGTTTATTAGCCAGTAGATCCTATGCTGTCGAATATCCCGAAAGGGGATATCCACATGAGTCGAGTTTTCGGAGGCTTTTAAACAAATTTGTAGAGACAGGAGATGTCAAGTATGAAAAAGAAGAGAGGATAAAATTGGCCACAAACGAAGACAAGGAGCTCGAGGCTTTACTGCATGTAACTGAAAATCCACACACATCCCAAAGGGAGCTTGGTGTAGCCTGTAGTATAAGTGAGCGTTCAGTTCAAAGAATCCTCAACAAGAATAAGTATCATGCCTACCACATTCAGATGCACCAGGCGCTTACCGATAGAGATTTCGAAAACCGTCTGAATTTCTGTAAGTGGGCAAGTTTTCGAATTGAACATATTTTTTGAATTTGTTTTATTCAGTGATGAAAGAAGTTTCGACAATTCCGGAGCCGTCAATAGCCACAATTTTTATTATTACTCTGTAGAAAATCCAAAAATTAGAAGGGAAATAGACAATTAACACAGGTGGTCATTGAATGTCTGGGGAGCAGTAATCGGCAATCATGTGATGGGCCCTCATTTTTGGAAGGGAATTCAGATGGAGCTATATATTTGAATTTCATTCAGAACATTTTTCCCGGAATGTTGGCAGTGTTACCTACAGAAATACGAGATGGAATATGGAGGGATTTACTGGACCAACAGTTCCCAAATAGATGAGTAAGTAGGGGCGGACCGACAAGATGGCCTGCTAGATCGCCGGATCTCACAAAAATAGATTTTTTCTTTGTGGGGATACATAGAGGAAATCGTGTATGATGAAGATCCAACAACAGCTTCCAATATGCGAGAAAGGATTGTGACTGCTTTCCGAAGCATTATTCCAGCCATGCTCATGAGGGTTAGTGAGTCATTCAACGATCGGATCGCTTTGTGTTCCAGAGAAGGCGGACGACACTTTAATCATCTGTTGGATCATTATCACAATTTTTCTTCGTCTTTTTCAACGCCCGTTCGTTTTATATCCAATATTTGAATGAAATTTTCCGTTTTGGTCTCATTTTTCGTGCCTGCTGGAAGCAGGAGTGGAAATAGCCCTTTGGTTACTCCTGAAAAAATGTAAGGTTTTAAACTGTGTACATCATCATTGAAAAAATACATTTGTTACATTTGAAAAAATCGAGAAAAAACAATTTTATACCCTGTATAAGAGAGGTCGATCATTTGGAACAATAACTAGGCAAATTCTCAGATTGAAAAAAATCCTGACCAAATTCATGTTTCTATCGCTTCTGGATATCGGTAAAGGGCTTTTACCGAACTACTGTTTCGTCGAAATTTCGAAATTTTTTCTGATTGAGATCCGTACCGTTGAAAAAATATCCCTAATATTTTGCACCATGGTGAAGGTATTGAAGAGCATTGAAAATATGCAAAAATATTAGGGGTGTTCCATTTAAAAAAACACTCATTAGTTGAATAATTCTATTTGGGAATACCCTATATATCAGAAAATAATTTCCTGAGATGCAGAATTGAAAGTACACAGGGAATGCTCTTCAACTCAATTCCTAAAACGTCTGGTTTGGCAGCTATGGAAGCCTAACGTACTATTGCAGTATATATGTGGAATAAAGTTGATGTACTTCTTTCCGATTCATATTTTGCCGCATTCAAACAACGCTTGCCCGATTACAGCAACATCTGCCTTGGGAATTTGTATCGACCGAAGTGAGATTATCTTAACAGATGAAGATTATTATTGTTGAACTGATCACCATAAGCGTTTCTTTGAACTTATCGATTCGACGCAAAACAGAAATTAAAAAGCTTTAATTGTCATTTCTGTCATTACAGGTGAGAATTGTATATTCTTTGTATAATTTCAATATAAAATTCAATAAAACTCTCACTACAGAGCAACTCAATTGAAGTTCATTTACCTTCGATAAAACTGGGTATAATCCAACCTTTTATAAAACGACAATTCTACAGTTAATCCAAAATGGCTTCAGAAAAATTTAAGTTTGAATTTTTAGTGAAAGCTGGAAGTGACCTGAAAACGAATGTAATTTGTATTACATCGATTGGCGTTTTCATCGTTCCAGAACATTTACAACCTGCAAAATTTCATTCTGTAATTAAGAAGACCCCAGCTTTCCAGAAAGTGAAAACTATATTACAGAGAAGACACTACAAAAGACAAGTATGGATTTGCATGACAGATGAGATAAAGAGTGCTCATTTCTATGAGAACGGAAATATGCAGTTCGACGGTTTTTTGTTAGAGGAGGTTCAACCGAAAATTCAGCAGGAAGGAGGAAGAGTTTCAGACGAAGCATTGACTAGAATTCTACACACTCTCAACGAGCAAAAACGGACATTTGAAAACGACATACTATCAAAAATATAGTAGAAAAATTGGTGATTAATAAATTCACAACCAAAACTTCTAATGTATCACAGTGGATGGATATTTTTGAAGGTGAATGTATTCCTTTAGGAGTAGAGAAAGATATCATGAAGATAGAAGTCTTGAGGTTACTGTTAGAAGAATCATGCCTTGATTGGTGCAGTGGTGCCGTTTAATGCTTATGAAATATATAATAAACTCAGATTCGTCAACATGAAAAGATAGCTTTTGTGAAACTTATGTAGACAAGGGATGGATACCAGTCAGGTACATTCAGATATATGCAAGGCTCTTTGCTCGAATATTCCCTAAAAAAGAAAAACTTTTGTTAGATATAAATAGAGGCATAGATAAGTCTTCTCTCATTGATTTTATTGCTACAGGGTTACCGAATTTTGTATCAGTTAAAATTGATAGAACTAGTGTGAACGAAATCAATGATCTTTTCGAAAATATTAGAAGTTCGGAGTATCTAGTAAATAAAAGGATTTCTGCAAAGAATGATAGTGAAAACTATGGGGTATAAAATGAAGACAAAAATGGAAGGAAAAGGCCATGCAGGATTTGTGAAAAAGAAAATAAGGGTAGTGGTTTTCATCCCGAATCCTAATGTTGGTTTGAAAATCAATATGATGAAAATCGAAGAGGAAATGAAACGGAAAATATCAATATTTCAAGATTGGAAACAGAGTTGATTGAGACAACTCCAAAAATCTAGTTGTGCCACCATTAATCGAAATAAAAGTATGTCTCAATGATATACTGAAAATTTCGGGAATTGATGATTCAGGTTCGAATCTTTTTTCGATAAACTCAAAATTATTATGTCTTAAAAATGAACGATTCATCAAAAATTAGAATTCAAATCTAAAAACGTTTAATGGTGTGAAAAGTTCTGCTGGAATGGTAAAATTAAAGATTTAGATTTTTAATATTGAAAAAAGTATGAATGTCATAGTAGTAGATGGCGAAATTTTGATTATCATATTCTTATTGGGCTGGATTGCAGAAAAAATTTTTTCTTATTCAAGATGAAAACTTACAGATTCGATGGCAATATATACATTTTTCTGAAAAAAATCTTGGAGGTAAAATAATTCCTAACTTTTCCGATGACGAAAATGATGAAGAAAAAAATTGAATATGAAAAATGTGATAAATTGAAAATAAATTTCAATGAGCACATAGATTCAGCAAATTTTGATATTTCCGTAAACCATTCAGAGCCACAAAATCAGTTTGAAATTGAAAAATTATTAGAAAAATATAAACCACTTTTTGCTGAAGATAAATATGATGTAGGAACTGTCAAAGATTATGAAACACGTATTGATTTAATAATAGATAAATATTGAAGCAAGAGATCATATAAGTGTACAATCGAAGACAAAAAAGAGATAGAACAACAAGTATCATAATTATTACAAGAAAATTTGATCGAGGAGTCGTATAATCCTTTTGCAGCTCCTGTTACTCTAGTATATAAAAAAGAAGAACAAAAAAATCGAGGCTATGTAAAGACTTTCGTGAATTGAATGAAATTGTGGTTCCTCAGTCGGAACCATTTCCATTAATAGCGGATTTGATGGAGAAAACGAGAGACAGTAAATTATTTACAACGTTAGATATAAACCCAGCGTTCTGGTGAATACTTCTGAAAATCGAGGATAGACAAAAAACAGCATTTGTATCCCAGGAAGGTCATTTTCAGTGGACTTGCCTTTTGGTTTGAACACAGCATCGGCAATTTTCCGGATAATTCTCCGCAGTATAATAAGAAAACATAAATTATCAAACTTTGCTGTAAAAAACATTGATGATGTTCTGATTTTTTCGAAGACATTTAGAGAACATATTCATCACTCATCATTAATTTTGAAAGCAATTTTAAAGGAAGGATTGAGATTGAAAATTACAAAATGCTATTTGGCACAAGATTCAGTTAAGTATGCGGGCCATGTAATAAAAATAACACTGTTACACCTTTGAAAGATAACCTCATTGCTATACAAAATTTTCCTGTTCCTAGGACACAGAAGAATGTCCGTCAGCTGCTAGGAAAAATAAATTTCTATGGAAAATACGTGCCGAAAATGAATGAATAAATGAATTAATAAATGAATGAATAAATAATGCTGTTTTGAAGCAACTTCAAGCAAATGGAGACGAAAAACCAGGTGCATACTTCTCGGGAAAATTGAATGACACTCAAAACTGGAATAAAGCAATATTTCTGGAATGCCTAGTCATAACACAGGCAGTGTAATATTGGCAATGTTGGTTCATGGAAAAAAATTAAAAGTTTTCTCTGATCACAAACCCCTCGAAAAAATGAACATTGGAGCAAGAGCTGACGAAGAGCTAGGAGAATTTACTTTTTTTCTATCGCAGTTTCCGATTTAATATACTCTCCTGGAAAATATAATTTTGAAGCCGATTGTTTGAGCCGGAACCCAGTGCTGAAACCACAAAAGAATGAGAGCGAAACTTAATAAATTGTCAACTTAATAAAACTTGAAGGTATCAGAAATGATCAAGATAATAATGAGGATATAAGATATAATAATAAATTCAAGGAAGAAATATACCACCAAAATTTATGAAATAAAGAAAAGACAATACTATCTGAAAAATTCAGTACAACACAATAGGAATGCAACAATTACGAAATAAAATTCAACCTTTTTAAACAGCAGAGAATTTGACTCATAATATCAAGAAGATCTGTGAAAATTGTGAAATTTGCATGAAAATTAATCGAGAGTGGCTCATAAATTTGGATTAATATCTCATTTAGGTCCTGCTTCTTGCCCTTTCTAGATTTTAGCGAGCGCCCTCTCTCAGCTCTTACTCAAGTCGCGCGCGCAGTACCATCCCTTGCGTCTTAAGTACCCTACGTTACCTGCCAGTAACGATTGGCCACATCATCGGTCAACGTACAGGGGGCGCTAGCGCGCACGCTGTCCCTGGTAGATCCTCTCGAAATCTCGGAAGTACGCTCATCCCCAACGGTCTGGTTCACTCCCTTGTGTTCCTCACAAGGAGTGTCCACTCACGTAGGCATGTAAACGGCTTAGTTTGGTGCATGCCCTGACGAGTTCCCCCAAACTAAGCCGAGACGAAACGTGACACTCTCCCAAAGAGGTGGAAGCTATCTCGCAAACCTTCAAAAGCTTCAGTGGTGACTTTCCGACGTGATTCATTTCAACGACGGTGTCACAGTTTATTTCCCTTCGCGATCATCTTCGCTTCCAGTGAGAACCTCGCTTGTCACTGTGTAATCCTATCCGTTCCTCTCTCAGCGATGGTTCGGCAACCATCCCAAGGAGGTTTCACATCGCCACTTCACCCTCGTGCTGCCACTCGCTGCCCAAAGATGTGCTCACTAATGCACCCGGCTCATCGCACGACATCGAGTGGTATAGGAACTCACAAGTGGCGCAGCGTTTCTCAATCCAGATTTCTCACATTTCAAAGGCACGCAACTGCTCCGCATCATGCCGTCATCACGGGCCGCACTTGTGGGAAATCTTCTGGTCAATACGTCCATGACTACATTCCGTCAAATGCTGACCTTCTCTAAATCGGTCACACTTCTCGAATGACGAGGCAGAGCGCTCTAGCACACAGTCGATATGGTTCAACACAAAACGGTTTGGTCAATCGTGCATCGAACGCCGTACACTCGTGCTCAACAGTGCAGCAATGGCACAACGGCTCGCTCACAGCCGCGTTTTAGAGGAGAACACCTTTTCGGTCTCGGTCACATTCCTCCAGATGCATCTTTTTGGTATCGCTTTCACTGGAAGGGGAGTCCTGTAGCGAGCGCCCTCTCTCAGCTCTTACTTGAGTCGAGCACGCAGTACCATCCCTTGCGTCTTACGTACCCTACGTTACCTACCTGTAACGCTTGGCCACTTCATCGGTCAACGTACAGGGGGCACTAGCGCGCACGCTGTCCCTGGTAGATCCTCTCAAGATCTCGGAAGTACACTCATCCCCAACGGTCTGGTACACTCCCTTGTGATCCGCACAAGGGGAGTCCGCTCACGTAGGCATGTAAACGGCTTAGTTTGGTGCATGCCCTGATGCGTTCCCCTAAACTAAGCCGGGAGAAACGTGACACTCTCCCAAAGAGGTTGAAGCTACCTCGCAAACCTTCGAAAGCTTCAAGATTATGTCCATAAATACCATCGGTGGATTTGGTGGGTCGCGTTCTACAAAAACATATTTACACCTCATTGTAGACCATTTCACAAGATATGCCTACATTTCTATTTCAAGGACACAAAATGCAGGTGACTTTATGAAATTAGTTGAAAAAGTAACGAAAAATATCAAAACTGGCATGCTATTGTCAGATCAATACCCAGGCATAAATTCAAGAGAGTTCAAAGAATACTTAGATACAGAAAATATTCCCAGCATCTTTACTGCAGTGGATGCACCATTCTCAAATGGATTAAATGAAAGATTAAATCAAACTCTGGTCAATAAAATTGGATGTACGATCAATGAAAGGAAAGAAAAATCAGCTTGGACGATCGTAGCACATAAATGTATTCAAAGGTATAACGAAACAGAGCATACAGTTACAGGATTTTCGCCAAAATATTTATTGGAAGGTGAATATATAGCTGTTCTACCAGAAGAATTGAAACGGATAAGAACACATAATTTAGTCGAAGATGGAAAGCTTGCTTTAGAGAAGACAATTAAATCGCACGAGTACAACAAAAAATATTTTGATAATAACAGGAGGAAATGTGAGTTAAAAGTTGGAGATTTTGTATATGTTGAAATTAGAAATCGGTCGAAGAGGAAAAAATTGGATGAGTTGAAAAAAGGCCCCTTCAAAATTTTGGAGAAAAATTCAAATTCAATATTTGGGATAGATACGGGTCATAAGAGATCCGAACAGAAACTTTTCCATATAATTAAACTTATTCCAGTTTCGATTTATGAATCAGAAACTTCTTCTAGGGGTGAAGATTTGAAATAAAGTTGATGTACTTCTTTATTTTCGACTCATGTTTTGCCGCGTTCAAACAAGGCATGCCCGATTACAGCAACATCTGCCTTGGGAATTTGTTTCAACCGATGTTAGATTGTCTTGAAAACAGATAAAGATTATGATCGTTAAACTGATCACCATAAGAGTTTCATTGAACCTATTGATTCGACGCATAACAGGAATTAAGTAACTTCAATTGTCGTTTCTCTCATTACAGGTGAGAATAGGTCACTGGCATGTATTTTTTTATTATTGGAACAGAATATTCTATCCATAAGAATACTGGAAAACTTCAATCGCCGTCGAAAATTTCAATTTCCGAAGAGAAAACGATCTTTTAAATTAGGCCCCACATATTGGTCGTTGGAACACTCGGAACTTCGCGCCTTCCGTGACGTACCGCGATATATCCACTCTCTCCCTCTTCTCGTGTGCCTTTCTGTCTAGCAAGCCAATAGGTAGCGTCAACTGTATCGATCAGGGCATCGTGGAATAACGAGTGACGTAGGAGGCGATCTAGCGCGTTTCAACCACTTTGGTTTTGATTTGTAATACCGAATTATTCGAAATTCGCAAATTGGTGAAGTGTGAGATAGCATACATTATGATGTTTTATCGAAATGGAATGGGGAAAACATAAAAATATGATAATTCGTGTTTCATGCAAGAGACCAATTGTATATTCCGTGCATAATTTTAATATAAAATTCAATAAAACTCTCATTACAGAGCAACTCAATTGAAGTTCATTTTCCTTCGATAAAACTGGGAATAATCAAACATATCATATATATCCATTAGAGATTTCATTATTTCAGTATTTCTGAGTTACTCCGTGAATATCGACAATACCGAGAAAATAAACAAGAAATTTGACATATTGTGATGAATTTCGGATCAAACTGAACTTTAATATATTGTTGTAAAATACTGACCCCAGGTTTTTGCCAATTCTGTTGAAATTTGAAATAGATAGTGGTGATGCCCACGAGAGTCTCGTCTCGTCTCGTTTCGAAAATGAGACGAGACTTCTATGAAGTATCGTCTCGAGTCTCGTTGGTCTCGAAAGTCTCCATTTGATTTGGTATATCTACGGAATCATTGGGTGGATTTTACCCATTCACGAATTCGGCCTTCGTAATCAAGGTCCAAACCTTCTCTACAAATATCGAGTTTCTAAGTTGTTTTTTTCGGAAGTTATTGTGTATACGCAGTCGGCCGTTAGGCTGACCGTAAACACAATAACTTCCGGAAGAAACGACTTAGAAACTCGATATTTGTAGAGAAGGTTTGGGGCTTAATTACGAAGGTCGAATCCGTGAATGGGTAAAATCCGCCCAATGATTCCGTAGATATACCCATTCAAAATTTTATTTTTCCAATATTTCCAAAAATACAGATTTGATCGAATTGAAACCCAGTAATTTATTGATAAAAATTTCAAAAAGCACTGCCGTGAAGTTTCAATTCGATCGGGTCAGTGCTTCATGAGATATCGAACCTCAAAATTTCAAATGAGCCTAACTCCGAAACTATTCAACCGATTCTACACATCAATAAACTTAACCTGTATATTTGGCTTTCAAACCTAATCTGACAGTTTCAATGTACTAAGTCTTTTCCTTCGAAATTTAGAGCACATATTGACGGATGGCCGGACGGACAGACAGAATTGAATTTGATCGAGGATTCTTCTGCAAGGAGTTTAACCCAATCGTTTGATACCATTTTCAGTTGAAAGTTCGAAAATTACAGACATTGTGACGAAATGATAACGCTCTGTTTCCTAGAACAAGTGCGCAAAAATGGTAACAAATCATCCCAAAATAAGCTTTCATCGATATCTAAATGACAAACCATGACAGGATATAAATTCAGAGAATTTTACGAAATTTGTACCTTGATTACTCAGGAATATAACTGTTCAGATGGCGTCCTCAGTAACTTTGCTATTTATAAGATACGGGGCGAACAAAAAGTGTGAAAAGTGAGCTTTTATTTGGAAAATCATGTGGAGAGAATCGTTGACCAGCTAGAATGTTCAAAACATACAAATATTGCCCCATCTTATCTAAACATTTTAATTTTCATTCATAGTGAAATCTTCATTTTGAGAGGGATTGTAGTACTTTATATTTTTTCATTATCAATTCGGACTAACGTTAATAGCTTTGCAATTCAAAACATTGATTTCTCGTTCAACAACATCAAAATTATACGCAATAACAGTAATCGACAGGTAATCAAATTTTCAATTCTTCTCGATATATTGTGGGTCCTTCACGCGATCGTCATTCCATGCTCAGAATGATAGTATCTATAAATTCATTGAACCAGATCATCCCAGATTACGATTAAGGCAGCTTCCTATTGCGCCTTATTTTCCACTGCAGGAACTTTGTTTCTCAGTTTTGTACGTAACATGACCCAAACATGCTTAACAGAAATGAGGTATGCGCAAATAGTTTACTCCGAAGAAAGGAGCGAATGCCACGAAAGGCTCTTGCAAAATATTTTCAATATATTCATGCGCATTCAACGTAAACTAATTCCACCACAGAGCATCAAAAAAATATTCGCATATGGGTTAAAGGAACCATATAAAGTCCTGCTCAAAACTATGACATCGTAATGAATGAGAAGAGGAGATGTTCAGAAAAGATAAGGCAACAGTTGAGTTTCCCTAAACATTTTTGTCTGTCCACTTCACAAGATGTTCTGGATAAAAGCTCACTTTTAATTTTTTTATCCCTGTACCTATATAAAGAACGAAGCAACTGAGGACGACATCTAAGCAGTAACGTTTCCGACGAATCAAGCCACAATAGGAAAAAATTTTTCTTATTTTGGCTGAAGGGTTCAAGAGGAAATGGACTATATATTACATTAAGATTTCGTCTATTCCTCCAAATTTGCCGGTGTGTACACACATAAAGTGCTGTAATTCCTCACAAAATTGAGATATCGCAATGTTTCACTCCACGTGGTTTTCCAAAAAGAAGCTTACTTTTCACACATTTTGTTCACCCCCGTATATAACGAAAAACGAAGTGATGGAAGATGTCATCTGATCAGTTATATTCTCTAGGCTTCAAGCAACTATAGGAAAAAAATACTAACAACGGCCGAAGGGTTCAAGAGAAAAAAAAATACAAACTTCGTTGAGATTTTGCCTGTTCCCCTTATTGTACCGGTGTGTATGCAGGGTACGGCATTCAACTTGAGAATATTTTCTGAAAACCTTGGTATTTCAGAAACAATTTTCCGAAACTAATTATTACTTGTAAGGAGGAGAGAAAATGGACATAATTTATTTTGACCTTCAACTTGACTTTAAGGTTGATTTGAGATCATTTTGATTTTTTAGGTGGGAAGGTGAATTTTTCAGTGAAGATTCTCATTCTTCAAAAGAAAAGTAACATTTGTTCAAAACTCTTTTCCATCAGATTGCAAATTCAGGAAAATCGATAAAGAAACTTTCATGCAATATAATGAATCATTTATTAAAAGAAGTGATAAATGTATCGAAGTCCAAGGGCATCATCTTGAAAATTTGCTGCAATGATATGGAATTCATAAGAACATTAGCATTATTGAAATTATTTTTAATTTTTTCTGAACCGTACGAATTAAATTTTGTTCGATATTTTGAAATCCGATGAAAAAAAGCTTCAAACAAAAGTTACTTTGTCATGAAGAATAGAAATCTGCACTAAAAAATATACCTTTTCATTCAGGAAAACTAAGGCGACCTTGAAACAACCTTGAAGTCAAGGTCAAGGTCTAAATAAAATGTTTATTTTCTATCCCCCTCGATACCTCACAATTTTACTTGAAACTACTTCCTTTTTTCTAGAGTACATATTTTTCGAGGTAATTGATCTCAAGTAAAATACTCTTCCCTGAATATGCTCGTAAGGAAGACACAAAATTTCAGCAGTGCCTCTAAGTCGGTACTTTACATCTTGAAACCAAATTTCAGTTCTATAAAATCGGCATTCCTCGAGTAATAAAGGAAACAAAATTTCAGCTAGCTATAACGCCGAAGTCTTTGCTACCATGAAAATTTGGAGATTCTGGGTATGTTGATCCGTAAGTTAAGACACGCACGTACATTCGATGACAGATTCTTTTAAGGGATTCCAAACACATTGTTTCAGACCATTTCTGGCTCGAAATCCGAAAATAAGAGAAATTTGGGTAGAACGCTAACTCGCTGTTTCCTGAAACAAGCGTGTGATGAGTCTGATCAAATGCGAAATGTGGCCCTTATCAGATTATGAAATAGTGATAAGATAAGGGTTTTTGGCCGAGTTTCTAATTCTGAAAATCTGAAAACTAATAAACTGAAATAGGAGATTCATTTTAAATTGAAAAAATCCATTAATGGGCAGAAAACATAAGCTTTCAACATGAGCAGAGTGTCACAATGCCGGAATCAGTTTGATAACAATCATTCATAGGATAAATTTTGACGGTGTAGATGATAATCCGAATCAAGTGCTGTACATGATCAGAGGAGTATTATCTCGGAGGGTGGGTGTGGAACTCCTTAAAATAATCTACTACTCTAATTTCGTTTCGATCCTTAGGTATGGGCTTGATGTATGGGGTGGAAGCACCAATATAAAAAAAATATTTATTCTGCAAAAATTTACTTCGAAGGCAATAATTGGTTTGGGTTACAAAGAATCGTGTAGGGATTATTTTAGAAATAATTCCATAATTACTCTTCCGGGGCTGTTTGTATTGGGGTGTTTATTGTTCGTGAGAAAACATCCTGAATATTCTGATGATCTGTTGGATAAAAGCAGTACAAGGCGCAAAATTCCGTATCACTTTTCAAGGCATTCCTTGACGCTAACAGAAAAAAATTCAGAATATATGTGTATAAAGCTGTTTAACATAAAATTCAAAAACTTTATCATCTTATCTGATATAGAAAAATTTGAATCTGAAATAACCAATCTCATTGTGAACATTGAACAATATTCGATCGAGGAATTCATGGAATTACCTTTCAGAGCATAGTTAAGTCTGTTGTTTTTTTGACGTTTTTCTCATTTCCTTTGTATTTACACTGATTATGGGAATAAAGTCATATTTATGTTTTATGTTCATGTTTAATCGTATACGCGAATTGCTGCCCTCCTATGAACGTGTAAAATTCATTTTTTGTGTTTCAGATAGAAGCTATGGAAATCGGCAAAGTAGTTGAGAAATTAATAATTTATTTTCGTCGGGATATGATCAAATACCTAGTCATGTTATAAAAAGACCTATAAATTTATCAACAGCTTTCTCAAAGATATTTGAAAAAGGTTCTAGCAAATCGTCTGTTTAGGATTTTTAAAAAGCACGAAATTTTTGCGCATCTCAACATGGCTATTTGAATAAAAAAAGGTACAAGTACTGCAATTTTTGAACTAACACTGAAAGTTCTAGAGGCAATGGAAAAAGGTGAAATCCCGACTGTTTTTTTTTCATATCTTTCTGAAGCGTTTGACTGTGTTAATTATAAAAATTGTTAATAGAAACTGGAAGCATATTGAATAAGAGATAAACAGCTCATGCTTATTCAAAGTTACCTAGATGGTCGGAAGCTGAGTGTACGTGTTACAATTAACGCTGGAACTTTTGTTTCAGATGAAAAAGATGTCGTTTGAGGGTACCCCAAGGTAGTGTTTTAGGGCCTCTACTATTCATAATATATGAAAATGACTCTATCTCAATCAGTTGCTGTATCTGATAATTCACGTTGATGATACTAACATTCTAATGATCATAAAAGACATCATAAAGTTGATTGAAGAATTAATTATGGCCTATGGAGAAGTTGAAAAGTGGTGTTCGATAAATGACTTGACTTTAAATGCCAAAAACACAGAGTGTATAATGTTCCATTGTGAAAGATCCAAAATTAAGCCTTCCAATGAGATATGAGTGGATGGCACTCAAGTTAAAATAACCGATTGTGGTGTTCACACTGACTATATCGCATGTAGATGACTTGGATAAAAAATTAAATTCCTCCATTTATGTCATACTCTAACGGGACTTTATGTTTATAATTGTATGAAATTTCTCATACAATATAAAGAAATATTTGAACAGCATAAAAATAAGAACATTTAAACTAGAAAAGTAAACCAATATTTCTTTCCCACATATAATATGGCATTAACATTAAATAATGTATACCCACACAGCACATGTACGTTCAATGGACATACAAAGGATGTCCATTATGGACGTTTGAAACGTCCAAAATTCGTACATTGTACGTCCAATGGACATTCGTTGGACGTCCAGGACACTACTATGGACGTACAATTAATGTCCAGAAAACGTCCAATGGATGTACAATATTGGTACGTTGAACGTCCTCTGTACGTACGATGGACATACAATGGATGATCAATGGACGTTGTTTATGGACATTTAAAACATTCATTGGACGTCCAGAGTTGGTACATTATACATCCAATGAACGTCCATTGGACGTCCGGGACACAATTATGGACGTACAATTAATGTCCATCAAACGTCCAACGGAAGTACAATGTTGATACATTGGATGTCCATTATATGTCATATGTACATACAATGGACGACCAATGGACGTTGTTTATGGACATCAGAAACATCCATTAGACGTCCAGATTTGGCGTATTATGAATCCAATGAACGTTCATTGGATGTACAGGACGCCATTTGTGAGGTATAATACAGGTCCAGAAGACAATGAATAGATGTACATTGTGCGTATTTTGGCCATTCAATGTAAGTCCATATATTCAGAACAACAGATCTCCAGAACATGTCCAATATAATTCAATCTCACTACACAAGCTATCCTTCATATTTTGGCAATACTTTGGACACTATTACTATAAGTACACCGTTGTTCAGTTCGGGACATATTCTGTTTGAAATTGTAATTTCCATAAACTACCAGTTCAAATACATCCGCAACCAAATTAATCCTTGAGATGATAGTAACATTAATGTAGATTCCTTGAAAATGTATATTTCAACAAAACTGTAAAACAAATGCTCTAAAAAAAATATATATTATATATATATTATATATCTATGTTATAGGGTAGTTTTGAGGACAGATTAAGATAAACATCGTATATTACGGGGACATTTGGTGCTTATGAGGTCGGTCCTAGTAAGGTTTTGTGTCTTTCGTGGGTTTCGGGGACCGTCCTCATAAGAATAAAGGTTGTTTTGGGGACAGTCCCCATAGGATGGTTCGGTTCTTTTGGGACAGTCCTCATAAGATGGATTGGTCCTTTTAGGGACGTTCCTCGTATGTAGGATTGGCTCTTTTGGGGACCTAACGTCAACTCAATTCCGTAAGCGGAAATAAAGTGTTTTACTCAGTTCAATATCAAGATTAATTTCCGTCAAGTAAAGACCGAAACAATCAAATATGAAATTTCGAATTATCTGCCTTATATACACGGGTGTGAATGTAGCAACGGTTTTTTAGAACTGTCTTCAATAGTATCTGAGTGAAAACAGCCGCTACAATTAGGTGCTTTTTGGAAAATATCTTATGGGGCGAGTTGAATGAGCTTCGTTCAAGATAATAATTTGTCACCCCTAATTAACCCCCCCAACCACCCCCTAGAGTGAAAAATTACGTTTTCCCTAAAACGACCGTTGCTGGAGATTTTTTAATGGAAACCGTTTATTTCGAGCCATATGAACACGTTCCATACAGTGAAATATTTTGTGACCCCTTTATAGCCCCCCCAAACGCCCCCTAAAATTGAAAATATCGCTGTCACCAAAACGTCCGTTGCTGGCGATTTTTTGATGGAAATAGTTTATTTCGAACTCTATGAACACGTTCCATATAGTGAAATAATTTGTGACCCCTCAATAACCCCTCTAACCACCCTCTAAAGTTGAAAATAGCATTATTCCTAAAACAACCGTTGCTGGAGATTTTTTGATGGAAATCGTTTATTTCGAACTCTATGAACACGTTCCATATAGTGAACTATTTTGTAACTCCTTAAAAACCCCTCAAACGCCCCCTAAAGTTGAAAATAGCGTTATTCCTAAAATGACCGTTGCTGGAGATTTTTTAATGGAAATAGTTTATTTCGAACTCTATGAACACGTTCCATATAGTGAAATATTTTGTGACCCCTTAAAATCCCCCTCAAACGCCCCCTTAAGTTGAAAATAGCGTTATTCCTAAAACGACCGTTGCTGGAGATTTTTTGATGGAAATCGTTTATTTCGAACTCTATGAACACGTTCCATATCGTGAAATATTTTGTGACCCATTAATAACCCCCTAAAGTTGAAAATATCACTGTCACTAAAACGAACGTTGCTGGCGATTTTTTGATGAAAATAGTTTATTTTGAACTCTATGAACACGTTCCATATAGTTAAATATTTTGTGACCCCTTATAAACCCCCTCAAACGCCCCTTAAATTTGGAATTAGCGTTAATCCTAAAACGACCGTTGCTGGCGATTTTTTGATGGAAATAGTTTATTTCGAACTCTATGAACACGTTCCATATAGTGAAATATTTTGTGACCCCTTAAAAACCCCCTCAAACGCCCCCTAAAGTAGAAAATATCACTGTCACTAAAACGACCGTTGCTGGCGATTTTTGATGGAAATAGTTTATTTCGAACTCTATGAACACGTTCCATATAGTGAAATATTTTGTGACCCCTTAAAAACCCCCTCAAACGCCCCCTAAAGTTGAAAATAGCATTATTCCTAAAACGACCGTTGCTGGAGATTTTTTGATGGAAATCTTTTATTTCAAACTCTATGAACACGTTCCATATAGTGAAACATTTTGTGACCCCTTAATAACCCCCTCAAATGCCCCCTAAAGTTGAAAATATCACTGTCACTAAAACGATCGTTGCTGGCGATTTTTTGATGGAAATAGTTTTTTTCGAACTCTATGAACACGTTCCATATAGTGAAATATTTTGTGATCCCTTAATAACCCCCTAAAACGCCCCCTAAAGTTGAAAATATCACTGTCACTAAAACGACCGTTGCTGGCGATTTTTTGATGGAAATAGTTTATTTCGAACTCTATGAACACGTTCCATATAGTGAAATATTTTGTGACCCCTTAAAAACCCCCTCAAATGCTCCCTAAAGTTGAAAATAGCGTTATTCCTAAAACGACCGTTGCTGGAGATTTTTTGATGGAAATAGTTTATTTCGAACTCTATGAACACGTTCCATATAGTGAAATATTTTGTGACCCCTCAATAACCCCCTCAAACACCCCCTAAAGTTGAAAATATCACTGTCACTAAAACGACCGTTGCTGGCGATTTTTTGATGGAAATAGTTTATTGCGAACTATATGAACACGTTCCATATAGTGAAATATTTTGTGACCCCCTAATGACCCCCTCAAACGCCCCCTTAACTTGAAAATAGCGTTATTCCTAAACCGACCGTTGCTGGAGATTTTTTGATGGAAATCGTTTATTTCGAACTCTATGAACACGTTCCAAATAGTGAAATATTTTGTGACCCCTTAATAACCCCCTCAAACACCCTCTAAAGTTGAAAATATCACTGTCACTAAAACGACCGTTGCTGGCGATTTTTTGATGGAAATAGTTTATTTCGAACTCTATGAACACGTTCCATATAGTGAAATATTTTGTGACCCCCTAATGACCCCCTCAAACGCCCCCTTAACTTGAAAATAGCGTTATTCCTAAACCGACCGTTGCTGGAGATTTTTTGATGGAAATAGTTTATTTCGAACTCTATGAACACGTTCCATATAGTGAAATATTTTGTGACCCCTTAAAAACCCCCTCAAACGCCCCCTCAAGTTGAAAATAGCGTTATTCCTAAAACGACCGTTGCTGGAGATTTTTTGATGGAAATAGTTTATTTCGAACTCTATGAACACGTTCCATATAGTGAAATATATTGTGACCCCTCAATAAGCCCCTCAAACACCCCCTAAAGTTGAAAATATCACTGTCACTAAAACGACCGTTGCTGGCGATTTTTTGATGGAAATAGTTTATTGCGAACTCTATGAACACGTTCCATATAGTGAAATATTTTGTGACCCCCTAATAACCCCCTCAAACGCCCCCTAAAGTTGAACATATCACTGTCACTAAAACGACCGTTGCTGGCGATTTTTTGATGGAAATAGTTTATTTCGAACTCTATGAACACGTTCCATATAGTGAAATATTTTGAGACCCCTTAAAAACCCCCTCAAATGCTCCCTAAAGTTGAAAATAGCGTTATTCCTAAAACGACCGTTGCTGGAGATTTTCTGATGGAAATAGTTTATTTCGAACTCTATGAACACGTTCCATATAGTGAAATATTTTGTGACCCCTCAATAACCCCCTCAAACACCCCCTAAAGTTGAAAATATCATTGTCACTAAAACGACCGTTGCTGGCGATTTTCTGATGGAAATAGTTTATTGCGAACTCTATGAACACGTTCCATATAGTGAAATATTTTGTGACCCCCTAATGACCCCCTCAAACGCCCCCTTAACTTGAAAATAGCGTTATTCCTAAACCGACCGTTGCTGGAGATTTTTTGATGGAAATAGTTTATTTCGAACTCTATGAACACGTTCCAAATAGTGAAATATTTTGTGACCCCTTAATAACCCCCTCAAACACCCTCTAAAGTTGAAAATATCACTGTCACTAAAACGACCGTTGCTGGCGATTTTTTGATGGAAATAGTTTATTTCGAACTCTATGAACACTTTCCATATAGTGAAATATTTTGTGACCCCACAAAAACCCCTTCAAACGCCCCCTAAAGTTGAAAATATCACTGTCACTAAAACGACCGTTGCTCGCGATTTTTTGATGGAAATAGTTTATTTCGAACTCGAACTGGAATTAAAGTTGAGAATAGCGTTATTCCTAAAACGACCGTTGCTGGAGATTTTTTGATGGAAATCGTTTATTTCGAGCCATATGAACACGTTCTATAAAGTGAAATAATTTGTGACCCCTTAATAACCCCCTAGAACGCCCCTGAAAGTTGAAAATATTACTGTCATTAAAACGACGGTTGCTGAGGATTTTTTTATGGAAATAGTTTATTTCGAGACCAATGAACACGTTCCGAATAGTGAAATAATTTGTGACCCCTTAATAACCCCCCTAACCACCCCCTAGAGTTAGAATATTTTCAACTTTAGGGGGCGTTTGAGGGGGTTATTAAGGGGTCACAGAATATTTCACTATATGGAACGTGTTCATAGAGTTCGAAATAAAAGATTTCCATCAAAAAATCTCCAGCAACGGTCGTTTTAGGAATAACGCTATTTTCAACTTTAGGGGGTGGTTAGGGGGGTTATTAAGGGGTCACAAATTATTTCACTATATGGAACGTGTTCATAGAGTTCGAAATAAACTATTTCCATCAAAAAATCTCCAGCAACGGTCGTTTCAGGGAAAACGCTATTTTTCACTTTAGGGGGTGGTTGGGGAGGTTCATTAGGGGTGACAAATTATTATCTTGAATGAAGCTTATTCAACCCACCCCATCAGATATTTTCCAAAAAGCACCTAATTGTAGCGGCTGTTTTCACTCAGATACGATTAAAGACAGTTCTAAAAAACCGTTGCTGAAAAACCGTTGCTACATTCACACCCGTCTTATATACTCGTAGCAAATTAATTGATATTAATTTGATCGCCTGTATACCTTCATAAAAGATGAATATTCTTAAGTAAATAAATGTCTACAACATTTATGGTCCTAGTCTCTGTCAATGTTTACAGGAGTAAGTGTGGTTCTTGAGACACGTGGGTTTATACAATTCGCAATAATGAACTCTGTTTATTTTTCACAACCATTATAACTAATCCATCGATTTTCATTATGTTTGCCTATACGTACATTTATTTCAATATTGATGTAGGACCTAAAATTTAATGGAAAAATAGGTTATAATTTGCAGACGCTAAAAAATAGTAATAATTTCATCATGTGCGCATAAATGAAGCAATAAAGCATAATAATATGGAGATGAGCCGCTTTAGATATAGAACCGGAGTTGTTCAATTTTTCTTATATTCGGTTCAGACAAATAAAATGAATATTCATGAATTGCCTTTATATTGCGCGCATGTTCTGGGGAACAGAGCGTGCTATCGTGTTGTCCAAATGTCTTTAATTTTCGAATTTTTTTCCGGAAATGGTTTCAAACGACTAGGTTGGACGAATCCATTGTCAGAATCGATTCTGTCCGGCTGACGACTGTCGACCAGGGAAGGTCACGCATCGGAATGCGGCGGTTAAGTTTGTTTCGGAATTCGGAATTATAGTCATTTGAACTTTCGGATTAATGTTTGATATTTAAGGAACTACAGAGATTGAATTGAAACTTGGCAGTTAATTGGAGCATAACGACGCGCAACTTTCAACGAAATTTTGAAGAGATCGAGTCTCAGTAAATTTTAAAGAATTTTTTTTTTCGAAAACATTTCATCATATTCGAAAAAAATTCAGCTCGTACCTTGAACTTCAATTTTTTCAGGAGCTTACCAAATTTCAGTTAAGCACGATTATAATTTTTGAAATTATTTGGAAAAAATATGTAAAATTTCGTGGTTCGTGTTTTTTTTTCGATATCATTGTTTTCTCTGGAATAACTCAGAAATCATGATTCAATCCTGACTAAACTTGGCAGCTAATTTGAAAATGCTGATATTCAACTTTATGCAAAATTTCGTGATCGTCATTAGAACATTTTCAAAAAAAAAATTTCAAATATTTTTTCCAAATTCTCAATATTCTACGATTTGCTGATCATATTATCCTCATAAAATTCCTTGAAACCTTCAAGTTGCCATTCTTCGGTAAAATACTTGTATTTTCGAAGATATTGTGGAAATAAAACTTTGAATGGGTATATCTACGAAATCATTAGATGGATTTTACCCATTCACGAATTCGGCCTTCGTAATTAAGGTCCAAAAATCGAGTTACTTAGTTGTTTTTCTCATAAGTTATTGTGTTTATGATCTGCCGTGAGGACAAAATTTTATTTTCCCATATTCCAAAAAATACAGATTGGATCGAATTGAAATCCAGTACTTCATTGAAAATTGACAACTTGAAAGTTCATGTAGAATTCCGAGAGGAAAATATGATTTATAGTAAATCCCATATTTTCTGGTCTCTATTAGGTACGCTTGTTAGATATATTTTCGTCGCGGTAAATTTTAACAGGAGTAAATGCTTCAGGGAAAAATGGGTCTACAAAATATGCAACATCATACTCGCATGTCACTGATTATGTTGTAATGAATATTATGCTAATAATATTTGTCCGAAATTCGCACAAAATATGGAAAGAAAAGAACTATAAAAATCCAAATGTCATACGTTAACCGATTCAAGTGGTAATCTACAATATTTTGGGAGATTACTTGTGAGATGGCTCTGTATTCTGACATTTCATTTTCGGAAACTTAATGTTTATTTTCTATAGCTGAATTTTGGCGTTGAAAAATGAAAGCTATTTTTTGAAAGATATATCGTAATGACGTCAGCAGTTCGATGTTCGCTAAAATGGATTCTTTCAAAACCAGAAGAGTAAACCCCGATTACCGATTTTAGGGTTTATAATATTGGTGTTTACGTTTGTTTACTGCATGGTTTGTTCTTTGCTTATTATTTCGAAATAGAATTAATCTGAATTTTTATGTGTTTCGGTGTTTTTCCAATATTTGGATATAATGGATTCTGATATTATTGTCGAGTTACAAGACGAAGAAAATATTCAAAAATATCTTCATTAAAAATAGAGATAACAAATTGTTAATATGGTATCGAGAGTTTTTTGGCCTATTCAGCTCATTAACGAACTTAACCTTCGTATTCTGATGTGTGAAAGTTCAAAATCGCTAACTGTGCAAAATTCTGTCGAAATCTGATCACTAGCTTTCGAAAATTCGAGAAAAAATGAAAATTTCGAAATTTTTTTATGGAATTAGTAACCAAGTTTCGTGATGATTGGATCAGTAATCTTTGAATTATTCCTGGAAAAAACAACGACACTGAGAAAAAACCACGAAATTTGGCAGATTTTATCCCAATATCTCCAAATATTATAACCGTATCAAGCTGAAATTTGAAACACTGCTGTGACTTAAGGAGCTCAAAGTATGAGCCTATTTTTTTTCGCTTATGATGAATATTTTCCGAAAAAAATTCAGAATTTTTTTTTTATTTAGTGACAATACGATCTCAACAAATTTTGGCAAGAAGTTGCGCGTCGTTACGTTCCAACGAACTGCCCAGTTTCAATCCAATTGCTTCAGTAGTTCCTGAAATATTACGGAAAAAACATCAAAATTTCAAATGGCTATAACTCTGAAACCATTCGGTCGATTCTGCCCATTAACGAACTTCGAAAAATTCGAGAATTACAGACATTCAGATAAATCGATAGCACGCCCTCTAGAACATGCGCCCAAAAATATATTACACTTCACTAACTCAACGAGCAGATTGTCAAGATGAATTCTATTTCAGATAATCCAGCCTATACTCCTTCATTGAAATAATTGGATAGAATTCGGACTATTGTGTCTGAAGTCCTACTTCAAATTGTTGAATTCAAAAGTTGATAATTTCAACAACTAGGACCTAATCTGCAATATAGATTGATGCATCAACCTGCAATAGGTTGGGACATTACTTGCTAGATGACTATTTGATGTTTGCCAAATTCATTACTATTTTGCATTCAAACCCTTATTTCATGAAGAATAATCACACAGTAGTTCTGTATGCTAAGATTCATACCATAATCTATTAAATTTTTCGTTTTAATACATAAGAGTGGTAGGCTGTTGTAACTGTCAATTTTCAGAGGAGTGAGGGTGGTTTTGGTGACACGTATTTATAGAGTTTGCAACAATAGAACTCACGATATTCTTCACAACCATGAATTAATCCTTTGAATTCCAACATGTTCTTATAGACCTAGGGTTCGAATAATTACATGATAACTAAAACATATGTAACATTTCACTTAATGGACGAGCAGATTGTCAAGATGAATGCATTTCAGAGACTCCAGCCTATACTCCTTCATGCAAATAATTTGATAGAATTCGTACTATTGGGTTTAATATGCTACTACAAACTTTCAATTGAATGAAGAAGTTTCTCAGAATCTAAAAGTTGATTATTTCAACAGAATAAGGTAGTCTGTTATCTGCAATATAGATTGATGCATTAATCTGCAATAGGTTAAGACATTACTTGTTTAATGGCTGTGCATTCTAGGATTTTATGTTCACCAGATTAATTACTACTTGCATTCAAATCCTCATTTCATGAAGTGTAATTTTAGACTGTAGTTCTGCATGTTCAGATTCAGCCATAATCCATTCATACCTATCTCGAATATTTTTCAATAGAATTCCGATATTCAATACACATTGTTCAAATCTACTATTAAATCCAATTTAATACCCATTACACACATACACATGACTACCCTTTAAAGTTTTCTGGCACGAAAATTTTTATAGGAAAACGCCGGCCATGACGGTGGAACAGTCGTCATAAAATACCCCCCTTCTTTTGGAAAGTTTTTTTTCCAAAATATACTCAACACCATCGTCAAATACCACAAGGAAATACATTTTTGAAGAAGAATGAGTTTATGTTCGCAAATAACAGAAAGACCATCCAACATTCCGGCAAGTAATAACGATATGAGGAGAAAGCAAAAATTTCCTCCCTTATATAAGTTCCTATCATGCCTGGAAAAAACTCATTGGGAAGAAAGTTCTAGAAGCTTACTTCGCCGGAATTGTTTCATAACTTTAAATTCGGACATTGCACATTTTAGTTGAGATCATCAGGTTACGCGGCCTTTCCTCATTTTTCCTAATGTCAGTTCGCAGTAGCATATAATTTTTAATGGCATAATTATTCTCCTAGGAATTCGGACATCCGAATATTTATAGTTATTCATGTCAAGAAATCAAAGCTCATGCCGCGGTCTTATCTCCCCCTGATCCTGCACGTGCTAGTATCCCAGCGTTTCTCAAACTTTGGTCCACAACCCTGTGAAGATATACAAGCACGGAGCACGGGGTCGCTATGAAAGAAGAATACCGTCGATTACGGATTTTCAGGAATTACCTCAGCGAGTTTGGTTCTTGCTCTGGTTACGGAATTATCTTCTTAAGGATATTATCGTAATCATTTTTCACACAAATCGTGGCATGGTTCTCTTCGCTTTTTCAAAATGAGTCATTATAATCAAATTTTTCCTGTAAAGAAAGGAATATTGAGACACATGTTATTTTGCCGATCATACAGAACTAAATCTCACATGAAGAAACTTGATTTTACATCAATTCATTTTCGTCTTTTTACCTTTTGTATATGCGTGAGGAATTAGCCATTCACTGAGATAAGTCTGCTTGCAGAAATCGTTTTTGCCAACACTATTAAAGGATAGGAACTGTTCGCCTGCTTGTTCTAGGGGAAGTGCTATCATTTTGCCCAAATGTCTGTGAATTTATAATTATTATCAAAAATGATCTTGAACCTTTAGGTTGAACTCACTCAAGAGAAATCCACTGAACGGTTATACTCATTTGATTTCATGAGATTGTTTCCTCGCTATCTCAGGAATTACTGGTGCGATGGGATTCAAAATTGGTGATTAGTTCTGAAATACCGACTCGCGATTTTCCGAGGGATCGCACCTTCAGCAAATCGAAAAATATAATATTTATCGCAAATTTCCCGAATTTCTGTTGGAAGTTTATTCTTTCAGAAATATACATCAGATTCCAACACAGACCTTGAAATCAAAATTCCACAACAGTGTGCCAAATTCAGTTTCGATCCGATTTTCAGTTTCGAGGATGATGGAATAAGAATCTGTCAAATTTCGTGGTTTCTTGGCACCATTTTTATTTCTCGAGTAACTCAAAGAAAACTGATCGGATCGTGATGAAACTCGATAACTTTAGTTGAAAAATGCTGACGCATTTACTCAAGATTTCGTAATGCTGGTTTCATCAGAGCCAATAGACAAAAAAACACATGAACCTTCAAGCTGTCATTTTACAATCAAGTAGGATTTCAATCCGATTCAATCTGTAGTTTAGAATGGGTATATCTACGGAATCAATGGTTTGATTTTATCCATCCACGAATTCCCGTAATTAAGACCCAAGCCTACTTTACAGAAATCTACAAAAGCACTGACGTGAAGTCAGCAGATTTTACGCGCTTGTTCACATTGCGAAATATTGACTTGGAAATTTCAGTAAAATTTCAATGAAATATACAAATTTAGAAAAATTTTCGAATGAAAAAAATTTTTTTTTCGAATTTTTCCATGGATAATTCTTTTTATTGACACTGTTCATATTCCATCCAAGTTTCATTTCGATCAGATAAATATTTTTCGAGTTATTGAGAAATCAAAATTCCAAATGGCTCTAGCACAAAAACCATTCGGCAGATTTGGCCCATTAACTAGCTTAACTGAGTTACTTAGCATCTTAACCTAACCTGAAAATTTCAAGAATCTAGGTCCTTCCTTTCGAGAGTTACAGCGCACACGACCGGACGGACAGAAACAATTCTGACCACGGATTCTTTATCAGTGAGTCCAACCTACTCGTTTGAGACCAATTTCGGCTCAAAATTCGAAAATTACAGACATCGTGACGGAATGATAACGCGCTGTTTCCCAGAACAAGCGCGTAAAAATGAAGTCTCTGAATCACATTAAGTGTTTACGGTCGTCCTAACGGCCGAGCACTATTTCTCAGGAAGGTCGTATTCATATGAGGTGATTATTGTATAGGGCTTTCGTTCGTAGAATTCCACACGTTTGTCATAAAAATATTTCACAAACGAAACCAAATAGTTTAAAACTCTAAAATTTGATTGTAATCTTTAGTTTTCCAGATAAATCATAATGCTGAAGATTCTCAAAAATCAATGAATTCCATAAATTGGAAAAATAGCGTAAATTTTGAGCATCGAAATAACCTTTCAATTTACTGACTCATATTCATTTCCTTCTACCTTCTATAAAGGAGATCCTTGTTTTGAGCAAATCAATTCGTTTGTTCATACGTATATTTGCATTTCAGCACAATCTGGTGAATTTGGATTTTTACTTCCTCATTGACAATATGCGTAGACCATATTGGGAAATCATGAAAATTTGCTACGATATTTGAGTTGTCATTCATGTTCACATATAGCTGCCGTTTAATACCCTTGCTGAATTATATTTTGTCTACGAATTCTTCTTGAATTGTTCCTAATCATCCCTGAACTCAACAATATCTTATATATTCACCTAAGTAGCAATAGTTCCCACCTCATATACTTCGCCTCATTATTTCGTATCAGTTATTTCTGATATCACTTGGAGCGAACCGAAAAAATTGTGTGAGAGCATGTTTTCTGCAGGTAGAATTTATGAATTCCTAAATACAGATTTTTTTCATTCATATTCGAAGGCCGAAATGTTTCATCGTCTGTAATCGGGTTGAAATGTTTGAGAAGCGCTGTATTAACGAGGAAGAGTAGACTCACACCATACGCGTATGCAAGTGCCTGCAGCTGGGCGTCTCTGGGAACCGTACGGGACCTAACATTTATTTAGCGTAATGATTTCGTCGTAGCTGATGATTTGGGAATGAAATATTGAATAGATAATCATTTATTTTATTAATAATATTCATTGTTGTTTCAACCTTACTTGTGAAATGAATACTAACACTAAGACGTATACAACATTTCCTGAAATGAAAATCATATCCCTCAAACATTTTTTCAATATCTACAAAAACCATTTCTTCAGTTCCCAAGCAATTTCGAAGTACTAATTTTCAAGTCGATCTCATCTGGATTTTCAGAAATATCGAAAAAAAATCAATGAGTATATGAGTATATTGCGCGAATGGTAAACATTGCCGAGTTCAATTAGCTAATAAGGCCCACATCTGCTCAGCAAATATAAAGATTCTGGTAAATTCTTCACGGGAAGTTCGTGAAATATTTATTCGATATTGGTACCACAAATTTGAGGAATCATAAGGTACTGGTTCCGAACATATACTAATTCAGTATTTTTTCACGGCTGATCGTAAACACAATAACTTCCGAAAGGAATAACTTATAAATTCAATATTTCAGAGTAGGTTCTGAACTTAAAAACGAAGGCCGAATTCGTGAATGGATAAAATCCACCAAATGTTTTCGCCGATATACCCATATGTATTTCCAAAAATTACAGATTCAATCGAATTCAAATCCAATACTTGATTGAAAAATGACAGGTTGAAGGTTCATACAGAAATTCTTCAGGATAATATGATCAGAAGATCGCAGAATAAAGAATATTCAAAAAATCAATGGATTTTTTAAAATTGTTTTAAGATGACGCGATGATCACGAATATTTACAAGACTTCTTAACCAGCATTCTCTAAATATTCGATGAGTTTCATTATGATTGAATCAATTTTCTTCTGATTCATTAGGGAAATATCAACAGTATCTAGGACAAAATCACGGAATTTGGCATATTTTTTTCCAATATCTAAAACCGGATCAAACTGAAATTATGTATACTGTTATGAAATATAGGGTCCAAGCTCTGTGCAAAATTTCTACCAAATGTAATATATAGGTTCCACAAGAAATTTTTTCAGAAAAAAATTTGGGAATCCTTTTTTTCAAAATTCACTGAGAATACGGTCCCAATGAAATTTCGCAAGCAGTTGCGCGTCGTTGTGCCGATTCGACTCGTTAACGAACTCGGCCGTTATATTTTGAAATGAAACCCACCCTTGAAGTTTCAAGGCGAAAGGGTTCTCCGTTCTCACGTTATCGTGCCTACGGCCTGCCGGCCGTATAGGGCATCATCTCATAACATTTCACATTTCACAACTAATCATCGGTATATCAAAGATTTCTTCGCAAACAAGAAGGCATCTCCCGTACTCTGTAGAACGTTTATGTAGATGAGGAAGATTCATACATACATAATACAGGGAATATAGAATAAAGTTATGTAATTTATTTTATTCTCAGTGTGTTCATATGATCACGCCTTTTCAGATTTGCGTAAGGGAGTGCAGAACATGGTGCCTTTATTTTTCATATTTGAGAAACTCAAATGAACTATTTTTCCACGCATGATCTAGGAAACGAAGTACTTTCTATCATTTTGACCAAATGTCTGTAATTTAAAAATTTTCCCCGAAATTGGTCTCAAACGACTAGGTTGGACTAACTGCCTTACGGCCAACCGTGAACACAACAATTTTCAAAAGAAACAACTTAAAAACTCGATATTAGTATATTGTGTTTGAACCTTAATTACAAGGGCGGAATTCGTGAATGGGTAAAATCCGCCCAATGCTTCCGTAGATATACCCATTCAAAATTTTATTTTCCCACAATTTTAAAAAATACAGATTAGACCGAATTGAAATACAGTACTTCATCAGTGTTCAAAGGATAACACCAAAAGTGAACATGCGAGCCAAAGGTGCTGAAACATCAGAGTTTTTCTAAGGTTTTTCATATTCTTACGTATTCACGTATATACATCTGTTCTGAACTAAATGAACAATAAATTACATATGAACACATGTTATGCATTCTGATGATATCTGCTTTTTCAAAATACATTACTATATTTCATTCAAAATGTGTTTCATTTATTGCCACTATACATGAATTGTGTATTTTCATCAATTGCCAAATTTTAAAGGAGAAGAAGTGGTTTTGGCGTTTTTGGGTTAATAAAATTTTCGCGAAATTAATCGGAAGACTCATCCGAAACTGTATTTCAAATATTGTCAGTAAATAGAAGCTCTATATGTCTAGGTTTTTTCCATATTAAAACTTTTTTCTGTATCATCACATTTGTTCGGTTAATGTTTCATCACGGTCAATTTTCACAGGAGTAAGGGTTTCGTGGATATATGGTTCTATTATTAAATATCTAGTATCACTCGCATCTTACCAATTATATTGTAATGAATAATATGGGAATGAAGGAATTGTATGAAAATCCAAATGTCATAATATATGCAAACGAAATCAAATGGCTATCTGCAATATGTTGAGAGATTACTCGTTAGATGGCTCTGCTTTCTGACATTTCATTCTCCCAAAATTCATGCCTTTTTCCATTTGAATATTAATTTCATATGGTGCCATTCAGAAAGTAGTTCTGTACGCTTGGATTTTCCCCATAATCCATTCAATTTTTCATTTTACTACAGAAGTAGTGGTTTCTTTACTGTCAATTTTTACAGGAGCAAGGGTGGTTAAGGCGACACACATGTTTATGCAGTTCGAACACTGGGTATTTTTCACAACCTCGAATGAATCCGAGAAATTTCAATATGCTTTTTTAGAAACACATGTCGATGATGATGTTAAATAAAACAACGAAAGGGCAAATAGTTTATGAAAAAATTCAATTTTACATGATGTTTCAAAATGTTATGTATTATAATTTTCTCCTAATACATAGCTTATTCCAAACTAATATATATAGGGGGAGGACTTGCTATAACCGATTTGTCATTATTATAGGAATAGAAACAAATGTTCAATTCGCTGACGCCAAAAATGTTGTAATGATCACACCATATTAATTCAGTATAGTTATCATTTCAGTTTTATACACCCTCAATATCTTACGAAGATAAGCAGCTATAGTTATCGAACCGGAGATGTTCGATTTTCTTGCATGCACGTTCTGGGAAACAGTGTGCTATCGTTTTCTCCCAAATGTCTGTTATTTTCCCGAAAATTCGATCTATCTGTATTTTTGAAAATATTAGGAAAATACAATTTTGAATGGGTATATCTGCGGGATCATTAGGTAGATTTTACCAATTCACGAATTCAGCCTCCGTAATTGGGGTCCAAACCTACTTTACAAATATCGTGTTACTAAGTGTTTCTCTCAGGAGTTATTGTGTTCACGATCTGCCGTGAGGACAAAATTTTATTTTCCCAATATTTAAAAAAATTCAGATTGGATCGAATTGAAATCCAGTACTTTAATAAAAAATGACATTTTCAAGATTCCTACAGAATTCCGTGAGGATAATATGATTTATAATAAATCTTATTTTCTGGTCTCTACTACGTTTGTTAGATATTTTTTCGTCACGGTCAATTCTTACAGGAGGAAGTGTTTCAGGGACAATTGGGTCAATAAAATATATAACATCATACTCGCATGTCACTGATTCTATTGTGATGAATATTATGCTAATTGTCAAACATTCACTACAAAATATGGAAAGAAAAGAACTCTATAAAAATCTAAATGTCATATGTTGACGATATCAAGTGGTAATCTGCAATATGTTGAGAGACTACTCGTTAGATGACTCTGCATTCTGATATTTCATTTTCGAAAAAATTAATGATTATTTACCATCTAAATATTCTTTTCATATGGTGTCGTTTAGACACTAGCTCTGTATGCTTGGATTTTCCCCATAATCCAGTCAATTTTTTATTTTACTACAGATATGCTTGGATCACTGTCAACTTTTACAGGAGTAAGGGTTGTTTTGAAGATACACGTGTTTATGCAGTCGTAATGATCGAACTCTGGATATTTTTCATAACCTTAAATGAATCACAATATGTTTCCTTAGACACACATGAAAATGTTGATGTTGTAAAACAACGAAAGGTTATATTTTATGAAAAAATCGGCCGATCGTACATAAACAAAATAACTTTCGAAAGAGGCAACTTAGACACTCGATATTTGTAGAATAGGTTTGGATCTTAATTAAGAAGATCGAATTCGTGAATGGGTGAAATCCAGCCAATGATTCCGTAGATATACCCATTCAAAATTTCAATTAAAGTTGTGCGTCGTTATGCCTCAAATTAGCTACCAATATTCAATATGATCGCTGCAGTAGTTCCTGATATATCAGGAAATAACCTCCAAATTTCAAATAGCTATAACTCCCAAACTATTCGACCGATTTTGAACGTTAACGGACTTAACCGTCACATTCTGAAGTGCAACCTACCCTGGAAGTTTTTAGTCGATAGGATCCTCCGTACGCCCGTAATCGTGCATACGGCCGGCCGATTTTGACACCGCATTCGTCATCAGTGTGTCCAACCTAGTCCCATTTCGGCTCAAATCTCGAAAATGGATAGCACGCTGTTTCCATAGAACATGCGCGCAAATATCAGTAGGAATTCTTTCTCCCTAATACAGAACTCGAAAACTATTTCTGGATGCTTCAAAACTCTTAGGTTCTTGAGTTTGGCGATTTAACTGTTTGTTCAACATCACTTTTTGACGGAAAAGTTTAATTATTACATTATTATGTGAATGATGAGCATTACACAAATTGCATTATTTCGTGAATAATGAACTGATTTTGAAAATTTAAACTGGCTTGTTTACATAACATAAATAACTTTCAAACTGACCAAACCTCGACATCTTTTTCCTATTAAAAAAATGCCACCTTCATGTGGGTGTTTTTTTCGGAACAAACTCATGATGGAAATTCGTCCTCCTCAAAACAGAGGTTGACATCCCTTTTCGAAATCTTTGAAAATTCTTCGTTCTACGGGTCGAATTTTCGTTGGAACACCCTGTATACCCATACCATTGTTGAAGGAACAGTTCCAATACATATGAAAATATCGATTAAAGCTTATTTTGAGAGGATTTTGCATCATTTTATTAGGTTTTTTCAGGGTTTTCACTCCCAATATCTGAAACAGAACTATTAAAAATTAAATGAAAATTGTTTTTTCGTGGAAAACGCCCTTGCGGATTGCAGGATTAAACTATTTGTCAAGGGCAGTTTCTTTGAAAGAAGATTGCCTAATGAACAATACAGGAACAATACAAACGATCTGTGACGTTTCAGAGTAAAAATCTGACTCTGAAACGTCACAGTTAGCTTTGTTTATCGTTTGTATTGTTTCTGTATTGTTCTTTAGTCAATCTGTTTTCGAAGAAACTGCCCTTGACAAGTAGTTTAATCCTGCAATCCGCGATGGCGTTTTCCATGAAAAAAACAATTTTTATTTAATATTTAATAGTTCTGTTTCAGATATTGGGAGTGAAAACTCTGAAAAAACCTAGCAAAACATATGAAAATGTCGAAAAAAGTATAATTCTGTAGATCGGATGAAAGTCTCAGCATACATCAAATTAAGGTCGGATATATGAATGATATATGCAGAAAAAATTTAATTTTTTGTTCGGTAATACAGTGTTTTTAGAGGTCTCTGTATATACCAAAATATGGAAAACAATGTTTTTTGAAGCCACTAATTAACAGTTTGAAAAACCGGCGGTACACATCAACCATATATAGTTTTGTAGAACTATGTATACAAAAAAAATTGCGGTTCCCAAAACTACCCAATAACATAGATATATATATATATATATAATATATATATATATATTGATCCAATAGACGCATCTAATCCCGATATATCATACAGGCTACCTAAGACCCACATGATCCAAATGACTTTGAAGAGTATATAAAGTGGAAATGAGTTGTTTTAAAATATAACTCACTAGGCAGCCTGAGAGGGGAAAAAATTTCTTTAAGACAAAAAAGTTGTATAGGAAACAACGTTTCTCAAACCCGAACCACAACTCCGCCATTCCGATCCCTCATATACCACGCAAACATATCCAGCCAACGTTCGAAATCCCAGCGCTGTTGCCAGATTTCCGGGACCAATAGCGTCGATTGTGATGTATGAACGGGTTTAAAAAAGGAGGTCAACTTGATGAATCGTCGAATTTGTGTGAGTTATGCTATGAAGAGATCCTAATGTCTACTCGAAACAAATTGATGATGAAAATTGAATCGAATGCGAATGAGATACTTCGGTCAAGTATTTCGATTTATTGTGATATTAAGATCCAATACTTTGTAGAATTGTGAAATATTTATTATTTTCTGAAGGTGTTCCAATCCTTATCAAATATTTGTATCCATTATGGTTATGATATTATTACTCCTCGTGTTCATTTTTTCATGAGAAGATGCATTTAGCCATTGAAATCCCATAAATAGTAAAAAAAAATTTCTTGGAATTGTTCTGATGACACGATGCTCACGAAACTCTACACACAGTTGTTCATCATCATTTTCAAACAGGTTACCAAGTTTTGTCATGCTGGAATCAAAATTTCATTAGTTATTCCGGAAAAAACAACGATACCGAGGAAACAAAACACGAAATTTCAAAAAAAATTCCAAATATTTCCGGAAGTTGAAATCGTATTCAATTTAATTTTTATGACAATTACAAGCAATACGATCCCAACAAAATTTCGCAAATAGTTGCGCGTCTTTATGTTCCAATTGATCACCATCCTTCAATCCAATCGTTTGGGTAGTTCCTGAAATATCAGGGAAATAACCTCAAAACAAATGAATCCGAAACTACCATTTTAAAACCAACAAAAATTACTGGCTCCATATTTATACATTAAATATAATCATTTAGTCTGGTAAATAAAATATTTCGAGGTCAGAAGTTGAAACTTTAACTACGGAACAGACTATATGTTGAAATAAAATTCAATTTTAATTAGTAAGTACGGAACAAATACATATTGAGATATGATTTTGTTTTAATATGTCGTTTTTTCCGTATTTCTAGTTTCAACTGTTGACCTCTAAAACTTTTATTAACCTGAAATGATTTTATTAACTATGTGACTACGAAAGTAGTAATTATAGTTGGTTTGAAAGTGGTAGTACAGCCAAACTTACGAAACATCTCACCCTGCATTGCATGAAGGTTCCAATAAAAATTGAAGTTTTAAGACCATTATTCCTCTTCTATGTCAGAAATCTCAGATGAATTACACATATAGTTCAGAGGAATTCTCAAAATCTGTTTCTTTCGTCATTGATATTAAAATAGAAAATAAGGTATTTTTATGTCAGGTTAATTCACATTTGGTGATCTTCTAATTATATCATCATCACGAAATTCGGCATGAACCTTCGTGCTGTCATTTTTCCATCAAGTACTGGATTTTAATCTGATCTAATTTGTGTTGTTGGTGACATTCCAAAAATAAAATTCTGAATGGGTTATCGGCGGAAATATTAAATAGATTTTATTCATTCAACAATTCGTTCTCACGGCCGATCGTGAGGGGAAAAAACCAACTTAAAAACTCGATATTTGTAGAGTAGTTTATACCTTAATAACGAAAGCTGAATTAGTGAAAAGGTAAAATCTACTCAATGATTCTGGAGATATATCGAATTTTATTTTTCCGATGTTTCCAAAAATTCACATTGGATTGACTCGATATCCAGTATTTTATTGAAAAATGATGACTAAGGGTTCGTACAGAATTTCGTGAGGATATGATCCGAAGATCGCAAAATATAGAATATACGAAATATAAATTTGAATTTTTGTTTCGAATTGTTCTTATGACATGATCATCGCGAAATTTTCTAAAACGTTGTTTTTCGGACTTAGCTGGGCGTCATCATGATTGAATCAGTTTCTTACAAGTTATTCTGGAAAAAACAATGATACCGAGAAAAAACACGAAGTTCCACATTTACGAACATGTACTGAAATTCGCCGCGAAAGATTAAGCTCAAGGTCATAATGATATTGACCTGGTACTTTCAAGGCCTGTGTTTACAGGAAACACCACCAAATTCCAAATTTTCTCGAGGTTGAGACATCTTGAATATTGATTCACGAAATAACTACGGCACTACACTCTCATAAGTTTTCCTGACTGTGGTTTGTGAATCAGAGAGCTGAATGACTTAAGAAAATTTCCAAGATTTGTATGAGAATTTCATAATAAATATATTGAACTCTTTCAGCCCTTCACTATTAGGTAGTTGATCACGATTAAAAAGAATTTTTCATCACTAAGTTTCACCTCCAACAACCTACTCCCAACCTACTGGTTTTGGTATTGGGAGGAGAAAAAAACTCTAGCGAATAATGAGAATATAATTATTCCAGAGTCAATAATTTCTTTCAAGGAAAATGCATATCCTTAACGCTATGTTTAAAATCCCGGTATAGGTCACAGATTTCATCTCGGTATATTTGATGGCGTCACCTACATGCTGCACTAAGTGCCAGGATCTTGGCGAATCTCGATGAAAAATCGTTAGCGGTTTCTATTCATCAAGGTGAAACCTAACCTTATTTTTTACGCTGTGTCTAGACTCCCGGTAACCGTCATGAATTTTCAACATTGACTTTTGATGATGCTACAGGTACCGAGATCTAAGTCAAGTTCGATGTTTTGAATGTATTTGTATGGTCATTTGGATAATTTAAAATTATGTTAATTTATACGGCCAGTTTATTTAAATCGAATTTACTAATTTACTTCGAGTCAATACGTAAATATACAGTTTGGGATGTAACTCTTATGAAATAGGTATCTTTCATCTCACTTTTCTAAATTATGTAACATGTGGGGTATTTTACAGAAACTTGCACCAGAGTTTGGCATAGACCTTGAGGTTACTATTTAGCAGCACAGTTTCAGTTTCATCGACTTATTTTCGGAGATATTAGGAAAAATATACGTCAAATTTCGAACCTATTTCTTCGGTTTCATTTGATTTCCGGAATAACTCGAAATGATGATCCGGTCATAATGAAACTTAGTAGCTTATTGGCGGAAGCTGAGGCCTAAATTTGTGCCGAATTTCTTGATAATCGTTCCATTAAAATAATCGACACAAAACATTTCAGAATTTTTTGATCTTCAAATCTCATGGTCCTCACGAAGTTCTGCCTGAACCTTGAAGCTGTAGTTTTTCAATCAAGTACTGAGGTACAGATTTTTTTCCCATGTGTTTTGTTGATAATTTTTTGAAGATGAGATTTCTAATGGAAATATCTGCGGAATCCTTGGGTGAAGGTGAGCAATTCGCAAATTCGGCCTTCGGTATCAAACTCTAAACCTGCTCTACAAGTATCAAGTTTTTTTTTGGGTAGTGGTCGAATTAACGATCGGCAGTAAGATCAACTGAAAACCCAATACTTTTCAGAAAAAACGACCCAGAGACTCGATATTTATAGAGAAGGTTTGGGTCTGAAGTCTCAATTCGTGAATGGAAAAGATCCGCCCAAAATATTTGAAAATATCCCCAATCAAATTTGTTCCATAAGTACAGATCGGATTGAATTGAAATCTAGTATATTATTAAAATGATAGCCTGAATCAACGAAATTGAACAAGCACTTAAAAGCTCCTGAACCTTAAGTTCAGAATTTTTTTTCTGCTGGCTGTAATCAATCAAGCGTCCCTTTTACAGCACTTTCTTTTCTTGTACAATTCCAAATTCTCCTTAACTTCCTCAAAATTTTTGAATATTCTTCATAGAATGAAAACCATTTCAACAGTTTCTTCATGTTTGAAAAAAATTTCACTTTGACACATCAACGAAACGATTTAATAGTAAGGTCAGGTTTCACTTCGATGAACAGAAACCGCCCAAGGCTACATTTTTTACTGGAATTTGCTTGGATCCCGGTACCTTGTGCGTCATATGGGTGACGTCATCAACTATGCAATGATAAAATGTGTGACCGGTACCGGGATTTTAGAGACAGCGTTCAAAATATGCTTTTGTTATTGACTCTGGAATTTATGCAAAAAAAATCAACCATTAATTCCAACTTGTATAGCATGATTCAGAAATATACCACCAAACTCTGGAAGAATTTTCAGTGAACACTAAGAAAATTTTGTTCAATAATTGTTTCAAGTCTATAAAAGGCTCCATTCTCACTCAATCGTGACAGAATTGATTTTGACACCGGATTCGTCATCAGGGGGACCTACGTAGTCGTTTGAGACCAATTCCGGCTCAACGTTCAAAAATTACAGACATTTGGACAAAACGATGGCACGCTATTTTCCAGAACATGCTCGCAAAACTAGTTGGAATAAGCACAGCTATTATTTGCCATGGAGATGGTAGTAAACCCTGTATAGCTCTGTTACTCGGGAATATTTTTTGTCACGAAAAGTGCAATTTATTTTATTGGCTCAATATCCCCATGCTGAATTGATATCCAATGAAACCAAACTGTATACTTCATTCTATTACGGTTTGAATAGACTAGATTTTTAACATTCACAAAACTCGGGAGAAAGACATTAAAATAAAGAAATGTCCGCTCTGTACAAGTTCAAATCATGTGCCGATAGTGAACGTTTTCAAACTGTATGATCCGAATTCGGATCTATGAAATATTGAATCGATAAAAATCACGAACATGAAAACTTTCCAAGCCAAATATGAGTCATTGCAAAAACATTTTTATCGACGCTTGTATCCTTCACCGGGCTTGCATAAGTTTTGACAAAGTGTCGATTTTCGGTGTGTATGTCGAGAGGATGCAATATCAAATATTCGAGTTCCATGTAATGAATATAAAATCAACGTTTCTCATGGCGACGGCATGCTATAGTGGGATCATATAAGCTCCGGAATTGTTTTTTTCGGCTTGCATATTATGTGGAAAAGCTGAAATATCCAATTCGAAGGTTCAGAATCAGGATGACTCATGACGATGACTCGCTATACCGAAGAACACTTCTGTGAACTTCTACAATCCCGCTGATACTTGCAGCTGGCCGTCGTCATGGGGTATGTTTATTATGAATTTTTATTACTATGTTTAAGTATCATTGATGGTTGTAAACAAGTCATAAAGATTTCGTTCCAACTGCGATCCAACTACCAAAAAGGAAACGGCTGAAACAGTTCGATATGGGTGCGTTTTTATTTTAATCAGTTGAAGCGATGAATTCCATCGAGCGATGAAAAAACGATTGACGTGACGTCATCAAATCTCCCGAAAAGTTTCTAAACATGAGGTGGAATCAAAGACAGAAATCAGTGAATTTTCGCTGAATTTCGGTTTTGGATTCGAATTTCAATGAACGGTTTTTCTGGTATAATTACTGATAACGAACATTTTTTATTATAATGTACAGAAATCAATTATTTCATTTGTTTTGCAGATATCCTATCATTCTGTGATAGTTATTTGCTGTATTTCTGCACATATTTTTACCAGAAATCATTATTATGGATGCGCAATTATTTTCGTTGTGAAAAATATATTAGAAACTTGATGATAATTCTGCTAGTGATGAGGAATTCGTAATATTTGAATTGGAAAGGAAAAATAATGAAGGACATGTAAATACCAATAATTGTATCGCGGAAAATGTACCTAAATATCTTATTTTTGTAGCTAATTTTTTTAAATCATCTGCACATCTGCACCATACATTTTTCCACTTTACACACCTAACAATATTCGATAAATCCACGAAAACTTCTGGTCAAAACATTGAAGTAAGGTTAGAATTATCCATCAGTTCGATCGACCTCCGAGTAAGATGGATACGCTTAGTAATCAGAAATTAATCGATTAAACTACGTTGAAAAAGAAGAACACCCTGCTGAAATAAAAACGCACCCTATTTTCATCATGAAATTTTTATACAGATCTTGAAAATTAAATATTTCATTCATCATTACGATTCACAAACAGGAAAACCACAGTCATGAAAAGCTACACACACCAGTCCAGTGCCATCGTCATGTTCATTTCGTGAATCAATATTTTAGAGGTCAAGAACTTGAGACAATTTGTAACTCGGTGGTATGCTCTGTTAACGCAGATTTTTGAAGAATCAATTCTATGTCTACATCTTCCCGTTTTCCGTTTATTTTCAAAATTACGAAAGAGAGGCAATCAACTCACGTCGAGGATTACAAATGTCAAGAACTCTGAAATGTATGCAAGAAAAATTTCAAAAAGCACTGCCTTGAAGGCAGCAACTTTTGCGCGCATGTTCAATGTAGATGACCGCTTCAGCAACGAATTTGAACGTGCGCGCGTACCCAATTTCAGTTCGATACGATCATAAGTTCTGGAGATATCGGGAAAAAATATGTCAAATTTCGAGGTTTTCTTCTCGATATCGTTGATTTTTTCGGTATTACTCGAGAAATACTGATTCAGTCCTGATTAAACTTCACAGCTAGTTTTAAGATGCTGAAAGACAACTTTATGCAAAATTTCGTGATAATCGTGTTATTAGAACAATTTGAAAAAAAAAATGTATATGATTTTCTCATCATATCATCCTCATTAAATTCTCTATGAAACTTCGAACTGTTATTTTCGATGAAGTAATGAATTTCAATTCGATCTGATCTGTATTTTTGGAAACATTGGAAAAATAAAATTTTGATTGGGTATATCTACGGAATCATTGGGCGGATTTTACCCATTCACGAATTCGACCTTCGTAATTAAGCCCCAAACCTACTCTACAAATATCGAGTTTCTAAGTCGTTTCTTCCGGAAGTTATTGTGTTTACGGTCAGCCTAACGGCCGACTGCGTAAACACAATAACTTCCGAAAGAAACAACTTAGAAACTCGATATTTGTAGAGAAGGTTTGGACCTCAATTACGAAGGCCGAATTCGTGAATGGGTAAAATCCACCCAATGACTCCGTAGATATACCCAATCAAAATTTTATATTTCCAATATTTCCAAAAATACAGACCAGATCGAATTGAAATCCAGTACTTCATCGAAAATAACAGTTCAAAGTTTCATACAGAATTTAATGAGGATGATATGATGAAAAAATCATATAAATTTTTTTTTTCAAATGGTTCTAATAACCCGATTATCACGAAATTTTGCACAAAGTTGTCTTTCAGCATCTTAAAACTAGCTGTGAAGTTTAATCAGGACTGAATCAGTATTTCTCGAGTAATACCAAAAAAATTTCAAAAAGCACTGCCGTGAAGGCAGCAACTTTTGCGCGCATGTTCAATGTAGATGACCGCTTCAGCAACGAATTTGAACGTGCGCGCGTACCAAATTTCAGTTCGATACGATCATAAGTTCTGGAGATATCGGGAAAAAATATGTCAAATTTCGATGTTTTCTTCTCGATATCGTTGATTTTCGGTATTACTCGAGAAATACTGATTCAGTCCTGATTAAACTTCACAGCTAGTTTTAAGATGCTGAAAGACAACTTTATGCAAAATTTCGTGATAATCGTGTTATTAGAACAATTTGAAAAAAAAAATTTATATGATTTTCTCATCATATCATCCTCATTAAATTTTGTATGAAACTTCGAACTGTTATTTACGATGAAGTACTGGATTTCAATTCGATCTGATCTCTATTTTTGGAAATATTGTAAAAATAAAATTTTGAATGGGTATATCTACGGAATCATTGGGCGGATTTTACCCATTCACGAATTCGACCTTCGTAATTAAGCCCCAAACCTACTCTACAAATATCGAGTTTCTAAGTCGTTTCTTCCGGAAGTTATTGTGTTTACGGTCAGCCTAACGGCCGACTGCGTAAACACAATAACTTCCGAAAGAAACAACTTAGAAACTCGATATTTGTAGAGAAGGTTTGGACCTTAATTACGAAGGCCGAATTCGTGAATGGGTAAAATCCACCCAATGATTCCGTAGATATACCCAATCAAAATTTTATTTTTCCAATATTTCCAAAAATACAGATCAGATCGAATTGAAATCCAGTACTTCATCGAAAATAACAGTTCGAAGTTTCATACAGAATTTAATGAGGATGATATGATGAGAAAATCATATAAATTTTTTTTTCAAATTGTTCTAATTACCCAATTATTACGAAATTTTGCATAAAGTTGTCTTTCAGCGTCTTAAAACTAGATGTGAAGTTTAATCAGGCTTGAATCAGTATTTCTCGAGTTATACCGAAAAAATCAACGATATCGAGAAGAAAACCTCGAAATTTGACATATTTTTTCCCGATATCTCCAAAACTTATGATCGTATCGAACTGAAATTTGGTGCATTGCTGTGAAATTAGAAGGTCAAAGCGTGAGTATAATTTTTCTTGGATATGATAAATGGTTTCCGAAAAAAAAATTTTTTTGGAAAAAAATTTCGAAAAAAATTTTTTTTAAAAATAACCAACAATATAATCCTGACGAAATTTAGCTCAAAGTTGCGCGTCGTTGTACTTCACCTAACACCAAGTTTGAATCCAATCGCTTAGGTAGTTTCTGAAATAAAAAATAAATAACTTCAAAACTTCAAATGCCTATAACTCCGAAACTATTCGATCGATTTGGCCCATTAACGAACTTAAACGCGGCATTCCAATGCGCGACCTACCCTGAAAGTTTCAAGTTGCTAGCTCACTTCGTTCGACAGTTATCGTGTCTACGGCCGGCCGGCCAGCCGGCCGGACAGAATCGATTTTGACACCGGATTCGTCATCAGTGAGTCCAACCTAGTCGATTGAGACCATTTTCGGCTCAATCATCCAAAATTACAGACATTTGATCAAAACGATAGCACGCTGTTCCCCTAGAACATGCGCGCAAAAATCAACGATATCGAGAAGAAAACCTCGAAATTTGACATATTTTTTCCCGATATCTCCGAAACTTATGATCGTATCGAGCTGAAATTTGGTACACTGCTGTGAAATTAGAAGGTCAAAGTGTGAGTATAATTTTTTTTGGATATATTGAATGGCTTCCGGAAAAAAAATTTTTTTGTAAAAAAATTTCGAAAAAAATTTTTTTTTAAATTTATTGACAATATGATCTTGACGAAATTTGGCTCAAAGTTGCGCGTCAATATACTCCACCAAACTGTCAAGTTTGAATCCAATCGCTCAAGTAGTTTCTGAAATAAAAAATAAATAACTTCAAAATTTCAAATGCCTATAACTCCGAAACTATTCGATCGATTTGGCCCATTAACGAACTTAACCGCGGCATTCCAATGTGCGACCTACCCTGAAAGTTTCAAGTCGCTAGCTCACTTCGTTCGACAGTTATCGTGTCTACGGCCGGCCAACCGGCCGGACAGAATCGATTTTGACACCGGATTCATCATCAGTGAGTCCAACCTAGTCGATTGAGACCATTTTCGGCTCAATCATCCAAAATTACAGACATTTGATCAAAAAGATAGCACGCTGTTCCCCTAGAACATGCGCGCAAAAATATGTCAAATTTCGATGTTTTCTTCTCGATATCGTTGATTTTTTCGGTATTACTCGAGAAATACTGATTCAGTCCTGATTAAACTTCACAGCTAGTTTAAAGATGCTGAAAGACAACTTTATGCAAAATTTCGTGATAATCGTGTTATCAGAACAATTCGAAAAAAAAAATTTATATGATTTTCTCATCATATCATCCTCATTAAATTCTGTATGAAACTTCGAACTGTTATTTTCGATGAAGTACTGGATTTCAATTCGATCTGATCTCTATTTTTGGAAATATTGTAAAAATAAAATTTTGAATGGGTATATCTACGGAATCATTGGGCGGATTTTACCCATTCACGAATTCGACCTTCGTAATTAAGCCCCAAACCTACTCTACAAATATCGAGTTTCTAAGTCGTTTCTTCCGGAAGTTATTGTGTTTACGGTCAGCCTAACGGCCGACTGCGTAAACACAATAACTTCCGAAAGAAACAACTTAGAAACTCGATATTTGTAGAGAAGGTTTGGACCTTAATTACGAAGGCCGAATTCGTGAATGGGTAAAATCCACCCAATGATTCCGTAGATATACCCAATCAAAATTTTATTTTTCCAATATTTCCAAAAATACAGATCAGATCGAATTGAAATCCAGTACTTCATCGAAAATAACAGTTCGAAGTTTCATACAGAATTTAATGAGGATGATATGATGAGAAAATCATATAAATTTTTTTTTTAAATTGTTCTAATTACCCGATTATTACGAAATTTTGCATAAAGTTGTCTTTCAGCGTCTTAAAACTAGCTGTGAAGTTTAATCAGGACTGAATCAGTATTTCTCGAGTTATACCGAAAAAATCAACGATATCGAGAAGAAAACCTCGAAATTTGACATATTTTTTCCCGATATCTCCAAAACTTATGATCGTATCGAACTGAAATTTGGTGCATTGCTGTGAAATTAGAAGGTCAAAGCGTGAGTATAACTTTTCTTGGATATGATAAATGGTTTCCGAAAAAAAAATTTTTTTGGAAAAAAATTTCGAAAAAAATTTTTTTTTAAAATAACCAACTATATAATCCTGACGAAATTTGGCTCAAAGTTGCGCGTCGTTGTACTTCACCTAACCGCTAAGTTTGAATCCAATCGCTCAGGTAGTTTCTGAAATAAAAAATAAATAACTTCAAAACTTCAAATGCCTATAACTCCGAAACTATTCCATCGATTTGGCCCATTAACGAACTAACCGCGGCATTCCAATGCGCGACCTACCCTGAAAGTTTCAAGTTGCTAGCTCACTTCGTTCGACAGTTATCGTGTCTACGGCCGGCCGGCCGGACAGAATCGATTTTGACACCGGATTCGTCATCAGTGAGTCCAACCTAGTCGATTGAGACCATTTTCGGCTCAATCATCCAAAATTACAGACATTTGATCAAAACGATAGCACGCTGTTCCCCTAGAACATGCGCGCAAAAATTATCCGAAGTTAAATACTTGCATAGGATAATTCAGAAATACATCGCCAAACTCCAGAAGTGGAATGATGGCTGAGAGTAAATAAAAAAATTAACTAAAACTAAATTAGTTTTCAATTCTCAACTCTCGAAGAAATTAACCCTCCCGAGGCACGGAAGATTTTTGTCGATTCCAGTTTGTTCCTCAGAACCCAATGATAGAACAGAAACAAAATTAGGTAGAAAAATCTAGAAAAACACTGACGTAAAGTCAGCAGCTTTCACGCGGTTGTTCACATTGCGAAATGGTGAAATTTTAATGAATTATAAAAATTTTCAAATAAAAAATATTTTCTTTTTCAAAATTTTTCATGGATAATTCTTCTCATTGATACTATTCTTCTTCCAACCAAGTTTCATTTCGATCAGATAAATGTTTTCGGAGTTATGGAAAAATCAAAATTCCAAATGGCTATAGCACAAAAATCATTCGGCAGATTTGGCCCATTAACGAACTTAACCGAGAAATTCAGGATCTCAACCTGAAAATTTCAGGACTCTAGGTCTTTCCTTTCGAGAGTTACAGGGCACACGGTCGGACGGACAGAATGTACAGATAGAATCGTATAAAAATCTAATACTTCAATGAGGAATGACCACTTCATGGTCCCAGCGGAATTTCATGAGGCACATATCATTAGTCGATCACCAGATATAATTCTGATTTTTTTGATAGATCCAATCGAATGAACATCACGAAATTTCGCAACAATTTGCTCATCAGCATTTTCCAACTATTTAGATTTTTCATCATGTCCAGCCCAGTGAAAGTATTTCAGAAATGACAACGATACTTAGTTGATAATTAAACAATTTGAAATAGTTTTTCCAATATCTCCGAAGATTATAATACGAAAAACCTGAAATTTGAGGGGCTGATGTCAAATGGTGAGTTCAAGGTCTGTGTCGAATATCATCAAAATCCAATGAATTGTTTCCGCAGAAAAACCTCGAAAAAAACTTGAAAAATTTTCGAAAAAAAATTATTTTTTGATTTTAAGTCCGTAAATCAGTCACGAAATTCAAATAATTGTTGCGAATCCCTTATCCACGACTATCTACGAAATTTGAATCTTATCGCGTTAGTCCCGTTTGAAATATTGGGGAAATAACATTGAATTTTCAAATAATCGCGAAATTTGGCATACACATTTCTTTACCAATATCTCCTGGATTTGGTATCAGATGGATATTGATTTTAAGGTTTGTGCCAAATTTCATTGAAATCAGATCTGTAGAAATTATTTTCGTCTATAATTCTGGAAATTTTTGAGAATACTTTTTTTTTCATAGCAATCCAGAAGACATATTCTAAAACTAGTCATGAAGTTTTTATATGATCACGTCATTTCTTCTCGAGATATTGGGAAAATAACCTCAAAATTTCGAAATTCTCCATATCTATTCTTCCAAGAACGTCCTGAACCGGTCGAAATACTTATTTATCGTAAACTCCCTTCTCTTTATATCGTTCGATCACTCCAGATACGATACGTGGTCACGTGACAAAAAAATCCGTCGTGTCTCGGCTGGAATTACTGGAAGGCTATTGTGTAGCAATAGCTCTGTAAAATTCCTCTGTGACTGATTAATTATTAAACTCCATAAAGAGAATATTATCCTTTCAAACTTTCTCGCAGCTTTCTCCCAAAATATTGAACCTCTCAATAGTGAATCAAATATGCTTATAGTGATAACAAATTATTGTCTATATCTTTCTTTACAAACGGCGAATATCACCAAACTCCAAATGTTTCGAGAATTCGATACTTTAATTATTGATTCATGAAGGAACGAGCCTGATTCGAAATATTCAATTTTGAAACTCTGTATGAAAGATTTTCCATTAGGTATTGACCCTATGCCGAACTACAATACCAAAAAGCAACTTTCTATTTTATTGGTCAAAAAGATGAAATATCTACTTCAGAGTATCTGTATGGAGTCATATTATATGTTTCGAGTTCAACGCCCTTTACCCGGCGTCTGAGTTTGGATTTTTACTGTGTAACTCGAAAATATAAAATATCTCATTTTCGTTCGGTATGGAGAATTCACAATGAACTTTTCCCATGACGGTGACTCCCCATAGCGGGATCGTACAAGTTCCCATAATATAAGTTTCCAGGTTTGTATATTTGTATGTCTCGCTGTACAGTGTTGCCAAGTTTAGGGACTCGAGACGTTGATCAACCATACGAATTATATACAGCTAGTTGATGCCCGCAGAAGCGCCCTCGCACTGGCCAAACCCTGAAACTTTCTGTGTATAATATGATGTATCACCGATTTTTTACACCCGGCTGAAATTTCGTTTATAGCATCCCCTGACCCCCCAGACCTCCAAAACATGGTCAGACGCTAAGAGACCCGGGACCGGGTCTGAACACGTCACTTTTGGACTGGAAAGGCGGTCGAGTGTATAGATTCGGGTCTGTATGTGCGGTCGAATAAAGCTAATAATATATATATATAATAATATATATATATATATATATAATATATATATATAATATATATAATAACAAAAATGGCAACTCTGAAATAAAGGTATTTTTTTGGTCAAAATGAATATAATATGTAAATATTTCGAGAAGATTATTTTCATTCATTTGCTCTTCTTCCAGCCATCATTTACTTTCTTCATTATCTTTTTTCTTGAAGTTCTTTCATTTACTTGTTCTGCAGTACCAACGAGTTTCAGATTTCTCCAAGGTTTCCTTTCGCTATTATGGGATGCATGACGGTACGTTAGCTTATGTCGGGATAAACATCGTTTCCCCTACCTGTTTCTGACATCTCAATTGACTGAAAAATAAGTAACAATTATAAGTGCTTCAAACAGAGTACAAGAAATCTAAAATTACCAGGTTCTGTTAGATACTCTTTGAAAAGGCCTCAATCTTAAGGGTTCTTCAAAGGAAAAGAATCACTTAATTATTTCCAGTGTTTTGGTGTGTTGGGTCTGCCACACTTATATTGTCCAATTTCATACTATTGTACGCAACTACATTACCAATGAGAGACTGTCGATTCATAAGATTCTTCATAGCTTCATCAAAATTATAAATCAAGACTGAAGAAAAAATGGGAAAATTGATGGACAGACAGCTGTGATGAAAATTGGCTAACTAATAACTTTAATCTTTAGAGTTGAATAACAACAGTTCGTTTCACTCTGAAGATCTTGGCATTGTAACATGAACTCACAGGATAAGATATTTTTTTAGTATCAGAAAGCCCCGAGGAAAATATTCAATGGCATATCAACTTAGGAAGAAATAAATTAAAATATAATTCTCACCGACTATTCCATCCTGAATTAGTAGGTTTAATAGGGGAATTCACTATTTGTCTCAGAATACACAAGATAACCTACAAGGGATTCCATCCTAATTCCATTGTTGATGGGGAGGAGGAGGTGATTTCCTATTGGCTTCTTCAGCCCTACTTTCACCCAATTCTTTCATCATTTTCCAGACTGAGGACCAACAGCATTCAAATAACTGCTGTATCCAGACACTTTGGTCTTATTTCTTGCTTCCAAGTGACATGTGAATATTGAAATTCTGCTATATGGTTGGTAAATAGCCAATTTTTGGGTGGTTCTTCAAAATGTCAGCAACGTACATATGGAAATTTAAAATCCCATAATATTAAAATATATCTCATTAAATGAATATAAACTTCAGTAATATATTATATCAACAGAATGGAGATTGGAATTGTGTATTAAATAAACAATTTCAATCATTTTGAATGTCCCCTTATGATATTCATTCGGAAATTTTCTAGAACTAAAATTCATCAGTAGTTAAAATAAACTTATCTCACCTGCATTTGATTATGGACTTGAGGAATAGATCGAGATCCACTCCACGGCATCCTGGAAAATCTTTGAATTTTAATCAAAAGTGCTTTCTTGTCCTTGGTGCTAAACAAAACACTACTAACCTCACATTCCTCATTCACAGAGTATAGTTGAGAGCACAAAACATCAAAATATGGGAGTCGTGATTCACAGCAGAAACTTGTTTCATAAAGAGGTTGAAAAAGGATAGTTTATAATAAAACCATTGTTTAAGGACATTATTAATGACTTAAACAATGAGGAAACCCTCAATTCAAATGACATTTTTCGAAGGACCTTTGAAAAAATGCTTTCATTCACGAGTAATATGTTATTCATATCATTAATAAGAAAGAAAATAATGTACCTGAATTGGACGTAAAAAGAATGTTATTTGTTGGATGTACAATGGATGTCCAGAAACGTACATACACTGGACCAATAAAACACTCTTCATAATTTTTTAATCTTTTGTTTGAAGATACTTACAAGTTCAATTTCTGTTTGAATTGATATGAGATTCTTAAGATTTGAACTGAGATATTCATACATATTTATGGACATTGCATGTATGCTCAGAGGTTGAACAGTTTACGTGCTAGCTGGTGCTTTTTGTCCGCATACTTTGGATTTGATGCATTTTTTGCGCGCATGTTCTAGGGGAACAGCGTGCTATCGTTTTGTCCAAATGTCTGTAATTTTGGATGATTGAGCCGAAAATGGTCTCAATTGACTAGGTTGGACTCAGTGATGACGAATCCGGTGTCAAAATTAATTCTGTCCGGCCGGCCGGCCGGTTGGCCGGCCGTAGACACGATAACTGTCGACAGAAGCAAGCTAGCTACTTGAAACTTTCAGGATAGGTTGCGCATCCGAATGCCGCGGTTAAGTTCGTTAATGGGCCAAATCGGTCGAATAGTTTCAGAGTTATAGGCACTTGAAGTTTTGAAGTTATTTATTTTTTATTTCAGAAACTAACTGAGCGATTGTATTCAAACTTGGCAGTTAGGTGGAGTACAACGACGCGCAACTTTTAGCTGAATTTCGTCAGGATCATATTGTCAGTAATTTAAAAAAAAAAAAATTTTCGAAATTTTTTTCCAAAAAAATTTTTTTTTCGGAAACGATTCATCATATCCAAAAAAAATCATACTCACACTTTGACCTTCTAATTTCACAGCAGTGTACTAAATTTCAGTTCGATACGATCATCAGTTTTGGAGATATCGGGAAAAAACATGTCAAATTTCGAGGTTTTCTTCTCGATATCGTTGATTTTTTCGGTATTACTCGAGAAATACTGACTCAGTCCTGATTAAACTTCACAGCTAGTTTTAAGATGCTGAAAGACAACTTTATGCGAAATTTCGTGATAATCATGTCATTAGAACAATTTGAAAAAAAAAATTTCTATGATTTTCTCATCATATCATCCTCATTAAATTCTGTATGAAACTTCGAACTGTTATTTTCGATGAAGTACTGGATTTCAATTCGATCTGATCTGTATTTTTGGGAATATTGGAAAAATGAAGTTTTGATTGGGTATATCTACGGAATCATTGGATGGATTTTACCCATTCACGAATTCGGCCTTCGTAATTAAGGTCCAAACCTTCTCTACAAATATCGAGTTTCTAAGTTGCTTCTTTCGGAAGTTATTGTGTTTACGCAGTCGGCTTTTAGGCTGACCGTAAACACAATAACTTCCGGAAGAAACGACTTAGAAACTCGATATTTGTAGAGTAGGTTTGGGGCTTAATTACGAAGCTCGAATTCGTGAATGGGTAAAATCCGCCCAATGATTCCGTAGATATACCCATTCAAAATTTTATTTTTACAATATGTCCAAAAATACAGATATGATCGAATTGAAATCCAGTAATTTATCAGAAAAAAATTTCAAAAAGCATTGCCGTGAAGGCAGCAGCTTTCGCGCGCACGTTCAAATTTGTTGCTGAAGCGGTCATCTACATTGAACATGCGCGCAAAAGTTGCTGCCTTCACGGCAGTGCTTTTTGAAATTTTTTAATCGTGAAATCTGCTAGTGGTCACTCGAGTGTGCCTTCTTTTGGGTAGATCAAATCGTTTTCGAAATAAATCGTTTCGCAGACGTGAGTAGAATTCCTACGTAAATTCTTCGTGAATCGGTGAAAGATAAATCGGGGCCGCGTGTGGACATCTGCTTGTTTCGAGATAAGTTACCGATCTGTGTCATATTCCTGATAAGTAATCGGAATTCCATATATACAGCCCGACTTAAGCGCAGGTAGATGCGGCTGCTGTGAGAAGCAATATGGAAAGCATTTGTTGTTGCTTTGCTCCGTGTGTGGAAAACAGTTCGGCAATTCCTGTGCAGGGGTTACATCATCGGAGGTCAGAGTCATAAATGCGAAGAAGTCGATAACATGGCATTGTGCTGCCTGCCAGGGCTTTTGCTCCGACATCGCTTCTTTGAGAAGTATATAGTGTCTCTACAAAATGAGATCAGGGACCTGAAATTGACTTTAAGTAAGGTCCAATCATCTTCAATCGAGCAAGCATGGTCTGATGAGTCATTCGAGGAGATGCTGATTGAGGTGGAGGAGCGACAGCGACGGAAAAACAACGTGATGGTTCCTGGTCCTGGGGAGCAGCCGCGTGAGTTGTCCAAGGAAGATGCTGCGAAGGCAGATATAATGGCTGTGAAGAATATTATGACTTCATTGGACCCTAGAGTACAGTATGCGCGATTATCTGTGAAGCGTCTTGGCCCTTTTGAAGCCACTCGTGATAGACCGCGCCCGGTAAAAATCACTTTGTCCAGCAGTGAGGATGCCTTCAATATACTGCGGAGGTCTGGAGGCCTCAGGGATATGCCGTTCTCACATATTCGACTTGCACCAGACATAACACAGAGACAAAACCAATTCTATAAAAGGGTGAAGTCTGAATTTGACAAATGTAAGGCTGATGGTGAAAAAATAATTTTAAAATTTTATTAGAGGTGTACCATCCATAATGGTAAACTAGAAAAACCCAGCTGCAGTATTTCATGTTACTATCAGAACGCTAGGGGGCTGAATTCTAGAACTCATTATTTTTTTTGTGGTGTTTTGGGTAGTGATTATGACATTATTGGTATAACTGAAACATGGCTCAGTCAAGGTGTGATGACGTCAGAGTTGGTGCCGGAGGGATAAAGTGTGTTTCGTTGTGATCGAGATCTGTCAGCTACTGGTGTCTCCACTGGGGGTGGTGTACTGCTCGCTGTGCGTGAGAATCTGTGCTCCGAACCTTTCGACCTCGGTTCTATCCATGAACTCATACCATCTATTGATGTAATAGCTTGTAAGTTAAAATTGAAATTACGATCTGTCTTAGTTGTACTGGTGTATACCGCTCCAAGAATTGATGTATCTGCATATGAACATTTTTTTGATACATTATCATCTCTCAATTGTATTTTGGATGAAGAATTGTTCATTTCAGTTGATTTCATTGCACCACCATACGTTGATAACGATGGTACTGATAATAGGTCAACAACATTAAGTGTGATATCGGGTATTTTGAGACTGAAACAGTTCAATAATATACTTAATAGTAATTCAAAGCTTTTGGATCTTTTATTTTCGACATTTGTATGTAGTATTGAGGCGGATTCTTCCCTCTTTGGAGCAGTAGACCCTTATCATCCGCCACTTCATATTGTTTCAGGCAACAAACTTTGTGATCAACCCAATCTTGAACCTCAGAGCTGAAAGCTGACTTTCCTATTCTATATAAGTCGATTTGTGATGCGGATTGGTCACTGGTGTTGGAGGAGAAGGATGATGTTGATGCTGCTTGCAGAATTTTTTGTGGAATTCTCGATAGTATTTTTGCCGAAACGGTTCCTTCGAAGTGTAGACGCCGTAGAAGATTTCCATCTTGGTACACATCTGAGACGGTTCGGTTTATTTTCGATAAGGAAAGGGTGTACAAGAAGTATAGAAAATTCAAAAAAGCTCCCTCTTGGTGCGTTACAGGGCACTGAGGTATATGTCAAAGATTAAAATCAAGTCAGATTACAAGAAATTTATTCAGGCTTCAGAGTGGAAGATATTGGAAGATGCATCTGATTTCTGGTCCTATGTAAGTGGTAGGAGGAGTAACTCCAGAATTCCTGGAATTATGAAGATCAGATGAATGGTCCATTGAGGAAAAAGCGATATAGTTGAGGCCTTTGCTACATATTCCAAAAGCGTTTATGCTCGATTCCTGGATGCTATTGATGTTGATATTCGAGAAGCTGTTCATCAGGATACCGTTCCACTGGCGTGCATTCATTTAGAGTCTGATGGTGGCGTCAAGAAGGTTATCTACCGGTAAGACTGCTGGTTCTGATGGTATTCCCAGCTTTTTTGTGGACGATTAAATCGGTGTATTATCTGCCTCACTTTTTCATATTTTCAACATGGCTCTGAGATATCGCAAGTTTCCATCGTGCTGGAAGATGCCGAAGATGATACCCATCTTGAAGCAGGGTGACTTAAAGGACTACAGGCCTATCTCCATACTTTCAAATTCCTCAAAACTTTTCGAGATCATATTATATCAGAGAATATATCCTGCTGTGCGTAATCTAGTTAGTCCTGAACAACATGATTTTATGTCGAGGAGATCTTGTAATACAAATCTTGCTGTGTTTTCGCAGTATGTCTCTGAAATTCTAGATACTGCTGGCCAAGTTGATGTTGTTTATACTGACTTTCAGAAATCGTTCGATAAGGTCAACCATAAAGTACTCGTACATAAACTAAGGACGCTGTTTGGTTTCTCTGATAATCTTGTGAATTCTTTCATATTTTATCTGAGAGATCGTCTGCAGTTTGTTCATCTCGAGGGTTGCTATTCTGCTATTTATGTTTCCACTTCTGGTTTGCCGCAGGGTTCAAATTTAAGTCCTTTACTTTTCATTCTATTTATCAATGACCTTTTTCACGATACGTTGGTGAACGGTGGAAACACCGCATCGACTTCTTTGCCTGGATTATTGAATATTGGTGTTGCCAGAGGTGGGAGAAGACATCGGGAGCAGTGGGTGGTGCCTTTTTCAGCGGGAGTGAACGATGTGCTTGAATTGGCGTATGCTGACGAATGGATTCCAATGCCGATTGCTCTCGTTTACAGCGTGTGTTGGATGCCTTGTTGAAGTGGTGTGACAGAAATCTTCTTCAACTTAACATCTCTAAGTGCAACGTTGTCACATACACTAGAAAGAAAGTGTACATATTGAATGACTACCTCCTTGATGGTGTCGTGCTGGGCAGACAAGCAGAGTACAGGGACCTTGGCGTAGTATTTGATCAACGGTTTTCATTTGTTCCACACATCAATAACCTGCTTGCTTCATTTTCCAAAATGTATGGATACATTATACGAAACTGCAAATATTTTACTAACTCAAGGACGATAATAACGTTGTTCAATGCATTCGTGAGAAGTGGATCGGAATATGGCAGTGCAGTTTGGAACCCTATCTACGAATGTCACAGGTATTACTTGGAGGCTGTTCAAAGGAGATTCCTCAAGTACCTCGTTTTCAGAGAAGAAGGTGTTTATCCATGTAGGGACTTTGACCATACTACATTGTTGAGTAGATTCGATGAAGTGGAACTGCATGTCAGGAGAGGTATATCATGTCTCAAATTTCTTCATGGACTTTTGGGTGGTAGTGTTGATTGTTCCTTTTTACAAGCTGGTATAAGCTTTCATGTTCGTCGCCCCTGCTCAAGATCTGTTCGATTTTTTGAGCTCGCTCTACCCAGAACGAACATTCTAATGCAGTCACCGTTTAATTTGGTGTGCTCAACTTATAACGACATCTCCAATCTTTGTGATATACACTTCGACAAGTTCCCATCAATCCGTACTATATATTTTCAGATCTGTAAGAGTAGGCGTTGAAATCCACCAAGTGAGATATTTATTTTTCTTGCATTTTTGGTTTTAGAATAATTTTTGTTATGCTCACTGTTCCGATTATGAAACTTTATTGTTAGTGTACATTGTATCTTGAGTTAAAGGCATATGTGTTATGTAATTTCCTGTAACTGGGTTTTCTACCTGTTGGAAATAAATCCTTATTATTATTATTATTATATACAATGGACGTAAAAGGCATACATCCAATGGACGTCAATCTTCCTACGTACAAGGTACGTCCAGTCAATGTCCATGAACGTTTGGACTTGATATAGGCATAAAACGGCCGTCCAATGGATGTCACGTGCTGTACGTACAATAGATGTCCATGTTTCTACGTACAATGTACATCTATTCAACGTCCATGGACGTTTGGACATAACATGTACCTAAAATGGAAGTCCAATAAATGTCGTGTGCTGTGTGGGTATGTGCATTGAATTATTCAACGCTCTTCTAAAGCAATTTCGTCGCATGGCGAATGAAAATGTATTTTTTTAAAAGGTGTGTGTGCCGTACAGTGTGCAGGAATACTATTATTACTGTAAATTGAACAAGAATTGTAATTTCATTTGACATTTTTTCTATATATTACTGTTGTATACTATGAAATGAATAAACATTTTCATTATTATTCTTATTATTATTATTATAATTATAATTATAATTATATAGCAATGGTTTTTGTGCCACAAAAAAACCTAGAAAAGCATTTTGTAGGTCAGGAGATTTTACGCGCTTGTTTCATTGCCAAAGCGGTCATCTTCACAAGTATTAACTCTTCCAAACGCAGATTTTCCTCTCAAATGGGCCTTACAAAATTCTGCATGAACCTCAAGCTACAATTTTCGATCAAGTACTAGATAGCAGTTCGATCTAAAATTTTGAATGGGTATAATTATCTGAATTGGCGAATTCAACCCATTTAAGCATTCAACCTTCTTAACTTAACTGAAAACCTACTCTACAAATAGAAATAGAAATAGAAATATTTTTATTCACAATCACAGTCATTGCATTGTACATAGTAATACAAACAATAAAAGGAAAGCAAGTCAATAATCAATAAGTCTGCAATCCTGCATTATCCAAAAACTCCTTTACAGAATATGGTTCACAACTTATAATCAGTTTGTAAACTTCCCTCTTGAAAGACCCAAGGTTTGCAAGTTCTTTAATTTCCTTTGGTAGCGATTCAAAAAGTCTTATTGCCATGTAGAACATATTTTTTTCAGTCAGGCTTCGGGAATGCAACGGATAGAAGTACTTTATTTTTTGCCTGGTCTCATTTTTATTCCGACATTCTTCAAAATAATGATTGTTCTTCGCAAAGAAACTTAGGATTCGGTAAATATACAGACCAAAACATGTTGGTATGTTGTTCTCTTTAAAAACTCCACGACATGACCCTCTGAACCCTAATCCATACATAGCTCTGATGGCAAGTTTCTGGACTAGGAATACTCGTTCCGCTGACACGCTGTTACCCCAAAGGGAGATGCAATAATCCATCTTACTCTGAAAGCATGCAAAGTATACTGTTCTCAGGATGTCATGCTCTACTTTTTTTCTTAATGCACGCATAGAGTAAACCACAGAGTTGAGACTACCACACAGTTCTTCGCAGTGGTATCCCCATCTGAGTTGATGATCAACCATAACACCTAGCACCTTACATACATTTGTGACTTCTATAGTTTTTTCTCTGAAACTGAAATTCGTTTGTAATTGTGAGCTCGGCTTACTCTCAAAAATTATGCTCTTGGTTTTACTTGTGTTTAGTGAGAGTGCATTCTTTTGACACCACTGATTTATGATTTCCATTGCCTCAGTCAGCCCAAAAATCAGATCACCTTTATCTTTTGCAGTCACCAGAATGTTGGTATCATCAGCATATATGTATGTGTCAAAAAATTTGTCAGCAAGTACCATCGGAAGATCATCAATGTATAAGGTGAACAATAAAGGTCCTAAAATACTTCCCTGCGGTACCCCAAGATCCACAGTCACGTCCTCTGATACATACTTCGATGAGCCCAAAGAAATCTCCACCCTTTGCTGTCTTCCCTTAAGATAACTCTTGAATAACTGAAGCATAACATCCCTCACTCCACACATCTCTAATTTGAATAACAGGTATTCATGATTGACATGGTCAAAAGCCTTTGACAATTCTACAAATAGGGCCGCTGGTACGTCTCCCTTCTCTAGCATCTGTATAACTTTCTGAGTGAGCTCAAAAATTGCCGTTTCCGTGCTTTTATCTTTAATGAATCCATGTTGTGATCTCGATATTATCTTGAACTTAAGTAAAAACTTCAATGTTCTACTTGCCAGAATTTTTTCAAATATCTTGGCAAATGATGTAATGTGAGATATCGGTCTGTAATTGTTCAAATCATCAACACTGCCCTTTTTATGAATGGGCCTAATCACTGATATCTTTAGACTGTCGGGAAAAACATATATATAAAAATATATTTCCTATCTTGATTCTTCCTTAAGGTAATGTGCTTACGGCTGGTCTAACCACTGATAGTGAACAAATAACTTCCACAAGACTCTACTCATTAGCTTGATAATTGTAGAGTAAGTTTGAAGTTTAATTACGAAAGCCGAATTAGTGAAAAACTATCAAATGATTCCGCAGATATACCCTTTCAAAATTTCAGTTTTCCTATATTTCCAAAAACATAGTACGAATCGCCCTTCAATGAAAAATTCCACCTTGAAGTTTCAGCAAAATGGGGTCTACAGAACAATGAGCAAAAAAAATTAAAGAGTCCTCCTGCATTTTGTTAAATAGAAAGAGTTATTTTGCTCCTAGTTCTGTAGACCCTATTTGGTTGAAACTTCAAGGTGACATTTTTCAAAGGGCGATTTAATCTTTGTTTTTGGGAATATTGGAAAACTGAAATTTTGAAGGGTATATCTGCGGAATCATTCGATAGTTTTCACTAATTCGCCAATTCATCCTTCAAATTAAACTCCAAAATTAGTCTACAATTATCAAGCTACTGAGTAGATTCATTCGTTATTTGGTCTTCTATCATTGGATAGGCCAGCCGTAAACACATTAAATTTAGGAAGAATCGACATAAGGAATATATTTGTAGAGTAGGTTTCAGTTTAATTAAGAATGTCGAATGCTCAAATGGGTTGAATTAGCCAGTTATTTTTCAAATAGTTATATACCCATTCGAAACGTTGGATCGAATTGCAATCTAGTACTTGATCGGGAATTATAGCTTGAGGTTCATGCAGATTTTCCTGAGGGCCATATGGAAAAAAAAACCGCGTTTGGGAGGGTCGATACTTGTACAGATGACCGCTTCGGCACCGGAGCAAGCGCCTAAATGCTGCTGACCTCACGTCAGTGCTTTTCTAGTTTTTTTTAATCTATAAAGACTATTTATGGCTCAAAATTTGACAATCACAGACACTGGGCCATACGATAGCTCTTTGGTCCCTAGAACAAGCGCAAAATGAAAGAAAATAGACTTTTGCTCAATATGTTTCATTGAATGAAATGAATATCTGATCGAGTTGACAAGTTGTTGAATATTGACTTCAATATCTCCCAAGACGAATATCCGATTAAGCTAAAATTCGAAACAATGTTCTCAAGTGGTGACGATTCCGATAAACTGCTCATGCGCTACGGGAAAGTACCGACAAAACTTCCTGGGAATCACATCATGAAGCATATGTAGAGTGTGAACAGACGCCGCATAATGTGACTGTAGGATCCAGTAAATGCTTCGACTAATCACCTGTAGATGTCGTGAACAGTGGATGCAAAGGAATATTCCATATATGTTATGTTTCGGAAAATTCAAAGAATACATATCCCTTTAGACTGAAACCGAGTCTTCGAGTTTTCGCTATCAATTAGAGTAATATTTCAACGGACCCGGAGATATTTTTTTTGAAATATATGAATTTCTGAAATAAATTTCGTGAATTTTCTATTGATTTGTTCCTCAGGAAAATCAGGGAATCTAATTGGGCTGAAATGAAGTACTCGGTTACGAAATGGTGGTTTGGACATTTCAGTGAAATTTGATTGAAACATGAAAATTTTCGACAAACATTTTTTGAGAAATTTTTCTATTGATAATTCTTCATATTGCTACTGTTCATATACTGACCAAGTCTCACTTCGATCAGATAAATATTTTCGAGTTATTGAAAAATCAAAATTTCAAATGGCTGTAATACTAGAACCATTCAGCGCATTCAACCCATTAACGAAATTGACCGAGATATTCAGGATCAGAACCTATCCTGAGAGTTTCAAGACTTTAGGTCCTTTCTTTCGGAAATTATCGCACACACGGGCGGACGTGTGAGTCCGATCAAGTCGTTTGAGACTAATTTCGGCTCAAAATTCGAAAATTACAGACATCGTGACGAAACGATAACGCGCTATTCTCAAGAATAAGCGCGTAAAAACGAAACTTTTCAATCTAGAGGAACATTTCGATTTTCATTGTCGAGTTATTGTACCTGGGAAAGACCAAATTATTAGAACAAAAAAACCAGAGAACCTAAACACGTGGTTACTTCAATTACGTCAGCAGTACTTGGAGAGAAAATTTGCTTCATAAAAGGACGGAAAAATGTGACAAGTGTCATACAGAAATGTGTTGATTGTCGCAAGCATCATGCTAAACCAACTTAAGGTAAGCGTCCATGAGGCGGACGGGCCGAAGCTCATCCCAGGCTGAAAAATTCGCCTGCGTAGATTTCAATGCCAAATGAAACTACAACATAGCGTCTCAGTGCCGGGGCTCGGCGGAATCAACCGAAGGATCGCTCAGTGAGCGTATTTATCCGTCAATGCTACCCGATCTGCCTTCAGTTCAGCAGTTTCCAGTGCGGTTCATTTGGAATTGGTCAATTACTAGAATGTGGATTCGTTATGAAAACTAGGTAGACCTTCCGTAATCTATAGCAACAGTGGCACGAATTTCTTCCGCTTAAATAACAAATTGAAATCCGACGTTCTTGTATCGCTTGCGGTACAAAAGATAGAAGATAGAAGATTTCATCCTCCGTTGTCATCGTGGTGGGAATTATTCTGGAAAAGTCTCAACTGTATTCTGAAAAAATAACTGAAACGTTCACTTTGAAATGCAAGTGTGAATTATGAGGAAGAACGACTTTGGTAGAAGGGAAAGCCATAATGAATTCGCGCACAATACTGTATTTTTCGGAAAGTTAATAATAATAAGTGCCCTAGTCGCTATGTTCATGCAAGTGATGAAAAAAATAAGTGTAGTGGATTCGAACCAAATGGAAAGAGTAGATGAGACAAAATGGTTCGCATTTGGACAAAAGATAAAAAAGTATTTGAGGCTGAGGTTGTAAATACTTGCTACCCGATAAGGGAAACTATAATTTACAGGGAAGAACGCGTGGAGCAGTTGTTATCTCGATTAGAAACGATAATTCGAAACAAAGTGATTGGCGAAAAACGTATTTTTCGAAAAGAAATAGTGCCCTCATCGCTTCAATATTCTGCAAGAAATGAAGAAAATTAGTGAGGTGGATTTGAAAGAATAGAAACGGTTCGTAAAAAGGCAAAATATGAAAAATAGCTTGAGGCTGAGGCTTAAGAAAGAATACTGAAGCATTAAGCTATCCGAACAGAAACTTTAAATTACAGGCCTGGAGGGTGTGTCGTCTTGATTGGGAACAATAATTCGAAACGAATAGATTGGCAATCGGTAGAATAAGTTAGTTATACGATGGAAAATACGCCCAGGTACGCGCGAAGTTGAGTACACGTCCTTTTCAGTAAGTCTAAGATCCGAACCTACATCGACCCTAACCGAGCTGAAAATAGAATGAAACTTATTTTATAATAAATTTAGTATATTAGAAAATATATTAAAAATAGGTTGCCTAAGAAATCGTGGACAAAATATTTTTAATTATTTTCTAAGGCACCTGTTATTTATCTGGGCAAACTACTGGGTTGCCAGGTTTAAACAGGTATGACGATGCCAGTTACTTTCACTTGGTAGGATAAAACAAAAGCTTTCATATCAGCATGAGCGCTGTGTTATTGTGAACACGTTGATATAGAGTTGTTCGATATAGAGTTGTTCGCAAAGTATTCGGCCCTAATAGAGGTTTGCTTGCAAATGAAGTAATTACTCTCAAATCGACAGCGCTGTCTTTCAGCTATGGGAACAAACCTTCGGTGACGCGGACACTCCACGCAAGGCTAGAAAAAGGGAAGGGTTAGGGTAAGAACGTTACCACTGCAGGGCGAAACAGAAAATTGATGGAGTGACTACGTTGATTCGCTATGATTTGACAGGAAATTGCGAAAGGCTAATTGTCTATGTTTCATATCATTTTCCTGAGGTAATCTCAGAAGAGTTCTTTCAGGAAGATATCTATAGCGTACCGAAGCATTATTCTCTAAAGGTTTGTTCGTTGTACCTGCATAAATTACACTCATTCTGTCATCTGTGACTACAGTCAATTGGAAGTCAGTGGAGTAAGTGTAGTTAGTGCAGTTCATGCAGGTACAACGAACAAACCTTAAGAGTTGCTGGTTTATTTCAACTATGTTTTTTGCATTAAAATTGAAAAATTGATAGACTTAAGAAAAATTAGTTTTTATTCCGAAGAAAATTACAAAATCTAGTTTCACAGATTTTTTTTACGCCGGTACAGTTTAAAAGCCATAAATGCAAAAAAACATGGCATATGACGCACCTTCGATTTTTTTTACAGGTAAGTCTTTCAATTTTTAATTTTCCTGCGCTTTTTTTCCTCGATAGTTATACAATGTAGTTGTTCAATGAATTTCAGCAATCTGGTGATTTGCCCACCAATAAGGTTTAAAAGTTACAAAACTGATTATCGAAACCAAAAATAGCCTCGGCGAAAATACTTTCACTTTGTATAATGGGGCGATTATTAAAGTTATTAAAATACATTTGACGAATCCCAACAACATAAAGCAATTGTACAGTGCCACCGGAATGCAGTACATAAAATGTTGTATTAAAACTGCGCAGTCTCTGCATTGGTGATACTGCTGTCCTAAAAATGCAGTCTTTTAAATACAGCTGCTGTACGGCTTTTGTGCAACAAAATCGAAATGCTGTATGAGACAACGCTGTCTCTGTCTTTGATGCTATATTTCGTTTTAATAGTCAGACATCGTTGTCTGTGCCGATAGCCTGTACGTTATAGAGAAGCGTTGTCGATCGTCGTCGTCGGCCATGCTGATTTGTAACAGAAATTTTTTTGTTGTGTAGTGAATTCGTTTCTGATTCTAAGTGAATCGCGCCATTTGAACTGACTGTTTGTTTCGAATTGATTGGGTGTAAGTGTGAAAAACTGATGTTTCGACAGGATCAATTCGCGAAAAAACGAAATAAGGCAAATTAGACTGATCTGAGTGGCTAAGATAAATATTTAGATGATGCCGATTCTTTTGGAACTGGAATAAATAGACAATAGAAGAAAACATCTGAGCCTTTACCTGAACTGGACAGGGTCAACAGAAAACAGAATTTCGAAGTACATAAACATCAATGAAGGAATTTTAGGTATTATATTCACACAAGGTAAAACTTTTTTTGTGTATTAACCCATTTTTCTCCACTTCAAGTTGCTGTACGAAAGAACAAAGAGAGCAAAAATGATTCACCAACCGATATTGAAACAACCATCATGGTATGATTGAGAAATATGTATCTACTTATTTTAAGAAACGAGGGAGAGTCACCCAATAATATATTATATCATGTATAATCTTTGATATGGCCGGTATTTGTGTAAATTCAAGTTTTTTCCATTAAAGTCATGTTCCTAGTGCAATATTTTTTTATTAGGTTGAATTTGCTATGAATCACTTTACGTTATATGCTCAATATAAACTAGGTTAACCCGATCCCTAAGACAACCAGTATGTTTCAGGAATCCGGCTTACCTCCGAAAAACCTATATTTTTCAAGTAATTTCATTGAAATTCTGGACTTACATACTACAGATTGTGTCCTTTGGTTTAACAAGAAATGGCCGTACGATTTTTCAGATAATGTTGTGTACATTTTTATATATTTGAATTCCATGTTGAATTTTTGGTGAAATGTGAAAAATTAAATAATTTAAATATTTTTCTGTTGAGTAATCAATATCTAGATACAGAAAGAATTGCAGAATTGCAGAATTCGAATATGCAAAAATATAAACATCACATCATATAAGAAAATCAAAATTTATTTGGCAATCTCCGAATAAACTGGAAGGAATATACTCACTTTTTTACATTTATCGATGGTAAATAATTTAGTATCAATGTGCAAAGTTTCATTTCAGTCTCTTAAAAAATAATTATTTTTTCGGGAGTGAGTCTTATTCCTGTGAGTCTCGTTATACAGCCGAGCTTCTGCTGCATTATTGCTGCTTAGAAACTTCATATCGAAGTAGCACAGTTGGTGCATTATTACTATGTGCAAACTGCATTACAAAGTGGCATAGCTCCTGCACAACTGCTGTATAGTGGCTGTACTTCGAACGCAGTTTGAGCTGTACAGTTTCGATGCAATTCCGCGGGACTTATACGGTCCGTTCCGATACAATTACTGTACCACCATCGCTGCACTTCAAGTGCGGCAACGCTGTACAGTTTTTGTACTCTTGCTGCGTTTTAGTGTTTGCTGGGATGCGTCCAACCTGCAGAATTTCTGATGGTATCGATGTTAACACCTGCCCAAAAAGCAGCAGATGTTGCTTTGTACTGAAAAATGAGTTGTGTCGGTACCACTTGACGTAAGCACCTCTTTCAGCCATCTACTTATTGTTTGTTCTGTAACCTTGTGGAGTTTTTTTGTGAGTCAATGAGAGATACTGAGTGTCCCGAAGGGATTGGGTATTTTTTCAATGTAGTATATCAATAGTGACGCAATACAGAGTTCCGTTCATTTCTTGAGAAAACGAAAATAAAATATTGGATGCAATTTATTTCTTTCCGAAGTATTAATTTCAGCTGAGATTTTAATCTCTGAATCTTCAGAGACGGTTATATTGTCTAATGGAATTTTCGAGATAGTAACCAGTAGCTAGTTCCAATAAGATTGCTAGTTTTTTCGTGAGGAGTGAAAGGCTGAGTCCTTCTGAAGGATATAGGACTTTCAGGTACTCCGATACTTAATCGGGGTTCAAAGTGCATTCGGCGGTCTCGTATCATATATGCCTTGAAGAATCTTTTGATGATATTTTCGTCAAGTGATTGTGGTGCATTTATTGAATTCAAAGCAGATCTATAAATATTTAGGGTTGAAAAAGAAAGATGTTTATTTATCTGATTCTGAATAAATACACAAAAATGTCTAAATTTGTATCCTATGGGATTGATTGAATTTTCTGTGCAATAGACCCACCATTTTCGATGACTTGTTTCGTTCTATCTAAGTGTGCCTTTGCTAATTGATGCTATCATAACTGAGATAGTGCTTTCTGGAACTCTCCTATTTACCATTGACGACGGGATAATTTCCCAGCAACCGACGAGAGGTTTTGGTGAAGTGGATGTGGAGTCCTGAAAGAAGAGTGTAAAAAAAATTTTTCTGTCCAATAAATAGTGGTACGGAAATCAAGAGCTTACTGCAAAGAGGATACCAAGACTGAGTAGGCCAGTTGGACTCTACAACTATGCATTCAGCTGTATCCTGAATAATTTTACAGAAAATCCTATTAATTGGACAGAATGACGGAAATGAATAAAAAAAACTCCATTCAATTGTGAAGGCATTTATGTATTTGCAGTCGGTGTCGGGGACCTAAGAAATATAGTCTGAAATTTGGCATTCAATTTTGTAGCGAAACGGTCCACGTCTGGTTGTCCGAATTGTATAGAAATTGTTCGAAATACATCGATATTAAGTTTATATTCTGTATCCAATGACGATGATCAGCATTGTGAGTCGGCGTGATAGTTATTTTTAGACAAAGCGAAAATATGAATATTTTGTTTTTCACATCAATCCCATAGCCCTACTGCTATTATTGGATTTGGGATAATAAATACTTTCCCTTTTATTAATACAAGAGATTGATGTCTTGTAATCTATTCTCAGTAGAATCTCACTATTGTCAATGTTTTTTACGAATGACTTCGAAGCATAAAATGCTACCAAAAGTTCTGAAAAATTTATATGGTATTTTTTTTGATTTTCTGATGGAAATCCGCGAGCTGACCCTCTACATTATGATGCCTATCCTGATCGGGACGCATCGGTAAATATTTCCAAAATGACGTCGTAATCTTTTGTGATTCTTTGTGAGGAACTCTTGTTATTCTGGATCCACCAATTCAAGTCAGTCTTCAAAAACGATGGTAATATAATATCATGATGTAATCCCATCCATAATTTACCGCGGGGCAAGCTGCTACCAATTTTACGATAAGTTTTGACGATGAATGTATGGTACACTTTGGTTTTGTTTTGAAATCCAAAAGGGTATTGAAAATGTCTTTTCTTTCGGCAGATGTAAACGATAATCTCATTAATTTTGAGTTATATCTAAATCCTAAAAAGGTCAATTCTTGGAATGGTTTCAATGTACTCTTCTTGACGTTTATTGAAAAACCCAGATCACTTAGGGTGTCAAGCGTATAATCGACTGCTTTCTGGCATTTTGTTTGAGTTGATCCATTATAAAATATCATTTCTATGATTAATAATTTTACAACTTATTACAATCGAGAAATTCCTTCTTCTTAACACAGTAATGACAGGTTTAAATATTTTTGTGAAAACATAGATTGCTTTATTCAAGCCAAAAGGAATTGGTATATATCGGTATCATATAATAGGCATCTTTCATGTGAATATTTGCCAGGAGTAAATTCGAAGATAACAATTTTTCAACAGTTCTGTGATCTTCAATTTTGAATTGTGGTGCTACTATGAACTCATTGAGTTCTTTTAAATTAAGAATAAATCTTACTTTCCCATTGGGTTACTGGATCAAAAAGTAAGTTGATAAGAATTCACCTGGTTCATATTCATTCACTCACATACTGCTCCAATTTCAATAAAATATTGATTGTATGTTCATGATAGTGTTTTTCAGCTTGCGAAATATCAACTTTTCCGACCAATTGTTGATAAGGTTTTTTTTGAAGGATATGACGAAGCCTTTGACCCAGTCTAATATTCTTTTTTCTTGAGTTATCATTTCCTAGTGGCTATGAAAACTTTTTATGCGTCCCGCATATGTTTTCTCAGTCACCTGTGGGTTCAATTTTTCTGTTTCGGGAATATTAGTTTCCTCCTCCTCCAATTTCCCGACTCTTGGGTTTGATGTCAATTCTTGAGGTGTTGTTGTTCCAGTTCAAATAACGATTATCTTGGTAGCCAGAAGAACCTGCACGAATTTCTGTTGTTGGTCAGTGTTTGGGAATTGATGTATCCAATTTCATGGAGGTAGCTTTAAGATCCAAAAGATTCTTTTTCGCAACCTGGACCGCTTTCAAATCGGAGACAAAGTTCTTTTCGAAAAGAGATTCACCCGTTTGCCCTGTTTTGATAATTTTTCGAGAAGAATGGTTCAAGAAGGGTATAATAATGTATTCTCTATGAGTCGATAATGACTGCTTCACATTCGAGATCAACTGTGCTACATCTGCTAATACAGTGAGTGTCGGTTTGTATTAATCATCATTCTTCATCAGGATTTCTGTCATTCCTCTTCCTAATTCTGTTAAAGCCTGTCCCGTTTGGTCTCGCAATTTACCCATGAATCGATATTGCCTCATGTCTTTTTGATTCAAGCAAGATGCTATCCCTAATACGGGAGTTTTTAGCTTCGCACAATTTTCAAAAAGGGGATATTTCTACATTAGATCGGTCCTTACTTCCAATTTTGAAGGTAATCTTTCCATCTTGCAAGGATTTCTTTGTGTAGAGGTACCTTCGGTTGTTCGAGGACTTTAGGTTTGGTTCCTACGAATTCGAAGCTGTTGTCACCTCTTCCCTTATATTTTCAGGTATATAATGAATATCAGTTCGGGTTGTATGACCACTGGTGAATCTTTTCCTCCAGATGATGATGGAACAATTCGATTCTAGGATAACTACTACATCGGTTCTTCTAATTCATCATGAAATTTGTTATATCCATATAGAACAAATTTAGTATGACGACTAAAATGATTTTTCCATTCATTCAACTGATAGTATAACGACTATCCGAATTAATGTTGCCATTGAGATTCATAAAAAAATCATAGATGTGAAAATTGAGATGGTGTCACAAAAGTTGAAACTCAGTGAATCCACTAAATCACATATGACCAGATGAATCGATAGTGTCACAACTATCCCAGTTCCATAAACCATATTCAGATAAGCATTCATCGAACCATATTTTCAATAATGTTCGTTTGATATTTTACTTATGGAAAAAACTCGATGAATACTTACCCAAACTTGATTCTGTATAAGATACACTCGATTCGTGATAATAATCGAATTTGTGTTTAAGTCGTCCTAATTCTTTTCTTTTATCTTCATACTTCCTTCTCTTCGTTTTCTCGCCGAAATCACTGACACTTTCTTTCGGAAATTTTCCACTTTTGCAACACTGCTGTATTAATTTAGTCCGATTCCGGCTGGTACAAATTATTATGAAGTGAATAAGGCTGAGCCAGCTGGCTAGAGATAAAGTGTGTCATATGCACCGTTTTTTCGTATTTATGGCTTTTAAACTGTACCGGCGTAGGACAAATCTGTGAAACTACATTGTATAATTATCGAGGAAAAAAAGCGACTGAAAATTATTGTTACTTCGGTGCATCTAATATAATTTGCAATATTAATGTAGAAGTAAGATCAAACAATGTGTAGCATGCATGAACAGATCAGAAAATCTCTTCTGAAAATATTTCTGAGGATAGAGTGTTTCGTACGGCCCACTGTAAACACACAATATCTCCCGAAAGAAACAACTTAGAAACTCTATATTTGTAGAGTAGGTTCAATGTTGCACTCATCCTTGAATTGAAAAGATTTCTGAAATTAAAATTGCCATATGTCTTTCAATCTGCTGATAGTTTTTAGATCTTGTTATGTTCAATTTTTAGTTCATAAAATAGCTTAAATTTTGTTTTCATTATTTCAACCTTTTGTATGATATACTAATTGTCGAACTGCGAAAGCTGTTTTGGGTTTTACCTATTCGTATTCCTATTGTAATGCTCGTTCTCAAAAGAATATATATATATATATTCCTATTTGTCTAAATTAAATATCAACTTTATTGGTTGATGTGGTTGTTAATTATACAAGTATATTTTTGCATTATCTGAGAAAATTTACCATAGTAATGGTAATTTTGTAGGACTGTCATAGATTTCTCTAGGGTGAAGATTTTTAATCATAATGAAAGTAAACTTCTTAAACTTGTGGAGGACTTTGACTCTCATTATAATGGTAATTTTTCACACCATCAGAAAAAAGAAATTTCAAGGAACAAAATCCACTACCTTTATTGAAAAAGTATAGATATTGTGACGTAAAACTTCTCGATTGAGAATTGAGGTAATTCTTCGATCTTTAGTCGAAATAAGGCAAACGAATGAATATATCAAATCGAAAATTACAATGTATTAGAAAAATAAAATGATAAAAATACAAACTTGAATCTTAGTTATTTGAATTTTCACACACATTTTGAGATTATATGAAAAAACCGTGAATACAAATGTCGTAGATCCTTTTATTACCCACAAATTTGCCATTTGATTATTTTCATAGGACTTACCGTTTTACCGGAAATCTAGATAAACCATTAAAAACCCACCCTCTTCCACTTCCCGTCCTCACCTCTAAATTATTTTATACAACCCCACTTTCTCGCTTTGTTTATGTTATTGATATCAATATCAGGAAACATTAAGTAGTTTGAAATACTATTAAAGAATTCCTAAAAAAGCTTTTTGTGTAATTCAATTCATGATGTGATAGCGTCAATTTCATAGTTGAATAATTGCATCTTTTATCCTTCCATCCTTCGTTGGAAAAAGGAAAAATATGTATTATGTTCTAGAGAGGGTAAACAGTCAGGATTCAATGCAGTGAATCAAATGAGTACCAAAATATGTTAATTTGTTCTGAATATTTTTATGCTGTTGAATTAGGTTAAAGTGCGTATCTGATTCAATTTTTTCGATTCCAGTTTTCTAGGCTCTCGCTCGATCGAATTTCTCTTGCATTATTTTGATTGTATTATGAAAATATTTAGTTAATCAAAATACAATTGGAGATCATGAAAGCAATGAAATGCTATCTGCAATATAATGAAGTATTTGATATCGATGATGCGGAGAAGTTTTTTGTTTCACCTAGATACAATTTTTATTGCACTTTTCTGCGCATTGTGTTATGTAACTCTATTTCTACTCTATTTATTTTTAAATTTCGCAGGTAACTTATATCACAATTTGATTACGCTGCATGTAACATCATTCTGCAGGTAAGTAGAATCCGGCTTCTGTTCAAAACTATATTTCTTTCCTCTGGGGTTAAAATTATGCTCAATTGCTCGAAAAACAATAGTTTTATACATGTATAAACTTTATAGGATTAATATTCTGTAATTTAGGAATAAAGGCTTACATATTTTCATCTGAGCGATGCCACAAATAGCTCTAATGCAATTTTTTTTGTGACCCGAATATTCTTTTTCGGACCAAAGTGCCTGGAAAACTAAAACAAATTACTCAAAATAAAAATTCGAAACTGCAGTTAAAAATTTTTACTTCAAGGTTCCGAACAATTCCTTAAGATATCGTCCCAATAATCTACCTGCCGTGTGTGCTGGGGTGGTGAAAAGATTGTGTATGTATGTTTTTTTGTCCTTGTTGTTTTTTTGTGGTCATTTTACTCGCTCTCAAAGTGTATTGTACAGTTTTCGCAGATATGATCGGAAAGAGCATGGCAAGACAGGCTTTGCCTAGGCCTAATGCTCTGAACTTTCATCCTGTGCCTATATATATAAAGCGGCGGTAACTCAGTGGTTAGAGCGCAAGCCCCATGATCGTAAGGTCTGGGGTTCAAGCCCTTGGCCGGGAAATAACTTTTCCGGTTTTTAGGGAACCGTCCAACCATTCGCTGTTGGGTAATCAATTAACAGTGCTTTCCTAACGTGGCGCAAGGAATTAGTAGCAAAGCCTACACAGAACACACCCGGTATCCTAACTCGCCCAAGCTTTAAGCTTCTGAGGGGTTTCGTTGGAGCCTAGGATATCCGGAAAAAATACAAATATAAATACAAATATGATATATTTCTATTGTGAATATCGCTGTTTTTCAAAAGATTTAATTGAATTTAAATTGTAATATGGAGCCGGTCTTCTTGTCGGAAGATTGATAGACGTTGTCGAAGTGTGGTGCATATTGGAAAAAAAATAACGAAATGAACATTTGAACATTTGTCGATCTGATCCAAAATATTCCCTTAAACTATAAAAGAATCTCTTTCACTCCTAAACACGTCCAATAATCCTATATCCTATATTTAATGGGACGTTCTGCAGACTGATAGCTCTTGTCTATGTAAATTCATGCTCACAATTATAATAATATACAATTATAATAAGTTATAACTAAAATATTTGTTCACATTCTTTCAATGGAAGATAACTAACCTGAATGTCAGTTTATTCAATCGAATTTATGTATCCACATCGTTCAATTTTACGATTCAATTATTTTAGACAGATTCGGATGCATTTTCCAAACAAATTCTATGAATTCGTCTTTCATAATCTAAATTTCACAATCGGAAAAACATAGAATCCAACAGTTCTAATCGTGCAGTTCTCATCTCTGAGATTGGTCGAGAATACCTGAATTGGTTTTGAATTGTTTAGCATGTCCCGGATTTTTTAATACGCGATTTGATTGAGATAATGTTTCTTTGAAATTGAAGATAGCTGATATTTCATCTATCGATGTGTATTAAAGAGTACTTTTATAAACTGAGATTAACGCCAACCAAAGTGATCGGTGCTATGTGGGACGACTTCGGATTTGCGAAAATCGAGGTTATAAGATTTCTTGAATATGTAGAAACAGGAAAAAGACAGATAGCTGGTTTGATTTTTCTCACTATCTTTTCTCTCGAAATTGTATTTCGAAAATCGCGATAAGTACCTAGGGAAAATTTGTCCAGATGTCGCACTTTCAGAAAAAATACTCAGAATCATCGGAATGTATTGTTTTTTCCTATTTCGTCAGATTGATCGTTCAACTTTCGCCTGAGATCACGAGAACCTCGCTAATATTCAATTCTTTCTGATTTACAGTATACTTATGTGAACGAATTCGTACAAGATCAAAACAATTTTACATCTAAAACATATAATCACTAACAAACCAACATGAGTTCCCCACTATAAAAAGAGTTGTGCGTAGGCATCCATCTTCTGCTGAAGTAGTCTTCTTCTTCATATAAATTTTATGTACTACTACGTTATCATATGAATGAAAAAAAATATTCGTAATAAATATGAAGGTCCGAAGCAACCAGTGAAACACAATACGGAATTTGTACTTGTTACTAACTCATGTATGATATTTCCGTCCAGATCAAGCATATAACCCTCTATTACGCAAATAGTTATATGATTGTTGTCCAATATTTTTCCTAGCTTCAAATGACTTGCACGTTACCCCGGCATTTCTTCCTGGTATGCTACGCTCCAAGCCCCGATGAGTACCTACTTTATTCTTATATATGTAATTGACGTATATCTAGTACCTTCGAATTTCTTGAAACATTGTTCGATAGATAATATCTCCTTTTAGGTATAGGATTTTCAGGATTTTCTTTTGTATTATAAATATCAGATCAAACTGAAATATGAAGCACTTTTGTTGAAGATTGATTTAGGTTTTAATCCATTTCAAAAAACAAACAAAAAATCTTATTCTGTTAGTTTGATAAAGAACAAAAAAGTAATTAAGTGAACAAACTCAACGTGGTTCCATCAAAAAACAGAGAACATGACGAAAATATAGAGAAAAATTGGATTTCATCCGAGTTTGTCACAACACCAAAGCACAAAGGAAACTCAATTATGAGAGGTCGCATATATTGTTTGATGTGAAATATTAAGTTTCAACAAACTCGTATGTTGAACCTAATTGAATGGAATAGTCATGACCGCGTTTCTCAATTAAAATGATAAATTTGGGACAACAGCATTTCATGAAATGAAACTGCAGTTGCTAAAATGACACGTCTCACCGCTTCATAATAATTGGCCCTCTTCGGAATGATTTTGAACTTTTCTACCCAGAATGCAGCATAGCAAAAGCGTCACGTGGACAAATCAAATTGGGGGCAAAATGAATAACTAGGAGTTAGCCATAAATAGAAGGTGCTATTTATAGGCTCTCCCTTCAAGTTGATGAATATTAACTGAACCATAACTGAGAATGAATACAATGGAAAAATTCATTGCATTGATAATTTCATTCATCATTTTTCAACCGATGAACAGTTACATTTATACAATGAACACTGGTTTATTATTTTCAGAACTTAACTTTATATTGATGAATATTGTTTGTTCATTGTTTTGAGGAACATATTTCCTTGATTCAACGAACTTCTAGTATTGTTATCGGTTAACACATCCATTATATCAATGAACGTTTTCATTGAATTAATAATCTTATACATTGTCTCAATGAATTGATGGCATTGAATCAAAGAACAAATAACATAAATTCAAAAAGCTCCTTCTCTTTAAATCAATGGTTTAATTCTTTATAGAAATGAAAATAAACTTCAGTAGGTACTTGATTTTATAAAATATTTCTGTTGTTGCTATGACATTATCTATATTTTCACTTCAGTACTAATTTGAACTTTTTAGATGGAATATTAAAAATGATACACAATTTTTGAAACAGAATAACACGTAAATGTTTTTGATTTACAAATCGAATGATATGCTTCAAAGTTAGTTGCACTTGCTTATTGAATCGAAAAAATCTTCAGACTGAGCATGGCTTTTTGCTTTGAAAAATCTTTTCACCTCACCCAGTTCATCATTATATACTTGTATTCAACTCCGAAATAAAATAGGTATTCACTATTAAATGAGACGTGGATTCAATCATATTTTTTTATTCAAATATTCACAAAGAGTAAATTTCGGGAAAATTATGCGGTATTTTATATTCAAAATACTGACTAGCAACGAATGAATAAAACAGATATCGAAAACCCACGATATAGTAGTAAATGTGAAACAGATATAAAACGTACAAATATTTTTGGTACCGTGAATACAATGAATGAAAGATTGTTTCCATGGTTTACTTTTTCTCAAATGACAAATGTTTCTTAGCATTTTCTCACTTTGTCATAACACCATCACGATTGACAAATATTGCCTTGAAATCTATATCCAGCCATAAAATGAGCCAAATGAAATAGAATAATAATGAAAATAATAAAATGAAATAATTATATACGAATGAATCGTATTTTATGTGAAATATGAAAGAAAAATTCAATGTACCAATCGAAATCCAGAAGGGTCTTTGAATGACCACATCAAACTGCAGAGATCTCATGCAGACTGCTCGCAGCATCTACTTCTGCTTCTGAAAACGAAATCGCATATTGAATTATAAAATAGGACTTCACTTCGACAAAAAATGTGGATAAATTTATTGTTATGGGTTGATTGTGAATATTAGCACACCAAATATCTATTGTTCAGGGCGGAAACGCTAGAAATGAAATGTATGATTAGGTATAACTCAAGTAATAATATAATGTTATCGTCTTAACTGTGATTGGATGGAAAAGCACAGGTTCTTGTTATTAATAACCATCAGCAAATGTTTGTGAATGAAATAATTAAAACCGAATACTTTTGTAGACAGGAACATGAAAAAAGCTAAGATGTAATTAATTATCTGGGACTAACTCTTATCGAAGATCTCAACGCAACTGAATAAAAGCACCCCCAGAAATGGCTATATTTCATAGGATTGCTGGCGGATCTATGAATTTCGTTCATTAATACAATGAACACCAGATTTCTCTAACATCATTTGTATAATAAAATCGAGTTGTGATATTAATAAACAGAGATTCATAGTATCAATGAATTGGGGTTTCAGTTGATGAAGGATGTTTCATAAAATAGATGAAAAAGTTCATCATATCAATGAAACGGGGTTGAGGATTACCATTCATTGATACAATAAACGATATTTTTTTCAGTGTTGGCACAAGGTTGATCTGTTCAGGATTTCATTACTGACGTTCCATCGTCAATATTCACATTCAACCGAAAATTTGAATAGGATACATGATAACTCTTTGGTGAATCAAACTGGAGACTTGATATTGTCATCATAACCAGCGGACGAAAGCTCAACTAGGTAGGTCAAATTTGAGAATGAAAAATTCAGCATATAATGAACCAGATTTTCATTTCGAAAATTTCCTGCATAATACGGACACTCGAACAGAATGAGAAAAAATCTATAATAGCTTTGACGTCAAGAGCTTTTAGGGATTTGTTCAAATTAATTTTTTAGGCTTCTCTGGGTTTTCACTTCCAATATCTGAAACAGAACCATTAAAAATCAAATAAGAATTGTTTTTTTATGAAGACGTCCTGGTGGATTGCAGGATTAAACTATCTATCAAGGGCAGTTTCTTGGAAAACAGATTGCCCAGTGAACAATACAAGAACAATATGAACGATAAGAAAAGCGATCTGTGACATTTCAGAGTACAAATCTGACTCTTTCATCAGACAAAGGAGAAAATTTTAAGAATTATTTTCTTCAGAGTTTTCGTTTTAAGTTGAGACTTTTGTCAAATTGACATTTTCCAGGAAACACAGCAACACAGATTCATTTGGTCTGAAAGTTTTTAATTTCTCCTCTTTTTCAAGTGAACTCAACCAAAAAGGGTCTATTTCCACAGAACGATGAGCAAATAATACTCTCTCCATTCAACAAAGTGCAAGATACTTATTTAATTCTTTCGAATTATTTGATTTCAAAATCAGTATTTTTGTGTTGTCTCAGTCTATTATTTGATTCTCACTGGTCGAACATATGTTGTGATTTCGTATTTTTTACCTAACGACAACGTTTAAATCCCATCACATCAATACTTCTCACGATATTGGAAAATGAGGTGAAAATTTTGAATATCAACATAATTTGACATATTTTTTGTCTGTATCTCCCAAAAAATTTTGGATGGGATTGCAATACTACTGACGTTGCCTTCAAGGTCTGTGCCAGATTTCATTCTAATGTAATCAACAGTCGCCGATGAGAAAAATAACAAACATTTTCTAATACAAATTGTTCAGGAACTTTTCAAAGAATAAAATGACACGAAATTTTGTTCTGAGTTTTTCATTTACATTTTTCAAATAAATACAGAGCTTCATCATTATCGTTTCAGTATTTTCCGAGATATTGGGGAACTAACGTTGAAATTTCAAATATCAATGAAAATGAACATATTTTTTCCTTGATCTCCTCAAATAATTGATCGGATTGGAATTCGAAAAATTGACTTCAACATTTGTACCAAATTTCATTGAAATCTGATCGAAAGCCTCAGAAAAAAATTGGTTCACTTTTCGAATACAACTTTTTTGAATTTCATAACCGTGGTTAGAAGTCTTGTGTACAAGATTCATACGAAATTTGGAACTCAATTGCATGTTAGTTTTCTTCAACCAATTAGTGTTCCAATCTATGTTTATATTTCGATTTCACCCTCGTTTATGTTTCATATTATACCTCCATATGCATTATTCCTGTGAATAAACATTATTATATTCTATTCTGAAAAAAAATCTGATCGCATTACTTCTTTTCGAGATATCTAGTCCGAAAGAGCATTTCTCCGAGCTTGTTTGGTCGATGTTGCTCATTATTGAACTCAACATAGCCGGGATATTTAAGCTCCAAATCTAACCTGATAATTTCAAGTCGCCTGTCGCTTTCTTTCGAAAGTAAGAGCACATAGGGCCGGATGGAAAGACATAATTCAATTTGACCACGGATTTCTATCAGTGAGTTTGACCTAGTTGTTTAAGCCCATTATCAGGAACAGTTTCGAAAATACATTCCGAAGACAAATCATTACATCGAAATGTCTCTCATTGCTTAATACGCAATATTTTATAATGTATCGAAAGCATAATATTTGACGAAGAAAATCTACAGGGCTACCACCATATTCAGATTTTTTTGACAGATTTGATTGAGGATTTCCATTTCAAAAATCGGTGAATGTATTTTGAATATAACTATTAGAGACCTCGAGAAAACTGCTGGCCTACATTGGTGCTCACCACATTTTGTCAATTTTGTTCTTAACCTTCGAGCGGAAATTATGAATACAACTGGGAATCGAATTTCAGCACGATCAGATACTCATTCTCGCAATTGTTGGATGAATAGAACCTTGAATGATTATTCGCGAATCGAAGGAAAGATTTCACTCATTCATAAAGTCAACCTAAATAACGAGCTTTCAACCTGCTCTACACATATCAAATGTCCAAGTTGTTTTTTTTAGTTAGTTTGCAGACCAATAGTCAAAGCATTAGAGTTCCCAACTTTCTGTTCTGTATTTTGTTTGCACCTGTATATTTTTATTTCTTATGGTGAAATTGATCATTGTGAGGATATCTCCATGATAAAAAGGGAAAGATCAATCTCAAATTCAACGTTTTATTGAAACTGAATAACTCAATTGTTTCATTTCATATGATCAAGATACAGACACAAATGCTAGTTTTTCGGATTGCATTTCCTCATGAGAAAGGAGGAGGCATTCGGAATCAAATATTGTTCATTGTTGTTGAACAATTCTGAAAGAGTGAATTGTTAGGAGTTTGACACATTGTATTCTGTTTGAATAAACTTTAAATTATTATTGTTATTATCATTAGTATTTTAATGCTTCTGCTAACTGAGCATACTTTCCACCTGCCATTCTCTACTATGTGAGATAGATCAAATCGATATAATATTTTTCAGAGCTCTCTTTTCTCCGTGAACCAATTCCTATATTCGGGATATTTAAAACTCCTAACTAGTGAATAAATCTTAATAAGTAAAAATAAATATATCGGGGAGAAATATCAATACATCTTCACACAAAATGAATATATTGCTGCGGATAATGAACCTTTATTAACTCGAAAGAGTATATATTCTTTTGCAGAAACAACTTAGCCTGAAACGGATTTTCGAAGGAGAAATGGGTTTTGCGATTCAATAAAATCATTTTTAGTTTCAGGAAATATGGCCGTGAAAAAATCGATCGTCCATGAATCTTCATTTGTGCCCGTTTATGTAATACATATGTAATGTATATCTCAAATAAGCGAGAAGACATCATTTTATTTGTCTTAACCATCAAATCGTCCTTCTTCTTTCAGTGAAATTTCTATCCAACATAATCTGAGTACGAACCTGGCACATTCTCTCACGTATTCTTCGTGGAAATGAAATCGTTATTAACATCTAACTCGGTTTGAAACGTTTTCCGCACCTTATGTTGTGTATCATAACTGCGCAGTATTTTTCTTTATGAACCATTTGTTCCCGAATCTCCGTTTTTTTATATCAGACCATCAAAGGTTGTTGCGCTTCATGTCAGCATTAGGGGAAGTACTATTCTGCAACATGATAGCTAATGAATTTACGACTATGGTTGGAGGAAAATGAGAATATTTAGTTGATATATGAGGATGAAAATAGAAGAAATGAAAATGTTTTCACGGGATCTTCACTAGTCTGAGAAAGGTGAGAAATGATGATGGAAAAATGCTCTGGAAAATATTACTGCAAAATCTTCACCTTCAGAGTTGGAACATTACTTCTTCGAAATATGAAACAATATCGAATGAAAGTCAGTAAAACCATGACAGATTAGACTGGTAGGTACAAACATTTCTCTATGTATATTTATTTATGACGAGCAGAGCCGACGTTGCTTCTTCTATCTCATATATGAATACTGAGTCCGAAGTTGTATTATTGCTAAAATCAATCCGAAACTATTTTATTCCTTACTCGAATGTTATGACATACAACATTCTTAGTTTTATTTTCTGATGCATATATGAATAGTTCGTTCAGAGTTCCAACACGGAACAGGACTTATAGTAGGGTACAAAAGGAGCTCTATCGTGTCACCCCGTGTGAAATTCATTGCTAAAATGTATGGACCATTTGGTAACATTCTCTTCACCCTTACAATGCAAAATCAACTTGTCAAAAAATCGTCATGTGCAGAAAGTGGTGGGGACATTTTTTCAAAAATTGACAATTTTTTTTCCATTCATCTTCATCTATGTTGAGTGTACTCCGTTCAGACAATCTTCTATCGAAATATACGATTCAGAAATATGTTAAACGACGGATACCATGCGCTTATATGGAGTTCCTTATGATATAATCGGCGGCCGTGAAAATGTATATATGTACAATTATGTTTATTTGGATTTTGCTCGAAAACTGTTGATAATATCGAAAAAATTCTTCATGTAAAGTGTTAACCAAAAACATAAGATTCAGGTGAATTTTTCAAAATTCCAATAGGCCAAATAGTTTTCGCATAAAATAAGAAATTATGTTTTTGAATCTCATTCGTCGTGACTGAACGTGGAAATGCGAGTAAGGCGCACTGTCGCGTGTAAACGGATGTTGGACCAGAAATAATCGACCTTATGCATCGAAGCGTTCATAAGGTTCACTTTAAGACTCGTTCAAGTAAGATTCATAATGTTCGCCCATTTTTAAGATGTCAATGTTTGAAAAATTCATTTCTTATATGTATTTGAACATGTTCATACAAATTTTATTGAGTTTCTGTTAAATTATTCTTTGATATAGTTATTTGCATTAGTTGACAAATCAGTTCTGCGTGTGGATGAATTTGATTTTTCCTGAAATTATCCTTCGAATTCAAAATTTCCAATATGTAATTAAACATTATGTACTCACATATTCGATTTCATTTCTGTCTGGATTTAGCTCCTTAATGTATCGGTTTATGTTAGAATATATTTATATATATATATATATATGTTATATAGGTATCATCTGTTTTGCCCATTTCTCCTAAATACCATGTTCTCTAGAGACATTCTTGTCTGCCATTTCAAAGTATTATCATTCGGTCTGCGAAATGATTGAAGGAATTTCGGTATATATTTTGGTTTATTACTTGAATTTATGATTTAAACCCCAGTGGTTATCTAAGAAAAAAATTATAACAGCGATTTTGGTATATATATTTTTAGGTTGAAAAACACTTTCAGATTTATATAGAACTATCTTCTGGAACGATAAGAAGTTCAAATCGTTCAATGGAGCTTGTTTCAAGTTGTCTTGCCTGCTTGACTTTTCGGACTGAAAATCAGCAGAAAATATCAAGCATAAACCACCTTTGTGTCAATTGTTGACTATTTATAACATTTTACCTTATCTCTTAGCCTTCACGAACACTCATCAACTGTTGATTGTTTGTTATCACAAATCGACACCACTCATGCTGGAACCTAGGAAATAACTCGGAAGTTGATGGCAAGTAAGTTAATGACTCGTACCAACCAATAATCTATACCTTTCAAATAATTCCGACACATAATTGGGCAAACTCTGCTAAATTTCACGATGAACTGTTCCCAAAGATCGATTTGCGCGCATGTTCTTGGCAATAGCTTCTTCCAAAATGTCTGTAATTTTCGAATTTCAAGCCGATATGACATTTCGAAAATAAGGGAATCTACTTCAAATCAATGAACTGAAAAGCAAAAAATTTTTCCTCCACAGAAATTCAAGCCGAATAGAATCATATATGACCACAATTCTTAATCAGTAAGTCCAATCTAGTCGTTTGAGACCAATCTCAGCTCGAAATTCGAAAATCACAGACATTGTTCTGAAGAACGAGCGCGTAAAAATGATTTCTTGAACGCCCTGGATGGCGCTACGGAAAGGTATTGAAGTATTATAGCAAAAACATTGTTCTTGCTCTGAGGTTCAAGTATTCTAAATCAGTTTTTTTTCTTGATGAGTTTTATTTCACAATTTTTAGAGGCATGTTCAGTGAAGTGGAGAAAATATTTGGAAAGAGTTCATCAATAATACAGTTCTGAGAATTAAATTGAGATACGATTTTGGTTACAGTGGAGTTACACTCGAAAGAAATCGTTGAAACTGGTTCGTACATAAGAAACTTATGAAAATAATTTGTTTGAAACACTCTGGTTACTTCATTATGAATATATTGCCATAGTAGAAAAACAAAATCAAATTTTTTCATTCAGATACATATTGTAGTTGCCAATAAAATACATCGATTCTAATATATTTCTTTGGGTAACACTGCAAATTTCATAATTAAATAAGGACACCATGAAGCCATACGAGATATAGGAAGGAGAAAATTGTTTGATTATCTATCGAATGGGTAGTTGTCAGATGTATATTTTTCACCATAATTATCTTGCCATGAATGGAAAAACATTATCTTTTGAAATGTTCGATTAAAATATAGTGGTTGAGGATTGAAAACATATACAGGGTCTTTCACGAGGAAACTCACCCATATTTATACGGGAAACTACTGAACGTATTTTCATGAAATTCAGCAGTTATAAGTATTTCACGATGCTGATGAAATCTAAAATATTTTCAAGGCATGAGCACCTCCGGTTTTTCCGGAAATGACGTCAACTTCCGTTTTTCAAATTAGAACACCATTTTTTTATTGCAGAAATAGATTCCTTAGAAAATTTCAATTTATTTTGATGTAACATTTTTCAGTTTTGGTTGGAAAATTCTCTCTGAGCGGGAAAATTCGAAAAAAAAATCGAAAATAGAGCTCCGCTGAAACAAGAATAACTTCGAGGTTTTTGGATGGAAAATTTTCATTTTTGGGATTTTTCAAGATGTAATATTGATGTATTCACTTTTAAAATCGAAATCGCGATTCATGATACAGGGGGTGAAAAAATCGCTTTCAAAGTTAGGGATGACAAAATCGTGAAATATCAATTTTTTCAAATTAGAACCCCATTTTTTTATGGCAGATATTGAATCTACGTTGAAAAATAATGTGAGTGTATGCATCACACCCTTGCCCTAAAGTGGATATTTTCTGAGTTATTCACAAAAAACTGTTTTTCGTCTTGAATTTTCAGCTATTTATTTTCCCTTCACGCCAAAAAGATGACATTTTCAGGAACTGTTACTTTAACCATGTTTTAGATTTTACTACCCTAATATGCAAGAGAAAAAAGTTACAGGTTGTTCCTAAATAGATGGCGAATTTGGATTCGAATTTGTATCGGAAACCTCTTTATTTCAACTAATCGGCCATCGGTTTTCTCTCCAGTGATAAATAAATAATTCCTTATGAACCATATGCAAAAACTTACCATGTTTTACATTATTTTTTTTTAATGATAGATATCATTAATTACATCTGCCAAATTCCTCTTTATTCAGTAGCATTTTGTGTTTACTATTAATTTGGTGATAATTCGTATTAAGTTATAAAATCGATCACTATGTGTTGGGGAAATTTAAGTTGTTTCCTTACATCTAGGAAGATCGTTCTCAGATCTATCAACCTTGGACGTGGACTGTAATTTCTTAAACGTTGAATATAACTCACAGGTGCTGGTTGGTAGATAAATAACACGTTGAACAGTTAACAAATTTTATTGTTTATAAACACTATACACGTGGCTCTTCTAGAAAATTCACTTTACAAAATGGGTTACTCACACTTTTTGTTGCCTGAAACAACAGCTTGGTTTGGGTTACGCACCCGGATAAACCGTTATATTTGTGAATTGGGAATAAACTTCGTTGCTTGAAGTAATGGACTTGTGAATTTGTAACTTGTGTCGTTGTGCTGTTCGATAGAACTTTTCAGAGAGAAGAGAGAGAGTTTGCAATTTTGATAGGTTAGAAAAATAATAGATCACAGAGTTTTTTGAAGTCATAGAATACTTCCAGCGTTCTTCCTGCTATGGACTGCTGAAACCAACAATGGGAAGGGTGTGCAACCCGTAATACATATTGGAGAATTATAGGTTGCCTACAGTTCTCCAACATATTCCCCCCCCAATGAAGGTTTCCTTCATTAAGTCATGAATGTATAGAATGAACAGGCAATGGGTACGAGGTTGTTAGGCAGATTCATTGCCTTGCGGAAGGGGGCAGATTTTCGATATGTTCCTGATAAACTCTCCCGACTGAGTTCGGACTTTAACCAGTCGAACTCTTCCGTCTTGTCCAGGAATGGTTATAATGACTCTAGCCAAGGGCCACTTGAGAGGAGGACAACCATCCTCTCTGACTAGAACAAGGTCATTAACTCGTATATTCGGGAACTCTCTCATCCATTTGGGCCGGTGTTGTAAGCGGTTATTTTTCCGTTGAATTGAAAGAGATACTGAATCAATATTTGCACTCACGGTATTCAAATGAGATGAGATGCCTACATTGTCACGTGATGGAACAGGCACATTTCCTGCAATTATCCAGCCAAGGAATGTATTTTGGAGGACAGGTAGGTCTTTACCTAACTTGTGCACCCTGTCCTTTAACAGATCATAATAAATGTCTGCGCCAACTAAAATGTCGATATCACCTGGGGTATGATATGATGGATCACCCAATTTGAATTCTGAAGGGATTTTAAACCTTTTTGTGTCTAGCGAAATCTGGGGAAGTTTGCAAGTTATGCTGGGCATTATGGCACAAGACAATTGAAATTTGAAATTTGTGTATACATTTGAATGAAAAACAAGATTTATCATCTTACCGGATGTGAATTCACCCTGGGAAATACCACTAACACACAATGACCTTCTAAATGGGACATAACCCAATCTTTCAACCAAATTTTCCGTTACAAATGAGCTTTGACTAGCTGAATCTAGTAAAACACGAGCTTGCACTGGACGACCACTGTCGTCAAAGATGGTGACTAATGATGTAGCAAGAAGAACGTGGGAATTGTTTTGTCCAGATGCGGACAAGGAAACTGAATGGGAGTGTAGTGTCTGAGAATCTGCACTATCGGAAGGCTCCGATAAACATTCCTCAGTTTCAGATGTCAGGGTCGCTGTTGTTTCGTGCAGCAAGGTGTTGTGATTCTGTGAGCATATATTGCACAATTTTTTAGATTTGCAACCACTTCTGGAGTGGCCAGAATACAAACAGTTAAAGCATAGTTGTTTGTCATGCACAAATTTCCTTCTGTCATCTATACTCAATTCCCTGAATTTCTCACATTTAAAAACATTGTGTGTATTTTGCCTACAATATGAACAGAATAATTTAATATTGCTAGACTTGGCTTTGCTTGTGTGCAAAGAGATTTTAGAATTGGATTTCGTTTGTTTTTCTAATGGTTCTAAATTTTCCAGTATTGTGGCTCTTTTATCGAGAAATTCAATAAATTGAGACAGAGTTGGAAGGACTGAGATGTCTCTCTCAGTTTCAAATGCCCTACGGGTGCCAAAATCTATTTTCTTTTCCATCAGATGGATGATAATGAATTCAAACAATTCTTCACTTGAATAATTTAAATTTGTTAGCAATTCTAAATGTTTTCTTAGGTGGATAACAAAGGTTCTTAAACCTTTTGCTGTACATTTAGTTAATGTTTCTGTATCAAGCAGAGACGACAAGTGTGATTTGATCACACTTAATTTATTTTCATATCTATTTTTCAGTAGTTTTAGAGAAATAGCAAAATTTTCGTGACACACTTGTAAGTTGTCCACAATTGCAAGGGGTTCACCTCTCAAAAAGGACTTCAGATATATTAATCTTTGAATATCACTCAAATATTTATTTTCAGTGATTAATGAATTGAATAACTGAATGAAAGACATCCATTCAGTTGGATTACCAGTGAAGTTATTCATTTTGATTTCTGGTAATTTAATCTGCGGTTGTGTACCAACGCTGCCAGAAGGGCTACTATTCTTAGATTTAGAATTGAAATCATTTAATAGTTTTCGGAATCTTACTTCTAAATCATCCTGTTCGTTTTCCACTGCATCTCGATCTTCTGAGTCAACATTTTCAAACTCTTCAATCAGCTCAATGTTGTCTTGGCACTTCTTGTAGTCCTCAATGGCTGCAACTAAGCACTCATGTTTTTTGATCACCTTCTCTTGGTCGTCTATGTCTGGATTTGCATTCAACCAGTTCTGAATTCTGGTTATAGAGCGTTTGGCAATAGCACGCTTGGATTTGTAGAGCTGGTATTTTTCCATGTTTACTAACAATGAGCACCTTCACTTTGAACTTGAGTGGATTTATCTCACCAATACGACTGCCTGTGGTATATCCGGATCGATGGACCACAAAATGTTGGGGAAATTTAAGTTGTTTCCTTACATCTAGGAAGATCGTTCTCAGATCTATCAACCTTGGACGTGGACTGTAATTTCTTAAACGTTGAATATAACTCACAGGTGCTGGTTGGTAGATAAATAACACGTTGAACAGTTAACAAATTTTATTGTTTATAAACACTATACACGTGGCTCTTCTAGAAAATTCACTTTACAAAATGGGTTACTCACACTTTTTGTTGCCTGAAACAACATCTTGGTTTGGGTTACGTACCCGGATAAACCGTTATATTTGTGAATTGGGAATAAACTTCGTTGCTTGAAGTAATGGACTTGTGAATTTGTAACTTGTGTCGTTGTGCTGTTCGATAGAACTTTTCAGAGAGAAGAGAGAGAGTTTGCAATTTTGATAGGTCAGAAAAATAATAGATCACAGAGTTTTTTGAAGTCATAGAATACTTCCAGCGTTCTTCCTGCTATGGACTGCTGAAACCAACAATGGGAAGGGTGTGCAACCCGTAATACATATTGGAGAATTATAGGTTGCCTACAGTTCTCCAACACTATGCCTAATTTGACCATTGAATATTATTTAAATCTCATTCTACTTCATGGAGAATGTAATAAAGTTGTAGATAGAACGATTCGATTGTTCATTGAGAGGTTTCCTGACCGACCCAGACCAACGAGAGATACCATTAACAGAACCATGACAAACTTGAGAAATGTCGGATCTTTCGTTAAGAAAACTACACACAGAGAAAAAAGTGTAGTAGAAGATGAGAACAACGAAATTACAGTTCTTGCATATTTTCGTGTGAATCCTCAAAATTCTCTCAAAGATGCCGAGATTGATCTGGGATTATCTCAATCGAGTGTTTGGAGAATATTAAAAAAACATGAAATGCACCCATATAAATTCAATAGGGTACAGCATTTGAAGGAAACTGATTTCGTCAGGAGAACAGAGTTTTGCGAAGCTATGGTGATTCGATTTCAAGAGAATGAAAACTTTTTGGACTGTATAATTTTGACAGATGAATCTAAATTCACAAAGAATGGTTCTTTCAATAGGCATAACAGTCATTATTGGGATGAAGAGAACAACCACCACTTCAGACAATGGAGCTTTCAAGAGACCTGGAGTTTCAATGTTTTTTGCGCCATCAAAAATAATGCAATTCTCGATGTTCACATTTATGATGGGACTTTAACTGGTAAGATAGAACACTACACATGTTTTGTGGGTAGTAAATCAACACTTATATTCTGTGACCAATATTCTATGAAAAACCATTAACACTTATCTATGATGTGTGTATCTGTGAACCACCCCTTGTAACCACGTGTAAAATAAAACAGTCTTAAGTTGAATCTCAACGAGTGCGTTTCATTTTCTTTATAAGCTGCTTACAATAATTCTTCCAGCCTAATTTCATCAGGTTATGGGCCCAGATACACTTTTATTCAGTGAAGAATAAAACATCAATTATTGTTCGTGCTTTGAAACAAGAAAAAGTGAGAAACAGTAAACATTCTGTAAGTTGTTGATCTAAGACTCAAAAGTTGTGTAGTGTAAATTCAAAATGGCCGTCAACTACATGTCGAGTGTCCCCAAATTACTCGGTCGCGAAAATTTCGCGGAGTGGTGTTTTGCTATGGAAAACTATTTCATTTTGGAAGGTTATTCTGAATGTCTTTCCGGGAAACAAACGGACACAGTGATGGTGGCCAAGGCGAGAGCGAAATTAATCCTAACTTTAGACCCATCTATCTACGTGCATATCAGAGATAAGAACACGTGCAAGGAAGTTTGGGATACTCTGAAGAACATGTACGAAGATAATGGATTCACACGTAAGATTGGTCTACTCAGAACTTTAATTTCCCTTCGATTAGAAAATTGTAGTTCGATGGAAGCCTACGTAACCCAAGTAATAGAAACTTCAAGAACATTGGACAGGACGGGAGTGGATTGGATCACTTCTTCTTGCAGGGTTGCCCGAGCGTTTCAGTCCAATGATAATGGCGCTGGAGCATTCAGGAATCGTAATATCTTCAGATCAGATTAAAACGAAGTTATTAGACATGGATGTAGATGGCGACGTGCACTGCTCAGCAGCGAACGCCTTCGCCAGCAGGACCAACTATCGGAAGTATCCAAAAGGTGGCAGCACAAGTTCTGGACAGAACGTCAACAATACAGAAAATGGCCGTCCAATTCGAAATAAGAATAACAAGATCGTTTGTTACAAATGCAAACAGCCTGGACATTTCAAGAACAAATGCCCTAATTTACATCAAAAGCATGACAATTCAAAAGAAAATACATCGAATGCATTTAGTGCAGTTTTTCTGACATCCAGTTTTAATGATGATGATTGGTATTTAGATTCTGCAGCAACTAACCATGTAACCTCAAGAAAGGATTGGTTAATAAACATTGAAAAAGCCAGCATAGATCACATAACTGTTGCAAATAATGAGCATATAAGTGTAGACTGCGTCGGACAAGCAAATATAATAACAGTGGTAAATAAACAAAAGTTTGACATCGTGGTTAATGATGTTTTGTTTGTTCCACAGCTTTCGAAAAATCTCTTGTCTGTTTCACAACTGACCAAGAGAGGCAACAGGGTAGTCTTCACTGACCAGGGTTGTCAAATATACAACAGGAATGATACAATGATTGCAACTGCGGACTTGGTAAACAATATGTTTAAGCTGAATCTGAACCAACCCGAAAAATCATTTCTGGCCACTGCAGTGTCAGGAGATATTTGGCACAGGCGATTCGGACACATCAACTATAAGGATCTCTCATCAATGCAGGATGTTGTGCAAGGAATGGATGTTAAGGGAAAACTAAATAATCGTCAACCATGTAATATATGCTGTGAAGGAAAGCAGTGTCGTTTACCCTTCAAGAATATAGGTACCAGAGCAACACAAGTGCTGGAAATAGTACATGCTGATCTGTGTGGACCGATGGAGGTAAGCTCCTTAGGGGGATCTAAGTATTATTTTCTTCTTGAAGATGATTTTAGCAGGATGACATTCATTTACTTTCTGAAGCATAAGAATGAAGCTCTCAAATATTTTAAAGTTTTTAAATCATTAGTTGAAAACCAGACAAATAACAAAATCAAGGCCATCAGAACAGACAACGGTGGAGAATTTTGTTCCTTAATTTTCGAGAAGTTTTTGTCGGAACATGGCATTGTACACCAGAAAACGAATCCTTATACACCCCAGCAAAATGGTATGGTGGAACGTATGAATAGAACACTGGTAGAAAAGGCACGTTGTCTGCTTTTTGATGCGGGACTGGAAAAATGTTTTTGGGCTGAGGCAGTCAACACAGCTGTGTACCTCCGAAACAGGTCAGTTGTTACTGGTTTAAAAAGAACACCTTATGAAATGTGGACAAAAAAGAAACCGAACATCAGTGATATAAGGATCTTTGGAAGCGATGTAATGATGCTGATACCTGCAGAAAAGAGGAGGAAACTTGATAAAAAATCCAGAAAAACTATATTGGTTGGTTTCTGTGAGAATACCAAAGGATATAGATTGTACGACCCAGAATCGAGGGCAATTATAAACAGCAGGGATGTGATTATAATGGAGAAAACATCTGATAAACAAGATACATTTAGTCATATTTTCCCAGATGAAGTTGTTCCAGAAGAAGCATCAGTCTCAGTGGGGGAAAATATAGATTCCACTGTTGAAGCTGAAGAATCGCTAAACAGCACCGATGAATACGATCCACAAGAAGAATCAATAAAAAGTGACTCATCATATTTTCAGGAGACTAGTGGTGACACAAATGATGAAGTTCGAAGATCGGAAAGGGTGCGAAAGCCAAGAAAGTTTGATGATTTTGTGACATACGCATGTGTAACAGATGGGAACATGGGGGACTTACCCACAAATGTGGCAGAGGCTCTTTCTGGACCTGATAGAGAAATGTGGAAAAAGGCCATTGATGCAGAGTTGAACTCCTTTGAAGCCAACGATGCATGGGAATTAGTAGAAAAACCACAGGATGCAAGTGTTGTTCAGTGCAAGTGGGTGTTTAAGCTGAAGCTTGATAGTGCGGGAAATGTAACTCATAGAGCTCGTTTAGTGGCGAAGGGTTTCACGCAAAAACCTGGTGTTGACTATGACGAGACCTTTTCTCCCGTTGTAAGACATTCTAGCCTAAGATTTCCAATAGCCTTGTCTCTTCATTTAGATCTAGAAATAAGTCATTTAGATGTAACTACAGCCTTTCTAAATGGATCCTTGAATGAAACAGTGTACATGGTACAGCCTGATGGTTTCAACAAGATTGTTAATTCGAATAAAGTGCTCAAATTGAAACGAGCCATTTATGGCCTCAAACAATCATCCAGAGTATGGTATGAAAAAGTAGAAAATATCTTACTTTCTTTAGACTTTATCAAATCTAAATATGAACCTTGTCTTTTTCTGAAGAACAAAATGAATGTGAAAGTAATGATAGCATTGTATGTAGATGATTTTTTCATTTTTTCCAATTGTGACAAGGAAACAGAGAATCTTAAAAGAGAATTAAAATCAAAATTTAAAATCAAAGATTTGGGCCGATTGAAACATTGCTTAGGAGTAAGGGTCAATTTTGACAAAACGAAAGGCCAGATAACGTTAGACCAGGAAACTTTTATTGATAGTTTATTATCAAGATTCAATATGAGTGATTGTAAACCTGTGAGCACTCCTATGGAATGTAATCTTAAATTGGAAAAGAGTGAAGGAAAAAACCTAAATTTTCCTTATCAACAATTAATAGGAGGATTAATGTACTTAGCAGTGCTCACAAGGCCTGACATCGCATTTTGTGTAAGTTATTTAAGTCAATTTAATAATTGTTTTATTGAGACGCATTGGAAAAGTGCCAAAAGGGTACTGCGTTACCTAAAAGGTACTAAATGTAAAGGTCTTATCTTTAGAAAATCAGACTCGCTAAAGTTAGAAGGTTTTGTTGACGCTGATTGGGCAGCGAATATTATAGATAGGAGATCATATAGTGGCTATTGCTTTAAGCTTTCTGGTGCAATTGTTTCTTGGGAAAGTAAAAAGCAATGTTCTGTATCTCTTTCTTGCACAGAAGCAGAGTATATAGCGATCTCCGAAGCATCAAAAGAAGCTATTTATCTGTACAATATGTTTGGAGAGCTGACAGGAAACTTTGAATGCATATCCTTGTTCAATGATAATCAAAGTGCACAGAAGCTGTGTCTCAATCCAACGTTTCACAAGCGAACCAAGCATATTGATATACGATATCATTTTGTTAGGGAAACTATAAATAAAAATATTGTTTCTATTCAGTATTTACCTACTAACAATATGCCAGCTGATGTACTAACAAAAGGTTTATGTTTTGCTAAGCATGATAAATTTTTGAAAGAATTAGGCATATTTGAAACAAATAAATATTGATTTAGTGGGGGTGTTGGTAGTAAATCAACACTTATATTCTGTGACCAATATTCTATGAAAAACCATTAACACTTATCTATGATGTGTGTATCTGTGAACCACCCCTTGTAACCACGTGTAAAATAAAACAGTCTTAAGTTGAATCTCAACGAGTGCGTTTCATTTTCTTTATAAGCTGCTTACAATAATTCTTCCAGCCTAATTTCATCATGTTTGCATTATTTAAAGAATGTTCTCCCTTGGGAGATAGATATTCTGACATATTGACTCAAATAATTGAGCCGCTAGTACAGAACCATAATGACTTATGGTATCAACAAGATGGAGCGCTTCCACACAATTCACTCAATGTGTCAAATATCCTCTACAGGCTATTTGAAGATCGATGATTGGCGAACAATGGTCCACATCTTTGGCCACCACGTTCTCCCGATTTAACTCCTTTAGACTATTATGTTTTGGGTAGGATAAAAAATATTGTCTACTCAACTCCCCTGACTGATAAAGAGGACTGCATAGAACGAGTCAGAAATGCGTTCAGGTTTGTTTAGATTTTTAGATTCATAGTTTTGAAACTCAATTTGGTTTTTAAACACTTTTGCAGATCTCTTCCTCCCGATGAAATAAGAAGAGCAACGCACGAAGCATTCCTGAGACGTATAAATAAATGTCTAGAAATTAACGGTCAAAACTTTAAGCATCTTCTCCAGTTATAACTGCGAGAGTTTGCCATGGTTCTCCTAATAGTAACTTGAAGTCGGTTTCAAGAAGGGGTGAAAAATCTACATCATGGTTCAAATAACAGTTCCTGAAAATTTCATCTTTTTGGCGTGAAGGGAAAAGAAAAAGCTGAAAATTCAAGACGAAAAACAGTTTTTTGTGAATAACTCAGAAAATATCCATTTTAGGGCAAGGGTGTGATGCATACACTCACATTATTTTTTAACGTAGATTCAATATCTGCCATAAAAAAATGGGGTTCTAATTTAAAAATTGATTTTTCACGATTTTGTCATCCCTAACTTTGAAAGCGATTTTTTCACCCCCTGTATCATGAATCGCGATTTCGATTTTCAAAGTGGATATATCAATCTTACATCTTGAAAAATCCCAAAAATGAAAATTTTCCATCCAAAAACCTCGAAGTTATTCTTGTTTCAGCGGAGCTCTATTTTCGATTTTTTTTTCGAATTTTCCCGCTCAGAGAGAATTTTCCAACCAAAACTGAAAAATGTTACATCAAAATAAATTGAAATTTTCTAAGAAATCTATTTCTGCAATGAAAAAATGGTGTTCTAATTCGAAAAACGAAAGTTGACGTCATTTCCGGAAAAACCGGAGGTGCTCATGCCTTGAAAATATTTTAGATTTCATCAGCATCGTGAAATACTTATAAGTGCTGAATTTCATGAAGATACGTTCAGTATTTTCCCGTATAAATATGGGTGAGGTTCCTCGTGAAAGACCCTGTATAATTACGTAAAATGACCAATTTCTCTAGCCTTGAACCCAACCGAGTGCAACAGCCATTCTAATTTGGGCTAAATCGATTACCATTTCAAGGTCATATTTCTGAAGATCTCTATGTGATGAAATTCTAAACAAAACAGGATGTGCTAGAAATGTCCATAAAGTTAGCAGAGCCACTTGCACGGAAGTCAATGAAAACCAACTCATTGATTGTCGTATATTTGTCGAGAATTTGTCGTGTAAGAAAAAAATTTGTCGCGCTTCTAGTTTTTTATTTAAGGGGTGGCTCTGCTAACTTAATATTAAGTTAGCAGAGCCATTCTAAAATATGCATCGAATTCGATCAAAAATGTTATGAGTAATTGTCGAGTATTTGTCGTAGACGATCTAACCTGAAAAAAACATTTTTTTATAGCTTTTTTATAGGTTTTAATGAAATTGTCTGGTTTCTCAGGAAATTTGTCAGATTCGGCAACACTGCATTGGTAAATTGATATTTCAGGTATGTTTTTCGTATCATGATTGACTGATATTGGGTTGTATATATCGAATCTTCTATTTCCCGAGATGAACAATTTTCGTTTCAATGCTGAATAATGGAAATATTCCATTCTCACGGATATACATCGACGTAACTTTGTGATACAAGAAAGTTGATAAGATGACCGTTTTTTCTTCCGGAAATGAGCTGAACGATTGGAGGACGACCAAAACATATTTGTCGTGAAAGAAAAAAATTTGTCGCGCTTATAGTTTTTTATTTAAGGGGTGGCTCTGCTAGCTTAATATTAAGTTAGCAGAGCGATTCTGAAATATGCATCGAATTCGATCAAAAATGTTATGAGTAATTGTCGAGTATTCGTCGAAGACGATCTAACCTGAAAAAACCAGAAAAAAACATTTTTTTATAGGTTTTTTATAGGTTTTAATGAAATTTTATGGTTTCTCAGGAAATTTGTCAGATTCGGCAACACTGCATTCGTAAATTGATATTTCAGGTATGTTTTTCTTATCATTATTGACTGATATTGGGTTGTATATGTTAAATCTTCTATTTCCTGAGATGAACAATTTTCGTTTCAATGCTGAATAATGGAAATATTCCATTCTCACGGATATACATCGACGTAACTTTGTGATACAAGAAAGTTGATTAGACGACCGTTTTTTCTTCCGGAAATGAGCTGAACGATTAGAGGACGACCAAAACATATTTGTCGTGACAGAAAAAAATTTGTCGCGCTTCTAGTTTTTTTTTTAAGAGGTGGCTATGCTAACTTAATATTAAGTTAGCAGAGCCATTCTAAAATATGCGTCGAATTCGATCAAAAATATAATGAGTAATTGTCGAGTATTTGTCGTAGACCATCCAGCCTGAAAAACCAAGAAAAAATAATTTTTTTATAGCTTTTTTATAGGTTTTGAAGAAATGTTCTGGTTTCTTAGGAAATTTGTCATATTCGGCAACACTGCATTGGTAAATTGATATTTCAGGCATGTTTTCCCTATCGTTAATGACTGATATTGGGTTGTATATGACAAATCTTTTTTTTCCCGAGATGAATAATTTTCGTTTCAATGCTGAATAATGGAAATATTCCATTCTCACGGATATACATCGACGTAACTTTGTGATACAAGAAAGTTGATTAGATGACCGTTTTTTCTTCCGGAAATGAGCTGAACGATTGGAGGACGACCAAAATATATTTGTCACGAAAGAAAAAATTTGTCGCGCTTCTAGTTTTTTTTCGAAGGGGTGGCTCTGCTAACTTAATATTAAGTTAGCAGAGCCATTCTAAAATATGAATCGAATTCGATTAAAAATGTTATGAGTAATTGTCGAGTATTCGTCGTAGACGATCTAACCTGAAAAAACCAGAAAAAAACATTTTTTTATAGGTTTTTTATAGGTTTAAATGAAATTTTCTGGTTTCTCAGGAAATTTGTCAGATTCGGCAACACTGTATTCGTGAATTGATATTTCAGGTATGTTTTTCTTATCATTATTGACTGATATTGGGTTATATATGTTAAATCTTCTATTTCCTGAGATGAACAATTTTCGTTTCAATGCTGAATAATGGAAATATTCCATTCTCACGGATATACATCGACGTAACTTTGTGATACAAGAAAGTTGATTAGACGACCGTTTTTTCTTCCGGAAATGAGCTGAACGATTAGAGGACGACCAAAACATATTTGTCGCGACAGAAAAAAATTTGTCGCGCTTCTAGTTTTTTTTTTTAAGAGGTGGCTATGCTAACTTAATATTAAGTTAGCAGAGCCATTCTAAAATATGCGTCGAATTCGATCAAAAATATTATGAGTAATTGTCGAGTATTTGTCGTAGACCATCCAGCCTGAAAAACCCAGAAAAAATAATTTTTTTATAGCTTTTTTATAGGTTTTAAAGAAATGTTCTGGTTTCTTAGGAAATTTGTCATATTCGGCAACACTGCATTGGTAAATTGATATTTCAGGTATGTTTTCCCTATCGTTAATGACTGATGTTGGGTTGTATATGACAAATCTTTTTTTTCCCGAGATGAATAATTTTCGTTTCAATGCTGAATAATGGAAATATTCCATTCTCACGGATATACATCGACGTAACTTTGTGATACAAGAAAGTTGATTAGATGACCGTTTTTTCTTCCGGAAATGAGCTGAACGATTGGAGGACGACCAAAACATATTTGTCACGAAAGAAAAAATTTGTCGCGCTTCTAGTTTTTTTTCGAAGGGGTGGCTCTGCTGACCAAATATTAAGTTAGCAGAGCCATTCTAAAATATGCATCGAATTCGATCAAATATGTTATGAGTAATTGTCGAGTATTTGTCGTAGACCATCTAGCCTGAAAAAAACAGAAAAAATATTTTTTTTATAGCTTTTTCATAGGTTTCAATGAAATGTTCTGGTTCCTCAGGAAATTTGTCAGATTCGGCAACACTGCATTGGTAAATTGAAATTTCAGGTATGTTTTTCGTTTCATTATTGACTGATATTGGGTTGTATATGTTAAATCTTCTATTTCCCGAGATGAACAATTTTCGTTTCAATGCTGAATAATGGAAATATGCCATTCGCACGGATATACATCGAAGTAACTTTCAGATACAAGAAAAATGATTAGATGACCGTTTTTTCTTCCGGAAATGAGCTGAACGATTGGAGGACGACCAAAACATATTTGTCGTGAAAGAAAAAAATTTGTCGCACTTCTAGTTTTTTTTCTAAGGGGTAGCTCTGCTAACTTAATATTAAGTTAGCAGAGCCATTCTAAAATATGCGTCGAATTCGATCAAGAATGTTATGAGTAATTGTCGAATATTTGTCGTAGACCATCCAGCCTGAAAAAAACAGAAAAAATAATTTTTTTATAGCTTTTTTATAGGTTTAAATGAAATGTTCTCGTTTCTTAGGAAATCTTTCATATTTTGCAACACTGCATTGCAGTGTTGCAGTGTTATCGGATTCGTCATCAACCTAGGCCAAGACTATTTTCGGCTCAATCATAGAAAATTACAGACATTCCGACAAAACGATAGCACGCTGTTCCCCTAGATAGAACATGCGCGCAAAAAAAAAATACTGAAATCTTCGAGAATACCAGTAGGGAGTCGGTTCCGTCGAGGGGTGTGGGGCAACCTACCGACGAAGACAGTACGCCTTTGTCGGCGTAATAAAGTGCGTTAATAAAACTTACAGTGACAAGTGTGGCTTCCGCATATTTCATCCAATCTAATTATAAGAATGATAAGATAGACTTTTATGACGGTTAAGGTGAATGTTTACACATTTTCAAACTGCAGCATTAGCAGAACCGAGACAGGCTGTATGAACAATAATCTGGGATTTAAATAAAATATGAAAATGTGGCCCTCCGATATTGCCCGAACCGCCCCTAGCAGAGTGGCGCCTGAAACGACTGCCTCGCTGCCTCAGCCCTAACGCCGGCCCTGTCCGTGAGAATGGAATATTTCCATTATTCAGCATTGAAACGAAAATTGTTCATCTTGGCAAATAGAAGATTAAACATATACAACCCAATATCAGTCAATAATGATACGGAAAATAAACCTGAAATTTCAATTTACCGATGCAGTGTTGCCGAATATGACAAATTTCCTAAGAAACCTGAACATTTCATTGAAACCTATAAACAAGCTATAAAAAAATTATTTTTTCTGGCTTTTTCCGGCTAGATGGTCTACGACAAATACTCGACGATAACTAATAACATTTTTGATCGAATTCGATGCATATTTTAGAATGGCTCTGCTAACTTAATATCAAGTTAGCAGAGCCACCCCTTTAAAAAAAAAACGAAGGGCGCGACAACTCTTTTTCTTTCACAACAAATATGTTTTGGTCGTCCTTCGATCGTTCAGCTCATTTCCGGAAGAAAAAACGGTCATCTTATTAACTTTCTTGTATCACAAATTTACGTCGATGTTTATCCGTGAATATGGAATATTTCCATTATTCAGCATTGAAACGAAAACTGTTCACCTCGAGAAATTGAAGATTTAACATATACAACCCAATATCATTCAATAACGATACGGAAAACATACCTGAAATATCAATTTACCAATGCAGTGTTGCCGAATATGACAAATTTCCTAAGAAACCAGAACATTTCTTTAAAACCTAAAAAAAAGCTATAAAAAAAATATTTTTTCTAGTTTTTTCAGGCTAGATGGTCTACGACAAATACTCGACAATTACTCATAACATTTTTGATCGAACTCGACGCATATTTTAGAATCGCTCTGCTAACTTAATATTAAATTAGCAGAGCCACCCCTTAAAAAAAAAACTAGAAGCGCGACAAATTATTTTCTTTCACGACAAATATGTTTTGGTCATCCTTCAATCGTTCAGCTCATTTCCGGAAGAAAAAACGGTCATCTAATCAACCTTCTTGTATATCACAAAGTTACGTCGATAATATATCCGTGAGAATGGAATATTTCCATTATTCAGCATTGAAACGAAAATTGTTCATCTCAGGAAATAGAAGATTTAACATATACAACCCAATATCAGTCAATAATGATACGGAAAACATACCTGAAATAACAATTTACCAATGCAGTGTTGCCGAATCTGATAAATTTCCTGAGGAACCAGAACATTTCATTGAAACCTATAAAAAAGCTATAAAAAAAATTTTTTCTGTTTTTTTCAGGCCAGATGGTCTACGACAAATACTCGACAATTACTCATAACATTTTTGATCGAATTCGAGGCATATTTTAGGAAAAAAACTAGAAGCGCGACAAATTTTTTTCTTTCACGACAAATATGTTTTGGTCGTCCTCCAATCTTTCAGCTCATATTGGAAGAAAAAACGGTCATCTAATCAACTTTCTTGTATCACAAAGTTACGTCGATGTATATCCGTGAGAATGGAATACTTCCATTATTCAGCATTGAAACGAAAATTGTTCATCTCAGGAAATAGAAGATTTAACATATAAAACCCAATATCAGTCAATAATGATACGAAAAACATACCTGAAATATCAATTTACCAATGCAGTGTTGCCGAATCTGACAAATTTCCTGAGAAACCTGAACATTTCATTAAAACCTATAAAAAAGCTATAAAAAAAATATTTTTTCTGGTTTTTTCAGGCTAGATGGTCTACGACAAATACTCGACAATTACTCATAACATTTTTGATCGAATTCGACGCATATTTCAGAATGGCTCTGCTATCTTAATATTAAGTTAACAGAGCCACCCCTTAAGAAAAAAACTAGAAGCGCGACAAATTTTTTTACTTTCACGACAAATATGTTTTGGTCGTCCTCCAATCGTTCAGCTCATTTCCGGAAGAAAAAACGGTCATCTAATCAACTTTCTTGTATCACAAAGTTACGTTGATGTATATCCGTGAGAATGGAATATTTCCATTATTCAGCATTGAAACGAAAATTGTTCATCTCAGGAAATAGAAGATTTAACATATACATCCCAATATCAGTCAATAATGATACGAAAAACATACCTGAAATATCAATTTACGAATGCAGTGTTGCCGAATCTGACAAATTTCCTGAGAAACCAGAAAATTACATTGAAACCCATAAAAAAGCTACAAAAAAATGTTTTTTTTAGGTTTTTTCAGGTAAGATCGTCTACGACAAATACTCGACAATTACTCATAACATTTTTGATCGAATTCGATGCATATTATAGAATGGCTCTGCTAACTTAATATCAAGTTAGCAGAGCCAAACCTTAAAAAAAAACTAGAAGCGCGACAAATTTTATCTTTCACGACAAATTCTCGACAAATATACGACAATTAATGAGATGGTTTTCATTGACTTCCGTGCAAGTGGCTCTGCTAACTTTATGGACATGTGCTAGAGTTATATTTCTTTCGGCTCCTCACGAGAAAATATTGTTTCCTTTTTTATCTGGAGATGCTGCGACATCAAAATTAATAATGTGAAATAATTTGAATTGCATGATCTTTTCAAGAAGTCAGTTTTGTATGAGACTTCGTACAAGTCACTTCTGGGTTAATTAAATGAACGAATTGATTTTTGAAGTGTTTCAATTGCTTAAAAACAAATTCATATGTAATTATTTTTTTTTGACGCCCTGTATATTTAATTCTTGAAAATTGTCACTGTGAAACTAAGAAGGATGCAGAGAAAAACATCGATATTGGTTTGTAATCGATAGAATTGTGGGTTTTGAAACACACTGCAAATTTACTTCAATAGGTCTCTTGCATCTTCCAAATTTGGCTCCACATATTCGGTGTTCAAACGGACGAAACTTCGCGCCTTCCGTCACGTACAGGGATATATTTGTCCTCAAAGCTACACCAGCATTTATGGCACACTTCAAAAAAATATTACTCGGAATTTTGAAAACATTTATTACAAATTTGCGTTCCAAAGCAAAAATTCATTATAGCACCCGTTTTCCAGAAAAATGGCGTGGCACAACTTAAGATCAAAGCTGCACCACGCACTTCGTATTTTCCAAAATGAGCAATATAAATTGTTCGAATATGCACCAGAAATTCTTACACATTTATTATAGAATACTATCGAGCGAAAAATTCAAAATTATTAACCTCAAAGGGATAGACACCCCTATATATTGAATATTCACGTTGAATATGCATCCAAAAGGTGGACAGTATAAAATTTACCACATACTTTCTTGGACAAACATCAAACGACTTAATAAAAAATAACGAAAATCTCGAAATGCCTATTTCGTAACTATATGAGCAACGACATAAAGTGCGTAATGCAATTTTCTGCGGACGGTACATATAGTCGTATCTTTCGGAATATTATGATGAAGAATTTCGATATTCACCGATTTTTCTTCTTATCAAAAATTTGTTACAGTAGCCGACAGTTTTTTTGCACATGCTTTAGGATTCAAGTGAACTATTTCAATCTGTCATATGAGCTTGAAATTTCGAATTATTATGATGGAAAATTGCGATATCACCGGTTTTTCTCCTTCTCGGAAAATCATGACACGACTTTTGCACATGCTTAAGGATTCTAGTGAACTATTTCAATCGGTGTTTACGGCCGACTATAAACACAATAACTTCCGAAAGACACAACTTAGAAACTAGATATTTGTAGAGAAGGTTCGGGTCTTAATTACGAAGGCTGAAATCGTGTATGGGTAAAATCCACCTTATTATTTCGCTGATATTTTCACAATATTTCCAAATATACAGATTAAATCGAATTAATATCCAATTCTTTATCAAAAAAATTTTCAAAATTTACTGATACCATGATCCCAAAAAAATTTCACAGAAAGTTGCGCGCTGCTGTACTTCAACCAAGTGCCAAGTTTTGATCCAATTGTTCCATTAGTTCCCGAATTATCGCCAAAATATGGTCAAAATTTCCAACGGCTCGAACTCCGAAACCGTTTGGCCGATTTTGCCCATTAACGAACTTAACCGTCGCTTCTGGAAATGCAACCTACCCTGGGAGTTTCAGGTCGAAAGGATTTTCCGTACGACAGTAATCGTGCCTTCGGAAGGCCGGCCGGACATAATAATTTTTGACACCGGATTCGTCATCAATGAGTCCAACCTCATCGTTTGAGACCATTTTCGGATCGAAATTAGTGAATTACAAACATTTGGACAAAACGATAACGCACTGTTCCCCAGAACATGCGCGCAAAATGAGGAATTAGTGACGTGGTATATGAAACAACAGTCGAAATTTTATTATGATAGAGAATTACGATACTAACCGATTCTCCTCCTAATCAAAAACTTATTACAGTTGCCCACACTTTTTTAACAAAAGCTTTAGGATTCGAATGAACTATTTCGATCAAATAAATTAGGAATTATTCACGTGGTATGTGGAAAAAAATTTGAAATATTATCATGGAAAATTGCGATATCACCAAATTTTCTCCGTTTCAAAAATTAATTACAGTAGACCAGACTTCTACAACAAACGCTTAACGATTTGAATGAAGGAATTAGTACCGTGTATGTGAAAAAATATTCGAAATATAATGACGGAGAAATACGATATTCACCGATTTTCCTCTGTTTCAAAAATCTATCACAGTAGCCCACACTTCTTTCACACATGCTCAAGGATTTATATGAACTTTTTAACCAAAAAAATAGGGAATTATTCACTTGGTATATGAGGAAAAATTCGAAATATTAAGATAGAAAATTGCGATATCACTGATTTGGCTTCGTTTCAAACATTCATTACAGTGGCCCAAACTTCTTTCACACATGCATAAGGATTCGAATGAACGCTTCCGATCAGGAATATAATAAAATAGTAACGGGGTATAGAAAAAAAAATTGATGGAGAATTACGATATTCACCGTATTTTCTCCTCTTCAAAGATGAATTAGTCGCGAGTTGACGCATACGGTGTTTACGTTGCTCTTCAATTTATCATAGTTTATTATCTTGTATTGGAAAATAAATAGTTCAAAGGAGTACATAAGTATGAAATAACTGAAATACGTGAAAAATTATCATCCATCTTTATTTAAATAAATAGAGAAATATTGGAAATTTGGATTATTTATTGTCTGCTACTTTGATAACAAAGCCAACGTTTCGAGGACAAATTTCCTCTTTATCAAGGCTAGAATAAAAATAAGAACAATCAAGTCAACAATGATACATGACAAATTAGAAAAGGTCATTACCTAGTAAACTAAACTGTACAGACTACGTCAATAAAATAAGAAACAACAATGAACAAGGTGAAGTACCAGGGCAACATCATACATGAAACTACTTGAGAAACGAAAGTCGAGAATATCACAATCATACTGATTTACAGGTTACAATCTATGGTTGCACAGAATACACGTAAACTCAGGCTTCATGATCACATTGACATATATTATATTGAAATATTTTCGGTTAAAATATTAAAATGATATCACATGTAATTGTCTTTCTTATGGGCAAGCTGAGACTAATTAATTGGTTATATAAAATACTCAGTCCTTGGACATCTTCTCTTCGGTTAATTGTTTTGTTTTTTTCTATAAATATCATCTCACTTATATTCCTAGCATATCCATTTCATTCATAATCTAAAATTCTCACGTCATCGAAGTTAAATTTATGTCCCTCTACATGTGGATGCGCAGTTAAAGCTGTTTTATTAGTGTTAGTTATGTTTGTACAATCGTTCTTGTGTTGTCTTACTCTGTCTTTAAGGTATTGTCTCGTCTGTCCGATGTATGATTTATCACAATTGAAGCATGGAATTCGATAGACTAAACTGGATCTGAACAAAGGGGGTGTTTCGTCCTTCAACTTGGTGAAATATCTCCTAAGTTTGTTTGTGAACGTTGAAAACTCTATTAATATTTTGGGATAAGCCAGGTATGTAAGGAAACTTATAAAATTTGAAATTGTTTTCTCTAGTAACGTTATTGACGCGAGCAATACTTTAGTCAATAACGTTACTTGAGAAAACAATTTAAAATTTCATAAGTTTCCTTACATACTTGGCTTATCCCAAAATATTAATAGAGTTTTCAACGATTTCAACTGTCGCTGCGCATACTGTCCCACAAAGAAACTTAGGAGATATTTCACCAAGTTGGAGGACGAAACACCCCCTTTGTTCAGACCCAGTTTGTGATAAATCATACACCGGACAGACGAGACAATACCTTAAATACAGAGTAAGACAACATAAGAATGATTGTAAAAACATAACTAACACTAATAAAACAACTTTAACTGCACATGCACATATAGAGGGACATAAATTTAACTTCGATGGCATGAGAATTTTAGATTATGAAAGAAATGGATATGCTAGGAAAGTAAGTGAGATGATATTTATAAAGAAAAACAGAACAATTAACCAAAAAGAAGATGTCCAAGGACTGAGTATTTTATATAACCAATTAATAAGTCTCAGCTAGCCCTTAAGAAAGACAGTTACATGTGATATCATTTTAACATTTTAACCGAAAATATTTTAATATAATATATGTCAATGTGATGATGAAAACTAAGTTTACGTGTATTCTCTGCAACCATAGATTGTAACCTGTAAATCAGTAGGATTGTGATATTCTCGACTTTCGTTTCTCAAGTAGTTTCATGTATGATGTTGCCCTGGTACTTCACCTTGTTCATTGTTGTTTCTTATTTTATTGACGTACTCTGTACAGTTTAGTTAACTAGGTAATGACCTTTTCTAATTTGTCATGTATCATTGTTTACTTGATTGTTTTTATTTTTATTCTAGCCTTGATAAAGAGGAAATTTGTCCTCGAAACGTTGCCTTTATTATCAAAGTAGCAGACAATAATTAATCCAAATTCACAATATTTCTTTATTTATTTAACTGAAATACTTCAAGAGTGGATAGTGTTGTGCCTTCCTCCTGATCTCAACAAATAGTCACTTCAAACGCTCTTGATTACAAGGGCGCGAATTATGTTTCCTGATAGTTCTACAAATAGAATGTCAACAAATATTGAACAAACTCCAATTTCCCAGAGAACATCTTATGTAGCCGCAGCCAAATCAGTGCCAAAAATTAACTTCCCTAAAAAAGAGCAAGCCATTGTTATTCACGAAGAAGATGATCTGAAACTACACGATTATGTTCGAGCAATTGGCAAACTTATACATCCTAAGAACATTCGCTTCGCCTCAAGAATTTCAAACAACAGAATATGTATATATTTGGCTTCCGTAGATCTTGTTGACTAGCTTATTGAAACCAATCCAACTGTTTCTATCGGAGATACAAACCAAAATATAGAAAGACTAGTATCTCCAACCAGAAGAATAGTGATCTCGAATATTTCTCCGTGTATTCCTCATGAAAAAGTTATTAGAATTCTTGGGCTACAACTTGCATCTACTGTTTCATTCCTTAAAGCCAAAATTCCTGGAAAAGAGTATTCGCATGTCCTCAGATTTCAAAGACAAGTATACATCTTTCTCCCAAGTGAAAACTATAAATTGCAAACTTCAACACTGATCCAATATAACGGTAGTGACAATAATAGGATATTCCTATCTACCGACAAGATGGAAAGCTTCATCTGTCATCAGACTGGTCACATAGCATCAAACTGCCCAAACCCACAAACAGAACAACCAATTAACACTCAACCAATAGCGCAAACCTCAGCAAATGGGAAACAAGATTACATTCCACCTTCATTGATTCCTCAAACAAGTGGAACACCCGCCCTCAAACGAGGATTATCAGAGATATTATCATCCAATGATCAGTCTAGTCAACCGAAAGGACACATCGAAACTGACCTTATAGAAAATACCTCCATGTCTTCTCCGCACATAACGGTAAAAAGTTCTATCAGCAAAGGAGCTCAGAAAAATCGAAAGGTAGATTTACTTGAAGATCACGCTTTAAACGACTCCACCGACTCCACCAAAGCTGCAATCTCGAGAGCATATCAAAAAGGTACAGAAAGTTTTCATCTTCCTTATGACAACCTTGTTGCATTTTTGGAAAACTCATATCCCAACAAACACAACATTCAGCAATTGTACAGTTTCTGCATCATGAGTGCCACTGGAATGCAGTACATAAAATGTTGTATTAAAACTGCACAGTCTTTGCATTGGTGATACTGCTGTCCTAAAAATGCAGTCTTTCAAATAAAGCTGCTGTACAGCTTTTGTGCAACAAAATTGAAATGCTGTATGAGACAACGCTGTCTCTGTCTTTGATGCTATATTTCGTTCTAATAGTCAGCCATCGTTGTCTGTGTCGATAGCCGGTACGTTAGAGAAGCGTTGTCGATCCTCGTCGTCGGCCATGCTGTTTTGTAACGGAAATTTGTTTGTTGTGTAGTAAATTCGTTTCTGATTCTAAGTGAATCGCGCTATTTGAACTGACTGTTTGTTTCGAGTTGATTGGGTGAAAGTGTAAAAAATTGATGTTTCAACATGATCAATTCCCGAAAAAACGAAATAAGGCAAATTAGACTGATCTGAGTGGCAGAGATAAATATTTAGACGATGCCGATTCATTTGGAACTGGAATAAATAGACAATAGAAAAAATTATCTGAGTATCTACCTGAACTGGACTAGGTCAACATAAAACAGAATTTCGAAGTACATAAACATCAATGAAGGTATTTTAGGTATTATATTCACACAAGGTAAACCTTTTTTGTGTAATAACTCATTTTTCTCCACTTCAAGTTGCTGTACGAAAGAACAAAGAGAGCAAAATGATTCGCCAACCGATATTGAAACAACCATCATGGTATGATTGAGGAATATGTATCTACTTATTTAAGAGGACTCAGAAAAGAACGAGAGAGAGTCACCCAATAATATATTATATCATGTATAATAATTGATATGGCCGGTATTTGTGTAAATTCAAGTTTTTTCCATTAAATTCATGTTCCTAGTGCAATATTTTCTTTATTAAGTTGAATTCGCTATGAATCACTTTACGTTATATGCTCAATATAAACTAGGTAAACCCGCTTCCTGAGGCAACCAGTATCTTTCAGAAATCCGGCTTACCTCCGAGAAACCTATATTTTTCAAGTAATCGCATTAAAACTTTGGACTTACATACTACAGATTGTGTCTTTTGGTCTAACCAAAATGTCCGTACCATTTTTCAGATAATGTTGTGTACATTTTCATATATTTGAATTCCATGTTGAATTTTTGGTGAAATGTGAAAAATTAAATAATTTAAATATTTTTCTGTTGAGTAATGAATATCTAGTTACAGAAAGAATTGCAGTAATTTTTCTACCGTAGCCCAGCAAACACTAAAACGCAGCAAGAGTACAAAAACTGTACAGCGTTGCTGCACTCGAAGTGCAGCGATGGTGGTACAGTAACTGTATCGAAACGTACCGAATATGTCCCGCGAAATTGCATTGAAACTGTACAGCTCAAACTGCGTTCGAATTATAGCAACTATACAGCAGTTGTGCAGGAGCTGTGCTACTTTGTAATGCAGTTCACACATAGTAATAAAGCACCAACTGTGCTACGTCGATATAAAGTTTCTGAGCAGCAATAATGCAGCGGAAGCTAGGCTGTATAACGACACCCACAGGAATAAGGCTCACTCCTGAAATATAAAAAAATAAGTATTTTTCAAGAGATTGAATTGAAACTTTGCACATTGATACCAAATTATTCACCATGGATAAATGTAAAAAGGTGAGTATAGTCCTTCCAGTTCATTCGGAGATTGCCAAATAAATTTTGATTTTCTTATATGATGTGATGTTTATATTTTTGCATATTCGAATTCTATGCCTTACGGTAGAAAAATAACTCCAATTCTTTCTGTATCTAGATATTGATTACTAAACAGAAAAATATTTATATTATTCAATTTTTCAAATTTCACCAAAAATTCAACATGGAATTCGAATATATGAAAATGTACACAACATTATCTGAAGAATCGTACGGCCATTTCTGGTTAGAGCAAAGGACACAATCTGTAGTATTTAAGTCCAGAATTTTAATGCGATTACTCGAAATATAAAGGTTTTTCGGAGGTAAGCCGGATTCACGAAACATACTGGTTGTCTTAGGAATCGGGTTAACCTAGTTTATATTGAGCATATAACGTAAAGTGATTTATAGCAAATTCAACTCAATATGAAAAATATTGCACTAGGAACATGACTTCAATGGAAAAAACTTGAATTTACACAAATACCGGCCACATCAAATATAATACATGATATAATATATTATCGGGTGACTCTCTCTCGTTCCTTTCTAAGTCCTCTAGAATAAGTAGATACATATTTCTCAATCATACCATGATGGTTGTTTCAATATCGGTTGGTGAATCATTTTTGCTCTCTTTATTATTTCGTACCGCAACTTGAAGTGGAGAAAAATGAGTTAATACACGAAAAAAGGTTTACCTTGTGTGAATATAAAACCTAAAATTCCTTCATTGATGTTTATGTACTTCGAAATTCTGTTTTCTGTGGACCCTGTCAAGTTCAGGTAGAGACTCGGATGTTTTCTTCCATTGTCTATTCATTCCAGTTCCAAAAGAATCGGCATCATCTTAATATTTATCTGAGCCACTCAGATCAGTCTAATTTGCCTTATTTCGTTTTTTCGGGAATTGATCATGTCAAAACATTAGCTTTTCACACTTGCACCAAATCAACTCGAAACAAACAGTCAGTTTCAAATAGCGCGATTAAATTAGAACCATAATCGAATTCACTACACAACAAACAAATTTCCGTTACAAAACAGCATGGCCTACGACGACAATCGACAACGCTTCTCTAACGTACCAGCTATCGGCACAGACAACGATGGCTTACTATTAGAACAAAATATAGCATCAAAGACAGAGACAGCGTTGTTTCATACAGCATTTCGATTCTGTTGCACAAAAGCTGTACAGCGGCTGTATTTACAAGACTACATTTTTTAGACATCAGTATCACCAATGCAGAGACTGTGCAGTTTCAATACAACATTTTATGTACTGCATTTTGTGGCACTTGTGATGCTGAAACTGTACAATTGCTGTATGTTGTGTTTGTTGGGAAGGCATAATAATAATAATAATAATAATAATAATAATATATATTGATCCTTGAAGACATGTACACATGTATAGGATAAGTCACAGAAAGGAAAAGAAAGTTAACAGAAAAAAACTATACAATAATACATTCATCGAAATAATCGTTCACCCTATAATAACATTTTTTCAACAATAAAAGTTTAACTGTTTTTTTAAATTCCTTATAGTTGAGAGATCGAATACCATATGGCAAATGGTTGTAAACTTTGATACATTGATACATTGGTGACATTTCAAACTTGGTGGTTTTGTGTTTGGGGATATATAGTGTTCCCTCACTTCGGGTGTTATATCCATGAAAACTAGACAATGTCACAATATTCCTTTCATTCTCTTTTACATGAAGGAGACATTTAAGAATGAAAATAGAGGACAATGTTAAGATACCATATTTAGTAAACAAAGGTCTGCAGGACGAACGAGGATGTATGTTGAATATCAACCTTATAATACGCTTCTGCAGTATGAAGGGTCTAAGCACATCCGTTGAATTCCCCCACAACAAAATATTATATGACAAATGGCCATAAACTAAACTATAATGAATGTTTACAAGAGCTTCCGTGGGAAGTAGGTCTCTTACCCTACTTATTGCATAGAAAGCACTATTTAATTTCTTATTTAAATATTCAATATGAGTGGACCACTTCAAGTTATTATCCAGATGGATACCAAGAAACTTAGAACTATCTTTAGACGTGATGACATTGTCTAAGTGATGAGTAACCAGCTTACGATCATTAGGTGTCATCGAGAAATAGATGCACTCAGTTTTCTCAATGTTTATCATCAAGTTATTTCCATGACACCAATCAACGAAGCTCTGTATAAGAAGCTCACACATTTCCTGAAGCTCTTCAAATGACGATGCTTTGATTGCAACTGAGGCATCGTCAGCGAACAAACTTATTATCATATTCCCTAACAAAGTTGGGATACCCTGACTGACTTCGAATATGTAAAAATATAAACATCGCATCATATAAGAAAATCTAAATTTATTTGGCAATCTCCGAATAAACTAAGGACTATACTCACTTTTTCACATTTATCGATGGTAAATAATTTAGTATCGATGTGCAAAGTTTCAATTCAATCTCTTAAAAATAATTTTTTTTTCGGGAGTGAGTCTTATTCCTGTGAGTCTCGTTATACAGCGGAGCTTCTGCTGCATCATTGCTGCTTAGAAACTTCATATCGAAGTAGCACAGTTGGTGCATTATTACTATGTGCAAACTGCATCACAACGAGGCATAGCTCCTCTACAACTGCTGTAAAGTGGCTGTACTTCGAACGCAGTTCGAGCTGTACAGTTTCGATGCAATTCGGCGGGACATATACGCTCCGTTTCGATACAGTTACTGTACCACCATCGCTGCACTTCAAGTGCAGCAACGCTGTACAGTTTTTGTACCCTTGTTGGGTTTTAGTGTTTGCTGGGATGGTAGTCCCAATCCCTATACTGGAGCAGAAAAGTTCACATCAGATTTTAAACTTCTTCTACAAAACCTCCATCATATTTACTCACACGTGGAAAGATCCACCAAAAACAGAATCACTCGAATTTCAAGAAAAATAAAGGCCAAACTTCTAGATGACGCGATGGAGATTGGTGCCTAAATAGCCTAGATACCATTACGATTTATCTGATAACTTCTCACTATGATCCCAAAATTAAATACAAAAAACACATTCACGCAAGTTCAATGGAATTGTAAAGGGTACTACCCTCGTCTAGAACGAATCCAGCAATTGTTATCTGACACCTCACTCGATGTTTTTTGCCTACAGTAAACTAACTTCAAACCTGAGTACAAACCACAACTAAAAAACTATGCAGGTCACCACTTCATTAGAAAAACCAACATCAGAGCCAGCGGTGTGACATCCATATTCATCTCATCAAACCTGTACTTCAAGGAACTTTCTCTCAAAACCTCTTTGGAGGCTGTTGCCGTAACTACCTGGTATCCCCGCAGATTCACAATTTGCAACGTCTACATTCCACCAAATTACAATCTCGCATACCTGGAACTTTCCAATCTTGTCAACCAATTACCTACACCATTCATTTTGGAAGGTGATTTCATTGCGCACAACACCACATGGGGTTCGAAAAAAACATTCGGCAGAAGCAAGGTGGTTGAAGATATGATAACCCATCCCCATCATCTCATTTTACTTAATACTGGGGAAAACACACTTCCATATATCCACTGGTAAAATTTCAGCTATAGATCTCAGTCTGTGTGATCCTGTCACAACAACCTACCTAAACTAGCGAATCCTGGACAGCCTTTACGATAGTGACCACTTCCGCACATCTATTAACCACCAAAACGCCCACCCAACAGAAAGTGTTCCAAAGTGGAATGTATAAAACGCCAACTGGGAGGTAATTTCAGAAGAAGCAAACATCCAATACAGATTTTTCTACAAACATCGATCTTGCCATTAACCAACTCACAAACATTCTGACCTCAGCTGCTGAGAAACATGTTGGGAAGTATACGTTGACTCCGGGTAGGAAAATAGTGCCATGGTGAAGTGAATACTGCAAAAGAGCGGCCTAGGAATGCAAAAGTGCTCTGAACCGATACCGAAAAACCCGAAACCAAGAGGATTCAATAAATCTTAAAAAATACAGAGCAGTCTCCAGGAGATTTTGTGAGGAGAGACAAGACATAGCGATTATACTAACTAAACACTACTACGATAAAACAGTGACCTCAAAAACATCAACATGTCTTGGAGATGAACAACCAAATACATTAAGTGAACCCGAAAACCCTATAAATGATTCCTTCAACTTGCAGGAACTCAACTTGTTTTCTATGAAGAACACAGCAGCAGGTCCAGACAACATCCCTATGATATTTATAAAATAACTTCATGCAGAAACATTATCCAAACTCCTAGAGACATAAAATGACATATGGAACAACCAATGGAAACAATCTCATATTATACTCTTCAGAAAATCCGACAAGTCAGGACCCTCGCCTAGATATTAGAAAAAATAGTTAACCAACGACTTATGTGGTACCTTGAGAAAAATAACCTGCTGCACCCAACACAATCAGGCTTCAGGCAGAAACGCAACACCATAGACAACCTTATCAAACTACAAAAAGAAATTGCGAATGCCTTTGCTACTCAACAATACCTATAGTTGCTGCACTTATTGATAAAGAAAGTGCATTTAACACCACAAGTCGCGAAGCTATCCTGACTAAATGAAAAATATGAGGCTCAATGGTGATATATATCTTTTTCTGAAGAACTTCCTAACTGGTAGACATTTCAAGGTGAAAGTAAATAGTGAAATGTCCGCTTCCTACATCACTCAAAATGGCATTCCCCAAGGCTCCGTATTAAGCGCCACCCTGTTCCTGTTAGCCATCAACGACATATGTAATGTTCCCAATAAAACTAGTTATCTCTGCTGATGACCTGCTCCTTTTCTGCTCAGATAAAAACATAAAGAGTACGTGCAAATTGATACAAATCACTCTAGATTATATCACCACTTGGTCTGTAAATATCGGTTTCAATTTCTCCCCCTCAAAATCAAAACTCATTGGTTTCACTAGAAGACATCAAACTGTCCAACCCTACCTCAGAATTAACGGCCAACCCACAGAAGTAGTTGACCACTTAAAATTCCTAGGCATGACCCTAGATCAGAGACTTACCTGGACTGAACATATCAAAAACGACAAAGGCGAATGCATGAAAACAATGAACATCCTTCGAACCCTATGTCACCATCACTGGGGATGCGATGAAAAAATCTTACTGAAAATCTACAGATCAATAATTGAATCAATACTTGAATATGGTAGCATTCTCTATTCTACGTCATGCAGAACAAATCTGAATTTACTAAATATCGTACCCAATACAGCAATGCGAATCATTCTTAGAGCATTTCAATCTAGCCCATCTGAAAGCCTACTTGTAGAAGCACAAGAAATACTCCTCAACCTTCATCGACAGAAAACTCTTCTGTCGTATGCCTCAAAGGTCTCTGCTATGCCAAACTATCCAGCACATGATGTAGTGAAAACAACAGAAAACCCCATCAATACCAAACCTATGACGGTGCTCACAATTCCACAACTTGTCAAGCAATACTCCCAATCCAAAGATCTTAATTCTTCAATTCCCATGATCTACACAAAACATGCCCCCTGGTCCAGATACCAACCGACACTCAAAACAGTTCTCCATAGAAACGATGAGCAGGAAACCCCTGGTGCAATTCTGAAACAGCATTTCCTTGAATTGAAAACTGATGGAAAATTCGATAAGGAATTATACACCGACGCATCTAGAGATAAACACGGAGTTGTTTGCTGAATAATCGACAATCTCAATGACCCAATTTCGTTCAAAATACCATCCTCTTGCAGCATTCATACCGGTGAACTGTTCGCAATATACAAGTCCCTTTTCAGCACCATGACGCCAGGTCTACATATTGCAATATTCACAGACTCATTATCCTCAATTCAGGCGATATCCAACATCAACTCAAATTACCCACTAGTTCAAAAAATTCAGGAACGATGTCACACACTTAAAACCAACAAAGACATCTCTACCGCATATAATTTGGGTACCATCCCATGTGGGTATAGAAGGGAATGAAGCTGCAGACCAATCCGCGAAATTGGCACTATCATATTCGATTTTCCCATCACAAAAGTTCCGTTGCACTCAGACCTAAAGTCTATAATAAAGCTGAAATCCCTTCAAGACTGGCAAACAAAATGGAATAGCATCAATAACAAGCTACATGCAATCCACCCTGAAATCGATTCCCCGATAAAAATCGGTCTTAATAGAAAAGACAAAATAGTAATGAGGAGATTAAGAATAGGTCACACCAGGCTGACACACGGCTACTTGATGTCATCAGAAGAACATGCCATATGCAAGTACTGCCGAGGAACTCGTTTAACTGTAGAACACTCTCTATCTCTTTCTATCAGGATGTTCACATTATGATGAACAGCGTCATCGAATGGGACTAAAAGAAAATTCGAAGGACAACCTCAGCTCACCAATACAAATTGAAGCAATAATAAAATTCCTGAAAGAATGCCAACTATATAATCATATATGACCAATGCATGTATAAAACATTTCCTTTTTCTGTGAATAATCATGCTTTGTGACCATTAGTATGTCATTCTGTAGCACATTGAATAATAGAACATTGTACCATGTGTCAATGGCTTAGTTGTCGAGACACGTAAATTAAAAAAACAAAATCAAATGTATTGCATTATCCCACTCTTCTTTTACACATTCTTGAAATAGTTTATTCAAATCCTTGAGCATGTGCAAAACAAGTGTGGGCTACTGAAATAAATTTTTGAAACGGGGAAAATTCGGTGATATCGCAATATTCTATCATAATATTGGGATTTTGTTTCACATATCAAGTCAATAGTTCCCCATTTTTTCGATTGAAATAGTTTATTCAAATTCCAAAGCATGTGTGAAAGAAGTGTGGGCTACTGTAATAAATTATCGACAAGGGTAAATATCGGCGAATATCGCAATTCTCCATCAAAACATTTCGCGAATTCGTTTTCACATATGTTACTAATTCCTTATTTTTTTGATTGAAATAGTTCATGCAAATCCTGAAACTTGTACTTAAGGAGTGTGGGCTACTGTAATGAATTTTTATGAGGTGAAAAATTGGTGAATATCGTAATTCTCCATCATAATATTTCGATTTTTGCGCGCATGTTCTAGGGGAACAGCGTGCTATCGTTTTGATCAAATGTCTGTAATTTTGGATGATTGAGCCGAAAATGGTCTCAATCGACTAGGTTGGACTCACTGATGACGAATCCGGTGTCAAAATCGATTCTGTCCGGCCGGCCGGCCGGCCGGCTGGCCGGCCGGCCGTAGACACGATAACTGTCGAACGAAGTGAGCTAGCGACTTGAAACTTTCAGGGTAGGTCGCGCATTGGAATGCCGCGGTTAAGTTCGTTAATGGGCCAAATCGATCGAATAGTTTCGGAGTTATAGGCATTTGAAGTTTTAAAGTTATTTATTTTTTATTTCAGAAACTACTTGAGCAATTGGATTCAAACTTGGCAGTTTGGTGGAGTATAACGACGCGCAACTTTGAGCCAAATTTCGTCAAGATCATATTGTCAATGAATTTTAAAAAAAATTTTTTTCGAAATTTTTTTACAAAAAAATTTTTTTTTCGGAAACCATTCATCAAATCCAAAAAAAATTATACTCACACTTTGACCTTCTGATTTCACAGCAGTGTACTAAATTTCAGCTCGATACGATCATAAGTTTTGGAGATATCGGGAAAAAATATGTCAAATTTCGAGGTTTTCTTCTCGATATCGTTGATTTTTTTGGTATTACTCGAGAAATACTGATTCAGTCCTGATTAAACTTCACAGCTAGTTTTAAGATGCTGAAAGACAACTTTGTGCAAAATTTCGTGATAATCGGGTTATTAGAACAATTTGAAAAAAAAAATTTATATGATTTTTTCATCATATCATCCTCATTAAATTCTGTATGAAACTTCGAACTGTTATTTTCGATGAAGTACTGGATTTCAATTCGATCTGGTCTGTATTTTTGGAAATATTGGAAAAATAAAATTTTGATTGGGTATATCTACGCAATCATTGGGTGGATTTTACCCATTCACGAATTCGGCCTTCGTAATTAAGGTCCAAACCTTCTCTACAAATATCGAGTTTCTAAGTTGTTTCTTTCGGAAGTTATTGTGTTTACGCAGTCGGCCGTTAGGCTGACCGTAAACACAATAACTTCCGGAAGAAACGACTTAGAAACTCGATATTTGTAGAGTAGGTTTGGGGCTTAATTACGAAGGTCGAATTCGTGAATGGGTAAAATCCGCCCAATGATTCCGTAGATATACCCAATCAAAATTTTATTTTTCCAATGTTTCCAAAAATACAGATCAGATCGAATTGAAATTCAGTACTTCATCGAAAATAACAGTTCGAAGTTTCATACAGAATTTAATGAGGATGATATGATGAGAAAATCATATAAATTTTTTTTTTCAAATTGTTCTAATAACACGATTATCACGAAATTTTGCATAAAGTTGTCTTTTAGCATCTTAAAACTAGCTGTGAAGTTTAATCAGGACTGAATCAGTATTTCTCGAGTAATACCGAAAAAATCAACGATATCGAGAAGAAAACCTCGAAATTTGACATATTTTTTCCCGATATCTCCAGAACTTATGATCGTATCGAACTGAAATTTGGTACGCGCGCACGTTCAAATTCGTTGCTGAAGCGGTCATCTACATTGAACATGCGCGCAAAAGTTGCTGCCTTCACGGCAGTGCTTTTTGAACTTTTTTTTGCATACAACGTTACTTACCCCTTATTTTTATGATTGAAACAGTTTACTCAAATCCTAAATTATATGTGAAAGAAGTGTGGGCTACTGTAATAAACTTTTGAAACGGAGTAAAGTCGGCGATATCGCAATTTTCCATTATAATATTTCGAATTATTATTGACATACTTGTTGAACAATTCCTTTTTTTTGATCGAAATATTTCATTCGAATTCTAAAGCTTGTGTTGAAGACGTGTGGGCAACTGTAATAAATTTTTGTTAAGGAGAAAAGTCTGCGTATATCGCAATTTTTTATCATGAAATTTCGGAAGATTGAGCTAAAAGACTGTGGGCTACTGTCATGAATTTTCGAACTGGGGAAAAACCCGTGATATCGCACTGTTTCATCATAATATTTCGATTTATTTTCCACATACCACGGTATTAAATCCTTATTTCTCTGATCGAAATAGATTTCTTCAATCCTTCAGCATCTGCAAAAGAATTATGGGATGAAAAATCGGTGAGCATCGAAATTCTCCATCATGATATTCCGAATTTTTTTCCCATAACACAGTACTAATTTTTCATTTTTGCGCGCATGTTCTAGGGGAACAGCGTGCTATCGTTTTGTCCAAATGTCTGTAATTTTGGATGATTGAGCCGAAACTGGTCTCAATCGACTAGGTTGGACTCACTGATGACGAATCTGGTGTCAAAATCGATTCTGTCCGGCCGGCCGGCCGTAGACACGCTAACTGTCGACAGAAGCAAGTTAGCAACTTGAAACTTTCAGGATGGGTTGCGCATCAGAATGCCGCGGTCAAGTTCGTTAATGGGCCAAATCGGTCGAATAGTTTCGGAGTTATAGGCAGTTGAAGTTATTTATTTTTTATCTCAGAAACTACTCAAGAGATTGGATTCAAACTTGGCAGTTGTATGGAGTATAACGACGCGCAACTTTGAGCCAAAGTTAGTCAGGATCATATTGTCAGTAAATTTAAAAAAAAAAATTTTTCCAAAAAATTCGAATAGGAATCGAATAGGATGTGACCGTACAATATTTTTTTGTTTCAGAAGGCTAATATAACGCACAAATTATGAGGCGATCTAAATTAATGGTACATTTGGTTACCAGCGGTTCTTTTCCGAGTAGGTATTTCTAAATAAAGTATGATTGATTGAATCAGTTGGGTATACGAAACGTGATCCTAATAACTCGAAAGTGTGAACCGTAAAGTTAGATACACTATCTGAAATGAAATTGTTCGACAACAACTGTCTCTTTTGAATAATTTTTCAGTGTTGTATTCAAAATTTTTTCCAGTTCGAACCGAAGATGAATCAAAGAAGGAACAAAATGAATATTTCTAAGAAAGAAAATTCAGACCAGGTTACTGAGGACTCAAACCATTCAATTACCCATGAAACTATCATACACAATACACAGACAATAACTCCACCTAAAGTTTTGCAACCAACTGAAGATCCACCTTTGCCCAGCCAATATTGTTACAGTGTTATTAATCCGGAATGCTCCACGAAAATGAGGTTTCGAAAAAAAACAAAACCTGCATACACTGAGGAAAATAGTTCAGGTGAGGAAGAAAATTTGTGGGGAGATACGGATAGCGATAATTACTTTCCATCCAGTAATTCTGAATTTTCGCATGAATCAGAAATGGAAGACACTTCGGTAAAATCGCCTCCATCAACGCCTAAAAAGGGAAGAAAAACACAAAGACATCCTGAAAATTGGAAAAAAACACAGGCTAAATTATTGAAAAATAGTGGTAAGAGCTATAAGACAAAAAGTAGTAATATTGTAAAGGAAAGAGTAATGGGACCCCCTTGTTCTAATCGATGTGTATTGAAATGTTCTTGGAAATTTAGCGATCAACTGTGAAATCAGTTTTTTGCCGACTATTGGAGATTGGCCACGCTTCAAAGACAAAGGGATTTTCTTGCTTCTTGTGTAGCTCCATTGGAATTGAAATATCGACGTGTAGGATCTGACAAGCCTAGAAAGCCAAATTGTGCATTTTATATTTGGGAAAATGGAAAAAAAATTCAAGTATGTAAAACATTTCTGATAAACACTTTTGGAATAACGGAACGAACAATGCGAACTGTAATTCAGGCACGAGCAACAAATGCCGGGATCATACCTGAAGACAAACGTGGTCGTCATGGTAATCATAAAAAAATGGACGACGAAATCATTGAATCAGTCAGAAAACATATAAATTCAATACCTCGAGTTGAGAGCCATTATCAAAGGCAAAATACATCAAGAGAATTCATTCCAGGCGAGTTGACTATCTCTGAAATGCATAGAAACTATACCAAAGAACGCACCGAAATGGGAAAACCATCCGCAAATTATGATTTTTATTCTAGAATATTTAACAAAGACTTCAATATAGGTTTTTTTTTCCAAGAAAAGATATGTGTGATTTATGCGAATGATATAAGAATGCCACTGGTGACGAAAAAAACGGCTAGAAAATGCCTACACAGAACATCAAGAAGAAAAGAAACTTAGTAGGATTGAAAAAGATGCAGACAAAAAAAGGTCCAAGGAAGAAGCATCAAAAATGGTTTATGGGGTCTATGACTTACAAGCAGTTCTACCAATTCCAATTGGACAATCATTGGCATTTTTTTACAAATCTAGGCTGAACTGCTATAACTTAACGGTAGGGGCATTGATATGAACGCGTCATTTTTTTTTATCGTTGTTCTTTTTATAGGTAATTGATATAACTAATGATAAGACAGTATGCTACTTCTGGCACGAGGGTCTTGGACATAGAGGATCTGTTGAAATTGGTTCGTGTGTCCTGAAGTTCATTGAGGAAATTGCCATAAGAACACCTGGTGCCGATATAGTTTTCTACTCAGATAACTGTGGTGGCCAACAAAAGAATAGGTAGTTGTCAGTTTTTTTTGAGATATGTTTTGATATAATTTTTTCAGATTCGTCTTTGCTATGTACCTTTACGCTGTTCAAACTCTTCCAATTAATTCCATTACTCATAAGAGGTCATACCCAAAACGAAGGAGACGCGGTACATAGTATTATAGAAAAATCAGTCAAGAGACAAAGAAAGCGGGACCCATTTACGTGCCAGATCAACTGATTACACTTATAAGAACTTCAAAAAAAAAAAGGGCAATCCCTTGGATGTCTAAGAATTGAGTTTTACCGATTTCATTGACCTAAAGCAATTAACCAATGAAATATGCTTCAATAGCCAGAAAAATTGTGATGGACAAGAAATAAAGATTTCAGAAATGAAGATGATACGCTTTGTGAAAGACAGTGATGTTTATTCTTACAAAACTAGTTATAAGGAAACTGAATGGAAACAAACGAAAAATAGGACCATTGGATCAAGAAGATCAAGAGAATCTACACAGATAGCTATATTCGAACTAACAAAAAGTATACTGGAACTTTTGGAGGGAGACAAATCAACAATATTCTCCAATTATTGAAAGCCTATGATTGAATAAATCAAGACCATATGCTCAATAAGCTTCAAGTCCATGGAATAAAAGGAAAGTCATTCGAGTGCATGACCTGTGCGAAACAAAACAGAAGGTAAAAATCAACAAAGATGAGGAGAAGGCTGAATTTGGGGAAATTTTGAACGATAGGGGTATAGTACAAGAAGGTTTCCTCGAGCACTTCTACTTTTCATTTTTCTGAATGACCTGCAGGACATTGTCGAGGAAGAAAAGGAATTGATAAGCTATGCACATGACACCAACTTACTACTAATAATAATAATAAATTTATTCACTCAAGAATAACCTTTTCATCAACATTATCACATGGGCTGTCAACTAATAGTGTATATGAAACAATAATATATAGACATATATAACAAACAATTGGTGAAATAATCTCGTCAATGAGATCACAAATCACAAATGTACACAAACAAACTTATAAAAGACTATCTTCTGGTTGGAGGAAAAGGAAAAGATGCCTTTGTCAGAGCGGGAACCAACTTCTTGAATAGGACACATGCATGGTTAATAAGCAATGAACTAATATTGAATGACGAAAAGACGAACCTCCTATTTGTACCACCTACAGAAATAATGAGAGCATACTAACAAGCATTACATTGGGAAATGGAAAGGTTCTTATAACAGAAGTGAAACAACATTCCTGAGATCTTCATATACTATTTTCTGTCTTTCAGAACGCATTCAGAATATTTAAGTCAAAAGCTGAGTCACATCAATTCTGGCTTCAAAATATCTAAAAGATATTCGAGTGAAAAACATTGAGAATATCTTAGCAAGCAAATTTCGAATGTAGGCTCAGATAACGAATGATTTTCTGGGGTACTGGTTACAATTTCCAAGAAATAATTCCGTGAAACATTTATGATCTGAAGTTAAAAGAAACGTTCAGAAATGAATATAACAAAACAACTGACTCACAGGGTATGCGTCATATATTTACGAATGTGCAGCATCTCTTAACAGGAACAAAGATGAATTCATTGGACATATATCTAGAAATAAATATTATACACGAATACAGAATTCAATTCAATACAAAGATTATCATCGAGTGAGAGACATCCTGCTTATAGCTGTACATAAAAAAAATTTTCAATCAGTTACCTAATAGTCTTAAAAATACAGGTTGGTCCGCGAGTAAATGTACATCGTGTTATGGAGAATAGATGATAACTTGGGAAGCCTGAGAACAACAATTAAATATGGGCTGAGGCTATTCGTTTCAGACATACAGGGTGAATTATTGATTTGGGAAAAACCTTTTGATATCTTTAACTAGTAAAACATTTAACGTGTTCGCTTCACATTTGGCAGGTATTGTAATCTTAGGCTATCCAACTGTTTATATCAGCCATAGCGAAATAGTTCAGACCAGAACTAAAAATTTCGATTTCTAGTTCCAGGTCTAATGAAACACTCCGTACCTACATGGAATATCAATTTTTTGCAACTGTCATTTGATTCTGCATACATTTCTGCTTAGAATACTGCATCACATGTGAAAGGCACACCGACTGTTAATTTTTTCTTCATCGAGAATTATTCAACGCTTATGATTTTTCAGAGCTTTTAAAGAGGTGCATAACGGAATTACATGGTCCTGAAATTGAATTTATCGATTTGAATGCTTGTTTAACTATTGAAATCTCAAGCCAACTGGCATATTCAGCCTACAAAAGAACACTTATAACTTGTATGTATGGAATACCGACTTGAAATGCAGTGACCATAAAAATATTTAATTTTTATAAATTGAATTTGCTTGCTGGTTACTATATTCTGAGATTTTTCTCTTGAGATATGCCTCGTTTTTTTCGAACGTTCAGTATTACGATATGGTACTTGTTTGTGGTTTCTGCAATTCGAATGGAGCAGAGAATATTGTAGAACGAATCCTGAGAGCAGTTCCAAACCATCAAAAATTCGCCCGTTCGTTGCTCTCTGAAATTATTTTATTTATTTATTATTATTTATTATTTATTAGAGAATTGGGGATACAAACAGGTGTGGAACACAGGAACAGTATCCACAATAGAGAACATCCGTGTTTATCACTCAAAAATAGGCCTTATATGGTAGTTACATGCATCCTAACATTACATCCTAACTAAGTAGCAAACAAATAAATAGAACCTTGATCCAGACTCATGACGAACAGAAGTAAAATTAAAGTTGGATTTAAATCTAGAGGTATAAACTGAGTTATCAATCTTGAACAATCAAAAAAAGGAGAAAAAAAGGCAGTAAATACAAATTAGAATTAACAGAGACAAAGTATAACTGAAATTGAAGAAATTAATATTCAATAAGCAATAATGTATGACTTCTTCAAAATTATTCTGATTTTTTGTGGCGAGAGGTGAAATATGTCAACTAAGTGTTGCGACTCATAAGCTGAACGTAGCATTCTAACGACTGGACCATTTTTAGTATAATTACTACGCTTGAATTCAACATGAAATAACTCATGTCGCCTCAGATTGAATGACGGAATGTTGATTTTTATTTTTTCAAGAATATCAGCAGCGTGCAGATCGCCACCCAAGATTTTTGAGAGGAACATGACGTCGTTCATTTTACGTCTGTCTTTGAGAGATAATATTTTAAATTCTTTTCTCAAAAGGGGATAGCGATCTTCACTATGCTGGAGAGGCAGGTTCATTCCGAGGGTAACGCGTTTCAGAAATCGGTTCTGGACTCTTTCAAGGCTTGAAATAAAAGTTTTATACTGTGGGTTTCAGATTACTGAGGCAAAGTTTAAGCAGCTGAACACGTATGCGTAGTAGACGTGTTTTAGGGGTAGAGTGTTTCGAAAACGTTTGCATTGTCTGAAAATATATCCGAGCATTTAACTAGGTGATCCGACAACACTTTCAATGTGGTAGTTGAACAAAAGTTTAAAGTCAAATGTAACCCCTAAGTCCTTTATTTTAATAACTCGGGTAAGCGCTGTTTCTCCAATTTTGTACTCGTAGGAGATTGGTAATTGATTTCTCGTGAATGGGAGGACGTAACATTTATTTATATTCAAAACGAGATCGTTCAACTTGCAGAACTCTGTGACTGAATCAAATTCCCTCTGGATGTTTAAGCAGTCCGCCAAGTTTCTGATGAGTAAAAATATCTTCAAATCATCTGCGTACATGAGAAAACGACAGAATTTGAAGACGAAATGTAGACTATTGAAGTATATCAAAAAGAGAAGCGGACCCAGGTGTGAACCCTGGGGGACGCCAGACGTACAATCGATATCCTCCGACATGAACTCTCCATGAATCGACACGTATTGACTTCTTCCGATTAGGTATGATTTTGTCCAGTTCAACAGGGAACCACCGATTCCAACAGCATCTAATCTCCTCATTAATATATCGTGGTTAATTTTATCAAAACATTTCGTAAAATCGGTATAGACAACGTTAACCTGAATTCTCCCATCGAGGGCCTCATAAGTATATTCCAGGAAATTAATTAAATTGTTTTCTATAGACTTTACCTTCAGAAACTCGTGCTGTTCAGGTATCATCAAATTTTTGACGAGTGGGAGGATATTTTTATGTACGAGTGATTCGAATAGTTTCGCAACTATACAGAGTTTGCTTATCGGCCGGTAATTCTCAACGCGAGTCCTGTCCCCACCTTTGTGGATTGGTACTACAATGGCACGCTTCCAGATATCAGGGAAGTTGCCATTTTCTAACGATTCATTGAAAATTATCTCAAGAGGTATACTAAGAGAAGGGCAACACTGCACAAAATGAGAGGGGATACCATCAGGACCGGGTCCTTTTCGTCGGTCAAGAGATCGTAGGGATTTACCTATTTCCTCAGCCGTCAACAATATCGAAGTTAAGTAAGGAAAGTGACGTTCGTCAGAATTGTTAATCGAAACTGACGGATCCTTCGTCGACCTCTGAAATACGCTCCGGAAAAAACCCGCAAACGAATTGCACACCTCCTCTCCGCCAGTAGCCACCCGATCAGCCAATGTCATAGCAGATGGATATTCGCTAGTTCTTGTTTTGTTCTTTATCGAAGTCATATGGAATATTAACTTAGGGTCATGTGAAACTTGATCTTCGAGGTGGGTCACGTAATTGGAATAGTCGTTTTTTATTTGTGTTTTCGATAGGACACGCAAGGATCTATATCGGATCAAGTCGCAGGTATTTCTATAGATTTTCCATTTTTTATGGGCACGATTTTTTAGTTTGATAAGTTTAAGAGTTTGTTTGGAATAAAAATTTGGAATTTTTTCGTCGATAGTTTTTCTAGGGACAAATTCCTCAATTGCTTTGTTAACAATATTGTACATTATTTCTGCGTCCTTATTGATATCATGGTTTATCAGAAGAGTCGACCACGGAACGGATAAAAAATGCTGATTTATTGCGTTATAATTAGCTCTCTCATAATTGAACATAGTGCGTTTATTATTATTTTTCAATGGATGGTTGTGTACTTTTAATATCAGTTCGACACAAGGATGATAATTGTCCTCCGGTACCAAGGGGTGATCACTTTTATCTAAAAAACTTAAGCGAATTTTGTTACATAAGATCAAGTCAAGAATTCTGTTTTGATGGTTGAGCAAGTAGTCTAACTGTTCAAACTCACAGAAGGATAAAGTGTCTATTAAATTGGTATATTGATTTTCAACGTCTTCAGCTTCAAGGGGATACCGGCTTGTAGATGTTAGAGGTGTCCACCTTATCGTCGAGCAATTGAAATCCCCACAGATGAGTATCAAGTTGTCTTCTATGTTACCTTTAATTGAATCCAATTTGCGGGAAAACGTATCCATAGCCAACTTATAACCAAGAGGAAGGTAAACACAGCAAATGTAGACAGAAACGTTATTAATAATCAGTTTCACCCACACATCCTCCGCGTCACTCTGGAAATTACCATCGAGGACAGCGTCGAGTACATTTTTCACCGCGATGAAGACACCGCCACCAGTTTTTTTGTGACTTGCAGTTGCACAAGTTTCATGGTCTCGCCTGAATATATCGTATATAGTGGAATCAACTACTTCATGGTCCAAAATGTCACTGTGCAACCAGGACTCAGTAATAAATATTATGTCACTGTTGTTAGCTAGGGAATTAAGTCTGAATTCTGTTAGTTTAGTTCGAAGTCCTCTGACATTTTGATATGTGTTGCTTAGAGCCATCCCAAACTACTGTTTCAAATATTGAGATCTTTGGACCTATACTAGTTATTTTATATTTTTCAGGTCGCTTGCTTTACTGATATGGATGATCTTACTAGAATCGTCTTTACGCATGAGGATGCTGCCATTTTGTACCCAAGTATATTTATAATTTCTTTCCTTGGCTGTCTCGCGGGCATCCCTGTAGAGTTGTTTGTTCATCACAGTAGGATATTCATTCACATATATTTTATCCCTAGAAAATGATTCAACCTTCATTCCAGGATGATTAGACTCACCACGTTTGGATTTAGATTTGACCACAAACTCATCGCGATTTAATTTCGATAAAAATCGCACAATTATGTGCTTCGGTTTTTCGGTGTTCATGGTAGGAACACGGGTAACAAAATCAATGACGGATTTATTGACAATATATCCCACGTATTTCCCTAAGGTTTCCACAACATTTATAAGATTTTCATTTTTCTTCTCTGTGACACCCTGTATCTCGACTTTGTTTGCCCTACTAAACTGTTCTGCATTATTAATTTTCGTACTGAGAGTCTTGAATTCCTCCTTCAACAGGCCGTTCTCCTTCTTCAGATCTTCAGTCGTTTTACATAGGTTTTTAAAGTGGTTAAACTGAGTCTCGAAATCAGAGACCTTTCCTGAGCAGAAAGCAATGCACTTTCGAAGTTCCGCAATGTCACCTCGGAGGAGGAAAATCTCGCTTCGCAGGCCGTCATTTTCATTACCTATCGCGCTCGGGGTCCGCCGTCGCAATAGACTGGGACGCCGACCACGCGAAGGTGGCGGGCTTATCCGGTCAGATCGACAGCTCCTACAACGTCATTGACCGCCGGGAAGATTGACGAGAGACAGCTGATGTTTGTTTATATCCGAACATACGGAGTAAGCGTGAAAGAACAATCCACAAAAACCACCGCACCGAAGACCCGGTGCCTTCTTGGAGATTCCCACGTCACACACACTGCACTGATTACTCATTTTTCTTGATAAATTATGAGGTAATTTGTAATGGAGTTTAATCAAGTTGGAACAATTTTTGAAATTTTTATTATGCTGAATTAGACTGTTTCTCTTCGAGCTGCACGAATACACGTCCTACCCACACGAAGCATATGTATTATCCCATTATAGGCGTTATATTATTTTAGATGAAACAAAATGAACGGTTGGTGTGCTGTTCACGTGGAAAATAAAATTGGAAAGAAAAATGTATGGAGAACCAGATTCAATTAATGACGAAATTGTATTCCTTTTATGGAGTGTTCCATCATACTTGGAGTTGAAAATGGAAATTTGCGAGTCCTATGGTCTGAATTATTTCAATATAATTCAAATGGCATGAAATATCAATAGTTAGAAAATTTAGAGCGAATCAATTAAACGGTTCAGAAGTTGTAGTCATCCAAAAGTTTTGACAATAAATCGCAAAAATCATAAGCATTTAATTATTTTTCATTGAACAAAAATAAATGGTGGGTATGCCGTTCACGCGAAAACTAATATTCTAAAGAGAAATCTATGGAGAATCAAATGATAGTTACGACAAATTGATACTTTTTGTACAGAGTGTTTTGTAAGACCTGGAACCATTCATCGGAATTTCCCAGTTCTTGTATCTACTATGTCGAAATGATTCATATGGACAGTTCGACGACCTGCGATGAAATGGCCAAATTTGAAGCTGAAACGTGGAATGGTCTACGAGTTGTAGACATCCAAAGATTCTGACAAAATCAATGAATCACCCTATATCTCAGAAAAAAAAGCCTTAGCCCATATTTAATTGTGGTTTTTGGCTCCCCAATGTAACGTATATTTACCATCGAATAATGTGAGGTACTCAAGGAATACCCTGTATAAGTAGTCCAAAAGTTTTTTGAATTAAAATTAAATCATTGATAATGAATCTTGAATCGTATGAATTAGAGGATTTTCACAATGTTGAATCATGCTGATTAGTTTCATTGTGTGACAGTATTTCATTTGAGATTGTCAATTGGTTATCTTATCTGAAGCAGAAGAATAAGGCACTCTTTTCTGAGCATTTCAGGAAATAATATCGATAAGGAGGAAATATCTGAACGAAATTTGAAATATTTCTTTCCAATATCTTGGTTATCTTATTTAAAACAGAGGAATATTATTATTAATATAAGTAAAGCGCTATTTTTCCAGTAGCTTAGGAAATGATATCGATAATGGGGAAATATCTCTACGAAATTTGACATATTTCTTTTCAATATTTCCGAACATAAAAATCGTATCGAGCTGAAATTTGACACACTGTTTCAATTTAATACCAGGTGTTTGCCTGAACTCATCAGTGTACTCTGAGATATTGGGTGAATAATTCAAGAATTGAAATCAGTAAAACTTCAAAACCATTTGGCAGATTCGTCCAATAATCGAAACTAATGGTCGCAATTTGATGCCGAACAGTCCAACCCACTTACATAATATGCCGCTGGTTGTATTTCCGAGTTCTGGTGGTGGTCGGACAGAATCTTCATCATTGAGTCCTACATTGCAACAATTAATTTTTTTTTATCCATTCTGGACCACTATAATTTTGGATTTAATTGAAATGAAGAATAGTCGGTCATGCATTTTCGGTAAAGCCTCGAGGCTTCACAGCGTCCAATATAACCCTAGTGTACTTACTGATGAGGGACATTTTTTGAATGATGATAGATATACCGTCCATATATTTCAGATTTCATTACCTCGAACGATTGATCATACCGTCGAGAAGGCCATTATAATAAATAAGGAAATTTTTTCGTTGGGATCATACTGAATATTTTATGATTGGATTCAAGTTATATATCACGCTCATCCATAGCAAGAAATGTCCTAACGATTCGAAGAAAACAAAGTCCTGGAAAAGCGAAGTTTTTGCGGATATAAATCTGTACAACAGACGTTCGGATGCGTAAGTCTGAAATAGGTTAGAATTGATGTATGTCGGGTTTACCATTCGCTATCCAGCATTCTTGTGAAAGTGGTATCAGAATGTGGACAATTATTCATTCTTGAAACTTTCATGAAAGCTTTTTTATGGAAAGACACTCTGCATTATATGGCCGTGCCAGAGATTTTGGCGGAGAATGCTTATTTGTATGCATTGAGTGAAAAGATTTAAGCTACTTAAATGGAGAGCTTTGGCGAATAAATCGAACGACTATGTCAGTGGAAAGAAACAAGTTACCTGAGGAGTATATGAAAATTCAATGGAAGTTTCTGAGGGATGAGGCTTCGGGTAATTTTAAACGCTTTAAACTGCATGTGACTCAACAGAGTTTCTGGTTTGATATCGAAGATGATTCTGCATTTGGAATATAAAATCAGAATTAACTACCAGACATGGTGTTCCTGAAGGAGTCGCTCATACGAAAAGGGGGGTTACTGTTGAATAGAGGTTGAATATATATGCTCCTCCAAATACTTCGTTTTCGAGATGCGGAGTGTTGGATTTTTAATTATTTCAAACATTTTTTTAAAAAGCATCTGAATTTATACAGGTTTCTTCATTCACTGACGAAGCCTGTTTTTTGATAACTCCAGAATTTAATTTTAACCCTGAAGAGATGTAGTCTAAATGGTTGTAGAAGGACAAGAAAATTCATGAATTAAAGGAGGATTTTCTTCATGACGCACAAGAACAAAGTTATATTTTCACTAAATTACATGTGAACATCTGGAAAATACCAATGCCATGAGAAAAAGCTATTAATAATGCAACATTACGTACCGCGAAAATGAATAGTTTACGGACTCATGAATATAAGACTTTCACGCTGGAAACTATTACAGTTATCGATCATTCTTACGCAATTGTTCTGGGAATCATCGCGTTATTGTTTCTTCACGACGTCCGTGATTTTCGAATTTTGATCCGAAAATGGTCTCAAACGACCAAATTGGACTCACTCATGAAGAATCCTTGGTCAAATTCAATTATGTTCAGCCGTTCGACAGTTCGGCCGGCGTGGGTATTCTGACTTACCAAGGAAAGAATCTATAGATTAACGAAATTCCATGGTTTGGTTGAGAGTCTAAATATCTCTGTTGAGTTCGGAGTTGGTTCTTCTATAACTTCTGAAGAACTTATGCGATCAGATTGAAATTACGCAGTTAGTTCGAGAATACCTACACGCAACTCAGTGCAATGCGTGTAGATCGAGTAGTAAGGAAATAAAAACCTACTAAAGCACTGACATGAAATCAGGAGCATTCACGCGCTGGTTTCGTTGCCAAAGCGGTCATCTATACAATTATTGACCCCGCCAAATGCAGATTTTCTTTTTATATGGTCCTCACATAACCTGAAGAATAATTGGCGAATTCATCCCATTTAAGCGTTCGACCTTCCTTATTAGACTGAAAATCTACTCTACAAATATATTCCCTATGTCGATTCTTCCTAAAGTTTTCACGGCTGTTCAAACTACCGATAATGAACATAATAATTTCCGAAAGAATCTGTTAAGTAGTTCGATAATTGTAGAGTAAGTTTGGAGTGTAATTACGAGGGCTGAATTCCGCAGATATAACCTTTTAATACTTTATAAAGCATAGATGAAATCGGAGTAAAATCCAGCCCTTCAATGAAAAATGACAACTCGGAGTTGCATGCGGAATCTCGTGCTGAATATATTATGAGTAGATCTCCAAATATCACATTATACTTGAAAACACAATTTTAATTTTTTTTAAATCTGATTGAAGGACCATCAAAAAATTTCGCACAAATTTGCTCAACAATATTTTCAAAATACTATCTGATCGCGTTAGTTTTGAAATATTGAAGAAATAAGCTCAACATTTCGAATAGCCACCGAATTTCAGATCATTAGCTTCCAATATCTTCTGAGATGAACATCGGGTCAAACTGAAATTTGTTACAATTTAAGTGAAATCTCATTGCTAGTGCCCAAAAAAACCATTGTTTTCCACGGAAAATTCGGAGAATATTCAAAAAAAAATGTATTCAACTTTTCCACCATTCCAATCCTAGGGACATTAGACCTTATGTTGCGTGACGGTATTCTAGAACCATTAACGAAGTTTCAATCATGAGATCGCTATGATGACTATCAGAATAATAAATGTAATAGTAATTGGATAATTTGCAACATACAGTACCTACTAAGTAGTCGAAAAAGTAGTGAAAAGTGTTATCCAATCCATGTTTCTTTTTTTCTATACATATGTTTCCCAGGCAGCAAACTGACCTAAAATGGCTCCTTAATGAGATAATTTTTTCGTAATTTTATTTCCATTACGTCTCCGAATAATATCGTACATATGAAAGACGTCTCATTATTGACTGAAATAAGACGCCAACTAATAGACATCTTTTTAAAGTCAAAAAACTACCCGGGCGGTGGAGTGACCTATAATAACGTAATATTTGGTCCTCGACGTTTCTAACTAATAATAAATGACCTATGAGGGACGACACAATATTGACCCAAAATGAGAACAAGACGGCGTCTTTTCAAGTTCAGGAAGTCTTGTTTTCAGATTAAGTTAGCAAGCAGGTTTTGCTATGAAAAATCTTGTTTCATATTTTTTTGGGTAAATATGTTACGCCATTGTTTTTTTTCCTCAGAATGATTTTCATTTATCGATAGCTTCTCGAAATTGTGAAGTATGTTGAGTACTTAGGCGGCCGAGCTTTCCTGAATTTTTTCATTCACGGATGCAATCATATACATCAGAGTGTTCCTTAGTTGCAGGTATAAACGAACAGGGAAGATTCCTCGCATTCATTCGAGAAAGAAAGACCCATAACCATGAGACCGCAAACGTTTTGGTTTTGAGATAAACGCTGTTTAAGTTTGAATTTTTTTCGAATTTTTTTTTGTTATAGTATCTGTACTTTACAAGATGATTTTACGAGTTTATAAAATCTTTATGAAACATTGCTAGAGATCAGGAAATATCTTTAGAAACTAATGACGATTTAATTCCCGGCAGTTTATCTACTGGATATTGTGACAATTTGGAGTTTTCGGAGAATTGCGAGGGATTACAATTTTTTCGCCGAATCGGAATCAGACACGACAAATCTACAAGGAATCCATAAGGTTAAGTATAACACCAAAGCTTCTTTTGAAACAATTCCAAACTAACATTGGTCACCAAAAAAAAAGTTCTGGGTGATAACAGGGCACAGTGTTCCGAAAAATATCACGCTGTAGATTTGAAATAGAAATTTACATGTCACATTGTGTGAACTCCAAAATGTAATAACTCTGCGAAATTTCAGTTGAATATCTTGTGAAATGCAGATACTATGAGGAAAAAACTCGGAAAGAATTCGAAACGTCTGCGGTCCTATGTTCACGAAACTTGACTGGAATCGAATATCCAAAAGCCGAGCAGCATCAAACATAACTGGTATCTGAATAGACGACCGCTAAGGAATGCATAAATGTGACTTTCAAAAGAAATATCCTAAAGAATTGAACTCTCTTCAGTTATCCTGTTGCGTTGATGTTTTTATTTATGTATAGGTAGGTAGATATATTTTGTTGAAATGCGCATTGAGTAAAATATATAATTTCTTAGGTGGATTCAGGAAACCGAATTCTTACTGAAAACAAAGGTTCATCAAATTCGTTCGAGTCGAGTTGGAGATACACAAAATATATTGATTTATATAAGTGCAAGAATCGCTCGGTTTATTGGATGAATATCTATGAAAATAATTCCTAGTTTTCTATCCATTTATCTGGTCATTCATTTTCCAGGGTAAATTTCATCCTCATTTCTAATGAGTATGAAACTCAATGTCAGTCATGCTCTTATATAATAATATACTGACTTTGTTCATATACTCCGATGAATTCGTCGCCGAACGAAAACTACCCAATTAGCCACTGCATCTGTAATGTAGTCGTAAAGCTCTTCGCTATTGATCCAGAAATTCCATGTTCGAATCCTCTTTCGGGCTACGGTGCTTATAATGATTATAAGGAATGACATCATCATGACGTCTTATGAATGTGACATTTTGACGTCAATTCGAGGTCCCTCTGACGTCTTCAATGAAAACTACTTTGTCATTTTGGGACCAAAAATGGATGTTCATTCGACGCCTTTCTGCTTCCTGGGTTTTATTTCATTCTGTCATTTTTTTTGGGAATAGAAGAGCTAACCATTCCTACTTCTTAATTTTCAAAAGTTATACTTCTAATGAATGATATCCCTGATGCCAATTCTTCAGGTTTCAAATGTGAAATACTGCAGCTTTTCCTTTATATCGTTGTTAAGCGCTTGTTCTGGGGAATAGCGCGTTATCGTTTCGTCACGATGTCAGTAATTCTTTTATTCCTAGCAAAAATCGATCTTCAACGATTAGGTCGAACACACTAAAGAAGGATCCGTGGTCAAATCCAATTTTGTCCGTCCGTCCGCCAGTATGTGCTCTGAGTTTCCGAGGAAATGTTCTGATAAGTTGAAATTGTCAGATTAGGTTTGGTGTCCAAATATCTCGGTTGAGTTCGTTAATATGTAAAATCAGTCGAAAAGTTTCAGGCAAATTTAAAATTTTATGGTTAATTCGCCGATATCTCATGAAGTACTGATTCGATCAGATCAAAACTTTGTAGAAAGTTTAAGAATACCAATGCGCAGCTTAGTGATGAATTTTGTGTGGATCTGAATATTCTTTAAATTTCTGTTGGAAATGTTTTTTTTTCTCGGAAAATATTGATCAGATTTCAACGAACACCTTATTCGAATATTTTCCAAATTCTTGTTGAAAATGTTTTTTTTTTCTCGGTAAATATTAATCGGATACCAACGAAATCTGGTCGAGACCTTTGAGTCAGTATTTTACAACAATATTTCGAGTATCAGTTTGATCCGATTTTTCTCTTCGGAGATATGAGGAAAAAAATATGCCAGATTTGGTTGTGATTTGGAATTCCAGTTAGAAAATCAAAAAAATTGGCGAGATTTTCAAAATTTTTGATGAAAAATTTTTTTCCTCGGAAAGTGTTAATTCGATTTCTACGAAATTTGGAACATACTTTGAAATCAAGATTGAACAACAATATTTCAGATTTCAATTCAAAACGATCAATATTAATCAGATTTGAACGAAATTTGGTCGAGACCTTTCGGAGATATGTGGACAAAAATATGTCAACTTTCGTTGTTGTTCGAATTTTTGACGTTATTTGCCCAATAACTCAGGAAGTAGAAATATGAAAGTACGATTTTGTTAACGGTAATTCACGAAGTAAAGCTTTTGACAGTGTTATGGCTAATTGATGCATCATTCATTTATAATCCTTATTCAACACTTCTTGCAGTAGAACAAACCAAACAGTAAACTTGTTATTGTTAGTATTTGTATATACCGACGTCTGAATGGGTGCATTTTCATTTTCATCGAACTGATTATTCGGTGTATTTCCCTTTCTCTTCTCTTATGCTCTCCACCAAAGAAGAGAAAGATTAATTGATTAATCGATTTATCAATTCGATGAAAATAAAAACGCACCGAATCTCTCTGTAATCTGCTACAACTATATGGTTATGTTATTTGCAAAGTGGTCCTCTAATGCTATTATTTTGGAAATTGGAACCATGGAGATAGGAAAAAAGGTAATAGAACTCTGTAAGTTAGATAACTTTTCCAACCATTGCTTAGTGTGAGCGACTAATGACCTATTTACTACGCCATGTTGCCAAAAGTTCAGAACTACACCAAACGCTGCCGGAGTGACCTCTCGTGACGACTTGGGATAGGTCGAAATATATTGGTTACCATGAATTTATATATTTGTAATACCCAACTCAAAAATATATTGTGTTTCGTAAAAACTAAATGTATCGGCATACAAAATAAATAGATTGCTGCAACTAAAAAATATTTTGGCTCAAAAATACATATATTTGAAAACACACTTTTGTCCCAAACGGCGCCTCATAGAATTCTGCAAAGTTTAGGTGGTCGGACAAGTGGCTGCCTAGCTCATAATAATCGGAGTGTAAGGGACCAACTAAATAAGAATTTCGGAGAACAATGGCTTGGAAGATACTGACCAGTAAGATGGTCACCAAGGTGCCCTGATCTTACTCCTTTGAATTTTGATGTCTGGAACACATTAGAAGAAAATTTTATCAAATGAGCGTTCAAACTCGAGATGATCTGATAAATAGAATTGAAAAGTGGTGTGTAAAAATGGGTCAAAAACGTTCTGAACTACGTAGGGTTATAGATTCAGTAGGAAAAAAATTGTGAAATGTATTGAACAAGGCGTTAGCCATTTTGAACATTTGCCACAAGTTCATTGTTTGATTATTTAGAGCGAGTTTTTTCAGCATTTTGTCCTCTCTCTTAACTTCTTCCCTATAATATGTATCAATAAAATTCATTTCATTCGTTTGACTCGACAAATAACTTAACAGTTCCAGTGAGTGTTACAGCAATATTTAATCAGAACAACTTATTCTAACTTATTATAACTGCGAGAGTTTGCCATGGTTCTCCTAATAGTAACTTGAAGTCGGTTTCAAGAAGGGGTGAAAAATCTACAGCATGGTTCAAATAACAGTTCCTGAAAATTTCATCTTTTTGGCGTGAAGGGAAAAGAAATAGCTGAAAATTCAAGACGAAAAACAGTTTTTTGTGAATAACTCAGAAAATATCCATTTTAGGGCAAAGGTGTGATGCATACACTCACATTATTTTTTAACGTAGATTCAATATCTGCCATAAAAAAATGGGGTTCTAATTTGAAAAAATTGATTTTTCACGATTTTGTCATCCCTAACTTTGAAAGCGATTTTTTCACCCCCTGTATCATGAATCGCGATTTCGATTTTTAAAGTGGATACATCAATCTTACATCTTGAAAAATCCCAAAAATGAAAATTTTCCATCCAAAAACCTCGAAGTTATTCTTGTTTCAGCGGAGCTCTATTTTCGATTTTTTTTTCGAATTTTCCCGCTCAGAGAGAATTTTCCAACCAAAACTGAAAAATGTCACATCAAAATAAATTGAAATTTTCTAAGGAATCTATTTCTGCAATAAAAAATGGTGTTCTAATTTGAAAAAGGGAAGTTGACGTCATTTCCGGAAAAACCGGAGGTGCTCATGCCTTGAAAATATTTTAGATTTCATCAGCATCGTGAAATACTTATAAGTGCTGAATTTCATGAAAATATGTTCAGTAGTTTCCCGTATAAATATGGGTGAGGTTCCTCGTGAAAGACCCTTATGTGCGAGACTGTTCTAGAAATCTCCGGATGCCTGTGCGGCCTTCGCCAGGTGAACTTTCTGGATAAATTCTAGCAATCGCATGAAGTTCCACGTAGTATATAACGACGGTCGCGGAGCAGGACAGGGAGTCATTAAGCTGAGTTATTCGGCGTATTATACAGCGGAAAGTGATCAGTGAAACTGAATATTGTGGAAATAAATTCCGCATAGACAAAAAAAAAATTAGTTGAATTATTTGTTATCAGTGTGAATGAGTGTGAATAAATAGTTAAATTATTCAAAACGTTTGATAATCCAAGAAAACGTAACAATTCATACCAAAATGTTATTTAGGAAACAACCTTTCGAATGGCTTTACTGAATCGAGATATTTAAGCTCCAATTTTCTATGACAATTTCATTTTATAGGTAATTTTTTGGATAATTATCTTGAACGCGGGTGTTTTTGGAGGCAGACAGAATTCGCGATTAATTCCTCATCAGACAGTTAAACCTTTTCTTTAACGATCATTTTCGAGAAGACATTTAAGAATTATAGACATCTGGGTGGAAGGATAACGTTTTTGTTCTACAGAACAAGTATGTTGTATTATTATCATACTATTATTATATTGATAATTTTTACGACGGACTGAATAAATAAATAATAATAATTTGTTACATTTGGAGATATGCATGCGTCATGTTTAAAATTTATTGGACCATAGGAACCCTATTCCGAATATTCACCTTGAATAAAAAACTAATGAATCATCGGAATTATTTGCCCCTGTATGCTACACGACAACAAAAATTTAATTATTTTTTCTTATGAGTGAAAGTGATGCGTTTCTTTCACCCTAAATCTACCGCTATACTCTCCATATATCAGAACCACTATTATTACACGCTACGAATCTTGGAAAACATTCTTTAATATCATCCACGAATTACAAAAGCTGGAGACCAAACGGTTTTGCTGTTACCTAATGTGTGTAAACAAAACACATGATAAGTAATTCCGAATGCCTGCCTGGCAAAGCAACGGCTCTGAATTGCTAATGTAGAATGCAAATCCCAGCCTCTGGTGGATTGCGAGTTCGGCTCTAGAGTATATCAAATTTTCAACTCTGCTCCCTAGCGAAATCGAGAAGAACGTTCTGTTCTGTATGCCAGTATTAAGAGGTGAATAAGTTGGGACAGCATTTCGATTCGATTCACTATTGAAAACATTTCTTCAAGTTTTATTCTCTCGGGAAGATACATGGATACGACTATGGGTAGAGATGTATTGGAAATATTGACTTGATCACTTCCATACATATAAAAGGATATAGGACGTGTTTATTAAAATCAATTTAAAAATTCAATCCCAATTTCACACAATGGTTTCAAAACTTTCATGGCGTAACTGACCCATCTATTTTTTCGTCATTCCAATATTTTTACTTGTAGTTTGCAAAAGAATGATAACATTGTGAGACAATTTTCATTTAGTTCACGAAAAATAATAATAATAATAATAATAATAATAATAATAATAATAAATCGCCTTTATTGACAATTGAATAATACATATACAATAAACAAAAATGAATACAAGATGTGGCGAAGTATAGCGTAGCTATTCAAACTGAACCACACCAAAGTAAAAAAAAAACCAAAATAATTCAACCCCTCATCCACTTACTAATCTATAACCATTCATAATAACGTTTGATCATACGTACAGATTCTGCAATATGATTATAATGCTGAAGTTGGATATGAATAATTCCTTAGCATTCCTGACTGAAGGTCAGTCGATATCCTAAAACTATTTTTCAGTTCACCAGCAGTTACCCACACAGCACATGTATGTTCAATGGACATACAATGGATGTCCATCATGGACGTTTCAAATGTACGTTGGACGTCTTGAATTGGTACATTGTACATCCAGTGGACGTCCGTTGGACATCCAGGACACTACTATTGAAGTACAATTAATGTCCAGAAAACGTCCAATGGATGTACAATGTTGGTACGTTGGACGTCCATTGTACGTACAATGGACGTACAATGAATGATCAATGGACGTTGTTTATGGACATTAAAAACATCCATTAGACGTCCAGAGTTGGTACATTATACATCCAATGAACGTCCATTGGACGTACAGGACACAACTATGGACGTACAATTAATGTCCAGAAAACGCCCAATGGATGTCCATTGTATGTCATATGTACATACAATGGATGATCAATTGACGTTGTTTATGGATATCAAAAACATCCATTAGACGTCCAGATTTGGTGTATTATGAATCCAATGAACGTTCATTGGATGTACAAGACGCCATTTGTGAGGTGCAATACAGATCCAGAAGACGTTGAATAAGTGCACATTGTGCGTATTTTGGCCATTTATTGGGTTTCCATATATTCAGTACAACAGGTCTCCAGAACATATCCAATATAATTCATTCATCTCATTACACAAGTATTCCTTCATATATTTGGCACTACACTACCAGTTTAAATACATCCGCAACCAAATTAATCCTTGAGATAATAGCAACATTGATGTAGATTCCTTGAAAATATAAATTTCAACAAAACTGTAAAATAGATGATCTAAAAAAAAATTATAACATAAATAACAACTCTGAAATGAAGGTATTTTTTTGGTCAAAATGAATAAATTGATGAAAAGATTTCGAGAAGATTATTTTCATTCATTTGCTCTCCTTCTATCCATCATTCATTTTCTTCATTATCTATTTTCTTGAAGTTTTTTTGATTTACTTGATCTGCAGTACCAACGAGTTTCAGAATTCTCCAAGGTTTCCTTTTGCTATCATGGAATGCATGACGGTACGGTAGCTTATGTCGGGATAAACATCGTTTCCCGTACCTGTTTCTGACATCTCAATTGACTGAAGAATTAGTAACACATATAAGTACTTCAAACAGAGTAAAAGGAATCTCAAATTACCAGGCTCTGGTAGATACTCTTTGAAAAGGGCTCAATCTTGAGGGTTCTTCAATGGAAGAAAGTAACTCAATTATTTCCAGTGTTTTGGTGTGTTATATTGTCCAATTTCATACTATTGTACGTCACTACATGACCAATGAAAGTCTATTGATTCATAAACTTATTCATAGCTTCATCTGAAAAATAATAAATCAAGACTGAGGAAAAAATTGGAAAATTGATGGACAGACAGCTGTGATAAAAATTGGCTAACGAATGACTTTATTTAGAGTTGAATAACACCAGTTCGTTCCACTCTGAAGAACTTGACATTGTTACTTCACCTCACAGGATAAGATAATTTTTAAGTATCAAAAAGATCTGAGGTGAATATTCAATAGCATATCAGCTTAAGAAGAAATCAATTAAAAAATAATTCTCACCGACTATTCCATCCTGAATTAGCAGGCCTTCACAGGGTAATATACTATTTGTCTCAGAAAAGACATGATACCTAGCACGGGATTTCATCCTAATTCCATTGTTGATGGGGAGGAGGATGTGATTTTGCTACTGGCTTCTTCAGCCCTACTTTCACCCAATTCTTTCATCATTTTCCAGACTGAGAACCAACATTATTCAAATAACGGCTGTATTCAGACACTTTGGTCTTATTTATTTCTTCCAAGTGACATGTGAATATTGAAATTCTGATATATGGTTGGTAAATAGCCAATTTTTGGGTGGTTCTTCAAAATGCCTGCAACGTACATATGGACATTTGAAATCGCATAATATAAATATATATTTCATACAATAAATATAAACATCAATAATAAATTATATCAACAAAATAAAGAATGATTGGAATTCTGTATTAAATAAACCATTGCAATCATTTTGATTGTACACTTATGATATTCCTTCGAAAATTTTCTAGAACTAAAATTCATCAGTAATTAAAATAAACTCATCTCACCTGCATTTGATTATGAACGTAAAGAATAGATCGAGATCCACTCCACGGAATCCTGGAAAATCTTTGAATTTTAATCAAAAGTGATTTCTTGTCCTTGGTGGTAAACAAAACACTACTAACCTCAAATTCCTCATTCACAGAGTATAGTTGAGAGCACAGAACATCAAAATATGAAAGTCGTGATTCACAGCACTTGTTTCATAAAGAGGTTGAAAAAAGAAAGCTTAAAATAAAACCATTGTTGAGGATATCCTTGAAAAATTATTGAACAAACAAGGATTAAACCATTCGTGAACATTTGTCGAAGATATTTGGAATGAATTTAGGGTTATAGTGTTTATCAATGTAGAAATAACCAGCAAGAAAACTGTGGAGTAGTCAGGATTTTCAATTTCGGTGATACGTAGTTCAAGCCCCTCGAAACTGCCTCTGACTGTATAGAACCCCCAAATTAAATTACATTTTTCGAAGGACCTTTAAAAAATACTTTCATTCACGAGTTATATGTTATTCATATCATTCATAAGAAACAAAATAATGTAACTGAATTGGACGAACAATGGATGTTATTTGTTGGATGTACAATGGATGTCCAGAAATGTACATACACTGGACCAATAATATACTCTTCATCATTTTTGAATCATTTGTTCGAATATACTTGCAAGTTTTATTTCTGTTTGAATTAATATACGATTCTTGAAATTTTGAACTAAGATATTTATACATATTTATGCACATTGAATGTATGTACATTGGACGTACAAGGCGTACATCCAATGGACGACCATCCTCCTACGTACAATGTACGTCCAGTCAATGTCCATGAACTTTTGCACTTGATATGGGCATAAAAAGGACGTCCAATGGATGTCGCGTGCTGTACCTGCAATGGACATCCATTTTCCTACGTACAATGTACATCCATTCAACGTCCATGATTGTTTGGACATAACATGTACCTAAAATGGACGTCCAATGAATGTAGTTTGTTGTGTGGGTAACTGATTGATTGAGCGCGTCAGGTTCAAAAGCGACATTTGATATCAAAATGAAGTTCTTCTTGGGGCTCGTTTTATGGAACTATTTTGACAGATAGCCAGCAGTTAACTAGTGAATGAAGTTCTCATTAATTGGAAAATAAGTGTTAGAGTTGGAGTTTCGTTTCTGTAATTTATGATATCGGCCCTCAGAATACCTAGCTATGATTATATGACGTAGAAAATATATTTCGTGGTTGGCATAAAAAATTTTAACGTCGTGCAAATAAAGCGACAGAAAAAATATTTCAAATTCTTCCATTCATTATTGAGGAGAACCCTCTGTATTATTTTTGTTTGCTACGTTACATTATAGATTAATCGAATATATAATACCGTGCCTACATTCTTCGACATATTTTATTTCTAAAAGTGGTCAAAACGCTGTCAAAATATCTCACTGTAATTATTTTACTTCAGTTCCTGCCGACATATTCCGGCATAGGTAAATCTACCATGAAAAATTTGAAATATTCACCGAAATTATCGACATGTCATATCAAAACTAGTCAAATCGAAGCTTTTCTATTTTCCAAGATAGAATTATCGAGGGGTAAATATTTACCCCAAAAACCACCATAAATCCTCCTCGGCAAATAAATCCTCGGAAATCCCCGTAAATCATCAATAAGCCTCATTAGTCAAAATAAATTACGATAAATACACATAAATTCTCGTAAATCCTCATAAATCCTCTATAAATCCTTATGAATCCCCGTAAATCCTCGTGAATCCGCATAAACCACAGTACATTTTATTCTCCGTGAATCAACAGCGCTGACGTGCGGTCAGCGGTTCATCCGAAGTCTCTGCCGTATTTCACAGAAATCTGATGAATCGTTTCCGAAGAACTAAAATTACCAACGAAAATTTGCAATTGAAATTTCGTTTTTGCGCGCATGTTCTAGGAAAACAGCGTGCTATCGTTTTGTCCATTTGTCTGTAATTTCCGATGTTGAGTCAAAAAATTGTATTAAACGACTAGGTTGGACTCACGACGAATCCGTTGTCAGAATCGATTCTGTCTGGCCGGCCGTCGGTCCGGCCGTGGACACGATAACTGTCGAACGGAGCCAGCTAGCAACTTGAAACTTGTAGGTTAGTTCGCGCATCGTAATGCCGCGGTTGAGGTCGTTTATAGGTCAAATCGGCCAAATAGTTTAGGTTATTTGAAATTTTTAAGTTATTTCCCTCATATTTCAGGAACTATTTGAGCGATTGGATTGGAAGTTGGCAGTTTGTTGGAGCATAACCACGCGCAACTTTGAGCGAAATTTTTTTGAAACTGTATAGTCACTCATTTTAGAACAACAAAAATTTTTTCTGAAACTATTTTTCATATTTGAGAACAATTTCAGTTATAACTTGAACCTCATATTTCATAGCAGTGTACTGAATTTCAATTCGATTCGGCTATTAGTTTTGGAGATATTGGGAAAAAATATGTTGAATTTCGTGGTTTTCGTTGTTTTTTCGGTATAACTCAAGAAGGACTGATTCAAACGTGATGAAACTCTGCAGCTAGTTCAAAAAAGTTAAAAAACATTATTGGGCGATAATAATTCGTGATGATCGTCTTATAAGAACATTTTGAAAAAAAAATTTTATTATTTTTTTCAAATATTTAATATTCTGTGATCTTCTCATTCATTTTTTCCATTCTCTATTATCCTCATTGAATCCTGTATGAATCTTCAAACTGTCATTTTTGATAAAGTAGTGGATTTCAATTCGATATAATCTGTATTTTTGGAAATATTGGGAAAATAAAATTTTGAATGGGTAAATCTGCGGAATCATTGGGTGGAATTCACCCATTCACGAATTCGGCCTTCGTAATTAAGGTCCAAACCTTCTCTACAAATATCGAGTTCCTAAGTTGTTCTTTTCGAAAGTTATTGTGTTTACGGTCGGCCGTTATTCATTTCAATAAGAGTATTTATGGTTTTTGTATTCAGTAATAATTATTTCAACTATCCAATAAAATTGATAAGTACATCTTCTGTTCCGTTATTACCATTGTTGTTGCTTCGAGATCTTTCTTTTATCCATGAGAGTGTTCTAACTATAAGGGCTAATTCACAAGTACGCGTCGTCTGTCGTAAAGTGGCGAATTAGCAGGAAAACGCATCATATCACTCACACGCCGACATTATGCAGTCCATTTCGACCACTAACAAAACCTGCAGTCGATAACAACCACGAAACTGTCGCAGGTACTGACCACAGGAAAGCCCAATAGTTCTTTCCTTGTCGCACACATAGCATCTTGATTTAGCCTTTTCCGTTCGAGCAGAATCAACAGTACTGCCTTCTTTCCGAAATCCATCGTGAAACTATTTCGTGGCATTTCTACCCACACGTATCACTTCCTGACGGGAAAGTTGTCACACCGTTGTAGTTGGCAAGTGCTCGATACATGCGACAGACCGATAGCCGTTTTGTGGTTGCGATGTGGTACGTGTGAGTGAAGCCTAAATGCCATAGTGCTCCTCAATCCTTTATACATATTCAATATTGTAAGTCAGTAAATATTTCACATTTGTGTTACAATAAGAGAAATTTCAATTTTCGTATTGAAAGCAAATAAATATAAGGCCTTCTTTTAGAACATAATATATATTTATTCATTTAAATTTTGGTAGATTTGGTTAATTTTTGAGACATTTTGAAATGCACAGGCAATATCGAAATGAATCATTAGAATTTATAATGAGTAAGTTTCACGAGCTAAAAGTGTTTCTCAAATGAAAAAGTGAAGGATATGAGCCAAAGCAATCCCAAATGTTCAGTAGGGGTGATATTGTCAAATTTTTGAAGAATGTTTCTGATCAAAAAGAAGGTATGTAATGCAAACTGTAACGGTTGTAGGTACATTTATTGGTCCGTTCTATAGGTAGTTGTGATTATTGGATATTTTGGGAACTGCGCAGGTCGATAACTTATGAATTTGAAAATTAACCACATGGCAGCTCCGGTATGTTGGTTCATATTCCAGAAAGGTATCCATAAGAATTTGTGAAAGGAAACGAGTTCTCCGTATTGGGTCTAGGTAAGGAGTATATCCTTTTGCTTCCCTCAGGTCCGGACTGATTTTCACTAACTTATCGCGAAAAGCGATGAAAAAATTGTTTGTTTTTTGAAATTGTCCGAATTCGAAAACTTTCATGAGACATTGTCTGCGAAGGGCTTTAGCGACTACTTTGTTTAACGCAGAAGCAAATATGACACAATCGAAGAGATATGATGGATGGCGAAGTTCAACTGTAACAGAAGGTGATTTGGCATGGAATTAAAAAATGAAACTGCAAGAATGTTGGCAGGCATATCGACGAGATATTACAGAGAAAAATTGGAAAATTGTTGGTTTGCTTTTGTAAATAAATAAATGGTAATAAAAATAATAATTCTCATTTCATATTGAGGCTTTGAGGCATATAAACGTCAATTACAAAAATTTAACCATATAGTTGAAATGAAGAATTATGAACTGAATAAAACAGGTAAACACCATTCTCAGGAAGAAAATTATCAGAATGAATCTATATATGATGCTGAATTCACCTATGGAATACAGAGTTTTTTTAAACAGAGGTGCACTACCTATAGACTCTATAACCTAGGGCAAACCTCTGTAAATTTGAATAGCACAGTAAGTTGGTGACCTCTTGAAGAACGCTGTTCTGTGTATGGGAATTGACAACGAACTGGCACTAAGAGTCTGGTATCCATAACTTTCGCCCAATTGAGTCAAGAAGGACAAATTGTTTTTTACATGAGCGGCAGATTTCAATACAAACAACGAAGGAAAATTCAACATTTTTTCCCTAATGAAGGTCTCTCAACATGAATTACGAGGCCTCAGACTGAACATCATCCTCAATATTTTCTTTTGGATGAGAAATACTCCCTTCCACTATGTGGAAGACCCTCGAATCAACAGATTAAATTGAAGATGACACTGTACCAAGGAATAATACACACCAATCAGATTAGTGATATGCAAACTCGATTTTAATTGTATTATCGCGAAAATGTTTGATTTCTTGCAGGCAACATCTATCTGGGTTTCATTGAGGTCACTGGCAGCTGTTTTTCCAAGTTATTTCACAACAGTGCTGAACTGAAATAACGACGGAGAAATAGATCTCTCATCGTGAAAATCAATGTTTTAGTTACAGATTTATATTTTCTAAGTACAAGTAAATTCAGCAATTAATGTCATAGTTTGAAAATATTTCATTCCTTCCATTGAAAAAGAAGAACTGCTTTGAGATCTATCCATCAACGAATCAGACGGCATAAAATTCCATAGTCAATTCCTGACACAAATAATGCCAATAAATAATTTTCCGAATAACGAACGTATATCCTGAAAAAAAATTGGGGATGGTCCTGGAAGTTCAGACCTTTTGTGCTCTCGTAGCAAGCCAAAGACAGTTGGGTAACTCACCTGCCCACCCCTGCTTGATGATCCTTTTAGATCATTATTCACTTTCATCGTTGTTTTCGGTTGAAATTGCAGAAAAACTGAAATAAAACGTTAAGATTCAGCGATTCACAAGGAACATTTCTCAATCGGGAAAGGTCAAGAAGATGGCTGAAAAAAAAAAGATTAACTTCTCATCACAGTTTGTTGAGGATAGCACATAGCCGGTAGCACTGAAGAAAACTAAGAACAGAGGGTTGAAACAGAGGATGACTAAAGGCTTATTGAACTCCATCAGACATAGGGAACGCTTGACAGAGCGCTAGTTAAGGAACAACAGGGAGCATTTTTAGATATGAACAGAAAATACATATATGATAGCTGAATTAAGTACAATCCACACTGTGAAACATTTTCTAGCATTAGTTCTTACTGCGTACCGGAATGAATAAAAAGATCTCAGTTCTAAGAAGTTTGTGAAAATACAAACCAATCGTACTGGGATATTGCCACATTCTGTTAATGGTTGCCAAAATATTAATTTCGGAAGGCCTAAAACAATTAGTTATAAATCAGTTACACCTCAACCATGGTTGAGGTCAAGATTCGCATTCAATAAAGTCTACAGATTTTTAAATGAACTTCTTTATGCTTCAAACGACATAATACCTGCGTCGATAGAGGATAAGAATCAAGATAATAGGGACAAACAAGATAAACTTTATGCATCCTTCCCAAACATCATTATATTCTTTTTTGTTTCACTTTGGTTCTGACTTCATAGGTAGTAGTACGGCACGAGCTTTCTCAGCCTATTGCATTAAACCGCCTTAAATCTCAACTCTCTCCAAGCTTTCATTCAGTTTCACAAATAAAAAATTTGACAAAAATTTCCAAACTTGGAAAGTACATATATTTATGGCACTCATGTCTATATACTTCATTCTTGAAGAACGTTGGTTTGATTCCGAAAACCAACGAAATTGGATTTCGATATTTCATAAGTATAAAATGAAATCAATCATCTATCACGCGAGTTGTTGAATGTAAACAACCTAGGGCAACTAGCAAACATCATTATATTATTTTTTCTCTCCTTTGGTTCCGACTTTATCGGTAGTAGTACGGCACCAGCTTTCTCAGCCTATTGAAACAGCCGCCTTAAATCTCAACTCTCTCCAAGCTTTCATTCAGTTTCACAAATAAATAAATTTGACAAAAATTTACAAACTTGTCAGTTAAAATATCCATGATACTCATGTCTATATACTTCATTTTTAAACAACGTTCGTTTGATTCCGAAAACCAACAAAATTTGGTTTTGATATTTCATCAGTATAAAATCTATCTAATCAACTTTCACGGGAGTTATTGAATATTAACAAGCTAAGGCAACTCACAATCCCTCGGGACTGACGTCCCTCAGGATTGAAATCTGTTGCCCTCAGTAAATAACATTCTCATTACTCCCTTGGTACATTAATAACTTCCACTCACTACTTCAATTTCAAATCTCCTACTATGACCGGTACAAAATGCTGCGATACATCATCTAAAAAATCAACCTGGAAGGAAAGTGGAATTGTGGAGGTTTAGTGCATCAAGATTAATTTCCGAATATAGACAAATTTGCTTTGGATATTTAATCCAGCTCCATATCTACAGAGATTCTTATTGCAAGTGAGTATGATTTCCTCTATTGAGAGCGCATGTTCTAGGGGAACAGCGTGCTATCGTTTTGTCCAAAAGTCTGTAATTTTGGATGATTGAGCCGAAAATGGTCTCAATCGACTAGGTTGGACTCACTGATGATGAATCCGGTGTCAAAATTGATTCTGTCCGGCCGGCCGTAGACACGATAACTGTCGACAGAAGCAAGCTAGCTACTTGAAACTATCAGGATAGGTTGCGCATCAGAATGCCACGGTTAAGTTCGTTAATGGGCCAAATCGGTCGAATAGTTTCGGAGTTATACGCACTTGAAGTTTTGAAGTTATTTATATTTTATTTCAGAAACTACTCAAGGGATTGGATTCAAACTTGGCAGTTTGGTGGAGTATAACGCCGCGCAACTTTGAGCCAAATTTCGTCTGGATCATATTGTCAGTAAATTTTAAAAAAAATTTTTTCGAAAAATAACCAAAAAAAATCATACTCACACTTTGACCTTCTAATTTCACAGCAGTGTTCCAAATTTCAGTTCGAAACGATCATAAGTTTTGGAGATATCGGGAAAAAATATGTAAAATTTCGAGGTTTTCTTCTCGATATCGTTGATTTTTTCCGTATTACTCGAGAAATACTGATTCAGTCCTGATTGAACTTCACAGCTAGTTTTAAGATGCTGAAAGACAACTTTATGCAAAATTTCGTGATAATCGTATTATTAGAACAATTTGAAAAAAAAAATTTCTATGATTTTCTCATCATATCATCCTCATTAAATTCTGTATGAAACTTCGAACTGTTATTTTTGATGAAGTACTGGATTTCAATTCGATCTGATCTGTATTTTTGGAAATATTGGAAAAATAAAATTTTGATTGGGTATATCAACGGAATCATTGGGTGGATTTTACCCATTCACGAATTCGGCCTTCGTAATTAAGGTCCAAACCTTCTCTACAAATATCGAGTTTCTGAGTTGTTTCTTTCGGAAGTTATTGTGTTTACGCAGTCGGCCGTTAGGCTGACCGTTAACACAATAACTTCCGGAAGAAACGACTTAGAAACTCGATATTTGTAGAGAAGGTTTGGGGCTTAATTACGAAGGTCGAATTCGTGAATGGGTAAAATCCACCCAATGATTCCGTAGATATACCCATTCAAAATTTTATTTTTACAATATGTCACAAAAATACAGATATGATCGAATTGAAATCCAGTAATTCATCAGAAAAAAATTTCAAAAAGCACTGCCGTGAAGGCAGCAGCTTTTGCGCGCACGTTCAAATTCGTTGCTGAAGCGGTCATCTACATTGAACATGCGCGCAAAAGTTGCTGCCTTCACGGCAGTGCTTTTTGAAATTTTTTATGTTCGTATGTGGCTTTCCACATGTTTTCGTCAAACTTTGTACGAAATATAAGTTCATCAATTAAAATTATGCGAATGGGTTTTTCCAATGAAATTCAGGATTTTCAGCACTAAAACGATTCAATCCAGTTGAAACCTTTCAGTAGCAGTAGTGAGTTACAGGATGGTATATGATTTTTCTTTAAGATTTATGCATTCCTCGCCAAAAGCTGTCCAAAAAAAAACTTTGGGAATAGAATAGACATGACGTTTTTAGATGCTTATTCTGGAAAGCACTATTTGCTGACCGTGAAACGATAACTTGTGATCACAGAAATTATTGTATTTTGGATACTCAAATATATTTTAGTTTTCTAGATTTGACTGAGGTCATTGTATTCGTTATTTCATTCTGAAGAAATGAGAAATGACAAATTGGAGAGTTTTACAATCGTGAAATATCGAACCAAGGTTTATTTTACTAAACAAGACTCCATATGCGTTTGAAGGATGGAGTCCATTCTTGTAGTTTATTTGGAAATGGTTCGTCAATATTGGTTTGTAATGGTTTGCTAACCTCAACTACCGTTTCACACTTCTTTGTGCAGTTTTTCCTTTTGTTGCTGGGTCCACTTGTAGAATAACAGCTGCTCCTGCCTGTGTGCGTGCGTCTCCTTCTTGAATAGCTTTTGTCTCTACAGAAACAGGAACAGGTGGTTGTTGAGGGAGCAAGCAACTGACTAGGAAAAATATTTCGGCTGAAAGGATAAATTCTATCTATCTATCTATCTATCTATCCACCTAAATTCCCGATTGCTTGAATCCATTTACTGCTATTCGCTTTCCTGCTGTCTTGAGGAAAGCTGTACCTTACAGTTTGGCTACTTGTTGAATTGTAACAGCTCTACCAGTATGTGTTGCAAGCCACTGGCGTACCTCCTGTTGATAATAGGTGCTCAATGAAGCCATGAATGTCACGTCTAGCGGTTGGAGTCGATGAGGACAATGTGGTGGCCAGCACAACAACACAGCATGGGTTGCTCTGGCCATTTTAATAAGTTAGAGACTCTTTGTATGGATAGTATGGCCGTCCAAATCAGTACAACTGGTTTTTCAGACGTTGGTTTAGAAAACTCAATAAATTTTCGGAACCATTACACGAAAATTTCTATTTGCATCCATCCAGAAGGGTGATATTAAGCAAAGCTTCCCGGTGGTGCATCGCCAAGCAGCGCGGGTTCTTTCTCTTCAGGGAAAAAACCAACATTGTTAGCATAAAGTTTTCGGCCGCATTCATGCAAGTTGTTTGGGAACTGTGCTTATTTCCGTCTCATCGATGTTATAAATATCACTGGGAGAAAAATTGTGTTGTTCATACAAACCCTCCATCAGATCGAAAAATTCATCAACAGCTTGCTAATTAAATCCTCTGGCCCTTGCTATTGAAGTGTTTTCTGGAAATAAAAGAGAAATATTGTTCGTATGCCTCCTTAAAAAAACATATAACCAGTCTTTTCCTGCCATCTTGGTTTCTTCATAGAATTTGTATTTTGAATTATTTTTAGTAGCAAGATCGAACACTAATCTTCTGACATCACTCAAAGTCAAACCAAACAATCTACTCTCTAACAGTAATATGTGGTCTACAAATCCTTTTTCTTGCTCTTCGGAAAAAAGACGTACAAGGTCCCAAGCTACCTTATCTAGTGGCCTGGCTAGAAGTTAGCTGATTTGTTCTAGCCTTTTTTACTCGATCTTCTTAAGTAGACTGCGAAAGATTGAAGGCTTCTGAGGATATTAGGCATTCCATGCGTCCAGTCAATAATTCCTCTATAGCGCCTTCCATACTTTCTTGGCTCCAGGATTGCCGATTTGTTTTCCCCTAGTAAGTTCTAGGCATATTGACTCTGTTGAAATAGAATAATGGTTAGATCAGAAATAATGGGGTAAGATCGGGTAGTACCCAGTTTTGTCCCACCCGGACTACCCGGTCTTACTCGAAGTATAGAATTTCAGAAAATGCTCCAAAAGCACGCTGATATTTAAATTATTCGTTTGTTTTTACGCACATATCAAACCGTATTTATCTTATAATAGGTGACACTGAACCAGTTTTCATAACTATGACTACCAATAAGTAATGATCGTTTAAATTGGAAGCAACATTAAAGAAGCGACATGAAAAACAAACTTACCTTAACTGACAATGTGCGTTCTCCAGCATCGACTCAATGCTACTGCCGCTGAGTCGTCCCAGCTTACGGAATGTATTTCACGTTCTCTGCACCAGCTGGCATTAGTAGTAGCAGCACAGTCAAGGTACCCGATCTCACCCCACTACTCGTTCTTACCTTTTTTTCCCCAAGTTATTTTTTCCATACCTCTTTGTATTTGCGAAGAGACATATACTTGGAAAACGTCGTGGCCGTTAGATATCAGAAAGCAAGAACACAAAAGCAAAATGAGGAAAAGGGACATATGATAATACAAAATAGCAAACCTTGAATGTTCGACCATGGTCGAACAAAATGCATTGTGAAATATTATAGATTTCGATCATTCAAAAATACTGATGTTAGAACCTGAAAATCAAAAATAATCGAAAATCCTCATCGATTTTGCTGAATACAGAAAGTAATTCCGCCCAATGTTCTGTAGAAATGGGCCACTTCAGGCTGAATTCACTGAAAAAATGGGTAGAATTGAAAAACTTTCATACCAATTGAATTCGTGTTGCTTTTGTCCTTTGAGAATGTCGATTGCGACAAAAGTCATAAAAAACGAAAAATCAAAAGAAAACACTTCTGCAAATTTTCCCGTTTGTCTGATGAAGATGTGAGATCTGGACTCGTTATAGTTTGCTTTGTTGATCGTTTGCATTGTTTCGAAATTGTTCCCTAGGCAACTTTTTGCCTAGAAATTGCCCTTGACGAATGACTTGCTCTTGTACTTCGCAAGGGCGTTGCCTATATATAACAATTCCTATTTAATTCTCAATAATGCTGTTAGATATTGGAAATGAGATCATCTGAAATATAATGCAGAATACTCCTGAAATAAGCTTCCATCCGAAACCATAATCTTTCAACAGCTATATTATTTGATATCCGAACACATTATATATTATCATTTCATGAATCCATATATGAAAATTTCAGACTAGAGTTGAATGACATTTCAATCACGGTAGTCTCGCCACAAACAGTTCTTCAACGGATTTTCTATTTATTATTCGCTGAGCAAACAAACGAAATGGACACTTGTTAGGCCGGCATGCAAATATGAGAGATTTTACTTTCCACCATTCGTGAAATCCTTTCTATTCGTAGGAATAACCCTACACAAAACGTATGGGAATAATCCGCCATTATCTACGACAACAAAGGCAGTGAATGCACTGAATTTATTCATTGTGAAACAAATGATAGCATATATAAAACTTAATAGGGTTTTATCTATTCTGTGTTCCATACGAGTTGGTTATAATTACTTTGTTGTTTTGCAGGTCAATCCAGAATATTAGAGGAAATGTCGCTGCTTATTTGAAACCAATTCAGAGAATTCGAAATCTTGCAGAAAAAGGTTGCCTGGTCAATTTTTATACTCTCCGAGTATTCAGTTATCTATCAATATGCGAAATTGGATGAGGCCAAAATTCGTCCAATACTTTCGAAGATCCGAAGTTTAGAAACTGTTCATCCAGTTTTTCGGAAATACCCATCGGATGCAGTTGTGAAATAAAGACACCGAAGCTTTCAGTGATGTCCTCAAGGAAGTTTCATTTTAGAGGATGTCCCGTTTCTCCCTAGCTCAATAGTAATACTCAGCGTACCAAAGAAGAGTTTGCTATCGAGATAAGCAGTAAAATGAATTCTTCAAGTGTTCTAAAGACGGTTTTGCATGCTACGATGAATTGTTACAATCTGATTGTTACATATTATCGTTCAAATTAATTGATAAAGAGTTGTTTGTATTGACACGATAAGAAACATCGTAATGATATAATTGTGACAATTATTTATACTAACTGACAAAGGAACTGCAACAACCAAATATTTTTTGTTACTTAAATATTGTAGTCGTTGTTCGCAATTTTTTTAAATTCAACAACAAATTTTACAAGAAACCAGCTGTTCGAGGATATCCGAAGTCGATATTTAGTCATTGTTGAAATGTCTAGAGCACGTGTACGCGGAATTCATCACCAGCTGAGTGAATTTGAAAGAGGTCGAATTATTGGTCTACGGTAAGCGTGGTTGTCATTTCGAGATATCGCTAACCGTACGAACAGAAATCCAACTACTGTTATGAGATGTTGTCAAGCGTGGTTTGATAATGCCCAAAATCGAAGAAGAGTAGGCGTCGGACGTCGAAGGGGCTCAAATGAAGTTCAAGTTCGACTTATGGCCATTAGATACCGATTTGCGGCAACCCGATCTTTGGCTGATGAGTGGTTAGGAGAACAAGGCCATCCTGTAACTGTCCGAACGGTTTACCGCCGTATAAGGTCTTTTGGATTTCATCATTATCGTCCCCATGTTGTGTGACCCCTTACGGCTCAGCATTGCCGGCAATGACTACAGTGGTGCAGAGAACGACAACATTGGAATGTGGAATGGCATCAGGTTGTCTTTTCTGATGAATATGGATGTTCGAAGGAGGATTAGTCGACGTCAGGGAGAAAGACGTGACACTCATTTCGATGTTGAGCGACATTCACACCGAAAAGTAGCCGTTATGGTATCGAGTGCTATTGCACATGCAAGTAGGTCACCTTTTGTCTTCATTCGAGGTAACATGACAGCGCTGCGTTACCTTCAAGAAATACTGGATCCATATGTTCTCCTTTACCTTAACCGGCTCGAGAATCCAATATTTCAGTAAGATAATGCTCGATCTCATGTTGCCAGAAATAGTTTGAACTTTTTTGAAGCGACCCATGTGAATCTTTTGCCATGGCCGCGCAGATCCACCAACCTTTCGCCCATAGTGAAAGGCTTGGAAATTTACTCCAGCCCCGGCCTCACGGACATCTGCGGCTCTTGGACATAAAATACAGGTAGCTTGGAATAGTATCTCTCGAGAAGAAATAGACCATTTTCTTGCATCAATGCCAAGACGTGTGGGGGAGTGTATAGATAACCGCGGTGGACAAACAAATTATTGAACACTTCAATGGAAAAATTTGGAAAAGCACTGCCGTGAAGGCAGCAGCTTTTGCGCGCATGTTCAATGAAGATGACCGCTTTGGCAACGAATTTGAACATGCGCGCAAAAGCTGCTGCCTTCACGGCAGTGCTTTTCTAGATTTATTTTTCGATAATGTACTGGATTTCAATTCGATCTAATCTGTATTTTTGGGAATATTGAAATAATATTATAAAATTTTGAATGGGTATATCTACGGAATCATTGGGCGGATTTTACCAATTCCCGAGTCCAATGGATGTACAATTTTGGTACGTTGGACGTCCATTGTACGTACAATGGACATACAATGGATGATCAATGGACGTTGTTTATGGATATTAAAAACATCCATTGGACGTCCAGAGTTGGTACATTGTACATCCAATGAACGTCCATTGGACGCCCAGGACACAACTAAGGACGTACAATTAATGTCCAGAAAACGTCCAATGGATTTCCATTGTATGTCATATGTACATACAATGGATGATCAATGGACGTGTTTTATGGATATCAAAAACATCCAGATTTGGCGTATTATGAATCCAATGAACGTTCATTGGATGTACAGGACGCCATTTGTGAGGTGCAATACAGATCCAGAAAACGTTGAATAAGTGCATATTGTGAGTATTTTGGCCATTCATTGTGTGTCCATATATTCAGTACAACATGTCTCCAGAACATGTCCAATATAATTCATTCATCTCATTACACAAGCTATCCTTCATATATTTGGCACTAAACTACCAGTTTAAATACATCCGCAACCAAAATAATCCTTGAGATAATAGCAACATTGATGTAGATTCCTTGAAAATGTATATTTCAACAAAACTGTAAAAATAAATGCTCTAAAAAAAGTATAAAACAAAAATAACAACTCTGAAATAAAGGTAATTTTTCGGTCAAAATGAATAAATTGATGAAAATATTTCGAGAAGATTATTTTCATTCATTTGCTCTCCTTCTAGCCATTATTTACTTCCTTCATTATCTTTTTTCTTGGAGTTTTTTTGATTTACTTGATCTGCAGTACCAACGAGTTTCAGAATTCTCCAGGGTTCCTTTTTACAATCATGGGATGCATGACGGTAAGGTAGCTTATGTCGGGATAAACATCGTTTCCCCTACATGTTTCTGACATCTCAATTGACTAAAAAATTAGTCACAAATATAAGTGCTTCAAACAGAGTAAAAGGAATCTCAAATTACCAGGCTCTGTTAGATACTCTTCGAAAAAGGCTCAATCTTAAGGGTTCTTCAACGGAAAAAAGTACCTCAATTATTTCCAACGTTTTGGTGTGTTGGGTCTGCCACAGTTATATTATCCAATTTCATACTATTGTACCTCACAACATTACCAATGAAAGACTATTGATACATGAGATTCTTCATAGCTTCATCTAAAAAATAATAAATCAAGACCGAGGAAAAAATAGGAAAATTAATGGACAGACAGCTGAGATGAAAATTGGCTAACTAATGACTTTATTTAGAGATGAATAACACCAGTTTGTTTCACTCTGAAGAATTTGACATTGTAACTTCACCTCACAAGATAATATATTTTTAAGCATTAAAAAGCTCTGAGGAAAATATTCAATGGCATATCAGCTTAAGAAGAAATCAATTTAAAAATAATTCTCACCGACTATTTCATCCTGAATTAGTAGGCCTCAATAGGGTAATATACTATTTGTCTCAGAAAAGACATGATACCTTGCAAGGGATTTTATCCTAATTCCATTGTTGATGGGGAGGAGAACGTGATTTGCTACTGGCTTCTTCAGCCCTACCTTCACCCAATTCATCATTTTCCAGACTGAGAACCAACATCATTCAAATAACTGCTGTATACAGACACTGTGGTCCTATTTATGGCTTCCAAGTGACTTGTGAATATTGAAATTCTGATATATGGTTGGTAAATAGCCAATTTTTGGGTGGTTCTTCGAAATGCCTGCAACGTACATATGGAAATTTAAAATCTCATAATATAAATATATATTTCATACAATAAAAATGAACATCAATAATATATTATATCAACAGAATGAAGAATGATTGGAATTGTGTATTAAATAAACCATTTCAATCATTTTGATTGTCCTCATGATATTCCTTCGAAAATTTTCTAGAACTAAAATTCATCAGTAATTAAAATAAACTTATCTCACCTGCATTTCATTATGAACGTAAGGAATAGATCGAGATCCACTCAACGGCATCCTGGAAAATCTTTGAATTTTAATCAAAAGTGATTTCTTGTCCTTGGTGGTAAACAAAACACTACTAACCTCACATTCCTCATTCACAGAGTATAGTTGAGAGCACAGAACATAAAAATATGATAGTCGTGATTCACAGCACAAACTTGTTTCATAAAGAAGTTGAAAAAGGATAGCTTATAATAAAATTGTTCAAGGTCATTGTTAAGGACTTAAACAATTAGAAAACCATTGTTGAGGATATCCTTAAAAAAAGATTGAACAAACAAGGATTAAACCATTCGTGAACATTTGTCGGAAATATTTGGAATGGATTTAGGGTTATAGTGTTTATCAATGTAGAAATTACAAGCATGTAAACTGTGGAGTAGTCAGGATTTTCAATTTCGGTGATGCGTAGTTCAAGCCCCTCGAAACTACCTCTGACTGTATAGAACCCCCAATTTAAATTACATTTTTCGAAGGACCTTTAAAAAAATACTCTCATTCACGAGTAATATGTTACTCATATCATTCATAAGAACAAAATAATGTAACTGAATTGGACGTATAATGGATGTTATTTGTTGGATGTTCAATGGATGTCCAGAAATGTACATCCTCTGGACCAATAATATACTCTTCATCATTTTTTAATCTTTTGTTTGAAGATGCTTACAAGTTTCATTTCTGTTTGAATTAATATACGATTCTTGAGATTTGAACTGAGATATCTATACATATTTATGGACATTGAATGTATGTACATTGGACGTACAAGGCGTGCATCCAATGGACGTCCATCTTTCTACGTACAATGTACGTCCAGTCAATGTCCGTGATTGTTTGGACTTGATATGGGCATAAAACGGACGTCCAATTGATGTCGCGTGCTGTACTTCCAATGGACGTCCATTTTTCTACGTACCATGTACGTCCAGTCAATGTCCATGAACGTTTGGACTTGATATGGGCATAAAACGGACGTCCAATGGATGTCGCGTGCTGTACATCCAATGGACGTCCATGTTCCTACGTACAATGTATATCCATTCAACGTCCACGAACGTTTGGACATATCATGTACCTAAAATGGACGTCCAATGGATGTCGTGTGCTGTGTGGGTCGTAATTAAGCCTCGAATCCTCTCTACAAATATCGAGTTTTCTAGTCGTTTCTTCTTGATTACGAAGATGAAATTCGTGAATGGGTTAAATCCACCCAATGATTCCGCAGATATACCAATTCAAAATTTTATTTTTCCAATATTTCCAAAAATACAGATAAGATCGAATTGAAATCCATTACTTTCTCCAAATATGACAGTTTTAAGGTTCATACCTAATTTAATGAGGATAATATGATGAGAAGATCACAGGATATTAAATATAAAATTTTTTTTTTATTTTTTTTTTAAATTGTTTTAATGCCACGATCATCACGAAATGTTGCACAATGTTGTCCATCATCTTCGAAATGGCTGCGAAGTTTCATCACGATAGAAACAGTATTTCTCGAGTTATACCGAAAAAAACATCGATATATCGCGAAGAAAACCACGAAATTCTACATATTTTATTCTAATATCTCCAAAACTGATAGCCATATCGAATTGAAATTCGGTACACTGCTGAAGAACATGAAGTTCAAGGTATAACTGAAATTTTCCTCGAATGTGGACGATATTTTCATAAAAAAAAATATTCTCAGCAGAAATTTTGAAAAAAAATTATTTTAATTGAGTAACCGTACGAATTCAACAAAATTCTGCTCAAAGTAGCGCGTCGTTGTGCTTCGACTAACTGCCAAGTTTCAAACCAATCGCTTAAGTGGTTTCTGAAATATAAGGGAAATCACCTCAAAATTTCAAATGGCTATAACTCCAAAACTATTTGACCGGTTTGGCCCATTAACGAACTCAACTATTCTGATACACGAACTACCCTGCAAGTTTCAAGTCGCCAGCTGGCTCCGTTTGACAGTTATCGTGTTCACGGCCGGCCAGCCGGCCGTTCCGACAGAATCGGTTTTGACACCGGATTCCTCATCAGTGAGTCCAACCTAGTCGTTTTAGACCATTTTCAGCTTAATCGTCGAAAATTATAGGCATTTGGACAAAAAAATAGCACTCTTTTTCCCAAGAACATGCGCTTGAAAAAATTGTAAACCCTTCGTTTTTTTCTTCAAATTTTAATCATTCACAATTTGCTATACTATCTATGTTTCACCAAAAAATTGAAAATTTAACTAGCTCCTTCTGGGTGTTGTAGTTTCTTTGTCAGTTAGTATATCATTCTGTACGATTAAGTACCTATTACATGCAAAGATCTCTTGTCGAATATTAATTTTTTCGGTACTCGCAGTTAGTTTTTGTTATGAAAGAAGTAACTTTTTATTACAGGACAATCTGAAAGATGCGAAACTCAACTTCAAACTAAATGCGAGCCAGAATCCCATGCACGATTGTCTTCTTGCAATGGAAAAAAAGGTAGCCTTGTCAGTGCTGAAGGTTGTTTATTTCAGAGGTATAGAACTTTGAAATAGAATAAAACAAGGATGAATTTTTAAAATTGACACTGCTAGCTCGGACGTAATCTAATCAGGAGGTCTCATTTTCAATAACTTTTTCCAACAATTGTGACTTGGCCGTATATCGGTAATAACGCGGCGAATGTACTCCAAATGGTCGATCGTTTCAGGCTTATGGGCGCAAACTAGCGACTTTACATAACCCCACAGAAAATAGTCTAACGACGTTAAATTGCACGATTCTGGGGGCCAACTCACAAGTCCGGAACGTGAAATTATGCGGTTATCAAACGTTTCCTTCGGTAAATCCATTGTGGCACGAGCTGTGTGACATGATGCGCCATCTTGTTGAAACCACAGCTGCTGCACATCATAGTTGTTCAACTGAGGAACTAGAAAGTCAGTAAGTATGGCTCTGTAGCTTGTGTGCACGAGGGCGGGTAGCCTTATTCGGTTCTTCCTCTAAGCTAAGCTCTTCAGCAACAATGGCTTATTCTGTTATCACTGTGTCACTGTGAATGCGTATCATCAGTCTATTCATGTTGAAATGCTAGACGAAACTAAATACAAATCACTTGACAGCTGACAAAATGGCTGCCAGTTAAAACAGTGTTGCCAACCTGAAGCACTTCACCATTGCTATGAGACCTAATGAAGCATTAGACGCTCTGGAAACGTGAGACGCCCTAGACCATATCGGTTGAAAATAAAGTATATTTCTGATCAATCGAAATGTTTGGTTTGAAAGAAAAATCATAAAATGGTACTTCAGTAGTCAATCAATTGAAAAGGCAATGAATTATTTTATTGGTATGAAGGCCGATGCCTTCATGTTTTTCTATTACTGAAATGATTGAAATACTCGGTTAATGTGGGTTTTTACAAACATGCAGTCATTGAAACATTCATGAATCACCAAAAATCATTCGTGAAAATCGTCTGAGAAGAGACAAGTAGATGTGTGGGCACCTGAAGAACATACTGAACCTTGTTCGATTAAAAAAAATAATGAACTAGTCGATATCAGCCACGAAAGTGTTCGAAATATTCTGGGAAGAAAAAAGACAAAGTGCATTTCTAAGCCATATCTTATTCCTTTACGAGTCCATTGTTTTCCTTGAATAGAAAACATAATATATCCCATGAGTGGTCCGATATTGTTTCAGGAATGAAGAGCATATAAGTATTCATGTGCATACCCAGTATCCTCAAAAGCTTAAAGTGTGGACAGGAATAATGTGGCATTACGTCATAGGGCCATTTTTTCGCGCATGTTCTGGAAACATCTTTCTATGGCTTTTTTTAATATTATCTTTAATTTTGGAATTTTTAACCGGAAATGGTATCGAACGACTCACTGATGACGAATCCTGTGTCGAAGTCGATTCTGTCCGGCCCGCCAGCCTGCCGTCTGTCCGTAGGTACGACTTAGGGCCGGTATTATAAAACTTAACTTTAACTTTAACTGACAGTTATACCGGCCCTTAGAAGGTTAACTGCGTGGAAATCAATTTCGGTCTGAGTTCACATATCAGATATGTCCGGCTGGATCTCCGGTCCGGTTTGAGTCGGAGGTGAGGGATCCTGGGCTAGTTATCGATCAGGATCTGCGGTTCTCTTCTCATGTAAGTCGCTGTTTGCAGAGAGCGTATATGAACTTAAGAATTATCTACCAGAATCGCCATTTTCTGTCGAGACCACTCATGATTGTGCTTTCTAACTCCTTTTTTTTCTTACATTTCAATTTTCGTGACAGTGTCTATAATGCTTGTCTGACTGTTTTGGGTGTAGGTTGAATCCAGACAATGTAAAATACCTGCTTCCGAGTTATTTTTGGGGTAAAAAGATACGAGCTCATTAGCCATGAGTTGAAAACCGCAGGATGGTTGAACATGAAGCAGATGAGGAATTTATATTCGGTGTATCTTTTTCATTACATCCTTCAGTCGCAGCCATATAAGAAGAGTCTAAGCTATGTGCATGCAAACAAGAATATGTTTAGTACGAACAGTCGGTTCCACGAGAAGAATACCAGATATAGGGAGCATTTCGCTACGCCTTTACACCGCAGAAATAACACACAACGATTTGTTGACTGTTGGGGAGCGAAACTGTACAATAAGCTACCAGAGGACGTTAAACACCTTCCACAGAAGCAGTTCAGTGCGAGCATAAAAGATATTTCAACTAAGGGTGCGTATTACTCAGTTGATGAGTTTCTGAAGTCAAGGCTGACTAAATGACCCTTCGAGTGAGTTCAATGGTTATTTTTTTGGGTTGTTCATAGGAACTTTGTGCGTTGATTTTTTTTGTATGATTTCATTTCGTAAATTCTGTAATATATCCTTCATTATGGTTCCACCATTTCTTGTGTTATTTCTGACTAGTCATGTAAATATTTTGATGATATTGAACTATATGTCTATCTTTCCTTCTTTATGACAGAATAACGTTCAAAACCAATGTTCACAATATTAATCTGAGACATAGGAATACCATCACTATTCCTCGTCACTATACGAGGTTGTTTGATAGGTCTTTTTCATACCACATCGGGCGCTTTATGAATGGCTTTGTTGGGTTGTCTTTGTCGCCGAGAAAATTTATTATTTAAATAAATGAATAAATGAATATATTACGGGCGTACGTAGAAGTGGAGCTATCGCACGTAACATTGGTCCTATCGCGGCTGAATATTGTAATCTTTGAATTTCGCGTTCTTGATTCATTCTGATTTGTTGTTTAATTTCCTCAATTCTCCCCTATTTTCGTTTGTATGCACATTCGAATAACAGAAATCGCAATTTTCCCGTACAATTGTTTTCCGATAAATATTTTCGTTTTATATTTCGCCCTACGTTCAATACCTTTAATATATTTACCATTCCATTCGTGAGCTCATACACGAACCTGTTAGAATTGAAATTGAAAGGAGCCAAATTCATGAGAACTTCATGTGTTAGTGAATAGAGTGATAACAGATTCATCAATTCGAATTTAACTTAAAATTCGTTACACTGAAATTGATGAGTCCGTTAGGAATTAAATATTTAAAATCAACCAGTAACTGGAATATTTCTGCAAGGTGATAATGCTCATCTCACTTCAGAGGAATCGATCAGAGAGGATTCCGGAATGATTTCTTCTCCGTAAGAATTATATATTCACTATTATTTGACCCGAACAGAGAATAGTTGAATGTTTTGGCGCAATCTATTTCGAATCGTGAAAAAAGCCCGACTTTGTAATCCCCTAATTCTTCAATACCAAACGTACCCCTAACACAAATAGAGATAAAGAGATTTAGTGGAGATAACATGCAATTCGTGACATATCTAGATGTTCCTGATGCTCTTAACCACAAAAAGCCACCGCTCTCAGAAATTGAAAAGTTCATTTAGGTTTTTAATTTCTACGTTAGTGGAACCACCTCTTTCCTCAGTTCGCACGTAACCGTTGACCACTGATGACTATCAGATAGCTTATGAATCTCTTCCAAGCTAATTTTCCTATGAGATATTGAGAGCTCATTGGAACGCAATCGGAAAGACGCCTAGAATCAACTGCAACAATCAGATCGCACTACGTAAGGTCCTTATTATATATTCTAAGAATTTGGTTGCTGTCGAAATATTAATTTTCCTGTAGAATATTGGGATTCTGTTATATTTATGCTTTTGATGATAAGCTTGGATAATGCAACCGTAGCGCGTTTTTTACTGGAACATGGGTCATCTTCAATACCAGAATTCAAAACGCTTGAATACTTTCTAGATGAAAAATGCATTGCGATGGAAACTTCAGGGACATCTCGTAACTCCAGTGTTAAGACCAAATCTTCCTCGAATGTGAAACCACGTCTCGAAACCTATTTTTCTACTGATACTAAAGATAAACGCTCGAAAAATGTATGTGCGCTTTGTGTTCGAGATCATTTATTGCATTCCTGTTTAACTGTTCGAGTACTATTCAAGATTCTCGCTCATGCAAGTCTATAAACACTTGTCGAAAATATCATGAGCGACAAAACACGTTATAACGTATTGCCCAGCTTTTCACTAGGATTCCTCTCAATTCATAATTTACCGACAGTCCTCTCATCCACTGCTTCAATCGAAGTGCGGGATAATTTTGGTCAGTTTCAAATTGTAGAAAAACTTGCGTTTGTAAGGTTTGTCACGCCACAAGCTTGAGGACGGAATAAAACGTCTGGGTTTGATGAAAACGTACACCACCCATGGTTATTGAACTACAGTGTTCATAGTGCTCCTTTTCTCGCTTAACTCACTCTCATTCTCTTGATTGATCTACTCAAAAAAAGAAAATTTGAACAAAAAAAAAATTTCGTCTGATGTTTCTTCCATTTTGTCGAGAATACTTACCTTACACCTCTCAATTGATCCACTATCTTTTGGTTGACATAAACAATGCACTTTTCTCAAGATCTTTGGTTTACAATAGGATTCCCCAAGGGATTGTTTTCATGTCAACGTGGCACCCTCTTATAATTTCTCGACAAAGCGACATCTCCTCGCACAAATCGTATGCATTTATGTTCCTATTGGATTTTTAGTACCTGTGACGTTTCTTTTCAAAAATCTCATGGAAAGGGTTTGGTCGTCAGGTGGTGGTGGGGACGATGAACTCCCTGCCGATATAGACAGAATCTTGGGTAAAGAGAGGTAAAATATTTCAACTTTCACTTTTCCACGCGAACTTATCACACCATTAGCAAAATTTTATGACCTCTTGGGATTTTGAGATGCATCGAAAAAGGGTTATTGTGCAATAGCTCACCTACAGAAATTGAATTCATATGCGCCAAACTATGGTGTCTCCTCTCAAACGACTTGAACTTTGCGGTGATGTGTTGCTAGCTTCTTTTGTCTACATGCATTCAACAATTGCATGAATTCTAGGAAATTATCCGCAGGGTGGTCAACCTTCATCTCGAATAGGGTAGCTCATATCCAAGACAAGATACCAAGTGCCTCCTGGCTTTACATAAAATCACAAAATAAGCCGTATTACTATCACCAGAATTTACGTATCAATCAATGAGGTTTGATAGGCCTGAAAGATTGCCCACCTGTGTCGATTTCTCCCCTTTGAATGTCGATACTGACACGACTGCGCCACTGGAATTGAAAAACTTTCATCCTAATATTTCTGTGAAAACTCCTAAAAATTTATTTTTTTTTACTTGAATTTCTTTGGTTCTTCGAAGGATTGTCACATGTTTTTTTACGCTTCATAAACAATGCAAAAGGGAGAGTAAAAAACGTTATGGATCTCTTATGCTGCTCGAATTGAATGAAGTCCTGCTTCATTTGAGTTAAGCTATGCAGGAAAAAGAATTTTCGGCCGAACTCTGAAGAAAAACTTTACCCATATATCTTAAGAAATGCATGTTTTTCTAGATGCGCAAGGTATTCTAAAAGTTGGTGGTGAAAAAAGTGCATCTTCTTTGTATTTTGAGCTGAATATCCAATCCTTCTGCCTAAAATATTCCTCCTATAGAAGCATTCTCTACCTTGCAAGTGCAAGGTGTTAAAGCCGTGGGTTCTGTTACGGAAGCTCTTAATTTGTATTTGGCACCGGATTCCTTTATGGAGACTGTAAAGTATTTGCGCATCCCCCCTCATGCATTGCTGAAGGGTGAGGATAGCGATAATTATAATAATTTGCTTGGAATAAATTAGTTAAAAGTATATGGTATTTCCCAGATTTTCCAAGTAGTTTGAATTTAAATTGGAACATTACATTTGGCGACGAAAAAAACTCATTTAATTTGATTTAAAAAGATACTTCATATCAACAGACAGTGCTGATTAAGTGATTTAGAAGAAAGGGTTCGACGAAAATAAAAAACCTTATCATCATGGAAAATGTAAACACGTGCACATCTACAGAAAGCATAATCGGTCAACTACGGGAATTTCACCTAAATATTTGGAACATATACAAAGCCCGATATTTCAGTGCAAATGATTTGACCGATGAAATTGAAAAGAGATCAATCTTGCTAAATATGCTAGATGAAGAAGCGTATAAATTGGTATTCAACATGTGTAGCTCACATTTACCAGAAAGTAAATCATTCAGTGAACTGGTTATTTGTATGGATAAATATTTCACATCGCAGAAATTAGTTCTAGTGGAACGATTTAAATTTTATAATGGAGTGAAAAACTCTGGTGAGTCAATTAAGGAATGGTCCGCTAGAGTTCGAAGTTTGGCAGGCATTGGATATGATACTTCGAGACAAATTCGTATGCGGATTTGACAAGGGACCCATTCTGGACAGATCACTGGAAGAAAAAACATCCATATCTTTCGAAAAAGCCATTCAGATTGCAGAAAGCAAGATGGCCGCTCAACAGAACTACCGGATTCCAATCTTGAAGAAAGAGGAAAATATGGTAAATTACGTGCGCAAAGCGGCAAGAACTGGGAATGATGACGTCGATTACACGCAGAAGCAGCAGTCAAGTCACAGAACAAGAACTCCACAAAACCAGCAGACCACAGAGTTGTCTCTGCTAAGGAAAAAGTGGACATATGAAAGATGGGTGTCATTATAAATTGTTTAAATGTAGAATTTGCAAAAAACAAGGACATTTGGCAAAAATTTGTTCTAAAAAGGTTTATGTTCAACAAAATTTTCTTGTTGATAAATTGGATAATGGAACGAAACTGGAAAATGTGGAAAACTTTGATGATCTCTGTCTCTTCTCAGTTTCAAACAATAATGATAATAATGGAGGTATTGAGGCTTTTTGGATCGAAATCTTGGTAGAAAATGTACCAATTAAATTTTAAATTGATTCCGGTAGCATATCAACTATTTCTGATAGAACTTACAGTGAAAAATTATCTAAAATAAAGTTAAAATCTTGTAATAAATATTTCTATTTTCATAACGGGTCTAGAATAAAGCCAATGGGAATTTAAGAAGTCAAGGTCATATAAACGTGAATTGCTGCCATTTGAACTCAGAGAATATTTTGTCTGAATTTGAGGAAGTTTTTTTGAAGGAATAAGGAAGGTTTATAAAGGGAGTTGCTTCTCTAAGATTGAAAAATGAAAATATAACACTTAAGTTCATTGAAACTAGACCTGTACCATTTGCTATCCGTGAAAGAGTTGAAAGAGAAATTGAAAGACTTTGTTCTCTAGGTATACTGACACCAGTAGAGTACAGTAGCTGGAAGTCACCGGTTGTACCTATTTTCAAAAAGAATGGTTCAATAAGGCTGTGTGGAGATTACAGAATCACAATCAACCCTCACATCGAAGTGGACCAATATCCGATTCCGATAGAAGAATTGTTTTGTAAGCTGCAGGAGTGTGAATACTTTACTAAGCTTGATCTATCTGATGCTTATCAGCAGATATGTCTTGATGAAAAATCACAAGAGTTATTGACAGTTTCAACTAACAAGGGTTTATTCAGATATAATCGATTATGCTTCGGTATATCATCTGCACCTGCAAAATTCCAGAAGATAATGGAATCAGTATTGGGTGGTATCGAGGTTGTAGTTATTTTTCTGGACGATATTTTGATCACCGGTAAGAACGTGAAAGAACATTTGGAAATATTGAGGCTGGTATTGAAAAAATTGAAAGATTCAGGTCTCAGATTTCCTTTGGAAAAATGTGAATTCTTTCAGAAAAGGGTTAATTATTTTGGTTATATTATTGATAAGGAGGGGTTGCACACGGATAAAAGTAAAATTTTAGCAATAGAGCAGGCTCTAAGGCCTACAGATATATCTAGCTTGAAGTCGTATTAGGAACAGTCAATCATTATGCTGAATTCATTAGAAATATTGCAACAGTTTTAAATCCGCTGTATCAATTATTGAAAAAAGACGTGACATGGAAATGGGACCATAATTGTGAAAGAGTTTTCGTAACAATTAAATCATTGTTAGCATCATCCGAAGTTTTGGTTCATTTTGAGCCAAATTAAGAACTAAAATTACCGGTCGATGCTCCTTCTTATGGCGTGAAAGCAATTCTGAGTCATATCACTGATTCACGAATCGAAAAACCTGTGCATATGCTTCGCGGACTTTATCAAAGTGCGAACAAAGATGCTCACAAATCGAAAAGGAAGCACTCGCGATAATGTTTGGGGTAACCAAATTTAATTAGTATTTGTTTGCGAAGAAGTTTACACTTGTAACTGATCATGTGCCCTTAGTAACAATATTTGGCCCTAAACGGCAAAAAAATCAGTTCTCTACGAATAGGCTGCGGAGATGGGCAGTTATACTATCTAATTACAATTATAAAGTGCAGTATGTTCCCTCAGGTAAGAACGTAGCTGATGCACTGTCAAGATTGCAATTAGAAAACGAGGGAATTGACCAAAATGTATAAGATGCAGAAATTAATTAATCTTTGTTTTTCGCGGAAAGTAGAGATATGAATGTGAATTTTGAATTGATCAAAGTTGAAACAAAAGATCATATTGTCTTACAAAAAGTAATAAATTTTGTGAATAGAGGTTGGCCCAAAATTTGTACGGATGTAGAGGTGAAACCATATTATACAAAAAGATTTGAATATAATATATCACAGAATTGTCTGTTTTTGAATCATAGAATTGTTGTGCCAAATAAACTAAGACACGATATTTTGGTATAGTTGCACGAGTCTCATCAGAGGGTTGTAAAAATGAAAGCACCGGCTAGATCATATTTTTGGTGGCCAGGTATTGATAAATACATTGAACTAGTAGCAAGTAGATGCCTATGTTGTTGTGAATTCGGTAAGAATCCTCCTAAAGTTGAACTGAATAATTGGCAATGGCCAGAAGGGCCTTAAATATATAGATTATTTAGGACCGTTAAATGGTGAATTTTTTTAGTTATCACAGATGCCCATAGTAAATTGCTTGAAGTATACACTACTACTTCTTCTCAGGTAACGATAAGAGCATTACGAAATTCATTCGCTAGATTTGGTCTTTCTCATGTAGTTGTGTCAGATAACGGTTTGGGATTTGTTTCCTAAGAATTCAAGAAATTCCTGAGTCGAAACGGAATCTAACAAATAACTTCTCCTCCATATCACCCCAGTTCTAACGGTGCAGCTGAAAATAATGTCAAATTATTCAATAGTGTAAATTTCAGGATTGAATAAAATTTGGAAACGCCATGCAAATCAGATCACAAAAAAAGGTTCTCGAAATAGCCTATCCCATGAATACTTGTGATACTGAAATATCGAACCAGAAAAAGGAACAGGAAGTGATAGCAGTAGAGCCACAAATAATAATTGCTAATGATAAGTCGAAATATGTGAATAGCACTAGAATTTTAAGAAAAGTAATTAAGCCACCAGATAAGTTTGTTTACACTCCTTGAAATTTAAAATCATTTATCTGTTTATTAAGAAATGTATTATGTATGTAATGTAATTAAAGAGGGAGAAATATGTAGTCTATTTGCGGATTCCCCCTCATGCATTGCTGAGGGGTGGGGATAGCGATAATTATGTTAATTTGCTTGGAATAAATCAGTTAAAAAGTAAGACTCAGTGTATATGGTATTTCCCAGATTTTCCAAGAAGTTTGAATATTAACCTTTTTATCTGCTCTTCAAGGCTTTGTTGCACCAGTACGACGAGTTTATCACCTTCGCAGAAGTTTTGGCATAAATTTTGTTGGTGCAAGTCATGAACTTGCCAAGATGCGACACTGCTCTAGTAGCTTTGCAGGTTAGTACCCGAGTTGAAGACGCAAATCAGACGCCGAAGAAGGATGCCCCCTTTTAGCTCAGCTTGCGGGCTTGCAACCACAGCCATTACGAAAACAATTCCAATAGGGCGAATAGGCTATACCCTCTTGGTGAACCCAGAGATGCGCAACTGCGGGCAAGCCCTCCCGTCGTACCAATCGTAGCGTCATTGGTCAGATATGCTTCGGGAACATATTCCTTAGCAAATTTAGGATCTTGAGTATCTATGCCTTGCTGAAGCAGGTTAGGGTTACCTGTGTGGGTTTACCAATGCCATCGACAAACGCGTGGAATGGACTTTGAACACTCAGGAGTCTGGATGGTATCGGTAAGACCCGGCAAACCACCCTTCAAAACCAGGTGAACTCATTTTTCAGCCACAAACTGCCGTCCTGCACAACGATTCGCCTCCCTTTGTTTTAAATAAACCAAAATCCTCCTAACCTCAGGTCTCCGAGCCGACACAGATACCCAAATGAGCCAATATAACTGAGTCTTTCGCCCAGCTACCGTCAATTTCTGAGGGACAAATATCTCAATGGATTTATAATTGAAATCCTCTTCCTAAAGACCACTCGAGAGAAGTGATCCATCTGCTCATAACACTCGTTCGATCCAAGTCGCCAACAAACATTTTTCCGTATGCCAGGTCTTGCCAGCATATTCCTGAAATATACTTCTCGTTCATGATTGCAAATACCATAGCCCAACAATATGTGTTTCCACGACTCGATCGCACCACAAACACATCTGTCGCTTTCACTGAGGCTCCTTTTAAACAGGAACTCGTTCTTATTCCGGTGACCAGTTATGAGCTAAACGAACACAGTATCGGAAAAAATCATTCCTTTTCTTCGACAAAGTCAGCATTAGAACGTACATGACGCATACTTCAAACAACTCTCATCGCTTTCCCATTAGGGCTCATGTCTTTCCTGCCCTTCTCTACCCTTAAGCCCAAGTATTCCACACTACTTGCGTACTTCGTGCCTTTTCCATTTAATTCTACATCAGGTGGCCTTTAAGAAGCCAACCTTCCTTTCGGTATTGTAACGGTATGAAATTACTACCTCAATTTTCATTTTTTTACGATTGTTTATTTTCACCATGTACAATAATCAATTGAAATAACTCTCATTTCGATACATGTAATTCCATCTATAATTTGGATACAAAAGTGATCAAACAATGTGTAATATGCATTTTCTGTTAATGCTGGTACTTGGAATTTGATGGCTCGCGCACACAATATGCTGAAACAAAAAAAAAATATTATCGCAGCGACATTCATTCCGATTAAGAAATTCAAACGATTCAGATATCTTTCTTTGTAAAAACCTTATACTCTCTAAGAGGATTAGAAATTTTGGAAAACTTACTTCAATTTGAGAGATTTAGTTTTGAATAGTGATACCCTTGCTATAAGGTGAGTATACATTGAATGGAGTTCTCAATTTGAAGTATTCGTGAATGAACTTGCAGGAATTTCTGGTTTCCGCAAGGAGCAGTTTCGGCTTGCGATATCAATATCGTATTTGTTCATTTTATTGAGAATTCACCTGTAGATGATACTCACCTGTTTCAATACACGAAACATCCAGCCATAAACCGACCTCCAGTTGAGAGTCACTTCCAGCTGCCATCACCAACAGTTCATCGTACATATGAGTGAGTAACGAAGTTTCGATCCAGGTTCAAATGAAAACATTTTCAAGCAATTATTTCCCTGTTACTCCTTGTGTGATTTTCTTAAACCAGCTTTCATTCCTGTTCGTGAGTTTATTGGTTTATCACGAAAGCAGAACATTTTATGCATAGTAAACTAATTCGCGCCCTAAATTTATTCAGAAGTAATCAACAATCATATTTTTTTATTTGTCATTATAATAAAACCCATGCTCATAAATGCTATACGGCCAACAGCTGCCGTTCGCTTTGTGCAAATTCACCAACTATAGTTCACATAAATATTTCTTAGGTGAAAAATACGTGGCAGTACCATGCAATCAGATACTTTTCCCCGCCTGAGCAGCCCATTCGATCAAAAGCGTGATACATCCCGTCCTCTTCTGTTCGAGCTGAAGGAAACTTCCACCTTTCACAATAAAGAGCAAGTCTATCTCTTCGTTTTCGAACATCTTCGATAACTCGTTCAGGCACACGTTCCACAGTTTCGGTCCCGCGATGGAATCATGTGGACATCCACGCGGTATCATCCACAATATGGATTATTGCCTTCCTACCACCCTTGCCTTCCTCTCCTGGAAGTATGACTATCATATCGTAATTTCCTCAAAATCTAACACCCTTAGTCAGATCAGGATATACCCCCACTAAAGTGGTCGAAGGTACCCTTGAAGTCAATGAATATGCCTAGGACATATTTATCCTGTGCATCATTGACAGCTGCCTTCCATGCGTCGACAGTTTACTTTCCTTTCTGACATTTCTGAAGTCTTGCACTCCACTCTCTGCACCATGATTCGCTCCAAAATCTTGCCCAGTATAGGACGGAGACATATCGGTCTGTATGATCCCACATCGGACCTGAGTTTGTCCATGGACTTCAGAAAGACAACAACCGACGCCACCCGCCATGCCCTACATCTATGTTTTACATAGATAACACAAACTCAGGTATTCATCCCCATACATGCTTAACCATGTCGGGATATATTCCATCTATACCTGGGGCCTTTATATTGTCCTGCTTTCGTATCGACATGCTCCCCTCATCCATAGTGTTCACCTCGTGAGCATCCAACCTTGTAACTCTTCCATTGCGTTCATCGTCGACTGAGAAAAACCCATCCATCAACGCATTCACTGTTACATTCCAATTTTGAGTCATTCTATCGCCGACTCTAACTCCATTTAGCTCAACCTTTTTCTTTTTCCCTATGCATATCTTATACACCTCCCCCAATGGTACCCTCGGTACAGACGCATTCTGCCCTTTCGCCACACTAGCGCTTACACTCTTTAGAGCCTGACCACTCAAGAGAATCTCTCCATCCGCTACCCGCTTGCACCGTTTCTCCTTCTCGGAGATAACACCCTTTAGCCGTTGATTTTCAACCGCCAACTGTGCAATCGTGCACTCGAATTCGTTCATGCTCTTCAGTATGCACGACCCCGCGCTCTTTCTGACTTCATTGTTCTCAGCCAGCACAAACCCTCTCAGGTCAGACCCTAACTTTCGCAACCTCCCATTCAGGCTCAGGGTCAAGTTGCTGCTTACTTCCCCTGCCTCAACTACCACTACCTTCACCAGAGCTGCCTATGCTCCTTTCCGAATCTTCAATTGTTTTTCGAAGTTGCCTACTTGTTCACACGAGACGAGCGTACCTAAACGTCACCCCATAGCAGTGAACTCATACCATGGAAGAGGCTAAAATGTCTCACGGAGACCGCCCGGTCTCCGTGGTGAGGAGGTCTCAGACACCATCTTACCATGGCCATGCATCCCATGGGCGATCTATCTTACCTTAGGATTGGGGATTTTTGTTGACATTAATTTTTATTTGAGCCGTGCAATTGAGCAAAGCTCCCCATCCACCCTTAGACGTAACTAAGTCAGGACGGTATGTACGAGGTGGCAAGCCACCAGCCACGTTACTCTTCATAGCGAAGTTTTTCCATATCAGTTTTTTTTTCCGAAAAACTTAAATATAAAAGGTGACATTATTGTACATTCGAAATTTTCTTTAACCATTTGCACCACAAAAAATTTTTTGAAAAAAAACAAACACTGGCCTTCAAATTTCACCAGTTGTATTCGAGGTATTGATAGCTCTTAAATACGCGAATTAAACCCAGAGACGGCGTCAAAATCCTAAAAATCCCAGACCTTTATTACCTAGATATGATGCTACGAAAAATGTAACGGTGTAAGGTAATGGAAAACCTGACCAAAACATTCAATCTGCGCCTGAGCATAAGCGGAAAAACTGAATATGGATCGGAGGACTAACTGACAATACATTTACTGAAAATTTTTCTTGCGGCTTCTAGCCGCACGAGACTGAGCAAAAACAGGTCTGCGAAATACATTGAAGGAAGCAGCGTGTCTTCCCTGGCCGAGAGGCCTGAGTAACCCGCTGAACCTCCTTCGTGCTAGAGATTGGGGCCTTGGAATTTTTCCCCATGAACGAGGAATTCCCAGTAAGCGCGAGTCATATGCTCGCATTGATTAATTACGTTCCTGTCCTTTTTACACATCGCGTGTCGCTACTACCAACAAAATGATTTAGTGAGGTCTTCGGACCGGTACTAACTGGCGATACATTCCCTGAAAATATTTGTATTATGCGAAAGAGATGTGGCCTTTCATGGATGAATTATATTTCGACTTGAGATCTAGGTACTCACGAAAATCTTTCAAACTGTGAAGCTATGACTAAACTGCGGAAGAGTTGATGAATCCAGAAGCATAGCCCAGAGGTATTTTGCTGCGACTATTTCTCAACCTCCTGTCAATATAATGGAGAACAATTAGATTTACAGTGGTTGCCATCTTGTGTAATGAACTGTTAGTTAAGTACTTGTATTAATGTTAATCTTCTGCATTATTTAAGCTGATATTATCAGAATGTACAGGGCTTCAGAACAACTAACAAGCTACGATATCTTGTTTTCAACAGAGACGTGGTTATCAGATGATATTGAACATAATTGGGCCTCCAAATGTATTCCATTTATGTAGGGATGCTTTAACTAGCCAAAAAATCAGAGGGGGTGTCTTGATAGCAGTTAGAGAAGGTATCTCGGCTAGAGTATTTGGCCAATTAAATATTAATCTCGAACAATGAATGGTATGTTCTTTCGAAGTATTAATTATATGATTTCATTTAATCAAATGTCTTTTTACCTCTAAATAGTGCCCAAAATTAATATGAGATCTACTGCGGAAACTTAAGGTGAGCGTCCAATATGGGCAAACGTACCGGGGCTTATCGCATGCGAATAAATCTGCCTTCTTAGATTCGAATGCAACTGCGTCCACTACAAAGAAAAAAAGGTTCTCTTGAATCAATTTGTAACCACATTCGTTCAAGAGATTGGTATTCTTGAATAGGTCCATATTAGTTTGAATTTTCGATGGAATACTCTTGACCCATGTGAACAATACTCTTGATTCATGCGGAAGCACGTTTGCTCCAAATGAAAAATCTTATAACAATTACTGGATATGTTTGCTATATATGTTTCATATTTTCATTCGGAAACCTTTTCTTTTTGTCTTTTGAAACATCTTTTCCCGAAAACCTCCCTTGATGTTGATAAGTAGTTCTCCATTTACACCAAATTCATAATGCACTATCAAAAGCACAAACGCACTTGTTCACTATTCACTATGGCGGCCATGGCGTTGTTTTCTATCTAAATATCCATTTGTTCTGCGATTCTACATTCCATACGCGTCTTCAGCGCTTATACCGCTTATCGGTCGAAGGGGTCAAGTGTACGTGCTTTCGATATCAGAACACATTGAATAAGAAATGATATTCTTGATCCAAGAGAACTATGATTAGCTGAAATAGTTTTCTGAAGTAAAGAGAACGTATGTTTTGATTCAACTGAATTCAATTCAAGAAAATTCATGTGAACAGGCAAACCACGGAATGAGTTGAAAATTGAAGTGAATTGTTCAATTTCAAATTATTATTCTTGAGGGAAGATTATTCATTTCAAGAATATGTTAATATTTGATTTAAGAGATTTTTTTTCTGTGTATAGTGTCATAGCGTGAATGCGTCCCGCTCCGCCTAAATGCGTCCCGCTCCGCCTAAATGGACGCTATTATTTCTATTTTATCTATTATTCGTCAAATCTGTATTGAAATATTGAATTGATAAATTTGACGATGAAAAAAAAAATCGCAACAAATACACAGTCGACTACATCGACATAACAATTTTTCCAATCATACATCGAAAAAAATTCAATAGAAAGTAGTCTACCATAGTGGATTTTTTTACAAATATGGGCCGAACGGTCGATGCGTTTTCAGAAGATACAGAAGATAGTCAAATGAAGGTGAAGAACTCAGTTTTCAAAATTGTGAACGAAGCTGAAATGGAGGCCTTCAAAATAAAAAAGGTACCGCCAGCTCAGCAGATTCAAAATTCAGCACCTTCTGAAGAATTTCTGCCAACTCAAATATATGGAGTGTCAAAATAATTATACGAGGAAAAATTCGATGGGTCGAGCAAAGTCGTGTAGTAATTCTGACATCAGTAATTTTGACATATTGTTGCTACATTTTCCTTTTGATCTACAATTTTTTTTGTTTATTGTGGATAAATTTTATTTTTACTTTTGTTCCTGTATCTCGTTTGTGTATTTTTTCTCAACTTTCAATATTTGGATATATGCCACTGTAGAGAAACTGATACAGGATATTTGTATCTATATAGTGGTTTCTAAAAGTAACAAATTATTATCATTATTGCTGAAACTTAGAGGTATTCGAAAAATCCTCAGACACGTCGATTTGTAACGTAATCGTTATCGAGATATGACGCAATCGAAAATTTTTTTAATGACAATACCCAATTTTGACGATGCTAGCCGAAAGAGCGTCTCATTTTACGTACACATTGTCTAAAGTTATGGTTTTATTATGGCCGGCTGGAAATAAAAAATTTTGACACTGAGTTTGTTATCAGTGAGTCCAACCTAATCATTTGAGACCATTTTCGGCTCAAACTTCGAGAATCACAGACATTTGTACAGAACAATAGCACGCTGTTTCCCTGGAATATGCGTGTAAAAATGCTACAAAAAATTAACCATTCAATCCTTATTATCAGAGATCTTGGATAACCCAAGATTACCTGCAGAGGCCATTGATACAGCAGATCTCATATTATTCCTGGACAGAATCTTTGATTCATTTAATGTGGTCAGAAAGACGAAACTAATAGCAAAACGTTTAAAAAGGCCAGTAAGCACAAATTCGTATCATAAAATTTTCTGTGAGCATGCTATTCAGGAGCTGAATAGCATGAGGATTAACTGTCCCCAAAAAACAAATTTCTCGTTGTGCCAAGCTTCAGAAATTTGATTTTAACTTTTAAGGGATTCATATAATTTGTGAGGGAAACTTTTAGATAAAATGAACTCTGGCTTTGCCTTGACCGGGGCTCCATATCAATATTGTTTAAAATTTTGTTCAGTTACATTCGTGCCCACGGAGAGAGGAACACAAATCCTATTGTGTCACATTTCATCGTATCATTCAGAGGATTGAGCTCGAATAATTTCATGGCTGTACACTACATTGGCTCGAATTGTCAAAAAGATTTGGCCGCTGAGTGTTCAGACAACCTCAGGTCATTTTTGACAGGTAAGAATATTCACAAAAGTTCCTTTAACCGTCGATTATAAGATAAGTACAGATTTTCCTAACGATATAGCTCTCAATAACAGGATTGAGTTTGCAAGATGTTCTCTCGTTCACAAGAGTGGTGCAATTTGCAAGTATCAATTTGGAAACTTGATTAGTCCAAGACGTCCTTTGTTGAAGTATTTTTCATGACTTCATGATGCTTGGCCTTCTTCTTGACAGCTTCAAACTAATACTTCCTTGAGGAAGCATATATGTTAATCAATTTTATCGATTTTTTATATATTCTCTATTCTCATAATTTTTCTATTTCATTCTCTTTTGTAGAGGAATTCTTATATTTCCTTATTATTAGGTATTTATAATGAATATGTAATTTCACATATATCACTCTGATATTTGGAAAACGAAACCAATCCCTTTTAAATTTCGCACTTTGTTGAATCATTGTATTGATGATAATGAAATAATTTTCACAATGATTGAATCTGCGCTTATCTGTGGAGTATGTTATCTAAATAAATTGTAAAAATACGTGCGAAGCGTCGATAATGCAGCTTTCCATATTAAGTTGGTACAGCAATTGCATGTTGAATTTAGTTTGGATTCCAAACGCACCCCTATACAGTAATATTCCACCTCTTAGTGGGGGAGTGTCATATCTATTCTAACGTCTGTAATCTGTGACGACTGTCGGCTGAAATCCGTCGATGCTACCCGGCCTGCCTTGTTCGATTGCAATGGACGCAGTACGCAATTATGCCCGCCTCACTGTTTGCAACCCGTCTTCAGTAGACGATATTGCCGATAAATATCCAGAGGCAGATAATAATAAAAATAATAACAATAATATTCTCTATTTATATTTCATAAAACATAAAAGTTTGAATGACGTAAAAAAACAGAACACTGGCTTTATACAAGAAAAAAAATTTCAGAGTTTAAATAATCATTACAATTATAAGGCTCTAAGCGAATCAACATTTTTCGAATTAGTTATTTAAATGTAACCAAATGATTACATCTCTCAATAGTGATTGGCAATTTATTATAAAATCTTATACATATGTAGTATGGACCTTCTTCTGTAAGAGTCAATCTATGGTGTGGGTAAATGAAATCTAATGTTCTTGTTTTGTATCCATGATCTGCACATGAATGAAGCATTTCCTTATTTGGAAAACAAAGATTAGGTACTCAAAAATGTATAAGCCATAGCTAATGAAAACATACCCTTGAATTAACCTCTAAATGTTTCCCTAAACTCCATATTGCTAATGGATGTTAAAACTCTCTCTTGAACTACAAAGACAGACTGAATCTTCTCATTGCTCCCCAGGAAAATTAATCCATATCTTATAATAGACTCGCAGTTATCCTGATAAAAAATATTTAATGTATTCTCACTCATGTGATCGGATAAAACTCGAATTCAATAACCTTCACTACCCAACTTCAAACAAGCCTCATCAATGTAATTTTCCCTGTTCAAAAACTCAACAATATATACTCCCAAAAACTTTGTCCGCGATACAAGTTCCACTTCTTGGTTCTCAAAAGTAATGCTCTTCAAGCTATCATATTGAGCCTGTCTGGTGTGAAACAATATCAAGTTAGTTTTGGACTCATTGACCTTTAACTTATTCATAGTGAACCAATTGTTAATATCAGAAGCTAAATTCTTAGTTTTCTCATTAATTTCATATAAATCTTTCCCTTAATTAAAGTATCATCACCAAAGTTAGTTGTAAATAGTAAATAGGAAGGTCATCAATATACACTAAAAACAAGATCGGACCCGATATTGTTCCCTGACCTATACCTGTATCTACACATAGTACATCAGACTTATCATCTCCTATTACAACCTGTTGCTTTCTATTTTTCAGATATGATCTTATCCGATCATTACCTTCTCATCTAATTTCAAAAGTGAACGGTCACGGTCTACATAGTCAAATGCTTCCTTCAAGTCTATAAAAAGACCCAACGCTAAATTTTTACTTTCCATACAATTCAAAATCGAGTTAACAAATTGATGAACAGCAGTAATTGTTGATCTACCCCTCAAATAAGCATGTGGAAATTGAGAAAACAGATTATTGTCATTCATGAAAGCAAGCAATCTGGAAGTCATTACTAGTTCAAATATCTCAGAGAACGCAGGTAATAAACTAATTGGTCTATAATTAACCAAGTCAATTGGGTCCCCTTTTTTAAATATCGGTTTTACCACAGCAAATTTCAGTTGATCCGGAAAAATTAAGTATTTCATAGAATTATTCATATAACAAAAGAGAATCCCTGAAAGTGCCTCAATTGACAACTTAACAATACTAACAGGTAGATCATCATAAACGCTACAATATTTGTTCTTCAAATGATTTGAAAGCTCAATCAGCACAACTGCACTGACAGGCTTGAGAAAATAGATGTCATGTTCTTTAATGAGATTTTTGAAAGCTAAACTACATTTTACACTCGACATATTTTTAACATCAACTACATAATCATTGAATTCATTAGCCAGGTTCAGTGCATTTTCGCAGGTGAAACTTTGCTTGTTAGTGTTTTTAGCAGTCAATTATTTTTAAATGGCCCACATTGATCGGATTTTACAATCCGATTTTTTTATTCTTTCTTCAAAATTTCTATTTTTCTCATTCCTCAACAAATAATCATAATTCCCCTTTAATTGAATGTATGTGGGTTTAAATTCAACTTTAAATTGAGACATCATCAACATCGCATCTAGTTTATGTTCGATTTTTTCTATTTCTGGACTTTTTTCAGGAATTTTACATTTTATATTTTTTTGAACTGTTGTGACATATTGCAGTGTCAGAAATATTTGAGAATGAGGACTTATAATCGATAGGAATATTCTAAGAAGTAACACTCTGTTTGAACTGTCTAAAAGCTAATCATATCAGTGCTAATAGTCAGCACATTCCAATTGCTCATCTAAACATCCCCTCAGATAGCTGGCTCTGGTGAATAGAGATGAGTTTAAAGATGCATCAAATGCTGACTGGAGAAGATTCACCAGAATCTTTTATGGAGATTTGTGAAAATGTGTCTGAAATTTTGACGTCTGGTAGTATGTACTAACGAAAATGGATATTTAATGACGAATCAGTTCAACAAAGATTGAGTGGTGAGTGCATGGATTCAAAACAAAAAAAGTTTGGTGAAAGGCATAAAAATAAAACGTTATGTTTATGGTGGCACTTCAGAGAGAACACATTGAGATTTTGTGTTGAGTTTTCAACCAGTAACCGAAAGGTTTCAAAGCAAATTATTTTGTCCGAGGTGTCAAAGATTTTTGATCCTATAAGATTGGTAGGTGCAACTGTAGTGTTGGCTCAAATTCTGATTTAAAATCTGTGGCAGAAAGAATTGGATTGGGATGATACTTTGCCTTCGAATTTGAAAACAGAATGGGTGAAACTAAGGAATGAAATGTCTCTTCTCAATGAACTCGTCATTCCACGGAAGGTTGTAGGTCATCGAAGCACTGTGACTTAATTACATGGGTTTTCTAATGCTTCTATGCAATGATAGGGTGCATGCATGTATGTGAGGAGTCGGTTGGAAGATGGAAATATTGGGGTAAAATTGTTGTGTTCGGAGGTGAAAGTAAGTCCTCTCAAAACACTAACAATACCACGATTGGAATTATGTGGAGCACTGCTACTGTCCCAGTCGATTGATAAGGTGAATAAGGCCTTGACAATTGATGTTGATAGTACTTATTTGTGATGCGATTCAACAGTCGGGTTGAATTAAATAAGTACGGCTCCACATAATCTACCAATTTTTGTTGCTAACAGAGTCGCTCAAATACAAACCTTAACATGTGTTAACAGCTGGAGGTACATCAGAACCAAAGAAAATCCTGTGGATATATTATCTAGAGGAATATACCCGAAAGAGCTGCTGGAAAATTTGTCCTGGTGGAATGGGCCGTCTTGGGAACAGATGGAAAGGGCGGGATGGTCAAAATCATCAAACCTGATAAGGTTGAACGAGGTTCCAGAGTTGAGGGTTAATGTGGTATCTGCTCCGACGTGTAAGAATTTATTTGCGAAAAATTCAGTTCGTTGACTCGGTTGCAAAGGGCCCTATGTCATATTTTGAGGTATGTAAATAGGGTTAGGTATAAGAGGTCGGTAAAATTAGATTTCCTCACATCGTCCGAGCTGGGAAGCGCAATAGATGTAAGAGATGTAGAGCTTGAAGAGCTGTCAAAGAACAAATCGCTATCGAGTAAGAGTTTGCACAAATTAAGCCTATTCTGGGATGACGAGGGACTGCTTAGGGTGAGCGGTCGTCTTCAGTTGTCAACTGCAACATTTTTATAAAAGCATCCCCTTCTTCTAGCTTCAACACATAAATTCTGTAAATTGTTGGTGGAAATGGAAAATAAGCGTCTCCTTCATGCTGGACTTCAGTTGATACTCTCCTCTTCGAGGGAAAAATATTGGATAATTGGAGGTGGAAATTTAGTTCGTGCTTACGTTCACAATTGCATAGGATATTTCAAGGTAAAACCCATTCCGATGGAACAAATAATAGGTCAGTTACCGAAAAAACGAGTTAATCCTGCACTTACATTCGATATTAGCGGAGAAGATTACGCTGGTCCTCTGCTCATTAAGGATAGGTATGGTAAAAGTGCGAAAACGTCAAAATTTTATGTGCCTGTGTTCATTTGTTGCACAACAAAATCTATTAGTTTAGAGGTGGTTTCCGACCTGAGTGCAGAGGCATTCCTTGTTTGCTTCAGAAGATTTACAGCTAGGCGTAGAAAACCTTCAAGAATAATTTTGGACAATGGGTCAAACTGTATTGGTACCAATGCAGAACTCAAAAAATTGGCAAAGTTCTTACGTGATAGTTCAGTTCTGTTGAGCAACAAAATGAATAGTGAGGGAGTAGATTGGTCATTCATCCCCGCGAACGCACCCAAATATGGTGGACTCTGGGAAGCCGGAGGAAGGTCCTGTAAAATAAATTTGAAAAGAATACTAGGAAATGCTGTGCCTACTTATGAAGATTTGAGTACTGTATCAGCACAGATCGAAGCAATCCTGAATTATCGACCCATACTCCACTCTTTTCATACCCTAACGACCTCGAAGCACTAACCCCTGCTCACTTCCTCATTGGACGACCACTCACCTCGTTTCCAACATATTTGCTGCAAACAGGTTATCAAAGTATCAGCATTTGTAATTGTGACGGCAACAGTTTTGGTCAAGATGGTCGAAGGAGTATTTGCCTGAATTGCAGAAGAGAAGCAAATGGACGAAGGGACAACCCATCTTGGAGGTGGGACAGTTGGTAATCGTGAAAGACAATAATCTACCACCTCTAAAGTGGCAATTGGGTGGTGTAGTTAAGGTGTACGTGGGGCCTGATTCCAAAGTGCGTATCGCTACAATAAAAACCTCCGAGGGTAATTATGAAAGACCAGTTCGAAAATTGTGTCCTCTATCCCAATGTGTTACTTACTATCATAAAAAGTGGATTTTTAAAAACTAATTAACATATGTTGAAATTATATTTCAAGGTGGGAGTATGCTGAAACTCGGAAATAGGAACAGTGTCTTAGTTCCATAGCAAACTTTTTTGTCTGCTCTTTCAGAATTGGATTCTTTTTTCTTCTGTTGAACACTCTTTTCCGTTGTTTTCCATGATTATCATCCTTAAGGATAGGGGATAAAATTTTGATTGAAATACTTTTGTGGAAGGTAGAAAAGAACAAAATATGGGACAGGAAATGCCAGGAAATAAATACATATATCGGAGGCAGGCGGTGCTCAGAAATATGGAATTTTATGAAATCTTTGAAAAACCCAGGTAAGAATGAAGCAAATTTGCAGATAATCAAGTCGGAAGAGTGAAAACAACATTATCAAAACCTGCTTCAGGAGACCAGAACTGAATACCTTGAAAATCCGTCTATACAGCGGGTAAATGTGCAAGGAGAACCTGTCAACATTAGTACCGATACTCTGAGGAAAGCAATAAATAGGCTCAAAAATAATGAATCCTGTGAACCAGAAAGGGTATACGCTGAGATGCTTAAAAACGGAACACCAAAACTCAATGAAAACCTGACATATGTGATCAATCAATGCCTAAATGGTTCGCCAATTCCGGAACAATGGAGAGTTGCCTACATTACGTCAATTCATAAAAAGGGGAATAAACATGATTGCAACAACTATCGCGGTACATCTGTGACCAGTACATTGAGCAGATTGTATGGAAGGATTCTTCGTGATTTGATAGAAGATGACTATAAGGAGAACGAAGAAGAAGAACAAAGCGGTTTCCGAGCAGGGAGATCATGTACCGACAATGTCTTCTGCTTGAAACAAATGGTGGAAAAACGGAACGCTAGGAATATGGAAACGCACATAACTTTTGTAGACCTTCAAAAGGCCTATGATACCATCCCAATTTCTAAACTTTGGGAGGTCCTAGAACAATCAAATATGAACCATACACATATAAGAGCCCTACAAGAACTATATAGGAACTCGAAGTCAAGAATAAAAATAGGTAAATATGTCACCGGAGAATTTCCAGTAACCAAAGGTTTAAGACAGGGATGTTGCATATCACCAACTTTATTCAAAATATATATATCCGCGGTTTTGAAAAGATGGAAAAGAGTAGTCCGCGACATGGGGATTGATGTCAACGATACATGCGTTTGCACTCTTCAGTTTGCTGACGATCAGGTGGTGATTGCTAAGAACAGAGAAGACATGGTGTATATGATGGAGAGGTTGATCGAAGAGTACACTTTTTGGGGTTTGACAGTTAACATCGATAAAACGAAATATTTGAGTGTGGGAAAGCAATCTGCCGATCTCGAACTAGAAAACGGACAAAAAATATCCTTCAGCCGGAATTGCGTTTACTTGGGAATAACCTTCGATGAAACCGGTACTGACTCACAGGAAATTGAAAAACGTATCGTCCAGGCAAAGAAGGTAATCGGCTGTCTCAATGGAATATTGTGGAGTAAGGAAATATTAAAGAGAACCAAATTCAACATATATGAGACCATGATAAAAAGTACACTACTGTATGGTGCCGAAACATGGAGAATAACAGAAAAACACAAGAAAAAGGTGGAGGCAGTGGAAATGGACGCGATAAGACGATCATTATGTATTTCAAAAAAGGACCACATAAGAAACGAGAACATCAAAAATATTATGGGAATCGAAGGCAACATAACACGAGACATAGAAAATAAACTGCTAATATGGTACGGACATGTAAGACGTATGCCTGAAACAAGACTCCCAAAACAAGTACAATCATGGCAGCCCGCACAATCGAGAAAAAGAGGAAGACCCAAAATAGAGTGGCAAAAATCCGTACACAAATCCATGAGTGAAAGGAACTTAGGAGAAGAAGACTGCGGGGATAGGAAGAAATGGCGATTAGGCGTCGGACAACGTAGAAGAACGTTTTAAACCGGCTAATATATAAATATATATACTTTTGTGGAAACTTGCTCATTATTAGTTTTGTTTACAATAACAGCGACAGTTTTAGATGGAGGTGATGATATTTGTCGTTGCGTTGCATGTGTTAAGTGAACATTTTTTTTTCACTTCATTCTTGTATGAAATATCAGACAGAGAGAAAATATTCATCTCCTTATCACCTGTCCTGATTTCCATGTTTTCATCGACGTGATTTGTTTTCTTGATATCATGTTTACCTATTCTTATTTGCAACTGTGGATCTTGGATTTTCTCACTCACTAATCTCTTATTCTCCATTAAAATTGAGTTTTTACTTTGACATTCCTCAAGGAGGGATCTCAAATAGGCAATTTCAAATTGTAGAATTCTTTTCTCAGTTTTTTCCTATGATTCCTGGTTTTGTAATTCATCAGATTCCGAGTTTTCATGCTGACAAGGGGTGTTTTGTCTGTTTGCTGCCTTAGTCAAGTACGATGCATAAGATATTTCATCGCATTTATTGAATCCTTCATAATCGGACACTTTACTAATGCAACATTTGCCCACTACGAAATTATCAATGAAAACATTTTGAATAGCGGAGCGCTCGTCAAAATCTTGACACATACATGATATGATATGCGATGGTGGCAGAAAAAAGCTCTCATTTAATCCTGATATCTCGTGCAAAAAATCAAATAACTGTTCTGAATACTGTCGCATTGTTGAATAAATAACAGCGATATTTCATAAATCATAACCAATGTACCTAAATTATGTTTTATTAGACTTGGTGTCGTCTCACGAGAACTGTGATATTCAGAAGGCATGTAATATTGTTTTTCCGTCGGATTCCCAACATTGTATATTACATTTTCGTATACCGTTGAAAGATGAAATAGAGATCTAGGAATCGAGGTACCCGTTCCTGAATTATTAGGGAGTAGATTATATTTATGAAGTTGAGTGTCTGAAGAAATAGGTGAAGAAGATAGTGGATCGGCAGTTAATGAATTTTATGAGGTTCTAAAGGCGGTCATTGTCAAATATCTGCAGAGAAAACTATCAAAAAATATAAATTTTTACCCTGGTTCTCGCCACAATTGAAATCTCTTGTATATGCAAAAAACTCGTCACATAAAATATATATTTTCATTAGAAATGGACTGTTTAAGATCCTTCGTATTTAGAAGCAAATTTGAAACTGAATTTGTCGTGGAATCTGGGGTAACTCAAGGCTCTTCCTTATCCTGTCTGCTATTTCTGCTCTTCATAAATGACATAAAGGAGATCATTGTGTATTTTTTTTTCCTACTGTTTACAGACGATATTGAAATTTCAAGATCATAAAAGCCTACGAAAATGTGAATTGCTACAGTTAAACCAAAATAATATTTCCAAATGATGTGTGGAAAATGGAATGAGTTTCAATATTCAATAGTGTCAACTCATTAGAATTTTCAGAATGCAATCTCCAATGATGTTTATATACAATTAGAAGGACGAAGCCCTGAGAACACTAAAATTGTAAAAGTTTTAGGAATCTACAGTGATCACTAGTTGGATTTTATTGCGCAGGTTCCAATAATAATACTGAGAGCTTTCAGAATGTTGGTCTCCATTAAGAGAAAACTGAAGGATTTCAGGAATTTATCCGCCCTGAAGACAGTACACATATATCACAAATGTCAAGAGAAATGTTGGATACTCCACGGAAATCTGGTCTCCATGTTACCAACTCCATCAAAATCACCTAGAGCGGGTACAAGTGAAATTTTTTAAATGAGTATCATTTGATATTGCCCGTCCTCCGGCGACTAGTAGTGATGATGAGATATACAATACTTTATCTTAAAAATCAATGAAAACTAGAAAGACTAATTTCGATATTATGTTGGTTTCGAAGATTTTGAACCATTAGATAAACTGTGAATATTTGTAAGGAAGAACAGGCCTTGGAACAAAACATCTGTCCCTAAGGTAACACCATGCATTCCATATCCCCCTCAATTCATCGAATTGAAGCATAAAAAATCCTATTGAGAGCCTCAAGAGAGGCTCATTGTGTTGAGGTCGTCTTATTCCATATATCAATTCTTAACTGAAACAATATCTTGACACTGCGTTTTATTGTATATTGGATTTTCAATCCTTATGTATTCTGCTATGTATTTTTTCTCTTATGAATTTCGTGAAAGTGATTATCCGTCAAAAATAATAAATAAATAATAATATGAGAGAATAGATCAATAAATAAAAAAATAAATAAATAAATTACAGAACATTTAATAACTGGAAGAACAACTCTGCAATCCACCACATCAATACGACAAACTACACCCTTTACAACTATCGTTCCGATCGATATCCACTTCATGGCCAGTGCCAGCGTAAAGATCACGATCATCTCTTTAAAAATAATAATGAATGGGAAACAATTCATTATCATCAACGGAAATCTGTAGCCAATTCTCAGTTAGACAAAAAAAATCGAAGTCACAAAAAAATATTACCAAAGGTTCTACACCTTCTTCGTCCCTTGACAAATGGAGTGCAGTAAAAAAGATCTTTTGACTTCAAAAATTGAATAATAGTTGATATTGACTCTGGAAAACTATATTTTTCATTTCAAATATTGAATTCAAACGAGTCTACTTGATGAAGACTATTAAAACAATAATCAAAAATACAGATTTCTTTGTGATAACTTCACATAATATCCTTGGATATATTTTTGTTGTCAATATCAACTTTCATTTAATTCTGGAAGTTACAAAGATGTTTCAAAGTATTTCATTTGTCAGAGAAAGAAGAAGGTGTTGAACTTGTGGAAAAATTGTTTCTAGGCACAATTCACTTAGCGAATGGGTCCATGTCTGCTAAATTCCATTGAAGTGAAGTGTATGTAAAGACAAGTAGTAAAATTTCGACATACAACGTAGAATAACTTCTACTGATGATTTTAAATCAAAAGATAAAAGATGAAAAACTGTGTCTCGTGTATCATTTTTGGATTTTATTTCATTTTGTTACTATTTTCCCAAGTTTTCAGTTCAATAATTATATGCCAGTTGAAATAAAAATTTGTCATTGGAGACAATGGAAAAATATCGTCGGATATCAATATCACTGTTTGCTTTACCTCGACTTGAATTTAAGAAGTGCTGAAAACGTCTGTGAGATGAGGAAAATGTTCGAAGAAAAAATAACCAATATAGAAAATATTGTCACACGCTCAAAAAACCATGGACAAGATACAAGATCGAAATCCTACGCAGAAGCAGCTGGAGAGGTGTTAGTTATTAAACCGAAGCAAAAACAAGAGAGCAAAGTAACGAAAGACGCTATTAAAAAGTCAATTAATCCTGCACGATTGGAAGTGGGTATCACTGAAATAAAAAGCATAAAAGAAGGTGGAATTATGATAAAATGTATCAATAAAGATGATATCGAAAAAGTCAGAAATGCTAAGGAGAAAAAGTACGATATAAGAATACCAGAACAACGCAACCCAAAAATGAAAATAGTAGGAATTGAGGAAGAATTTGATAAGGAAACGGTAGAGAATATGATAAGGAAACAAAATGCTCATATTATCAAAGAAAACCATGTTATTGATGTGAAGATAATCAAAAAAATGAAAACCAGATATATGGCAATTGCAGAATGTGATCCTTCGTGTTACGCACTTCTTATGGAAAAAGAAAATTTGAGCATAGGATGGTCTATCTGTAGAGTATATGAGTACGTTCCTGTGTTTAGATGCTATAAATGTGGAAACTTCGATAATAAAGCTGATGAATGTAAGGTAGAAGGTCGATGTCTAAGATGTACTGAAGTAAGTCATAAAACGGAAAATTTTTGTGATGCCCATTTTAAGTGTTTTAATTGTATGTCTATGAACGAAAAATTTAAACTGAATCTAGAAGTTGATCACAATATATTTGATATAAAATGTCCAATGTATTTGAAAAAGGTAGAATCAAAGAAGAAATATATTAAAATGTCGCAAAATGACGGAAAATAACAATCAAATGTATTTAATTCAAGAAGTTTCAAAATCATGCATCAAAATGTCTGTTCTATAAAAAATAAAATCGAAACTATTGAAGTCTTCCTGGAAAGTGAATATATAGATGTATTTTGTCTGACTGAACACCATCTTTCAACAGATCAATGTAATAGTATTTCTCTAGAAAATTATAAACTCAAAAGTATATTTTGTAGGAGTATAAAAAGCTGCGGAGGTAGTGCCATATTTTGCAGGAATGCTTTATTAAATAGTGTTAAAGAGTTAGATAGTATAAGAGAAATGTCTGTGGAAAATATAGTTGAGCTAAGCGGAATTGAAATTTCCACGACAAACACAAAAATATGTATTCTATCAGTATATAGGCCACCTAAGGGTGAAATGTTCACTTTTTTTGAAGTACTGGAGGAGGTTCTGAATTATATAAGCTCGAACAGCAAAACTAATATTGTGCTCTGCGGCGATCTTAACATTGATAATTTAGTGGACGCCACTGCGAAGAAAGAGTTAGGAGATCTTCTGTCATCGTTTAATATCATAAAATTAATAAACACGGCAACAAGAATAACAAAAAATTCTAGAACCGGTATTGATTACATATGTACTAACAATGCAGCAAACGTCTCGAATTGTCAGGTGGTGTTCAATGGATTGTCAGATCACTCGTCTCAAATATTAAGCATAAATAATAACATTGTAAACAAACCACCTGTTAAGATGAACAAATATGTAAGATTATTCACGGAGCAAAATTACGACAGATTTAGAAACTATATACGAGGGGAAACATGGGAGGGAATTTTAAATAGTCAAGATGTAAACAGAGGGTTCGGTCAGTTCGTTGATACTATGAAATACTATATTGATAAATCTTTTCCATTAAAAAAACACTCTTATACGAATATAAAATCCTGGATAACACCAGGCATTTGCGTATCTTCCAAACACTTAAAAGAACTATATAGAGAGTTAATAGATAGCAACTTTGATTCTGAATTACTTAATATTTCCAAAAAATATAAAACAGTTTATTCAAAAGTTATCAATGAAGCAAAAAGAATAAAAAATATAGAAATATTTCAGAATACAGAAAATAAGTCTAAGGCAGCATGGACGGTTATCAATAACAATATAGGTCAAAAAAAAGGTAAAAGTCATAAACCCCAGAAAGTTAAAACTAAAAATGGAATGATAGAGAAAACTAAGAGTATCGCTGACTGTTTCAACAATTTTTTTGTGAATATTCCGATTGATCTAAATAAGAGAATTCCGCAAATGACAGAGGCATTTGATATGCCATTGAAGGTGTCTGATTCAATGTTTCTCACACCAGTAGACGAGAGGTCAGTTATTTATGCTATAAAGAATCTCAAAAATTCATACAGTATCGGTGCAGACGAAGTAAATACCAAAGTATTAAAAGAATGTTCAGACTCCATAGCTACTCCTTTAGTACACCTCATAAATCTGACGATGGTTCAGGGTGTTTATCCGGAGATATTGAAACTTACCAAGATCGTTCCAATTCTCAAAAAGGGAGATCCTGAGATGGTTGAGAACTATAGGCCTATTGCACATCTGTTATATCTAAGGTGGTCGAGAGAATATTATTTGACAGAATCATCTTATTCTTGAACAAACATAAAGTATTTCATGATGCGCAACATGGATTTTTAAGGGGCAAGTCTACGATGACAGCCATATATGACTTTATGAGTGAGTTATATGACAGCGTGGATAGTAATATGAAGACACTAGGTATCTTCATGGATCTCAGTAAGGCTTTCGATCTGGTTGATCATCGGTTGCTACTTGAGAAACTGAAGTCTTACGGATTAAGAGGAAAAGTCAACGACTTTCTGAAAACCTATTTAACTGGTCGATCTCAAATAGTTGAAATTGATGGTGTGAGATCAGACTCGAAAAATGACAGAATTCGGTGTTCCGCAGGGTTCTGTGCTGGGACCTTCGTTATTTTTACTTTTCATCAACGATCTCCCAAATATAGATGACAAAGATCTTATTAAACTGTTCATAGATGATATAAGCTATTCGTGTAGACAGCGTAACAAAGAGGATCTAATAAAATGTGCTCAAGAGATGTTCAACAAATTTATGAGCTGGTTCAACAAAAATCGTCTATACCTCAACATAGATAAAACGGTCTTCATTCATTTTACTCCTAAAACTAAAAACAGCTCGGGATCGTTTCTCATAAAAAAAGACAAAAAGAGTATACATCAAGTTAATGAAACCCAATTCTTAGGTCTCTTTCTCGAAAATAATTTGGGATGGAATGCACATGTTGACTCGGTGTGCGGTAGTTTGTCGGCGGCGTGCTACGCCCTATATAGATTGAGGGAACTAACTAATTTCCATATAATGAAAACCTACTATTGTGCTCACATATATTCCAAAATAAAATATGGCATTATTTTCTGGGGCTGTACATCAGTCAGCTTAAGAGTATTTCGAATACGAAAGGACGGAGATATACACCATGTAAGCAACTGTTCATAACGAATGGATTACTCACTATGCCTTGCATATATATCATGGAAGTTCTAATGTTCACTAAACTAAATTTGGGAAATTTCAAGAAAAACAGAGATAATCATGATTATTCTACAAGGTATGGTGAAGAACTTTCTACACCTGGTCATAATCTCAAGATATTTGAGCAAAACCCAGCGTACATGGGTATTATTTTATACAATAAGTTGCCTCATTCTATCAAAAATATACAAAATTTTTATGTTTTCAAACGGCTTATAAGAAACAAGTTAATAGAGAAATGTTACTACTGTATTCAAGACTATCTGAATGATGATGGACTGCATTGATGTTTGTATTACTGTCACTGTATAATTTGTTGTTAATTTTTTTTATCACTTTTGCATTCAATGACCTGTCCCATATTGTATTGTCAATCCAGAGGATCAATGAATATTATTATTATTATTATTATTATTATTATTATTAAAGAGAGAAAACTGTATTTTGTTTTTTACTGAAACTCTGCTTTAAGAGCAAACATTACAAACGTGTTTGTGATTTACGTCTCGGCAACACAGCCACATGCAACATTCAACCTCATTAATACCTGAAGGTCAATATACCTTCTCACTATCTGCCTAATTTCATGTTTCCAATAACCGCGAGAAATATTGGAAATGGGTGAAATTCAGGAGAAAACGGGGTGTCGTTCTGCAGGCTTCAGTGATTATTCCTTGAAAATGTTTTTTTCTGTAATGTACTCAATTCTTCAGAGAGAATACGCAATTTCAGTTGGATTTCCATTTTTCAATGCATTTCTGATTCAATTTTTCCGAAAATTCTTGAATATGAGAAAATCTAGAAAAGCACTGACGTTAAGTCAGCAGTTTTTACGCCCTTGTTCACATTGCAAAATTGTGAAATTTCAATGAAATATAGAAATTTCTAAAAAAAAAAAAATTTTTCTTTGAATTTTCCCATGTATAATTCTTCTCATTGACACTGTTCATCTTTCCACCAAGTTTCATTTCGACCAGATAAATATATTTAGAGTTATTGAAAAATCAAAATTTTAGATGGCTGTAGCACAAAAAAACATACGAACCGAGATATTCAGGATCTCAACCTTACTTGAAAATTTCAGGACTCTAGGTCTTTCCTTTCGAGAGTTACAGCGTACACGGCCGGCCCGATGGCCGGCCGGACGGACATAATTAATTTTAACCACGGATTCGTCATCAGTGAGTCCAACCTAGACGTTTGTGACCAATTTCAGCTGAAAATTCGAAAATTACAGACATCGTGACGAAATGATAACGCGCTGTTCCCCAGAACAAGCGCGCAAAAAGTTGGACCATTTCGCATTCTCACAATTTTTCCAACCATTTGCACCCAAAAAAATTTTTGAAAAAATCGAGCTCTAGCCTCCAAAAGTCAACCCGTTTTATTCGTGGCACTGTGTGCTCTTGAGTCTTCAATATCTCATTTAAATTGAATCCGGATTCTGAATACGAGTGAACAGCACGGAAGCCATTCGATTCCCATTTCTGAAGAGCTTTGCAAACTTATGTTCGCAAAGGTAGTCACTCAAAACAATACTTGATGAACTAAATGAAGGGTCGAGTTATGAAATAAAATAAACTTTTTCGAAAGATCCCATAAAAATACTAGGCAAAGTTTGTTGCCCCTCGATCTATTACCAGAATTTCCCGAGGGACATTGGAGCGTTCCGAGGCAATTTTCACGATTCATATTCCGCCAGAAAGTTTGGCAAAAAATGGTTCATATTTTATATGGGAGACAACGTAGAAAATATTCGAATTTCTTCGGATTCCTTGCGAGAACGAAAATAATTCGCCGTTATTTTTCACAAGGGATTCAACCAAGCTCGTTATTTCTATTACACTCAATAACCGAATTCGGGCAATGGCCTAATAAATGTGCAGGACTATTTTTGAGCAACCAATATATACCAAACCCAAAATTTTCCCTCTATTCAGGTAATGAGGATTACAAAACGAGCTGAACTTGATTCCTGAATTCAAGTTGCACAAAAATACTAGTGTGCATTTTCGATCGATGTGTTCTGAGACCTAATTCTTGAATGTGATGGTATAACGTTCTCTATCATTCCATCAAAAATGCAACGTGTTTCCTTGACAACAGCGTCGACACGCCTATTTTATCCCATTCTCGATTCAAGAATAGGGACTCTGATCGTTTCATGAGACGAACAAACATATGTTGCTCGATTCCGAATAGAATAAATAGTGAACAGTACTGAAGTGAGGTGTGAAGCTTTTACGCACTTGTTCAAATTTGTTGCCAAACCGGCCATCTTTTCACGTTTTGAGCCGCCAGAAGAATCTTTACCTCACGGAGTTTTGCATGGACCTCAAAATATCGGTCGAGTAATAGACTTCTATGCGATCCGATCTGTATTTTGCGAAATATAGAAAGAGAACATGTTTGAATGGAAATCTTTATTTAAGAAATCATTGGGCAAATTTCAACCATGTCCGAACTCCACCTTCGTAAATAAACTGAAAAACTACTTTACAAATATCAAGACTCAAAATCGTTTCTTTCAGAGTTTATTGTTTTCTGACAGATCTAACGCCGATAGTGAACAAAATAACTTTTGGAAGAATCTACTAAAATCGAGATCATTTTTCGTTTCCGATTGAAAACAAATACTTCAACGAAATATTATAGCTTGAATGTTCATTCGGAATTTTGTGAGGACCAAATGATTAGTAGATCGCAAAACATGGAATATTTGGAAAAAAAATCAATAATTTTTAAATTGATACAATGGAATTTATCATCAGTTTCGAGAGAATTTATAAATCAACAATTGCCAATTAGCTTACAACTTTCATCAATATTTCCTTAGATATTCCGAATCTAACAACGATACCTACATAAAAAATAGCCCAAACTCTCACATATTTTTTCCAATATGTCCGAAAATTAATACACGATCACTCTGAAATTTGAATCAATGTTGCTGAATATTGACTTCAAGATCTTTTTCAAATTTCATTGAAATCGAATTGGATGTATTTTATAGAAAGAGTTCAATGAATATTGGAAAATTTTCAAAAAAAATAATTTTTTCGATTCATTATCTTGAAGATCCTCACGGAATTAAGCGAAAAATTTCGCAGCGATATTCTATAACTTTACTATTCACAATTTCAATCGCGTTTCTCAGTTTTTCAGGAAATGATACTGCGATTAGTACTTTTTGCGAAATCGATGGTCTAACTAATTGCAAATTGGTACAAACACGTTCTGCCCATTTTGCCCACTGAAGAATTTGATGGCGAAATTATGGCCCCAAACCAAATCTGAAAATTTCTTTCGAAAACACACAGACTGATGGCTGGACAGAATTGAATGAGAACACAGATTCTTCATCAGTATTCCTAGTTGATCAGGATAATTTTCGGCGGAAATTCTGTATTTGGCCTAAACGATATCTCGCCGATTCCCTAAACAAGCGCGGTAAAAATGGTTATCGCATTAAGGCGGACAAATAATATTGATGATGTTGATATTATTGATGTAAAATTCTAGAAAAGCTTTGACATAAGGTCAGAAGCTTTTACGCACCTCAATTTCGTTGCCAAAGCGGTCACCTATGACTTGTTGACCCTGCCAAACGCCAAAACTCTTTAAGATGGCTATAATACTGTAGTTTTTCAAGCTTATCAGCTTCAGTTGTATCGAGAGAAAAATTAATATAAGTTATATAGTTACTCTAGAAATAAAAGAAATTGAACTGTTAGAAATATGGGTGCTGAATTCCCATATAAATGTAGTATAGTACATTTTGCTGCTATCGGAATTGTTGTGTTATTAATAGTTACTAATGAAGTACCGCAGAAAGTCGAAGATAATTCAATAATTCACAAAAATTTGACTAGAAACTCCGCATTTAATAGGTGCCATTTTTATCGACTGTCAAGTTAAAAATGGCACTATTTGTATTACGAATAATTACTTGCGAGGCACTTTTTGAACAGGAGTAAACTAGTTACTGAAAACTGAGATATTTTTTCATTCAGATCATACGACAGACGAAATTATTTGTTACCAATAGTTTCTAACTCTATTGAGATTAATAAAGAATTCATGAAAATAAGGGTGCTAAGTCAGTATGTTTAAAGGGCTTTCTTAAAATATATAGTGGAAGATTCTAGCAGGAACTTATGTGTTACAATAAGTTACTAATGAAATACTATTGAAAGCAAAACAATTGAGAATTTCAGAAGATGGGGGTACTAACTTCATAGGTGGTAACAATAACAATAACCTTTATTCAATTCATAGGACATTTGAATGTACAAGAATAAATGTCAAAAAAAAAGCACAAAAGTTAAAGGGTTACATTCCTTTCCCTCTCACAGAAATCCATAAATTCTTCTATATTATATGGTTCACATTTCATTATAAATTCATCTAATTTTTTAATAAACAAAATTTCCCTATTTACATTACGAAATTGCTTTGGTAGGACATTATACAATTTAATACACATATACATAGCATTATTGTGGGTCACAGTTAAAGAGTGTACTGGATAGAGATATTGATCAATTTGCCTTGTTTTTAAATTATTATTTTTGAACTTATCGAATAATTCTTTGTGCTGCAGAAGAAACTTTATGCAATTATAAATGTAAAGTCCAGTCAAGGTATGTATTCTGTGAGCACGGAAAACACCCCTGCATGTTTGCCTGTATTTCATACCAAATATAGATCTTATCATCATTTTTTGCTTAACAAATAGGCTTGATATAAACGAACTATTGCCCCAGCACACAATACCATAAGACAGGTTAGATTATAAACATGAAAAATAAACAACCCTCAATGTAGGAATATCTACAGACTTTTTCAAAACATTTATGGCATACAAAGACGAATTTAATTTCTTGTTCAACTGATCTACATGATTTTTCCACTTCAATTCGCTGTCAACATGAATACCCAAAAATTTAGTCGAACCAGCAATTTCTACATTAGTGTTCTCCAAAACTACAATACTTGGTAACTGAGTTTTTGATCTAGAATTATGAAAAATTACACATTCCGTTTTTCCAGCATTTAATTTCAAGCCATTCATGGAACACCAGTCCTTCATATCGACAAATGCGTTATTCAATCCTTCAACCAATTTTATTAGATCATTTAGTAATTTCAGTATACTGGTATCATCAACATACAAAATCATATTAAGCAACTGACTAATATTGAAGGGCAGATCATTGATGTAGAGAATGAAAAGGAGTGGACCTAAAATGCTGCCCTGTGGCACACCACGAGTGATCTCTTTTTCTTCAGATATAAAAATATTGTTATCAACATTAATACGCACTTTCTGTTTTCGGCCTTTAAGATATGATTTCATTAACTTGAGTTGATTGTCTCGAATTCCATAAGCTTTGAGTTTCTTTAAAAGTATATCATGATCAACGCGATCAAACGCTTTAGATAAATCCAGAAATAAACCAATCGGAATTTTGCCTCTCTCTAAAGCTTCTATAACTTTTTAAGTTAGTTCAAAAACTGCAGTTGTTGTATTTTTCTTATTCATGTATCCATGTTGGGCTGGGCAGAAAATTTCGTGTTTTCTGAAAAACTTAACTAGACGATTGGCCAAAAGCTTTTCAAATATCTTAGAAGAAGTTGTTAATAGATTAATCGGTCGGTAGTTGCCAAGATATCCTCAGTACCAGACTTATGTATAGGTGAAACAATTGAAACCTTAAGTGCACTTGGAAATATACCAGTTATAAATGCCTTATTAATGATATACTCTAATGGCTCAACAATCAAGTGAATAACCTTTTTTATGATAAAATTAGGAATTTGATCATGACCTGATGATAAAGAATTTTTCAATTGCTGGACTACTCTAATAATCTCCTCTGATTCAATTTCAAAAACAAAGAAGGATCCACTTACGTGCTTCAATCGACCATTGTATTCTGTTTGTGGTATCATTACATTATTGGAAGCAACATTGACAAAATAGGTGTTGAAATCTTCCACTAGTAGTTTTGGATTGACAGATGGTAGAGCTTGTTTTTTGGAACTACCTTTACCAGTTAATGATTTAATCAATTCCCAAGTTGTTTTAGTCTTATTATCAGAGCATATGATCTTGTTTGCTAAATAGTTTTGTTTTTTTTCAGTAATCTTCTGATCATATTGCTTTTTGAATGTTTTGTATTGTTGAATATATTCTGGTTCATTAAGTGATAAGACATAAAGTAAATCAAGTTTCTGCCTCAAATCAGAAATCTGAGGATCATTTTTATAACTAACATTACATTTATTAGAAATGCGCTTACTATCTGTTGTAACCGTAACAAGTGAAAAAGAACTGTGAAACATATTGCCAAAATTATCAGAAAAGAAATCCCACATCTCATCGACCTGTTCATCACCAAATACACCTAAACCACTCCAGTCAAAAGATGCTAAATCACTCATAAATTTATACAAATTCTTATCGTTGTATTTTCTAATCATTTTCTTGTAAGCTTTGTGGTAGGATGCGTTTTTAATTTCAAAAGACATCAATTGTGCCAAATGGTCAGATAAATGCGGTTGAACTACTTGAACTGTGCATTCCTCTATATTGGTAAAAACATTATCGAGACAAGTAGACGAGTGATGTGTAATTCTAGTTGGCTCTCTTACTAGCATTCGCAAATTGAAACAATCCATAATTGTTGTCATGGCATAGGTATTATTATTATTTTCTATAAGAAAATCAAAGTTGAAATCTCCTACAATAATGACTCTGTCGTTATTTTCCAAATTAATAATATTCAATATTTTAATTAGCCTTTCAAAAAATATGTCTGCACTAGCATAAGGTGGTGTATCCGGCCTATAAATACATAGTAACATTAATTTGAAATCACCCATATAGTTGGATTCCAAAGCACAACATTCAATAACTCCTGAAACAGAGAATTTAGAAATATCTGACCTGTCTTTGCATAAGAATTCATTCTTAGCATAAATAACCGATCCTCCATGTAGTCTATCCTTTCTGCAGTAACTGGTTACTTTCATATATCCATTAATATGGTAGCTGTCAAGTTGCTCTTCAGTTTGCCAATGTTCTGTTATTGCTAGAAAATCAATGTTGGTGTCCTTGATGAAATCCAAAAGTGCATTATATGATGTATTCAAGCATTGTACAGGGTGATTCATTAAGGTTGGCCACCGGCCGTATCTCGGAAACCGTTTATCCTATGACTTCCGGAAAAAAAATCTAATGACAAACTCGGCCCCTAGAAAATGATTAAAAATATTTTCAAGTTCGTAGTTCCTCACTAGAGGGCGCAATCTATCACTTGTAAAATATAATCTCATTTTTTACGAAATATTCTCCAGCTAACAGTGGTAAAGAATAATAAAATAAGAATCTACTCTTTCTATTCAACAACTTTTGTTACAGTAATTTTTCTATATTATCTATTTTTTAGTGATGGGATGGATAAACTTTTCTTCACGAAAAAAACATTCTTACTCCTGTATGGGTGAACCGATTTTCACGTAATTAGATTTCATTCGAAGGCCATCGAAAGCAGATCACAGAAACATATGACAACAATATACCGGGTGATCCAATTGAAAACTACAGACTGTTTTATGTCACTTCGCCCTATTTGTGCGTTTTACTGGAAAATTTCAAATGCAATGCTATGATTCTAACCGAGTGAGAATAAGCCAAGCATTATCACCTACTGACTTTTTAAAATCGCTGACAGATATCATTGGTCGTTTCGGAGTTATTGACATTTTTGTAAATTTTGATAAGTGTTGACCAACCCTGAGAAATGCTGGAGGACTTGAGTTATTTCATCTCTAAACAATTAGATGAAAGGAAAAAACTCTTCAAAACAACGAAACAAGCTGATTTAGAACCAGTAAGCTTTGGCGATACTGTTCATTTTCGGTATCTGTAGCTGTAAAAGTTTTTTAGGACGATTGCAAACCACTATTTTATGATGCCCCATTATTCAAACGAAGAAGCATATGATATGCTTAATGTTCATTTTGAATGTTTAGAAAATGCAGTAGCTGAAAGGGGATACCCGATACGATATCCTGAAAGACGTCGTCATTCCAAAAGGGTATTCAAAAGATTGACACGAAGAGTGCGAGAAACTGGTAAGGTTCAATTCTTGGAAGAAAAAATAGAAAACGTAGAAGCCGTAATGAGGATAATGTCATAAAAGTTTTGGCTTATTAACAAGACAAAGGTGCTTGAAATTTCAACGGAAGATCTTCCAATTCTTTTAGAAAATATTGCTATTCAAACCAGGTTAGATATGTGCTATCAACAAGATGGTTGCCCGGCGCATTATGCTGCTAATGTTAGATAATATTCAAATAACGTCTTCTCAAAGAGATATATTGGACAAGGGAGTATTTTTCCATGGCCAGAAAGATCACCCGACCTCACAGTATTAGATTTTTATTTTTGGGGGAGGATAAAGACTTAATTTTCCGAACACCCGCCCCTACAAGTGAGGATATTCAAAATAGATTTCGACAGGCAGCTTCTTCTCCTACTGAAATTGTGGCCAGTGTCAACTCTACGAAAGAAAAACTAAATTTATGTGTGTAAAATATTTTTTTTTAAGTTTTAAATATTTGAATTGATTAGGTGTAAGTGTTGTTTTTCTGTTCAAATATTTTCGTTGTTGCTGATTTTTGTTTTATTTTATCGCATCATTGTTATTTTATGTGTGTTGAGTATTTTGCTGCGTTGTCATGACGCATAAAGTCACTTCCTTGTTAATTCAAGCTCACAGAAAGGATCAACATTGATCAAAATTTACAAAAATGTCAATAACTCCGAAACGACCTATGATATTTGTCTGCAATTTTAAAAAGTCAGTAGGTGATAATGCTTGGCTTATTCTCAATCGGTTAGAATCATAGCATTGCATTTGAAATTTTCCAGTAAAACGCACAAATAGGGCGAAGTGACATAAAACAGTCTGTAGTTTTCAATTGGATCACCCGGTATATTGTTGTCATATGTTTCTGTGATCTGCTTTCGATGGCCTTCGAATGAAATCTAATTACGTGAAAATCGGTTCACCCATACAGGAGTAAGAATGTTTTTTTCGTGAAGAAAAGTTAATCCATCCCATCACTAAAAAATAGGAAATATAGAAAAATTACTGAAACAAAAGTTGTTGAATAGAAAGAGTAGATTCTCATTTTATTATTCTTCACCACTGTTAGCAGGAGAATATTTCTAAAAAAATGAGATTATGTTTTGCAAGTGATAGATTGCGCCCTCTAGTGGGGAACTACGAACATGAAAATATTTTTAATCATTTTCTAGGGGCCGAATTTGTCATAAGATTTTTTTTCCGGAAGTCATAGGATAAACGGTTTCCGAGATACGGCCGGTGGCCGCCCTTAATGAATCACCCTGTATATTAATATGTGCGACTTTGAATATTTCTGAATTGCATTCTGAGAGTTGTTTCAGGTGTGCAGACTGTTCTTCTTCCATTGAAAAAAATTTCTGAAACTGAATTCCCTGACTACCACTCCTTCAGGCCAAAATGTTTCATCACAAATTGACTTGAAATCTTCTTCTTCTGTGACACCAATTGTGAATGCTGAATTCTCACCCTTCGTCTCAAGTTTCTTAACCTGAAGACCTTTAATTTCTTTAGTTTGCTTCATATAATCTTCCACATCTTTCACCGTTATTTCCTTTCCTTGAATTTTTCCCAGATATATCCATTTCCTTTTCTTTGCTCCATGTAGGGATGTCTGACCAGACTTTGTACCAGTGCAAATAATTTTATTGAACTGTTTACCTTTTTTCTTTCTGGTGACAGTTTGCCATTCTCTTTCATTCTGTTCAATATTATTCTCAGAATCTCCATCGCTTGTAGTTTTCGATATGTTATTTTTAGTGGTTTTCATAATTTCACTAAAATTTTTCTGAGTTTGTTTAGGTTTCCCTTGATTTTTAACCTCAATCGATATTCCATCAGAGTTGTTTACCACTACTCTGTGACAATTCGCTGACATCTCCGTTTTAAGATTTCGCGCCTGTTCCATAGAATTGGATACGACAGAGCCGGAGGTTGAACTTGAAGTCGATATCTTATCATGAAAAGTCATGTTTACCGGTTTTTTCACTATATTATTACCTGTTCTTATTTGATCTTCGAGGCTTGATATTTTTTTTTTCAACAGATAATTATTCTCAATCAAGATTATATTTTTACTCTTCGTTTCTTCTAGTAGTGATTTTAGATAATCAATTTCAATGCGAAGCATCTTATTTTCCATTTTCGTCGAAATTTCATCGTGTATTTCACCATCCTCTGCTGCAACGTGATGGCAGGCTGTATTTTTTTTGCCAGCTGCTTTTTTCAAACATGAAGGATGAAAAATATAATCACATTTGAAACATTGTACAAATTCACCGACCTTACGTTTGCAGTAATCGCAAATATTTTCTGAATTCTCGGATTTCTCGGTAACCCACGGACTCGGAGCCCGTTCGCTTGATACATCTTCACTCAACGACATCTTGACAACGAATCCATATTTTCCGTTTTAGGTTGAGTTACGAACGGAGTTTTTGTGCTACAACAAGTTGATAACAGAAATCTCTCGGAAGCAAATGAGAAATATAGAATTTCCGAGAAGGTGGCTGCTGATTTCGCTATTGAGGGGTGTCTGTAAGTAAGGTTACAAACAAAAATTTTTGTGTTACATATAGTTTCCAACTACTATCCGAAGCAAAAGAGATAAATAGAATTTCTGAAAATGGGAAAAGGTTGGGTTGAAAACGAAATTATTTGGGTTGAGAATAGCTACTAACGAAGTTTTATACGAAGCAAAAGGGACATAAACGGTCTCTGAAAATGTGCCTGATAACTTCGCATTTTTATCGTTTCATCACATCATTCGTGATTCTCGCATTTGGAGCCGAAAATGGTCTCAATCGATTGGGTTGAATTCCCATCGGAAGAATCCATGGTTAAATTCAACTCTATCCGTCCGTATGTGCCCTAACTCTGGAAAGAAAGGACCTAGCGACTTGAAATTGACGAAGTAGGTTTGTCCAAATATTTCAGTTGATTTCGTTAATGGGTAAAATCGGTAGAATAGTTTCGGAGTTAACTCCAGTTGAAATTTTTGGGTGAATTTCCCGATATCTCATGAGTCATGAGGAACTAATTCGATTTCATGAAACCTCTGCTGATAGTTCGATAGTTTACGCGCAACTAAGCGCAAAATTTCGTGTGAATTCGGTACTCAGAAAATTTAAGAAAAAAATATTCAAAAATGTATTAAAATTTTTGTTGAAAACCTTTTTTTCCTCGGAAACTGTTGGATAGATTTCAACGAAATATGGCACACACCTTATTTTCAGTATTCAACAACTATGTTCAAGATTTCAAGAATATGGCAAATTTCGATGGTCTTTTTAATTTCAACGTTATTTCCGCAATATCTCGAAAAGTACTGATGCAAACAGATTGAAACTTTGTTATCATTTGAAAACTACCAAAGCGCAACTAAGTGCTCTGATTCAGTTCTTAGAAAATAAAGAAAATATTCTAAAATTTTCCACATTGTTGAAACATTTTTTCTCGGGGACTATCGCACAAATTTCTATGAGAATGCCGTATACTTTGAGGTCAATCTTGAACAAGTATATTTCAAATTTCAATATGATCCGCTGTTTATTATTATCGGAAAAAAAAATAATATTGTTAATTGAAATGTCGAGGTATTTTTCTCAATATCGCAAGACATATAGATGCCATCAGATTGAAACTTTGTAGTTAGTTGAAGAATTTCTACATGCTACATAATACGAAATTCCGTATGAATATTGTCCTGACAATTTTTTTTGAAATCATTATTCGAAAATTCTCGTCATTTTTGTTGAAAATTTTTTTTTCGGGGACTATTGATAATATTCGAAGGAAATTTGGAACAGATCTTGAAGTTGATATTCACCAATGATACTTCTGATTTCGATTAATCCGATATCCATTCAAGGAAAAAAGTATGTTGAATTTCGTTGTTATTCGAAATATTGAGGTTATTTCCTCAATATCTAAAGTAGTACTGACGCGATCAGATTGACATTTCGTATCTAAGTGTAAAATACTGCCGCTCAACATAACGAAAAATGTCTTGAAGATCATAATGATGAAAGAAAAAGTTTTTATTGACCAGATTGGCTTTTGAAAACCATTAATCAGACGCAATAAAATTGGGCACAAACTTTCAAGTCATTGTTCAGCAAGAATTCTTCAAATTTCAGTTGGCTGAGATATTCATTTTGGGAGATATTGGAGAAGAAATATGTGAAGTTTCGTGGTTTTTTGGAATGTTGGAGTAATTTCCTCAATAACTCATGAACAACGTACGTTATTATTTCTGCTGTGTTATTGTCCATGATATATATAAAAACGAGAGGTATCGTAGGGAGTTGGACAACTGATTCAAGCTGTTATCATTTTGTCGGAGTTTCGGAACCGATGGTTCCTTTATCGAGACTGACATATTTATTAGATTGATAAAATAATTACTACATGAGAAATGAAACAGATATAACCTCGTTATAAAATTACAAGATCTTAAGTTATTTGAAATTTTGGACAAATCAAGAAATTAAAATGATAGCCTGCGATCGAGTAGCAATCAACCATCTGTCTTACGTCACAAATATTAAAATAGACATAAATACAATGACATATATCAAAACAATCAAGCTTATGGTCTCATAAAATTGTTACCTAACCAGTAGATTAGGCAACCAGTTAATCACATACCACAAACAAACTCAAACATAAATGAATAAATTAGGGTATAAAATTATCTTATCAGTCATATAACTACTGTATTATCCCGCCCTTTTCGACCCCATCTACCTACACTTAAAACCCACCCACGGGCAAAACGCTGTGATCGTCTAGTAAGAGGAATAGGACTCTACGTTGTGTTCGCAACCCAAAATACTTTTATTTCCAGAAAATGAAAGAGAATATTGATGGGAAGTTCAGGTTAGAATAAATAAAACAACAATTTGGCTATTCGGTGGGGTTCTCTTGCAGGAGGAAAAAGAATGTCTCAGAAAAACTCCCAACCGATGTTCATTATAATGTAACATTAGGAACAAGTAGCAGTGAATGTAGAAGTCAATTAAGCTCGGACAATCAGTGATAGCAAATCTCTTATGAATGAAGCAGAGAACCATGAAGGTGGTCCAACAGATAAGTTTCCTTCACAAACCTCACTCATAGGAATACCTTTGCCAGTAGTCAATAGGTGAAAGCTGGGCAACTCAAATATTGCTCGCTCCTAAGGACTAACCAGACCTTGGATCGAGACCGGATACGTTAGTATTCTAGACAACAAGCACTGACCATTCACTCATAATGAAAACTGATGAAATCCTTAACGATCGTAGAAATACCTTGAACAGGATGACCGATATTAATTTAGATTATAACTTCGTAATGTCTTGGTGCCACTACATAATAGTTGAGATTTTATAAGGGCAATCAGAATGGAAGAGCTTGTAGTAATCGTAATAATGTAACAAAGACTTACTTGGTTTAAAGCAAATATAGAACAAGTACACTATGCCAAGATGGCTGCCTTCTATATCATCCTTTGTTTCTTGTTATTTCGAAGAGGGCTGTCTACACTTACTTGATTCAATTGTGAATTTCCAAGAACTGAATAATTGCCCGCGTTCCGTTTATCTACCTTTTTTGGTTCGATTCTCGGCCATTGAAAAATCAACGTTCCCTTCTATGATTGGGGAATGGATGAACCCTGAATAAATGAATGAATGAAGCGCAGTTTAGCATATAGGCGTAGTATTTAAAAATACGAAAATATTATGATTTAAAAACCGGGTACAGTACACTACAATGTTCTACGTTGATTATATTTAAACCCCGTAGATAGTTGAAGAATACCAATGCACAATTTTTCGAGGATCGTACCGGCAGAACATTTATCACAAACTATTCATCAGATTTCAGAGCAATTTAGCGCAGACCGTGGAGTCGCTATTCAGAAACAGTCTTGAAAATGTCAGTTTTATCGTACTTATATTAATCTTCGAAAGGATTTGAAAAGAGATTGTTGATTGTTGTGCCACGTCGAATAATAAAAGAATTGAATTTAACAAATTTGGCTGACCAACGAATGATGAGAGATATAAAATTTGTTTACAAAATTATAAATACCTTTGATTGCTGTGAACTGGTGAATATGCTCACCTTCAATGTGCCATCATACTGCACAAGAAATAAATTTCTATTTTATATGAATCAAAGTTCAACAAATTATCTCCTGAATTCCCCTTTAAGTAGATGTTGTAGATCGTACAACTCGCTCTCTAACCTTGTTGTTCTCGACCCTTTTTCGGATTCCTTGCTTGCATTTTCTGGTGTTTTGAGACGGTTCTTTAGAGGCCATTGTTGAGAAAAAAAAAAAAAAAAAAAAAACTTTTCCGCATTTTGGTTTGTATGTTGGATATGAACTTTTCTTAATATTGAGCACCATTGTATTAATAGTTCATTAGTGAGAACATAATCTGGATCCGTCCTGTCATGTATTCCATTGAAATAAATAAATAAATAAATTTCTTGGTTATTTCCTGAATATCGTTGTTATTTCCGAAATACCTCAAGAAATTCTGATCTGATGATAAAGAAACTCGGTAACTAGTTGCCAATAGCTGATCACTTAATGTGTGGAATTTCGCGAGCATCATTCAATTAGGTCAATAAGAAATTATTTCATCATTTTTCTTTCCAATATTTTGTAGATGGTGGTCTAATAATCATATGATCCTCAAGAAATTTCGCATGAATCTTCAAGCTGCCATTTTAATTGAAGTACTGGATATCATTTCGACAAGATTTGTAGTTCTGAAAATATTGGAATATTTAAATTTTGAATGGACAACCATTAGCTGGATTTTACTAATTCGCGAATTAGGCAGTAAGGGCGGTCGTAAACACAATTTCTTCTTGAAGAAAGGACCCAGTGACTCAAAATCTGTACGGTCGGTTTTCTGTTTTATTACGAGGGTCGAATTTGTAGATTGTGAAATTCGCCTAATGATTCAGTAGATTCAGGCACCCACCCATTCAAAATTTAATTTTTTCAATATTTCCAAATATACGTAAGTTTGGTGGCGTCAATTTGTGAACAGGTGAGAGGTGCTTTGAAATTTGAACAAGCGCGTTAAAGCTCCTGACCTCACGTAGGTGCTACCATAATTTTTTGAATTTGATTTTGGAAATAACTAACAATGACATCGATCACAGTAACACGAAATTGAACATATTTTTTCCCGATATCTCCCAAGATGAATAATCCAATCAAATTGTGAAATTTGATTTGATTGAACTATTTTTGAATAGTGACCTTGAGGTTTTTGACAAACTCCATGGTAAAGTTATGAATAGTTTTCGAAAAAACAATTTCTTCGACAGAAATCTCGATAGTTATGCGTTGACATTACTTCTGAAGAAGTTTGATTTTGAGAACCTCACTTCTTTTCGAGATTTTGAGGGAGGGAATCATCTCAATCTTTGTAGAAGCCAAGAAATTTGACATAGTTTTTTTTCGATTTCTCTGCAGATTAATATTCACTGAAACTGAAATTTGGAGCACTATTATTATATTTTGACTTCAAGGTCTGTGTCAATTTCCATTGAATCCTGATGAATATTTTTCAGAAAAAAATTCGAAATTTTGTTCTAGTCGATGGAAACTATTTTTGACTCAAAACTTGGAAATCACTGGGCAAAACAATAACGTTTTTGTTCCTTAAACAACCGCGTAATGCAAGAAAATATATTTTTGCTCAGTATGTTTTATGGAATTAAATGAATATCTGATCGAGTTGAAATGTTGTTAAATATCGACTTCAAGGTATGTGCCAAATGTCATCAAGACTTATTAGTAGTCCCTCGAAGAAAAATGTTTTCGAAAATCATCTGTTTGAAATTTTTTTAACGATTAGATCATCTTTAAACAGGTTGAGCGTTGGAATACTTCATTTCATTACGAAGCTCCAATCTAATCGCAGTAATTAAGTATGGAACAAATCTCAAAATTCCGAATTGTTATAACTCCGAAACCTTTCGGCGAATCTTGCCCATTAACGAACTCAACCGAGATTTTCAGGCCTCGAACATAACTAAGAATTTCAAGACTCTAGGTCTTTTCCTCAGAAGTTGAAACACACACGGTCGGCCGAACAGAATTGAATTTGAGCACGGATTCTTCATCAGGAAGTCCAACCTAATCGTTAAGGACCAATTTCGGTAAAATATTCGATAATTTCAGACTTTGTGATGAGACGATATCACTTTGTTGCCCAGAACCATGTGATTAGAATATATAAGATATTTATGAACTAAATCTTTAAGTTTTGAATAAATTCAGTGAAATGATCGAGAAATTGTGTACGAATTTGCGAAACAAGTTCCGCCTTGTCATGATCGGATCGATATGAAATTTGAAACACTTCTCAAGTAGTGACCCGAAGGTCTGCGCCAGTCTGTAGTATCATTGCTCAAGTAAGGATGGTAATAGTCTAGCATCAGCTACAAGGATGATTCCGATACACTTTTCATATGCTACTGGGGAGTACCGATAAAACTTCCAGGAAATCACCACATGAAGCATGGAGTTTGAACAGACGACTATAATACGTCGATTGACGATCTATTAACACCACTGGCTTGTACTGTAAGATCCATTAATCGCTTCGACTATTGACCAGCAGATACCGCGAAAGGTTGATGCAAACAAATGTTCAAAACTTCAGATCTTCTGTTCAGAAAAATTAAAAAATTGCATATCTGATTGGACTGAAACAGAGTCTTCGATTGTTCTGTGATGATTAGAGTGAAATTTCAACAGAATGGAAGATATGTTTTCTGAAATATATGAATTTCTAAAATGGATTGTCTGAATTTCTCTTTCTATTTGTTCCTCAGGAGAATCAGGAAATCTGAAACGATGTACTCGGTTCTGAAATGACGACTTAGAGATTTCAGTGGAATTCAATCGGAATATGAAAATTTTTCGAAAAAATTACTTTTTTTCTAATTTATCTATAGAAAATTCTACTCATTGATACTATTCATTTACAAACCAGGTATCATATCGATCAGACAAATATTTTTCGATTAATAGAAAATCAAAATTTCAAATCACTATAACACAGAAACCATTCGGCAGATTTGGCGCATTAACCAACTCAACAGAGATATTCAGGATCAAAACCCAACCTGGGAATTTCAAGACTCTAGATTCCTTCTTTCGAAAGTAAGAGCACACACAAGGACAGAATCAAATTAGACCACGGATCAACCTAGTTCAACCTAGTCGTTTGAAACCAATTTCAGCTCTAAATTCCCAAATTACAGACATTGTGACGGAACGATAACGCGGTGTTCCCCAGAACAAGCGCGTGAAAATGGGAACACGGGTAAATCCGAACCAGATATGTGCAAAATATTCAAGAAGCAGAGACAGATGGATGATTGATATAGCACGTTTGGTAAACAATGTTTATAAAGTAAACTCGAGGAAAACATAACTTTTTTTTTATCAACGGCCAGAAGCAGCAGAATTTGGTACCGGAGGTTTGGATACTCAAGCCACCAAGATTGACGGAAGCTAGGGCAAAATGTAATTAATTAATGAATGATTTGACTCATCAATGTATACCATGTTGCGAAAGTTAACATGCCCGAGATAAATTTTAAAACAAGGAAAATTGAGCAGTCAGCTTTGCAGATTCTACACCCTGTAATTTGTTGTTCCATGGAGACGATTCCTCTTGGAGGTTCCACATACTTTTATTTGTTTTTTGACTATTACTCAAGAATGACATGTACGTATTTTCCGAATAGTAAATCAGATGTCTTCGGATATTTTAAATACTTCAAGGCATTTGTTGAGTACCAATAAAAATATTTAGATCAGATAATGGTATAGAATTTTGCAGCAGAGAAATGGAAAAGTATCTAGCGAATAATGGGATAATTCATCGAAATAATAATGCTTACACTCCAAAGCAGAAAGCAGTAGCTGAGAGGATTAATCGTATACGCTAGTTGAAAAAGCTCAAGGTCTCCTGTTGTATTCAGAAATGGACATCAATATTGGGTTAAATTAACAGAACACCTTTTGAAATATGGTTTCACAGAAAACGGGATGTAAGTATAATTCGAATATTTGGGAGCTAAGTGATGGTTCCTGTTCCGAAGAAAAAAAGAGACAGAAATGGCAGAAGAAATCATTACAGATTATGATGATGGGATTCAGTGAGCGAACAATGGGATATTGAGTATACAATCAAGTAAACAATGTTGCAAGCACTAGTAGGGACGTAGTTATTGAGGAAGATGATGTGATAATTGCTCTGAATGCATTTTCAGTGGGGCCCTCTATTGAGGGAGAAGCAGTAAATGAAGAGGAAACATCAATTGAGAGTGAAAATTAATGTGACAAAGGTGATGATCAAGATAAGAGCTTAAATGATAACAATTTACTAGTTGTTCCTATCCAAAATGCATTTCAAGAGTTAAGAAGGTTCAAAAGAGAAACAAAGGTCAAGACATTCAAAGACCACATAGTTTATAAGTGTGTGGAGGGAGATTAAGATTTCAAATTTGGTGAAGATCCAGTTACTGCTGAAGAGGCTTCATCAAGTTGGGATAACGAGCAATGGAAGGCAGTCATGAAGGAAGAATATGATTCGTTTATTCGCAACAACGCCTAATGCTAGTGTAGTGGACTCGGAGTGGGTGTTTGAGAAAAAACTAAATAGTGATGGTTCGGAACGGTACAGAGCAAGGCCCGTACACCGTGGGTTCGTACAGAAACGAGGTGTCGATTATGATAAAGCGTGTTCACCTGGAGTTAGACATTTTGGTCTCAGATTTTTGATTGCTTTGTTTGTGTAAAATTGATTTTGAAAAAGATTCACCTGAATCTGATAATCGTTTTTCTGAATGGCTAGTTGAATGAAACAATTTTCATCAATGTGACAATAACATATGTAAATGAAATTAAGCAATTTACGGTTTGAAACACGCATTTCGTTCTTGGAACTTGAAGGTTATTGAAGTTTCAATTGATGTTGGCTTATAAACACACAACTGTTGAACAGTGTATCCATATAAAATCTAACGAAGGTAAATTAATAGTTGTGATCTAATACGTTCATGATTTTTTTGTATTCACTGATACTGAATAAATTTTTTTGATTGATAACTAAAGTGAGAATTTTTCATTGAGAAATTTAAGAGAAGGAAAGAATACAACTTAAAATTCTGGAAAGAATAAAACAACCACTGGGCAAAGAAATTACATTGTTAAAATCATGGAAAAGTTCAACATATCTGATTGTTAACCTGCTGAAACTCCTTTAGAGACAAAATTGGAATTTGATCCGAAAAAAGAATATTGTGGAGATGTGCCATATCAGGAATCAAATGGATCGTTAATGTATTGAGCTGTACAAACGAGACCTGTTAAGGTGGGAGATGAGAAAATGGTATAAGAGGAGACATATTGTAAATCTAAAGATCAACATAATCAAGGACATATTAAGGGGTAAGATGTCTGAGATAAGACTTTCGAATTTCATTAATTCCACAAATGCTAGGACGAGTGTTTTACGTCATATGAATCAGAGAATACATCAAAAGAAAATTCAGAAACTCAGGGACAGTCTTCGAATAAATAGGACCTCTTCTCAGGATACTAAGGTTGAATTCCATCCTAGAGTCCTGAATATGTCTCAAACGACCTTCAACGAAAGCGAGAGTAAACTCCTGAACATGGGCCTTAAATTTTCCATGCCTATTTTTAACAAATCAAGAATAATGAAGAACTTGGTCATCGCTGTTGAAACCTCGATCAGAACCTATAAATTTCAGAATCTGTTCCCTCTGAGAAATAATATCATCTCAGTATTAAGTAAGTTTAGGCGTTCCAAGCTTCTAAGGACCACTGCTCTGAGAGAATTGAATGAATCTCTTAGATCAATAAAAGACAAAATTAAGGTTAATAATCTGTTCTTCTCAAGAGCAGATAAGGGTAATTGTATGGTGATCATGAACAAAGACGAATACATCCAGAAGGTTAGTGATTTTTTGAATGAGAACAACTTTATAGAAAAATCTATGATTTTTGTGAACAACTATAACAAGAATTTTAAATCGATGTTAACAAAGTTTGGTCCATTGTTGCTAGAAAATTGAAAATCCTTAATCCCAATGAATTTCAATACTCCAAGACTTTATGGTTTACCCAAAATCCATAAGGACAATATACCTCTAAGACCTGTAGTTTCATTTTACAACAGCTTAGCTTATAAAACATCCCAATATCTTTGCATGTTCCTAAATGGGAATTTGAATTATCGGTCAGTGTATAGCCTGAAGAATTCATCAGATCTCATCAACAAAATCAAGAACATCAAATTAGCACACAATACATTGTTGGCCTCCTTTGACGTGAAGAGTTTGTTCACTTCAGTGCCTCTGCCTCAAACCTTACAAATATTCAAGAACCTATTGATACAATCAGATATATCAGATGACATGATAAACAGTGTATACAACCTCACTAAGCTATGTTTGGAACAGAATTTCTTTATATTTAATAACAAAATTTATACTCAGGAAGATGGTCTTGGTATGGGGAATTGCTTGTCTCCTTTGTTTGCAGAGATCTTCATGTCGTATATGGAAAGGAAACTCATCTTCTCAAGTAGCAACCCATTCAGACATAAAATTGCTTTTTGGTTCAGATACGTGGACGACATTATTTTTGGTTTCGATGGCAGCCAGGTTGAACTCAATGAATTTTTCGACTGGATTAATAAACTCCACAACAACATCAAATTTACACTTGAAATGGAAGAAAATCAGAGATTGAACTTTTTGGATTTGACTATCTACAAGACCAATCTGAGTCTTACCTTCGGAATTTTCAGGAAACCAACTCAGACAGATCACTCAATACACAATCTCTCTTGTCACCAGCTAGGACATAAACTTCCGCTTTACCTATATACATAGAATGTTCCAAACACCTATGGATGACACTAGGATGGAACAGGAGATTACTACTATAAAACACATTGCAGCTCAAAATGGATATGAACCTAACCTAATAAATAATTTAATTTCAAAATTCAAAAACAAATCAGAGATTGATGAGCTGTTGCAAGCTCCGCACAATCAATCAACATTAGAAGAAAACATGAGAAAGAAGTACATCAGTATCCCTTTCTATGGGAGCATCTCTCATAAGATAGCAAACTTGTTCAGACAATTTAGTGATTTTGAAATTTCGTTCAAATCTTCAAATACATTAGGCCAACATCTCGTAAATAATAAGGATAAAATAGATTTTTTGAACAAGTCAGGAGTATATAGATTGAGGTGCAATGATTGTAATACAATCTACGTGGGAAGAAGTGGAAGGAGCATCAACACACGAATAAATGAACATCTTACTAGCTATAGAGTCAGCAGTAATAATAAATCCATTTTTGGAGTGCATTTAAGGGAAGAGAATCATACGTTCAATAAAGAAGAAAACACAAGATTACTGCATAATTGTGAGTTCGGTAGAAGACTGGAAGTCCTTGAGGAGGCAGAGATTTACAACCATTTGAATATTCCAAACGTTGAGACCTTGAATGCAACTATGGTCAACAGTTTTCAGGACTCATTCAGGTTGCTGGAAAGGGTGAAGTCCGTTAGCGGATTGGAGTGAAGGTTGTTCTTTCACCCTTTGCTGGTTTCGACTACATTAATGTTTTTGTTTTGTTCAGTCAGTGTTTTTCATTGATAGTTTACCATTCGGTTCGAAGTAATTTCAATTTTGACAATTTAACATATAAGAAAACATAACAACATTCTTCTGTGCCATGTTTCTCTCATTTTCTGTGACTTAACCTTCAATTAATTGTTGGTAATGCGCCGCCCACTCTGTTGTTGTGAACTCAGCCGAGTTTCTTGAGATGGATTTGTAAGGAGTGTTTGTTGTAGTTTTTATTATTGTATTGTACTTTTCATGTTGCCCCGACTTGAAACTCTAATTGGAGATGGTTCATCATATTTGACAAGAACTCAATATTCATATAGTAAGTTGCCATGTGCTTCCTCGAATTTGATATTTTTCCGAATTATCTAACAGCCTGAACATCACACTACTGGCAACTTGTATCAATTTTTAATTTTTAGAATTTTCAGATGGCTTTGAGAATGGCTTGATAGCCGAAACATGTTAGCCTGTATGAAAGAAGAATAAAGAGTTCAAAAAAAAAATATAGTGTATTAGATTTAACCTCCTTGAAAAGATTTTGCACTATGGGTTTTCGTGAATTGATTGGAGACCTGACAGCCTTTTCGGTTAGTTTTTTGAGTTAATTTAACAATTTCCATACTTTGAGCACTGAAACTGTGCTGAACGTTTTCTAAGTTATTCCAAATTAACTACCCAGACAACACACGTACATCAGATGGATGTCCATTTCGTGTCCATTGGATGACTGGATGTCCATGGACGTTAACTGCATATCCATAGTACAGATGTCCAAAGGACATCGAAATATGTGCATCCATTGTACAACCAATTTGTGGTTGTACAATGGATATCCAAATTTGCGTTTTCCCATGGATATCCATTAGTTGTCCAATAGGAAATGTTTTGGAGCAATACAGGTATAGGTATAATCTGTGATGATTTGAATTTTGAATTTGAATATATTGTTGCATGAATTTGTTAATGAGGAAAAATTGGTCCTAGAAATTCATGATTTTTTTATTAGGTTGAAATATTTTCTGAGTATACTTATATATTCCATCAACAAAAATCGCTGCAATTGCTTTAAAAATTTGATTAGTTGCGAGAACACCTTCCTAACTCAAAATATAATTATGCATTTCATCATTAACTAATACCAAGCAGATGCGGCCTTTGAACATAATGAATTTGAATTGTTTAAAAGAACTTTGTTTGATTCGATATTATGATTTTCATTAGCATGGAACGAAAAATGAATTTTCATTACAGAGATTGTAACTTTTCGTAACACCCAACTCAAAGATGTGGAGATTTCGTTCCAACAACATGTCGAAAATCGAAAGAATAAGTAACATTTTGTTACATTTTCTTTTAAATGTAACACAATTATTACACTACAACGTACGGTAAGAAAGAGAGCTATATACGATATCAGCGGGAGGAAGCGAGGAGAAACAAAATCATAAAGTCTCGCTGCAGGCAAATGGTAACTGCAATCATTCGGATTCGGAAATCATGGAATTCGGAATTGTTATTGTAATAAAGATAGGTTAGGAGTGTTTTCAGTTCTCATTATTTCTCGATATTTGGTGAGTAGTAAATATCTCCTAGTCATGTCGTTATTACATATTTAGCAATATTATTAGAGATGAAAACTGTTGAAATTTCAGATGGAAATAAAGAGCATATATCTATGATAATAAGTGAAACCTGTCGACACAGCCAAGCTGGATCAGAATTTGAATTTAGTGAGCAAATTTTATTTCTGCTAGGGAGTAGTATGGATTATTACGAATGAAATTTCTGAGTTGCCGAAAAACATAATACATAATATAAACAAATGGAGCTTATTTATAACTTTCGTTGAAATCTTGCCCATAGCTTGGATTATTTATATCAATATCAATCATATCAAATGAATATTTAAACTGATTGTTGCACATTTTAGGTGAAACACATAAGTGAAAAAAGTCCTCAAAAAAGCCAGGCAGAGAAACCTGTAGATGCGAATGAATTTTCAAAATAACCCAAACCCACATTTTAAATAATGGTTTCAATTTCAAAGGTGACTGATTTATCACAAAAACAAAGGGATTTATTTGTGATGTACTAGCCCTATCCTTTGTAAAATATTGTGGGGTACTTCACTCATAGTGTTTGCCAAATATTAACATATTGAATGATTTCCCGTTAGACTATATTCATCTCATTTGCTTGGGATTTCTTAAAAATTGATTGTTAATTTGTGGATAGGAAGTAGACTATCACATAAAGTCATTCTCTGAAATATCAAAATTTCACTCAACTTGCTAAGTCAGATACCAAACAAACTTGCTGATTTCAACAGCATGCAAGATCTTGAAATGAGGCTTGAAGATGAAGGGCCACAAAATTTCACCAATTTTTTTATACAGAAACTGGTTCCCAAAACTGAATACACCCATTTTTCAACTCTACTTGTGTCAATGTTTATTTTCAAAAATAGATCTTCAAATCTCTATGCGAAAGCATTGTTGAAGTGTTTTCTGGAAATACTCATTATTATATATGGGCCGGAAAATGTTTCCCATAATTTGGCAGATATTTGTGATGTTGTTAGACTATCATATTTGCACATTAAGAAGTGATAACAATCATTGAATTTGTATGTTATGGCTTAGAGTTCGAATCAAATTGATAGTAGTATCTTGAATTTTGAATTGACAAAAAATTCATAACTTTTCAGAAGCAGCAGAAAGAACGTTCCTTTTCAACGAACGCTCAGGAGGATTGCAAAAAATAAATATCAAAGAAGGGCAAAAAAAGAAGTGCAAATGCGAACAGGTTGGAACCACATTGTTGAATATTTATTTTTGAAAATGATCAAATTAGGTACATCCTATGTTACTGGAATTGCACATATAAAAATAGTGGATTACTGAAAGTCATATCATTATATTCATATCTTTGCACCACTGCGGTTATGAGCTGAAAACACCCCCACTTTTCAGTATCATCCAGATTATTTTTGCAGCATTAAATGAAGCTTGTTTCAAAGAAAAATCATGCTAAAATCTGCTCTAAACTTCTGTGGATAGTTTAAAATCTGCAATATTTTTTCTGACGCTTTTTTTCTTTCATATTGACCCGAAGTTTAGTAAATATATAAATTTAACAATCTTTATCATTGAATGTGCCTGTTTACTGAAATTCAGGTCGTGGTAAACTTCTGGCAACAATTGAGAGCAGACTTCCGTCAACTTTCTTTGAAACAAGTTACAGTCAAAGCTGCAAAAATAATCTGGACGCTACTGAAAAGTAGGGGTATTTTCAGCTTAAAGTCGTGCAAAGATGTGAATTTAATGACATGACTCTCAGTAATCCACTATTTGAACTTGCGCGATTGAATTTACATAATTTTAAGATCTCATACATATATTTCCCAAAATAGAAATGTTTAAACTTTCAGTAACAAAAAATTCACTTTTGATGTTTCGAAAGAATAAGTATTATATTAAGGGCCCTTTATTTTCATTTAGTTCATGTAGTAATAGTTATTTTTGTTCTATTTATGTTATCTCACTTTCTTAAACATGTATATATATTTATATATTCTTGAGATTTTAATGAATCTTTTGAATAATAAACATTTATTAATATGAATTTTGTTATTCAATCTGAGAACCTGAAAAACACTATATTCCCAATAGTAATTCATTGGACGTCCATTGGATATTTTCTGTCTAATGGAAGTCCATTGAATGTCTCATGAAAATCCAATGTACTTTTTAAAATGGGATGGTCATGAAATGGATATCCATTGGTTGTCCGATGCAAATCCAAATCTCATATACTTCTGGTTTCAATGGATTGAAATGGTTACTCATCGGATGTCTGATGGACATCCATTGGTCGTCCAGCTGCAATGTACATGAAATGGATACTCATCGGATGGATATCCATGGGATATCAAATGAAAATCCGATATACACTCTATTGGTATGGACATAAATTGGATATCCAATGGAAAACCATCGGATGTAATACAGGATATCCGATGGACATCCGTTGTGTGTCCACTGTTTCGGAAAAGTATTATCCATTGGATGTCCATTAGACGAACGTCGTAAAATGCCGTACAGCTAATGGATATCCAGGTTGTCCATAGGTGGACGTCCAATGGATTCCATTGGATTCACTTGTGTTGTCTGGGTAAATGTTTTGATTTGGTGTTCACAAAATCTGGAGAAGGTATGCAAGGTTTTTTTGATGAAGAATGGAGGTAATGATAAACAAGATAAAATCTTATACAGGTTTTGTATTTGAAATGTCAAATAGTGTAATATCCTGGGAAACCAGGAAACAGAGAACTGTAACACTTTCAAGTGCAGAGGCTAAGTATTTGGCGGTGGCTGAAGCAACCAAAGAAGCAATTTATTTGAGCAATCTCAATTTCGAAGTTACCAGTCAAACAAATTGTGTAACTTTTTTCAATGCCAACAGGGGGGCTCAGGCAGTGGCAAATAATCCGGTCTATCAAAAGCGCACTAAGCATATTGATGTACGCTGTCATTTTGTCAGAGGTGCTGTATCAAATGATCAGATCAAACTATTGTATTTACCAAATGATGAGATGACAGCTGATATATTAACAAAAAGTTCAACTGTGGCTAAAGATAACAGATGTACCTATCAAAGAGTTGAATATTTCTGTATTGATGTAGTGAGGGTGCAACACGCCAATGCATTATATTTTTTGAATATTCGTTATTGCTGATTGCAGCGCCACCTATTCTCTGTGTGTAATGTGAGCATTGCTATGAAAGGAAATGAAGCAGAACTTATCGACACTTCGAGCAAGTGTTTTCAGGTCTATAAAATCCTTATTTCCTCTTCCCAGTTTCACATCAATTGTGCAATTCTACATAATCACAATATAGTACTCTCGAAATGCTGATGAACTTCTTCGTGCAAAATGTTGTGATAATCGTGTCTTCAGAACAATTCTAAAAAAAAATGGTATGCATGAGTATATCTGCGGAATTATTAGGTGAATTTCACCCACGAATTCTAGGCTGGCCGTAAACACAATTATTTCCGGAGAAACGACTTAGAAACTCAATAATTTCAGGGTAGGTTTAGAGAATTCGTGAATGGGAATAATACACAGAATGATTTTATAGATACGTCCGCATTCAAATTTCTCTTTGTTCAATCTTTCCAAAAATACTGCTGAGATCGAACTAAAATCAAGGGCTCGATTTGAAAATGAAAACTTGAAGGTTAATGCTGAATTTCGAAAGGATCTGATAAAAAAGTCACTAAATTTTTTCAACAGGTGGTGAAGGTGCGGTCGGCGAGGTCAATACGTGAAACGATGAACGCTCTGCCCACGAGTTTTAACATACGTGCAGAACCTGCTGACGTCAGTTCTTTTCTCGTACTTTTTCGAATATCGTGAACTGGAGAGCCAATTTCATACACATAAATACTTTCCTGATCATTGCGCAGCCACTATAGTTATATTAAAATTTAATTTTGTTCGATTATCGTTCCATGAAATTACCCCAAATCAGATTATTCGCAGATAATCGAATGAAAATTCTATTAAAGCACTGGCGTGAAGAGTGGATCATTTACTGGCTTGTATAAACTTATTGCCAAAACGGTCAGCTTCCCAATTACGTATTGATTCGGCCAAACGTAGCTGAGCTTTCTAATAGAAATATTTTTTATATGGTCCTTGTTAGTTTCTCGATGATTCAAGCTTTTATTTTCACGTTTCTAGATTTCATTTCGACCTGATCTGTAATGCTGCGAACACTAAAAATAAAACGTTGAAAGGGTATAAATACGGATTCGTTGGACCGATTTAAGCTATTAATGAATTTGAAATCCGTAACTGAGTCCTAAATTTATACTCTTATTAGTTATTATTGTGTTCACGGTTGGTCTTACAACCAAATGGTTTCGCAGACACCCAATTAAAATTTAATAATTCCAATTATCTGAAAAATTCGGAAAGAATTGAATGGAATCTAATACTTGATTGTGAAATCTCAGTTGGAAAATTCATGCGGAATTTCGAGAGAACCATGTACAATTATCAGATAGATAAATATTACATCCAAAAAAGCAATCTCGAATAGTAAATTACTTTTCTAATGAAACGATCATCACGAAATTTTGCAAAAGCGATATTTGACATAGTCTCATCTCAACATCTCCAGAGAAAAATGTCCAATAGAACTGAAATTTGAAACGTTGTCGAATATTGATTGCGGTAATCGTTGATATATATAATCGCAAACATTCTAAATTTCATGAAAAAATCAGTACTCGCTAGTTTTGCTATGAAAATAACAAATCTGAAGTCAAAAAATGTCGCTCGCCTCTAGTTTTTCCAAAAATATTCACAAAAGTTTTCGAGGTCATTGAATTTTTTTAGCTGAATTTCGCCATTTTCACTCTATCTCGGACTATTACCCTGATGTATATTGGCAATAGATGCATTAATACAGAGATTTCATTCAATTTTCACCACAAAAGTCGACAAGAATTGTTTACAATCTCCATGTTTGACGTAAGCGTCGTACGCGTAGAGCGCTATATCCTACAGTGTTGCCAGTGCTAGTCAATCTCCTGAATCTCTTCAGGCCAGGTAATTTGTATAAAGGATATGGAAATACCGAATTTGTCAGAATGAAAATTGAATCGCGATATTTCCACTAAATGGTGTTCCTCTTGTTGTTGTAAGCATTCATTGTTCGAATATTTGGACTGATTATGAACCAAAGTAGAATGCTCGATTTTTTCGACGCAGCAATATGTGACTGATTTTTCTGAGGAAATGGTTTTCCAAAAATGCAACAAACCGTGCAAATTGTATAAGATCATTAAAGATTCATTTGCAATACCACAATTGAAGTGCGAAACAAACATAAGAAAAAAATAGCGAACGATGCGGTTTCATTCACTTCATTGAAAAGGTTTGTTGCAATTTGGTTATTTGGCGCTAAAGAGGAGCAACTTGAACGGTAAATGTCATGGGGTAGACCAACAGTTGTAGATTGGACCAGCTTTTGCAGGGAGGTATGCTTCGTTCTAGTTATTAGTGATAACTTAAAACCTTCATGGGGGAAGGCACAATTATAGAAATTGTTTGGTAAACGAAAAAATAATAGGGGTAGAAACATTGAGGGTCAATGGATTTTTGGTGGCATAGAGAGGTAATTATGTAGGGTACTGAAAGTTCCTGTTTTGAATAGGAGTCAGGATACTCTGTTGTACCACTGTGATGTCAGATTGTTTAGGTTGATATAACCAACTGAAATGCCGCCCAAGAAACTATCAGGATTGCAATCTCGGAAGATCAGGGATAAAAAATTATTAAACCTAAAAAAAAATAGTAATATCTCGAGTTACTTTAAGAACGATGCGGGTATTGTGTCGACAAAAAGTGGTTCCACTATCGAAGCCCATCATGTAGCGGAATTTCCTTCTACTTCTTCAAGTACCGAGCCTATCGTAAGAAAGTATTCCATTTCGGATAATTCGGACAAGAAAAAATCTTTTGACGAGGAATCAGGACCTGTTAAACCTGAACCAGTTGATTTTAATGACTCTACATCATGGCGAATCACAAAAAGTAATATTAAATAATCGTTATGACCTTTGTTGGCATATGTGCTCTCTAATGTATTACAGTTTTCCATTTACACTTTCATTTATTTATTTTTTTGAAGCTTTGAATGCTTGTAAATGATTTTGAAAATAAATTATTCAATTCGCTTCCTGTTTGTTTTCTTCGTACCCTCATAATCGTATATTAATACGTTTTTGAGTTCTCCTGACTACCTTATAAGATACATGGGAGATTATAGTAGTTTCTATACACATATTGTTCGATATTCCTAAAAATCTGATGCTCGTTCTCAAAAGAATATATTGATAGTAAAATATCTTAGGAATAGAATAAATACTATCATTCATGAAAAGTATGTAAGTAGTTATTGAAAAAAAAAATTTGAAAAGGGCACATTTCGATAAATTGCCACGGGCGCCGAAATCCTAGATCCGGCTCTGTCTCTGGCTGAGAGTTATTTCCTCCGAAAATACCACGACGATACAGAAATATTCCACCAATCCTTTGAATACATTAGTGAAGTGATAATTCACAGGATGAGGTTGAGTGATTTTTTTAGGCATTATAGAATCTGATCATTTCCTGGCAGAGACGGTCCACACTACCCATTGGTCTTTGCTGAATAACTTATCTAACCATTTTATATATAATAAAATGAACAATTTCATGATGGAATGAGTTGGAACAAGTTAATTGAGTTGGACCAAAGGAATTCATTCAATAAAACTTTAACTCTCGCATTCAGTCTGTAATCCGGAATATTTTCGAACCGGCAACAATGCAAAATAAGGCAACTGGAGGTGCGGACAGATGTAGGTCTTCTGAGTTTCAAAAACAATATGGCGGAATATATGTCGGAAATTAGCAATAATTAAATGAATGTATTTTCATGATTCTTGACAATTTTTGTTTCGGAAGTTGCTTGAAATATGTAAATTGATGCATTTATGACCAATATTCATTCAGAAAATTGTTCATTCTGAAGTGTATTAGCTAAATTCGGCGAGAGAAGTTCAGTGACCTCGAATAATGTTGTATTTTTTGGGAAAACTGAAAGCGAGTGATATTTTTTGACTTCGATCTTAACAATTATCTTGATTCCAAAGATTTCGTTCATTTCTGAGGATTATAAAAGAGAAAAAATGTCTATCAAAATTTAGAAACATCAAAATTTTATGTCTCAATTTTCTATATGCATGATCTCCGCGTAATTTCACGTATAATTACGAGTGGCGATTCTCAAATTATTCAAGAATTTTGATTATGATAAAGTGGAATCGTTGAAGTTATTGGAAAAAAACCTCGAAACTCCAAGTGAAGCTGATTTATTTATCATCTAAATATCTGCGAAAACGAACATTGGATAGAAATAAAATATTAAGCACTGTTTTTAAATGTTGAATTCAAAGCCTTGTTGGTATCTATGGTATTCTCTGTGACCCCATACGGTGGCAACATATAATATGTGTGTTGTAACATTGATACAAAAAGTTGATTAGAAATAAAATGGTGGAAGAGTTAGCCATATAAATGAAAAACGTTTGTAGTTATTTCACGTTGCGAATTAAACTTAAATTTTTGTATATTGTACTGACTAAACAATCCAAAACTTCATAAAATAACAGGTTATGGGCCCAGAAAGAAGCTTAACATTAAATATGGATGAAAATTCAGTGCAAATATTACCCTCACAAAAGTTAAAAAGTAAAGAAAACTACCATGAAAGGAAGTTTCAACTACAACACATTTTAATATTGGATAAATTATGGAAACTGTTGTGGGATATGAAGCAGACGATAAAACAACCGATGATGTTCGAAAGCGTCGTGATGAAAAAGCCCTCGCAAAAATCAATTTAAGTGTTGATAGATGTGTGTTTCCTCTAGTAATAAAAGCAAAGAATGCTAAGCTTGGGATGCACTTTCAAGGGCCTATGACGACGAAAGCCTACATAGTCGTTTAAAATTGCTGAGACGCCTATGCAACATTAATTTGATAAACTTCAAATCCATGGAAGTATATCCCAGATAGCACAGGACGTCCTAAGGATGTCCATTACATGTCCATATTTGGTCGGAACGTCCAGGACCAATTCTGGACGTTTTAAGAACGTCCAGTTCGTTGAATCTTCAGAACGTCCAGAAAGCGACCTCCTTAGAACGTCCATTCTACGTACGAATATCATATCTTCGAATTGTTCATTTGTGTGATTACTGGCATTATTCAGATCGAGTGTATATTTTGCTATTGGATCATGATATAAATATGCCAATTCTGCCTCTTTGTATAGATTTTTCTGTCAGATCAAGATTTTGATCGACCTGAGAATTTATAAATAATATGCTTGGTGAATAATAAGAGGAATAATTATATCACATTTGCAAACTATCCTAGTATGAAGTATCATTGTTCAAACAATGGAAGAAGTATAATGCGATTGTTCAAACAATTCCATTTTATACAATGTTAATACCATATCCTTGGAATTAAGAATGTGGAGACGGTTATTGTGATTCTGTGTTCTTTTGTGAAGTGTGACCTTCATGTGTCATGTCAGATGTCAGTGGTTGTTAAATTTTTAGCGGGTCGCCACACGAAAGATAGAAATGAAAAGAAAATAGCTAAGGAAAATATATTATTACAGAGACATTATCTCAGATTATTATTCAGATCAGATTAGATTCTCAAAGGATATCAGTGATTTCAAGGAATATTGAGATACCGAAAGGTTAGTAAACATTATAATGTCTTAACTAAGGGAACTTAAATACCCATTTCCACTTGAGTTTCATGAACCTATATTACATCATTCCTTTTTCGTGCCTATTTGTCTGCTAAATGACGGTTCATGACAAATTTGTATGCGTTCTAGGCGGTTTTGTTAACTGTTTTAGGTTTCCCCTGAAGTCAGGCTGACAAAAAGGCACAAATAAAGTATTCAAGTGGTACGAGTTCCAATCATTTCATTCTTAATAAAAAATTCAATTACAGGATATTGAGTAAATGGTGCAACTCATTCCAAGAACTTGCTCCACAATGTTGTTGTATGTTCGATATTTCATATACCGTTGAAAGCAAGATCTTAAGCAAGAACTGCTGAAGAAACAAGTGACTTGGCATCAGAGTTCGAGTCAGAAACCAATTGTTCTTTAACGAAGAATCAATAGGTGATATAAGTCTTTTTCCTTCTCTTCAAATAAAAAAAAATAATATTCTTCATTTTACAGTTAATGAGACAGTTTCAGAGCCTAAAAGTATTTATGGTGAGCTAAGTTTTGATTGTTTACGATTGAATAACTGTTTTCAGAAATATATTTGAATATATCTTATTTTTTCTTTATAGGTGATTGACAAGATGGTAAATCATCTGAAGTTGTCCAGGATATGTTGGACTCTTCCGTCCATTCTCATACTTCCTTCCATTCAAAGGAGTCTGATGGAATTCACAACAATTTAAATTTTCCTTTGATTTCAGAACAAGAAATGATTGAATTCGATGCTATTTTAAATATTGAAACAAATGAAAATGTGAGTTGATTTAATATTTTTGCTTTTTATTGTTCGTAATACATATTATAATGTTGCTTCGAATCATGAGAATAAAGAGGTTTTTTGTGATGAATTAGAAAATTACTTTGCAGGTGAATAAATGCAAAATTAGGAGGTACAAACATTTATAATATGGTGAAGCAAATATCGATTTTATTGATCACTAATGATCAAACTACGTAGTTGGTTGGGGCCAAAAGTAAAGAATCCATGTATCATGAAAGTCACTCAGCTAGTCATAAGTGAGTATTTTGTAGTCACTGCCCGTACATTGAAGTAGATATCACAATATATTAGGCACCAAAATTGATTTCATATTCACCTTGAAAAATAGGGGTATTTGAAAGAATATTTTATTAATTTTTTTTATAGGCTAATGTGAATACAGGTGCTCAAATTTTTCCATATAATTCTCACACACCAGAGATTTTGAATTATGATTTTCTCCGAAAAAATAAAATATAAAAACTGCTTTATAATGATCAATACTGAAGAATTTGGAATTGCATCTTGATCTGCCATTCAGTTTGGATAAGCAATTTAAATTATTTTCAGGTTTAGCTGAGAAGCCAGACAGGACCAAGAAAAGAGACTGAACCGTCAATTCTGGCATGGTTGAATAGGGCAGAGTAGACGAAAGGTGTGAACTCAAACAGATTTGATATCAAACAACACATAAATATTGTTTGGAAGAAACTCCTAAATAAAAAATTAGAAATTATTTTCACTTATTTAATGAATAATGAATCAATTCATTTCATTTGAAGGAGACAGGACAGGGATATATACAGTGTGTCAATGTGAAAAGGTACAACACTTATTATTTCTGCCCCTATACAAAATCAGTAACTATGCAGTAAGCGGTAATCTTTGGTTGGTTGGGCGGACATTTTGAATTGGTTCTAATCAATTTTCATAAACACTGTGAGGCTGATGACAGCAACCCCTATAATCTTACATGGGAAGGGGTGTTGAGTGACACCTTGTTTCGAAATTAATTCGATTGTCTTCCAAAAAAAAATACATCTTACCTTTTTGTTAGTACTTCCGAAAAATTGATAGAAAAAGTTTCAATGAAACATGAAAATGTTGAAAAGCACTTTCGAGTTTCATTGCAACTCTTGCTATCAATTTTTCGGAAGTACTAACAAAAATCAGGTGTATGGCTTTTTTTAGAAAGATGATCGAATTACCTTCGAAAGAAGGTGTCACTCAACACCCCTTCCCATGTAAGATTTTAGGGGTTGCTGTCATCACCCTCACAGGGTTGATAAAAATTGATTGGAACCAACTGTAAAAAATGTCCCTGTACAGACCAAAGTTTAAACGTTTTTGCATTTTTCCTGATTCTGCATGGGGCGAGATATAAAGGTAGTGCCTCTTCAAACTGACACACTGTAGAATAACTCCTCGATATCTTCATGCGCCCCCAACTATGTCCATGAAGTGTCCTTAAAGGGACGTCTGTAAGACGTCCTATGAATGTCCATTTTAAATCCTGAAAGGCTCTATTATGGACGTCTTGAGGACATCCTGATTAGTAACATTGGACGTTCTGAAAACGTCCATAAGACGTCCACGTCCGTAAAATGGACGTTTTGAGGATGTCCCGAATGTCCGAGCTGGACGTTTTAAGAACGTCCCTAAGACGTATTTGTGCTATCTGGGATGTGGATGAAATATTAAATTTGTCTCAACAACTTTCTGCCATGAATAAACCCTTAGATGATGAGTTTCTTACTGCAGTTATGTTATCTGGTTCAACAGAAGAGGATGATCCAATGTTTATGGCCTTGAAAAATTCTAAATATGCAATAACTAGTGATCTTATAAAACAAAAGCTTCTTCAAGATGATGAGTATAAAGAAAAAAATCAATCGATTCAGCATTTTTCACTTCAAACAATATAAACAAAATAAAAATATAAAAAGCCTTGGTGATCTTTTTGCAAAAAACCATCACATCGGAATATGTCATATGTCAGGTGACAAAAAATTGCTTACAAACTTCAGTGATAAGCACAATAGAAAAAAACATAAATATTTCTAACAACAATGAATTGAAATGTGGTGGTACAGGAGATGAAATGGTTAAATTGTCTCACAATAGTCAAACAAGAGAGATGTCAAGTTCAGGGAGAGGTTGTGGCAACAAGTACAAATGTAGGAGGTTTGTTTATGCTAAATGCCAAACAAAATGAACTAGCAAACCTAGCCGATAGAGTAAACACTGGAGAATTGTGGCACAGAAAGCTTGGCCATTTAAACTATGTTAGAATGAACCTTTTGAAAAATAGTCATGCTAATGGCATAGATTTTCCTTCAAATAGTAAGTCAGACGAATGTCTCTCATGCATTAAAGGCGAACAGTGTAGAAAAACCTTCATATCAAAAAATTCAAAGCTTTCTAAAAATAAGCTAGATCTAATTCACACTGATTTATGTGGGCCAATGTCAACAGAGCCATGGAAAGGAGCAAAATATATGTTCAATCTGATACCCGAACACACCAGAAAAGTGTTTGTCCGTTTTCTCAATACAAAAAGTGGAGATTTTTCAAAACTTCATGGTTGAAAATGAATGTGACAGAAAAATTAAAGCTATCCGCTCCGATGATGGTAAAGAATACTGCAATAAAAATTGATCAATGTCTTCAAGGGATCTGGAATAAAACATCAGGTAACAGTTCCATAAAACCCTGGACAAAATGGGTTGGCTGAAAGATATAACCGAACAATCGTGGAATAGGTCGCTCCTTGATTCAAACTCTGATCAGAGGATGTGGGCAGAAGCAGCGAATACAGCCGTATATATTATTAATAGATCTCTAGCTAAGAAAATTCCAGGGCAGACTCCAGAAGAAAGATGGTCTAATGAAAAAGTGGATCTCCCTCATTTAAGAATGTCCAGCTTATGTCCATATACCTTCTGAAAAACGTAAAAAATTGGATGCCAAGAGCAAAACGTATATTTTTGTTGGATATAATCAGAGCTCTAGACTAATAGACTAATTGATCCAACAACACATAAATCAATTTCTGCATGCAGTGTAGAATCCTTTGAGCATGAATTGTTAAAAATTTTTACTGATTCTGGGAGATATGTTCCATCTTCAGAAGAGATAATCCTTTTGGTAGCTCCAGAATAAATTGAAGAAATGACAGAAAAAATTTCCAATATTGATGAAGACTCCCCTCCAGTTTGTGATTCTCTGATGGAACCAGAGCCAGAACTAGATGAAGAATGTCGTCGCTATCCTGTTAGAGTAAGAAATTTCATGGAATTTCCAGATTTTGTTAGTTACCTTTGTAAAGAGAGAGAACCTTCAACTAACGAAGAAGCTCTTTCTTCACCTAATCATAAGGATTGGCAATCTGCCATGATGAAAGAGTATGATAGTCTCATTAAAAATGATACTTGGTTATTGGTTCACAAAACCTAACACTAATTGTAATATTATTAAAAATGAGTGGGTTTACAAAATCAGAAGGGATTCTAGTTGGGATACTGTGAATTATAAAGCAAGGCTTGTTGCGAAATGGTGCAGTCAGAAAGCAAGATTGGATTATAATGAAATATTTCCTCCGGTTATGAGCTTAAGTTCACTTAGATTACTATTTGCTATTGGGGCTGAATTAAATTTAAAAATGAACCATGTAGAAGTAGAAAATGCATTTTTACATGTATAATTTAAAGAACATATTTATATGCAACAACCAGATGGTTTTATACAACCAGGGTCAGGAAATAAAATATGTAAGCTTCAAAAATCAATATATGGCTTGAAACAATCATCACGTTCTTGGTTTGAAGAAACGAAGAATATAATTTTGACGAAAAATTTTGTACAAAGTAAACATGAATCTAGTATTTTTTATAACATCAGTGACCAAAATATTGTCATAATTGCTATTTATGTTGATGATTATTTAATCTTGTATAATAATGAAGAGGATTTTATTGAGACATAAATTGCTTAACAAAGAAGGTTCAAGATTAAGGACTTAGGTCCAGTTGTTCATATTCTAGGTATGAAGGGAGGAAGAGATAATGCCGGTAACACAATTAAATTGAGTAATAGACAATATATTTTGAATATTTTAGGAAGGTTTTGCATGCTGGATGCAAATCCAGCTGGAACTCCACTGGAAACTAACATAAAATTAGAAAAAGCAACAGAAAACAACTCTTGTAATGAATATCAGGAACTAATTGTGTGCCTTATGTACTTGAGTGTTACTTGTCGTTTTGATATTGCCTATGCAACTTCATATTTGAGTCAGGTTAATAATTGTAATAATGAAACTCACTGCGTTGCAACTAACAGGGTAGTGAGATACCTTAAAGGTACCTGAGACCTAGGGTTAGTATATGGCAGAACAGAAGAGCCTTTACAAAGTTATGAAGATGCTGACTGGGGTAACGACCCAACTGATCGCAAATCATATTCAGGTTTTGTTCTAAAATTAAATGCTGCAGCCGTTGCATGGAAAAGCAAAAAATAAAAAATTGTATCATTATCTTCAACTGAAGCGGAATACATATCTCTCAGTGAAGGTGCTAGGCAAACTGTTTTTATTTCTGATCTCATACAAGAATTGGTGAAAAACTCTAAATATTTTAACTTTATTATAACTCCAGGAATAGCAAAACATTTTTTGTAACATTCAAAGTGCAATGAGCATAGCTGCGAATCCACTCACTAGTAAAAGAAGCCAGCACATACATATGAGATATCATTTTATCAGAGATTCAGTTGAAAACAAGATCATAAAAGTTTTACATATATCAACTAAAATTATGTTAGCAGATTTTCTGACAAAAAGTGTCTGTAAGCATAAACATGATTTATGTTGTGTAGGAATAGGACTTTCATAATAATTGAATGATATGATATGATTCGAAAACATGGCGGTAACACGCACGAAGTGTTTAAAACCAATAAGTAGATATGACGACTCTATTTCGTATTTAAACAATAGTTCCCATATTCTTCATATACAGTGTGTGTGTTTCTGTGGAAAGTTTGGAGCAGTTGAAAGGGTCCAATGGTTTGCAGGAGTGGGTTTGTAGTGTTTGTTCATCAGATGAGTCTATTCCTCCATTCCAAATTATGAGTACCATAGAGGAGAGTGAGTTGAATGTTTCTAAATTGGGGCCTATTGTGGACTATTGTGTGAGAAATAATAAAACTCAAATATGGTTTCCACGAAGGAGACACAACGAAGCGTGAAGTCTTCTTTTGAAAACAAGATGGTTTCATCACACTCTAGTGGTTCATTTTTAATTGAGAGTGAAAGTAATACTATAAGCAAACAAAACGTTGATAATTCCGAAACACCAACTCTCAAAAAAGACCAAAATCAGATTATTCACCCAATTGATGGCACAGCTCACCAGGCTACGGGCACTATAGCACTTTCAGTTGATGATGAGGGTTTTACAGTTGGTCAAAATAAAAATAAAAGACGTCACCACAATTATATACTAGGAACGTGTAAGAATACTGAAATTACACTGAAATCTGCCCCTAAGTTCAAATATCTGCATGTTTGTTAACTTCATCCAGACATGGAGAAAAGATCTGTTGTGCATTATTTGAAGAGAAATGGTATAATGGATGTAAAATGCACTAAAATGAAGTCAAATAGACCAGACGAATATTCTTCATTCAAGCTCATGGTGCCTGAACATCTTTTTAAGGCTTTGAAAACCCCTGAAATTTGGCCAGAGGGAGTACAATTAAATAATTTTTCATTTCGTTCAACAAAAGTCAGGATCATCGAATGAACAAGCGATAAACACTTGTTCGCAAAAATGTTCAGTCCATCGGAAATTGTTATAACCAACTAGATTTGTTTGTAAATAAACTTGATGTGACATTTCTAACAATTACAGAATATTTGAGGGGTAAATATGAACTTTTTCTTTACAAAATTTCAAATTAGAATTTGATATCATCATTCCCTCGAGGCTACCTCGGTAGCCTAGAGGATGGAAACATATTCTAGGATGCTGAAGGTACCTGGTTCGAATCCCGGCGAAGTCATGGATGTTGTGAAAGTTGGGTATATGGTATGTTTGTGGTGTCTTAATAAATAAAAATAAGACGTACAGTGTGTATAGATGAATGATTATATGTACATTGCAAGATTATATATAACATTGAGACTGGGCGCATAACCTACAGGTTGGTCCATTGAAGAGAGAATGAATGAATGAATCATTTTCTCGAGAAGGTGGCAAGCACTCATTGTAGGAGTGGGTTTGTTTGCAGAGAGCAGAATGATTTCGACTGTTCGATTCCATTTGTGATTGAATGTTCGATCGGCGATCGAATGTATCGTTAATTGTAATAAAGTTATCATCGTTTGTGTTTATCGTCCATCTTCTGCCGCTGCATCATCATGCTCAGAAAGCTTTTTTGAGAAGATGCATAACATCCGCAAAGCTCACTGAGGAATCATGCTATTTCATGATATCGGGAGATTTCAACATTGATATTTTGTTGACAAATTCTATTTCTGAGAAGTTCCTGTCACTTGTTGATGGTTTCAATGCCAAATTCATGATGAAGGAACCAACTAGGATTACACCTACCTCCTCCTCATGTTTAGATAATGTTATTACTACTATAGATGATGAAGCATCAGCCATTGTTGCTGATGAGCATATTTCTGATCACAAAGCACAGATATTTTCTTTTTCAACTTTCAAGACAACTAATAATAAGAGAATAAGAGAAAAATACGCTTGATGAATAAATCTAACTATGAGATTTTCTTAATCGCATTGTTCCGAGTGGACTGGAGTAATTTTTCATCTGACTTTTGTTCCAGTGTTGACTCATTGTGGGTTGGATTTCATGAAACTTTCAAATGCGTATTTGATAGTTCATTTACCCATAATATTGTTAATGATCATTTGAAATTCGAAATTTCTATTACACCTGAGGTTCAAAAACTAAGAAACTGTTTAAACGCTTTGTTTGTCATATCAAGGAATGATCCCGGTTACGTCAAATCGTATCAGAAACTTGAATTTCTGTATGATAAAGCATTGCAGAGAATAAACCAGAATCATTGCCGAAAGTTAGTTTGTACCAGTAAGAAAAAATCTAGAACATCTTGGAATATTCTTAACAGATTGACTGGAGAAGATGTAATGAATAGAAATAAGTGTTTTCAGTAGAGTTAAGGAACCTGAAATGCTTGCAAACAATTTTAATGAATATTTCGCGAATGTAGCCTCAATATCCAATTCTGAATCAAAAAATACGCAACCTGGCTTATCTGCGGGGCCTCGAAATGATAAATCTCTTTATAATTTTTCTGTTTCTGAGGGTGAGTTATTGTGTGTGGTAGCGGGAAGCGTATTGGCAGTGTTCACTATGCTGCAACGCATACATGGTGTTGCGCGGTAAAGAATGACTGAACCATTGCTCTCTTTCTACCCAGACATATCTTACCATGACTCAGCACAGGCAGGCGTTCAGAAGGAGTAACTATTGTATCATGAATACGCGCCCATTCTCGAGGCATTGTTTACCGCGTTCCAACTCAATATCGGGCGCCTATGCTTGTTTTGCTGCGCCACCTACACGGCCGCACCAGCTTGTACTAGCCACCGTGCTTTTTGAGGTGTTGTTAGTTACGCATGTCCACTAGACAAGCGAAGACGTTGCTGAGGTTAGGAAGAAAATGTCTATCGAAAACAATATTTTGTTAACACTTGAGGAATTAAGTGGAGAAGGTATTGTACGCAACTATACTTTTAAAATTGAGATATTTTTTACTGCTCTTGTCAGAGCAAAGAGTGGCTGTTCTGATCAGAAAGATGCGCAGTTTTATAATGGATGGTGCACAAAATGGATACAGAGGTTCAGCCAAGAAACTACTAGAAATTGTATTGTACAATATACGTATCCAAATATACGAAAGTATCATTTTAGGAAAGTTTTTAAATGCCAGCATAATAGCTTCGATAAAGTGAAGGAACGAGAACGCGATAATACCAGACAACGGAATAAAAATTGCGACGCAACTATCACATTTATATTCAAAAAAATTAACCGCCATGTCATTGGGAATGATCTTTTATTAAGAAAAGAATCGGATGTATACAGGGTGACCCATTTCAACTTAGGCAGCCAAATAACTCGAAAAATAAGCACACTACGAAAAAATGTTCAAAATCAAAATTTCGTCATTTCGAGGGGGACGTACAATGACGTTAAAATGAGCCCCCCCACCCTTCCCCCTGGGCGGTGAGGGGGGGCAAGTTTGAAATCTTAAATAGGAACCCCTATTTTTTATTGCATATTCGGAATCTTTGGCTAAAAACACATACAATTTGTCTGAAACATTTTTCTCGATTCATGATAGATGGCGCTGTAATCGACGAAATTCAATTTCTTCGATTTCTCTTACTGAGAACCCTTGCTTACGATTCTGCAATAAATTAACAATAAAAATACCACGTTTTCATTGTTACAAGTATTTATGTATTTTTGTAACATTTGTACTCTGATAAAATTGAAAAAAAAAAAAAAAATTAATGAGTAATAAAAAATAATGAGAAGTTTGTTTTAAGACTAATTTCGAGTATTAACAATGAAAACGTGGTATTTTTATTGTTAATTTATTGCAGAATCGTAAGCATGGGTTCTCAGTAAGAGAAATCGAAGAAATTGAATTTCGTCGATTACAGCTCCATCTATCATGAATCGAGAATAATGTTTCAGACAAATTGTATGTGTTTTTAGCCAAAGATTCCGAATATGCGATAAAAAATAGGGGTTCCTATTTAAGATTTCAAACTTGCCCCCCTCACCGCCCAGGGGGAAGGGTGGGGGGGCTCATTTTAACGTCATTGTACGTCCCCCTCGAAATGACGAAATTTTGATTCTAAACATTTTTTCGTAGCGTGCTTATTTTTCGAGTTATTTGGCTGCCTAAGTTAAAATGGGTCACCCTGTATATACAAGTAAGTGCTTAATGGTTATTTTTAAATATATAATAACTATCATCGAACGCTTTTTTACGCGTTTGTTCTGGCTAATAGCGCGTTATATCACAAGGTAGGGACCTTTCTGGTCAATATACTTCTGGAAAATTATTATGTATTCTTCTGCGTTTTCTTGAAATAAATTTATTTTTCACTGAAACTGAGCCAAAATAATAGATAGAAATTACCAATTTGAATATCTTCAGGCGATACATGCGTGTCAGACTAAAAAAATATTTTCGAGGTTGGTTCCCAACATCTCAAGAAATACGATTAGACTGAAGGCTCGTGATGATGTGATCAGATTGAAGCTTTTTAATTAGTTGAAGAATAAAACAAAATTGTTTTCCGAAAATTTTTCAAAGTTTTGTCGACAAAAGTTGTTTTTTTCGGAGCCTATTGATTAAATTTCGATGAAATTAGGCACACACCTGGAAAATATTGAATATATAACAACAGTGTTCCTTATTTCAATTTGATTCGATGTTAATTTTCGGAGATATTGGAAAAAAAATATATCAACTTTCAGTGGTACATATTTGAAATTTCGAGGTTATTGCCCCAATATCTCGATAAATACCGAAGCAATCAGATTGAAAATTTTGTTCACTATCAGCAGTTAGACCAGCCGTGGGAAACACAATAACTGAAGAAATAAAAGACCTAGACACTCGATCTTTGTAGATAAGGTTTTCGGTTTAATCTCGAAAGTCGAATTTGTGAATGGATTAAATTCACCCAATGATTCTGTACATGAAGGTCAAAATGTTATTTTTCCAAGATTTCTAAGAATACAGATAGGATCGAATTGAAATATAGTACTTGATCCAAAAATGTAGAGGTTCATGTAGAATGTCGTAAGGACCATATGGGAATAGAGCTGAGTTTGGCGGGGTAAATACGTAAATAGGTGACAGCTTTGGCATATTTGGCTACGAATTTGAACAAGCGCGTAAAAGCTCCTGACTTCACGTCAGTGCTTTTCTAGGTTTTTTTCAACTTGCAATGTTTGTACCTATATGTTTGTTCGGGTGGAATCTTATGTGCTGTTTTCCCATTATAGACGGAAATAATAATTTACCCCGCCTAATACGATTTTAGAGAATAAAATGAATGCGACACAACTTAAAGCCAGAAAGTACGTGCGGCGTTGCCCTACGTTTTGATCAAATTTTGGATAAAGCGATGCTGTCAAACGAAATATTTCTCAAATATTTTGAGGACGGTATGACACCATCAGCAGCTAGAGGTTATCATGAAATAAAATTAGAAAATGAAAATGATGAAAGTGAAATTCCAGTTATTCTTGCAAATGCACAGATCAATCCAACTAAGCGACAAGTAAAGCATCTGTACTCTTAAAGGAGTTTTGTATAAAAGCATTGTCAGTATACATTTAACATTGTAATTTTTCTGATTTTTTTAGAGAGGAACACCTTGGTGGTCGTGAACATACAGATTTTATAGCTGCGTTGAGAAAGAAGCATAAAATATTTTCCGAAATGGTTATCACCGTAGTTATTCGAGAAAATCCTTTAATCGTCATTGTTTTAACACCAATTATGATGAGAGCCCATACCCGCTTTTTTAGTCATGAGATAGTTTTTGTAGACTCCAGTGGTTCATGCGACCAAGCAAATGTTACATTCTTTTTTGGAGTTACTAAAGTTGGTGCTGTACCTCTGGCCTGCATTCTTCATACTGAACAATCGGAGGAAAGTTACACGGAATCGTTTCAGTTATTACGTGACACATTAACAAAGGAAGGCTTTGGAGGTTTTGGCTTTCCAGCAATATTTATGACTGACGACCCCACTGCCGAGCGAAATGCATTAAAGAATGTTTTTCCCGAATCCTATAGACTGTTATGTATCTCATGTTTGTCAGGCTATTTGGCGATGTTTCGTATTTTGATAGCCTTCACTTGATAGAAATCCATTGTAAACTCAATTAAAAGACACAAGTGTGGTTGATTTCTACTTTATTATAAACACATGACGCGTTTCACTACATTGTAGTTTCATTAGATGCTGAGTTGCAACTGTCTCAACAAGTGTGTTACAGTTTTACTCAAACCAATAGAGGTATAAAGATATTTCCAACGGGTCAATCATGGGAAAATCAAACTGGGCTCCTAGCTGAATAGGTTTAACAATGGTGAATTTGACAGTTCCGTCTGGTCGTTTAATAGATTCCCAGAATTTCTTAAACGGTTCATCTCTAGAGCCTCCAATAAATTTAACTTCCGCCCTTTGTTCTCTATGTGTAGAATCTTAAAATTTTCGTCGAATTCGTGTTTTTATATTATAATTTTATATAAATGTTCGGCGTACGTGGAGTTTAATTTATTCTTCCTCAAATTTTCGTCGAACTCGTGTTTTTCTATTATTAAATGTTTGGCGTACGTGGAGTTTAATTTAGTTTTCAAAACAGAAATTCTTTTTTAATAATAGAAAAACACGAATTCGACGAAAATTTCAAGATTCTACACATAGAGAACAAAGGACGGAAATTAAAGTTAGTGGATGCTCTAGAGATAGACCGTTTAAAAATTCTGGGAATTTATTAAACGACCAGACGGAACTGTCAAATTCACCATTGTTAAACCTATTCAGCTAGGAGTCCGGTTTGGTTTTTCCATGATTGACCCGTTGGAAATATCTCTGTACCTGTATTGGTTTAAGTAAAACTGTAACACACTTTTTGAGACAGTTGCAACTCAGCATCTGATGAAACTACAATGTAGTGAAACGCGTCATGAGTTTATAATAAAGTAGAAATCAACCACACTTGTGTCTTTCAATTGAGTTTATGTGGCGATGGTCATCATGGTATTAAAAAAGATGAAAGAAGACATATTATGATATTGTTTAGAAAAATGCTGTATTCAAATAGCATTGAAGAGATCCGAGAGAATTATGTCCATATTCTAAATGATAATATTATTAGGAAATATGGTACTGTTCAAGCTAATCTAGCCAATTATTGGGATCGCAGGGAATAGTGGTCGTTGGCTTATAGAAGTACTTTACTAACACGAGGAAATGAAACGAACAATTATGTAGAAGCTTCCATTCGCATTTTTAAGGACATTGTTCTACAAAGATGTAAAGCGTTCAATGCTTGTGCCTCGGTGGATTTCGTCGCCAAAGTTTTCGAGTCCTATCAGAGACGACACTTGCTGTCATTTGCAAATTTCCGGAACTCTAAGAACGAAATACTGTTTAAAAAAATGTCACATTGCGCTGATGTCTCTGTTCAAAGAATCGACGAAAATACTTTTTTAGTTGCTTCGGAGACCGACGATCATATGTTTTATACTGCATATGTAGATATTGCATCTTGCGACTGTCTTTTTGGACAGGGTGGAAGATATTGTAAGCACCTTTGCGCCACACAAAATAAGTTTGGAATAACGTTTAGGACCTGTATGCAAATAAACGCCGATAAAAGAAAAGTATTAGCAAAATTAGCTCTAGGAAAAAACATAACCCCAAAATTTTATGACGACATGTCAACGCATGCGGGTATAGAAAATGACTAGCCAACTGCTACAGAGCAACAAAACAATATTTCCGAGCAACAAGATAATGTATCTTTCGAAACAATAAATACAAATTTTGGTGAAGAACATTCCGCAGCTGTAACAGAACTGTCAGAAAATTTTGAACGCATTAGTAAAATAGCATCCAAAAATGAAACGGTTGATTTCTTCATGGCATTAACCATTGCAATGAAGAAATTTAATAGAACTTCGAGCAAAATTATGACACTTTCTGACTTAATAAATAACATTCATGTGTCAAAAAGTATATGGCTAAAAAAGAACATTTCTGTTGAGCCAACATCAGTAAGCCGAAGAAAAATTAGACGTGGTTTATCGTGTGGCGCAAAACATATCCAAGTTGGAAGGCCATCCAAGAAAGAGATTCCAAATAAACCTAAAAGTCGAAGATCTTTGAAGGAAAATATTGATCCCCATAGACCAAATGGAAAATCACATGGAAATGCACACTAGGATTATTCTTTAAAAGATTTTGCATTTAATGTATTTTTGTATTTTATTGTGGCTTTACGAACTATTTTAGTGATATTTGCTGTATTAAACAGTTGCTATTATTTTTATGTATATAAGTATTATTTAGTATATAATGTTTTTTCGTATTTCAGTGTGGTGCAATAAACTATGTTTGGCGATAGTATATTATTGATATTTTCATGAACGCAAAATGCAAAAGAAATTCAATTCGAACGTGGTTGGTGCTGAAATGCGGTAAACAATGTCTCGAGATTGGGAGCGTATCAATTATACAATAATTACAACGTCTGAACGCCTGCCTGTGCTGAGTCGTAGTAAGAAATGTCTGAGTAGAGAGAGCACTGGTTCAGTCATTCTTTATCGCATTGCAACACCATGTATGCGTTGCAGCATAGTAAACAATGCCAATACGCTAGCGGGAATGAACAACAAAACTCCTGTGGTTTCGATGAATACCCATGTCGGTGATCAAAAAATCTATTCACATAATTGCAAAACCTCTTATGCACATCATCATCCGAGATTTCACTGAGGGTACCTTTCCATCTGCACTCAAATCAGCGGTCAAAAAACCCCTATTTAAAAAGGGTGATCCTGATGATATTGGCAACTACCGCCCAATCAGCCTGCTCACTTTTTTCTCAAAAATTTTCGAGAAGATACAGGTGAACAGATTAGTAAACTTTTTTCACAAGTTTGGTGTCTTCTCGAGAAGTCAAGATGGTTAGTGGCGTGGAAGGAGCACTGCCACTGCTGTTTACGAGTTGACTTTTGGGATTATCGACGAACTTGAACGAGGGGAGGTACCTATTCGACTTTTCATGGATCTATCAAAGGCCTTCGATAGTGTAAACCATGAAAATCTCCTACAGAAATTATATTCATATGGTATTCGTGACTGCGAACTGGAATTGATACGGAGTTATCTAAAGAATGGATCACAAAAAGTTTGTGTTAACACGGGCGATGGCATTCAATTATTTGACGAAGAAATTGTTGATATAGGGGTACCTCAGGGTAGTATTCTGGGGCCTCTTCTTTTTGGGCTTTATGTGAATGATCTGCCAGAAACTCTATTATTTCCCATCTTGGGAATGATAAGATTTCTGTTGTTTGTTGATGACGCTAATGTACTAGTGCGTAATAAAGACTTGAGAACGAGCATCGAGCAGATCCAGACAGTTTTCGATTCAATAAGTAACTGGTGTTGTCAAAATGACCTTTCATTGAATGTCAATGAAACCGAGTGTGTTATATTCAGCACTTCCTGATCTAAAGAAGAATTTCCAGTAACAATTGACTTCAACAACACTGCAGTCAGTAAATCATTATCTAAGAAATTCCTTGGAATTCATGTTGACTGCTGTTTGAACTGGAAGGTAGACCCGCAAGATTTCCCGTCGCCGAGATATCAAAAAGATATTTACATCATTGTACGCAGTGTGTTTTTCTAAATAAAAAATGTGAAATCGAACATAGGCGGTCTCCCTTAATTTGGAAGATATGGGCCTCCAAAGTTCCAAAATTAGTCGTTTCCAGGTCCCTTTTTCCACCATAAAAACGATCTCTCACTTCATCTGTATAGTTTACAAACCAGCTTTGAACCTTCAACCAACACTTTTTTTCAAGAATAATCAATATGAATACAATGAAATTACTGGACAACCACTTAACCTCTATCCCTTCTGATTTCGACTCAGTCTAAAAGTGAAGTTTGGCAATGGCGCGAATTTCATCGGTCGGAATCGTGCCATCGTGCGTATTCGTGAATGAGATTATTGCTGGCAAGAAAAATGAAATATGTTCTTAGTTCTTACTGTTTATTGCGATACTCTAAATCTTCCAATAGGAGAATTCGTTTCTAATGAAATCTACAAGGATGAAACACATAGTAATGGAATGAGAATACACCCTGATATATATTTCAACGAAAATTTTTTTCATATGTGATACGTCGCGCCCTTCCCAGATTTCCAATGAAATCGGGGTTATTATATAACCCATTTTATTGGAATACCCTGAATCTCATTATAATCTGGGACCATCTCGAAGACACAACAAAAAACGAAGTAGAAAGAAAGTTCAAACGAAAATAGTGAGAGTGAAACCTTAAACAAATATTCTCAATGATTTTGTTTTGATATGAGAATAACCACCTCTTCTTCAGTGACAGAAGCATTTTCCTTACAATCATATCCTTCAACTGTCCATCATTTCATATTTCCCGCCAGCAACTACTCTTCTGTCATAATACGTTGGCCAGCGATGAAAAGTCGATGTTGCCAAGCTCCGCTTTAACATTGAGAAGTATTTCGTAGAAATATAGGTTAAGTGGTTGTCTAATATTTTCACTTTTCTTCCTTTAAATAATGAATATTCTTGAAAGAAAGTATCGCTATTCGTTGGTTGAAGGTTCAAAGATGATTTATGAATTAGATTTGAGAAGTGAGAGATCATTTTTATGGCGGAAAAACAGGTCTGAAAATGCAACAATTTGGAACTTTGGGGACCCATATCTTCCAAACAAAGAGAGACCGCCTATGTTGGCTTTCATATTTTTTGTTCAGGAACTCACACTGCTTACGATGATGTGCATATCTTACTTATAGCTTCGCGACGGGAAATCTTGCAGGTTTACCGAACTTACATATATGCGAGCTGAGTAAAAGTCTCAATCGTATTCTGTTCATGATTAGAGTACTGTCTCGGCGAGTGGATGATGAGCTTTTGAGATCTATCTATTTCGCAAATTTCGAATCTCTGATGAGATATGGCATTGTTGTTTGAGGTGGCAGTTCTGATAGCGGTAAAATATTTGTACTCCAGAAGTCGGCTCTGAGGTCTATGCTAGGTCTAAACTATCGGGAATCTTGTAGGGAAAGATTCAGAAAAAGTCAGATACCTACATGTTTTGGTGTATACATCTTAAAATGCGTTCTTTCCGTAAAAAAAATCCGCATTATTTCGATGATTTGGTAAATACTAACAGGACACGACAGAGGATTCATTTTCACTGTCCTATAAATTCTCGAACATTGACAAAAAGGAAAACACAGTATATGTGCATAAAAATTTACAATAAACTACCTAAATCTATCCTAAATATAATCAATTATAAACAATTCAAGCGTCAACTCACGGACTTAATTAATCTATTAATCTATTTCAGATTTCTTAAATCATTCTTTTGAAATCTCTAGATTGTAGTTGTTTTCTTTTCTGTATTTATTTGACTGTTTTTCATTCCCTTGTAAGCAATGATTCTGAGAATAAAGGTTTGTTTATTGTTTATTGTTATTGTTTGTTATATTTCTGCTTGGTATGTGAAATTGGATTTTTTCCTTTGTATCTTTGCTTGCGTGTGGGATCAAGGGAGAGTGTTGGTATCTATGGTATTATCTGTGACCCCATACGTTTTCATTATATAATATGTGTGTGGTAACATTGATACAAAAAATTGATCAAAACTAAAATGGTGGAAGAGTTAGCCATATAAATAGAAAACGTTCAATTTTAGTTATTTCACGTTGCGAATTAAACTTTAATTTTTCTATATTGTACTGATTAAACAATCCAAACCTTTATAAAATAAGCCTAAAATAGTTAAAAATTTTTCTTGGAATTTTCCCACCAACGTTTCACATATGATTTGATTTGAAATCTGATTGCGTCGTAGTTTTTCGGAGAATTTTAATGGTAAGATCCTCTTCAGATTTTGCATTGAGTTGCGCGTTGTTAGTCTCCAACAAATTTTGAAGCTTTTATTTGATCGTGTCAGTACCACTTGAGTAATAACGCAATAACTTTAATTTTAATGACTTTTACTCTGAGAAGCTTAGGCCTATTCTGTTAATTAACAATATCGACCTAATCCCAACCTAAATATTAAGACTTCATATCCTTTACCTCAAAACGGACGGTATTATATTCGATTTTATTCCTATATTTCCTACAGCTAGCTGGTAAGAAGAAAGTAAGATTCAGCGAATGTATAACAGTCTATGGAAAGAAGGAGTTCAACTTTACGAATCGAATTCTAGAAGGGAAACTCACAAATAAAAATAACTTTTTTCGACAGAGAGAAATACATTTAATTCAGGTCTCAGCTCGATTAACCACTGATATCACGGTAGTAAAATTCATCGTTTCCAAAAATTGTTTTGGGCTTCTCAGATCGTTTCAGAACTCACTGATAATTGAACCAAACATAACCTCCACTTCTTCTTTCCACAGCATCTTCGAGCTCTTCAATTTTTTCTTCTTCATGGTTCAAAACTGATTTAAGCGCTTCAATATCTTCTCTCAAATCTTCAACATTCTTTTTCATTTCCTCCAAAGAAGCATCTTCTTCGTCCTCTGTCCTGTAGTGTTCGTGCCTCTTTCGTGCTCGGCTTCCCGATGACCCTTCGGATGCTGTATGCTTTTTCTGACCGAGCGTACTCAAAAAGAAATCATCAGCGTTCTCGTCACCCTGAAAATGTGTCTATTTAATTGAATATATTGATGATTCATCAACAATACTACGTTCATTTATGATTCTAGCAGCTTATTTTTTTATTACACGTATTCACTTCGCATTACTGACCAATCAATGAAATGAGAAAAAAATAAAAAAATCGGTAAATGACAATATAATTCTAAAATCAACATAATCCGAGAAAGCTGGACAATGAGATATCTGAAATTGATGTTCAGTAGTGGTACTCATTTTTTGCGAATAAATATATTTGCATTTTGAGTAACCCCCCAAAAAAATACAAGTACCTACGCGAGGAGCAAGTCAATTAAACAATATCATATTTCACAGACAGAAGGTAGCATCACTCAAGTGTTCTCACAAACGTTTTCGAATAATTTCATTTTCACCTTCTTAACCTATTGAAACTTGACAGCTTTTCACCAATTGGAACATGATTATATAAGGTTTGTTCCAACACCCAGTTCTGTTACTGTCTTGAACTCATTCAGAACTGAATCAATTCACACGTCTTCGCTCATTCTAGTTCAGGACTAATTCTGAATAGATAGTTCGAAAGTGTCGGAAACGAATCATTCTTAGAAATTCCCTTGTCATAGCCTAAGGGCTGTTTGTCACCCGAAAATGCAGCCCGTCTTTGCCAGATGTGGTTTTATTGCCCCTTGCTGCATTTGAATGGTATGTAACAGCTGACCGATTCAATTCCTCCTTCTCAGTTCTTGCCTAAACCCAAGAACTGAATTCACCGTTCTAGAACTGGTCTGACACAAATTCTCTTTACGTTGGAACACTTGGTTTGCAATTCCTAACCAGTTCGAAATTTGTTGGAACGCTAATATCGATATGCGCAAACTCCGCCTGATTCAGAACTAGTTCCAGAGTGTGTAGGAACAAACTAATAATTAGATTGCCTTTTACAGAGGACTAGATTCATACTTCGAAACATAAAACGGAATCCTCCCTCCTCCCAATTCGTCGTGATTTTCAGTTACAGGGTCAGGCGACGGAGCGGGAGCGGAGAAATTCAGTGACAGTATTCTTTCAGAGACTTCGAGGAAGAGCCGTTCATAGACGGCGTTCACTGATCAACCGTTTTTTCTTGTTGCACTCGAGGTCTCGGATAATTACTGATTTTGAGGTTCATAATTGAAAAGAGGAACCTGATTTATTGTTCAAATTAGAAAAAATGTTCACATTTCTTTTTCAGGATTCACAATAAGAGCTATCTTATCAATTCTAATTCATCAATTGCTAATTTGAATGAACCTTTTCTATCATTATTTGGCACGCTTAATCTGGAAAAGAGCGCGTAGTCGTTTCGTCGAAATGTCGGTAATTTTTATTTATTTTATATTTAATTACATATAATGACCATTTGCTTCATCAAAGACATCAAGCCTTTCATACTTGTTTTTCAAATTTGACAAAATTGAATCTACAATATGACCATTCAAGATATTTTCAAAATTGAAAATGATATGGAAAATTTTATGAATAAATTTCTTCCTCAATATCAATTCCTTTTTTTTAAGGACACTGCTTTTCTAAATAGTCATGCATGAGTTTTCTGATATTTTTTTGGTCACAATGATACATTTCAGTGGAATAATCATGAAAAATCAATGGGTGATTTTATTCAGTATGGAATTGAAATATATCCGTTAATTCATAGTGAGTCCAGTGCCTATCTCATGTTCAAACATTGACACTATCGCTATTATACACATATTCATTCTCTCCAATAACTTCAACATGAACTAAAGATTTTGCGACTGTATAGAAATCTAACTTGAATCTTGCTGTTCGTTTCAAGTCCATAGTAGTCCATAGTCCTATATGGGATCAGAAACAGGTACCATATAATGATTAAGCTGGACACAAACGAGGAACTTAACAAGAAGAAAGTTCCGGATTTCGATCAATACATTCTATACGAATCGCTCAATGTCGAATTGGAAAAAGAAGAATGGACTTCTGTATATCTGGACGACAGTGTTGATACAGCATTTGCCACATTTGTAGAAAAATCAAAGTATCATATACACAAGAATACTATAGTAGCCAGAAAAAATAAATGTCAAGAAATAGGAAATTATGGATGACTTCAGAAATCAATCCAGAAAAAAAAATAAAATATCCATAAGGCTGTCAGAAGATCCAGATAATATAGATTTGAGAAAAAGATACAGAACTTACAAAAATTTTCTTTCCAAATTGATAAAAAAACGCATTCAGACTATAATAGAAATAGAATCAACCGCAATGAAGAATCTTTCAAAGGTCTCTGGAATACAATCAACCAAGAGAAAGCCTATCCTGGTAGTAACCAGGATAGACTGTTTGAAAATAGGCGATGGACAGGTAGTAGAAAAAAAAAACGGAAATTTCAGAATGTTTGAATTCGTATTATACCAAATTAGGAGAAGTACTGTCTGGATACGTAAAAGTCTCAGAAACGAAAGAGAAGAGAATCGACGCAACGGTGTTCTTATACCCGTCAGATGGAGATGAAGTAGAAAAAATAATAGGTGGTTTGAGGGATGAGAAAGCGCTAGGTGAAGATCAGATAATAGGGAAAACCATAAAAAAATCAAACAAAATATTTTAAAAGTATTAACTCACTTGATAAATACGATAATGGAGACAGGATGTTTTCCAGCTTGCTAAAACCACTTCACAAGGGAGGAAACAAAACATATAAGGGCAAGATTAGGATCGTGAGGAGCATGCATGCATCTAGGAGCGTATTAAAAAAATACTACTCACCAAGAAGTAACAAATAGATATGTCGCAGATGCTTCTCGTACTTTGCACCTAGAATTTTCAACTTTTTACCCGAGCGAATGGAAAGGTGCAGGACACGGTATTCCTTCACGAAATCCTCGATGGAATGGATACTTGGTGCAGCAAGGATTAGATTTCACGGAATTGTTAATGGAGGAAATTATAATTGAGTAATGTTACTGGATACGACATAAATGGTTTTTTGATAATCTACCGATGTGTACCGATGTGACTATGTTCCATAAATGTTTCGACATTTATCGGACTTGAAGTGAATTATTACCGGCTGTGATGCAGTTCAATACCACACACAAGACGTATTTATAGTTCTTCGTGGTTTGCAGCACTACAAGCACTTTGTGGTGCGTTGGGGTGCCCAATCACATTGCAGCAGGTAATACGCGATTCAAGGTCGGCAGGCAGTGAAGCCCGCAAATGGTGGAGTAATTTGTCTTGTCTGCGCTGTCACAACACATCTCTAGTATTTGCATGCCAATCCCACAGAAAGCGTGACGAATCCAGCCGAATGATATCAAAAATTGCCGATGTCGCATGATTCCGGCACTGATCTCCGTTCGACGCCAACCGCGCAGCGCAACCGACCTAATGAACAGACCTAGTTCATTTTGGTTCAAATTCTCAGCACAGCGCTTCTGTTTTAGACCGTGCAGCGCTTCGCCACCGAACTGATGGACTCGCAGCTTTATATTTCATGTGAAGTTTTCATGAAAACCGAAAAGCTGGTGAAGTATTTGGAGGTTACTCAAATGTTCATTTTCGTTTCTGTAATTTGAACTGCTCATTATGAACACAGAAGGCAAAGTTGGGTATTTTGTTCTCCTTGAAAATAGTTCTACATGTTTCCTTAGGTTTCAAAACGAATGCATGAAATCATTCTTTGAATGATGAACATCTTCTGAGAATCAATAGAATTTCACATTTTGTATTTTGTATTTTTTTGTATTTTTTCCGAATATCCTAGGCTTCAACGAAACCCCTCAGAAGCTTAAAGCTTGTGCGAGTTAGGATACCGGGTGTGTTCTGTGTAGGCTTTGTTACTAATTCCCTGCGCCACGTTAGGAACAGCACTGTTAATTGTTTACCCAACAGCGAATGGTTGGACGGTCCCCTAAAAACCGGAAATGTTATTTCCTGGCCAAGGGCTTGAACCCCAGACCTTACGATTATGGGGCTTGCGCTCTAACCACTGAGCTACCGCCGCTACATAATATCATATAATTGAGAACACATACCACATTTTCGAAACAACAACTTTGAATAGATTGATTATAGAAAAATCACATTACCGATTGCATAAAGATACCATGAAAAACAATAGTGTATAGTTTTGTTTCTGAGAGTCGAACTTTTCAACATCATATGCAAGTGCAAACATTTACTATTTATATATATTTCAGATATAATTAACAGAAAAAACTGCTGCTGTTTGGGTATATTTTTTCTCAATGAAACTATGCTTGGAGTCAAAACGATCCGAAAATTATTGTTGCAAATATTTTGAGGAAACACCGAACCCAATAAACACAGATACGTGAAAACACATTGAATTTTTCTAGTAACGCCACGACTAAATAACGTTGAAAAACCTGGAAAATGTCGTTAGGAAATACGTTGCATTCTCGTTGTTCAGCAACGTTACTTTGTAACGATATTTGTACGTTATTTGAACGTTAAAAACATCCACATTGTAACGAAAATTCCACTAAAATATATCGTTACTTTTCTGTTTCAACGTAACTACTCTTCATAATGGGTTATCAACGTTTTGAAAACATTTTGAATTCAATCTCAATACAACGTTTTTTCTTTCTGAAATAACGTTGTTGATAAACAATTACTTTTGTTCATACTATCCGACCACCCTTCTGAAACATTCAACTGAAGTATTTCAATACAAGCTGATTGTTGGTATTTCTGTTATAAATCATCTTTCCTTACTTTTTGTGAGAAACAATTCAGTATCTATGCATTATTTATGTTTCATTTGAAGAAAGCCAGTCTTTTATATCAGTTCATCTCTAATAATCTACTGCCTCAATAAAAAAACTCTGATCACCTATCATGTGATGAAAATGTAAAATATAAAAAATTAATTTCGGCTTAGTGTTTGTGGTTAATGATTTTTTATAGAAGGCAAATCATTTTCGAGGAAAAATGTAAAAAATATTCAATTGAGGGATGCACCTGAAAATTCAATTGATGATATAGCAATTAAAGAATAATAAAATTAGAGATCAATAATTTATTATTATATAAAAGGAATAGAAAATAAAAATAAGAAATTAAAATATTGCACTGAATTGCACTACTAGTAATATTTCTACTTAATGCAAAAGATTAAAAGTTTGGTTTCTGCTTGGCCTTGCAAGTATTAGTCATGCTTTTTCGGCAAATTTGAGGGAGCTTTTCTGGTCTGCAAATCAGTCGCAGCATCGAATTATTATTCGGACAGCAGCTGTAAAATAATAAATATAATCATTGTTTGAATAGTATTGAGCAGTTTGAAACTAACTAACTAGGCATATTGTGAATAATTGTAACTGTATCTAATATAATATTGCAACTATGATCTGATAAATTTCCTTAAGACTATTTTCTGCTTAGAATGCTGAAATAATTCGGAACGTTTTGCATTCATGTGTTTACTGAAATGGAGAAATTATTGAAATAAATCAAGAATGAATTGATACGGATTAAATCGAAACTAATATCTCTTCAAAATGATTTGAAGAATACTACTAATCGACTAACAATAAATTCTCTAATTCAATAATTATTGGAGTGAAATTTTCAAAAGACTGAAATAACTAGTGAAGTTTGCAAAAGACAAAGTAGACACTTACCATATTGGTGTTTCCCCTCAGATGAATATAGAAAATACACTTTCAGGCGATACTATGTGCCACTCTAGGAGTTCTATGAAGTAATAATGGTCATAACATCCCTTATAATTCCTTCCTTTTCCTTTACATGTGTCAGGAAACTAAGTCCATCTAAGTATCTTCAAGTATTGAATTCTTGGAGTCCCGAGGAATGCAGGAGTTTTGGAAAATCCAATCCCCAAGAATATTCTTCCCTGTTGTTGCACGTGGTACAACAATCTTTCTCGCAATCACAGTTCACGACGACACTCACTACATATTCTTGACAAACAATACTAAACGTTCACATAACACGTTGAAATCTTCGATTTTCATCAATATTTTCAGACTCTATCAATAACTTTTGCAGTTCAAAAATGGGGCGCGCGGAAAGAAGATATCACGACGTGACGACTATTTTCGAACCCCGGCATTACATAACAACATCTGTTGTGTCTTTGTTGAAACGAGTAAGAAGAGAACACCCCCCCTCTATCTACGTTGCCAAACATCCTTGGTTTCTCGATAAAATATTTTTCAATTTGCGAACGTGAGCATATAAAACAGTATGTTTTTGATTTTCAATCTATATCTGTCACGAAAGTATCAATATTAGACTTGGTCGTGGAACATCAAGACATCTAACTTGAGCACTTGGCGAGTGAATGAATTCAATTCCAACTTCCAAAATTTCGAGCGAAGGAAAACATTTGGAAAAAACGTACGACAGTATCTTTTCAGAAGTCAGAACCGAATAATAATTCCAAATTGATACAAGTGATTTTATTGAATGTTTAATCATGAAAAGAAAGTTCAATCCACCAGCCGGAAGGGCGAGTGGCTCATTTCATTCAAATGAATAAAATTTATAACTCAAGTGTTGTACACAAAAATGTATCCCATTTCGATCATTTCGGGTTTAAATGATAATGACTTCCCAGAAAAAAAGAATTGAATATAAACCCTTGTATATCCCAAACTTTGTGTGATTTTATATGTGATTCCAACAATAAATTTTCATTATTATTTATCGGAAAGTTGACGTAGTTGTTCTTCGTTACTGGTAGTCATACTAATTATATCTTTTGTATTAAAATATGTCGAAAATCATTGACGTGAATTCAAGAGCTGCGCGCCTGCTAATTTTTCGTTCTGTCGATTGCACTGAAAAATAATAGGTTCTAGTCGAATAGGTGAAGAATGAACGATCGTCAAAAATTAGTATTAAGATTAGCTACAGAAATGAGTTAATTATCATGAAATTCATACAATGCAAGAGATTCGTGATTTCATGACGTTGATTAAACGCAAAAAATGGAGTTACTGAAACATAAATTTGAAAGCGACAAGAGCATTAGTTAATAGATAGTATTAATCAAATGGTTATGTGACTTATTAAATATAAGTCGACAATGCACAATGTTTAAAGGTTGTATATTGATAGCTACAGTAACGAGTTCTTCGTCAGAAAGTTCATACCACGCAACAACTACGTGAGTTCATGACTTTGGATAAATGAGAGAAAGAGAGTTACTTTAACGTAAATTAGATGATAACAAGACCATGAGTTTATAATTAGTGTTATATTCGACGCTTATGTAATGTTCCTCAGATCTAATTGAATAAGCGTGAAGAACTCACGATGAGTAAACGTTTTGTTATGATGGCGACAGTAGAGAGTTGATCTTCAAGGAATCCATACTACGCAAAAATAGCTTTATCTCATGACGTTGAATATACTTAAATGACCTATCAAAATACTCCGACGAAAAAGATCGTTATCTATTCGCTCCAAATTTGTTTGCCGAGCGGTTGAGATGTGTACTCCCCTCTATATGGATGTAAACGGTCCTAGTGATCGAGTTATTCCGATTATGTGTCTCAACAATATCATAGAATGGAGAAGTAAAATTTTTCCATTTTCAGGAAATATTAAGAGAACCACGGTATGAATACCACTGCATACAAGCACGGACTTGTGATAAAATTGTATTTTGTGATTGATACGCCAATTAGCGTCGATTCTTGATATAGCCTGTTCGGCGTTGAAACTACGAGTGCCATTCAAATTGAATTATGCGCTGATAATTAGAGAAATTAATAATTTGCTTGATGATAATGACCATGAAGAAATAGTCACTGTTTTGTTAGATTCTGTAATGATGAAAAACGAAATACATTTAAACGCAAAATAGTTTGCATTGAGTATTATGAAAGGGGTATAATGAACTTGTTGGGGACGATAGCTCAGTAATTTTGAGAGATGGAATAGACTGTATTTTTTGTAGCCAAAGCGATAGCGAAATGCGTTTTATTATCAACAAAGATTAACAAGTTTCAGTCAACAATAAATGACTTACCCCCTTGTTCCTTTCGATGCGGATGTTCAGCTCTTCTCAAGGTACCTTTGGTCACTGATTAAAGCTATTGAGAGGAAGCACTAATTAAAACAATTGGAGAAAATATGCCCAAAATTATTATTACTGCGGTTTTCAACTTTAGCGATCGAGAATCGATTTACCACTGATAATGAATTTGTGCGCGCACACATTGTGCTACAAGACAAAAAAACATCGTGACAAGTCTTCATTGTGACTTCGTTTATGCTGAATCTTTCGCAATTAGGTATGCTCTTAGCTACAAACCAAATATTTTTCCGGTGCGAAAAAGTCGACCAAAGCACAATAAAAAAAAACTGACGAAGATATCAAATAATGATGAGTGAGCGTTGATGAAAAAAAATGTATTAAGAAGTTGCGATTAATTAGAGAAAGATTGAAAAGTACATTGATTAAAAAAAAAAACAATAAAAACTTAGCGATTGGCAAAGGACATAATTTAACAATAGGCCTCTACAAAACACCAGTTTTAGTTTTGACTGCTGCGATATCTGTGTATCTTTCGCGTTACTCAAAGAAGTTATTCTTCCAACGAGCCAGTCGCAAGGAGGAATTCTCTCGTCCTTAATCAAAACGAGCTCTCCGATAGTTGGGCCCTTTTCGTCGTCAGTGAACCACTTTGAGCGCTGCTGTGAAGTGTGCAGGTACTCACGATGCCACCTCCTCCAAAAATCCTGATGCAGACACTGCAGCAATTGCCAACGACTCAAACGATTAAGCGTCAGATGCGAAATATCTGGATATGGTAATGCGGTGAGCGGTTCCAATGTGAGAAAATGACCCAGAAATAATGCAGCAATGTCTTCAGGATCGGAAGAGTATGCTTCTAAGGGACGCGAATTCAGTATGGCCTCAATCAGGCACAGCAAAGTGTAGAATTCCTCATAAGAGAGAATTTGATTTCCGAGAACTCTTTCCATAGGCCACCCATGTGAGGAGCAGAAGGTGGGTTGAAATGCCAAGTGATTACCTCGCTTTCTGCTGCCTTTTTCATGCAATTAACAATCACACGATTGGCACCTATAAAATTGGTACCGCAGTCACTGTAAAGATAACTGACTCGTCCGCGCCGTGCAATGAATCGCTGAAGAGCCGACAGAAAGGTTTCAGTTGACAAATCCGTAGCAAGTTCCAGGTGAACGGCTTTCGTCGCAAAGCATACGAATAAACATATATAAGCCTTTGTTGACGTGACACCGCGATGTCGTCCCATAGTGACAGAATAAGGTCCTGCGAAATCAACACCATTGTGACTGAATGGCTTCACCTTCGAAATCCTTGTTGAAGGCAACTCCCCCATAGGAGGTTGGAAATTTTCGGGACGAGCTCTAAAACACTGAACATATCGAGAAAGAACTGATGAAATGGCGCGTCTACCTCCTAATATCCAAAACCGTTGAGCAAGGAGAAATCGAAGAGTGCGTAGGCCTGCGTGTAAGTATCTCTTATGGTAGAATTCGATAAGAAGTGTGTTAGGCGACTTTGTCGAGGGAGGAGCATAGGATGTTTACCATCAAAAGGAGGACAAGATGAGTCAATTCTTCCGCCTATTCTCAAGATACCAGAGTCGTCAAGGAACACATTTAACTTCTGAAAATGTTTGGGATATACCTTTCGATTCAATTCTTCTGAAAAGTGAATATTTTGCGTTAGTTTCACCAGAAGAAGGAGAGATTTATCTAGTTCTGAGACTGACAAAGGGCCACAGAGTTTAGAAAGTGGAAATTTAAGGATAGCGTTGAAGCGAATAACAAATGCGAGAATTCAATGAATCTTTGCAAAAGAAGAGAAGCGCTCAAGTAGAGAAAATAAAGAATTCGAGCATGGTTGCTCCGAACTCTGCAAGCATAAAGGATCCGCAACAGGATGTAGTAGAGGTTCATGTTCACCGTCGGAAGCATACACATCAAAACACCCTAATATCTTTTTAGGACCATCGAACCACAAAGTACAATCAGCAAATTCAGATGGTATCAGGCCACGAGAACCAGCGTCCGCTGGGTTATTCGACGAGTCAATATGATGCCAAGAAGCAGAAGGGATTTTTTCTTGAATATGAGCGACTCGATTAGATATGAACACGGACCAGCGTTTCGGTTGTCCCTTTATCCAGTCAAGTGCGATTTGAGAGTCTGAAAATGCACAAACCTTTCGAAAGCATATGAGCCCTTCAAAGAGACCGAGACAAAAGGACAGAACATTAGCCAACAAAACGGCAGCACAAAGTTCCAATCTTGGAATGGTTATCCTTTTAAGAGGGGCAACTTTGGTTTTTGCGCAAAGGAATTTAAAAGACCTATCATTATTCTTATTTATTATCTGAAGGTAAACAATTGCACAATAACCTTTCTCTGAAGCGTCACAAAAGCCCAACAAATCATACGATATAGCATCCGATACAGTTATTCTACGAGGAAATCAATGGAAGATAGAGTTGCCAATTCCGAACGATATTTATCCCACACTCTTACAATATCTGCAGAGGGTTTCCCATCCCATTTTATTCTTGAGGACATTTTCTGAAGAAGGTGCTTCAGAAAAAAGGTGATATGAGATAAAAATCCAAGAGGGTCATATATACGAGCTAGTTGCGACAAGAGGTTGCGTTTAGTACAAGGACGGTCTGAAGGTTGCACGCTAAAGCGAAACATATCTCTCGGCGGGTCCCACAACAAACCTAATACCTTCAAAGAGGTGAATTCATCTTCACGGTCAAATGAAACTGGATCAATCGAAAGATGGGTAGATAGTAAATCTTTCGAAATGAGAGGATCATTAGACGCAAACTTTCTGAGTTCAAACTGACCCTTTTTGAGAAGATCAACTAGCTCTGGTCGCAAACGTCTTGCACCTTCGAGCGTAGAACTTCCAGTAAGGATGTCATCGACATAAGTATCTTCCTGTAAGGCCTTTGACGCCAAGGGAAAAGCCTTCCCTTCGTCAGTAGTCAATTGAATTAATGTTCTGATAGCCAAATATGGAGCGCTACTCACGCCGTACGTTACAGTTAGTAGTCTATAATCTTGGAGGTCTTCTTCAGGGGAACATCTCCAAATAATGCGTTGGTAATCTACATGCTCATTTCTAATCCTTATCATAGGATACATCTGTCGAATATCCGCGCACACGGTATATTCGTGTAACCGAAAACGAAGCAACATGGGGATAATAACTTGTTGCAGTTTTTTCCCAGTGAGTAGATAGTCGTTAAGTGAACCTTCCTTCAACAACGGAGACTTAGCCGAGGCATTGAAGACAACGCGTAACTTCACACGATCTGCTTGTGCTTTAACGACACAATGATGCGAAAGATAAAAACAATGACCGTTCAAGGAATTCTCATTAATACGTTCCATATGACAAGAATCGAGATAGTCGCGCATAAACTCAGAGAACAACTGATACATCTTAGGGTTCCACAGAAGCCGCCGCTCAAGAGATAGGAACCGATGTATTGCTAGTTCACGAATGGCAGTAAATTTTGGTAATTCACTGCGAAAAGGAAGAGAAACAACGTACCTTCCCTCATGATCACGAAAGTGCGTATCAGCAAATATTTGGTCACCCTGTTTATCTTCTGAAGATAATGCTTCGCATAGAGGGACAGAGTCTAGCTCTCAAAACTTTTGAAGGGAAAGGTCTAAGTCCAACTCTGTAGGGAAAGCCAATAGCGCAGAAATAGAAGAATTTGAATGGCATTCAAATCTTCCCATCAAAACATAACCAAGAACTGTACTGATTGCGTCTAACTGTCCAGGGTTTCCCACAATTTTCTCAGGTAAAATAATTTTGGAAAACACGTCTGCGCCAAGCAAAACATCAATCACTCCAGGAGTGTGAAAATAAGTAGGAGACCAGGAAGTTTTAGGAACTTTGGACGAAGGAACCCTCTCACATATGCGATCTAAAATTATAGTGTCAGTAACAATTATAGGTGATTGTAAATCAACAGGACGGAATGAAATAGTTACGCAACCATGATGAGCGATACTGTTTATTGAATTCAGACCCTTCACGTTTATTTCCATCTTGCGCCGAGGCAAACCTAACAAACTAGCGGCCCTCTTACTAATGAAGAATGACATAGAACCACTGTCCAATAAGCAGCGTAAAGTATGAAACATACCAAAACTATCGCGTACGTCAATCAATGCGGTGGATAACAGTTCAGAAGAAGATTGTTTTGTGATGTCAACTCTTGCTGAAAATATAGTGTTATCATTATTGGACCCGGCGGATGGCACAACTTCAACTATTTTATCTTCACCTGTAGCGAATTTATCAAGATGTAATAAAGTGTGATGTCTTTGTTGGCATTTGCGACAAGTGTTAATAGATTTACAAGTCCGAAGATCGTGAACAGATTTAAGGCAATTGAAACTTAGACGTTTCTGTTTAGCTAAAGCGTGGCGTTCTTGTGCGGTTTTTTCTGTGAATTTTGGACGAGAGATTACTGAGTGGTTCTGTTGACAAAGCGATCATTTTGGCGAAGCGTTTTTAGTGAGCTGATTCTTATTATAATCAGTGAAAAAGGAAGCGAGGCGATTAGAGCTAGCAGAAGGCTTATTCTGATGATGGGATTTTGAAGCTTGGGACGATATGGACGATGCTCCCAAGGTATCCATTGCGGTGCAATATCTATTCAAGAAATCAAAAAGTGTTCGAAGTTCTGGAATGGAGGATGAGCAATTTTCCATTTCGAAGCGAGTAACAGTTGTATTGTCCAAACGTTTTATAAGCATCATGAATAAAAGTCCCATGAGTCAACTGGAAATTGCAAATTGCGGAGCGTAGCGATATTTCCAGTAAAATTGTTCAATAAAGTACGAAGGGCATTATAATCAGAGCAATTTATTTTTGGAGCGTTATCGAGGGCATTCCAATGAGCCTGAGCTCTCAATCGTACATTAGAAAATCGACTCACTAAGGAATCATAAGCGGTTTGATAATTACTAGTAGTCATCGGTAGCGTACGAACCAATGAGAGCGGAGGACCTTCTAATGATGAAATCAGATAATTAAATTTTTTGATATCATTCAGAGAAGAATTATTATGTACGAGAGCGTCGAAAAGATCAATGAAAGTAGTGAATTGGGTATAATCTCCTCTAAATTTCTTTATTTCAATCTTAGGAAGACGAACCTGTGGTGTGTGATTGACCATACAGGAAGCTAAGCTTTGCTTCTTTGTGAATATGGAATGGGCTGACGTATCTAAATTGGCTTGGTTTGGATCAAATAATTCAGTATAAATAGTTTTGATGGCAAAGTAATCATTTTGAAACTGCGTTTTAATAGCTTCTTCCGATTCCATATCTGCATCATCATCTTGGAATAAAAAAGAAAGTATGATCTGATGCTGTTCATTGAAGTCCTCTCTTACTTCATCGAGTTCAGTAAACCGAATTTTAAATGATATTCCAACAGTTCTATCTACCTTTGCTCGAGCAGCCAGATCCAATAATGCCTTTATTTACTGAGACAAGAATTTCTATTGAATTTAGCCTTTTTCAACTGAATGTCAGCCATCGTAACCTATACAACCCAATTGAACAATAAACTAATCAATCAAACACAATAGGAATCAAATATTTTCAATCTTTCAGTGATGTGTGCATAAACGCGGTGACACGAGCTGAATTTCCGACAAACATGCAAAGTTTATAGCGATATGAGAAAAATCGCACTAATGTAAAAGAAATCGGAATCGATATACCTGCGTATATTCAGATTTCAATTATGATATGAAATCCCCTCGAGAAAGAAACAAAGTAGTTATTCGAAATTATTCGAGTTTACCGGCGTTATGAGATATCACGTATGTAATGATGGAATACGAAATATGCGATTCAGTTGGAATGAAACAATGATGAAAAAAGAAAAAAAAACAACTCTCACTCATCAACAACTTTTCTTATGATCAAATCGTCCGGCACGATGGTCCAATATTGGGGACGATAGCACAGTGATTTTAAAAGATGGAATAGACTGTATTTTTTGTAGCCAAAGCGATAGCGAAATGCGTTTTATTATCAACAAAGATTAACAAGTTTCAGTCAACAATAAATGACTTACCCCCTTCTTCCTTTCGATGCGGATGTTCAGCTCTTCCCAAGGTACCTTTGGTCACTGATTAAAGCTATTGAGAGGAAGCACTAATTAAAACAATTAGAGAAAATATGCCCAAAAATATTATTACTGCGGTTTTTAACTTTAGGGATCGAGAATCGATTTACTACTGAAAATGAATTTGTGCGCGCACACATAGTGCTACAAGACAAAAAAACATCGCGACAAGTCTTCATTGTTGACTTCGTTTATGCGGACTCTTTCGCAATTAGGTATGCTCTTAGCTACAAACCAAACAGAACTTTTTAAAAAAAACTGACCTTTTTTTCGCGAAATCATCATTCGATCAAAACATTTTATTGATTAAGTAGCCTTCGAAAAAAACCCTGATTTTACTACTATTCTTCTAGTCGTATCTTCATTTCTGAAAAGTCGTGACATCATGGCTATGAACATTGATTAACCAAATGTCTCCAACTTTGGCGGTGCCCTGCTTCCCTCAAATTGGTCTGCAATGTCTGTCCCGTGATTTCTTGAATTTGGTCTATCCATCGCGACGGACATCTGCCCCTGGGTCTTCTTCCTTCCACTTTTCCCTGGACGATCAGTCTTTCTAGATTATTATGTTCTATTATATTATGTAACTACTATTGGCGTCTGAATTTAAGATTGCAGCGCCACGGTGGCCAGTTTTAGAACCTTACATACAGACAAAGATTTTGTTTTGATAGTCGATTTTGTACTGTTTGGTTTGATAATTTTCGATTTCACGATTCATTAAAAGACTATTTAGACTTTTATGGTTGACGAGAGTATTACTGGGAGTACATATTCCATTCTTATAACGTAGGTATGTACATCCTTCAAGCTAATTGAGTGTTGCAACTCTAAAATTACGGGGATATCTGCAAGGTTAGACAGTATTTTAATATTATTTTTTTTCAGATCCAAATGGCAGGATTGACTTTGGTGGATTTCTTAGGCTGTCGTGAAAAACAGATATTATTGTAATACATACTTTTTGGAATAATAGACAAATACACATAACTTTACTATTTTTATAGGGAAGGACTAAATACTCAATAAATTGTGAATAAAATAAATACATTCACATGAACCTAATGCTACTTGTACGTAAGCCTTATTCATTATGGATTGACAAATAAATTTTCCAACTCTCATATGATTGGTCTTGAAAAAGCTGTAATAAATAAGCCTTGTACAACTTTGCTTTCATTGGCAGAAGCACTTTGAGCGAAGAGAATACATCACCAGATATTTCCTTGTTGAGATTCTTTTTTTTCAATAGTCAGTTCTATCGCTAGAACATTTACGATGTTCCTTAATGATCAGTTCAACAGACAGATTTCTGGAAGGCATAGCATTCCTCTTAAGTGAATTTCTCTGCTTGGATTATAGGCCTGGAAAACAACTGTCTTCATAAATGTGATCTAATATTTCATGAGCAATTCGTGCTCACCTCTATGAAAATGATCATCATCGGTAAAATGCAGGTAACAGACGCTCAAAAATCTTGTTTGTTGGTTTTTAAAGATTCTTCAACGCTTTCAGGCCCGACTTGTTAAAGGAAGTTTCTTTCACCCTAACTCCAAATTTCTTACCTGGTTGTAGAAATCTATGGGAAGGGACATTTGAGTTTGCTTTTCGTCAGTAGAAGCACTTGTAAAATCACACAAACGCCAAGAAAAATGCATCAACTTTCCCATTTTCTTAACATTACTTTTAACTTATCAATGATAATGTCTGTACCTCGGGTTACTCGGATAGCCACCAGAGGGAGTAGCGCTTACCTTCATTCGCCAATAGTTCTATAAAATTCTAGAAAAGTATTGAGTTAGGAGTTTTTATATGGGCTAATTCGCTTCACATTCTTGAAAATGAATTTTGCGATATTCCTTTCATACAGTCCTCAGGAAATTCAGCGTGAATCTTGAAGCTTCAATTTTTCAACCAAGTACTTGATTTCAATTCGTTCTGTAGTGTTGGAAATACTCGATATTGGAGAAATTAAATTTTGAAGTGAAATATCTTCTGAACTATTGGTCGGCTTTTACCCATTCATGAATGAAATCTTTGCGATAGAGCCAAAAACCTACCCTACAAATGTCGAGTCTCTATAATTTATTGTATTCGGATCAGTATTTTTCGAAAAGGGATCGAAATTCCAAAGAATATTTTCTCAATATTTCCAGGAATAAATACTCTATTGAAAGACGGCATATTATTCAATTTTCATTTGAAGCCAAAAAATAATATTCATCGTCTTAGAAAAACATATTGTACGGTACAAATTTTCGTTCAATGTTGGTGTGGTACATCGAGTATTCATCTCATATCTCACAAGACCTCATTATTTGGTGAAAATTAAAAAAAAGGATTTCAACGGGATGGCGTGGTTCAGTACTTCAACGAAAGATATAATAATAATGGTAAGAGATAACGGCCTGATTCCATGAACCAACAAAATCACCAGGCTCCAATGAACAGGTATGACGAACATAGTTTGATAAACTTGATGAAACACTTGTTGATGCTTATCAACTCATTCCAGGTTGAAATGAATTTGTTCAATTTGACATTTTTGTGGGGGTTTGTCATTTTTTCCATATACGTTTGAAAAATAAATTCGTTTTGAATCTCGTTTTGAAAGGAAGGAAAAAGAGGATAATAATATGGCACTGGTCTTTGATTGAATCGTGTCCAACTATATGAAAATATGCAAACAGTTAAAATGAACTAATCATCAATCTCACGACCGCTATTTGCTTACTATGTTTTCCATATAATGGGAAAAATTACGATCTGCTTCTTTTGAGAACAGAATACCCCTTTCATGTGAATGGCTTCAACAAATCTGATTTTATATTGTCCTATCTTAATTTTGATCATTTACAGAAACATTGACTATTTCTATGAGAAGGGTGGAAGTTGAGCAAAAACAAATTCAGACGAAGACAAATTCCTTTTTTTAATGAACCGTGAGAAAGAAAATATTTAACGAAAAATTTTTCGAAATTATGGTAAGAACCCAAGTTTCGAATATAAGCTATGATAAAGAAAACTTTTTTCAAATTTCAAAGTTTTTTCCTGATTTCTCAAATGGATCATAGCGTTATTCACTTGAAAATCAGCCTATAAAAATCCTATTTTCAGCTCACTGTCTAATGAAAATAGGCAGGCGTTTCCATAGCAACTGTGAAATAAATGAATTATTTATATTTTTTTGCGCGCATGTTTTAGGGGAACAGCGTGCTATCGGTTTGTCCAAATGTCTGTGGTTTTCGTACCTTCAGCTTTATAATTTTTAAAGATATGGTGAACAAATATGTCAAATTTCGTGGTTTTTTCAAGATGTCGGTATTTTTTCCAGAATAACCCAAAGTTTCCAAATTTTGTTTTTGAATATTTTATAGGTACTTTGTGATATTCTGATCATAATATCTTCATGAATTTACGCATGAACATTCGAACTGTAATTTTTCGATGGAGTACTAGATTTCAGTTCGATCTAATCTGTATTTTTGAGGAAATAAAAATTGGAATGGGTATATCTGCGGAATGGCCTTCGTAATTAAGGTCTAAACCTTCTCTAAAAATATTAATTTTTTAAGTCCTTTCTTCAGAAAATTATTGCGTTTACGGTCAGCCTTGTTCAAATTGGTTGCCAAAACGGTCATCTTCATTGAACAAGCTCGCAAAAGCTGCTGCCTTCGCGGCAGTACTTTTTTAGGTTTTTTTATGGTATATTAGAAAATCAATTTTATAAATTTTACTTTTGAAACATTTGGGGAAGACCGCGGACGGCTCCGTGAGAGAAGTCACCAGAATCTATATATGCAACTCCATACGTGGGAGTAAGACCAGTTTAGCTGTTGGGAACTTCTGTATTACTGGTAATATAGTCACTGTACTTCTGCGAAGATGCCAGCGCCCTAACGGTCACCAGAATCTATGTCTGCAACGCCATACGTTGGAGTAAGGCCAGCTTAGCTGTTGGGAACTTCTGTATTACTGGTAATATAGTCACTGTACTTCTGCGAAGATGCCAGCGCCCTGACGGTTGAATTTGGCTCTTGACCAAGCTAGTAGTTTTATGTAAACAAACCGTAAAAATTGTGGTGGAGTAAGACTACTTATCGAGCAGAGCTATAATATTTAAAGATAAAATCATAATTTTGTGTGACATTTCTTGAGTGAGAACTCTTCGTTTAGATTACGATATAAAATCGTGCTTTAGATCATTTCTGGAGGATAATTTCGATGTTATTTCAGTGTGTGTCACTGAGTGGACCAAAATGAACCAATATCTAAGTTTACTCGAATTTTTGGAGAAGCAGGCGCTTCAATGAATAACTGAAGGAATCTTATTAACGTGAAGAAGCATTGAATTATGTGGTAAATCTAGAATCATTCAGAATAATTTGACTTATGTTCTCTTCGTTGACAAAGAGATGAAATAATAAAATAAAAACTAGAAAAACACTATGCTGAAGGCAGCAGCTTTTGCGCGCGTGTTCAATGGAGTTGACCACTCTGGCAACGAATTTGAACATATGCACGCAAAAGCAGCTGCCTTCACGGCCTCATGGCCGACCGTAAACACAATAACTTCCGAAAGAAACAACCTAGAAACTTAATATTTCTAGAGAAAGTTTGGACCTTAATTACGAAGGCCGAATTCGTGGTAAAATCCACCAAATGGTTCCGCAGATTTACCCATTCAAACTTTATTCTTACAATATTTTCAAAAATACAGATTTTATTGCATTGGAATCCTGTACTTTATCGAAAAATGAGAGGTTGAAGGTTCGTATTGAATTAAATGGGGATGATATGATGAGATGATCATAGAATATTGAATAATTGAAATAACAAAATTTGAATTTTTTTTTCGAATTTTTCTAATGACACAAAAACAACGAAATCGAGAAAAATACCCCGAAATTTTACATACTTTTAGCCGCATCGGATTGAAATTTGGTACACTGCTGTGAAAGATGAAGGTCAAGGTATGAGCCGAATTGTTTTTGGATATGGTCCATGGTTTCTGGAAAAAAAAAAGTTTTGGAGAGCATGTTCTTGTGAACATCGAGCTTCCATTTCGTTTAAATGTCTGCAACTTCAAAATTTCTTCCGAAAGTAGTCTCAAATACTAGGTTGGTATCACTGATGTATATTCGATCAGATATATGGAGAGGATACGATAACTGTCAAACATAATATTGTTTTTTAAGCTGCACAATTATTCAGGAATGATTTAAATAATATCCCTCTATTTCAGAAACAATTGAATTATTGAATGAACTCATTACATATAACATGATTCATAATGGTAGAATCAGAAACGGAGAGTTTTGGAAACGCAATTTAGAGGGTGTTTTCTCAACCTGCACAATCAAATGGAAATTATCACTTTATTGACCGCGCACTTTGACTAATTTGTTTAGGTTTTTCGATGTACTTATCCATATAGTGCTACGTTGGAAATTTCACCAGAATCGCCCCATTTATCAAACGAACAAAAATATCGGAAGGATATATTTGGTCCAATTCACTCCCAGAAATGTCCGTCATTGAAGTTCTTACAAGTGAACTCTGATCTTTTGAGAGAAGGTGGTTGGATAACGAATCCACCTTTCAAATACGAAAAGAAACATACAATTATTTCAAACTAGAGACATCCAGTAACTTATTCAATAATGAATGCAGAGCATAGAGACGGAGAGGAAACAGCACGGAAGAAAGTTCATCAGTGCGTAAAGTATTTCAAAGCAAGGCCGAAAACATGTGAATATCTTATGCAAAATCTACCAGGGGAGGGGTTTGAAGAAAACTTTCCGATTCTGAATACCCAATGTGATTATGCTGGACCCTCTTCGACGAAGGATCGCAAAAGGCTGAAACTGAAGTTATTCAAGGCCTTGATTTGCATATTCGTCTGCATGACGACAAAAGGTCTACACTTAGAGCTGGTCACTGAACTCTAATACTTCCATCGATACATAAAAAATGTGTTGCACGAAGAAATGAACCATCTATTAATATGAAAGGTGAAACAGTAGCGCGGTATTCAACCAATAAGGAAATAAATTTCAAATTCATACCGCAAAGGCCCCAAATTTTGGCGGAACATGAGAATCTAGCTTTATGGGTCTAAAATATCATTTGAAATGTTTCTTAGTCTGAGTCACTCGCAGTCTATAATTTCTAACGAGGTTGACGAAAATTGAATCAATAGTCAATCAATAGTTAATAGGAAAAAACGGGTTGTCGTTCAGAGGGCTTCAGTGATTATTTTTTGAATATTTTTTTCTGGATATACTACATTCTTTTGTAAGAATGTGCAATGTTAGATACATTTCCATTTTTCACCCCATTTCATTTTCCCAAAAATTCTTGCGCATTTCAAAATTTTTTTCAACCATTTGCACCCAACAAATTTTTTGAAAAAAACGAACTCTTCAAGTCATGCGGATCTGGTTACTCGTGTATTTTTCGACCAAGGTCTTGCACATAGATCCATACTCAGCACTTTCTACGGAAGCCTTTTTTGCTGGTTGAAGACGTTTCGTAAGTAGACTTTTGATTTTTTGAACAAGATGAAAAAAGGATTCATTGCATACCTAAACTCCGCGCTTAAAATGTCAGGTTCAGAACGCCTCCGTACCTTCTATTGGCGAATTACTTTGATCAAAGCCGAAAACGAACCACCACTCGCATGGACGCTCGGAAGAATAACTTATTTCATTCCAGGCACTGAAGGAATTGCTTGAGTAGCTCTCGTTATAATAGCAAATAAGGTATTACTCAGAGCTGTAATTGAACTCTGTTCCCCTATCCAGAACTGATTGAAAAAATTCACATTTTCTTTCATTGGGAGGAGGATGTTCGGTCCCCACTGTTAATATTAGTGTACATATTTCGAATTCTGAGCTGAAATCAGCCTCAAACGGCTAGGTTGGACTCACTGATTAAGAATCCGAGGTGAAATTTGATTCTGTCCGACCGGCCGTGTGTGCTCTAACTTTCGAGAGAAAGGACCTAGAGTCTTGAAATTTTCAGGTTAGATTTTGATCTTTCAATCATTCGAGGAATATTTATCTGTTCGAAATTAAACTTTGTTTGTTCAATAAGAAGAATTATCCATAGAAAAATTTGAAAAAATTTTCTTGAAAATTTTATGATTCATTTGAATTTCACTGAAATTTCCAAGTCGCCATTTCGCAATGTGAACCAACGCGTAAAAGCTGCTGACTTCACGTCAGTGCTCCTATAGGTTTTATATACAGGGTGTCTCACCATAAACTGGATGAACAAATATAGCCGTGTAGATGACATTGGAAAAGTCATTTTTACGTTGTGACATATAGCCCGTTTTCGAAGCATAAGCAATATATACAGGGTGTCTAGGGTTATTTTTGAGCAATTCTGATAGGTGTGGTAAGTTATGCGTGACCTTGACATAACAGGTTTTTTCACATCTTATTATATTTAGTGGTAAATTCAATTGTGGTGAAAACTCTGAAAAAAATTCAAAATGGTTGCAAAGTTGGAGATTTTCACTTCTGATTGCCAAAATGGATAGTCTTATTTCAACTCTATTTTCTTAGATGTTCTGTGAAACTTTTTTTCCAATATTCAAACTGAACACTGCTGCGAAAACATAATGGAAACTTATTCATTGGTTTTCATTTTGCAGTCTTTCAAAGATTTTACTGGGAGTACTTAGATATTTTTTGATGAAAAAACTGGTGGCCCTTAGAGACCAAAATTTTGCTAATGGGTCTCCGGAATATTCTGTATAGAAATATGAATTCATCAAATAAAGAACTACAGGTAAGTCAAATTATGGTTTGGTTTTATGATACTTTGATTCGCACATCTTTGTATCCTTCTGAAAATTGTCTTTGCCCTCAAGACCCGATGCGAACCTCAGAACTTCTGTGATTGTAGTTTTGTAGGATTTGAAATTAACACACGTTAACTCTGAATAACTTTATTGAGCATCCACTGATGCGTACAATACAAGTGTTACGTTAAGACTCTCAGATCTAAGATTTGTTTTGTCGGCCTATATGAACCAGCGCCTGAATGACACCTAGAGTTCGAGTGGGGGGCCATGGGATTTTTTGCTTCTTTCACAAATGAAGGAATATTTCGCATTTCAAGGTATGTTTCCCAGGCGTAGAATAAAATCAATAATAAGGGATGAACATAGCGCTTGACTTGAAAGTAGGACTTTCGAAATTGTTATATGTTTCAAAGAAAGAAAAAAAATGATCAAGTTCAAGTTTCAGAATTGAAATATAGTTCAATGACCATGCTATTATGTTATTTATGCCTGTACGCATAGTCGACGCGTGCATCCCATATTGGTTACTTGACAGCCGAGCACTACTTCACCAGTGCTTCGTGGCATGCTTGCTCAAATCTACAAACGACCTACCTCGAGGCGTGCTCAAGAAAGACGTAATCATAAAATAGTCAAGATTATTCTGTACTATGTACGATACCGCATGAACGATAATATCGTTTTGTATGATAATTTCAGAGAACGTACCATTTAAAAATTCAATTCATCTAAAGTATCCGAAGACACGAAAGCGTTTAAAGAAACTGCTCAACTGATTTTCGATAAACAAATTGGTCTCAGGAAATGAAAATGAATTTTTACAAATTCATCATAGTAATTGTAGAACTTAATACATAGTGGTCCTCTTCTTAATGGCCATCATGCTAGTAGGCACCCCCCTTTTTTGGAAGCAACACAGATGCCATAAATCACTCTGTCGGCATTTTATATAACAGAATCACGGTCCGTTTTATGGGGCGGCTTCTTCGACACTTTGAAGAGATACTGTAATATAATAGAAGAATTTGTTGCGACGAACATAAAAACGTGAAAACATTACAGTTTTCACCGATATCCATGAACTCGCCGAGAATTGCCGAAGGTTTATTCAATGGATAGGACCCTTGCTAAGCATCCCAGCAAACACTAAAACGCAGCAAGAGTACAAAAACTGTACAGCGTTGCTGCACTTGAAGTGCAGCGATGGTGGTGCAGTTACTGTATCGAAACAGACCGTATATGTCCCGCGGAATTGCATCGAAACTGTACAGCTCAAACTGCATTCGAAGTACAGCCACTATACAGCAGTTGTAGAGGAGCTATGCCTCGTTGTAATGCAGTTTGTATGTAGTAATAATGCATCAACTGTGCTAATTCGATATGAAGTTTCTAAGCAGCAACAATGCAGCAGAAGCTCGGCTGTATAACAAGACTCACAGGAATAAGACTCACTGCCGAAATAATAATTATTTTTTAAGAGATTGAAATGAAACTTTGCACATTGATACTTAATTATTAACCATCGACAGATGTGAAAAAAGAGAGTCTACGACTTCCAGTTTATTGGGAAATTGCCGAATAATTTTGATTTTTTTATATGATGTGATGTATATATTTTTGCATATTCGACATCTATGCTTTACGGTAGACAAAATTCTGCAATTTCTTCAGTATCCAGATAATGATTACTTTATAAAAAATCTTCAAATTATTTAATTTTTCACGATATTTCACCAAATACTCAGCATGGAATTCAAATATATAAAAGTATTCACAACATTCTTTGAAAAAATCGTTCGGCCATTTCCGGTTGAGGCGAAAAAAAATGAAATTTTCTATTCACCCTCATTCGATGAAAGACAGTCTATAGTATGCATGTTTAGAATTTCAATGCGATTACTTAAAAAATATAGACTTTTCGGGGGTGAGCCTGATTCCTGAAATATACTGGCTGTCTTAGGAGTCGGGTTAACCTAGTTCATGTTGAGCATATTACGGAATGTGGTTCATAGCAAATTCAACTAAATAAAAGGAATATTGCACTAGGAACATGACTTTAATAGAAAAAAACTAGAATTTACAGAAATATTGCGGCGATATCAAACATGTGACTCTCTCTCGATCCTTTCTAATTCCTCTAGAATGAGTACATATTGTTATGGTTTTTTCTAAATTGGTATTCAAGAAACAGAAAAAAATAACTTACCAATGAACACAAATGCATATATTCAATCTTTTATTATCATAATATACAATTAAGTTAATTCCAGGCCTCAAACATAGTAAATTCTATCATAAAATATAAGACATGTCCAAATCAATCACGATCCAGTAACAAATCCAGAGAATTCATTCCAATATTTCAATAGTTTATTCAGGGCACATAATCCTTCGAAATTATTTTTCTCAACAGGCTTCTCATGATCTAAAAGTATAAGAATTTGTATCAATACCTTGAATTTTATAAAATTGCCTTATCTAGTCAAAAAGTAGGAAATTATGAGGAATTTAAGTGATATTTTGTTGAAAATTATTATAACAGGTTTGAATTGAACAGAACTAGCAATCATAAGTAGAATTAGATGTAGAATTTCAAAGAAAATGTAAATTTAGGATAGAAGTTATGTCTCGACCCATAAGTTGCATATAATGTAGTTATCAGGTTTCCGAAGAAACAAAATTGCAGCTATATTTTAGAAATAGGGTTTATTTAATATAATGAAAGCATTTTTTGGCGATTGTAAGTAGAAATTCAAGAATACTAGGCAAATGAAATTGTTAACTCAAAAAATTGTACATTTAGGCATAAAAATTTGAAAAATTTTATATATTAGAGATTTAGAATATAGGCAAGAGGCACATCAAAATACGGAGAAAAATACGGCCGAATTTTCTAGACCAGGTTCGAAGAAGGAAAACTTACCTCTGAAGAGAAAACTGCGAAAGCATCATTTTTGGAAGACGTCACAGAGATTCAGTCCATTTTCAACCATAGTCAAGACTGCAGCTGCTCCTCGTAAAAATTTGTCAAAACATCGTAATATTCCAGTCAAAAACCCAAAGTAAACCAAATTTGAATCAAAGTGACTGGCATCCTGGAAGCATATCAGAATAGAATACATGTAATATTGAAGCAAAACCAAAATAAACTTACCAGAAAAGAAAATCCAGCAGTTATTAAATCCAAACAAGTAAAATTCGAGCCAGATAAATTTAATTTCAAGAGTCAACCCTTGGAACTTGCACATTGCGCAGTAAATAAACAAAACGAACTTTGGACGTTAACCAGAAATTCCGAACCACAGAAGAACATCAATTAACAAAGTGACATAGACTAAAAACACCGTGGGCGAGAGAAGAAGAGACATTATTATAACTTTTTAAATTTAATTTAATTATTTGAACTAGGTTATTAATGAGTTCAGCATTTGAATCGATTTCTTTAAATTTATTTCATTAAATATTATTATTCGAAATTATATAAAATATTATTTCACGTCATCGAATCCACCTGAGAAAGAGACAGAAAGCCGCGCAAATTTTAAATCAAATTCAAAATTCATATTTTTGTTATTGGATCCTGTTAAAAATTCAAAATTCAAAATTATTTAAAATCAAACAACAGTTAGATTCATAACAATATTTCTCAATCATACCGTGATGGTTGTTTCGATATCGGTTGGTGAATCATTTTTTCTCACTCTATTTTTGCGTACAGCAACTTAAAGTGAAGAAAAATGAGTTAATGAACAAAAAAAGTTTTATCTTGTGTGAATAAAATACCTAAAATTCCTTCATTGATGTTAGTACTTCGAAATTCTGATTCTTAGTTGGCCCTATCGTTATTTCGTTTTTCCGGAAATTTATCATGTCGATACACTTGTTTTTCGCACTTGCAACATAGTCAACTTGAAATAAACAGTCAGTTCAAATAGCTTGAATCAAAAACGATACAATGAACAAATTTCCGTTACAAAACAGCATGGCCGACGACGACGATTGACAACGGCTCAACCGGCATAGTAGGTGTGTGGTATAGCATCAAAGACAGAGACAGCGTTGTCTCATACAGCATTTCGATTTTGTTCTACAAAAGCTGTACAGCAGCTGTATTTAAAAGACTGCATTTAGGAAAGCAGTATCACCAATGCAGAGATTGTGCAGTTTCAATACAACACTTTATGTACTGCATTCCGGTGGCACTTGTAATGCAGTAACTGCACAATTGCTGTATTTTGTGTTTGTTGGGATGAGTCAATACTTGAGCTTGTCTCAGCGGAGAATTTCTCAGGTAGGAGTTCTAGATCGGACTTTGCGTACGGGCATTAGTCTTTTATAGACTCATTGAGATGGAGATAATTTACTCTCCTCAGTCCGAAGATAATGCACTAACTTTCGTAACGCCACGTCGTAGTATACCATGGTTTGTTTGCACACTGACAACGTGCACAATATTGGCCTTTTTTAGACACTTGCCTAAGTCGCCATTGTGAAGGGGGTAGATTTTTTTTTGTGAGAACAACTGGACTTCTCCTACCTTGGGGATGGTGGGTTTTTCAGTTTTCCATTTGTTGCGCTGTTGAGGGAAGGAAAATAATCCAAAGACCATAGATTCCAAGAATGTTGGGAAACTTGTTGCAGTCATTCATAGAGCTTCAATCTGTTGGGCATAGATTTCGAAACATCTTTCTGTGGCACAGTCATTAACGAGTCACTAATCAGGAAAGGTGCAGTGCTTAGGAAGTTTAAGTTATTTAGATCGGGGATAAAGCGGTAATGAGACGAACTTCAGGACCGCTTCAATATGACAGAGAATAGTATTCATCGATTCAGAGGCAAAATAAGCATTTTCAACAACGCGTACTAAATGGTACTTTGCAGATTTGACGGCAGTTTTTATTATTGTTTTATTACAGTATTGTACCTTTCATGTTGCTCCGACTTGAAACCATAATTGGTGATAGTTAATCATATCTGACCAGAACTCAATATAGGAAGTTGCCATGTGCTTCCTCGAATTTAAATTTTCTTAATGATCTAACAGCCTGAATATCACACTTCTGGCAATTTTTACCTATCAGTCTCAATATGGTATATATTTTTCGGATGGATTTGAGAATGGCTTGATAGCCGAAACATGTAAGCCTGTATGAAAGGAGAAAAAAGCGTTAGAATATATAGTTTATTAGATTCAACCTCCTTGTATTTATAATAGCGTGTTTCAAAAACAATTCTGAATTCGTCCCGAACATAGAATTTCCTTCAGTGTTGGCTTCATTTTCTTCGAGGATCTTACAAAGTTTTTTCCCTAATCGGTGATTATACAGGGTGAGTTTTTAAGTTGTACATTAATTTCAACCATAGATTCCCCTCATCAAATAAAACACTTTTTTTGTCTACCATTTTTCCAGATTCGGCTCTGGTAAAGTTATAAGCATATAAATATTTCTGAATGTGCTTACACACTCCTGCACTTTGTTTGCAAGTTCAACACAGATATCACTTACGGAAATTTGTATTGCAGGGATATCCATCCATTGCTTGAAATTCAAAGAAATTGGAAAAACTTATTTACTCACTTAATTCTTATGATTTGGTACCTTTTGCGGTTCTCTTTGGAAAAAAATTTTCACTTCACTTGAACATTGAAACACTAATCTTCCACTTCATATTCCTGCAACATCCAATTGTTTCCACCATGAGATTCTACACAATTTCAAGCTTGTTCAATTCTCATAATGAAAATTAGAATATTCAAAATCCCATAATTATTCTAATTTTCATCAAATTTATAAATTGCTTATGAGAAAGCACTCAATTAACATTAAAATACTAACTAAACTCTATATTCTATAGAAAGACTGGTCCATAGTCATGAATTATGTCTGTGGTCTGGTCACGAAATAGTATAGACCTAATATTATTTCTATGCGAAATAGATGAATATTCATGTGTATTCTATGTTTCGGGTAAAGGTGAGCGTAGCTCAATACACAGTCGTTACTAGTTCAGGGGCGGATCTACGGAAATAAGACCATTTCTGGAATTGTATGAACATTCAACGTTGAATATCCCACAAACAGTTCGTTAGAGGAGAAAAAATAAAGCATAATTAAGTATTCTAAGATGACTGAGGATTCTCATAATGACTTAAGGTAAACTTTATCCGCATTATTCATGCTAATTTCATTTAGTTTTATGAATCGAGTCTATAACCAGAAAACTGTTTGAAATTAGATGATATTGATGACTGTAGAATTCGAGTAATAGTCATTGCGAACTCCACACCAAAATTCATTTCATTGGGAGGAACCATGTCAAAGCTACAAAAACAAGACTGTTTTTTTTTGGAAATTTCAACAGCCCGTATCTTTTACCGGGGCTGAATCAGGAAAAATGTTGGAAAAAAAAGTGTTCTATTTGATGAGAGGAACCTAGGATTTAAATTAATGTAAAACTTAAATACTCAACCTGTATGTGTACACAGACCGCGTTTCGCTACAAATCTTCTGAGGTATTTCAAAAATGTTTCTGTATTCAAATCGCCGACCAACTCTTTTTGTACCACTTTTACAACGAAACAGACGAATAGACAGATATATGCCTTGACTTGTTTTGTAGATTTCAATTCGCCATCCTCAATAAGGATAGAATCTGCGTAATCAATGCCTACAATCGAGAAGGGAAGCTTAGGAGTCAACCTTCATCAGGGAAGATTTCCCATTAGAGGGTTTAATGAAGTTGGATCCACCCTAAAACAAATGACTCATTTCCGCAACACAGCCTTAAAAATGTTCCTTCCATGTATAGTTCAAGATGTGTTTGCTGAAGGACCAGCATGTAAATTCAATATATGTTCATATATTAAAATTTTTTCCGTTAAAAAGTGTCTTGAAGGAATTAATATAAGATTATTCCTATCGAAAGTTTCTTCCGAATATGTTATTCGGTTCCCTATACGCATGAAGGTATAAAATCTTACTCGAAGTTCGCAATGGTCTGTTTTCACATAAAGAATCGATTTCGTTTTTGAATGAAGAATACTAACACAGTTTTAACAGTGAAATTATCAATTGAGTTGGAGTACTCAAATTATCGATGGTTGATTGAAACAGAGTGTTTAATTTTGAGTACCTTTGTATTTTTATTATTAGATGGTTGAGTGCTTTCGGTTGTTGAGCCATCTTCAGTGCCGTTACATCAATTTTGGTGGTCAGATAAATAAAATAACAAAAAAAAAATCACAGAACCTACTTGTCCCAGATGAGTCGTGAAAACCATAACACAAAGATGCTCCAACACAACTAAAATCGGATCCTGAAGTCTGTATCAAATGTTTGAAATTAAATGACGCAGACCCAGTTGTCTTTCCCAAAAATTCATCAAAACAAAACAACATAAATGACATGAATCTCCAACTTCGCTTTCTAGGTTAGCCACAGAATGAAAACATTTTTGATACTAGGTTGTGGTGATGACGAATAGTGGAATGATCATCAAAAATAAACAGATTACTATATTCTCTTGAAGAGTGGGGTATAGCTGCGGTTCAAACGAATGTTCGTTTGCATACAAAGGCGGTTTCTGTAGTTTGATATTTCATGCTCGATGAAGATGTTCTCTGGAAAATTGAATTTTGTGAAGTGTTTTGTGTGTGTTTGCAATAGAATTTTTGAGTTTATTTTGGGCCGAAAGAGTGCTTTTTGAAAGGCAGGTGGTGGCCAAATGCAGACTGCAGGTTATCCCGATATATTTGGCTTCACACATCTTACACTTGAGTTTATATACTCCACTTTTGTCCAATGTGCAAGTTTTTTTTGTCATTGAATAATGTCCGAAAAAGTATTCTCTAGATTCATCGTCAACAATTCTTGTTCTGTAATCTCTTAAGTCCGTATTTTCTTCATTGGAGAGTCAACCTTACTAGGTTAGTATCCGTTGTTAACAGCTTTGTGTTTGATTCTAATCGGGTAACCGGATTGAAAATAGTCTGTTGTTCGATTAGTTCCAACGTATTGTTATGAACATCACTCAAAGCTGGCATGTGAAGTATGCAACTATTCAACTCATGAGTTCATGAGAGTATCGATTTCGGTCCATGAAAATTACAATTAAAAACTTTACCGGATAAATACTACCCAGAGAAGCATGATGAGGACATGAATGTGAACCAGTAATTAAATTTAGCAACACAGAGTATTGAAAACAAGGCAGAATGTAGGATCATATGACATAAATTGACAATTTATCCCCATAAAGGATTTAAAATAGGAGATCTAGTATTACTTAGAGCAAACCCAACGTCGTCTCTTCTGGGGGGTGAACCAAACAATTTCTCTTACTTTTCGAAGGACCTTATGGGGTCAAGAAAAAATTGAAGCTTATTCTTACTGTGGTGTTCCCTGTCAAGGGGTTGGTTCGTCCAGTTGGATTGTACAGGAGAGGGTTTGGAAATAACACTCATAGATCTCGTAGAGGGTTTAATTACTATAGGTCATTACTACGGCGGACCCATCAATGGATTCTCCGCTTCGTGTTCTTACTCACACTCACACTGTTTTCATAATACAATAACAAAATATTATATATGTTTTGACGGGTTTGTTTACAAGCATATTATAATAACAGACGTGGGAATTCAATATCAGTAGGTAATCTATCTGAGCACGTTTTATGGATGATGCGAGGTTCTGTGGACCTTGCTCGTCTTTTAATAATTATACAGAGTGTCCACTCTGACATACGATACATTACCATTTGGTGCATACTCAAAGCCAAAAAGAAAAAGGAATATTTCACATTAGCCATTTGAAAAGATATTACACTCCGATCAAATCAATTCTAAGTTTGGATGTATCAGTGGAAGGATATTCTAAATTATTTTTTTATTTAGAAGGTTTTAAGTACAGGGTCTCATTTTGTCGACCTTAACTTAGCGGGAGCAAGTTGAAGCAGAACGCAGAATTCAGCGCTTTCTTTTTGTCGAGCAGTGTAACTTGCTTCAGAATTGTTAGGGTCATCAGAAAATTCACTCACATTGAATTGCGCTATGGCTTTTGCCGGTTTTGAATCACTACAACCGTATCAGAATCAGCTGAGGTTTTCATTTTTAAAAAACGTGCCCTTTTGGTGTAGACAAGAGAAAATTATTGTTTCTTTCTTTTGTATTCACATTTGGAAATTATTATCTTTCATTGATAGAGATTGGCTTTCACGACTCAATCACAAGTGGTGTATTGTTTTTGGTTTCTCATAAAGCCTAGTGAGGAGGAAGGACATTTTATTCCACCCCGGGCAATCCTGTACAAGACAGCACCTGTCTTTCAAAGAGCACTCTTTCAGTCCCCAAATGAACTCAAAAAATCCTTTAAAAACACACGAAAAAACTTCACAAAATTGATTTCTTTAGAGAACATATTTATCGAGCATAAAATATCAAACAACAAAAATTGCCTAGATATGCAAACGAACATTGATTTCAAACGCAGCTATACCCTACTTTTTCGAGAGAATATGTCGTTTTGTTCGATGGATTTTTTGAATGGACGACTGAGTTTGCGTCATTTAATTTCAAACAAGTGATACAGATTCAGTATCCCATTTTACTTGTGTTGGAGCATCTTTATGTTTCATGACTAATCTGAGAAAGTGAGTTCTGTGATTGACTTTTTGTTATTTTATTTATATGACCACCAAAATTGTTGTAGTGGTACTGAAAATGGATTAGGAGCAAACAATACCTCAAACATAACGGGGTGACATCTGGAGGCTAGAGTTCGTTCTTATTTCGAAAATTTTTTTTGGTGCAAATGGTGAAATAAAATTGTGAGAATTCGCAATGCTGCCATTTTCTTATATACAAGAATTTTCGATGAAAAAAAATCTGAAATGCAGTAAGAATTGGAAAAATTACTATCATGCCGCATTTTTACAAAAAAATTGAGAGCATCCGGTAGGAAAAAATTCAAGAAATAAATACTCACTGAAGCCTACAGAACGACACCCCGTTTTCTTCTACAAACGTCAAATTTTTTTTTAATTTTAATACCTTACGCGGCTATTGACAAGATTTTTTTCTGAAAGTTTTTCCGCCGCGCGGAAATATATCATCCAGGTTTGAATTCTAGTCCTCATGACTTCAGTGATGAGAGTCATGCAAATTTTAAATTTCAGATACTGTGTTAGCGATAAACGTTTTCCATCAACTGGGCTCTGCTGAAAACCATTCCAAGATTATCGTTGAGTCAGAAAAATAAAATTTACAGATTGTGCCCATACCCAAAACTTTTTCACCATTTTGCGATAAACAAGGAACTAGTAAGGCACCACACAATTCTTCGGTGTAGAATTATATTTCTTATTATATGATGCATGGTGTCTGACACGTAGGGTTGGCTTTCGCGACGCTCTACGGGTTTAATACCGCATATATAGTTTAAAGTGCTTTAAGGAAGAAAAATTAACATGACCTCGTCAAGCAACGGCGATTATTCCGAAAGGGACATTCTAGAAAGAGGTACGCCGCAAAAGAAAAAGAGACAAGAATCGTACATCGTTAATACTGAATTACTCAAAAAAAAATAACACTATCATCTGCAGTAGATGAATCAACATCGGGGGCTTGCGAGAATTATAAAATAACATATGAAGGGAATTTCGAAGTCGATAAATATGTTCGTGCGAATCTACCGCTGAAGATAAAAACACAAAAAACCTCCGAAAACACTGACAAATCAAATAATAAACACACACAGGTAAGCATTAAGCATCCCACATACCGAAAGATTCACAAAAATCTTTTCGACATTAAAACTGAAGCAAACATAACAAGAATTCAGGTAGCTGGTATGTTGACCTCGATTTTCCCCGAAAGCCAAAACATAATCATACCAACCAAACTTGGCTTTCTCATTGAATCAAACAATGATGAAACTAATCTATTGAGAAGCTTAAAACACCTCAAAAGCCAGGACAAAGACAAAGCTACACGAAAACCAGAAACAACACAATGGTAAATAAGAACCCAATAATAACAGAATCCTACTCTGCTGTTATCTCCAATGTTGAAACAAGGATAAACGAAACTCAAATAACCCAACGAACGACCTCAATATCACACATTGTTACTGCAAGCGGATAATTTCAAGAAAAACTAACAAAAAATCATTATACATCAGAATAATAACAGGGGATGTACACTCTTTCGAAAAACTGATAAACGAGGGTATATTTTTCAGATGTAAACACTATAGAGCAAACCCAAGTCTTCCGCCAGACCCACTACCGATTGCAGCAAATACAATGAAGAACACAGAAACAAAGAATGCAAACTAATCTTCCCCCGAAGTGTGGAGCATGTGACTCTACAGAACATGAAGCATGGTCCACAAAGTGCCCCAAAAGACCCACCAAATCCATAGAAGGAATCCCTAATGTAAAAGTCAGATCAATAAATCTAAAAAGTGCAGAAATAGACAAAAATAGGACTTAAAATAGTAAAGTACACTCAAACTACACCATACATGACCACATCATAGGAACATTCATAAATAAGCTCAATAAACCCAAAAATACAGATAGTCAGCAGCTTATATTGAAACTCCAGAAAAGATTTATAGACTTGTACAAAATACAAATACAATTTCAACCTTCGTGGGAAACCGGCCATATATCTTGATATTTGATCTGGAGGCAGAAGTTGAATCTGTAGACACAGAACCTATAGAAGGGGTTCAAACAGAAAGAACAGCACATGATGATTAAATGCTCATATGCCAATATAAACAGTTACAAATGAAATAATTAATTAGACACTACATAGACAATAACTCCATCCAATGCATGATGATGGCTGAAACCAAGACTAAACTCAAACACAATCTAAAATACGAAAACTGGGACACAATAACATAACATGGTGATATTTTGAACAAAAAAACTAGAGAAGGTAGCTTAGTACAGGCAGAAAAGTTCATATCATTTGGGAAATCTGACTCTCCACACCTAAATAATTCCTGGAATGAAGTGCTACACTTCACAATACATCGTATATCGAGAAAAACTTACTGGTAAAAGCAGCTCAATACAAATACTCAATAATTGTAGGGATCTCAATGTGAACAACCGACGAAAGAAACAGCTGAGGAACTTTACATAAAACTCCGACTTTGTTGAAATACGCACTCCTCCGACGTTTTCAATGGAAAATAATAAGGGCACCACACCGGACAAATTTCTGTGTACCAAGAACATTTTACAGAATATAAAGAATATACAACTTACACCAAACTTAGGCCCCATGACATATCCAACTGATACTAGGTATGACTATTCTAAGTGTCATATTGAAAAAGTTTATGCCGAAATGTGCCAACTGTTGAAACCTGGACTACCAATCACCACGAAGTACATTACATCTTTCACCCAAAACCTCTCGGAAATAATCAAGAAGCACTCTCCAAAGATCCAAATCAATTACCAGAGCCAGAAAATTCCATCCTACATATTGAGGCCCATCAAAGTTGAAAAAAAAATGTATAGAGAAAGAACAGTAAATGAAGACTCATCCAATTAATTAAATAGATACCTCCACAAACTCATCAACCACTACCGATCACATAAATATGTGAAAGCCTGCAGAGAAATCAAAGAACAAAATGGAAAAACACACTGGAAAACCATTAAGAAACTAACCATATACAACTTTCAGAATACTACAGACACCATTGAAACAAATGGTAATCCCATCATAAATGACCAGTATATTGCAGATGCCTTCGCAGATCACTTCCAGAAAAATTTCGAAGTGAATGAAGATCCAAGATTTGACGCTGCCCACAGATAGCAGATATATGACCTGTATTCGAATGAGTTCGCTGATCTAAGAAACGAAGAAGACATCCTAACAATTAACGAAACCAAGAACTTCGAAGCAATTAATCATGGCAAGAACACCGCACCAAGGCACGACAATATTCCTAGGAATATACTAAAGAAGCTAGACCTCCCCATACATCGAGAAATAATAAAAATTCATAACTTCTGCTTGCGAAACTCTTGTTTTCATGATGTTTGGAAAAATGGTCTACTTATCACGATTTCCAAAGCAAGGACTGACACCAAACAAATTTGGTTTCAGGAGCAAAGTAGCAACCATAAACCCACTGATCATACTTACTCAAAATGTATGAGGAAAGAGGGCCATCATTCTGCAGCAATATTTATGGATAAACAGAAAGCCTTCGACAGCGTTTGGCACTCGGGACTTATATTCAAACTCCATAAGCTTGAATGTCCAACATATATGCTATGAATAATGAATGACTTCCTTAGAAATAGGTCTATACAAGACCCTGTATAACCATGCACCATACGCGATTTCGCACGAATCACAAAAGCAATGCATTGGCATTTCTCGAGAACTTGAAATTTTTACTTGCCTAGGAATCTGAATATTAATTATTTTTTGTATTTGGTAACAAAATTGATACCCAAGTGATTGCAAGTGGTCTGGTGTTGTTTCATCACAGTCACTTTGTTGTTTCCAAAGCTTTTACAGAATTAACTCCGCTTGCACTATAACTAGGCCAATTAGACCTTACGGATCAAATATTTGTGAGAAAGTCGAATGAGTTTGACGTTTGGATATTGGTTTATCAGCATCTTGAATTAAACGGATAGTAAAATTGAATAAATCACTAAAAAGATTACACACGAGTCCTAATGTTTTCACAGAATTGTCATTTGAAATATCTAAATGTAGAAGTTTTCAAGGAATTTTCTTCACATTCCGTTTCCTCCTTCATAAACATATAGAGTCATATTTTAAATTTTTTTGAATTCTCCAAAATTTCTGCATTTCTTCATAAATTATGTTTGATATTGAGGTTGCAAGTAATGGGTTTTTCATATATCTTTCGTAGTTTATAGTTCCGGAAAATATCCAACCTAATATAGTTCTCGGTATTATAGAACCTTGTCCTTTTTTTAACTGACCTGTACACAAATTAGCGAAAAATACGCTAGCACCTGGTAGAACATCCGTTGGTTTGGAATTATGATAAGATTCATCAGCAAAGACGATGTCCTCGGGTATTGGAAGTTCTGAAATATCAAAAGAATTTTGGGGCATATTGCCACATTTTATTCATCACCAAACAGTACTCGAGAGATTTGAATTCTCCATCAGTATATGAGAATTCAGCTTCAATACGACATTATTCAGAATTGTTTATTCTCGCTAGAGAAACTCCGTACTTCAGGAACTTCTACCTTAAGTTTTTTGAAAAATGATAAAGTTATAAAATTTTATTGCGAGCCACTAACGAGTAAAGCTCGACATCCTTATTTCTATTCGCCAATTTGACCAATAATATCCATCATCTCGATAGGTAGTATCACCTAGAACGCTCGTGGAATTTTCACAGCGGTTAGGGACTCGATAGGTTTGCGACCGAAGTATTGTCAATGAGTTTTGATTGTATTGGTTTCGTGTGTCGTTTGACATTTGTTCATGTTATGAAGTAAAGCGTTTCATACGATTTCAGGATAAATTCACAACTTAAAATGATCGATATTAATAGAATTAGTGAAACAGTAGCACAGTGTTATTGTGTCGTTGTGAAATGCCACATAAAAACACAGAGAGACGAAGGAATACATTCGCTTTGTTTACATTGGCGAAGAGCAATTATTTGGAGTTTTTAGTGATTTCATTCATTTTACAAGTGATATTTCGTGATAATGGATCTAATAAACTGATTTTCAATCCCAGATGATATTCATTCAAACCGATATGAACGAAAAATTGCAGTATTCAAATATTATTCTTGTCTTCTAAAGCCTGGAGTATCAACATCGGAGAAATTTATTATGAGTATAAAAATTGAAAATAAAACAGAAAAATGTTTAGCTCATTTATTCCTGAAAACAAACAGCAAAATGAAATCCAACAGATGCATGCAATGGAAAAAACATGGGTTTCAGAGAACTTCTCAGTACTATTTCAAATAGCGTTATACGTTGCAAATTGTCAAATCTCTACTATATTAGTCTGCAGTTGCTATGTCAGTGCTATCATAATCTTCAATTATATATTTATTATACTAAATATATGTTAGAAATGAAATAATTCATATGAAATTTCATCCTTGTACTAGCAGATCTTCAATTGCACACCGATTTCTATACATACTAACAAAATGCTTTTCTATCCCTATAAAATGTTTTTTTTTTATACAGTTGCAACATTGAGCTTTACTAATCTTTAATTGACTATAAGCTCCATTCAAAAAATATTACAAATAACACAATGTAGAATTATTATATTATAAAATACATGCTATAGTTTTTGAAACCTATCAAATCTACCACATAACGAATAACCTTGATTGGCTTTATATATCATATAGACATATGAGTGGTACCCGATCAGGATGGGATTTGTCCATCGTCACGCCAGCTATCGTAGTGTCGAAAAGATATAATTCAACGAATTATTCTTATCGTAGTAATCTCATCATGATTCAACTTATTAAACAAAACGGATCAAATATATAGTCCGACATAATTCTTTCACCAGTGTAAAAATGTCTTGAACAACCTCTAACGTATTTTGTTATACTTTGTCAGAACAGAATCCTCAATTTATGGCATGAATATAAAATGTTTGCTTCCTCTGGGATAGTTCACATAGTATTCTATTTCTTCCAATACCAGATAAAACTTCGAGGAATGGGTCAAAGATGCAAATATTCAAATATAAAGTCTACACTTCAATATATCTGAAAAATCGTATACCTTTGTCTCCGGTGTATTTATGTTGGATTTCAAAAGGAAACAATAACTTGGCGTAAAGTTCTTCACCAATTTTATTAATATTTCAACTTGTGAATTTATCCTGAAATCGTTTAAAATGCTTCACTTCATACGTAAAAATGTATGGTACCTCGTTTACATTTCCTCTGCTAATACTGTTATGACTCATATTGTTTAATATATAAAAAATGTACTGCTCATCTCAAAAGAATTAATATACTGCATAACATAAACAAAGTGGGAAAGTGAGGTTGTTTTTCCTCCAATGTATGACAAATGTCAAACGACGCACGAAACCAATGGTGACTGACGGCAGGCTCTGCGATAGGTTCGGGGTTCGGCGACATACTCACCATTGGCATGATATTTTTTGTTGCAAGTACGACAATTAATTTATCGAAAGCTCTGTTGCATGTGACCTGGTCTCCCGCAAGTTAAACCAAGTATTTTTTTCTCCCTACTGTATACTCGTTCATTAATCGACAGCTGAGATAATTTTTCGCTTTGGTGGTTGAAGTGGTTTCCCTTGCGAAAGCAGCAGGTTTGCGTAGATAGATCTGTAAGAATTTTCTCTTCGCGATTTGAGTAGGTTTTTAGGTTTTTCGCCTTGTTATCTATCGTTTCTGATAACCTGCAACGTTTCGAAAGGAAATTGGTCAGTCATGGTTTGAATTGAAGGTGAAATTTCTTCATGCACTTTCCTTAACCGATTCTTCGCATCTGTAACTGAATCAAGTTCGGACGAAAGGATGTAAATTAATAATGAATCTCATTTATCTACTAGTTCTTGTAATGTATCTACTCAGCGAAAGTACTTGTTGAAATTGTCAAGGAGCTTCCGTGAATAATTGTGAAATTCATGTTTGACAGGATATAGTTCAAAAATGGCTTCTACATGGGTATGAGTGGCAATTTTCTTGTGTTCGAATCTTTCTTTTAGCATTGTCCATGCCACATCGTAATTTCCACTAGAAATTTAAATTGATTGTACTTGCTCCGCTTCTCCCTTGAGGCACGATTATGAATAATAGAACTTTTGTATGTTCGACAGCTGAGTGTTACTATGATTGAGTAAGTTGAAGGTGTCGTAAAACATCATCCATTGATGATAGTGGCCAAAGAAACCAGATTGAGTTTCACCAGGCAAATTGACTTGACTTTATCAATTATTATTATGCGTAGTCGAAATACCTCTACCACTTGAAAAATTCAAGGAGCTTCTCGAATTTGATTGAATTAATGCAGGTTGAGATGTTGCAATCGCTTGTTTCGCTAAAATAACTAATTTGAAATAAGTGTCTTCTTCCTGAACTTCATTTTTGGGATTTTAAACTTCATTTGACGCGTATTCAAAATTTTCATATAGGTTTGTGAGTTTTTCCAATCTGCATTTATCTCTTCAATGTTATAGTATTATCTGAAATATTTGAAAAGAAATTTTTGAATCGACTTTTTATATGGCTGTGTTAAAAAATGAAACTTTCTGCGATTTCACCTCACCTTTAAGAAATATACTATTACAAGTAGTATATTTGAAAAAAATGTGAGTCATCTTTGATGTATTTTCTGCCTTTTCTGGGCGTGGTGTTGTTGTAATGTGTGATGTTGTTTTGCACTGATTCGATATATCTTAATGTTTTTTCGAAAGATTTAATATGTCGTTATGTTGTTTTGCACTGATTCGATATGTCGTTATGTTGTTTTGCACTGATTCGATCTCATAAGACTCGATAGACCAATTAATGTGATTGTAGTTTGGAGGCATTTAACATTAGCGAACGTTAAAAATGAATAACTTTACTGAGCATCCACTTATACGTCTACTGCAAGTGTTACGTTGAGACTCTAAGATTTTTGCTATGCTAGATTTGGTAAGTCTGCATTATATATGAACTAGCGCCTGAATGACGCCTTAACTTCGAGTGAGGTGGTAAGGGTATGGATCGCAGTTCAAGCTACGTTTCATAGGCGTCGAACCAAAATTAATAATGAGGGATGTACAAGTACAGTCGGCTTTTTAGGGAACTAATCCAACATCGAACAAACTATAGGTACAATTAATCACGAAATGTTCACAAGAAAAATTTCTGGTCAATTGGCAGTTTCAGATAGCTGGAAATTAATCGCCCGAATAGAAGTTACCTTCTCCTGAGGTCCGAAGGCGTTATCAAACGATGCGACTGTTCCTACATGTTATTATTCTCGATTCAAATTCAGTTCTTTCTTTTAATATTTTCCAGTATTGACTATTCTATTGAGTAATCAATGGCAATACAGATCCTTTGTTCTGTCTTTAGGAAATTTTGGATATTCATTTGAGCTTATTCAGATGATATGTGGCTGGAAGTACTTTGTCTGTTCGCTTTGACTTAATCTGAGGGATGAACGATATCAATGCATTTGAAGCATTTCATGGAATCGCGCAATTCTGAATTTTACAAAACGTTTCGACCTGGTTGTCGATAATATACAACATATTACACGTTTAAAATCTGAACTCTCAATTTGATTTTTATAAAAGTACAACATTTCGGTTTTTATCGTTGCAATCGAGTGCACCCTCCACCCACTACAGGCTACGATGATTATAAGTACCTTGTAATCTTTATAGACTCTAATTCAAAGATAGGATGTGCATATTCAATAATATATCATCAAGAATATTAAAAAATAATCACAAAATTTCCTATATCTAAAAAAATCCTGATTCGATTTCAATTACAATCTTCTGTTAATTCCAATATATTTTCAATTCTTCATTTCATTTTATCCTTGAATTCTACTTTCCTCTTCTCGCAGTCGAAACTCTTTTCTCCGTCCAATATTGTATTGAAATTCTTTTTCCATTATTCGAGATTTTTTTATATGTTCTTACAATTGTCATTTCGTTCGATACAATTTCCTATTCCATTTCCATCACTATCTTATTTTCAGATGCAAAACTGATTCTCCGAAATTTCGGATATGTCCGCTCTTTTATTCCGTTCCCACGAATCCCCATTTTCGTACAATTTCACAGCAATCTATTCAAAATGATCCTAATTCACCGTGTATTCTATCATTTCATCTAAAACAAAAATCTGAACTTCTCCCTAGAATTGTCTGTTATATCATAACAATATGAATCAATATTATCTATTCTGTTAGATGAAGATCAAAAAATTGTGATTGTATGATGTGGGATCAAATAAATACCAAGTATCAAAAAAATAATATAATATAATTGTAAAAATGATCAGTGTCATTTTCTTCAAAGGACAACTTTCTATTTTCCTTTCTATGTTTTATTTAATTTCAATTTAGAGAATGCCTTGATTTGTCAATTATTAATTTATGTCAATTCATATTTCAAAGATTGTTCATTGAAAACCTAAAGGAATAGCATTGTTTTTGATTTCTTCCAGGTAAGTGAGTAATTCTTAAGAGTTATCAGAGTTTATTTGTTATATTTCCAACTAAAGAAAATAAATCTTCCAGATTGAAGACATCAAATCATCTATTTCTTGAACTGAGAAGTTGAATTGATTTACATTCTTATAAATCAAAAACATAAGCTATCTGGTTGATATTCTAAGGACTGCACTGAGATTTCGAGCTATAATGACCACATCCATGAAAATTTGCATAGCATTTGAAACATCAAATACTGATGCGAAGAAGAATATATTCAAGTTTAAATGGATACAGACTACGGGAACAGAAACATATTATGAAATACCAGAAGACAAACAGAATCCACATGACCATTATGAACTTTTTGCTCTACCGAAGGTGAAAAATATCTTAAAATCAATGAAAACAAGAGGTTCATTTCGTACATGTGTTATTTCATTGACTCCGGAATTAAAAGAAATATATTTTGATGCCGAAGAAGATGTGATGTTTAGGGATGAGTATTTACAAATGACTTATTCACCTGCATACGTGAGAACAAAATTTGGAGGAGAACTAGCAGAATCACGAAATACAACAGAACTGTCAGGCAAGACCAAGGAGAATAAAAAAGATTTCAAGAAGATAAAGGACAATTTTGTGCTGAATAATTTTGATGGAAAGAATGTTTCTGTGACTTTATGGTTGAAGAAATTTGAGTCGGAATGCATGCGTTGTGGAGTGGAAGAAGATATAGACAAAATTCTGGTTTTACGCTTGTTTTTGGATGGAATAGCGAAAGAATGGTTCGATTCTAAATTAATTATATTAGGTTTGGAAAATGATTTTCAAATATGGAAAAATAACTTCTTAGATAGTTTTTCTGAAACAAGTTGGCATAAGCATAGAGAGGCATATTCATTTAGGTACATAGGAGGAAGTTTAGTTGACTATGCTTTCAGGAAAGAAAATTTGTTGTTGAATCTCCGAAATAATTTTCCAACTGACATATTAATTGATTTAATTGTGACAAGTTTGCCAAAATTTTTACAAGATAGAATCGATCGATCAAATGTAACAACTTTTGAGAAATTATTAGGTGAGTTACGAAAGTTAGAAGGTTCAACAAAATATGAAAACGCTCGAAATACCAAAAATGACAAAATGAACAAATCGGCCGAACAACTTCCTTCACTAACAAATAGAAAAGTGGATAAGAAGGAACCATGTTCAATTTGTGATAAAAATGGTTTCCCAGGGAGATTTCATCCAGAAGCTCTATGTCGCCTAAAGAATAGGAGATTTAATAATTTTAAACAAGAGAACGTATCCGGTAACATAAGAATGGTGAACAATGTTGGGGTACAGGATGAATTAAATGAGACCATTTCCGATCAAAAAAACTAGTTTTGCTGCCATTGATCAAATTGAAAGTGTTCGTAAATGATTATGAATTATGTGGAATTTATGATTCTGGCTCAAATGTCACTCTTCCGAATTCGAAAGTGGCAGATGAGTTATGTCTACACATTCAAGAGGATAGGAACACATTCAAAACAGTCAATGGCAGGGCAAATTTTTCAGGAAAAATAAGTACAAAAATGAGAATCAATGACATTGAAAAAGAAGTTGAGTTTTTTGTAATTAAAGATAAAAATTTCGAGTATGATATTCTACTCGGATTAGATTCTATTTTCAATTTTCAATTGAAACAAGATTTTGATTTGAATATTTATCAAAGATTAGATATGAATGAAGAGAAAAAGATCGAATCTTTCAATAATAATAATGGTAACAATGATTACAACATCAACTTTAATGAAGGGATACCAACAGAACTTTTCGAAGCGAAATTAGAACATTTGACAACAAATCAGAGAAGTAAAATTGAAATGTTGATAAATAAATATGATAATATTTTTGCAAAACACAAATTTGATATTGGTTTGGTGCAGAATAATGAAGCACATATAAAACTTTTAGAACACAAATTTGTAGCCAAAAAGCCTTACAGATGTTCAATGGAGGATCAAAAAGAAATAGAATTTCAAATAGGAAAACTGTTGAAAGCGAATCTGATTGAAGAATCTTCCTCACCTTTTGCAGCACCAGTCACGTTGGCATATAAAAGAGATGAGGGATCTAAGACAAGATTGTGTGTCGATTTCCGTGAACTTAATAAATTGATTGTTCCCGAACCACAGCCTTTCCCATTGATCGATGAAATCTTAGCGAAAACCCGTAATGCAAAGTTTTTTACTACATTAGATGTGAATTCTGCCTTTTGGTCGATTCCTGTTCGTATCAAAGATAGATATAAGACTGCTTTTGTGACGCAAAATGGTCACTGGCAATGGAAATGTCTACCTTTTGGACTTAAAACATCCCCTGCGATATTTCAACGTATTTTGAATAATATTATCAGGAAAAATAAATTGAATTCATTCTGCCAAAATTATATAGATGATATTCTCATATTTTCTTCAACATTTGAACAACATATAGAACATTTAGAGGAGCTCTTGAAAGCAATATGTAAGGAAGGATTCAGACTTAAATTTATCAAATGCAATTTTGCCAAAGAAGAAGTCAAATATTTAGGACATATTGTTGGAAATAATACAGTACGACCCATAAATGACAATTTGATTTCCATTAGGAATTTTTCTCCACCAGATAATCGGAAGAAGATAAGGCAATTCTTGGGTAAAGTTAATTTTTATCACAAATATATTAAAGATTCCGCTAGATTATTAGAACCCTTGCATAATTTACTGAGGAAAGATGTAAAATTCAACTGGTCATTGGATTGTCAGGAAGCTTTCATTAAGGTTAAGGACATCCTTTGTTCTGAACCAGTTCTTGCAATTTTCGACCTAAATGCTCATACTACTATATATACTGATGCCAGTATTCAAGGAGTAGGAGCTGTTCTTAAACAAAAACAGATTAATGGTGAAATGAAACCCGTAGCCTATTTTTCTAAAAAACTGAATAAATATCAGAAGAATAAGAAAGCAATATTCCTAGAATGTCTGGCAATTAAGGAGGCAATAAAATTTTGGAAATATTGGCTAATGGGAAAAAAATTCGTTGTTATTACTGACCATAAACCATTAGAAGGAAAAGAATTTCGCACAAGACCAGATGAAGAGTTGGGTGACATGATGAATTATTTATCACAATTCGATTTTGAGATTAAATATGAACCAGGAAAACAAAATGTAGAAGCAGATTGTCTTTCTAGAAACCCAGTTCTGGAGGAAACGGAGAATATGGACGAATGTTTAAGAACAGTTAATTTGGTGGCATTAAATGAAATAAAAAACGATCAGCAGAATAATCTCTTGATGATAAATAACATGAAAAGAACTGTTGTACAGAAAGAAATATTTTACAAATTGCATAAAAATAGCAAAAAAATTATTTTATCAAATGATTTTGGAAAAGAGTTAATCAGAAAATTGCACAATCATTATGGCCACATTTGTGCTAGTAAGATAAATATGAAAATTAGAAAGTTTTATTACATTAAAAATATGGATTCGCTGACGAGAGAAGTTTGTGGATCATGTGATATCTGTTGTAAAAATAAAACCAGAGTAGGTCAAAAGTATGGACTTCTTTCACAGCTGGGTCCAGCAAAAGAACCCTTTGAGATAATGTCACTAGACACAATTGGAGGCTTTGCTGGAAATCGCTCTTCAAAAAGATACCTTCATCTCTTAGTCGACCATTTTACTCGATATGCATTTGCGAGTACTTCCAAACACCAAACAACCGAAGACTTCATCAAATTAATTAATAAAATTCAAGATAAACGACCAATAAAAACATTATTAACAGATCAATATCCAGGAATAAATTCGGAAAAATTCAGACAGCACATGAAAAATTTGAATATACAATTGATTTTTACAGCAGTAGACTGTCCTTTTTCAAATGGTTTAAATGAACGGCTGAATCAGACATTAGTGAACAGAATAAGGTGCAAACAAAATGAGAAGAAAACTAGAGCTTGGACGAAAATAGCAGATGAATGTATTGAAGAATACAATAGGACAGACCATTCTGTAACTGGATATAGCCCAGAATATTTACTTTATGGAAAAACGGATCCCATTGCTCCAGAAGAACTTATAGAAAAGAGTAATTTACCAAGAGATAAGGAAATAGCATTTAAAAATTCTTTACGTTATCATGAATACAATAAAAAATTAGTCGACAACAACAGGAAAGATTATGATTTCAAAATTGGAGATTATGTTTATGTTGAAAATAAATCTAAATTGAATAGAAAAAAACTTGAGGAAATAAGAATAGGACCTTTTCCAATAGTGAAGAAAATTTCAGACACTATCTATGAGATAGACATTGGAAATAGGAAAAAGGACAATAATTATTTCCATGTAACAAAGTTGCTCCCATATGACAACGCCAACAGATAGTGGTTGTTGCATACTTTGTGTGGGGGGATGTAAAAATGATCAGTGTCATTTTCTTCAAAAGACAACTTTCTATTTTCCTTTCTATGTTTTATTTAATTTCAATTTAGAGAATGCCTTGATTTGTCAATTATTAATTTATGTCAATTCATATTTCAAAGATTGTTCATTGAAAACCTAAAGGAATAGCATTGTTTTTGATTTCTTCCAGGTTAGTGAGTTATTCTTAAGAGTTATCAGAGTTTATTTGTTATATTTCCAACTAAAGAAAATAAATCTTCCAGATTGAAGACATCAAATCATCTATTTCTTGAACTGAGAAGTTGAATTGATTTACATTCTTATATAATTATCATGGATGTCGTTGCTTGCGGACTTGATGGATCTAAAAAAAATCCAGAAAAAGTACAAAAAAAACATGGACGATTTACTTGGTAAAATTTCTGTCATTTTTAGGCACCCAAACTATATGATCTAATGAAACTATAAATAGAAACTTACCTCTCCCGTAGAGAGTGCATCTCGTCCAAAGGAACTAAAAGGGTTTTCCCTTCTCATTCTAATATATTTTCTGTTTAATAAGGTATTTTCATTGGTGTTGACTCCGAAGGTCACGAATAATATCACGAATATAATTGAATACATTTCACGAAGTTCCGTATATACCACCGACAAGAACGCTCCTTCGGTAACAATTAAAATATCAGATAAAAATATAGAAGGAAATTGAGCTATGGTATGACGACTTGTTGAATGTTATTTCAACAAAAGAAACTCTATAATGATGAATTGAATGAGACGATGATAAAATTGCTTCCGCTGAGCTAAATAGTTTGTTGATTCATTTCGATGCTTGAAATTTTTTCGAATGAGTCTCTGTATGAAAGTATCCTGAATATTTTTACGAAAACCACGAGAAAACTATCGTTTTCCAATGATTTTGGTAATCCGTTTATTCGGTCACAAAAATTATTGGCTGTTCGTACAAATTATCTATGGGCTAAGAGCAAAGCTTAATTCACTCCAACTCTAGCACCCTAACTACCGGTTTCACTAAACGTTGATTGCCCGATCAAGGGCTTGATTGTCAATCAACACTAAATTCTGTGCTCGATTTCCGGTCATTTTTCCAACACAACCATCGAATGAAAACCTTAATCAACGAGTTGATCGGCTGTCGAAATTTTTGTGGAACCGAAGGTAAGTCTACAACCAAAATCATCAATTTTTTGATTGAAATAATATATACCTATAGAAAAAGCATGCTGACACACCCATAATCTGATTAACAGTGGTCTAGAAACGCCGTCTCGAAGTAAAATGACCACATTTACATAATATCATTGAGGTTTCAAATTTTCAATTTGAAAACTCAATGATAATATGTATCAAGTGAGAACACTTAAAAAACGTTTTCGCCGTCTGTGAATGGTAGATATTTTTCTGTCAAGTTGATAATTGTTCATATTTCAGCGCGCTTGCTCGGGCAATCAACGTGTTTACGTTTCGTCACAATGTCTGTAATTTTAGAATTTGAAACTGAAGATGGTCTTAAGCGATTGGGTTTAACACACTGAAGAATAATCCGTGCCGTAACTGTCAAAGGAAATGACCGAGCAACGTGGGATGACCAGATTAGGGTTGCAGTCCAAATATTTCGGTCAATCTTTATTAATGTGTGAAATCGGTCGATTAGTTTTGGAATTAGGCCCACTTGAAATTTTGCGGTTAATTCTTCTGTATATCATTAAGTACACATTCGATCAGATGGAAACTTTGTAGATCGTTCTACACTGAGAAAAAAAATGTTTATGTGAAAGAAACTAGTTTGTTATTTTTTTATTTCTTTACCAATAAAAATGTTCAATACTGGCAAACAATATTTGTTACATATGAAACATGATAAGTTCTACGCTGCAATAATCCATTTCTTAACTGAGTATTTTTCAAATAATAAGAAACATTTTGACAATAAATATATTCCGATTACATTGAAGAAATCATAATTTTCAATCAATCATGGGTTTCCAGCCGAATAGCTAACGAATATTTCTTGCGGTCAGTTGTGTGTATTTATTCCTGTGTAACTTATGTGCTATAATTATTAGATTGTTAAACTTCCAGCCAAATGGAAATTATTTTATTGCCCAATATTCAACCAGAATACGCGATAAGGGTCACGCGGGTCGGGACGCGGTCAAACGGTTGTTCGTTAAACATATCCAGATGCAGAACTAGATGTTGCATCAGATTCCTTCATACTTGTTTGTGTTTCTTCACGTGTACATTTAAGTTATACTCTAAAGTGTTTGTATCCTATCGTGAATTCTTTGTAAGTATAACATTTTTACTCAATCAATATCTATGAAATTATTATTATTGCTATATTCTATCGAAAGTTACTCGAACAACGTGTTAAAAATGAAAATGTTTGAAGCGAGATTAATCCTTATCCTAGACTGGATCTAATGAATTCTTGCAAAGTTATATTCGATGAATATCCGTATTGGCAAGTAAAGTCTGATAAATTATAATATGTAATGCAGTATAATTCGAATGGCAGTATGTTGATATGCATATCCATTTTAGAGTATCCATTTATTTATAGATTCCGAGGAAGTTTTCTTTCGAAATATGGATACAATACTCAGCCAGTGGGGTTTGGAGGAATATATACAACTATTCGAAGGTATGTAATAATGTGGAATAAAGAATATGTATGTATGTTAGTATGTAATAATTGTATCTACATACATTATTAGACTTCGTATTGAAGTTCTTACCACAGAACATCAATACGATAATCTACAGGTGTCTAAGCACTACGTTAATATTGTCAGGTGTAAATTAAGTATGTGAAGGTCAGGAATGCTTTAATTTTTTTTATGGGATGAAAAATTAAAGTGACTCTTTCTGCGAAGATATGTGTCACCAAATGGTACTCCCGTATTCCGATCATTCAGTTTTTTCGTGATTACTTCCGAAAAACTCAACCGATTCAGGTAATGTTAGTCTTGAACACCGCCAAGGAACTGACCCCTAGCACTTATTGGTCGAAAAAAATTTTCTGATTGAACATATCGGCGAAATTCGTCTAGTTATGTATTCAATTATTGATTCTGCAGAAACAAAAAATTGAGAGGCAACATCAAAAAATGCAACATTTTCGATTTACAAGCATTTCTAATGATTGAATATCAAATAAATATATGTTATTATAAATATAAATATTCAATGTTGTGGTAACTAAAACTTCCTTTTTGTGAGATTGTTATTCCATCTTACTTGCAGCTTTTGTTACTCGAAATCGGTGTTTTCGGGTTTTTTCGATGTTGCACCAATATGTTTTATTTGCAGAATTGATGATAAAATACATAGTTGGGGGAATTTCACACCCAAAATGAGTGACGGGACATCCTGTATACCTAGCTGAACATATACATAGGTAGCTGCTGTTTGAGTTGGCGCAAATTAAAAATCTTAGAACCTATTTCCATATAAAAATTTTCATTCTAAATTCTTCCGAATGGCACCATTGACTATTCTTCGAATAACTTCCTGATTTTAGGATATATGCATTTCTGAAAATTGTGTTTTTGACATAATCACTACAGAAATGGGCGATCTTCCTCTTTCAAAACAGTAAATTTAATAATAACCTTTACAAACTCAAAACTTTTGAGAGTTTGAATTCAGTGGGTGTTCTGTACTTTGTACTCCTTATACCATCTCTTGTGCACAGCTCTGTTAATTTTTAACCAAAAGATATAATAATGTTCTTTCGTATGGTGAGTAAAATTTCAATTTGTTGATCGAATGGTCAAAGTAAAAATCAGTAAAATGCTGCATGGTTCAAGAATGTTATCAATCGATTTGTAATAGAAAACTATATGTAAAAAAGTTGCTGTGAGATCCTTGACAGGTGCTAGAGCATACTTATACCACTTACATATTTATATTGTATCAATATATTCTAGCACAGGTTTATTATTTTGCAGCTGTGTAATTAAAAATAATCTCTCAGAGGAAGCAGTAGATATTCAGATTCTACTCAACCCTGAAAACACAAAAGCTCTAGCCAAACTTATCCCCAAGTTAGGAAAACGACTGTCATTCATACGGAAGGTGGAAGAACACTGTTCGGATCAGGACTTCGAAGAAAAAATATCTGAATAATCAGATAATAAATATTTATTTATATTAAATAAATATTTATTAATATTTAATAAATACTCTCTACCCAGTATTAATGGATTATTATCATCAAAGCCTTCTATGGTTAACAATCATCCAATATTTTTCAAGGCAAAATATATTTGTTTATATATAACATTTATTTTTTTGTATTGAGTGTATTGACACTGTTTTTTCAAGAAAACACATAAGTAGTTAATGAATATTTATTAAACCTGAATTGTTATTTCCTGTATGTGAATCAATATATTTTTTAGTATTAAAAGAATCTTTTGAAAGAAACCATTTCTTTATATTTAAGATAGATAACTTAGGCCATATTTAAAACAGGTATTTCTTACTAATAAAGAGAATTTATTAGTGATGAGAAACTATTTTTCTCAGTGTAGAATAACAATGCGAAATCCAGTGCATAAGTTTGTGTGGATCCAGTTGTAAGAAAAAAAAATGTTTATTCGAATATTTTTAAATTTCGTTGGAAATTTTTTTCTCAGAAAATATTGATCAGATTCCTACAATATCAGATCTAGGTGACAATATTTCACAATACCAGTTAAAATTTCGAACAAATCATATTTAATTTCAGAGAAACAAGGAAAAAAATATGCCAAATTCCGTTGTCATTTGTAATTTCAACAGTATTTCCGTAATACCTCAAGAAAAACAGATGCGATCAAATTGAAGCTTAGTGATCAATTGGAGAATACAAACTCACTTAGGAGAAAAATTCGTGTTGTTTCTAGTAGTTATGAAATCAAAAAAGGAAAAATTATTCGAGAATTTTTAAAATTTTGTTGAAATTTTTTTTTCTCGGAGAATGTGAATCAGATTTCAATGGAAATTTGTGCAGACTTCAGAATAAGTATTCCACACGAAATTTTTCAAACTCGAATTCAAAACGATATCTTCTTTCGTAGATATATGGAAAAAACGCTGCAAATTTTACACATGGGTTCATTATTTTGTTGGTTAAATAACCCAGTATACCATTGATATCTTAAAAAATTTATATATTATGCATAACTCATTTGTTTCTCACCACACAGAAACCAATTCCATGAATTAATTCATATGAAACATTGAAATCTCAATAAATACTCTTGTATAATTGAATAACATTTCCACATGCAGAAAGCTAACTGAGTTGCATAATTCAAAAGAATATTTTGAATGAGAAGAGACGTTAAACAGTCGTTTCACCTCTGTAAAAATCTTACTCTTTTCAATACTTATTGAATTGCGTTTCGGCATTCTACAACCGAAAATGAACTTCAAATCAGATAGGGTTTGCCCTTTTGGAGATATTAGGGAAATAATGTCGAAATCTAAAATGGTCACGAAATTTTGTGCCAATATCTGCGCAAATGAATATCAAACAAACTGAAATTTGAGAAACTGTTCTTTAATGTTGACTCTGAAATCTGTACCAAATCTCATTGAACTCAGATGTATATATATATTATCCGAAAAAAAAGTTTTCGAAAAAATTCGTTTTTTCCTATACAATTCTCACGAAATTTTGGATTGTATCAAGCGTCAATATTTCACAACTAGTCATGATGTTTCAATCTGATCGCGTTAGTATTTTTCGATAGTGAGGAAATAAACTCAATCTTTCAAATTAACACCAATACGAAAAACAGAATTCAAGATTTACGCTAATATCAAATGTAAAGATGTGAATTCTACTAGGATTAAACTTTGTTCTGAAAAATATTACTGAAATGAAAAAGAAAACCCAACCTCCATGTGCAATTGATCGGAAAAAAATTTTTTCCACAGTGCGGATATCCGATAAGAGTTTACTCTATTCACAAAGCACACACAAACTGAAAAACTGAAATTATTTTCAATAACATTTCTGTAACAATTAAATATATCGTGAACCTCATCAGGTTGAATTCGAATGAATTATTCTAGAATAGAAATTTCTTTCGTAATCGTTGTCAGATAGACTCAACCAAGAGGGTGTCAAACCCAAGCGTCTGTGTGATGAGAAAACGTAAAATTCAAACTAGTAGTTTGCTGAGAACCAGATGTTTAAACATGCGAAATATTTTTGTCTTCGCTATATTCCTTGTCTGTTTAGGTCACGATCTGGCACAGACTCCATTCAAAACAGGTATAGATCATCGGCTCCTAACTTAGTCTAAGGCTTCTACCCTCAGTATTAGATTCTCGAAAATTCATGAGATTTCCTGTTTGTTATTGATTTTCTTGCATATATCCTACGGAGTCCAATTTTGTTTTATATTATGAATGCTCATTCATTTTTATATTCAGGCTTATTTCATACTCTCAGTACAAAACATATTGGATTTCGATGAAACCAGTATCTACGGCTATCCACATGTTGACGATAATTGCACAACGCAAACCAAAATTGATGGAAACCTTCGATCAACCGAATTTTTAGGAAATCTCCATTCTTTTAAATTACGCTACTTAATGTGCGTTCTGCATGTGAAAGTGTTATTCAGTTATCAAAGAGTATTCATTGAGATTTCAATGTTTCAAATGAATTTTTTCATGAAATTGGTTTTTGTGTTCTGGAAAACCAATGATTTATAAATAAAATATAAGTTTTATTTAAGATATAAATGAGCCTCAAGAAGAAATTTGATCATAAATCCCGTAATCCACAGGGTGATTTCTATAAATAATAATTTGATCCGATTTTTAATAGTTATGTGTTAGATATTGGAAGACATAACCCAAAATATTTAATTTGAACTTCTTACGATTATGAAATTGTCAAGAACATCGATGAGGCATTTGCTCATTGTGCTAATGAAATAATAACGCATCCATTAAACATTTCTCGATATGGGTTGAACATTTGTTGATCAATATTTTTATTCACTTTAAGACATAGAATAGAATAGAATAGAATAATTTTATTGATCCTTTGGGACACAACAATGTGTATAGGATAAGTCAAAATACCAATACAATACAATCCTACTTACTAAGTTGTTAAAGAGTCAGAAAGGAACTCTTTAACTGAATAAAAGCATTTTTTTAGTAATAGATATATGACTTAATATAATATTCTTTCGAATAGTATAGAATAAAATAGAATAGAATAATTTTATTGATCCTTTGGGACACAACAATGTGTATAGGATAAGTCAAAATACCAATACAATACAATCCTACTTACTAAGTTGTTAAAGAGTCAGAAAGGAACTCTTTAACTGAATAAAAGCATTTTTTTTAGTAATAGCTCCTTAATTTCTTTTTTGAAAGTTCGTTTGTTCAAAGATTTGAAATAAGGAGGCAAATGGTTGAACAATTTTATGCTCTGATACATTGGAGAACGTTCGAAACTGTGAGTCCGATGTTTAGGAAACAGAAGCACCTGTGTATTACGAGTTCTATGTTCATGCGAATTACCAAGTTTTTTCCAAGTAGACTCATTATCCTTCGCGTATATGAGACATTTCAACATATAGATACAGGGCAGTGACAGTAACCTATTGGCAATAAATGCAGGTTTGCATGATGCTCGATATTTCATATCAAAAATCAGACGTATCACTCTTTTTTGTGCAACAAAAACTCTAGAGAAGGAACTACAGTCTCCCCAGAGCAAAACATTATATGAAATGTGACAGTAGACAAGGCTGTAATAAACATCAATGAGAGAACTAGGTGGAAAGGTACTTTTGAGTCTATTTATAGCGAAATAAGAATTATTTATTTTTTTGCATAAGACGTCAACATGAGTTGACCAATTTAGACTTCGATCCATATGGATCCCAAGGAATTTAGTACATTCTGATGAAATTATAGTTGTACCCAGACAATCTATTTTCAGAAATCCTTTTTCACAGTTTCTCAGACCAAAATACAGGCAGGATGTTTTGCCTATATTTACAATCAAATTGTTACGACGACACCATGATGTGAATTCTGCCATAATTTTTTCACAAGCTCTCTGGAGCTCATCACGACTTCGAGCCGCGATGATGACAGACGTGTCATCAGCGAATAAAATGAGCAATAAGCAGGATAAATGAGGAGGCAAGTCATTTATAAACAACAAAAATAACAGAGGTCCCAATACGAAACCCTGTGGAACACCCATATTCATATTGAATTCCTTGGAATAACATTTATCATTTTTTACTGACATAGTTCTGTGATGGAGAAAACTACGCAGCCAATCGGAAAAAAATCCTCTAAAACCTAAGTTGTAACATTTATCAATTATAAACTGAAAAGATAAAGTATCGAAAGCGCATGAAAGGTCGAAAAAAATCCCTGAAACAAGCATATTTGAATCCAGGCAATCATAAACTGACTCCACGAACCTGAGTGCGGCTGTTTGAGTGGAGCAGCCAACTCTGAAACCGTGCTGAACTTCATCTAGAATATTGAATTTACTCAAATATGACATCATCCTTTTGAAAACAACTTTCTCAAAAACTTTGGAAAGAACACTAAGAATTGATATTGGTCGATAGTTGGTTATTTCATTTAAATTCCCCTTTTTATGAATTGGTACGACAATAGATTTTTTTAAAGCATTTGGAAATTCACCAGATGTGACAGACAGATTAATAATATGAGCAAGATGTTCACTTATTATTGGAGAAATCTTTTTTAATATTCTCGCTGAGATGTTATCCACGCCAACACATTTTTTATTTTTCAGAGTTTTAATAATTTCCTCAATTTCAAAACTTAAGACTGGTTGAAAGAAGAAATTACACACAAGAGGCGGAGAGACTGTATAGAAAAGTGATATGTCATCACCATAATAGGTGTCCAGTTTTTTATTTGCCACCGAGGAGAAATACTCTCCGAATAAATCAGCTACTTTGTTAGGTTCGTCATATGATATACCGTCAATATCAATGGTAATGGTATTGTTTACTTTCCCAAGTCCTCCAGTGTATGAATTGACAATATTCCATACCGTTTTATTCCGGTTAACAGAATTAGCAATAAGAGAGGAGTGATATTTAAGTTTTGTCAATTTTAAGAGGGAATTATGTAAGTATTTCGCATTTTTATACTTATTGTAAGTTTCAGTTGTTCTGGCAATTGAATGCAGCCAATACAGATTTAGAAGATTTTTTTTGCTTTGTACAATTTCCGGAGTAAACCATTTAGCTTTCTTCGGTACGGAAGTAATCCTCCTCATGGGGCAACACAGATCTAAGCAATATTGAAGTGCATTTCTAAAGGTATCAAAACATTTGTTAACATTCGTTTCAAGAAACATATCAGAAAAATCGCATTCACACAAACAGCTCACCAAACTATTAAGATTGTCCTCACTCAGTTCCCTTATAATTTGGAATTTCGATGTATGCATCTGACCAAGATCAGTTTTTAAATCAAGTGATAGTGCTCTATGATCGCTTAGATTAGGTTCAAAAACAACAGTCTCACAGTCACGAACTGATTCTAAATTAGTTATGATGTAGTCCACTTTAGAAACAGAAGTATAGCCTCTAATATTAGTGAAAACTCTGGTAGGTTCTTTAGATGTAACAGTTAGGTTAAAACAATCTAGTAATTCGATAAACAATTTTGTACTCGGACAATTCATATTCGCATAGTTCACATTAAAATCTCCGCACAGAAAAATATTATCAAAATCGTTGAAACAACTCTGAAGTGCACAAAACAGTTTCTCAAGGAATAACTCAAAGTTACCCGAGCAGGGTCTGTAAACAGTAATAATGCCTAAACGTTTATTTTCCAATGAAACTATTATACCAGAAATTTCTACATGCATCTCAACAGAAAATTTTGAGATCGACAACTTTTTCACTTTCAATCCCGACTTGGTAAATATCATCGATCCACCACGTTGCCTCTGACTTCGGCAAAAAAAATCAGCCTGTACATACCCCGGAATTCCCGCAGTGTTCACACTGTCCACGTTGCACCAGTGTTCCACCAAACTCACCACTTCTGGTCTAATTTCATTAACAAGAACCTCTAAACTGTCAAATTTATTCGAAACACCCTGTAGGTTCAATTGAAGAATCTTGAAAGAACCCACACCTGAAACCTTCGAACTGGAATTTAATCCATTGGATATTGAGCCGCTCTTCTTCGATGAAAAAAACGATTCACATTCACCTTATTTGGCCAATTTGCACCATCCAGAGCCTTTTCATATTCGGAACCCAATATGAGTACCTTGAATGAGGAATATGAATCAGGGTACCTAGAAGTTAGCTTCTCACACTTAACGTAAGAAAAATTTCGATTTAGAAAATTTTCCAAATTTTCTGCAGAAGTTTCCGGCTTCAAATTTGACACGTGTAGGGCCATAAATTTGTCCAATCCCTCAACCTCTGCCTCTCCTGAATAGGTACCTGTGACCAATGATTTACGGGTTTTCCGAAAAGGTCTTTTGCGGTTGACCACCTTCCATTCCATATCCCTATTTTCATCAATTTCGACCCGTGTAACATCATGAGAACTGGGATTATTTAATTGTTTGGGTAATCCTTTCTCACGTACATCATGGATTGCCGGAATAGCACGCAAGAGTTCCACACTTTTTGTGTTGACAGGAGCAACAGTTGCAGATTTCGAAGCGTACGTACCAAGAGTATCAGAAGTAAACCGGAGACCATCAGTTGCAGTGCTCCCAGCAACTGTCGTACCAGCTGGAATCGAACGTTCAGCGACAGTATTGATGTTGATTGTTTTTGTTGTTAATTTTTTGTTGAGTTCGACAATTTCGGTTTCCTTTCTTTCCATTTCTTTCTCGAGAGAAATTATTTTGAATTTCAATAAGGAATTATTTTCCAGAAGTAGGTTGTTCTTCGCCTCCAATTCGGAAATAATCTTCAGAAGAAGATCTTTATGAGTAGACTCATTATTGATGACCTTGGTTCCGAGATCGAACATTGGAGATGAGTCATCAATCATTTTATCACCCATAGTGGAATTATACAATTCCATTTCACAGCACTTTTTGATTTTAGCACTACAACCACGATGGTAACTTTTGTTGCAAATAGCACACTTTGAACAACTTTTGATAATTGATTTACTACAAAATCCACACTGAGGAACAGTGATTTTAACAGAGAGACTCGCATCGACGACTTTATCATTCGACGACATATTGTTGAAATATGATTCTGGATGAAAAGTTAACCGGTTATTCCACTGAATTCCAATCTTAAAACCGAATGCGATGATTCATTCTCGATATTATTGGAAATTTTTAGCGCTTTTCTTTATAACTCAGGAACCACTGATCGGAAATCATCCAGGTAAAATTTTTTAGTTATGCAACAGTAACCAAAGTTTCCGAAAAAAAATTTTTTCCACCCCACCTACCCAATTTAAGCACTTAGGATACACCGATCCTGATGAAAAGCTTGGAGGATCAACCCCGAGTGACACACGATTTTTCTACCAAGTTTCAGGGAAATCCGTTCTGTACTTCCAGAGAAAAACCCTGACAACGGACGGCGGACGGACGGATTTTTTTTATTGGTTCATTCAAATCTACATGTTCCAGAACATAAACTGTGAAATTTTCAGGGGGGTTAATTTTTTTTTTTTTGTTGGCCGATCACTAAGGTCGAATTCGTGAAAACTTGGAATCCATATATCCATTCGAAATTTTATATTCCCAGTATTAACATTAATGCAGATCTGTTCGAATAAAAATTCTGCACTTGGTTGAAAGATTACGGCGTGAAGGTTCATGCAAAATGTCTTCGGGAAACGGCTTCGAATGTAAACAAGCGCTTAGAAGCGCTTCATCAATAAACGACAAAATGAGAAAAGTTACGAAGCTCATTACAGAACAATTATGATTCTTGTCATACATGTCGAAAATTCACATTGAACATAATGTTGAATTTGATTCATAGTGGAATATTCAAAGAAAAACCAACATCGATATGGAAAACTCCGAAGTAGCACTACTGTACACATTGATGCTTTGAAAGTTCTAGAGAAGCACTGAGGCCAGCAGTTTGTGCGCTTATGTTCAACTTCTTCGCCAAAGCACTCATCTTTTCACGTTCATTTGCTTTCTGATGGGATTTGGCAACGAGTTCGGCAATTTTTCTATATGGTCCGAATGAAATTTAGCAAGAAGATTGAGCTGTCATTTTTGAATCAAATACATGTCTAAATTCGATTCAATCTGTATTTCTAGTAATATTAGGAAAATAAAATTTCGAATGGGTATATCCGCGGAATCATTGGGTGGAGTTTACCCATTCACGAATTCGCTTTTCGTAACTAAGGTCCAAACCTACTTTACAAATGAGGAGTTTTCAGGTTGTTTCGTTTGGATGTTATAGTGTTTTCAATCGACCTTGAGGACGACCGTGAACACAATAATGGCCGAAAGAAACGACTTTGAAACTCGATATTTGAAGAGTAGCTTAGGGCTTAGTTACACATGCCGAATCAGTCAATGGGTAAAATACGCTCAATGATTCCGTAAATATACATCATCAAAATTTCATTCTCCCAATATTTCCAAAAATCCAGGTAAGATCGAATTTAAATCCAGTACTTGATTGAACAATGATAATTTGTAAGTCGATGCAGAATTTCATAAGGATAATATGATAAGAAAGTCACCGAATGCTTTCATCCGGAAGTGAAGGTGCGTTTGTCGAATTCAATACTAAAAGAGACTACCACTCTGGCAACGAATTCGAACATGTGCTTAAGAGCTGCTGATTTCACTCCAGTGCTTTGTTATAATTTTTTTGTATATCTACTTCACATTGTTTCGAGTCCAACTGTTTTTTTTTTTATACTGCGATATATTTCACTATCTAAGACATAGAGTTTTGAATCTGTTTGAGAAATTAATAATTCAATTATGATAAAATATGTTGATGAAGTGGCGACAGAAAACATTAACTATCAGTACACCATAGAGGGAACCAGGAAACGTGACACATGTTGAAAGTACGTAAATTAATTCTTTTCTCAATACTATCATCATTATATCCGATAATTTAATGTGACTTGAATTATTATACAAAGTTCAATACAGCAGAAGCTGCCTACTGTCCATCTTAAAGTCATCACGCAAGATCTACCCAGATAGCAATTACTATGCTATAAGAATTTATTGTTAGGCTCGTTCACCTAACGGCACAAAGAGACGACTCGAATGCGAAGCTGCAAAACAGGCGCTGCTACAGCTCAAAGCTACAACAAAAGAGCGATTTCAACAGGGTCTTTTTCTTCTTTTCCCATCTCATGAAAAGTGACAAAGAAATTTCGCCTTCAGCCTGCTTTTTTCATGATGCGTTCAATTAACCTCCTTTAATTCAGGGAAGTTTTCGTCCCCTCATAACGTAACAGGATGCCCTAAATTTGGACCCTCTCACTGTCAGGTGAATATGAAGTAGGAAATGAGGAAATGAAATATGTACCTAATTGGTCCCTTTTTGAGTATTTGCCTTTTCGGTTGAGTGTTACGGTTGCTCGTATTTCGGGATCAATTTTATTTCGGCACTCCAATTATACACGCTTCCGCATAATAAACTGCCGGTCTGGATGATACCGTGAATTATATTCGAAATAACGAACCGTTCTCTGAATGAGTAAGTTTCGTTTCATTCGTGAATTAGCAACAATAATTGCATACTTAGGGTTTTCCTTGGAATATTAATTTTATGGATTAACTCAAGGAATTTCTATTTTACAGCTTATTTATGAGATATTTTGAATGACAGTCAGAATATATATGTAGAAAAAAACCCATTTGTTCCAAAACTGTCACTTCCACTCGGAATACACAAACATTTTTTTTTGTGTACTTCAATTTCATAGCTGTGAATTGGAGTAGGCTCAGTGAATCCAAAAAGGATCGCGTTGAGCTATTTGGGGTTGCCGCGCACTGTTGAATTTTCGTCACCGTGGCGTTTTATCACCGTTACCTGGTCTTAGCAGTAGCAGTGAGATTAATGCCAATTTCTCTACAGAATGGTGGCTTCGAAGAATCCAGAAGTTTTGTGCGAGCTTTCAGGTGTAAGGTTTTTTACTGTTTTTGTGAAGAGAATCATTCAGGAATATCATTTATAAGAATATCACTCCAATTTATGTGAAGTTTTTACTGATGATGAGAATTATACCTTATCATAGCTATTTTTGAATTTGAAAGAAAGCTTGTCAATTTTGAGAACGATAAATTCCAAATAAATGTTGATTCTCACTATACGTTCCGTAACCTTCAGTATCCGTTCCGTATGATTTAAGTCAAAATTTAGTAGGCAAGTCATGTTGACGGAACGTAAACGGGACGTTTAGTGGGCAAACATCAATTCATTTACAACTTTTAATATTTTATGTGAATGATACTGGGACCTTATTCTTGAAATCCGATGGTATAGAACGTTCTCCATGGCACAATTTACAGTTCGACCTTTCTCCCATTTGTCAAAACGTCAATTCTGTATTCTTGAACATCAAGGAGCGCCATTCGTGAATTTTGGGAAGAGAACAGACGTGGAAAAATGGGCGTTCCGACGCCGTTGGCAAGAAAACGCAAGCATTTATGATGTAACGAAAGAGAACGTTTATACCTCCGCAGTCAAAATGGGGGGCAGTCCGAATGAGCGGTCATAGACGAACAATTATGCCAAATGTTCTCACCAATCAAAAACAAGTATTTTCGACAGACTCGAAACTTCATTCATCTAGCCAACTTTATGTATAATGCATCGACATAGACTATATTTCTGTGATATATTGTCATAATTCGAATTTGAAATCCTACAGTTGTCATACGAGTTGGGAGCGTATTTCGGAAAATTGTAAAATGGATCATTCTGAAAAAAAAAGATCTCTTCCAATCAACTACGAACAGAAGGAGCAGCTCACTGACTTTATAACACAAAGACCTGAAATGTACATAGGTCGGTTAAATTCAGATTATACAAGGGAGGATATGAAAAAAAACTGGAATGAAATCACAGTGTTCCGAGTTGAGCTTTAGTTGATCTAAACATTTTGATAAATTTTTGATCAGATAGATCAAACGGGTTCCGTTTAGAAAGCACATCGACACCTATTTGATATTGTTGTTCTGCATCTTCCACATATTCAATCAGTACTTCCCACATAATTGCACTCGCCATGTCCATCTTCGAGTGAAAACAGAAATTTTGTAGTGAAAGGTAATTGAGATTGTTAAGACTTAATGCCAAACAGATCAAAATTGTCAAATACCCGAAACATCATTAGCGTCCTCTATGTATCGTTCTATCAAATCGTAAGAGATACATCGCAGTCACTCATTTCAAGAATACAGTTTCCCTGAAAAACTCGTAGACACGCCCCTTTCGATCATTCGTTCTCTTCCCCAGATTCAAGAATAGGCGCCCTGGAAGGTTACGGAACGTATAGGGAGAATCAACCTTTAAGGGGCCTTTTGTGCTAGGGAGATTTGGGTATATGGGTAATCGGGGATTCATCCTATTGGTCGAGAGATTCACACGATTGGCTGACGACGATTACGTGATCGTCGTCGGCCAATAGGAAAGAATCTCCGATTACCCAAATACCCGAATCTCCCTAGCACAAAAGGTAGCTTTATTGGTTCAAGATTACGTAGATATATCTATTTAATATTTCATTCTTCAATATTTTCATAGATGCATACCCGATCGTCTGAAATCCGGTTGGGGATAGTCGAATGTCGGTGAGAAAGTTTTTGAAGAACTTCATCAGCGATGAAGGAGGATGGTTTTACAGAAGTGATAAAGATCATTTCAGGTGCAAAGTTTCAAATGAAAAGATTGACCCCCAGGGGAAAGAATCTTTCCATATGAAGAGACTGGCTCAAGATGAAAAGATATTCCCGGTGAAAAGAGTCACTGAGAGATAGTCAGATATAGTTCAGGATATGTTCCACGAAATAGATGGTGCTGTTCATTTTGACAAATCGTCCATAACTATTCAATCGCGAACCGAAAAGCCTATTAAAATGAAAAAACACTGCTAATTTTTGCTACGAGTTTCTTCACATATTTAGAAAACTTTATGAGATGGCTTTCACCACAAAAAGAAACTTTCAAAAATGGCTGCCGGAAAGTGAATCGATGAACTACTAATTAAAGGCTGATTCATTCTTGACCGTGTCGGGGCCGGAACGGGGCCCGTCCGTAGCCCGGCCGGGACAAGGTGAAAGAATCATATGGGCAATTTCTATTGTCACATTTACGCTGCACAGGATGGGACACGTGCCTTGTCGTTTTCAAGCGTGCCCCGGTCAAGTTCCGGTGAGGAATGGGGCTGATTCATGCTAGGTTGTTGTACCGGACCGGGCCTGGTAGGCCCAGCAGTGCTTTAGTTGTACATGAGCGGAGCTCTTCACCAACGTTAAAGGCACATTGAATCATCATTGTCATCCCAGGTTCGTACCTAAGACTGAACCGGGTGACAGGAATTCAGCCTACGAGTACACTCCTCGACGAAGGTGGCCAATCTCTATAGTTGTATCGAGAGGAAATAACATCGGCCAGTCTTATGCCCGTACGCATAATTTATACTCCGTACTTGAGAACGACTCAAGTCGACGCGTTCGTCCCATATTGGTTACTTGACAGCAGAGCACTACTTCGCCAGTGCTTGGTGACATGCTTGCTCAAGTCTACGAACAACCTACCTTGAGGCGTGCTCAAGCATGATATAATCACAAAATAGGGAAGATTGTTCGTTTTTTGTGATTCTTCACTACCCAACATTGTTATTTGTATTGTAATTTTGGTGCTCTGGAAAATGTACGATACCCCATGTACGATAACATATATAATATGTATAATACATAGTGGTTCTGTTCCTAATAAACCTCATGCTAGTTGGCACTTTCCTTTTTAGGGAGTAATACAGATGTCATCCACTCTGTCGGCATTTCTATAACAGAATTACGGTTCGTTTTATGGTGCGCGGCTTCTTTGATACCTTAAACAGATACTGCCATACTAACAATGGCAGTGTTTGTATTTTGTCATAGTTTTCTTGGCATTAACTCCAAATTCATTTGAAATAAATAACGAAGATAAGAAAACAAATATACATTTTTTGCTTCGAAGTTCAATGATCACTTACATTTTTCTTGAGAGTTTAATTTGACAGTTTTAAGTGGCATGCTCAATGAAGTTTATATCTTTGAAAGGAATTCATCAGTTAGACACACAAGGTTGATTCTCACTGTACGTTCCGTAACATTCCAGTATCCCTTCCGTATGGTTTAATTTAGTAGGCAAGAATGTAATTTAGACGGAACGTATAGTGTGCATAGATCAATTCATTTACACCATATAATATTATACGGGAAGGATACTGGAAGGTTGCGGAACGAATAGTGAGAATCAACCTCTTTACGGATCATTTTTAGGGACATCCTGATTATTCACCATTGATATTTTGCCATAGTACAAAAACATCTTCTTTCCAATTGTGCAATGAAGCAAGTGTGGTTGCCTATCAAAATATCGATTCTATTATGTATTTTTTTGGAATGATGGTTCATGTCTCATTTATGGATTTATGACAGATTTCATTACTAAAAAAGTAGGAGATATTCCATTAAGCTTCTTTCAGGTACATTTTTTCAATGAATTGGCCATCCAGTCATCGTCTAAAATTTTTGACTTTAAGAAAACAAATTCAGACCAACAACCATCAATGACCAATTAAAAAGGACAGACAAGGATACAAAACACCGGGGGGCTCGTAAAAATGATTTGTCTCTTCTTACACAAACAGAAATGAACCACGGAATGGTAGTTCCACGAGGCTAATAATTGAATATTTCAGGTAGCACGTAATAGTTCAATTGACTTTTTCAGCGTCCCGATTGTTGTTCTATGTTTCCGAAAGGCTAAAGAAAATTTATGCATAATTTTATGTATTAAGATCTCAAACAATTAAGTGAAAGCTTCCAGCTCAGAACTTATTATTTCTCAATAAACGGCCAAACAGGGTGTTCCAAAACTGAGATCGAATTGAATTGGGAAATTTTCATAAGCCAGTCCTGGAAACGGTACTGAATTTAGAAAAGGCTGTATGATGTGTGAAGGTCATAGGTATTTACTCTGTGTCCTTATACAGAATTCAATGAGAAAATTGTTATTTGAAGCTAAGCGAAAATAATCTCTGAAATTCATTTTTCAATAGAAAATCGAGCAATAATATTAGAAAAAATCTTTTTGGCAGTTTTCCTTCATAATCATTATGGTTTCTATATTCCTCACTGAACATAGAAAAACCCATTCACAGGGTTAAATTTTTGCGGACGACAAAAACAACAAAAATTTTCGAAGCCAAACCTGGTTTTTTCAAATTATGAAGTTAGGCTATATTCCCCGAAAATTTCAATCCATTCGGAATGATCGTTCAAAAGTTATAACGGATTGAAGATTTCGGTAAAAACCAAAAATCAGCTCTATTAAATTTATTAAGAGAGGAATGCACTTTTAATGGTCATTTGATAATCACGTGAGTAGTCTCTACACGTGGTTGGAATATGTACAGTTCCTCATGACTCACCCTGAATATGTACTCATGCAAAGTTCTCGGAAACTCATAAGATATATGGAAAAAGATATGTCAAATTTCGTTGTTGTTCGACATTTTGAGGTTACTGCCTCAATATCTCAAGAATGATAGATGCGATCACATCAAAACTTCGTATTTAGTTGAAGAATATCAACGTGCAACTTACTGCAAAGTTTCTTGTATATCCAATGGTTAGAACAATCTTGAAAAAATTGTTTCTCGAAAATTATCCACATCATTATCGAAAAAAATATTTTTCCTGACTTGATTAACCAGATTTCGTTGAAATTCGGCTCATACCTTGTGGTAAGTATTTCACAACAAGTTCTTCGAATCTCAATCAGATCTAATGTTTATTTCTGGAGATATCAGGAAAAAATCATGTCGATAATTATTGAGGCGATCAGACTGAAACTTCGAATATACCTTGAATTTAGTATTTAAATACGATGATTCGAATTTGAGCTCGAGCCGATATTCATTTTCGGAGATAATGAAAGATTGAGGTCATTTCCTGAATATCTCAAGAAGGAACAACGCGATCAGATTTTGACTATGTGGTTAGTTGAGGAATACATTCGCACGACAATGCAGAATTTGATGAGGATCGTAGAATGAGATAATTGTGAAAAAGTATTGGAAAACTTTGTGACTTTTTGTTGAAAGATTTTTTGACGGAAACTTTTCATCAGATTTCGATAAAAATGTATTCAACAACAGTATTTCGAAGTCTAGTCTTATCCGTTATTTATCTTCGGAGATTTTGGAAAAAAAATGGTGACATTTCTTGGTTCTTCCAACTCTTAAATACTAAAAAGGTTGAATTGGATATTTACATGCGGAATCATTGGATGATTTCATCATTTCCAGAATTCGTCTTTTATTATTGAACAGGTTCTACAAATATCCAGTCTCCCAATGGATTTGATTTTACGGTTGACAAATTAGCAGATCTCAATCACAATAATATCCGAAAATATCGTCTTAGAGACTCGATATTTTTCAGCAGGTTTGGGGGTTAATTGAGAAAGACGTTTTCGTGAAAACTTGAGATAGATTTCGTAGATATATCCATTCGAAATTTCAGTTTTCCAAAATTATCAATAATTTAGATGGATCGAATCCAAATTCTGCACTCAAAAAATGACGGCGTGAAAGTTCATGTAAAATATCTTTTTTAGGTTTTGACGTTGCTGCTTCACCCCATGCCACAACACCTTATATATCTGAACCTCATTTAGTTACTAACAAATTATTATATATGAGAAGTATCTCTTCGCTTGTCCGTTTGCAAAACTATATATAATAGCAAGCGTTCTCTCGTTGGTTCCAGTATTTCAATCGTTATGTCTAAAAATCATTATCATCAGTATGAAAGGTGGGTCAAAGGTGGGTTCAGCATGTAAAATGATGAAATTGGGAAAATAAATTATAAATAAATTTATCATAATGAACCTTCCATACATGAACTCATTAACAGAAAAGTTGAAAGAAGTTCATCAAATTTATAAAAAGAAATGCGGATGACGATGATTCCAAACTAGCAAGGAGAAAGTCTGCAGAACTCCGAAATTAAAAGAATAAATAAAACTCCTTTTGCTGATTTCCCATACAGAATTTATTTTCATAGTACCAACTCAACTGGAAAAGAATCACTATTGAGTATGAAATACTCTAGTGGTGCTTCTTGTGCGGACGCTCGTGAATCAGCCGACATACTTGCCGAGGTTTTCGCCTCAACCTATACCATTGAACCTCCTGGAGGTGTTCCTGTACTTGGAGTCCAGAGTGTTGAAGCAGAGTTTTCTAAGATCGTGTTCGATACTCAGGTTGTTGAAAAATACCTCTCTGAGCTCAGGGTTGGTGCGGCTCCGGGGAACGATGGAATTACTGCACGGTTGCTGCAACGTTGTGCCGGAGCATTTGCAATCCCACTCGATATAATATTTTCGGCATCACTAAAATCATCGACAATCCCTAGTGACTGGCTTTCGGCATCGATTACCCCAATAGTCAAGGGAGGAGACAAACTCAACCCACAAAACTATCGTCCAATAAGCATACTCTCGACTGTTTCAAGATTCTGGAGAGGAGCATAAGTGACCATATCATTCACTTGTGCTCTGAAAATTACATCATTCCTAAGTCCCAGCATGGTTTCCTTCCCCATCGTTCCCCAACAACCAACCTTGTATCGTGCCTTGCTGAGTGGACCAAAGCGCTGAACTCTGGAAATCTTGTCGACGTTGTTTACTCGAATTTTGCGTGAGCATTTGATCGGGTGCCTCACAGGAGTCTTCTATTTAAGCTGGAGCATCTTGGAAGGCGGATTGCTGAAGTGGCTCGAATCTTTCCTATCAAATCGTAAATTCCGAGTACGGGTGGGAAACGTTTACTCAACGGAAGAGAGGGATGTTACATCTGGTGTACCTCAAGGCTCTGTGTTGGGCCCAATCCTCTTCCTCCTCTACATGTCGGATTAACCAGCTTGCCTCCGTTCGCAGTGTTCCTTGTTTGCAGATGATGCCAAAATTTTCAACCTGCCTGTTTCATTCCCCAAAATTCTTCAAGTTGATCTGGATCTCCCTTTGGTCTGGTCTCATGACTGGTTACTACCACTTAATAATGAGAAATGTTGCGTTCTCCATATTGGCAAAAAAAATTCAGGTATTTCCTACAACATCGGCGGATACGGACTGCGATCGGCGACGAGTCACCCAGACCTTGGTGTAACGGTCAGTTCAGAGATCACGTGGTCGGACCACATTTCAGCTGTTTTTGGAAGGGCTAAGCAGATAACTTTTCCCCTGGGGAAGTTTTTCAAGGGTGCTGATTGTAGTGTCTACTGTGCTCTCTACAAAACATACATCCGCCCGATAATCGAATACGCCGGGCAGGTCTGGTGGCCATCGACCAGATTTGTTGAAAATTCCCTTGAATCAGTTCAACGTTAAGCAACTCGTTTACCTAACACTTACCCCAAACCATCTTACGAGCAACGATTGGGCATATTTGGACTTCGAAGCTTTGCCGAACGTCGAGATCTTATCTTCACGCATAGAGCCCTAGCTGGTCACTTTGGTGAGGACTTCAGGAACATGTGCCAGTTGAAATCCAACAGTTTTTTTTTTGTTTTTGTTTTTTGAATTCTTTTTCTTGTAATAATAATAATAATAATAATTTATTGATCCCCTCTGACAAGTATTTGTATGGGACAAGTCAAACAAAAATGAGAAAATAGACAATAGAAATCAAGAATCCGTCAATACATCGCATAGATAATCATCAACTGAGTAATAACATTTTTTTAACAATAATTTTTTAACAGCTTTCTTGAAGGAATTACAATTCAGAGACTGAATGACACGAGGCAAGTGGTTGTACAGTTTGATACACTGATACATGGGAGACTTCTCAAACTTGGTTGTTTTGTGTTTGGGGATGTTTAAAGTTCTCCCACTTCTTGTGTTGTAGTTATGAAAACTAGACAGCTTTGCCACGCCTCCTTCATTCTCTTTCACATATAAAAGACATCGCAATATGTAAATAGAGGACAATGTAAGAATGCTATTTTCTATAAAAACAGGTCTACATGTGGACCGCGGAGGTATACCAAATATCATAATACAATTATTTGCTTTTCTGGGGCTAAGGTTTCTGTTTCGTTATTCACACATCTGTTGTATTTTTTTATCGGTTTATAGGTTTAACCTCAACTCTTCTTATTGTTTAAATAAATAAATGAATAAAATACTCCAATAAAAATACTATTTAACCTTCTTTTAACACTTGAAGGATCCATCATTCCGCAAAGAAAGAGATACCGAATTGAAAACTCATAAAAATTGATAAACCTAAGTTGATTTGCATCTTTCTTGAAAAAATCCTTTAAATCACAGCAATGGACTTCGCATAGGAATGAAAGAAACAGGTATATTCCTCCATAGAACTTCGACTCCCAAGCAATTCATTGCAAACTTTTTCCATGGTACTCTCCATCCAATCACCAAGGAACTATTGCTGTTGTACCTCTACAGAAGCATCGGCCTTTCAAATAATATATTTAAATAAAGCAGAATTTTACTATGCTTGTTGCATTTCTTCTTCTCCCTTTCTTGAGTTTGGCTTTTCATTGATGTTGGCTGTCAATATGTTTATCTACACCTTTGACGTTGCAGTTCTGGAATGTTGGAGAGATGTGCATCCAAACCATTCTTATACGTTTTTCAGTCAGTACATACGTCATTTTCCAATTGACCTTTTCCGGTGATTTTTCCTTCTATTATCAGTCGTAGCCTTCTGAATCTTTCTCTACGCATCATATGATCAAATTATTTCACTTATCTAACCCTTTATCGAATTCGATAATCCTCTCTCCTTCACCACTCGCCGTAAAAATTTTTCTCATCCTGAAATTCTTAATACCCCCCGAAAGATCCATATTCCAAAGTACGCTAATGCTCTTTGGAATATAATATCAATATGAAAAATAAGGGGAGAATTACCAAACTATTGTTCAATTGCAGAAAGATAATTCACATTTACCTTGAAGACAATGTCGGTGTAGAGATAGAGAGAGAAATTTATTGATGATAACTTCAATCAATATGTATGCGGATGCCATTTAGGGAATATTTAAAACCTTGTGATAAATAATTTGCAAGAAAAAACAGTTCGAGAAAAGAATTACATATATTTATCCAGAAGTTGAATGTGATTAATTATCCATCGTATAAAACATATCAACTGCCAACATAATTTTCAACCTTATTTTCAACTTATTCATTGGCAGTTGTTCCAGGGAGGTTTTTTGCAGAGACACCGCATGATATCCAAGAGTCTGTTGGGATTTACTCAATTTTAGGAGGTTCCTCCTGAAAAGTGACTTATTCCGTGTACTATATCCATACGCGTCTTATTGTAATAGGTATTAATCTTATAATACATGTCACAAGTTTTTCACTTTATTCCCGATATTTTATTAGATTTCTAGTTCGAAATGAACAATTATGGATCTATGGGAGATGATTCCCCAATAAAGGGGCCTGTAGCGTTCTTCGTTTATCTGAGGATCTGAAAATCATCGCTTGTAGGACTGAACCTGGTTGAAAGACCCTCTCGGTCATGAGCAAATGTAGGTGATATTTTTTGCTGCTTCCTTCTGGTTTTCTGTCCCTCTTTCTGTTTCAGATATTATGTCAAGATATTTTGTCGAAATGAATTCAAGATGACGAAAAAATAATTTTCCAATGAAAAAGATGCCATCCATCTTCTATAAACAAATTACTACACTTATACGGGGAGACCTAATTTTTCCTGAGGTTTTTCTCTGTGCTTTTGTATCATACGCAAAAATGTATGGTACCCCGTTTACATTTCCTCTGCTAACACTGTGATATATCAAAGAATGTAATGCTCAATCTCAAAAGAAAATATATATTTATAAAGGTATTAATCTTTACTTTTATGAACATGAATTGAACTCTCCAAAAGGAACAGCGATGCAAATGTGAGAATTCCCAAAGGTTTCAAAGTATTCATACAGCCTTATTGTTCGCCCTTACGGTCTGAGAACGTCCATACGATAAGTGTGATTCCCCCCCTCCGTAGCAAAACGGCATATCTCAAACGTAACTCAACTAGAGCAAAGAATGCAAAAACCAACACACAGTATTTAGGGAAAAGAACTTCAGTTCATTTTCAACCGAAGATCGAACAATAACCGAAATCAACGAGTTGATTGTCCATCGAAAGGTCCGTAGAATCAAAGGTTAGTGTCATTATCATACTATGTGTTTTTTCCTCATTCACACCCAGAACGTTTGCCGTGAATTATCCCTTATAAGATTACGCCGTGCTGTGCGCCACTGATCGATAAAAGTCTGTGAATTCTTGCATCATCAATGCATAAGGTTAACTCAAATTCTATATGGTAAATCATTCACAGGAATTAAGGACAAGGCTGGTCCCAAAATTGATCCCTGAGCCACTTATATGGTAATATCTCTAGTTCCGAAAAACTGTTTCCCATGAGGCATAAAATCGAAGGCTTCCGTCATATCTACAAATGTAGCCAGAATTTATTCTTTTTCTCTAAGCTCTCGAGTGTGGAGTTAAAAAAATGAAGTGCGGCCGCAATTGTGTTCCTATATTCGTGAAAGCCAAACTGGTGATCTCTCTCAAGGAAAACGATAATGTGCAATAACATCACTTTAAAGTTTCGATAAAAGGGGAACAAGCTGATTCTCTTCGTAGTTATCGATTCGTTCCTGTCTCCCTTCCTGGAAACAGGGACCACCCTTGAGATCTTCAAGTGCTAAGGAAATTTGCCTCAGATCAAGAGCTTTTTCATTAACTTGTTGAACGAAGGAATGATATGGTTCGTTTTTTTTCTCACCCTGATTGAAAGACCATAATAATCGGTTGAATTGCTTTTCTTCAATTTCCGTACTATATTCCTCACAAAGTTTTTGCTGAATTCATAAAAGCTGAATTTATTGCCCGGTAGCATTTTTTCGGAACGTTTGATCTATAGATATGTTGGTTTATGGTAGACCTCTAAGAGATTTCTATGAAAAATGCATACTATAATTATATGCATCAATATTGCCTGTGACTCATGGGCATAATTATCCCAGATATGACCACTCATCATGCGCCAGGCTGCCTTGGATCTATTATTTGGGGTTTCAATCGTGCTATCGAAATAATATATATTTTCTTCTTCTTTTGCTTATCCATATTTCTGTCATAGTTCGCTTCTATGTGCACGCAGGTCTGAGGTTGCATAAATCTGATACATCTAGTCGATAAGTAACAAATTTTCTCTCATGCTTAAGCCAACCATTATCAGCATCAGTACGATTTATTCTCGATTTCTCTTCTAAAAATTATATTAGAAATTCATTAATGATATTCTGATGAAAAAGAATGGCAATACAACACAAAATTTGAGCCATTGTCAACAATGCTTAAACTCCTTCATTAGAAAGCTTAAGGAAATACGAAAAACCCCAGTAGTGAGAGGTCAGATTTTTATATCTATAGATTTGAAATACATCTGGAATGATCGCATTCGAGATCTGCACATTAGGATATGAAAAAATATTCTGCGGAATATCCACGTATCCACCTTAGGCATATCCACTCAATCTGGAATGCTATGTAAGTTCAGATCTCAACTGTTTCCACAAATTTTGTATGGCATCTGGAAGCATTTATCCTTGTCCTTTTCCAAGTAACAAATGCACTTTATAATGCATTTGGCCTTCAATAAAATGGGAGATAAAAATTCCAAGGTATCAAAAATACGACCTATATAGGACAAAATAACTCTTTTCGTGGAACTATCCAAAGATGATTGCTAATGTAAGAACAATTAAGGTACTACTTAAGACCCAAAGCCTTCAAAAAAGTTGGTTCATGCCTTATCAAAGGACAGCGGAATTCGGCAGTCAGAAAAGGAGCAGAATACAGTAAGGCAATATAATAGCATGAATTGCTAGTCCATATTCTTAATACAAAACTGCCTGGACTGAGCAGATTGATCGAATCCTTCTGCAAAAAGAGAGCTTCATATTCCGAAAGAGCACTTCTTAGTATATCGTCAATATAAATTCGGCCAAGAAGTATTTGGCCAGCCTTTGAAATGTTTTCTCTCTCCAGTAGAGCAAGCTCCTGAATAGTACGCATTGCCAAAAATGTACTGAGAAGTCCAAAATTCACAATATTTGAAACGTGTTATGAAAGAATGTGAGGATTAAAATGTCACAGAATTATTTGGAAATTTCCCAACAAACACAACATAAAGCAATTGTACAGTTTCTGCATCACAAGTGCCACCGGAATGCAGTACATGAAATGTTGTATTAAAACTGCAGTCTCTGCATTGGTGATACTGCTGTCCTAAAAATGCAGTCTTTTAAATACAGCTGCTGTACAGCTTTTGTGCAACAAAATCAAAATGCTGTATGAGCACTGGCGTATTTAGGGGGGGGGGAAGCATGGAGGGCCAGGCCTGATGTACCTCTGGCCCCCCCAAACTACTACCAGCTTTTTAGAGCTGCAACTATTTTGCCTATTTCAAGTACGACATGCGAGAGGTCTTTTACTGCCATGAGGAGAATTTTAATTGGATGAGAACGACTATGAACCAAAACAGACATCCAGATTTGGCTTTATTGTTCATTGAAAAGGATGTTGATGTGGAAGTGTTGTAGATTGTTTCAGTCAACAGCGCAGAAAAATTTATTGTAGATAATTATAATTAGTGATTTTAATATGAATCGCATATTCATCATATACCGAGTGTCCCACGAATACCGTTCGTTAAAATATTTTTGGGGAGGAATTGAAATTCACGTTTGCAATTTCGGACTCGAGCATTGACTAGAGAGATGACTCCCTGTAAATTTTTTGGGATTCGTGAGATTTCCGGTTATACCGGAAATGACACCAACTTACGTTTTTCAAATGGAAAGCCACAAATTTTATAATGCAAATAGATTCCTCTCAATGTCAAATTTTTGAATTTCCGATAGAAATTTCTTTTTTAAGGTGAAATTGCGAAAAAAAATTGAAAATGGCGCTCTGCTGACACATGGATATTTTCAAGGTTTTTCATTGAAACAATGTCGTTTTCAGAATTCCGCGGAAAGTAACAATAGTTCTCCTTTCACGATAGTCAGAATTGAAAATCATGCTACAGGAGGTCACAAAAGCGTTGGAAAGTTGGAAATTTCGAAATCTTCAAAACTCAAGTTTTTCAAATGAGAACCAAATTTTTTTATAGCCATAAAGGAATCTGCGTTGAAAAATAATGTAGGTGTGGAAATAACACCAATGCCCTAAAATTCATATTTTCTGAGATATGCAGTCGCGATTACATTTCTAATATCCATATTCTCAAATATACGAACAAACTGGAAATCAAGTATTTCTATGGGTACAATCTGAAATAAATGTTTGATATCTCCTCCATTCTCTTCGGGGCAGTATTTTTTTCTAAGAATAAAATTCGAAATGTGAAAATATGAATTTTGGGGCACTGGTTTTGTTTCCACACCTATATTATTTTTCAACGTAGATTCCATTATGGCTATAAAAAATGATTCAAAAATCATTTTTTCAATGAAAAACCTTGAAGATATTATATTTCAGCAGAGCGCCACATTCAATTTTTATTTGGCAATTTCACGTTAAAAAAAATTTCTATTGAAAATTCAAACATTTGACATTGAAACAAGTCATAATTCAGTAAGAAATCTATTTTCATTATCAAATTTGAGCCTTCCTATTTGAAAAACGAAAGTTTGTGTCTCTTACGGTAAAACCGGAAGTCCCACGAATCCCAAAAAATCTACAGGTAGTCATCTGTCTAGTCAAAGCTCAAGTCCGAAATTGCAAACGTGAATTTCAATTCCTCTCCAAAAATATTCTAACGAGCGGTATTCGTGGGACACCCGGTATATTGTAATATTAAGATTTTTCAAGCACTATCATAGCGTATTTTTCACGTTACACAGCATTGAAATATATATACATCTATATATATTGCCAATATATATATATATATATATACATATAATAATAAGAAAATTTGCCGAAAAATTCAATAATGAGGAATTTATTTGGGTGTCTTGGCAAAGGGCATTTAATTATTTAACCATTGGTCAAAACATCTATATTTCGATCCTTGTTGGGACCTTCATCAGGATGCTAAAAAAGTTTTTACAATGTCAGAAAAATAGAAGAACAACAGGTATCAAAAAACTCAGCACTACATAACAACAAATTACTTACAATAGACTAGTTAATAAAAGATCGAAAGTAGCCAACAGAGAAACATCCCTCTACGTCGAGGACAGATATTTTCAGAAGCAAAAAATGATTGCGAAGTTATTTAAAATTTTGGTACATAAACAATTCTAAAGTAGAAACATCATAAACTCAATCAAAACAACAACAAATATGATACGACAATTATAATGACAGTTGTAACTACAGAAACACGAAAGGAACTACAGAAAGTCATGTTGAAAAATAGTCAGGTTGACACAACATAGTTAGAACCGGAAACATCAATTCATCACAAAAGGCGCATATTTCAGTCACTCCCACGATTATTGGAGCCAGAGCTACCATCCAGAATCAACAAATAGTTAAAGATATTGCTGGGACCCCTTATGTCTGACTTTTTATTGACGCATGCCTTATTCTCATTAATGAAACACATCTCCAGAAAAGTTCTTTTGTGATAATTCCCATTCGTGGCGAGCACCTTTGGGTGTTCGAAGTCAAAAATGTGTCCAGTGCTGGACGCATGAGCAGCCAATGCACACCTTTCCGGGTGGAGTGTCACATCGCTTTTGTGAATGGCTAGATTTGTGACGTCTGCCCAACGTAAACACCAGAACAATTCTGACATGGAAGTAGGTAAACGCAGTCTGAGGAAGAGAGAGTTGGCGTTTCGAACTTTAGTCTGGAGAAAAGGGGGCGGTTGGTATCGACACTGTATTTGGCCAACTTAAGGTTTTCAATCACACTAAAAATGTGACTTAGTTTATTAGTGAGGCGTGGAATAGATGGTATACAGGCGAACTTGACTCTCTCAGTCAAACGGGGCTGTTGTGAGATCTCGTCATTGTTGACGACTGTTGAAGCGGAAGTTGGTGTTGGGGTGGCAAAGATCATCCTATTCAATAATCTGCGAGGGTATCCATTATCCAACAGCATATCCAGAAGACTTCTCAGCGAGCCATGCAGCATGTCAGGGTGTGCGATCTCCATCACTCTCTTTTTTAAATTACGGATGACATTTAGCTTCATGTGCCACTCATGATTGGAAGCAAAGTTGATGTGCCTTCCTGAGCTAGTAGGTTTTCGATACCGATCTAATTTGATGATATTGTCATCTGCTCTTACCACCCTAGTGTCAAGAAAGGGAATACACCGGTCCTTTTCTATCTCGATGGTGAACTGGATGTTTCGGTCATATGAATTGAAAACATCCAAAAGTTCCTGACATTTATTCGGTGGACAGGTCAGCAAAAGATCATCAACATACTGACGTATAAAAGCAGGAAAGAACGACAGCCTCTGCAAACAATATTTAATGAGTATAGTCATAATGATTGCCGCTAGAACAGGACTGAGATTGCTACCCATGGGACATCCGAATATTTGTTTGAAGTAAAGTCCCTCATGAACGAAGAAATTTGAATCGAACATGAACTTCAGTATACCTATGAAGTCTTCCAATGGAATGTTCGTGACAGCCAAAATGGCGGCCCAATTTTCCCTGATACGTCTCTCTGTCGTATCCCATGTTATGTTCGTGAAGAGGCTCACCACGTCCAAGGACACAATGACGTGTTCATCAGGTATTTTGAGGTTATTCATAACCGCTGCAAAAGACTGCGAATCCCTCACTGCAAAAATATGAAAATCATCTCTGAAAGCTGATTGTAGAATACCGTCCACAAAACCACTAAGTTCTGAAGTTGGCGATCTTATTGTTGATATGATAGGTCTAAGTGGCACATCTGGCTTGTGTATTTTGGGTGGTACACCTTTATAATTTGTCAGCTTCTTCGCCATAGCCCCGTCAATGAAACCTCTATCCTTCAGATCCTTAACGATCTTATTATTTTTTGTTTGAAACTTGGATGTTGGATCAGAAGAAATCCTCCTGTATACACTGCAATCGTTAATCATAGTCGACATCTTCTCCGCATACGTCTGGGATGGAATGGCCACGGTGATATTGCCTTTATCGGCCTCAACAATGAGGACGTCACTGTGCTCCTTCAAGATGGCCTTAGATTTGAGAAAAACTCGATGTAGCACACTATTCCTGTTATATTCCCTGTTGATGTGATTTGTGATGGCGTTGGTGCATTTTGCCCTCAGCAAGTCTTGTGAGCCTTCTGGTGCTAGGTTAACAACATATTCAACATCTGCTAAAAGGTTTTTAACCGATAAAAATTTGGAAGGAACCGAGTGGATGAACTTCGGACCCAAACTAAGAAGGTGCTTTATATCGTATGGAAACTCACAATCAGTGAGATTCAAAAACCACGAATCTATCGTTTTGGTGGATGCGATATCCACTCTGCATAAATTCTCAAATTTCAACTTCAGTGCACTAGAGTGGGAGCGTACAAGGTGTTCGTAGGCCTTAGCCTGAAAACATTTAAATTTTGTGAGAACGTTGATCGGCAGGATGTTACTGAACTTCAAGAATGTCCTCGATAAGGATTTGTGTAGTGAACTGATCTTCTTAATAGTAATTGAGATTTCCAGGTTAAGTAGTCTAGATGATATCTTACTGTTAAGTGCCAAAATCTTCCTATTGTTTTCTGTGCCCTCGTCTATAAGGTTGTAGAGGCACCTTAGGTTCTGTGTTATGTGCCTAGGGGTAATACCATTTGCTCGACACCTGAGTAGAAAGTTTCTTCTGCAGCTCAACTTTGCAATCTTGTTGTTGAAATTTGCCCAAGCTTTGAGGTCACCTGTGACTTCAATTCCATAAGCGGTGGTAACATATTCGTAGAAACCCATCTGAGATATGATAATAAGAAAATTTGCCGAAAAATTCAATAATGAGGAATTTATTTGGGTGTCTTGGCAAAGGGCATTTAATTATTTAACCATTGGTCAAAACATCTAAATTTCGATCCTTGTTGGGACCTTCATCAGGATGCTAAAAAAGTTTTTACAATGTCAGAAAAATAGAAGAACAACAGGTATCAAAAAACTCAGCACTACATAACAACAAATTACTTACAATAGACTAGTTAATAAAGGTTCGAAAGTAGCCAACAGAGAAACATCCCTCTACGTCGAGGACAGATATTTTCAAAAGCAAAAAATGATTGCGAAGTTATTTAAAATTTTTGTACATAAACAATTCTAAAGTAGAAACATCATAAACTCAATCAAAACAACAACAAATATGATACGACAATTATAATGACAGTTGTAAACACAGAAACACGAAAGGAACCACAGAAAGTCATGTTGAAAAATAGTCAGGTTGACACAACATAGTTCGAACCGGAAACATCAATCCATCACAAAAGGCGCATATTTCAGTATAATTACAAATATATGTAAAGTTCCTCGTGGGACACCCTGTATAGTCCGTCGAGTCAACGTACCGTGTTCGTTAATCCAACGTCAGAGTGCGTTCGGGAAATCTATTGGATTTTATTTCTATTGTGGCGTCGTGTGTCCTGTGAAATCAAACACGCAATAAAGAAAAGGGATTAGCCTGTTTATTTTTCTGTCGAGTGTTACAACAAAAGTGAATTCGGAAGGCAATAAAATTCTTTTTGTTGGAAAGGCAGGCTACAATTCTTGTCGTAAATATCTCCTTGAGGGTCGACAGGTAGTCCTTCGCTGGCGCCGGCTGGAAACAAGGGATGTGTAGGCGCCCGTCGTACTGTCGGAGGCTTCCGTCTTCGAGGGTGGGTAAAAAACCAGATGTCGATGTGTTGGAGCTTCTTGAATGAATTTCTTCGTCTTGACACGGATAAAGATTGAATGCAGATGTCGGTCAGGAATGCAGCGTATAGATAGAATATCTTCTTAGCGGTGAATGCAGATGGGTTGGAGTGGGAGTGATTTTTGAGAGCGGAGCGAAATATAATTATACGATTTTTCAGAGATTTGAATTTCGTGTTTCGACTCCGCCCTTTTTTCCGTTTTTGTTGAAGCGGATGAATTCGCTACACACTCCCCTGCCAGTGATGAAGTCACGAAAATCCTGCTTGAAGTCGGTCCGGAAAATGAACTTTTCTTCCAGAGCGAGTTCGTCTTGCCTGATGATTGAGGTCCTGTAGTGTGGGTTGAATTGGCCGTTCATCGGGCTGGTTTTCTGGTTGAGGTTCTGTATTTTCGTCGGTGATGATGTAGGCTGGTTTTACTCTGTCGAAAGTAACAGTCGTTTTCCTCCCATAGTAGTTGACAGTGAAAGTTTTTGGACTTCGTCTCACTACTTGGAATGGTCCATCGTACGGTAGTTGAAGGCAGGCTTTTGGACCGTCGTGACGAACGAAGACGTATTCTGATGCGGGCAAGTCTTTGAAAACGAAACTGTTTCGTTCTCCATGTCTCGTTCCGTTCGTGGGCTTTATCTGTGTGATTTGTTCTCGCAAACCCCTTACAAATTCCGAAACGTCGTCAGTTCCAGTTGTCTGTTCCTTTGTTTCGAGAAATTCGCCCGGTAATCTTAGTGGTTCACCATAAACCAGTTCTGCAGAGGTGGATTTTAGATCTTCTCGCCATGCTGCCTTCATTCCGAGTAGGACTGTTGGGAGTGTTTCAGTCCATCGGTCGTTTTGATGGCATTTGATCGCTGCCTTCAGTTGCCGATGGCTCCTTTCTACCATTCCATTTGCTGCTGGGTGACAGGCGGTGGTTCGTAGGTGGTTAGAGCCAGTCAACTTATTCAGTTCTTTGAACAAGCATGGCTCGAACTGTCTTCCTTGATCGGTTGTTACTCTGAGGGGTGTTTCAAATCGCGATATCCATTGGGAGTAGAACGTTTGGGCGACTGTGGTTGCTTCTTGGTTCTGAATGGGGATTGCTTCTGGCCATCGGGTGAATCGGTCGACACAGGTAAGATAATACCGGAATCCTTCAGAATGAGGCATTATGATGATGTCCAAATGTACATGCTCGAGTCTTCTCGGAGCTTGGGAGAAATCACCAAGTGGTGCTGCTACATGACGGGTGACTTTGGTTCGTTGACATGGGAGACAGCTTCTTGTCTATTTTCTGCAGTCGGAGTTGATTGAGGGCCAAACGAATCGTTTTTTGGCTAGTTTGACTGTTGCGTTGGTTCCTGGATGTGACAGACGATGGACGTTATCAAAAGCTGATCTCCGAAATGGCTTCGTGATGAAGGGTCTAGCAAGTGGTGTGGAGGTTTCGCAATACACTGCGACGGTTGATCCAAGCGGCTTGACCATTTTCAGTTGAAGTCCCGTGTTGCCATGTAGAAGTTTCTTCAACTCATCGTCGTTTTGCTGGGAGTTGGCCAATGCTGTGTAGTCGAGGGCGGTTGAGAGTTCATCGACTCGTGACAGGGCATCGGCAACGACCTGGTACATAGCGGATATCAGTGGTGAACTGCGAGATGAAGTCGAGGTGGCGGAACTGTCGAGGTGAGCACTTTTCTGGCTTCTGTTTGAAGGCAAACATCAGAGGTTTGTGGTCCGTGAAGATGGTGAAATTTCTTGCTTCTACCATATGCCGGAAATGCTTGATGGCGAGGTAGATGGCAAGGAGTTCTCGATCATAAGCTCCATAGCGGGTTTCTGCTCCTGATAATTTCTTAGAGAAGAAAGCTAGTGGTTGCCATTGTTGATTGTGACGTTGTTGCAGAGTTGCACCAACTGCTGTATCCAAAGCACCACTCACTGTGGCTAGGGGTGCATCGTCCTTGGGGTGTGAGAGGAGGGTTGCTGTAGCCAGTTTCTTTTTGCGCTCTTCGAATGCCGCTGAAGCTTTTGGAGTCCAGTTGATTTTGGCCTTCCCTTTGAGCTTCGGTACCAGTAGGTCGTTGAGGGGTGATTGAGTGTCTGATATTCTGGCTATGAAACGACGATAGAAGTTCATCATACCTAGAAATCGGCGGAGTTCGTTGGCTGTGATTGGTTTAGGATACTACAAAATGTCGGTAACTCTATCTGGTAGTGGGCGAGTGCCTTCACCGGAAATAAGGTAGCCTAGGAATTTGACTTCAGGCTGGCCGAAAACAAACTTGGATGGGTTTAGTGTCATCGAGTGTTCCTGAAATCTTGCGAAGACGATTCTGAGGTGTTCCATGTGTTCTTCTTCGAATTCTGAGGCGATTAGTACGTCGTCGATGTAGCTGAAGCAGAAGTCAAGTCCTCGTAGTACTTCGTCGATGAAGCGTTGGAAGGTTTGAGCAGCGTTCCTAAGTCCGAAAAACATGGATGGAAATTCGAACATTCCGAAGGGTGTCGTGATGGCTGTTTTGGGAACGTCCTCATCAGCAACTGGTATCTGATTGTAGGCTCGAACAAGGCCCAGTGTGGTGAAGATGCTCTTTCCTTGCAGGATGTGGGCAAAGTCCTGAATGTGTCTGACTGGATATCGATCTGGCATTGTGCGGGTGTTGAGAGCTCGGTAATCTCCGCAGGGTCTCCAACTGTCAGTTGACTTTTTCGGTGCCAGGTGTAATGGGGATGACCATGGACGTGCAATTCCTAGATTGATCATGGCTTCAAATTCTTTCTTCGCCGCTTTGAGTTTTTCTGGTGCCAGGCGTCGTGGTCTGGATGACAATGATGGACCAGGGGTTGTTTGAATATGATGCCTTGTATGGTGCTTGATGTTTATCGGGACTCCCTCAGGTCTCGTTATGTTGGGAAATGTCATGAGGAGGTCGTGGTATTTGGATGAAGCGCTGATTGTTTTGATGGCCGGGATGTTGCATTGAGTGGCTTCTCCTCTGGTGATGAGCTTAGTGGTTCCGTCTAGGAGGCGTTGGTTTCTCACGTCCACCCGTAGGTTGTAGAAACTGAGGAAATCGACTCCAATTATTGGCTTGGAGACATCTGCTACGACGATTCTCTATGTGAAATTGCGGCGTAGTCCCAAGTCAAGCGAGAGGTTGATTGTACCGTATGTTGCGATGTCTGTGCCATTGGCTGCTGAGAGGGTGTAGTCGGACTTTTCTCGTCTTCCAAAAGTTACACTGCGAGGGAATACGCAGAGATCGGCGCCGGTGTCTATCAGGAACTGCCTCTTGGATTCCCGGTCAGTGATGAAGAGACGGCGCGGTGCTGGGCTGGGATCACTAGCCAACATTAGTGATTGCCCCTGTCGTTTCCCGACTGGAAGGAACAGGGTTGTGTGCACTTCCTGGAGTTGCTTCCAAACTGTAGGTGGTACCAGCAGAATCCATTGGTGCGTTGTCTGCTGTGGCTTCGGGACCTGGAACGTTCCCGGTGTCGCTGTTGTGTCGGTCGTCTGCTGAGGGCTGCCACTTCTGCTCGAAGTGCTGCGATCTCTTGGTTCAGTCCCAGGGTGAGCTGTGTCATGTGGACGTTCATCATCGCCTCGAGGGATTGCGTCGACGTCGTTTCAGCGATCTGGGATGCGTTTAGTTTGGAGGCCACGGCGATGTTGTCTGCGTGGTCTGCCAAGTCCTCTAGCTCACTGTCCTTGACGATGGTGAGGGCTACTCGGATCTGCCTAGGTAGTCGGCTCAACCATAGGGTCTTCATCAAAGCGTCGGGAACGTTGGCATCGGCTAGGCCCCTCAGATGTCGGAGGAACTGGGATTGTTTGCGGTCCCCAATTTCTTCCCGTTCGAGGAGGCGGCGTGTCTTCTCTTCCTGGGATGTGCACAGCCGTCGGATCAGCTCTGTCTTGATTCTGAAGTAGGCCTCTGACGGTGGTGGCTTCAGGTTGACGTCCTTCACTTCGGTTGCGAACTTCGCTGGTAGGGCCCCTACTATGTGTCCGAACTTCGTTTTGTCCGAAGTTACGCCGGCACTGGTAAAGATTCCTTCTACTATAGCGAACCATAATTCTGGGTCGGCGGAAATGAATTCTGGCATCCAGACTGCGACTCTGGAGATTTGTGCCTCGTCGCTCTGCATTTTGCTGATTGAGGTACGTTCTTCCTTCCTTCAAGAATTCGGGTCGGCCCTGATGTCGTCCACGCCACTGGAATTCCTTATTGCGGTCGTCGAGGATCACCAATTTGTGGAGTCGTGTGTCCTGTGAAATCAAACACGCAATAAAGAAAAGGGATTAGCCTGTTTATTTTTCTGTCGAGTGTTACAACAAAAGTGAATTCGAAAGGCAATAAAATTCATTTTGTTGAAAAGGCAGGCTACAATTCTTGTCGTAAATATCTCCTTGAGGATCGACAGGTAGTCCTTCGCTGGCGCCGGCTGGAAACAAGGGATGCGTAGGCGCCCGTCGTACTGTCGGAGGCTTCCGTCTTCGAGGGGGGTAAAAAACCAGATGTCGATGTGTTGGAGCTTCTTGAATGAATTTCTTCGTCTTGACACGGATAAAGATGGAATGCAGATGTCGGTCAGGAATGCAGCGTATAGACAGAATATCTTCTTAGCGGTGAATGCAGATGGGTTGGGGTGATAGTGATTTTTGGGAGCGGAGCGAAATATATTTATACGATTTTTCAGAGATTTGAATTTCGTGTTTCAACTCCTCCCTTTTTTCCGTTTTTGTTGAAGCGGATGAATTCGCTACACTATAATGACCTGTGAATCGATAGGCAGAATCAGTAATTAAGCTAATAGTGAAAATTGGGACGAGAAAAATCAATTCTTACCTCAATAAATTTGTTCATTGGGCTAATGAAAAGTACATTATATCAACGTACAGATGGTTATTTAACAGCATTCATCTATTTGTTTTTCAGTGTGTGTTTTTTGAAAAATACCGAATTTCGATAATGACGACATTTTCTGAGGATGGATTAGCGGGATGAACCAACAATATTTTCGGACAACTTCACTTTGGTAAAATCATAGTAAAAATTTTAATTACCACTCAACTCACTCCAGAAACAGTTAGAAAGGTTAACAAATTCCTAAATTTACTAACATTTTTCTTTTGGATAGTCTTAAAACCCCCGCTGTTATTCTAACAAAATGCCACCAAAATTATAATAAAATATATGATAATTATTATTACAATATTTTCATGAACTCATATTATTATTCCTCAAAGCTTTAGATCTTTATCAGGGTAACTGCTCGAAACAGAGATTGATGAGAGGAAAAATTCGTGATATAATACTGAGAATCGAACTTCGCATTCTTGACTCAATCAGCCACAGAAACAATTTCACTGAATCCTGCCTCATCAAACTTTCAGAATTGATTTCACGCATCGAAATAAAACCCCCGATTTAATGGCTAGGTAATCTGAATCTGGAAGGAGATTTTGGCGAAAGAGCATTGTAACACAGGGTGTAGTAATAAAATGACCCGAGATATGACCAATTCCCCAATTTTGATGGCGGGTCATGCGTGGGCCAGCACCAGGGGAATTTCTAGATTTTATCTGAATTGATATGGAAGAGACGTGACCTCTTGAATAAATAAGGAGAAGGTATATGCCCTTTTCTCCTATAAAATACCACCGAGAATATCTGGAAGGCCGAAAAAGCAAATATTTTATATATCATTAAAGCTAATGTTGGAAGGATGTTGCATCATCATTCAGGTTTTTTCTGGTTTTTCACTGCCAATATCTGAAACAAAACTATTAAAAATTAAATAAGGATTGTTTTTTTATGGAAAATACCCTTGTGGATTGCAGAATAGAACTATTTGTCACAGGCAGCTTTTCGAAAAACAGATTGCCTAATAAACAATACAGGAAAAATATAAACGCTTAACAAATCAAACTGTGATTTTTCAGAATAAAAATCTGACTTTTTCATCAGACAAACGAGAAAAGAGTTCTGAAGATTTTCTCATTTTTCTCAAAGAAATCCGAAGAACTACATCTGAAAAAACACCTCGAACACCAAGTTAATCCACAAAAAGAAAAGGCTGATTGAACTGAAAGACTACAGGACTCAAACTAATCACGACTGTCTCGTACAAGCTAACTCATAAAAACTGCGACCGCTTTGATTTTCGGAGCCCTCAAGAGCAAACAATACCTTGAATAGAGCAGAGTGACTTTTGGAGGACAGAGTTTGTTTTTCTCAGGAAATATCTTGCGTGAAAATGGTTGAAAAAAATTTCAAGAATGCGCAATGTTGCCACTTTTATATTCAAGAATTTTCGGTGAAATGAAGAACCGAACTGGGGAGTAAAATGAAAAAATAACTAACATTTCGCCTTCTCACATAAGAATTAAGTACATCACAGAAAAAATCGAAAATAATTACCGAAGCCTTGGAAACGATACCCCGTATTCTTCTATGTACGTCGACATTTCTTCGAATTCTGTTATTTCTCGCGGCTACTGGCAACGTTAAAGCATGGAGACCATATGCAGGTGCCTTGAAATATTGACGAGGTGTTATGAAATTTGAATGTTGCCGAATCCCTTATTCAGCTGCACGTAGTGGTTTTGCTCTTATTATTGACCTGGTCTAAACTCCAAACGGAAGAATAATAATCGGAAAATGTTATTCTCGTCGCGGCTTGAGCGTACGGAGTTGATAACGAATGTATTTCGGACAGCAATATTGAAATGGAACAAACTGATTCAACTGATCAAAAACACAAAAGGTCAAATGGTTAATCGAAGGAAGCTCAAGGAAGATATACAGGATCAATTAGAAGAATTATCTCTGGAAAAATAGGAAAAAAAATTTTTTTTGAAGTTTTTATATTTCCTTGAAATTTCCAAGTCGCCATTTCGTAATGTGAACAAGTGCGTAAAAGCTGCTGACTTAATGTCTGTGCTTTTCTAGGTTTTTGTTTATGGATTTTGTAGTGGAAACAGTAGAGCTGCGGCGAGAGAATATCAAAGACGATTTCCGACGTTTGGATCAGTGTATAGCATCTGAGACAATATGGTACATTTCCTAAGGAAAAATCCGAAAGGCAGGTTGACACCCATTTTGAAGATGATATTTTGAATACTGTGGAGGCGGATCCTGAAATAAGTATAAGACGAGTTAGTGCACAACTGGGTATTCCTCAATCAAATGTCCATAGGGTGTTGAGAAGAAATCAACTGTATCCTTATTATCTTCAGCTTCTCCAGCGATTACATCCCGAAGATGAGATTCACCGGTCAAATCTTTTCAGATGGTTAACGAATAATAGACCATTAATTTACCGCACGCTTTTCTCGGACAAAGAGCAATTTACGAGAGATGGTTTACATGATACTCGTAATTTGCATGAATGGGCTGAAGAGAACCCACATTCTACTAGGGAGAGCAACTCACAGAAAATATTTTCCGTTAACACATGGATTGCAGTGATTAATAACCAACTGAGTGGTCCCTATTGCTTCAATAGTCCCCTTAATGGAGAATCACATTTAGATTTTCTTCGGAATATTTTACCGAATCCATTAATCAATGTTCATATTCGAAGTATTTATTTCCAGCACCACCACATTTCTCTGTCCATTATTTCATTAGGGGACATTCGAAACAAATGATTTCTTCTGTGAATATTGAAACTAGAGAGCAGCTTATAGATGGGATCATACATTTCACAAATGTTATTCGCAATGATGGTGAGACCATGGGAAAAGCAATTGGCCAGTTGATGAAACGTGCAGAAAAATGTGTGGAAACTGGCGGTTTCCACTTCCAACAACTTTTGTGAGTCGAAAACATGTGATCTGCTTTCAACTTTACTCAACTTTTTTCAAACAATTTAAAATTTTTTTTTCGAGTAAATAAATCGAATATTTATTTTTTTTATTGGATACTTTAGGAACTGAACATTCTTGAATGCATACATCAAGAATTCACGACATACAATGAATAATTACCATTTTCCTTCACAAGATGTAATATGATGAAAATATCTATTTCTGTTGAATGAAAAAAAAACGAACATTCATTTTTGATTTGCTCGGTCATTATGAAATGATTCATGAAGGAATTCGAGCTTTCCAGGTTGGAATTATAATGCATAATTCTGATAATCTTGCTGTATCTGCAGATTCGATAGATCATTAGAGAACGTTCAGGAGTGTTACAAAAATTTGAATGCATGCATTCCATTTGCCTAATTAGGCAGCCCAAATAAATGCAAAAAAATCCAAAAAGTGGCCTATAGTGTGGTCATTTCTACATCAGTAGCTAAAATTCAGTTTCCTGAGTACGGCACTGGACATATAATATTCGGTATGAATATTCCAATAGATGCTATAAAGTGTTACAAATTCTTAAAAAATCATTCAGTTCTGATTCACAGTACCAGAAATATAGTCAATTTTGTTCAGAATGAATGAATCATCCTGTATAGGGGTGTGGAAAGACAGAAGACATTTCTAAGAGGCCATTTCATAATGCTGATGATAGACTATATACAGGGTGTCTGTAAACAAATGCAAAGTACTAAGGGAGATGATTCCTCGATGAAACTAAGCAGGGATAATTCATATATTTTTTTTTTCGAAATCGACCTCCCTTCCAAGATACAGCCTTCAGAAGGCGATGACGAGTTGACAGTTTTTAATTTTTTTTTACTTGTTCTGAAAAACATTGAGTCATAGAACCATACATAATATGAAGCACTAAGTAAATGTCACTCCCACATTTTTTTTAGATCTCATAACTCTATTATTAGGGGTTGAAAATAACAACCCCTTTCGATTTTCCTTCAAAAACTGTTTTCGTGGGATAGATTTTCGAAAAATAAAATTTTCTTATGATTCCCCATTCAATCCTGTAGAAAAAAAGCCTTCTTAAAAATTTCGATACAGTCGATACTTCTCTCGGAATGAATAAAAACTTACAAGTAGTTCTGATCACTGTTCATTCCATTTCATCGTATAAGTGCTCCATAGAATGAATATTCCAAAATATTGTATCTTTATGACAGGAGATAAAGATGTTCTATGAATCTTTCTGAAGGTTTAATTATAAATTTCCGGAAGAAATCCGTAATATTTTAATTTCACAAATCGAAATTTCTTTCGATTAATAAGCATAATGAAAAACAGTACTTTTCATTTTATTCCAGATTCAATAACGCAAAACAATAATAAAAGTTCAAATTGACTACCTCCCGCTAAAATGCATCATGCATCAACTGTCTGCCTCATAGACCTTCGTATTCTTTAGAATATGACGTAAGTATTTCTTATGGTTTACACGATGCTACAATGCGATCTCTCAAATAATTTGTGCTCAATATTGGTTTTGACAGAAGAAAACAAGATTTTCTATGATTATCTCTTACAGTTTCACTTTCAGAACAGTTCGATTTTTTTAATTAGTACTTTGCAGTAATAAAATAAATTACTCAGTTATAAAAATGGTGGTTTATTCGAATTTGCATTTGGCAGATATGTACTTTTGCTACGGTTCGGCTGATGGAAATATGTGGAATAATGAGAATAATTATAGATTTGCTCTTGATGACGACTATTAATTTAATGACGATCTTACAACAGGTTGTGTGTCTTTGAAGCGAATGGTAATTATTTATTCGCAATCTCAACATGTTTTATCGTGACATCTTCCTCTTCAGAATAATTCAGAATTAATTGCCAGATAAGTATCAATGATTACTTACATTTATTCAACTCATTATGAACAATTTCAAATCTATCCTTATACTACTGCCTAATGCTCACATATTATTATCTAGTTTATTGTTAATAGTAATTTTTATACATAATATAAAATTTTAACATAACAATTCAATAATCATTAGGTTGACCAAAACTAATCGGTTTCTTTTGAATTATTCTAAATTCAGGTATGATGAATTCTCCTTATTTCTTTCCCTTGAAAGGAGACTTATTAGATACCTGAGTTGTATTCAGCAGTTTTTGTCTGAGCTGGCATACTTGGCTCGAAGAAATGGAAAGATTGTATTAGCTCTCCTATGACCAGCATGAAATTTTGTTTTGATTGTTTCGTAGATAATTAACTTCCAAATGCCTGAATATGTTTCCTATTACGACGATAGTATTGACCATTGCTGGGTTTCACGAAATATGATCTGTTACCTTTAATGATTTATCTACAATTTCTTCCATCCATTGATCTGACTTCGACTTTTTGAAGAAGACCCTCTGACAAATTTTCAATTCAGAAAAAATTTTTATTTTGATATCTTTATTATTTTCTGTCTGAAGCAGGCGATATATAATATGAAAGACCAAGAAATTTAAAGGGACCGAAACATGTCTGAAAAGAAGTTGAATCCAATCTTCCCTCATCTAATCTAAGCATCCAAAAACCTGAATATGCATCAAGATGTGAAAAAACATTGGCATTTTTCAGTTTGTGCCTGATTCCATTCATGTTAGGTGAAGGAAATTGAAATCTTAAAATAACATTATTCAGACTTTGGGGATCTGAACAAAATCTCAATGAATAATCGAGTTTTTCATTAAAACTGGAATTTAGCCATTGAGTTGTTTTTGTGACTTTTCTATCTTTTTTTCAATGCCTGACGTAGTTGAAAAGGTGTCTTGTAAGTAACTTTTAACTCAGAATTGAATATTGAACAATAAATGTCCGAAACGTCGACGAAATTCAATTGGGTTTGATTCATCTTCCCCAAAAATAAGTCCAATATTGCCAAGATTCTACTACTGATTATTAGAAATGGACATGAACAATCCTACTAGAATTGACAAACTTATAATAAAAGATTGTGAAAGTCTACATTTGAGTTAGATTGACAATGAAAATTTCTCTTAATTAAGTTTAAATTTTGACGAGTAGGCAATCCAAGATTTGTTCCGCATTCAATTTTAATCAAGACAAAATATAAATTGAATAAAAAAAAGTTTTTTCACAAACCATATTGAATCTACCTATAACTGGAATTCGTTTACTACCTAATCCATTAACTCTAATATCAACTTTTTAAATCTTCACATTTTTTGACTTTATAGTTTCAAATGTATTCTTCGACATGACATTAATATTAGCTTCTGTATCTTTTGGACAATTCACTTTTTCCCATAAAAATATAAATCGATACACCAGTTATCATCCAAGTTAAGATCTCGAATATCTTGACAAGATAAAGTTCCTACGAAATATTAATTTTTCGAATATTCTAAACATTCAGTTCTTTCAACAACTGTATTTGATCGATATTCTCTGTTTGTATACTCATCTGACTTCCTTGAATGACCAAACTTTATAAAGTGATTGCATAAATTACATAACCTGCATTTGACTCTTTAGCTGGGAACTGTTGACGATGGAATTGACCACATCTACCTCAAGGTTTTTGTTGAGACTGACTTCGGGAACTAAAGTTTTTCCCTTTGTAGTGAACCTAGGACGACTCCCATGATGTGTGGTTACCCGAAGTGTACTAGCAATACGTTCCGCTTCTCAAATGAAGTTATTTTCCTGGAATTATATCATAGTCTCCGCAGTTGTTCCTGGATTGTTCAAATCGACATCTTCTCGTAGTAGACGCCCCCTTATGTTTGAATATCTGCTATCCATATTGGAGATAAATATGTCTTTGATAAGAGAATCGCGTAGAATTCCAAATTCGCATTCATCCGAGAGATTTGTTAGATTTGTGATGCATGTGCCGATTTTTTCAGATTCGGTTTGCTTTCTTGAAAAAAAAAATTACAGTTGATGGTCAGATTTCTTTTCGGAACTAAATTATCAGTTGATAATTCAATAACTTCATCGTGCTTGTCGGATTTTATATCAAGGTTGAAGGAATTTATAATTTCCAATCCATTTGGTCCAATATTATGAAGCAAAATTCCAAACTTCCAATATTCAGTATCTGAATCTAAATTTGTAGCCAAAATATACATTTCATACCTCTGCAGCTATTTTTTCTAGGCTTTTCCCATATTTTTATTTCTTTCTACCTTCAGAAAAGTTATTGTTGACGAGCTAGCTCTGCTGTGTTAAGTTAGCCTCGACATCGCCGGCATGGTTTCACTTCATCTTTATCCATCACAAATAATGAAAATCTTTTCCACCGGATCTCTTGTATTTACAACTTCAGAGAAATTCAATCAATAAGAAAACTTTATTTTTCGGCTTTCAATTCTGATAAAATATTTTTCATATGTTTATTAATGACAATAATTATAGATTTGCTCTTGGTGACAACTCTTTATTTAATGACAAACTTCACAGGTTGTGTGTCTTTGAAGCGTACCTATTGTAAATGTTTCTGTGCAATCTTAACATGGAGTATTGAATCATATTTCATCGTAACACCCACTGGTGGGCAAAAATCGGTAGTATTATATTTATTTTACAATATTGGCCAGGCATCCAAGCCCAATATTGTATCTTTATCGAAGACATTGTCAATTAGCAATATTTGTCCAATGAACTTTTCCGGTTTTTAGGGGACCGTCCAACCATTCGCTGTTGGGTAAACAATTAACAGTGCTGTTCCTAACGTGGCGCAAGGAATTAGTAACAAAGCCTACACAGAACACACCCGGTATCATAACTCGCACAAGCTTTAAGCTTCTGAGGGGTTTCTTTGAAGCCTAGGATATTCGGAATAAATACAAAAAATAAATAAAATACAAAATATTCAGCCAATATTGACGGTACCCCTACTTCGCAATATCAGCCCAGTTAACTGTCTCAATATGATAGCAGTATTGCTAATTCATGAATTTAGCCTAATGCACTTCTCTTATATTCATCGAATATTGGCAGTAGTACTCAATTACAATATTTCCCCAATTTAATAAATCCCATAATTGAAGCAGTTTTGGTGCTTAGTTCAAATTACATAATAATATAGATGGTACTACTTATTTGTGAAAATGTGAAAATGAACTCTTAAAATATTTAGGAATAGTACATATAAACAATAGTGGCGAAAGGAGTCATCCCAATATTTGACTAATATTTGTGGAAGTATCCATTCGAAATGTTGGCCCTACAAACTGGTATCAATATAAGGTCAATGGTCGGGGTAATATAATTTTCAATATCGAACTGAAAACTATGCCAAATGTTGGAACAATATTGTTGTTATTACTTTTGAACAACAGTGGTACAATCTTCCACTAGAAGCTGGTCATTTGTTCTGTTGATTGAACCCACTTCGAGTATTTTAAAAAATCGACAGCGTTTCACGAGAGGCCAGCTGCCGCTGTCTAGGTCGCGTGCAGATGTCCAGTACCGGTCACTTGGCATGGCCGCTTGAATCAGTGTTGCATTTGTGTGAATGCTTACCCAGATGTACGGCAGTCTCTGCCTTCTTTCGACCAGGCAGCTACTACCGAAACCAGAGTGCTTCCTCAGGTAGGTGGTGAGCATCAGTTCGTTGGGAGCAGCTTCCAAGTTTCCAAACTCGGAAACCATAATGCCGATGCTCACCATAAACGAGCTCAATCGGTTAATCAGAAGATTTGCACCTACCCCGAAAATTTATAGACGTCTAGTCTTCGAAAAGTTGCACTGCAGACATCAGGGTGTGATGGCCAGACTGACGGACGTGATTCATTGGATTTGACCAGGAATTCATTTTTAGAAAGCAATCAATCAGACTATTGTCGGATAAAAATTGAAACCACAATGACAATTTGAAAAAGAAATGCTCTTGATTTTAAAGTCAATCGTGACGAATAAAACAAAATTTAGAAAAAAAGTTACGTGAATTCAGCTGTTTTTTCGCGCATATTCGAATACGTTGACAATACGGACACCAATTCACATATTGACCCTGCCAAACACAGCATTAGTTCCTGATGGTAATTTTTCGCGTTTTTGTATATGAAATTTTGCATGAGTCATTAAGCTGTTATTTTCGATGTAGTAGAAGATTCCAATTCAATCTGATATTCTGTTTTCGAACTGTCGAAAATATTAAATTTTTAATGTGATTATCATCGACACATTAGGCTGATCCCTTTCATTCATAAATTCGGCCTTCAATATCAAACTGCAAATATACTCTACAAACATCAGATACAACGAAGATACAGATCGAATTAATTCGAAATCCTGTTCTCGATCGAAAAATGATGATCTAAAGGTTCATACAAGTTTCTTCGAATATGATATTAATAGGAGATGGAAAGATTACAAAATATTCGAGAATAAATTCCATTTGTTATTTGAAATTAAGAGATTTTTTCTTGATAGGTACTTCAAGAAGTACTGATACGATCAGGTTGAAACTTCATAGTTAGTTGGGAAACGTTCAACGCCCAACCACCTGGAAAAAACCGTGTGGATAGGTATAAATATAGTCCTTGAATAATTTCAAAGAAATGTATTCAAAAGTTTACCGGATTTTGTGTACTTTTTTTTTTTGAGTTTATTGATCGTATTCTGATGACTTTCATACATACTTAGGAGTCGATATTGAAGAACAGCATTTCAATTTTTAAATCGACATGATTTTCTTCTTCGGAAAAAATAATGGCATATTCCGTTTGCTATTTGAACTTTTGAGGTTATTTTCTCGATATCTCATGAAGTACCTATGCAATCAGAATGGACCTCTGTTGTCAGTTGTAAAATACCAGCGGGCAACGAAGCAAAAAATTTCGTGTGGATATATTCGTTGGGTAATTAAAAAAATTCAATTTTTTTTCCAAATACAATCGATTTGAATCGGATGCAATTCGGCACAAACTCTCAAGTCGATATTCAACAACAATAGTTTGGATTTCAATTCGATCCTACATTTATTTTCGGAGATGAAGCAGGGGGATGTGATTAAATTGAAACTTCGTTATTTATTTGAGAATGCCGTCGCACAAATCAATACAAAGTTTTGTGTGGATCTACTCGTCAAAAAATATCAAAAATATTTTTATTCGAAAATTTTCCGAATTTCATTGCCCGGAGACTATCAACAAGATTTCAATGAAATTCAAGTCAATACTCAACAAGGCACTTCAAATTCTAGTTCGTTTTTGTTGTTCTTTCAGGAGATAGTGGAAAAAAAATGTCCAATTTCGAAGCTAGTTAAAATTATGACTCTATTTCCTCTATATCTCGCGGATAGCTGACGAGATCGAATTGAAACATAGTAGGTAATTGTAGAATACCGGTGAGCATTTTTTTCAGAATTTCTTCTTATCCTTCAGATGAATAATTTCAAAAAATATTTTTTTTCCGAAAATTTTCCAATTTTTATTTCGATAATTATTTTTTTTTTCGGAATCCTTCCATCAGATTCCAAATTAGCAACGACCTTGAAATCACTTTTCAGCTACAGTTCACAAAATTTCAGTTGGATGGTGAGTATACTAACCTCCGGAGATTATGGAAAAAAGACAAATTTTTTGGTTGAAACTAAGGTATCGTTCTTAATTCCGAAATTCCTCAGGAAATATTACTCCGATCATGATGAAACTAGTTGGCAGATGCAAAATTATTAAACCTTTCGTGATAATCGTTTGAATAGATCATCAAAAAAACTATGAAATTATTTTATAGATTTTATTTGGATATCTACTATACATATGCGCTTCACGGAATCCAGTTACAGTTCGCTTCGTTTGTCGTTTGTATTGTATTGTATTGTATTGTATTGTTGCTGATTCTCCTAGGTTCCGCTGTGGAACCCCTCAGAAGCTAATGCTTGTGCGAGTTAGGAGACCAGGTGTGTTCTGTGTAGGCTTTGTTACTAATTCCTTGTGCCACGTTAGGAATAGCACTGTTAATTGTTTACCCAACAGCGAATGGTTGGACGGTCCCCAGAAAACCGGAAAAATTCTTTCCCGGCCAAGGACTTGAACCCCAGACCTTACGATCATGAGGCAAGCGCTCTAACCACTGAGCTACCGCCGCTATTGTTCCATTATTGTTCTGTTTTTCTACAAACTGCCCTTGACAAATAATTCAATCCTACTATCGGCATAAAAAAACAATATTATTTAATTTTAAATAGTTTTGTTTCAGATAATGGGAGCGAAAACCCCAAGAAAGCATACAAAAACCGTATTGTTGAAAATATTTGAAAATTTAAATTTGAATGGAAATGTATACCTGAAAAATCACTGAGTTAATTTTATTCATTCTCGAACTCAGCCTCCGCAACTTATCTCCGAACCCATTTTCCTATTATCAAGTCTCCAAGTAAAGTCTTCTTGAAGATCTTTCTTTCACATTCAGCCGATAGGCCGACCGTGAACACAATAACTTCGTAAACAAATGAGTCGGAAATCGATATTGGTAGTAGATATCGATTTCTTGTTCACTCGAAGATCAAATTCGTGAATGGCTATAGTTCGCCCAATCATTTCGTTGATGAATGGCCTTCATTCAAAATTTTGTAATATAATATTTTCAAAGATACAGATCGGATCGAATTGAACTATAGTACTCGATAATAAATTATGGCTTGAGGCGCATGCAGAAGCTCGTGAGGATCATATGAAAAAAGTCTACCACATCTCTTCATCAGGTTGTGAAACTGCTTTTGGCGGGGTCAGTACTTGAAGAAGTGACCGCTTTGGCAACGAATTTGAACGAGAGCGAGGAAGCTCCTGACCTTACGTGAATGATTTTCTGAATTTTTTAAATTTTTCGAATGACACGATGATTGTGTAATTTCACAAGTTTGCACATATACAGGGTGGGCGAAATTCGTTGTCTACTGAAGAGATCTCGAGAACTATAGCAGCTAGAAGACGAGTGATAACACATTTTCGAGCTCTTTTTTCTGACTAATCCAAATCTGAAAACAGATCCAGCTTATCGTTCATAGAACTTGAGTTATGAGCGTAAATTGAGAAATTGTCATTTTCAATAATGCTGAATAACTCGCTTATTTGAACTCGTATTCGAAATCTGTTGATACATTCTACAGGCACTTTTTCAGGATTAATTCGAATATAATATAATTTTCGAGATATGAGAAAGATTTTGGATTTTTCAACTGTAAACTAGAAACGAAAGATCTTTCATCTTGCTACAAAATTTTTGCTGATTTCAAAAATGTATCATATGTCGCTATTCACATGAATATTACATGAGAAAATTGTCAATGCTTTTTTCCGGCTGTTCTTTTTACTGTTGAATTATGAGTAGGTTGACGTTGCCATAGCAACGATTGAATATACAATAGTTGAGTTCCGATATTCCTGGCCAGTACTTACAGTAAATTTTGACAGTCGATTTTACTGGCAACGCTTTGGTAATTCAACGTATCAGTACGAAGCGTTTGGAAATTACTGATACTGGCTAGTACTGATTGGGAATATCGGAACTCAACTATTATCTTTGTGTGAACTTGCACCTCTATATTTGGAATCAGCGATTGCTGAATAAATATTTCTATGGTTAATTTGTCATAGTTCTCAAGATTAGCAATATAAAATCTGTTTATAATCCCTAATGACCCGAAATATTGCTGATCTTAAGAACTATGACAAATTAACCATGGAAATATTCATCCAGCAATCGCTGATTCCAATCATAGAGGCGCAAGTTCACACAAAGTTGATGCATATTGAATTGTCGCTATGGTAACGTCAGCCTTCTCATAATTCAGCAGTGAATAGAAAAGCAGGAAAATAGTAATGAATATTTTCTCATGTATTATTCACATATGATACATTCTCGAAATCAGCAAAAATTTTGTAGCAAGATAAGAGATCTTTTGACTATAGTTTACATTTAAAAAATCCCTCCTTCTCATTTCTCGAAAATGACTGAATTGAAAAATTCAGTCATATAACATTCGAATTACTCCTAAAAAAGTGCCTGTAGAATGTATCAACAGATTTCCAATACGAGTTCAAACCAGCGAGTTATTCAGCTTGATTGAAAATGACAATTTCTCAATTTTCGCTCATAACTCAAGTTCTATGAACGATAAGCTGGATCTGTTTTCAGATTCAGATTAGTCAGGAAAAAAAACTAGAGAATGTGTAATCAGTTTTCTTCTAGCTGCTATAGTTCTCGAGATCTCTTCAGTAGACAACGAATTTTGTCCACCCTGTACACTTGCCAACTATAGTTCTCAACTTTATGTTGAAATAACCACAAACCACTAATCCATCAGAATTCTGGTCATTCCTTCGGAGGAAGAAGTCTAGCTCTCGTCTGTCTAGTGTTATGGTTGACATGGATGGTATGCGATATGATAGACCGAAGGACATGGTTGGCGCACTAGCCGTATATTTTGGTACTGTGTATGGTGAGACATCTGATGTGGTTTTCGGTAGTGTCCATGAGACTGTTAATCAGAATTTGATCCATGTCGACTCTGTTACTGTGCATTATTTTCGCATCAAAGAAAGTGAGTGCAAATAATACAGCTGGTCCTGACGAGATCCCAAGTTTTCTAGTCAGGGACTGTTTTCGTGTGTTCGCCGACCCTCTGTGTCATAATATCCATATAGTTATTAAGACAAATATATATCCAGAAGTTTGTTCTATTTAATTTCATAAATCCTTATGTTAAAAATAGAGTTCGGATGGTGCAGCATGGTTTTATGTCTCGGAGATCTTCCATATCTAACCTTGTTACCTTTTTCGAATTTGTACTGAAAGTTTGGATGATGCCACACAGGTGGATGTTGTATACACATATTTCACGAAATCGAATGATCGTGATACATCATGAGATCTTGCTGAGAATGTTGAAAGCCAAATGGAGTTTTTCAGATGGCCTGGTATCCTTGATAAGATCTTATTCATTCGATAGACGTCAATTTGTTTACTTCGAAGGTCACTCTTCTTTTGAGTTGTAGCCGGCCGGATGAGCTGTAATGATTCGTTTAAAAAAGGGAAAATTTTTTTGTGTTTCAAAGTTGGATGTTTTTGTTGCTTCAACGTTGTTATGCTTAATGATTTCATATTTATTTTGTGTCAACTTGAGATTTTTTTTGTCACTCATTCAATATTTGTTAAGAGATTTTCTGAAACTGGGTGTGTACCTGTAGAAAATAAAGAACCTTTTATTATTATTATTATTATATTTTTTTAAACTGATTGGCACACAATTGAGTTCTGACTAACATTATTTTCAAATATCGAATCTGTATTATGTGCCAAATTCCATTGGAATTCGTTGAATGGTTCGAATTTAAAAAATCTTCTGAATTTGTTTTCTTCCATTTCCTCACGAGACGATTGTCAAATTGAAAAATATGCAAAATTCTGCATACTCTTTCGCGTTGATATTCTATATCTAATTACATAGTTGAAATCAGATTTCTTCAGTAGTTCTTAATATAATAACCTCATAATAAATAATTCGAAATACTTTGAATGGCTGATTTTGCCCACAAAAGAACGTAGCCTCATATTTGAACACGTAACGTTCCCTGAAAGTTTCAAGTCGCTAGGTCGTTCTATCCAACCTAGACTTTGAAAAAATTTTCGACAGAATACTCGACAAAATGATTAAAACTATTCTCTGAAACATGTGCGCAAAAAAATATTTCTTGTTGAGTCTGCATAGTTAGTTACATACTTTTCATCGGGGACAAGTTTCTGAAAACAATTTGGCCTAATGAACATTATCGAGACAATTTTAAGGCTTCTGAAAATTTTTATGTCTTAATATTCATGTATCAACTGTTTCAGTCTAAACTGTAAGAGTGAGGCTTAACACTACTGTGTTGATTACCATTTGTTGACTTTTCGAAATTTAGTGTATTCGAAGTCTACCCTACTGAGTCAATATTGTTCATAATAAAATGAATTAAGTGATCTTATCTGGACGTAATTGAATAGAATTCATATCTTCAATCCATATTGCGGAGTCAATTAAGGACCATGCAATAACTGTGGTCGTACACTCAAGTTCGAATAGGAACTATGCAAATTATTTCGAAATATTATCGAGTTTTTGTCACATTGTTGTTCCTTATTCTTTCCGTTCATCCACCTGTTATGTCGTAAACATCCAGAAATAAGTATAATCTCTTATGTAAATTGAAACCGAAGTACTTTTATCCAGATATCTGTCGCGATTAACACTTCCAAACTTCAATTTATTGATATAAACATTTACTTGTATTATTCTTATGAGTGAAGTGCTGTATTGTGAAAAAAATCCAGGTACAATTAACTACCGATATGAATTTCTGTCCACGATCAATATACTAATACTCATTATTGCATGTTTCACAAAATGAATTGAATCCGAAAGCTCTATCTTCAATTATCTTTACAGTAATATCGTTTAATAATGATATATTGTTTTCCCAGAAAAACTTTTTCAATGACACACAATATCTAAATTATATGAACAAGCATGGAATAATTCACAGAAGACGATAAATCCATTATCTTGGGAACTGTTCATATTGATGTGAAACTTCAAAGTACGTCCCATTTTAGATTTTAACTCGTCATTTTTTCTTCTGAAAGGCGAACCTCACCTTGAAATCCTTTTAAAAAGAGTTAAAAACCATCTTCTTCAAATAGGAGATATGGGTTGTGATCATCGTTTAAAAGATCCCGTCATTCTTTATTATAGTCTGAAATGTTATTACTTCCATGTTCATCGCAAAAATCAAATCAAGTCATCAGCAAAATTTTGTACAATATCAAAAAATGAAATGTACTACAAAATGTAACAAAAAATCTCTGATAGAATAGATGATCAAAGTGTTCACCCCGAACGCCTTGGTAATATTCCTACCTCAAATAAAAATTTCCTATCATTATTAATGGGAGTGTCTTTCAAATACCATTTCCCAACTCAAACAGATATCTTCTTTTTTCACCTATAAGCTGCCCCATGGTTCACCAGTTATTTTGTACTTTCAGTCCACCTTCCCCTTTCTTCCGGGTTTAAATAATGCTTTAAATTGGAAGGTCAATTAGTTGACTCGACTGAACAATTTTTTCGGACGAGGTTTGCAGAGTGTGGATTAATTATTGAGACCATACCAGCTATTTGTAGTTGAATTTCATCAACCTTGATGAATTAAATAAAAACATTTCGTCAGCGGTTCAGGTTTTCAATATTCAACATGATTCATTGCTATAGGTATTGCTTTTAATAGAAGAATTTCATTGACAGACCTGATTCGATAGGCATTTTCAATTTCTCTTGAATGTATTGGTTGTCTGTTCGAATAAACGGGACATTACAAATAACGGCAAAGTGAGGTAATTAATAAGAATACCGGTCAATTTGTTTCGACACTTATTTATCCAAATCCGTGACTTTTTGAGAATTCAGAAAAATTCATGTTTATATTCTTGCTTCAAAACAGGTTTAGAACATAAATACAGAATGGATTGGATACTCGTTGTCATTCTTACATTATAATGAACCATTAGATATTTAAGCTGCAGGAGATTTTGAATTAGAGAAAACTGGATATTTAAATTTGAACCAGAGATTTCATAAGTAATTGGCAGTTTTCTCTTCACTCAATTTTCTCGTGTTAGTGTGTTGAATTTTGTTTTATGATAGGAATATGTGTGAAGTAGAAGATGACATACGGGAACAACGCAGTGACCAAAATGAGGAGAAAGAACAATTTTTGGGTGAGTAGGAATTCATTTTATCAATTGTGTACTGATTGCTTGAGCACGTCTGTTTATAAAAACATCATGCTGTTCCAATGTCTGTAATTTCGAATCGAAATGGTCAACATATTTAAATCTGACTCAATGAAGCAGTCACCGTAGATCTAGTTTGTACGCCCGTCTGGATATCTGTTCAGTTCAGAACGAAGGAATATAAAGATTTGAACTTTTGGTATCAGGATCTGAATATACCAGTTGAGTGTACTATAAGGCAACATTCGTTTGATAGTCTGGGAAATATATTCATTTAAAATTTTATCTTCTGAATGAAATATGGGAACCATCGTATTGATATATTTTTAGCAATTGTGAGATACAGATACGTTAACTCAAGAAAAATTTCGTGTGAAGCAAAAAATTAGCAAAAAAATATTTTCCGAAAAGTATTCATGATATTTTGCTGAATTTTTGCACGAATCTTCATACCACTACTCTCCAGAAAATTAATGAATTCAAAGTGAATCGAGGGGAATGATGTCAGTTAATTTTTTTGAAACTAGAATTTATACTGTCACCATAGAATAATACTGTTTGGAGATATGCACAATATTTCTTCATCATTATACGATATAAAATTGAAGATCCAAGATAAGCACTCTCGTAAAGTCAGTTGCTTTTAAGCGAATGTTTGAGTTTGTTGCCATGGCGTTAAGTGATTTTTTATATTTCAAGTATTATGGTTTTGTGGGAGGTTTTGCTACGTAGAATTGGAGCAATGTGCCACTTCAGCCAAACGAAATATAATCATTTATATTTTTGATCTTATTTCCCCAATATGTCAGAACTACCTATGCTAACGGATATTTGTTGAGGAATACCAAAACAGAACTACTTGCAAAATTAAGTAAGGATTAGATAGTTACTGCAAATTTCAAGAAAAGTATTTTTCGAAATTTTTCAGATTTTTGTTGAAGAAATTTTGATTCTCGAAAAATATACAAAAGATTTCTTTTCAATGAAATTTCGTACAGACCTTGAATTATCAAGTTTTGGTTTGATCTGATTCCAATTCTCAGGAGTATAGCGCAAAAAGTATGTGAAATTTCTTGAAGTTTGCTCAGTATCATTTTTCCGTTGTATCTCAGAAAATACTCGAACGAGAGCTAGCGAGAAATTACGCTTACAAGGAAGAACTCCTTTGAGACTCTCGGGAGGAAAAACTGCATGTTTTAAAAACATGCGATGTCCAGGTTATAACGTCAAGTTCAAGGCTCCACCATAAAAATCAATATAAATTTCGTTCGTGAAGATGAAAGAACCAGCACAAGTACCAGTTACAGTTGCTGTTGATTTTTTTCTAATTGATATAACGCAAATTATTTTGTTTCAAAAAATGGGGTCGTAATACTACATAGTGAAATTCATGCAAAAAAAAGTGTCACGAGTCTTCCATAAGAAAATTTTCAAAAGTAATAAAGCAATAAGCTAATGAACTTACATTATTCAACAATACAATAGAAATAATGTTGAATTTTGCGTCTTTTTCTTATAAGGCTTTCCTTCAGCCTGAATGGTCAGAATGAGCTATCAATTAATTTTTGAAGTAATAATAATCACCTTGTTATTATTGTAATGGAGAAATATGAAACAGCATTGGACGAAAGTTTGAAATTATTTTTTGAATCTGATAAAATATAATGATTATAATTGATTACATTTTCATTTCCCGTTTCTGTTTCGACCTGGCAACACTGGCGGGGCATTCTGAAAATATTTCTTAGCATAGTTTTGACGCGCTTGTTTTAGGGAACGCAGTTATATCTTATCAAAATTTCATTTTACGTTGGTATTTTCCAAAAAACTACAGAGTTTCGATCTGAACGCATAAGCAGTTATCGGGATATCTATTTATTTATTTATTTATTTCACATTAGAATACATACAGGCATTCGCCCAAAAGCAGTATTCACATATATACAAACTATTTCATACAAAAGGAAATTCCTAAATCATACATGCTCAAAATAACAAGAACCTACCATCTAAGGCAAAATAACATAAAAAACACCAACCCGAAAAAAATGAACAAAAAACAGGCTTACATTATCATAAAATTATCGATCCGAGGCCTCAAGGTTGGTCCTGACAGTTTTCTTCAACCTTACCAATGGATCTTGAAAAATATCAACGTTCACACAAAGGGCATTACATGTCGTCATAACTCTATGGAGTGGGGAGTTTTGCACCGAATTAGTGTTTCTGACGGTGCCATAGAAAGTACCGAAAGATCTTGGAACCCTGAGAGATATAAAATTGAAAATTTCAGATGCCCAAAACTGTCCTCTAATGATCTTACACGCGAATAACACATCCGTAAGCTGTCTGCGATTGGACAAACTCATCATGTTAAATCAACGTCGAATAGTCGTGTAATTGTGATCAACAATGGTTAATTTATTTCTGTAAGCTAAATATCTCAAGAACCTATTCTGAACACTCTCCAAGCGTTGTACGTAGCATTTATACCTTGGGTTCCACACAGTGGACGCAAAATTCAATTTACTGTGGACAAAGGAATAATAAAGAGTCAGTAGTGTTTTATTTTCTTTGAATTGGACACTATTACGGATAATGAAACCCAGCATTTTGTTGGCATTATTCACAATCTTCTCTATATGCAGGTCGAAAATAAAACTTGAATCTAAAATAATGCCCAAATCCGAAACATTGTCGACCTCTTTGATAGGTCTACCATTTATGGAGTAATCAAAATCCAGAATATTAGTATTTCTAGTAAAAGATATTTTACAACACTTCTCAAAGTTGAGAAACAGAGAATTCTCTTCACAATACTCTTGGAGTCGCATAAAATCCTGCTGCAGCTTCAAGCAATCACTCCACATTTTCACTGGTCTGAAAAACTTCAAGTCATCAGCATACAGAAGAAATTTAGAGTATCGAAAACATGTCCCGATGTTGTTAATATAAATTAGGAATAACAGAGGGCCCAAATGAGTGCCCTGAGGTATAACTGATGTGCTCTCGAATGTTCTCGACCTATAGCCATTAACAGAAACATACTGGGAGCGATTCAAAATGTACGACTCAACCCATCTTAGGAGAATACCACAAATACCCACCTATCAAGGGACTAATATTTAAATTTAATCACGGATTCATCATCGAATCCAATCATCAACATTTTTTCCTCAACAGTCGATCTCCATGGTTTTATGATATGTTCAGCATCTTTTTTCGGATAGGCCTAGTATTTCCTTAAGACTAGCACTTCACTCAATATCAACATATATTATGTGCTAATGACCTCGACCTAATTAATTTTCTGACTAATGAGTTCATGAAATCAGGGGAGATTCATCTGGTGTTGACGGATGACCAAAAAAACAAGCTATGAAAAACAATCACAATAACTTTTTTAATGAAAAACTACGAGGATAAATATTAAATAATAATAATTTTTAATTTCTTCATTGTGTTCGTTCTGTTTTTTTTTCAAAAGTAAACAATAACAAGATTCCTAACGTAAGGTTTTTCATCCATTTTTCACAATAATTTCGAGCTCATCTGCGACAATCTTCACTTTGTTACTCTATACTCGATGATTCAATAGATTTACTCTGCGCGGAACCTTATGCAAACGCAAACGGGATACTAATAAACTACGTGTGCTGTGCGTTTTTTTTATGCATAGGGACCCTAGTAGAGTATAATGACTTTGCAGTCATTGTAATGAGATAGAAGGTTGGATAGATATGAGTTTATTCAACATGTACAAATGGAGGTCAACTCTGAAATCACTGTGAATTATTCTCATAACAGTTTACAGTGGTGAGAAATTGAAAAAAATAAATTTAAATATAAATTTAAAAAAAACAAATATTCTGTAGGTATCCATTCTTCATCACAATTGGTTTCTCTTAGCCCTTCGGGCATCCAGTCTCGTTCGGGAATTTTTGTCTCCATTCGGTTATTTGTTTTGTCTCGTTCGGGAATTTTTGTCACAATGACGTATTTGTCATTTCAGCCTTTCATGAAGAGTTGATAAATTCTATGAATCATTGATCGATCTTCAGCAATCAACCAGTTCTTAATTGCTCTTTTAAATTTTTAATACTTCTCAGTTCTTTCATTCTACTTGGTGATTTTGGGTATAGTCTTGAAGCTAGATACTAACAGCTTCTGTGTGCCCTAATCTCTTTTCCGCTTTCGGTCTTTCATAGTTGTCCCTTTTTTTTTCTTGTCGAGAAATTTTGTTCTTTCAATACCAAAGGTATCTTCTTCTGTTAAAAGCACGTTATTATCTTACTCGCAAAAATCTGTCTTTTGTTCAATGCTTTCGATATCTCATGAATCTCTCGACTAGCGAATGTATACTCTTTTCGGTACATGATTTTCAAAATGTATTTTGCATAATATTTAGGCCTTTTTTATGAGCGGAACTGTTTTGTAGATGAACTCGAAAATGAGGCAGAAAAATTGGAAAACTCTTACGTTAGGCATATAATTTCTGTGGAGTTTGTGAGAGACTGAAGAATATTGAAACAATGTCATCCCTATAACTTTCATTTTTTTGCCGTCCGTAGTCGCAAAATGATGCGTTTCAAACTCATCATTCAGGTGTTCATCTCGCTGAAGTTCATGCTTACATTAAAAACTTTTTAACTTGAAAGGGGCGAGAAACAGACCACAAATTCTTCGTGTATGAGAAAAAGACCTGATTAGCTACCTTAAAATTCCTGTTACCACAAATGCGGACACTATGTATTGAGAGCAGGCAATACCACGTGGGGCTAAATTATGCTGACTAGGTAACACAGCCACAAGTTTCATAGAACCTCGTTAATATCTCCAGATCAGGCACCTGGACATGCTTCAACGTTGTCAATAGCCGCGAGAAATATTAGACTTAGGAGAAATTTCGAAGTTTATAGCAAGAAAAAGGGTGTGGTCCTGTAGGATTCAGTGAGTTAGTTTCGAGAACTTTTTTTTGAGATGAACCTAATTCTTTTCTGAGAATGAGCTATGTTAGTTGTTTTTCCGTTTTTCACCTCATTTCAGTTTTTAATTTCCCGAAAAGTCTTGAATAGAAAAAGTGGCAACATTGCGCATTCTTACATTTCATTCCAACCATTTGCACCAAAAGAATTTTTTGGAAAAACCGAACTCTGACCTCTAGAAGTCACTCCGTTATATTCGAGGTATTATTTGCTCTTGAATGTGAATCGTTAATTTTCACCTTGATTTTGAATGGAGATTGCCAAAATTTTTTCATTTACCATTTCATCCAGTTAGTAAAAAGAAACAGGCTTTTGAAATTTCAAAAAACTAAATGTTTCATTTCGTAGCTTTGTCATTGCTATTCTGAATGAAATTTAGTTTTTCGTGAACTCTTCTAAACTTCGAGACTATTGGTAATTTGTATAATAAGGGAAATGAAGTTTATCTCAATAGATAGATAGAGAGAAGGCTATCCCAAGTCATTTCAAGAATTAGAATCATTTCAGACTACTTCTAACGCGTCGAGGAGTTCAAGGATTATTGATATAAAATCTAATGAAAATTCGAGACATCTCAATATGATTCTGAACACTTGATATGGTGGAAACCTTCGATCAAGCTTCACTAGCGTTCATCCAGACCACAGAATACATATAATCTATTATTTTTTATGTAATCAGACAATCGATGTAATTTATGGGGTATTGGTAGGGGGGGGTTTTCGTTATGAAAATCAAGGAAATGAATTTTCCCATCTAGATTCAAACCAGATCATATTTGAATCTTTGAAAAGATAGGGAACAAATTTCTTGAATGAATTTCTGCGGAATAAGTAGAAGGATTCAATCCATCCATTCACGAATTCGACTTTCGATATCGAGTTTCATAACTATTCCACAATTTCTTTCGATTTCCAGAAGATACACCTTCAGATTTTGAAACAGCAGTGGCTACCACTGGGTTCGGAAAATTCAATTGGTTACTTATATGTATCGCCATTCCAATCAGCTGGGCCAATCTCTTCGAGACGACTACTATGTCCTATGTTTTTCCTGCTGCCCAATGTGATCTGAATTTGAGTTTGGAAGATAAGGGAATGTTGAATGCTGTGGTCTATTGTGGTAAGAAAATTTGGAGTCTTAAAAATATAAAAAATTCTTAGAATTTGGAGTTATTATATCAAACCGTGACTACTTTCGACTTGTTGTCAACTCTCGAGATCAGAAGAATGCAAAAATCTTCGCCCTCTATATTCAACCAGATTAACTCCTGTGGATGATATGCGTCTCTAATTTTAAAATTCAATTCAATCTATTTATCGAAAAAAATGTTTGCACCATAATGAGATACATCAATACAAATAAATATATCTAGAAATGCACTGACGTGAGGTCAGGAGCTTTTACGAGCTTGTTCAAATTCTAACCATTAGATCAACACAAAATTTTGCACCTAGTTGCCTGTTGGTGATCTCCACCGAAGTTTCAATCTGATTGCATTCGTACTTCTTGAGATATTGCGGAAATGACGTTTAAATTTCAAATAACAACCAAATTTGACATATTTTTTCCTTATATCTTCAAAATTTAATATCGGATCGAATTGAAATATTTGAAACATTCTTGTTCAATACTGACTCCAAGATTTGTGCCAAATTCCAATGAAATCAAATTAATATTTTCAGAAAAAAAAATTTTTTTTCCTCGAAAATTTCGAATACATTTTTTTTTAATTTTCTTACAACTGGATTCACTCGAAATTTTGCTCTCGGTTGAGTGTTGGTATTTTAAAACTGTCCAGGAAGTTTGAATTCTATCGAGTCCATACTTCATGAGATATCGAGCAATTAACCTGAAAATTTCAAATGGGTCTAACCCCGAAACTATTCAGCCGATTCCTTTAACGAACATAACCGATATAGTTGAACTCCAAACCTAATCTGACAATTTCAAGTTACTGAGTCTTTGCCTTCGAAAGTTACAGCACATACGGACGGACGGACAGAATTGAATTTGACCAAGGATTCTTCTTCAGGGAATTCAACCTGTTCCCTAGAACAATCGCGCAAAAATATGCATTCCTCGCGAGCTTGTAGACTGACATATCTCTGCTAGAACGGATCATCTCGAATATGATTACAAAAGGAGCACTTATTCATTGATAAAATATTTAAAATTAATGGTGATTCTTAATTATATTCCTTCGAAGCTGAAGTTTAGGTGATTTACTTTTCGAACTTAATCCCACCCTCATTTCATCATCATTATACTGGGGTGTTTTCAAATTAGAGGTATAAATGAAGAGGAGAGAATCCTTGCATGAATTCGGGAAGAAAAAGTCCCATAAACGTAGGACCGCAAACGTGTCATCAACGTGTCTCAACTGTCTGGCAACCAGAGGGCCAATTCTTGAATCTCGATCAAAAATTGAAGAGTTTTCAGGTTTTGAAGACAGAAAAGCAGTTTCGCACAACCATTCAATTGAAACTGCCATGTCGATTACTGTAATTAATAATTTTAACGCAAGAATACGACACAAAAGCTGTATTCGCGGGTCGGATAACGAACCAATTCTGAACCAACTCCTTACCCACCCAGAATCGTCACACTGCGCATGTCTATTTCAGAACTAACTCCGAATTCCTTTCAGCACGAACGGTTACGGAACCTAAGTAGAACCCTTAGAATAGACGTGAGTAAGGCACAAGGCACTACTTCTTCAAACTATTCTTTACTTTTAGGCATTTCAACAATTTGCAGTAATTCTTTGATCCTGATCACTCTTACGATCGAGATTCAAAACATCCCTCGTGGAAGCAATCATGAATACGCTTTTTCTGAGTAAAGTAAAACTATAACTTGAAATACAATACGCTGCCTGAACATGAGGATCCACATGGGCCTCAGAGCTGTTATCGATATATTTTTGTGTAAAATTGCATATATTACCTATATGTTTATTTATATATTTTACCCTCCAACGAATAATTATTGTATATATATGCACAAGAATTGCTTGTTTGAATAAGGCATATAAGCCGATATTCGCTGATTTATCGCCCAAACTTGGTTATGTTAGAATAAAACCAATCTAGAACCACTAGTTCTACCAACAGTGCGGGAACTGCTACACTGAGAGAAACGTTTACTTGTGTATAATTTATCGATATGTTAAACTGTTATTAGTTAAATATCAATATGCCATATTTTCGATTAGCATAATTCATTGCAGACAAATGTAAAGAATAAATTCTTCAGCTTATGGACGAATAATTGGAATATTAAATCCTTTTTTCTGTGGAATATTTCAACAGAACAAATCATGTTCACATTTAACATAATCGGTTTCTGTGTCACTACGTATATTTACGAGAAATTTTTCATATTTGTTCAGCAATATTGATTCGTTCCCAATGAAAATTTCATTTTCGGTAATTCTTATGTTTAGGACAATCATATAGTATATTCAACATCAGTAGCACCTATTTATATTCAATATACCTTTCGATTATCCCAAACAAATGTTTATCTATTGCAGTTGTTCTGTGGCAGCAGGGGCTTGACCAATGAACGTTAAGAAACAGTAATACTCGTATATATTAGTGAATGTCCATAAAGTTAGCAGAGCCACTTGCGCGGAAGTCAATGAAAACCATCTCATCGATTGTCGTATATTTGTCGAGAATTTGTCGTGAAAGAAAAAAATTTGTCGAGCTTATAGTTTTTTTTTAAGGGGTTTCTCTGCTAACTTAATATTAAGTTAGCAGAGCCATTCTAAAATATGCATCGAATTCGATCAAAAATATTATGAGTAATTGTCGAGTATTTGTCGTAGAAGATTTAACCTGAAAAAAACAGAAAAAAACATTTTCTTATAGCTTTTTTATAGGTTTTAATGAAATTTTCTGGTTTCTCAGGAAATTTGTCAGATTCGGCAACACTGCATTGGTAAATTTATATTTCAGGTATGTTCTTCGTATCATTATTGACTGATATTGGGTTGTATATGTTAAATCTTTTATTTCCTGAGATGAACAATTTTCGTTTCAATGCTGAATAATGAAAAATTTCCATTCTCACGGATCTACATCGACGTAACATAGTGACACAAGAAAGTTGATTAGATGACCGTTTTTTTCTTCCGAAAATGAGCTGAACGATTGGAGGACGACTAAAACATATTTGTCGTGAAAGAAAAAAATTTGTCGCGCTTCTAGTTTTTTTTTAAGGGGTGGCTCTGCTAACTTAATATTAAGTTAGCAGAGCCATTCTGAAATATGCATCGAATTCGATTAAAAATGTTATGAGTAATTGTCGAGTATTTGTCGTAAACCATCTAGCCTGAAAAAAACAGAAAAAAATAATTTTTTTATAGCTTTTTTATAGGTTTTAATGAAATGTTCTGGTTTCTCAGGAAATTTGTCAGATACGGCAACATTGCATTGGTAAATTGATATTTCAGGTATGTTTTTCGTATCATTATTGACTGATATTGGGTTGTATATGTTAAATCTTCTATTTACTGAGATGAACAATTTTCGTTTCAATGCTGAATAATGGAAATATTCCATTCTCACGGATATACATCGACTTAACTTTGTGATACAAGAAAGTTGATTAGATGACCGTTTTTTCTTCCGGAAATGAGCTGAACGATTGGAGGACGACCGAAGCATATTGGTCGTGAAAGAAAAAAAAAATTGTCGCGCTTCTAGTTTTTTTTTAAGGGGTGGCTCTGCTAACTTAATATTAAGTTAGCAGAGCCATTCTAAAATATGCATCGAATTCGATCAAAAATGTTATGAGTAATTGTCGAGTATTTTCCGTAGAACATCTAGCCTGAAAAAACCAGAAAAAATATTTTTTTATAGCTTTTTTATAGGTTTTAATGAAATGTTCTGGTTTTTCAGGAAATTTGTCAGATTCGGCAACACTGCATTGGTAAATTGATATTTCAGGTATGTTTTTCGTATCATTATTGACTGATATTGGGTTGTATATGTTAAATCTTTTATTTCCTGAGATGAACAATTTTCGTTTCAATGCTGAATAATGAAAAATTTCCATTCTCACGGATCTACATCGACGTAACATAGTGACACAAGAAAATTGATGAGATGACCGTTTTTTTCTTCCGAAAATGAGCTGAACGATTGAAGGACGAACAAAACATATTTGTCGTGAAAGAAAAAAATTTGTCGCGCTTCTAGTTTTTTTTTAAGGGGTGGCTCTGCTAACTTAATATTAAGTTAGCAGAGCCATTCTGAAATATGCATCGAATTCGATTAAAAATGTTATGAGTAATTGTCGAGTATTTGTCGTAGACCATCTAGCCTGAAAAAAACAGAAAAAAAATAATTTTTTTATAGCTTTTTTATAGGTTTCAATGAAATGTTCAGGTTTCTCAGGAAATTTGTCAGATACGGCAACATTGCATTGGTAAATTGATATTTCAGGTATGTTTTTCGTATCATTATTGACTGATAATGGGTTGTATATGTTAAATCTTCTATTTCCTGAGATGAACAATTTTCGTTTCAATGCTGAATAATGAAAAATTTCCATTCTCACGGATTTACATCGACGTAACTTAGTGACACAAGAAAGTTGATTAGATGACCGTTTTTTCTTCCGAAAATGAGCTGAACGATTGAAGGACGACCAAAACATATTTGTCGTGAAAGAAAAAAATTTGTCGCGCTTCTAGTTTTTTTTAAGGGGTGGCTCTGCTAACTTAATATTAAGTTAGCAGAGCCATTCTGAAATATGCATCGAATTCGATTAAAAATGTTATGAGTAATTGTCGAGTATTGTCGTAGACCATCCAGGCAGCGAGGCAGTCGTTTCAGGCGCCACTCTGCTACGAGCGGTTCGGGCAATATCGGAGGACCACATTTTCATATTTTATTTAAATCATAAACATACAGCCTGTTTCGGGTCTGCTAATGCTGCAGTTTGAAAATATGTAAACATTCACCCTAACCGTCATAAAAGTCTATCTTATCATCTTTATAATTAGATTCGATGAAATATGCAGAAGCCACACGTGTCACTGTTAGCTTTATTACCGCACTTTATTACGCCGACAAAGGCGTACTGTGTTCGTCGAAAGGTTGCCCCACACCCCTCGACGGAACCGACTCCCTACTGGTATTCTCGAAGATTTCAGTGTTTTTTTTTGCGCGCATGTTCTATCTAGGGGAACAGCGTGCTATCGTTTTGTCGGAATGTCTGTAATTTTCTATGATTGAGCCGAAAATAGTCTTAAACGACTAGGTTGGACTAGGTCGATGGACCCGATAACACTGCAACACTGCAATGCAGTGTTGCCGAATATGACAAATTTCCTGAGAAACCAGAACATTTCATGAAAACCCATAAAAAAAATTTTTTTTTTTATTTTTTCTGTTTTTTTCAGGCTAGATAGTCCACGACAAATACTCGACAATCACTCATAACACTTTTGATCGAATTCGATACATATTTTAGAATGGCCCTGCTAACTTAATAATAAGTTAGCAGAGCCACCCCTTTAAAAAAAACGAAGAGAGCGACAAATTTTTTTGTTTAACGACAAATATGTTCTGGTCGTCCTTCAATCGTTCAGCTCATTTCCGGAAAAAAAACGGTCATCTAATCAACTTTCTTGTATCACAAAGTTACGTCGATGTATATCCGTGAAAATGGAATATTTCCATTAATCAGCATTGAAACGAAAATTGTTCATCTCAGGAAATAGAGGATTAAACATATACAACCCAATATCAGTCAATAATGATACGAAAAACATACCTGAAATATCAATTTACGAATGCAGTGTTGCCGAATCTGACAAATTTCCTGAGAAACCAGAAAATTTCATTAAAACCTATAAAGAAGCTATAAAAAAATGTTTTTTTCTGTTTTTTTCAGGTTAGATCGTCTGCGACAAATACTCGACAATTACTCGTAACATTTTTGATCGAATTCGATGCATATTTTAAAATGACTCTGCTAACTTTATATTAAGTTAGCAGAGCCACCCCTTAAAAAAAAAACTAGAAGCGCGACAAATTTCTTTCTTTTCACGACAAATATGTTTTGGTCGTCCTCCAATCGTTCAGCTCATTTCCGGAAGAAAAAACGGTCATCTAATTAACTTTCTTGTATTACAAAGTTACGTCGATGTATATCCGTGAGAATGGAATATTTCCATTATTCAGCATTGAAACGAAAATTGTTCATCCCGGGAAATAAAAGATTTAACATATACAACCCAATAACAGTCAATAATGCTACAAAAAACATACCTGAAATATCAATTTACCAATGCAGTGTTGCCGAATATGACAAATTTCCTAAGAAACCAGAACATTTCATTTAAACCTATAAAAAAGCTATAAAAAATTATGTTTTCTGGTTTTTTCAGGCTGGATGGTCTACGACAATACTCGACAATTACTCATAACATTTTTGATCGAATTTGACGCACATTTTAGAATGGCTCTGCTAACTTAATATTAAGTTAGCAGAGCCACCCCTTAAAAAAAAACTAGAAGCGCGACAAATTTTTTTCTTTCACGACAAATATGTTTTGGTCGTCCTTCAATCGTTCAGCTCATTTCCGGAAGAAAAAACGGTCATCTTATTAATTTTCTTGTATCACAAAGTTACGTCGATGTATATCCGTGAGAATGGAATGTTTCCATTATTCAGCATTGAAACGAAAATTGTTCATCTCAGGAAATAGAAGATTTAACATATACAACCCAATATCAGTCAATAATGATACGAAAAACATACCTGAAATATCAATTTACGAATGCAGTGTTGCCGAAACTGACCAATTTCCTGAGAACTCAGAAAATTTCATTAAAACCTATAAAAAAGCTACAAAAATGTTTTTTTCTGGTTTTTTCAGGTTAGATCGTCTACGACAAATACTCGACAATTGCTCATAACATTTTTGATCGAATTCGATGCATATTTTAGAATGACCCTGCTAACTTAATATTAAGTTAGCAGAGCCACCCCTTAAAAAAAAACTAGAAGCGCGACAAATTTTTTTTCTTTCACGACAAATATGTTTTGGTCGTCCTCCAATCGTTCAGCTCATTTCCGGGAAAAAAAAACGGTTATCTAATTAACTTTCTCGTATCACAAAGTTACGTCGATGTATATCCGTGAGAATGGAATATTTCCATTAGTCAGCATTGGAACGAAAATTGTTCATCTCAGGAAATAAAAGATTTAACATATACAACCCAATACCAGTCAATAATGATGCGGAAAACATACCTGAAATATCAATTTACCGATGCAGTGTTGCCGAATATGGCAAATTTCCTAATAAACCAGAACATTTCATTTAAACCTATAAAAAAGCTATAAAAAAAATATTTTTTCTGTTTTTTTTTCAGACTGGATGGCCGACGACAAATACTCGACAATTACCCATAACATTTTTGATCGAATTCGACGCATATTTTAGAATGGCTCTGCTAACTTAATATTAAGTTAGCAGAGCCACCCTTAAAAAAAACTAGAAGCGCGACAAATTTTTTTCTTTCACGACAAATATGTTTTGGTCGTCCTTCAATCGTTCAGCTCATTTCCGGAAGAAAAAACGGTCATCTAATTAACTTTCTTGTATTACAAAATTACGTCGTTGTATATCCGTGAGAATGGAATATTTCCATTATTCAGCATTGAAACGAAAATTGTTCATCTCGGGAAATAAAAGATTTAACATATACAACCCAATACCAGTCAATAATGATACGGAAAACATACCTGAAATATCAATTTACTGATGCAGTGTTGCCGAATATGACAAATTTCCTAAGAAACCAGAACATTTCATTTAAACCTATAAAAAAGCTATAAAAAAATTATTTTTTCTGGTTTTTTCAGGCTGGATGGTCTACGACAAATACTCGACAATTACTCATAACATTTTTGATCGAATTTGATGCATATTTTAGAATGGCTCTGCTAACTTAATATTAAGTTAGCAGAGCGACCCCTCAAAAAAAAAAGTAGAAGCGCGACAAAATTTTTTTTTTTACAACAAATATGTTTTGGTCGTCCTTCAATCGTTCAGCTCATTTCCGGAAGAAAAAACGGTCATCTTATTAATTTTCTTGTATCACAAAGTTACGTCGATGTATATCCGTGAGAATGGAATATTTCCATTATTCAGCATTGAAACGAAAATTGTTCATCTCAGGAAATAGAAGATTCAACATATACAACCCAATATCAGTCAATAATGATACGAAAAACATACCTGAAATATCAATTTACCAATGCAGTGTTGCCGAATCTGACAAATTTCCTGAGAAACCAGAAAATTTCATTAAAATCTATAAAAAAGCTATATAAAAATGTTTTTTTATGGTTTTTTCAGGTTAGATCGTCTACGACAAATATTCGACAATTACTCATAACACTTTTGATAGAATTCGATGCATATTTTAGAATGGCTCTGCTAACTCAATATTGAGTTAGCAGAGCCACCCCTAAAAAAAAACTAGAAGCGCGACAATTTTTTTTCTTTCACGACAAATTCTCGACAAATATACGAAAATTAATGAGATGGTTTTCATTGACTTCCGTGCAAGTGGCTCTGCTAACTTTCTGGACATTATTAGTGAGCATCAAGACGCAAGGTGATGGCTCCAACTTTTGCCAACTGTTTGTCGGTTTTCTTCATGGCAGATTTCAGAGACTTAATCTTTGGTATATTATTCGTGATAAGTGTCGTCATCTCCGCTTAGTGCCCTAACTGCTTTGCGATTGATTGTTGGTTTATGTGCTGGCTCATTTTATATAACCTAAGTAAGTAAAACAGTTTACCTTAGTACCTACCGATGAGTTTCTACAAATTATAAGTTTTAATCGGCAGTTTGAGTTAGCTTATATTAATTTTATTTCAGAATAGTATTCCTTATATAAAAAGACGGAGGACTAGAACCATGAAGCATGTGCATCATCAATTTATCCCGCCACCATTAACGGATTCGAAATATTTTGTTAGTAGAATATGGTCCGATGGAATTAATGGATACATTTCAGGGTGAGATTTTTTTTCACTTCACTTATTAATCTGCTATTCGGTACGATAACGTGCTTTTCCTAAAATTATGTTTCGGGGTATCACTCAACTTAAAAAACGTTTTATTTCGTTATTTGGTAGTATTTAATACGATATATTAGTATTGATCATATTTATTAACTCCTACAAAATGTTTCGTTAGAGATAGCATTGCATATTTTTCTCAAGGAATTTAAATGGAAATTTGTGGATGGGGGATATCTTGAATGAAATCCATAGCATACAGTGTTTGAGGAAATTCAATTCGATATTAACCCACAGTATTTTTGGGCTATTGCGTTATGCGAATCATTCATCTCTGATAATGTTGCACAGGTTGTTCATAATTGATTTCTTTACTTACAGAAGAGACTATATCATCAAAAATTGTGGAGGGACCAATTATTGATGAACATATATAAGAATTGCTGATTCCGAAAATAGGACTAAAAGGTTCAAAGTCAAATCAAAAAGTGAAGGATTATTTTGAAGCATGAAAGAAACTTGGAACAAAAAAGTACTGCTATCGTGTAAGTTAGATAATTCTTAAAGCTATGCTTTGTTATCATAGTTTTTTTTGTAGATAATTCGGGGAGTTTTCATTATCAGTAGAAAGATGTGCTGGTGAGGAACCCGCTTCAATAATACTGTCTCCAATGGTTTTGTCCAATCAAAACACCTTCAACTATTTCAACCGATATATAATTTGATCCTAATGAATATATATTACCAGGAAAGATATATTGACTCAACAGCAATTTATGTGGTTAAATGTTAACTTATACTTATTTTATACAATAAAATGTAAGATACATGAAAATCTTTATTTGTTGAATAGCAAGATATCTTAATTATACAAAAACATCATTTATTCAATAGAAATAAATATATGCTTTCAGAAAATATGATATTCTTATTCAGGAACATATGATTGAGCAATATATAACGAATACTTTATTAAAAAAATTTTAATATTCGAATTATTGCAGAAGAACTTACGTAAGTTCGGCCCTATTCAAAGCTGATATTTTTTTGCAGCTAATATAATTTATTGATAACAAACAAACGTTTCTCTCAGTGTAGGACCGCTTCGAAATCAACTTGGTACAGAAGCGATGTAAACCACGAACATAGAACTAAGAAGAACCGTAACTACTAGTTCGGAATTGTGCGACGCACCAACGCTCTTCTTCAAAGTACGCATGCCTTCTGTACGGAACTGGTTCGGAATCGGACCCGCGAACATAGCTAATGGCAAATATTTCAGCTCTTTAACAGAGCTCATGTTGAAACGAATATATTAATATTGCGACACGGGGAAAATCATGATGAAGTTGAATTTTAGAACTCTTCTGCAGATATAAAATGTATATTTTTTTCTGGTCTAGTCAATGTAGGCGATAGTGATAGTTTTGCAGCAGTGTGTTCGTTGGAACATGAGTTATCATCTGAGCTATTGGTATGGTTGCGCATAAATGCTTCCAGAAAAATGAAGAAAAACTAGTTCCAAATGAGGAAGATCTAATAAAAATTCAAAAAAAATAGTAACAACATATAAATAAACAAGTAACACGTGAACCAACAAGTACCATGTGAACCAATAAGCAATACAACAAATTTGTAACATATTAACCAACACATATTATATGAGAGAAAATCAGTTAGACAATATCTTGTTTTAAATTTTTCTCAAACAAAGTATAAATCAGCTCGTAGCACGAAAACCAACAAGTAACATGTGAACTGACAAGCAATATTTTAGATTCTTTTTAAACACAAATGAACAAGAAACATCCAACAAACAACATATAAATCAACAACAAATATAGTACGAGAGAAAATCAGATAGACAAATATCATTGTGTATCACATGTTTCTGATATATTTCAATTTTTTTGATCTCACCATTTCATTTTTCATTTCTCTAAACTTCTGATTTTCTCCTTTCTCCCACCAGCCTATACCAATATTGATAATAGACTGCAAAGTGATAACTTTGAACGCTGGTAACATTCTAACCATTTAAAATCAATTTTATTCCTCACCAATCTAATGGTATGTTATGGGAGATTGGAAATATAAGCATTTTTATCCAGAAAATCTTCTAGTGATGTTATACCATGACCAATAGATATTGTGAAAGTAGCAGTTGGATAAATTAGATGCTTTTCATCATCTTCCTATTCTTTGTTCCAGATGAATAGATTGTGCGGATCTAATTCCTCTGACAAGAGAACAGAAGAACAGTTTATGCATACGAATTTCTTGAATATACCTCTTAGAATAACGCCAGCAACATATGCCACAGACAATGCTCCTGAACTTCCACGTAATACATCTGATTTAATTGCAACACAGTCACTTCTGTAGACTCTTCGGACAAAAAATTAGCAGGAACTCCATTTCGAGAATGCCCCGCCCCGATTTCTCTAATTGTTGTTTTGCCATAAATAATTTAAAATTGCTCAGAAAAACATTATTGTCCTAACAATTTTAGTTTTTGTGGAGCGCATTGAGTTATTTAAAAGCTGAGGCTTCAGACTACCTACGAACTGAATTGCAAAAGTGTTATCGTTGCATCCTGAGCTGAATCTGACACAGGCAAATAGAATCTCTAGGGAATCCTGATTTAGAGATCTTGGTCGCAAAATCTCTTATAGCATTAAGGAAAGTTAACCAACCAATTTCGATCCCTTTACCGGTGGTTTCGATTCCTTTACCTGACCACTCTTCGAAATTATTTTGAATTTCCAGGCCTCCACTATCTGAAATGAGAGTTTTCTTGGACATTGCACTTCATCTGCTTTCCAGACTGGTTGGTGTTCTCATTAAAGCTGTCAAATAACGTATCAAATTCCACGAGGAATTCGGCAGTGGCAATACATTTTTATTGCATTATTCCTAAAACGAAGATTTGATTGAAAAAAAGTGAAAACTGAATCTGAAATTAATCTAACCATTCGTTATCAAGGAGTATAGAAATGTTAAGATCGTTTTTCTCATAACCCGAGCAGCAATGTTTACTTTCATGGCATACTTCATTATTGGATTGAAGAAATGGTCTGTCAGCTTATGAAGAGATCTGATACAAAAGGAGATGCCTTGTGATACTCATAGACCCAGTGAACATGTGAAAATTTTGCTTCCGTTATTATAGCTGTTTCACCTTTTCTGATATTCAGAAATAAATCTCCTAAATAAGGAATAGGTCCACTTCAATAAATGGAGGAGCGAAAATTTTCTTCTTTCATATATGAAATATGGTGTTTCCATAGTTACTCCCAATTCTTTCAGGCATTTTACATTGTTCGCACCCATATCGCAAACAGTTCCAGCAATGTTCAATTTTGCTACGTTGCTAGCAGCTTCTATGATATTACACAAACATTTCCTGAGAGTGTCGGATCTGCAACTCTTGTTCGTAAAAAAGTACGCTATTGGTTGTTTCCATTTGCGATTGAGACGCGCAAGCATGAAAACTAAAGCTTTTCTAGCAGACTCTTTCCCACTTTGCCCTTGAACAAAATCCTCAAAACCAATAATTTTCTTTATGCCTTTGTCGTAATAAAGGTTCGTTCTCCTTGATATTCATCTCATCAAATAACAACATGCAGTACCTATCAAGGTTCTCTTTCATATTTTCATTACTGTGTTCGAAAATATTAATGTTCTTCAACAAATTCAAAATACTGTTCCTCGAGGGAAGAAACTCGGTAATTTGTAGCATCTTGCCCTTTTTTTAAACATTAACAGAGACATAATCTTGTCATCTATGGTCCATCTCTTCTTGCATATTTTGCCTTAAAACACCATAGCTGAGATAACATAACTTTTATAGTAGTCTCAGACATGTTTTTTGAAGTCTTTGAGCTTCTGTGGTGTCAGACACCTCTAAAATGTCTTTCAGAGTTTTGGATTTTTGCCGACACAGTTTCTTGTTTTTTCGTGATTGGTCCTCCTTTTGCCTGATAATCTTGACTAATCTCTTTTTCCTGGGTTTCGTGTTCTTTGTGGAAAAATTTTCAATGTCTTTTGCTGTTTCTGTGTTTTTGGCGTATCCTGCTCCATATTCCAATCACAGCTTTCCTCACCTTGAAACACTATCAAGTTCAATTGTCTCATATCTAAACAAGTTTAAAAATAGAATATCAAAATATTTTATGCCTATACACTGATATAAATATTATCAACTCACTTGTTCGGATTTCTTGGAAAACAATGCGTTTTGGCAACTTCGGATTCATCCGCTCCACAAATCATCAAGCATTATTATTATTATTATATTGTTGCTGATTCTCCTAGGTTCCGCTGCGGAACCCCTCAGAAGCTAATGCTTGTGCGAGTTAGGAGACCAGGTGTGTTCTGTGTAGGCTTTGTTACTAATTCCTTGCGCCACGTTAGGAATAGCACTGTTAATTGTTTACCCAACAGCGAATGGTTAGACGGTCCCCTGAAAACCGGAAAAATTCTTTCCCGGCCAAGGGCTTGAACCCCAGACCTTTCGATCATGAGGCTAGCGCTCTAACCACTGAGCTACCGTCACAATCAAGCATATTGAAGATATTCAAAAAAACTGCTGTGAACGGAATAACAACAAACACTCAAATTTTCTAACTTCTTATCAACTCAGCTGGAGCACGTGCAATTGTGCTCTGCGTCGCCAAAATTATTGAAGCACGTGGTCTGAACATTATAGTGAAACATTTGCGCTAAAGACGAAAAAAATAGAAATAGTTCTTTTTCCCGCGATGGTAGAATTTATTCTCTTGTCTGGCAACATTAGGAAAAATGTAAGCAGCGCCTCTATAAATGGTTTCATCAAAGAAAAACCAAGATAGCTTTATACAATATTTCATGATACAAAAAACGATTTAGTACAAAGTAAGTAAACATCGGACAAATTTAGTGAGGGAGTTGCGCGTCTCTTTTGTTTTCTCTGATATATCTCCTATACTCCGAACCACTTGTTGCTAAGTCGAAGGAAACGGTGATGAGGTTATGTTTATATTCGGATTTGGAATTTCGCGATATCTTTTATTCAGTTTATTTCTTGAATATTTGCTTGAAAACATTGTCGAAATTTCAAATAGAACTCTCATGAATTTTGAAGATGATAGAGGAAATCGGCATCAATATATGACAATTGTTATACTCTCCAATTCTTGATCGAGATTCAAGAACTGACCCCCTGTTCAGTTTCTGGTCATACGTAGGTTGAAGTGATATATTTCAATTTGTTTCATTGTAATTTTGGGATATACCCATGAGATTGCTTGTTTATATTGGATTTCGTTTATTAGATTATCAACGGTTGGGAAATTGAAACTATTATTGGATGCTATGTCGATTATATGGTAGTTTTTGTGTGAATTCATTTGTCATGGGTACGTTAACCAGCCTATATATCGTATTATTATATGCTGCCATTTCATGAAAGTATGGATGGTTCGAATTGAAACATAAGGTTTCTCTGTGTGGGTTAGTTTTCTGTAAATCGAAAAATCATGTTTTCATTAATTTTTGTAATTTTCTAATCTAAGAATGATTGACTCACTTTTTTCTCCTTTGAAAGTGAATCTTATTTTGGAGTTTTTTGATGAACTCCAAAACAGAAAAAGTGGTCGTTTTGGGCCAATGAGAAAAAAATATCGTCACCTAGGGAGCGGTTCCAACAAAGGAAATATTCAAAGTATGGGATTTCTAGGATTTCGGTTTCAAGGTGGTCCATACAAATTTCGGATAATATCGTAGTGGATTTCTCATGCTTGGACTTTCGTCGTTCAAGTAGTACGTACCGTTGAACATGAAAACATTTCGTTCGTAGACATAACGTTCGAGATATCCAGTATCTTTTGCTTCATTATGGAATTTTCTTTTCGTAGTAATAGTTCATTTACGTATATTATGGTTTTTTTGACTGGTATTCTTGGAAACAACTTCTGTTTCTCTTTCTGTCGAAAGAGATAAGCCTTGCATTATCGGAATTGTAAGAATTTTTCATTTATCGATTAGTTGATATACATTTCTCAATGCATATTTTGCATGCATGTTGGTTTATGTTTGAATTATTTTCATTGAGGCTCTTAAAAATTTATGAGATAGGGCTGTGGAAAATGAACCGATTGGTCTTATGGGGTGGTACCCAATAATCAAAGAAGAGATAAATAGCAGGTTGTGGGTTCATTAAGACAATCTAAACTTTTGGACATCCACGAATAGGATTTTTGATTAACTGATTAATCCCTTGATTTGTTTTTGATATTTATTGGTTGGGTCTTCATTAACAAATTTGTATTCATTTGGATTCAAGAATGAAATATGTTTGTATATATATTTTGTTCTATTGATCGCAATAACTGAGTTTCTCTTGCCGGCATGTAGAAATATCAGGTCATTTCGTAAAATTCCTATTATGAATTGATGTCATTGTATAATTCAAGTCATTGATTAGGTATTTTGGTGTTTCTCTCCCAATCATGGTGGTTAAATTATACTAATATGAATTTGAATTTTGAAAATTTCTTAAGGCGATTTCTGAATTAGTTGCTAGGTACCCGAGAGATATCTGATTTGGGTTACTCTGATTGAACTGATAACCATTTTCTGAAAGTTTTGTTTCATTCTGATGAAATCCACTCTTTGAAATATTTGTGAATAAAAAATAAAATTATGGTTGAAAAATTCTACTTTGCTTTGTAGTTATAAACTAGTTTCGTTCGTTCATTCTAATACATTCTTCGATTTATACTTTTATGTTCTGAATTTCTTTATGTAAGCAGTCGTTCACTTCGTTTCTAACATTTCTATCGAAATCATCGAACAGGAAAGAATTTATTTTATTACAAATTGTACAAATGCATAAGTGATGTTTTTAATTAGTTAGGTAAATGCAAATAAAAAGATGGAGCGGTTTCGACAATTTTCAGAAATTTCGTGGTACCAACCCAGCAAACACTTAAACGCAGCAAGTGAACAAAAACTGTACAGCGTTGCTGCACTTGAAGTGCAGCGATGGTGGTATAGTAACTGTATCGAAACGGACCGTATATGTCCCGCGGAATTGCATCGAAACTGTACAGCTCGAACTACGTTCGAAGTACAGCCACTATACAGTAGCTGTGCAGGAGCTATGCCACTTTGTAATGCAGTTTGCACATAGTAATAATGCACCAACTGTGCTTTTTCGATATGAAGTTTCTAAGCAGCAATAATGCAGCAGAAGCTCGGCTGTATAACGAGACTCACAGGAATAAGACTCACTACCGAAAAAATAATTATTTTTTAAGAGATTGAATACTAAATTATTTACCTTCGACAGATGTGAAAGAAAAAGTCTACTACTTCAAGTTTATTCGGAAATTGCCGAATAAATGTTGATTTTCTTATATGATGTGATGTATATATTTTTGCATATTCGACTTCTATGCTTTACGGTAAAAAAAATAATGCAGTTTTTTCTGTATCTAGATATTGATAAATTCACAAAAAAAATATTCGAATTATTTAATTTTCACGACATTTCACCAAAAATTCAGCATGGAATTCGAATATATAAAAATATACACAATATTTTTTTAAAAAATTGTTCGGTCATTTCCGGTTAGACCAGAAGACACAGAATTTCTTATTACCCCTCCGTCGATAAAAAACAGTCTGTAGTATGCATGTCCAGAATTTCAATGCGAATACTTGAAAAATTAGGTTTTTCTGAGGTGAGCCTGATTCCTGAAACATACTGCCTGTTTTAGGAATCAGGTTAGCCTACCCAACAAACACAAAATACAGCAATTGTGCAGTTACTGCATTACAAGTGCCACCGGAATGCAGTACATAAAATGTTATATTGAAACTGCACAATCTCTGCATTAGTGATACTGCTTTCCTAAATGCAGTCTTTTAAATACAGCTGCTGTACAGCTTTTGTACAACAAAATCGAAATTTCGAAATGCTGTATGAGACAACGCTGTCTCTGTCTTTGATGCTATACCACACACCTACTATGCCGGTTGAGCCGTTGTCAATCGTCGTCGTCGGCCATGCTGTTTTGTAACGGAAATTTGTTCTTTGTGTCGTTTTTGATTCAAGCTATTTGAACTGACTGTTTATTTCAAGTTGACTGTGTTGCAAGTGCGAAAAACAAGTGTATCGACATGATAAATTCCCGGAAAAACGAAATAACGATAGGGCCAACTAAGAATCAGAATTTCGAAGTACTTACATCAATGAAGGAATTTTAGGTATTTTATTCACACAAGATAAAACTTTTTTTGTTTATTAACTCATTTTTCTCCACTTTAAGTTGCTGTACGCAAAAATAGAGGGAGAAAAAATGATTCACCAACCGATATTGAAACAACCATCACGGTATGATTGAGAAATATTGTTATGAATCTAACTGTTGTTTGATTTTGAATAATTTTGAATTTTTAACAGGATCCAATAACAAAAATATGAATTTTGAATTTGATTTAAATTATGCGCGGCTTTCTGTCTCTTTGTCAGGTGGATTCTATGACGTGAAATAATATTTTATAGAATTTCGAATAATAATATTCAATGAAATGAATTTAAGGAAATCGATTCAAATGCTGAACTAGTTAATAACCTAACTCAAATAATTAAATTAAATTTAAAAAGTTAAAATAATGTCTCTTTTTCTCTCACCCAAGGTGTTTTTAGTCTATGTCACTTTGTTAATTGATGTTCTTCTGTGGTTCGGAATTTCTGGTTAACCTCCAAAGTTCGTCTTGTTTATTTACTTCGCAATGTGCAAGTTCCAAGGGTTGACTCTTGAAATTAAATTTATCTGGCTCGAATTTTACTTGTTTGGATTTAATAACTGCTGGATTTTCTTTTCTGGTAAGTTTATTTTGGTTTTGCTTCAATATTCCATGTATTTTATTCTGATATGCTTCCAGGATGCCAGTCACTTTGATTCAATTTTGGTTTACTTTGGGTTTCTGAATGGAATATTACGATGTTTCGACAAATTTTTACGAGGAGCAGCTACAGTCTTGACTATGGTTGAAAATGGACTGAATTCTCTGCGATGTCTTCCAAAAATGATGCTTTCGCAGTTTTCTCTTCAGAGGTAAGTTTTCCTTCTTCGAACCTGGTCTAGAAAATTCGGCCGTATATTTCTCCGTATTTTGATGTGCCTCTTGCCCATATTCTAAATCTCTAATATATACAATTTTTCAAATTTTTATGCCTAAATGTACAATTTTTTGAGTTAACAATTTCATTTGCCTAGTATTCTTGAATTTCTACTTACAATACCCAAAAAATGCTTTCATTATATTAAATAAACCCTATTTCTAAAATATACCTGCAATTTTGTTTCTTCGGAAACCTCATGACTACATTATATGCAACTTATGGGTCGAGACATAACTTCTATCCTAAATTTACATTTTCTTTGAAATTCTGCATCTAATTCTACTTATGATTGCTAGTTCTGTTCAATTCAAACCTGTAATAATAATTTTCAACAAAATATCACTTAAATTCCCCATAATTTCCTACTTTTTGACTAGATAAGGCAATTTTATAAATTTCAAGGTATTGATACACATTCTTATACTTTCAGATCATGAGAACCCTGTTGAGAAAGATAATTTGGAAGGATTATGTACCCTGAATAAACTATTGAAATATTGGAATGAATTCTCTGGATTTGTTACTGGATCGTGATTGATTTGGACATTTCTTATATTTTATGATAGAATTGACTATGTTTGAGGCCTGGAATTAACTTAATTGTATATTATGATAATAAAAGATTGAATATATGCATTTGTGTTCATTGGTAAGCTATTTTTTTTTGTTTCTTAAATACCGATTTAGAAAAAACCATAACAATATGTACTCATTCTAGAGGAATTAGAAAGGAACGAGAGAGAATCACCCAATAATATATAATATTTGTAATGTTTGATATCGCCGGTATTTCTGTAAATTCTAGTTTTTTCTATTAAAGTCATGTTCCTAGTGCAATATTTCTTTTATTTGGTTGAATTTGCTATTAACCACATTCCGTAATATGCTCAACATGAACTAGGTTAACCTGACTCCTAAGACAGCCAGTATATTTCAGGAATCAGGCTCACCTCCGAAAAGCCTATATTTTTTAAAAAATAATTATTTTTTCGGCAGTGAGTCTTATTCCTGTGAGTCTCGTTATACAGCCGAGCTTCTGCTGCATTGTTGCTGCTTAGAAACTTCATATCGAAGTAGCACAGTTGATGCATTATTACTACATACAAACTGCATTACAACGAGGCATAGCTCCTCCACAACTGCTGTATAGTGGCTGTACTTCGAATGCAGTTTGAGCTGTACAGTTTCGATGCAATTCTGCGGGACATATCCGGTCCGTTTCGATACAGTTACTGCACCACCATCGCTGCACTTCAAGTGCAGCAACGCTGTACAGTTTTTGTACTATTGCTGCGTTTTAGTGTTTGCTGGGTACTTTATGTTGAGCATATAACGTAAAGTAATTCATAAAAAATTCATTTGAATAAATAAAAAATTTGCACTAGGAAAATGACTTCAATGGAAAAAACTTGAATTTACACAAATACCGGCCATACCAAACATTATACATGATATAATATATTATTGGGTGACTCTCTCTCGTTCCTTTCTAAGTCCTCTGAAATAAGTAGATACATATTTCTCAATCACACCATGATGGTTGTTTCAATATCGGTTGGTGAATCATTTTTGCTCTCTTTCTTCTTTCGTACAGCAACTTGAAGTGGAGAAAAATGAGTTAATACACAAAAAAAGGTTTACCTTGTGTGAATATAATACTTAAAATTCCTTCATTGATGTTTATGTACTTCGAAATTCTTTTTTCTGTTGACCCTGTCCAGTTCAGGTAGAGACTCAGACGTTTTCTTTTATTGGCTATTCATTCCAGTTCCAAAAGAATCGGCCTCATCTAAATATTTATCTTAGCCACTCAGATCAGTCTTATTTGCCTTTTTTCTTTTTCTCGGGAATTGATCATGTCGAAACATCTGTTTTTCACACTTGTACCCAATCAACTGGAAACAAACAGTCAGTTCAAATAGCGCGATTCACTTAGAACCTAAAACGAATTTACTACACAACAAACAAATTTCCGTTACAAAACAGCATGGCCGACGACGACGATCGACAACGTTCTCTACCGTACTACCGTACCGGCACTACCGGCACAGACAACGATGGCTGACTATTAGAACGAAATATAGCATCAAAGACAGAGACAGCGTTGTCTCATACAGGATTTCGATTTTGTTGCACAAAAGCTGTACAGCAGCTGTATTTGAAAGACTGCATTTTTAAGACAGCAGTATCACCAATGCAGAGACTGTGCAGCTTTAATACAACATTTTATGTACTGCATTCCGTCGGCACTTGTGATGCAGAAACTGTACAATTGCTGTATGTTGTGTTTATTGGGAATCAAACTGATTTAGTAACGGTAATCTGTTCAAATCTGTCTGGTCATTTAGTAAAATTTGTTTTTAATTGTATCTATTGATTTCAAAGACTTCCAATAAATACAGAAAGTACTTTACATTTCAATTCAAACCATTTTCACTTTCATAAAATAGCAGCATATCATGATTTATGAACTGATTAACGTACCTATAACACAAATGAATTCCGACAATGAATAAAATATAATCGAACAAATAGCATCAAATAATGATTTCTATCCCGTAATCGTTGATGATCCATATAAAAAATACAATGTTACCAACCAATGTCAGTGGTTCGTCCCAATACCACCAATAAGGCAAATGACATCACTTCAACCTGAAACAAGTTGTTACATACTTGAGAAGAAACAAAATACTAAAATTTCATGCGAAACTTTTAAAACCCTCTGAAAATCTATAAAAATAATGACGACGAAATTCCTCGGAACAGAAGTTCAGGAGTTCACAAAATGACTTTCGTTACTTGCCCATACGTATGTGGCGAAATTTACACTTACCACATCCCAATCACAAAATTGTGGTCACTCTGTCTCAAGCCTCGATAACTTGCCAAACACAATTGTGCGATAACTTTGCCGTCAAGCAGTGGTAGAGTAGATAAGTCATATGCGACGAAATATTTCCACTATGGATTTCGAATAAGTGGAATTTGCTCCGACGAAGAAGGCGGAATAAACGACCATCAGTGACCGCAGGTTTTTCGACGGTTCGTGATCAGTATGTAGCGCGTTTAAGTTGAGCCTTATGGTGAAAACAAATGGGAATTGAAGGGATATCAAGCAGAAATGGTCCATGATGCAGCAATAAGGATCATCTCATAAATATAAAGTGTGTAAACGAGTTTTCGCTATCGAGTTTTATGGAATTCGACGCAGTAAATCGGTATTAGCACATTAAGAAATATTCAAATGATAATGGATTATAACGTGAGCCAAATCTGGATATGTAGTAAATAAAAATGGTGTTTTGTTTTATTGGAGTATTCAATTGTTGAAATCAATGTAAAACTTAAGTATAAAGACAAAAATAAGATTTTCAACAAATTTGGAAAATTATGGAGGAAAAATTTTCATTATTTTTTTTATTATTTTTATTAATTGGATCGAGACAAAATGGATCCTTGAGCTGGTATATTACAGCTTACAGAGCTGTGCCGAGCACTAATGGAAAGTGCTCGTAGCACAAAGCACTAAGCCCTTTCGAAAAGTGCTCCGGAATCTCGAGCACTAAGCACTAATTTTTTACGAAATGCTCGCGATTACCAAGCACTTTCAAAAAGTAATTCGTTCACACGAGCACCGAGCACTAAGCACTTTTCAATATGAAACCTCGACTTTAAGACTTTTTCGGTCAATCGTCTGTAATTTTGGCATTTCGGTTTTTCGAAGACGGAAAACCATCCTAGGACCGACCATAATTTGGAAACCGAATAGAGCTTTTCTCCTTTGAGATTTATCGTGTTTACGACTGGACAGAATCGATTTTGACTACGGATTCTTCATTAGTGAGTCCATTCTCGGTTAAAAATTTCGAACTTACTGACCGACATTCGATCACATCCAAAATATAGTTTTCGCCATAAAAATATGCTGTCGAAATAATGGAAACATGAAGACATGGCTCAGAGAATGCATGGCCTACGGCGAACTCGTTTTTTCGCGCTTGTTATAAGGAATAGCTGTGTGCTAGGATTTTTAGCAAAAATTTTGTTTTACAAGTAATGGGTAGCTGACCCATTGCCCAAACCCCCAACCTGGAGGACCAGGTAATTTGTCGTCAAGGTTGTCTTCCTCTAGTCTTTGCTGAACCAACATCCGCCTACAAGACAGCAGCTTCGCCGTACCCTGGCAGGGGCCCTAACAGGGTGCTATCATCCGGGCCAGATGAACCCTGGTTTTTTAACGAGGTTGTTACTCCTCCCCCTCCTCCTTTCTCCTCTCTTTCGAGGAGACCCCAGGCTTGGGACTGGTATAGCGGATCTGTGTCTCGAGTTAAGGTGGGAGATAGGCTATCAGAGAGGTTCAGAACAACTAAAGGCCTTAGACAAGGATGTTGCCTATCCCCAACGCTGTTTAAAATATACCTGAATGAAGCCTTGAGGAAGTGGAGAAAAGCATGCAGGGGAATGGGGATACCACTGACCGAAGATACAACACTTTATACATTGCATTTTGCAGATGATCAGGTAGTGGTGGCTCAGGACGCAGAAGATCTGGGGTTTATGGCCAGAAGGCTCTTTAGGGAATATGAGGAATGGGGTTTGTCGGTCAACAGAGAGAAGACGCGGTATCTGTGTGTTGGCAGCAGCGGTGTTGAAGATCTCCAAGTAGATGAAAACATTCGTATAAGCTCTTGTAAGGAATACACCTACCTTGGAGCAAAAATAGATAAAGGAGGTCGAACGGAAAAAGAGATAGAAGATCGTATCGTGAAAGGGAGACAGGTCATCGGATGTCTGAATTCTATCCTATGGGCTAAAGAAATATCAAGAGAGCGGAAACACCAAATATATAATGCCATATTCAAAAGCATAGTGCTCTATGGCTGCGAGACGTGGCAAATGAATAAAAATCTGGAACGTCGTATTATGGCTCTCGAGATGGACTTCTGGCGTAGATCAGCTGGTAAGTCGAGATTGGAGCGAGTGAGAAACGAGGAAATAAGGGAGATTATGAAAGTGGAAAACACGATAGTCGATGAAGTGCAGAGAAGGCAATTAGTATGGTACGGCCATGTAGAAAGGATGCAGGAAGATCGAATTCCCAAAATGGTTCTAAGGTGGACGCCAGCGGAGAAAAGAAAAAGAGGAAGACCTAAACAAACATGGATTGGCGGAGTACACAAAGCAATGTCTGAACGGAACTTACAGCCAGGAGACTGGGAAGATAGAAGAGGATGGAAGCTGGGAATCGGAAGGCGTTGAACGCTAAAAAAAACCGATATATATATATATATATATAGGGAATAGCGTACGCTATCGTTTGTTTGGAGTTTGGTTTGCCTGTAATTTTCGAATTTTGAGCCGAAAACGGTCTCAAATGAGTAGGTGGAACCCACTGATCCGGTGTCAAAGTCGATTCTGTCCGGCCGGCCGTCCAACCGAGGAACCAATATCTGTCGAACGGAGCAAACTAGAGGCTTAAAAAATCCGAATGCCGCGGTTATGTTCGTTGATGGTCACAAGCGGCCCAACGGTTTCAGCGTTATAGCTATTTGAAATTTTGAGTTTATTTCCCTAATATTGAAACTTGGCACTTAGTTGGGGCATAATGACACGCAACTTCCTGCAAAATTTGTTGAGATCGTACCGTCAGTAAAATTGAAAAAATGTTTTTAACATTTTTTCAGAAAAAATTCCATTATCGGAAACAGTTCACTACATTTGAAAAAAATCTGCTTATACCTTGAACACCATATTTCATAGCAGTGTGCCAAATTTCATAATATGTTCATAATTCTCAGAGATAATGGGAAAATATATTTGGAGTAAATTTTGGATGGTTTTTCACTAAGTATCGTTATTTTTTTCGGAATAACTCAGAAAATACAATTTCAATCATTGTGAAACTTGGTAACTAGTTTGAAAATGGTGATTTGCAACTTAGTGCGGAATTTCGTGATGATTGTATCATTAGAGCAATCTAAAAAAAAATTTTTTTTCAAATATTCAATTCTGCGATCTTCTGATCATATTATCCCCACGATATTCCGCGTGAACCTTCAAGCTGTCATTTTTCAATCAAATATTGGATTTTAATTCGATCTCATCTGTATTTTTGAAATTTTTTTTTGTTTATCTTCCTGATTTAATATCGATGAAAATACTGTTTCAATGAGCTGACTTTTAGATTGATAGAACCGAAGATTGTAGATATCTAAATTGTATGACATTATATGGAAACATTGACATGACATTAACTGCTTCCGAGGTAAGAGAATAAGTTTTGAAATACTACAATGTGTTTATTCAATTACGTTTTTAACTGTTTTATGATTATGGAGCTTGAAGAAGCAACAAAATATTTGCGAAATGTCGCTTGAAGGATTGAATATATCTGTGGAATCATTGGGTGAGTGGTCACGAATTCAGCATACGTAATTGAGGCTTCACAAATATCGAGTCTCTAAGTTGTTTCTTTCGGAAGTTATGGTGTATAATATAGGCCGTTAGGCTTGTTAACGAAAGCTAAAGAGCAAATTTGTACGATTTTTTGATGATCGTTTAGTAAGATTGAAATAAAATTCAAAATTTTGTTTCCACAAATTTTATATTTGAATCATATCAATTCATCGAAGTACTGGATTCAATTCGATTTGATCTTAATTTTTGGAAATACTAGGAATATGAAATTCAGAATGGGTATACGTATTACGAAGGTATAAATCATGAATGGGATAAATCCGCCCAATGATTCCGTGGATATGTCGATTCAAAATTTTATATTCCCAATATTTCTCAAAAAACGTAGATAATAACGAATTGAAATCCAATACTTGACGTGTTTGACTCCCTGATGATGAATCCGTGATCCATATCGATGTTTGGCTGTTCGGCCGTCCGTAAACACGATTACTCTCCAAACGAAAAATCTAGAGCCCTGGAAAGTTGCAGGGTAGGTTCAGAGCCTAAATATCTCGGCAAAGTTCGTTTATAGGCATAATCGCTCGGGAAGTTACATTGTTATTGACGTGAGCATAATTATATAATTTTGTCCCATAACTCCTAAAATGGACAGCTTCGTGCCAAGTTTCGTGATGACCGTTTTATCAGGAGATCAAAAAACAATATTAATTTCTATTCATCCCATCATATCAATGTGGAGATTGGTCATCTACTATAAATGACTTAAATCACTCATCCAGGATTCAGTTAAGCTCAAGAAACATATTTTTCTTGAATATTCTAATTTTGCGATACTCTCGGAATTTTACACGTACCTGCACGCAATCATACTACATCAAAGAATGCAAAATATCATTTCAATCAGATCATTAGGTTCGAAATTATAGAGAAAATAAATAATCAAATTTTAAATGTGAACCGAAATGTGTGACATACGAATACGAAAATTTGATAAGTTTAATCCACGTGACTGCACGTCAGTGGATTTCTTGAGATTTTCCAACAGTCTTCAGAAAGGAATTCTAATATCTTCATGATCGAGATAGAATACGAATTATTGTATCTCGATATTCCCAGCTGAAAGCTCACGCTTCGACACTTCGACTCTGAAAGCATTTTATTATTTTCATATAATAAAAGCAAAAAACTAAACTTAAACACATATATCACGAATGTGTCGAATTAGGATCCTCGTATTCCTTGTCGAATATCTCCAAACACCAGAGACAACCGATATATTAGTTCTCTTTGTATTCTCCAATCACGCGATTGCCCGACATTTTCCTGTTTCGACAAGTCTATGAAGGGCTTAGTGCTTAGTAATCCCGAAAAGTGCTTCGAAGCACTAAGGTGCTCGGGAGCACTTTGCGGTGCTCGGGAGCACTAAGGTGCTTGGGAGCACTTTCCGGTGCTCGGGAGCACTTTGCGGTGCTTAGGAGCACTTTTTCGAATTATTAAGCACTAAGCCTTCTCAAAAAATTCTCGAAGCACCAAGCACTAAGCACCGGCTTAATAAAGTGCTTGGGAGCACAGTGCTTAGGAGCACAAAAGTGCTTCGAGTGCTTTCACGAGCACTAAGCACAAGGCTTCGGCACAGCTCTGACAGCTTATAACGAAGGATTACATCAGTTCTTTTTGAGATAACAAGGAACCAACCTCGAATCTTGTTATTGATTACTCTGAAACCGAGCGGTCGAGTTAGATCATTAACGTCTCAACAAATATACTTTGGGTTCAATACACAATTGATGATTTTGAGGCTTTAGGTTTTCCTTTTCGAACAACGGATTTTCCTTCAGTGTGTCCAACTTAGACGCTCGAAAATATTTACGGCAAAAAATTCAGAAATAACAGAGATTTTTGCGAAACAAAAACGCACTTTTTCCGAAACAAACTCGTTGGTTCATAGTAGACTGTGGTACATTGAATTCGCTTATGTTCGTCTGATTCATAGGTATTTCGTGAAATTGCCCCTTTTCACGGAAATACGAAAACATTGAGTTTTTGCACCTATCGGTATCCTGCTAAAAATAGGAGAGTACATATTGACAATGTAACATTAATAATTCATCAAAAGCATTACAAATTTAAATGAGCTCAATGATATTCGAACGAGAAACCTAAAGCAACTCAATCATAAATCAAATAATCGAGTTTTCATTGATTCTATAAAATATTGTGTCCAAATATGTGAAGCAGCAGGTTTAACCGTTAAAATTCAGAGTTTCAAAAATGTGGAATATTCGTGGATAGTGGCTTTTGAAATGTTCGGTTTTTGAACAACTGTGGATAAAGCTCCGTACAACGCTAGTATCTTAAAAAAATATATCTGCAGTTTACCCACCTTCTTGAAGAAACCTCTCTGATATTCGATTCTTACGCGAAGAATCTATGGAATGGAATCGACCTATTTTTTCCTTAAATCAAGTAACCCACTCGAAATTATTTCCCTTTTCACAGATCCCAGTATGTTAATTAACTGCAGAGCCAGAACACAGAAGCGTCTCATCTAACTTATAATAATGTACGAGTAACATAGGCCCTATAAGATCCTTTCGGCCCGAAAGGATTCACTCGATGTTCTCTGACAAGTCTATCAATGAAGAAATGTATGTGTAATGAATTCGAATAAAATTAATTATTTTCAGGAACCATCACTAGTGCCTTCTTCTGGGGTTTCCTTTTCGACACGTTTGGGAGAAGAAAACTGCTTATGATAGGCTATTTTCTCGATGCTTTCATAGTTTTACTCAGCGCATTCTCTCCAAATAAGCATTTTCTGATGTTGATGAAGTTCTTTGGCGGGTTTATGTGAGTATCAACAATAAACAATTGGGTAGTGTCAGCTTGCGTAACATGGCCACAACTGCTATTGGACCTTTTGGGGAGGATAAATAACCCAATTAGTGAGGAAGAGAGTATTATGTTTTGCGAATTTGAGTAATTGCGATTAGTTTTAAGATCGAACAATACCTCGAATATAACGGGATGACTTTTGGAGGCCAGAGTTTGATTTTCAACAAATGTTTTTGGTGTGAATGTTGTCACGTTTTCATATTCAAAAATTTTCGGGAAAACAAAACGGAAATAGAGAGGAAAATGAAAAAAAACTTATACTTCGCATTGTCACAAAAGAATTAAGAACATCCTTAAAAAAATATAAATATGAATATTCACTGACGCCTTCAGAACGGCACCCCGTTTTCTCCTTTAAACGTCGAAATTTCTCCCAATTCTAAGATTTCACGCGGCTATGTGCAACGTTATAAAGATGTACACCGCGATGCAGGTGCCTGACCTTGGGATAATAACGAGGTTTAATTAAATTTGTATGTGTCTGTGTTGGCTAGTTGTTATTCAACATCACTTTTAAGTTACAGGCAATGTCGATGGTATTAAGGGCCGGTATTATAAAACTTAACTTTAACTTTAACTGACAGTTTTGACAGGTATGTCCTGACAAAACTGTCAAAAGTGTCAGTTGAAGTTGAAGATAACTTCCACTTGAGTTTTATAATACTGGCCCTTTGAGTTATATCAGATAGAAGACGATGAGATATGTCCTCACTCGTTCAACTTCAAGTAGGTCAGGTTTTCTTGGGGCATTTTTAGTGTAGCGAATATCATTATGCAAGGGTTCATCCTATTTTGTTGCGAAAATGCCTTCCAGCCCAGTTTTTCCGAAAGTGAATAAACGGTTGGCTCAACAATCGGACTCCTAGTCCTATTTTCTAGGAACTTCTTATATGCGAGTTCCTGAATTATTGAAATTTGCCATTTTCTTTCAAAATATTTGAAACTTCAAGTTTATTTGAAGGCGCACTTTGGAACTAATGCTGAGTAGAAACATTAAAAATGAAAAAAATTCTTTTATTGCATGTTACATTAAAATCAGTATTGCAACGAGTAACTTAAGCGTTCTTGTTGATAACATCACATTTTCCAATGGAATACAAACTATATTACAAATGTTTTTCGTTACTCATATGATGCAGTGGGAATGTGCCAATCTCTGACCAGGATTAAATCATACAGAGCATTCGATTTTTCAGCTCTCACATCTGTGAAATCATCCCTATACAGATCTTATACCAGTCGAACAGTATCTCAACAATGATCATGAGAGTTGGTATATTCGAGAAGAAAAACTTTACAGATTCTTAGATGGGCTAATAATATAATTGTACGAAAAACATGTACCTATACATTTTCACTTTAAAAAAAACTTCAAAAATGCTCAGCCTATGAGAAATAAGTCAATTTTACTCCAAAGCAGATTTTTAAGACTCTCAAACATGATGGACCATACAGTGTTGACCTCAGTCTACTGAACCATTCAATTTAGTTGATAAAAATATGTTTTCAGGATAAATGGACCCTATGCCGCCGCACCAACTTATCTCTCTGAGCTGCATGTTGCCAAATATCGCTCGAGAATGCCCCTCATTCTGGGAGTAGGAATGTCTCTGGGGAGTATGTTCCTTCCATTACTAGCTGCGATGATTCTCCCTTTGAATTTTCGAATTCTCTTGTTCAATAGCATAGGTAAATATTCCCAAAGAAAATTTTCAGGAACTACGACTGGTGGCAACTACAATTGAGCGTTAGTAGCTTGCACAAAAAACGTTCGATAGTTATCTTAGATTGGAGCAGACACGAAGATTACGTTCGAACGATAAGCCGAAACAGTCTGATTATACGGTTGCGACTAGTCGTTCGTACTGATCGGTGCAATAGATTAAGATTAAAAAGACAACAACAAATGTTCGTTAAAATCTTTCCAACTTTAGTTTAAGGTTGTAGATCTCCCGATGGAGAAACGTGAATTCTGAAAATGGACAAAAATCACCTAAATATTTTCGTCCGCCCATCTACAACCAAAGTGTTTTTGGATATGAAATATCTATGAAGTAGATTTATGAATTTTTTTTTTATTTCAGCCTTCCATTCGTGGGGATTATATCTTTTAATTAATGCTCTCCCTGCATTGCTGAGTGGAATCTGTTTCGTATTCCTTCCTGAAAGTCCCAAGTTTCTGATGTCAACAGGTAGGAACCGGGAGGCTCTGAAGGTTTTCCAAAGGATGTATAGCCTTAACACCGGAAATTCAGCTGGAATGTTCCCTGTAAGTTTACAGCTCGAACGGAGTTAGGAGACTAAAATCTTAAAGCAAGAAGCCATTATTATGATAAGAGGCCAAATAACAACGTGAAAAATTGCAGACGAATGTTGTTTAAGATATATTGGGCATATTGTCAGAATGTAAACATTCTCACGAATTCAATGAAATCAACTTACAGGGTGACCCATCAAAAGTTTGATTTTGGGTGACTCATGTCACAATTGTGAAAGTTTTCGGGTCTATTTTGTTGTGTGAAATGAAATACATTATAACGCGCTCGTTTTGGCGCTAAAATAATGGTTAACATTGGTGAACTGCAGCTACAGAAATATTTGCGATATTCTACGTATGAACCTTCGAAAAAACATAACTTCTTATGTTATCAATGAGCAATTCGATGTTCTATTTGTTTGGAGAATAATTTCTGATGGAGATAATGCACAAGAACTGACTACGACAAAGATGAGTGGAACAACGAGATTCATCCTGACGAACATAATTTTATACTCATCACGTAAACCTTACGTTATCCATCTTTTTTGGATGTTTCTAAAGTGGAATTCCGAATGGACAAATATATGGAATTATTAGGTGGAGTTAACTTACCCATAAATTCGACCTTTCGTAATTGAACTTGTTCAACAAATATTGATTCTTCAAATGCAATCGCATCGTGTTTCCGATGAGCCATTAGGCCTAAATTAAAAGCACAATAACTCCCAAAACAAATGAATTAAGAGACTTCATATTTTCTGAGCAAGTTTAGAGTATAATTAGAAAGGTAGAGTTCGTAAATGGGTAAAATCCACCCAAGTATTACGTAGATATAACTCTTCAAAATTTTGTTGTTTCAATATTTTTGAAGAATACAGATGTGATCTAGTGTATAACTAGTACTTGGTTGAACAATTGAAAATTATGGTTATGCCAAATATCTGGATGGAATGGGTTCGATTCTGAACGCGTAGGAGCTCCTGACTTTACGTTACTACTTTTCTTGAATTTCCAATCTGAATATTTGAAGTACACATTTCGGATCGTATTTTCATGTATGTACCAACTTTGTTGCAGATGCTTCTGTTACCTCTAGTCCAGTGAAAATCCGATACTATAATAACTAGTGATGTTGATACATTTTTAAGTTGTTCCGATGATTACTATATGGCCAGTTCAGTATGAAGTGATTATTTGTTATCTGTTTGAATTTGAATTCGGTTCAAGATAGAATCCATAAATGAATCAACAACGCCAATGATATGTTAAAAGAGGACGAGTCTAATTATTCTTTTGGTTTGCTTGATAGTTCTATATATTTATTCGTCACTGTGAATGAAAGATACACGCTTCGTTCGCGGGCGTCATCCAGAAATAGTAAATCACTCCATACATATGAGTTTTAGAGAACACCGTTCGTGAATAGTATATTTCTTTGCTATTTATCCTCACAATTCTGGTCAATTGTTCAAATCTGTATTCGATCGATTTTGCAGTTGTCGTATCGTGGATAAAATTCCAAATTCCTTATATTCCCAGCTGAAGAGATGACAGTTCAAACAAATTCATAGTACCCAGCAAACATAGATACATATCATAAATATAACATACACATTGCGATGTTCTATGTTATATAGCAATGTAATATACCTGCTCCATCATGATACCACTTTACGACCGCTCTATGCCCGCCTTTCGTTACATAGCATGTATCAAACTTGCCATGTTTCATATACAGTTCATAATATTCATATGGACCTTACATGTTACATTGAGAGAATATTACTGGTATATTACATCTGATATGTTTCCTTCTGTTACATTTATATAACTGATATGTTTCTATCATATAACATTCATATAGTTCATACTTACCTTTTATATATCATATATGTAGCTGATACATTTCTGTTGTGTATCTTATACAGAAGGGACAAATTGTTTGAAATGATACGAAGAATGTTATACTGGGCATATATTATGTAATATAGATATAACTATATGCAGGGTGGCACTTTTTTTATAGCATAATCAGTTGAATGAGCGTTCAATTCCAGGACTAAAACTTCATATGAAAATGAACTCTCATCATAAAAGATATGGATAATCAATTTCTAATTTTCTAGGTGAATCTGGAAAAATCTGCAAATATCTTTCTTGTGATGAATTTACATACCTATTCATATTATGTTTCCGTCCTGAAATCAAACACTCTTTCAACTGTTCCAAAGACCAAGAGGCCATTCTGTACAAAATTATATTTATACAATTTAATATATGCTCCATAGAGAATTCTTCATGTCACTCAAAACAATATAATATTAATTTAATATTTATTTACATATCATTGACCATGAGGGAAAAAGTGAGTAATCGGAAATAAAAAATTTCAATATAGTGCCTTCACATAATTACATTCAATGTGATTAGTTTCATTTGTTCGACTACTTTGATGATTGTTTGAAACTGAAATGTAGCGGAGATTTTTCTTTGTAACTAGCCAATATTAATTAGTACATAACAAGATATATCTCTCTTATGAATTCCGTCAAAAGAGATATTTAAAAATAAATGATGAAAAAGTTGCATTGGAAATCTAATAGGTTTGTTTCAACACTCAGTTATGTTACTGACTTGAACTCATTCAGAACTGAATCAATTCGCACGTCTGCGCTCATCCTAGTTCGGAACTAATCCTGAATACATAGTTCGAAAGTCTTTGGAACGAATCATTCTTAGAAATACCCTTGTTATAGCCTGAAGGCTGTTTGCCTCCCGAAAAATTCAGCCCGTCTCTGCCAGATGTGGTTTTACTGCCCCTTGCTGCATTCGAATGGCATGTAACAGCTGACCGTTTTAATTCGTCCTCTCAGTTCTTGCCTATAACCAAGAACTGAATTCACCGTTCTAGGACCGAGCTGACCACAATTCATTTCACGTTGGAACACTTGGTTCGGAATTCCAGATTCAGTTCGAACACCGTTGGAACTCTAATTCCGATATGCGCACACTCCGCCTGATTCAGATACAGATCATGTAATTTTGAATTGGTATATCTACAGAATAGACAGGCGGATTTACCCCAAACCTTAGGCCTCAGGCATCTTCAAAATATAAAATAGTAAGGAACGGGAATTTGGTATAATGTTGTGAAATAGCTTCTCAATGAAGTACTCGACTTCAATCAGATCCTATCTGTTTTTTCAGAAATATTGGGCGAATGGAATTCTGAATGTGAAATCATTTGGAGTGAATTATAACAAATCGCGATTTCAGCCTTTGTGATTGAAATCCAAAGACACTTCATAATTATCACATCTTCAGGTAGATCCTTCTGTAAGTTTCTAAACACGGTTAACGGAAAGGCCGTCTGTGAACACTTTACCCTACGAAAGAAACGACTCGATATTTGTAGAGTAGGTTATGCCCGTACGCATAGTCCGATCTAGGATTCCTACTCGAGAAATACATGGATAATGGTAAAGTCTAGGATGTTTTCACGTTTTCATGTTAGTCGCACTGAAAACTTATCTGTTCAAGGTGTCAAAGAAGCCGCTCCATAAAACGAACCGTAATTTCGTTATAAAAAATGCCGACAGAGTGCCTACTAGCATGAGGATCATCAAGAGCAGGGCCACTTCATATTAGGTTCTGCAGTTACTATAATGAAATCGTAAAAAATCATCTTTATGCCCTGAGAGCCATCTGTTTATCGAGAATAATTTGAGCAACTTCAATAATATTTTTCGTAGCTTCGAACACTTTAGATGAGTTGAATTTTCAAATGGTGGGTTCTTTGAAATTGTCGCGTAAAACAGCTATGTGAACCTGGCAATTGACCTTGAAATTTTCTCGTGAAAATTTTGTGATCGATTGTACCCGGTAGGTACCCGATTGTACCACAAAAATTTTCGTTTGTACCCCTAACGTTTTCTCTACACAGCCATTATAACTTTTGCACCCAACGGCACCCAAAAAAAAAAAATCGAAATTTCCTCATGAAAACTTGGTGAAGGATTGTACCAGGTAGGTACCCGATTGTACCACTTTTATTTTTGCTGAAATCCCCATGGTTTTTTTTTATACATCAATTCGAAATTTTTTTTTCTCTTCAACTCGTGATTGGCCGATAATTGATGAAATTTTTGTATGAAAATTCTGTGGTCGATTGTACCCGGTAGGTACTCGATTGTACCACAAAAATTTTCGTTTGTACCCCTAGCGTTTTTTTTATACAGCCATTATAACTTTTGCACCCACCGGCACCCCAAAAAAAAAAAATCGAAATTTCTTCATGAAAACTTGGTGAAGGATTGTACCAGGTAGGTACCCGATTGTACCACATTTATTTTTGCTGAAATCCCCATGGTTTTTTCTACACATCAATTCAAAATTTTTTTTTCTCTTCAACTCGTGATTGGCCGATAATTGATGGAATTTTTGTGTGAAAATTCTGTGGTCGATTGTACCTGGTAGGTACTCGATTGTACCACAAAAATTTTCGTTTGTACCCCTAGCGTTTTTTTTATACGGCCATTATAACTTTTGAACCTACCGGCACCCCCAAAAAAAAAATCGAAATTTCTTCATGAAAACTTGGTGAAGGATTGTACCAGGTAGGTACCCGATTGTACCACATTTATTTCTGCTGGAATCCTCATGGTTTTTTCTACACATCAATTCGAAATTTTTTTTTCTCTTCAACTCGTGATTGGCCGATAATTGATGGAATTTTTGTATGAAAATTCTGTGGTCGATTGTACCTGGTAGGTACTCGATTGTACCACAAAAATTTTCGTTTTTACCCCTAGCGTTTTTTTTATACAGCCATTATAACTTTTGAACCCACCGGCACCCCAAAAAAAAAAAATCGAAATTTCTTCATGAAAACTTGGTGAAGGATTGTACCAGGTAGGTACCCGATTGTATCACATTTATTTTTGCTGAAATCCCCATGGTTTTTTCTACACATCAATTCGAAATTTTTTTTTCTCTTCAACTCGTGATTGGCCTATAATTGATGGAATTTTTGTATGAAAATTCTGTGATCGATTGTACCCGGTAGGTACCCGATTGTACCACAAAAATTTTCGTTTGTACCCCTAACGTTTTCTCTACACAGCCATTATAACTTTTGCACCCAACGGCACCCAAAAAAAAATTCGAAATTTCCTCATGAAAACTTGGTGAAGGATTGTACCAGGTAGGTACCCGATTGTACCACATTTATTTTTGCTGAAATCCCCATGGTTTTTTCTACACATCAATTCGAAATTTTTTCTTTCTCTTCAACTCGTGATTGGCCTATAATTGATGGAATTTTTGTATGAAAATTCTGTGGTCGATTGTACCCGGTAGGTACCCGATTGTACCACAAAAATTTTCGTTTGTACTCCTAACGTTTTCTCTACACAGCCATTATAACTTTTGCACCCAACGGCACCCAAAAAAAAAATTCGAAATTTCCTCATGAAAACTTGGTGAAGGATTGCACCCGGTAGGTACCCGATTGTACCACAAAAATTTTCGTTTGTACCCCTAACGTTTTCTCTACACAGCCATTATAACTTTTGCACCCAACGGTACCCAAAAAAAAAATTCGAAATTTCCTCATGAAAACTTGGTGAAGGATTGTACCAGGTAGGTACCCGATTGTACCACTTTTATTTTTGCTGAAATCCCCATGGTTTTTTTTATAAATCAATTCGAAATTTTTTTTCCTCTTCAACTCGTGATTGGCCGATAATTGATGGAATTTTTGTATGAAAATTCTGTGGTCGATTGTACCCGGTAGGTACTCGATTGTACCACAAAAATTTTCGTTTGTACCCCTAGCGTTTTTTTTATACAGCCATTATAACTTTTGAACCCACCGGCACCCCAAAAAAAAAATCGAAATTTCTTCATGAAAACTTGGTGAAGGATTGTACCAGGTAGGTACCCGATTGTACCTCATTTATTTTCGCTGAAATCCCCATGGTTTTTTCTACACATCAATTCGAAATTTTTTTTTCTCTTCAACTCGTGATTGGCCGATAATTGATGGAATTTTTGTATGAAAATTCTGTGGTCGATTGTACCCGGTAGGTACTCGATTGTACCACAAAAATTTTCGTTTGTACCCCTAGCGTTTTTTTTATACAGCCATTATAACTTTTGAACCCACCGGCACCCCAAAAAAAAAAAATCGAAATTTCTTCATGAAAACTTGGTGAAGGATTGTACCAGGTAGGTACCCGATTGTACCACATTTATTTTTGCTGAAATCCTCATGGTTTTTTCTACACATCAATTCGAAATTTTTTTTTCTCTTCAACTCGTGATTGGCCGATAATTGATGGAATTTTTGTATGAAAATTCTGTGGTCGATAGTATCCGGTAGGTACTCGATTGTACCACAAAAATGTTCGTTTGTACCCCTAACGTTTTCTTTATACAACCATTATAACTTTTGAACCCACCGACACCCAAAAAAAATTGCAATTTAAATGAAAATGTTTGCTTCCAGATTTTGTGATGGGACATAAATTTAAAATTTTCATTTTGTTTGTTCTATACAGTAATTATTAATTCTGTACTTGTCGGCAGCTGAAAAAATCGGAATTTCTCCGTCAAAATTTGGTTTAGATTTGTACCGAGTAGGTACCTAGGTAGGCGAATATCCACCTCATTTCAGTTCAAACTTTCAGATTCGTGCTACACAGCGATTCGATTTTTTGTTTCATTCTCATAGGAGCTTGCAAATATGGAAAGAATATTCCATATCTTATAAAAAAAACATCATTCAATGGATGATATCAAGATTACATCCAGCCCAATGGGAAATTTATCTGTCGCTCATAGGAATCATAAGCACAGAATAGAGAAGTATTATAATATAATATATTAATACTTCTCTATTCTGTGTCATAAGTTCGTGTTCTTCCTTGAGAATCGTATGATGGATTATAATTACCTTATGGATGCTTGATTGTATTATTTCTTTTTATAGCTCCTATGTGAATGGAACAAAAAAATCGAATCGCTGTGTGGCACAAATATGGAAGTTTGAACTGAAATGAGGTGGATATTCGCCTACATAGGTACCTACTCTGTACAAATCTAAACCAAATTTTGACGGAGAAATTCCGATTTTTTTCAGCTGCCGACAAGTACAGAATTCATAATTACTGTATAGAACAAACAATATGAAAAATTTAAATTTATGTCCGATCACAAAATTTGGAAGCAAACATTTTCATTTAAATTGCAAGAAAACGTACGGGGTACGAACGAAAATTTTTGTGGTATAATCGGGTACCTACCAGGTGAAATCGACCACAGAATGTTCACACCTAAATTCCATCGATTATCTGCCAATCACGGGTTGAAGAGAAAACAATTTTCGAATTGATGTGTACGAAAAACCATGAGGGTTTCAGCAAAAATGGAGATTATACACTCGGGTACCTACATGGCTCAATACTTCACCAAGTTTTCATGAAATAATCAAAAAAAAATTTTTTGGGTATCGGTGGGTTCAAAAGTTATAATGGCAGTATAAAAAAAACGTTAGGGGTACAAACAGAATATTTTTGAGGTACAATCGGGTACCTACCGGGTACAATCGACCACAGAATTTTCACACAAAAATTCCATCGATTATCGGCCAATCACGAGTTGAAGAAAAAAAAATTTCGAATTGATGTACAAAAAAAAACCATGGGGATTTCAGCGAAAATAAATGTGGTACAACCAGGTACCTACCTGGTAAAATCCTTCACCAAGTTTTCATGCGGAAATTTCGAATTTTTTTTTTTGGGTGCCGGTGGGTTCAAAAGTTATAATGGTTGTATAGAGAAAACGTTAGGGGTACAAACGAAAATTTTTGTGGTACAATCGAGTACCTACCGGATACTATCGACCACAGAATTTTCATACAAAAATTCCATCAATTATCGGCCAATCACGAGTTGAGGAGAAAAAAAAATTTCGAATTGATGTGTAAAAAAACCATGGGGATTTCAGCAAAAATAAAAGTGGTACAAATTTTCATGCGTAAATTTCGAACTTTTTTTTTTGGGTGCCGGTGCGTTCAAAAGTTATAATGGTTGTATAGAGAAAACGTTAGGGGTACAAACGAAAATATTTGTGGTACAATCGAGTACCTACCAGGTACAATCGACCACAGAATTTTCATACAAAAATTCCATCAATTATCGGCCAATCACGAGTTGAAGAGAAAAAAAAATTTCGAATTGATGTGTAGAAAAAACACTGGGGATTTCAGCAAAAATAAATAAGTTACAATCGGGTACCTACCTGGTACAATCCTTCACCAAGTTTTCATGAAGAAATTTCGATTTTTTTTTTGGGGTGCCGGTGGGTTCAAAAGTTATAATGGCTGTATAAAAAAAACGCTAGGGGTACAAACGAAAATTTTTGTGGTACAATCGAGTACCTACCAGGTACAATCGACCACAGAATTTTCGTACAAAAATTCCATCAATTATCGGCCAATCACGAGTTGAAGAGAAAAAAAAATTTCGAATTGATGTGTAGAAAAAACCATGGGGATTTCAGCAAAAATAAAAGTGGTACAATCGGGTACCTACCTGGTACAATCCTTCACCAAGTTTTCATGAGGAAATTTCGAATTTTTTTTTTTGGGTGCCGTTGGGTGCAAAAGTTATAATGGCTGTGTAGAGAAAACGTTAGGGGTACAAACGAAAATTTTTGTGGTACAATCGGGTACCTACCGGGTACAATCGATCACAAAATTTTCACGAGAAAATTACAAGGTCAATTGCCAGGTTCATATAGGATGGACGCGTCGACTTAAGGCTTAAGGCGTTCTCAAGTACGGAGTATCGACTATGCGTACGGCATTAGTTGCTTGATTACGCATTTGAGCATAGGTGAAATTCACTCGATGATTCCCTAGATAAAGGTACCCACTTTCATTTTCCTAACATTGCATTGAAATTTAGAACTTCATTGAAAAATGATGAGCTCGAGGTTCGTGAGGAATTCTATGAGTGCCATATGAAAAGAAAATCCACAAGCCGTTCCATCAGAAAGTAAAGCTCCGGCTCAATACATCTGTAAGTTAGACCGTATGGGCAATAAATTGGAACAAAAGCTCAAGAGCATTTCCTTCTACTTCTTGGCTGCAATTACTTTATTGTACATTTGTTTTTCAAATGTCTGATGTGCATCGAAAACTATAAATGAGATATAAATGGAATCTATTCAAACAATCAATATTTTTGTTACATAAATATCAGCACAATAAATAATACAATTCAGATCGATAAAGAGCAAGCGTGGTGATACCCGCTCTTTCAAGTATACCTGCTAAATATAATTTCGCTTGCATTTCTATTTTATCGATATCAAATGAAAACTCATTCAAAATTCAAATCAACATACTGATAGGGATCTTTATTTTTTTTCCCCTATAACTAAATCCACAAAGAAATTTTAAGAGTAACGTAAGCTTTCATTTTAAATATAATGAACATTTGAAAAATAATAAAATTGAAGGAAAAAGATATACCTTTCGTTGGGACCAAAAATGCAATTCCGGATGTTGTTGGACTTCTATGGCTTGCTTTAAGCGATCCTAGTATTCTGTAATTTTTGATATTTCAAGATGTTGGGTTAAGTCAATCAGCCCTAAATAGGGTATAATAATGATAATGATTTGTATTAATCCTTCAAGACATGCGGAGAACATGTCAAAAAAAAAACAAAAAGTGTCTACATTCGAAAACTTCTTACAGTAACACGAATTTACAGTGTAAAAGGACTTCCTCAATAAAAAGTACTTAACTGCTTTCTTGAGCCGACTGATATTTAATGATTGTATACTTCAAGGAAGATTTTTGAAGAGTTTGCCACTCTGATGTGGCAGAGACTTTTCAAACCTGGAGGTTCCGTGTAAGGAAAATTCTTTTTTTTTCCATATTTCTTGTATTGTGAGAATAATTGTTTAATGGTTTCTCAATACTATTTTCATTCTGCTGCACATATACAAGGCTTCTCAAAATAAATACTTCCGACGTCTAAGAAATCACCCCATAATAAAATATCATATGTTAGATGACTATATACCAAACTACAGGGTCTTTCACGAGGAACCTCACCCATATTTATACGGGAAACTACTGAACGTATTTTCATGAAATTCAGCACTTATAAGTATTTCACGATGCTGATGAAATCTAAAGTATTTTCAAGGCATGAGCACCTCCGGTTTTTCCGGAAATGACTTCAACTTCCGTTTTTCAAATCAGAACACCATTTTTTTATTGCAGAAATATATTCCTTAGAAAATTTAAATTTATTTTGATGTAACATTTTTCAGTTTTGGTTGGAAAATTCTCTCTGAGCGGGAAAATTCGAAAAAAAAATCTAAAATAGAGCTCCGCTGAAACAAGAATAACTTCGAGGTTTTTGGATGGAAAATTTTCATTTTCAGGATTTTTCAAGATGTAAGATTAATGTATCTACTTTGAAAATCGAAATCGCGATTCAAGATACAGGGGGTGAAAAAATCGCTTTCAAAGTTAGGGATGACAAAATCGTGAAAAATCAATTTTTTCAAATTAGAACCCCATTTTTTTATGGCAGATATTGAATCTACGTTAAAAAATAATGTGAGTGTATGCATCACACCCTTGCCCTTAAGTGGATATTTTCTGAGTTATTCACAAAAAACTGTTTTTCGTCTTGAATTTTCAGCTATTTCTTTTCCCTTCACGCCAAAAAGATGACATTTTCAGGAACTGTTACTCAAACCATGTTTTAGATTTTACTACCCTAATATGCAAGAGAAAAAGTTACAGGTTGTTCCTAAATAGATGGCGAATTTGGATTCGAATTTGTATCGGAAACTTCTTTATTTCAACTAATCGGCCATCGGTATTCTCTCCAGTGATAAATAAATAATTACTTATGAACCATATGCAAAAACTTACCATGTTTTACATTATTTTTTTTTTATGATAGATATCATTAATTACATCTGCCAAATTCCTCTTTATTCAGTAGCATTTTGTGTTTACTATTAATTTGGTGATAATTCGTATTAAGTTATAAAATCGATCACTATGCCTAATTTTACCAATGAAGATTATTTAAATCTCATTCTACTTCATGGAAAATGTAATAAAGTTGTAGATAGAACGATTCGACTGTTCATTGAGAGGTTTCCTGACCGACCCAGACCAACGAGAGATACCATTAACAGAACCATGACAAACTTGAGAAATGTCGGATCTTTCGTTAAGAAAACTACACACAGAGAAAAAAGTGTAGTAGAAGATGAGAACAACGAAATTACAGTTCTTGCATATTTTCGTGTGAATCCTCAAAATTATCTCAAAGATGCCGAGATTGATCTGGGATTATCTCAATCGAGTGTTTGGAGAATATTAAAAAAACATAAAATGCACCCATATAAATTCAATAGGGTACAGCATTTGAAGGAAACTGATTTCGTCAGGAGAACAGAGTTTTGCGAAGCTATGATGATTCGATTTCAAGAGAATGAAAACTTTTTGGACTGTATAATTTGGACAGATGAATCTAAATTCACAAAGAATGGTTCTTTCAATAGGCATAACAGTCATTATTGGGATGAAGAGAACAACCACCACTTCAGACAATGGAACTTTCAAGAGACCTGGAGTTTCAATGTTTTTTGCGCCATCAAAAATAATGCAATTCTCGATGTTCACATTTATGATGGGACTTTAACTGGTAAGATAGAACACTACACATGTTTGCATTATTTAAAGAATGTTCTCCCTTAGGAGATAGATATTCTGACATATTGACTCAAATAATTGAGCCGCTAGTACAGAACCATAATGACTTATGGTATCAACAAGATGGCGCGCCTCCACACAATTCACTCAATGTGTCAAATATCCTCTACAGGCTATTTGAAGATCGATGGTTGGCGAACAATGGTCCACATCTTTGGCCACCACGTTCTCCCGATTTAACTCCTTTAGACTATAATGTTTGGGGTAGGATAAAAAATATTGTCTACTCAACTCCCCTGACTGATAAAGAGGACTGCATAGAACGAGTCAGAAATGCGTTCAGGTTTGTTTAGATTTTTAGATTCATAGTTTTGAAACTCAATTTGGTTTTTAAACACTTTTGCAGATCTCTTCCTCCCGATGAAATAAGAAGAGCAACGCACGAAGCATTCCTGAGACGTATAAATAAATGTCTAGAAATTAACGGTCAAAACTTTGAGCATCTTCTCTAGTTATAACTGCGAGAGTTTGCCATGGTTCTCCTAATAGTAACTTGAAGTCGGTTTCAAGAATGGGTGAAAAATCTACAGCATGGTTCAAATAACAGTTCCTGAAAATTTCATCTTTTTGGCGTGAAGGGAAAAGAAATAGCTGAAAATTCAAGACGAAAAACAGTTTTTTGTGAATAACTCAGAAAATATCCACTTTAGGGCAAGGGTATGATGCATACACTCACATTATTTTTTAACGTAGATTCAATATCTGCCATAAAAAAATGAGGTTCTAATTTGAAAAAATTGATTTTTCACGATTTTGTCATCCCTAAGTTTGAAAGCGATTTTTTCACCCCCTGTATCATGAATCGCGATTTCGATTTTAAAAGTGGTTACATCAATCTTACATCTTGAAAAATCCCAAACATGAAAATTTTTCATTCAAAAACCTCGAAGTTATTCTTGTTTCAGCGGAGCTCTATTTTCGATTTTTTTTTCGAATTTTCCCGCTCAGAGAGAATTTTCCAACCAAAACTGAAAAATGTTACATCAAAATAAATTGAAATTTTCTAAGGTATCTATTTCTGCAATAAAAAAATGGTGTTCTAATTCGAAAAACGGAAGTTGACGTCATTTCCGGAAAAACCGGAGCTGCTCATGCCTTGAAAATATTTTAGTTTTCATCAGCATTGTGAAATACTTATAAGTGCTGAATTTCATGAAAATACGTTCAGTTGAGAGACCTCAAAGGAAGTGTTTCCTTAACTCAAATAATTATGTGCATAGAGCGATTGAGCATTTCACAAAAAGCTCCTATATTTGTGGATTGCACCTCGGGTGCAAACTTCAGAATTGAGATACTAATAAAAGTATGTGTTCTGCTAGTATAATTTATTTTCTAACTTTTATCGTATAAATAAAATTTATTCATTGTTTTCAGATAAAGAGTTTAGTCCAAGAAACAATCGAAAAGGAGAATTCCAAGGAGAAAACGAGCTTTGCTGAAAATGTGAAGGATGGCTGTAGTCGCATCCGACCATTATTCAGTTATCCTCATTTACCACTACTCCTTCTCGTTTGTAGTTTACAAGGATTGCAGCTTATGAGGTGAGATACTTCAGATGACTATCAGTTACTGCTGCATAAAATTGGCTAATCAAAAAATTTCAGCATTGCATCAAACAAAGAGACAGTATGGAATTTTTCACAAACCATCTCGAAATTCTTGTAAGATAAATTATAAGTGCAACGGCATATAACCCGTAGTGGAATTTTCCACGGACAGTACTTATATATCTGTCCAAATAATCTTACTTTCAAGATTGTCGAAGGTGCTTCATTCTGAAGTTTTGAATCAAAAGCAAAATCCGAAAATATACCGATGAACTATTGTCACCGAAACAAGCGCGTAAAAATGTTAATTAGCAGAGTGAGACATGTAAAACTAAAACCGAATCTGATCATGTATAATTATCATGAAGGACATTGACACATACATAAATTTTTTTAGTTTCACGATTCATTACAGTTGACACAACGTTATTTCGCTTGCTTTTGGATGGGAACTATTCCGAGAAGACAATAAAAAATAAGAATCATATTATGAGCACAAAAAATATCAGTATTATGATTACCAACATGTATAACGTTGTTCGTTGGTTTAATATTTATAACAGTAGCCCACAACATTTAAACACATGCCTTAATATATAAATTATAAATAAGATTCTTTGTGTGAGTATGAAATTTCAGGAAATCTCAGTGATGTGACCTCAGGAGCTTTTACGCGCTTCTTCAAATTCGAATCCACTTCCTCACAAAATTTTGCATGAACCATCACGCCACCAATCACATCTTTATTTTTTGATGGTAGCGCGAAATTTTGGACAGATTCAACGCACTCAAAAAATTCAACTTTGGAATTAAACTCCAAAACTGTTTTGAAGTTTTCGATTTTTTAAGTCTGTATTTCTGTATGATATTGTGCTTACCGTTCAATCATAAATGAGAATCCATTCGGAGACTCGTCATTCGCTAAGCCTGAATTATTTCCCAGGTATACACAAGACTCTCAAATTGGAGTTGAAAATGAAGGGGAAGTTTTTTTTGCGTAATTCTGAGGAATAAAAGTCTTTAAACATGATAATGCAGACTTCTTAAGTTTGAGATACTTTCTTCTTTCAAATTTATACGAGGACTCTCCTTTCTTTGTCGGCACCTGAAATAAAGAAACCATATATATACTCATTTTACACTTCAATCAACTCATATTTAGAAAAATAAGATTTAATTTACTTGTTATTGGTTAAAAAATGACGCCAGGAATTGAAGAAAACGAATGGAGAAATTTTGAGAAAAACTTTCTGAGGCAAACTAAAATTTCAACTCATTTAACAATCTGAATATAAAATGAATGAAATATAACTCAAGTATGTGACAATGAATTAGATTAGATGATATATTGATCAGGAGGATGAATATCATTATTTGTGCGATTTGCTGGTATGAAGTGTTTTCTCTCTAAAAAAATACCTCCGTCACTTAATGGAACTTTATCTAAAATCCGTGCATAATCGAACCACTATATGAAGTTTCAAGGAATTGTATAGTATTGGTTGTCGGACAAATCTCATATTTCCAGACAAATTCTTGGTAGCAAGGTATGCATTAATTTAATCAGAAACTATTTTATGGGTCTTAATTGTTGAATGGATATTTGATAACATAACGCATTGTGTAAAAGTAAAAGGCTCATACGTTAATTATCAAAGACAGATTGCTGTGAGTGAACCATTAGTCAAGCCCAAATATACTTTTTCATATTTTGAACCTTATAGCATCTATCTCACAAAAACCCATTCCTTTAAATTGTGTCAATTTTTAACTGTAATATAATCTGAATTTCAGAAACTGTTTCAGAGGAATTAATTCTCAAAACGTGTCAACTAGGTAATATTTATACTCCAAATGACAAATCGCGAGAGCAGGTCATGTCATATGAATTCAAACAATTATTTTTACAAAATATCAAATTCTCCGGAATGATATAATTTTTTGCTACTTTGCAACAACATTCCTGGAAAAAGGAAATAAGAATCAGGAATAAGTGAGTATATATGAGTATATAATCGCCATAGATGGCGTCAAGTGAAGTTGTTTACAGTGGTAGAGCTGTGAATAAGCCAAATATCAGTAGATCAACAGTGACATTATGCAGCTTTTGCTACAAGAAATTAGTAGATGCAATCAAGTGTGCCAAATGCAATGCTTTTTTGCATCCTTTCTGTTGGAATTCTTCGAAAGCGAAAAAATCATCTACATGCCGATATGTTCAAAGTCTTAACACCAAAGAAATATCAACGTAGTTGTTACAAGTAAAAGATGCTTAGAATGATGCTGAAAAAGAATATCTTAAGATGCAGATCAAATTCCTGAACGAACTGTTAGATGAAGTCAGAAGTAAAAATAAAATATTATTACATAATAATGAATTACTTGCTGACAAGATAAAACATCTCGAAGCAGAAAACGCTTGCATAAAAAATGGTAAACATCATGATGGTTCTCAGTCAAAGTCGTCAGACAAGGTAACGGAAAATAATCCACCTACAACTATAATAACTACGTGCACCAATAATCGAAGATCATCTGATATGAAACAAGAGTCAGGTAGTTCTAACTTATCGAATATGCGCAGTGAAAGTCATCTGAAATTAACCAAGAAATCAAATTTCATTGTTAACCGAGGAAATAATACAGATGAAACAGAGGAAGTCACAAACAAGTATAAAATTGAGATCAAGTATATTATGTACCGGTAGCATAAACCCCAACTCTTAAACAAAAGGAGCAATCAGAAGGAGATGGTTGTATGTCGGCAGAATTGCAGGTGAGGATGTTGCAGAAGAAGATATTGATATTGATATGATATTCAATCATGAAATGATCAAAGTCAAAAAACTTCCAACGAAAGGAAGTAATTCCGCCTTCAGTATTCGCAAACCTAATGAGGAGCTTTTTGAGAGATTAAATAACCCTAAATTTTGGCCAGCTGGTGTCTCTATAAGAGAGTTCAATTTTGTTAATTGTTTTCGAAACAAAAAAGGAATTAGTCAATACTTGGACACAACAAAGAAACTGTGCCACTTCACTCAGAATATTCAAGCCATTGGAAATTCTTATATGGGATTGGAACAGACTTTGTAGAAACATCAGGTCAACATTGTCTGCCAAACTGATCACTGGAAATGTGAGGATGAAATAGTGAACTGCCTCTCCGTGATATCTCTGTATTCTTTCTCTAATCCTTCACCAGTGTATTTTGGAAAATGTCGATATCATAATTGGAGAGGACATGTTGTCTTCCTCGAACGAATCTAAAATGTTTAAATCAATTTTAAAAACTCATAACTAAGAAGTCCCGGTTAGAGAACCTTCTAGGAAAACAGCTTGTTTAGATATCATAGTTTCAAGTTTGGAAGGTTCAACCACCGTTATAGAGGAACAATGAGACTGCACAAAACAATTTCGATAGATTGCTTGAGGATATTAATTGGACTAATATTTATGATTTTCTAGTAAACGATGTTAATGAAATGTGGAGTTTTTCTCGGGAGTGATGAATTTGAGTTTTAATGTAGTTTTTCCAGTTAGACATTTCAATATTGCAAAGAATAGAAAACCAAGTACAACACCTGAAATTGAATCCCTCAAAATAACGTTTGATCTCCTCTTCGTAATCTCTAGGTGTAGACCTAAATACTTTGAAATTTATAAGGACTATAAGCACGGCTATGATTTGGCATTGATGTCCAACAAGCAATCCTTTTATCGGTCAGTAATGAATAAAGCTAAAAATGAATTATCGGCAACCTGGAAGGTTATAAACGAACTGAGAGGAAGAAAAAAAAATCAACACAGAAAACACCACCGTCAAAATTCAACGGAAAAGGAGAAAAACGCGAATTAGCAGACGATTTCAATGAGTTCTTCACAGATACCTCTTCTTTTATTCATAGAGATTCGAAATACGATTCTGAGACCCAAAAAAATATTAAATCATCTTTTTGTCGTTTCGAAGTTGCTGAAGCAGAAGTAATTTCAGTGGTAAAAAGATTAAAAAACAATAACTCCAGTGGGCACTATTGTATTCCCATAAAAGTTATAAAAACTCATATACAAAAAATTGTCAAACTCATCTGTTACATTATAAATCGCTGTTTTAAAGCTGGCATCTTTTCTGATAGTCTCAGGATCACGCTAGTGAAACCTTTTCACAAAAAAGGAGACCTCGATGAGCTGTCGAATTATCGACCTATCATTTAGATAACATCATTTGCAGAAATATTTGAGAAAATCCTACCTAATCGTCTTCTGCAATTTTTTCTAAAGTTAAGTGCATTATCGAAAAGAGATCATGGTTTCGTCAAAGGTCGTAGTACTGAAACAGCGATGTACGAGCTCTTGCAGAAGATTAGTGATTTCTTTGAGAAAAATGATATAACTGCTGGGCTATTCGTTGACCTCTCTAAAGCGTTTAATCGAGTAGATCACAAAAAATTGCTTATGAAACTTGAAAGTTATGGGATACGAGGAACCACACTCGACTTAATGGAAAGCTGTTTACTCAAAAGGAAACAACGTGTTATCTTGAGCGATGAAAGTTCGCAGTACGAGTCATCGGATTGTGAGATTTTATTGGGTGTACCTCGGGGAACTATCCTCGGACCAATATTTTTTTTGGTATATATTGATGACTTGCCTGATCTCTTTGACGAAACGAAACAAGGAGAGGAAATATCTGATAATTCAGCGAATCTCATTGATGAAAAGCAAAATGAAGAACTAGAATCAGAGGTAGAAACCTATTTATATGCTGATGATACCAACGTATTGGTGCATGGACACAAGGTTGATATTGTATCTGACAGACTTAAAATTACTTTCAGCAGAATTGAAGATTGGTGTTTGAGCAATGGCCTCGAACTCAATAGTAAAAAAACAGTTATAGTCTTGTTCAAGAACACTCGATCCAAGTTAAAATGTCCTGAAATTTCCCATACGAAAGCACGGGGTATTACAACTTATGTTTGTGAATAAAGAACTTTGATTTTTAAAAAGTTTAATTTGATTATTGACGAAGTGGACAATGTTAAAGTCACGACATTCAGTACAACAATCGTTTGACTAACCTAATTAATAAAGCAAGTAATCTTCTATTCCCCTCTAGTGGGATGAATTCCTAGTATCAGTGCAATATGATATATTAAGATGATACATGTATATTTATATAGGAATATGGAGGATTCTAATATGTAACTCCTCCGCGCCTAAGAGAAAAAATTGGGGTTTTTTAGAAACTCTAATTTTTGAGCTCGATATCCTCCAAGGGATTATTTTTATTTCGAATAATTTCTATTTTGCTTCTATTAAACTTATTGATTAAAAAGTATAAAATTATAAGAACAATCATTACATATATTATTAATGTGTAAATACTCAGATTGTCATAATGAAAAGTTGGACTTTTCATGGAAAGAATTTGCTTCTTAGAATGTTCAATTAAAAGTTCTATATTCTTTAGATCGTCAAGTTCAATATTATCCAGTTCAATTGGAACTTGATCAATTTTTTCTAAAGATTCTGATTTTGATATTTGTTGGATTTTGATGTTTGGTAAATCAACAATTTTTATTCTTGAGGAACTTTGTTTACAGTTCTTCAAAATATGATTGTCCACAATCACTTCACAGCATGACGGAACGAAAATGACATATGTTCCGCACAACACTGTTTTTTCGGCACTATCTCCGCACTTCACTCTGGCGATCTTCTCCTGGGTTGTGATGACCATCCAATAGTCGACTGCTAGTTGATGGACACTGGATCCCCTTAAGTTTATTGCCTTTGGGTTACATCTTGTGTAATTTTTGGTGACACTAAGTAGCTCGACTTCACATGGGTTGCTAGATAATATAGGCTTTGTGTTTCCCTCACACAGGAAATTTGTTGGAAAAACTTCTTTGCATGGTCGATTGAATAGAGCGTATTTTGTTTCACATAGGGAAAGGAATCTTGTGGTGGGATTGATAATTTGATATTGATTGTTTTTCAGAATTGGAAGTGGAAATAATTCGTAATAATTGTAATTATTAGTTTCTGTAAGAGGAATTTCGAGAATGAATCTAACTTGATTTTCACTTATGAATCCCTTAACTTTGGTGCAAGAATAATATTGATTGATACTTTCATCCTTGATTAGAAATGGTAATCTATTATCTTTGATTTTAGTCTGAATTTTGAAAAGTTCTTCTTTTAATTCTTCATGTGAAATTATAGATGAATGGAGGGTTTCTGTTTGAGCAAATGAAATGGCTATTTTTATATCACTCAATATTTTGTTTATGATATCTATATCTAGAGTTATATGTGTAAAAACTGAGTTTAGAACAATAAAATTGAAATCATCCCAAGAATTTATGGCTGATCTATTCATCCAGAAGTTTATTTGACTGATTTTACTCTCTAGAAGTGCTTGATTATGTTGCAACTCATTCATCGAATTATTGAAAACAGTTATTGAGTTTTCTGTTAAACTTATTTGTGAATTTGCCACATCAATCAATTTCTGTTGCGAGTTTTTCAAGTTTTGAATAGCTTCATCGTATTTATCGGCATCATTCTGATCTAAATTACCTGATATTGATTTCCATATAGTACCTAGTCCATTTATCAAACCTCTCTTTCCTCTGTTATTGGGGGTCGGCGTTAGTTGCTTGAGTTTTTTCTGAGTATCATCGATCTTATACTCTAAGATGTATTTGTGATTGGAGATTTCACGTAAGTAACTTTTTCCGTGTTCTGAAGTGTGAAATGATGTATTCATGCTTCGATAGTTTGATATCAATTTATTGAATTCCGACGTTATGTTGGATAAATCGAAAATTTGAATTAAAGTCCAATAGTTTACGATATTTTGGGATATTCCCTTTTTTAATGGTAATATGCCAGGGTTGTCTACAATTTGAGTAATTTTTACTTCTGTGCATTCTGAGATGATGTATCCGAAGATTGTTGCGACGGTGATGAGTCTGTAACAATAGGTTGTCTTAGATTTTTTAAATGAACTGTACGACCGATGTTCTGTTTTGATTTATTACCATCTATTTTTTGGATAAGGGCTTTATTACCGGGTAACAGTTCTGTAATAATAAAAGGTCCGCTAAATTTAGGTCCGCTTTTGTTACGAGCATATTTATAACTTTTTTCGTAAACTGTTTGACCAATTTTGAAGGGGTTCCTCGTATTTTCATTAATTTTTTGAACAATTTTATTTTTTTGTGAAGTTATATTCTCATTGACTTTATCATAGACTAACGCTAATTTTTGTTTATGCTTTTGTAGATAGTCACTATACATTTGCTTATCGTAAAGAATATCTAGAGGATCTTTCAGCTTTGTATGGCCGAATGTAAGTTCAAGTGGAGTTAGTTTCGTGGTTGAATGAATAGAATTATTATACCCTATTATTGCGTATTTCATAATTACTTCTATGGGGTCTTTAGATTGTGATCTCAAAATTCTACAATGTTCCGCTATTGTCGAGTGGAATCTCTCAATGATTCCGTCAGAATCTGGGTGATGTGCTGTTGTGAAATGAATATTTATTTTATGAGTTTCAAATAGTTCTTTTATAATATGTCCGAAAAATTCCATTCCTTGATCTGAACTTATTCGTAATGGTGTTCCGTAAAAACAAAAATAATTCAACAATGCATGAAATATGTCTACAGCATTTTTGGATTTTAATTGGATGGCTTGACCTAGTTTCGTGAACGCATCAACAACAGTTAGAAATTTAGTATTCTCCAAAGTGTAAATATCTATGTGTATTTTCTCAAAAGGCTTGAAGGGCGTATCTGTTAACATCATTTCGATTTTTGGAGGATTTCTCTCGTATTTATTTCGTTTGCAGATTTCGCAGTTCGCTATATAGTTCGAGACGTATTCTTTCATGGATGGAAAATAATATTTTCGCTGAAGTTGCCTGAGAGTCTCATTTACACCTCTGTGATTTGTTTTCCCTTCGTGCTGGAATTTTATCGCCTGGTTGATAAGTTCACTATCTTGAATCACTTCTCTTCTTTCAGTGCAGTATATTATTTCAGGTCCGTTTCTGTTGAACAGCTTGTTTACAACGTTGCTGAATGTTCTGAATATGTTCTCAGATTCGAAGTGAAAATAATATCTCTTCTTATCTGCTGTGTATTCTTTGAGGAATTTGATGATTTCGTCTTCGTTATTTGAAGCGCTGATTTGGACATAAAATTTCCTTATGTTTCCCATGGATTCTTTTCTCACAGGTTTCGGTTGTTTATAGACTTCCTGGAAAAAATACTGATTTGGCTTAGAATCGATAATATCGTTGGATATTTTTATTGGTGATGAGTTTTCCGTCTCCGTATTCGTAGAATGTACCGTATCAAGATCACTTTCTGAGTTTTCTTCCTGGCCATCATCTGCGTTGTCAAGTCTTTTCAAGATTTCATCTAAATCTGATTCTGACATCTCGACTGATGATGCATCTTCCAATATTTTTTCAATTTCGTCTTCATCAACGTTATTGATTAGAGAATCAGTATCTGTATGATTAAGTTGTATTCTTGATGATGCATCGGCATTTTTGTTGATGGATCCTTTTTTGTATGCAAGTTCGTAATCATGTTCTTCTAATCGTATTTTCCATCTTTGCAATTTCGAATTTGGTTCCTTCAGTTTATCCAACCAGATAAGAGGTCGATGGTCAGTGCATATGGTGAATTTCCTGCCATATAGGTATGGTCTGAAGTATTTTACTGCCCAGATAACTGCTAATAGTTCTTTCTCTATGGTGCTGTATTCTGATTGATTGAGTGTTCTTGATGCATAGCATATTGGCCTGTCTGAACCGATCGGTCCTTGTGATAGAATAGCTCCAATTGCTACGTTTGAGGCATCTGTTGTTACTATGAAATTTTTACTAAAATCCGGATATTGTAAAACTGGAGGATTCGTCAAAATTTCCTTACATCTGTTGAATGATTTTGTGAATTCATTGGAGTGAACTATTTTTCTTCCTTTTTTTAGACAGATGGTCAGAGGTTTTGTGATTTCTGCGTAATCCTTTATGAATTTACGATAATATCCTGTGAGTCCGAGGAATCCTTTTAATTCAGTTGGTGTTTTCGAGATTGGGTAGCGTAAAATTGCATCAATTTTCAGAGGATTAGGTTTAAGACCTTCCGGTGTTATGATATGACCCAAGAATTGAACCTCTTTCTTAAGAAATTCTGATTTATCCATTTGAATTTTTAAGTTTGCAGCTCTCAGACGTTCAAAAACTTTACGGAGTTTTTCTATGTGTTCCTCTAGTGATGTTGAAAAAATTATTATATCATCCAAGTATACTACACATGATTCATTCATTATGCCTCGTAAAATATTATCCATTATTCTTTCAAATGTTCTTGGTGCATTTTTCAATCCAAAAGGAAGTCTTTTGTATTCATAATGCCCTCTTTCTGTGGAGAATGCTGTTTTCGGTATATCTCTAGGATGCATTTCGATTTGGTGATATCCTGATGCTAGATCAAGTGTGGAAAAATATTTGCATTTACCTAGCTTGTCTAATACTTCTGAAATGTTTGGGAGTGGATATTGATCATCGATACTTTTCTTGTTGAGTAATCTATAATCGACACAGAGACGATATTTTTGTTCTCCAGAAGCGTCCATCTTTTTTGGAACTACGATCACTGGACTACTCCATGGACTACTGGACGGTTGAATTATGTCGTTTTTCAAAAGTTCTTCCACTTGTCTTTCGACTTCCCTTTTTTGTGTTTCTGGCATTCTATATGCTTTTTGAAATATCGGTGTTTCATCCGTGGTTCTTATCTCGTGTTTAACTACATTAGTAAAACTTAAAGGTAGCTTTTTGCTATGAAAGATATCTCTGTATTCAAAGCAGATTTTCCGAATTGCTTGTTTTTCTTCTTTGTTTAGATGTTCTAAGCGGAGATTTTTCATATTTTCTTTCAATAAATTGTCAGTTTTGGTTTCATTTTGAGCTATCGTTATTGGAGTTATGTCCGATTCATTGATTTCAAGAATTTGTAGTGGATTTATTTCAATTTGTTTTTCTGACTCATTACTATTCGTTACTGTTACGTATGCTTCATTATTTTCAACCTTCACTAAGCACTGTGGAATTTCGATTCCCTCCGTTAATTTGATGTATTCTATGATACCTTGATTGACTTCATTAGAGTGTATAGGTACTTTTATGACTTTCTGGGTTCTAGGTGGTAAAGTATATGAATAGGAATTTCTTTGAAAATATAGAGGAATAGGACCATTTTTGGTGTAAAGCACATTTTTCTTGAGGTCGATATTGGCACCTAAGTGTTTAAGTAAATCCATTCCAATCAATCCATCATATTGTTCGTTAAACTCAAATATGTGAAAATTAAAATATTCTTCAGTTTTGAAAATTTTCGGAAGTGGTATGTGTGCAATATATTTATGAAACGTAATTTTGTGTGCTGTCTTTATTTTGAATGGTGAATATTTGATATATTTTTGATAAAATTTTTCAACGATTCGGGGACTAATTAAGGTTTTCGAACTTCCTGTATCTATCATAAATTTAAAATTGACTCCCGGAATCCTTATGTATGGCAAAGTAGAGTTATTAATATTAGTGATGTTTATTACGTTGGATTCTGGTTGCTTGCTGTGCTGTGAAAATTTTCAGCAGGTAATTCCAAATATTGATTATTTTCGGGGAAGTCTGCGAACTCGTATTGATTATTTGGGTCGTACTCCGACGTGGTATGATAATCATCATAGAAACAATCATTTTGATCGAATTCGTTCACGGACTCATCGATATTTTGTTGAAAAATTCTTCCGAAATGAAATTTCTTTGATTAATCTGTCTACTGGGTTGTGGTCTACCTGTATACCTTGTGTTATTTGACGACGTATCCATAGGGACAGGTTGTGATCGCGTTTGGGGCGAATTTCTAATCTGCATACTTCTTTGGTTATTTCGGTTCAAATTCGTTGTGTTTTGACGGACTTGAGTAACCGATGTTTGATTAATCGGGCTTACATTTTGATACAGAGGACGTTGTAGATTTTGTTTGGTGGGTAAAAAATGTGTAAATTGAGGATTTGGAGGTCTATTCGAGTAAGTGTATGTTAAATTCCGCCTAGCATAAGCAAAATTTTGTTCTTCTATAGTAAATGCAATAGCCTGTTCTAGGGTTTGTGGATTTCTTTATCTAATTGGTAAATTAGAATGAAGACCTCTCAAGAAGGCGTTTAGTGCTTGGTTCTCGAATAAATTCTTTTTCAATTCTATTATGTTTGGGTCAACTTCGGTGAGTTGAATTTTATTGAGTAATAAACTCAAAAGATCTTGACATCTATATCCAAAATTAACCGGACTTTCGAACTTTCCCTGTCTTAAATGCATCAAATCACCGACTAAACAATTTTCATCGCGTTGATCAGAAAAAAATTGGAGTAATAAATTTTTGATCGATAACCAATTTCTTAAATTTCCTCTACTGCCTACCAAATTTAGTGCTCTTCCCGTTAGTTTGCCGATAATGGCTCGCAAAAGAAATTCAATTTTTGGGTTGGCAATGTTGTTTTGATCAGAAAAATTATTAATCAAATACTCGCTAGATTGAATAAAAATAGCCAAAGTTGCTGGATTCCCATCATATTCTGGGATACAATCAATGTGGTGTTTATGAATTTGAGGGACTGCCATTATTTCTTCCCTGTTATGTCTTCTTAAAGGACTACGATCTCTAATACTATTCATAAGATTTTTAAACTATAATTTATATATTTGAACTCGACGAATTCAAGAGAAAATCAAGTATTTAGTTGAAAAATAAAATTCAATATATTGTGAAAAAAAAATCAATTGGGGATATGGGGTGATTGGTATGTGGAAAAAGGATGTGAAACTTACGCTATTGGCTTCATAAAGATTTCTTCTTTCTTCTTTTTCTTCTGCTTCAGGGGATACAGCGATTAAAGCAGGCAGTTTCGTTCCAGAAACTCCGTACCAAACTATAATTTCTCCTCCTGAAAGCTGTTGATCGGGTTTGGTTTTCTTAACTATGAGCTTCGGTGATGTTGACTTCCACTCGCTGGTTTTCTTGTACCACTGGGTTGAACTTGGTCGATTTTTGGGCCAAGGTTCGACAAAAAATTTTGAATACCCAACTAATCGTTGAAACGAACACAACTTTTTCCGCAATTTTAGTCGAAAAAAATGTTTTGGGTATCCTACCGACTGCGCCACTTATGTTTGTGAATAAAGAACTTTGATTTTTAAAAAGTTTAATTTGATTATTGACGAAGTGGACAATGTTAAAGTCACGACATTCAGTACAACAATCGTTTGACTAACCTAATTAACAAAGCAAGTAATCTTCTATTCCCCTCTAGTGGGATGAATTCCTAGTATCAGTGCAATATGATATTTTAAGATGATACATGTATATTTATATAGGAATATGGAGGATTCTAATATGTAACTTACAGTCGATCGTAATCTCAGCCAGGGACTTCACTGTGCATGTCTAACCGAAAAACTCAGTTCTGTGGTATACACTCTCAATGTCTTGAAAAACCGAATCGACTCTGACACATTGAAAATGATTTATTTCTCTAATTTCCAATGGCAAATGACCTACGGTATCATTTTTTGGGGAGGCAGCTCTCAAGCTCATATTGTTTTTATTGTACAAAAACTTGCACTTGAAACAATGTTTCATATGACATTCAGAGCTTCATGTAGGGAGTATTTAGAAGCAATAATATTATGTCACTACAAGGTTTATATATGTATATATATAGTATTAGGTTAAGGGATGTCGATCAATAATAAACAAGATATGTTTACTCTTTATTCATGTAGCCAAGCTTTCGAAACCGATTAGTTTTTTCCTCGGGGCAACTGTAAAACAACATCACATTTAAAATCAGGAACATAAACAATCTACATTTACTCACTGAATGCGAGGTTAATCTTTAAGTCGTCTACACTAAACAATTTCAAAATAAAATACATATAAGTGGCAATTCAGTCATCTAGGATAAAAAATTTTCTACAATTCAATCAAAAATTATTATGTTATTTACGGTAACTGTCAAAGTCACCCATCTACTGGACCATCGAAAAGCGGTTTATTCGAATACTCTAGAAGATATGAATATATTGGGCTTAGATTTTGTGTATCTGTTTTTTTGTTGATTTTACTATTTTGTTTTTTTATATGGATCATCTCCAAAATACATCTTTTTCTATAATTCATATTCATATCTAGAATTTTCACATTTTCCAAGTCAATCCTGTGTGAATATTTGTTGGCATGGATAGATAGAGCACATCTTGGATTGTTAGTTTTGATGTCACTTTTGTGTAAGGTCATTCTATTCTTTAACCATTGGCAGGTTTGTCCTACGTAGGTTTCGCGACAGTCTGCACATTCCACTTCGTACACCACATTAGATTTTAGGTTTTTTGGTATCGGATCTTTTAATTTTGAGTACAAGTTTGACACTTTCTTTTTACACTGCGGTACTATTCTTATGGTTTTATTATCTTTGAAACACTTTTTGATCTTGTTAGTGAGATGAGGTATATTTGGGAGGGTTCGATATTTGATAAGTTCTTTTTCTTCCGCGTTGACTGGTTGCGTCCGAGTTTCCCTTGGTTTCTCTGATGCAGAAAACAGTAGTTTCCGTAACATTGTCCTTGGATACGAATTTTCAAGTAATAGCTCAAACAGTTTGTTTGAACTAATACTATAATATTACCAGAGATCATTATCTAATACATTGTATATATATATATATATATATATATATATATATATATATATAGAGAGAGTATTTTTGTTTTTCAATAAACATTCTTTTTATTTAGAGAAATACATGAACACCAACAGAACTAGGAGTATATATTCATATTTTTTTACCACCCATAAGTTCACATGAACTGAGCAGAGTACATGAGAATTAAATTGTTCAACTATCGGCCACAGATAATCAAAAGTATTTTCGAATTCCGAGCATTCCGAAAGAGCATATTCTTCATGATTGTTAAATGCAAACCATATTCGCTGGATGAATTAAAGAGCTTCTGTAAGACATATACGATATAGGTGAATCCCAATTGCAATTATTTTTATTATTATTTTTATTATCAATAACGGACTCCACTCTTTTTATGGGAATGTTCCGTCATACATAAGTTTTCAAAATAACACGTAAATTTTTTTCGCGATATGCTGGGCAGAAATTAAAATTCTTGTCTCTCTTTCATCCACATCCTCACGTTTCTCCAGTCATCTTCAAAATATTCAGCACTTACGTGAAGTCAGGAGCTTATGTTCAGATTCGTTGCCAAAATGGTTTTCTTAAGAAGAAAAATGTTTACTTTCTACACTCACATGAATAGTTTCAATTCTTATATATGAGCATATCATTAACGGATACCTTGCAAAGTTTTAACATTGCATCCGGTTCCCATGCATCCATCACTGCGTCAAGCTGGTGACTCATACCTAGAATTTTGTTATTTTAATATTATGGGTATTTTGTGCCCATTTTGTGCCAATTTTTGCTGTACGAATGGAACTTTGTGTGTCACCAACTTGACGCTGTGACTCATATATTGAAATTCGAAAATTTTCTGATTTCATTAAATTGTGCCCATTTTATGCCAATTTTTGCCGTAAAAATCGAATTTTGTGCCCCTATAGTTTTCGAGACATTTTGAGTTTTTCAAGTGAGTCACCAACTTGACGCGGTGACTCATATATTGAAATTCAAAAATTTTCTATTTTCATTGAATTGTGCTCATTTTGTGCCAATTTGTGCCGTATGTATTGAATTTTGTGCCCGTATAGTTTTCGAGATATTTTGAGTTATTCAAGTGGGTCATCAGCTTGACGCTGACTCATGTACTGAAATTTTTTTTCACCATTGAATTTTGTGCCAATATGTAGTGAATTTTGGGCTCGTATAGTTTTCGAGAAATTTTGGGTTTTCCCAGCTTGACGCTGTGACCCATATCATCCATAATACTAAACACATTACAGGCAACACCGTCGAACCAATGCAGGAGATCAAGAAAAACTTTTGGTAAAAAATGGTTATTTTCATGAGAATTTTCCGGATATATTTACTTCGATGAAAATAAATTTTTCGTAGCTTCTCCTTATTTGAATTTTTTTGCCCACACTCATTGCACATTGTCACTGAAGTGGCTGCCTCATCAATCGCATATTGCAAAAATTCGATTCCCTTTCGTGAAACCGTGTCAGTACAAACTATTGTGGCATGCTGGAAATTATAAATATTTCCACAATGACATGTGCCCATTTCTTGATAACTTTAAGATCCAGAATTTTTACCATATGATAAATTGTCGTTTGACAGTCAACTGCCTGTATCACATTTAATAATTCAGTCTTTTTAAAACATGTAGAAAGTATATTAGCTCTCTCACTGTAAGCATGTGTCAAACTATTTTTTATGCAAAGTCTTTTAGTCAAACTAAATACATTGTTCAATTCGTCCTGTTCCATTTCAGCAAGAAACTTGCTATCACAAAAACTTGTTGCAAGTCCTTGGATTAGTGAATCGAATGCACACGTGTTTGTCAAGCTGATTTTTCCTTCCCTCGTTCGTCTTGAAGAATATTTTAATATTCCTCCATTCTTCAATAAACATACTTCACGGGGTTCTCTAACTCACTTTCTGTAATCTCAGCTGTGGACCATTCAGATTCTGGATTTAAATAGAAACTCCGACTAGATAGTTTTTTAATGGTTTCGGATTTTCCCCTTTTCCTCTCCAGTTTTCAAATGTATTGAAAGCTTCATACAAGTGTATTGAATCAGTATTGGTTTCATGCTGAAACGATAAGAGTTAATATCCAAGTTTCATGTAATTCAGTGTCATTAGAATTCATTATGTCATATGCCATATCAATTTTAGTTTGGCTATAACCAGAAATTATTCGCTGGGGAACTATCTCACCTTCTCGATAAATATGATGATGATTGATAATGAAATGCTACGCCACATTGGATTATCACATCAAGTAATTTTTTTCGATGTTATTTCATATCCATTCAATGGGTATCATTACAATACTGAAACAGAAATATTCCGAATAAAAGTCACAGAGACTCATAACGCACAATACATGAATCAGTAGTTCAGAATAGGTACTCGACAATATTGAAGGAGCACCTTGTATAGAAATGAAATTACAGTACACGTGAAACTTCCCCGAATATATGGTCATAATAGATTACAGTCGGCCAGAACCAATTGCGATATTCGAACTCGATGGTATATGATTCATTAAAAACAGAGCACCCTGTTTATGAATTTTTAACGGCTAAGTAAATGAATTAAAATTTCGTCGTCTCAATATTCACCAAAATACACCAAGTTTCTGTGGAAATTCTGTTGAGGGATAGACGTGAAAGTTTCAATATAATTTGTTTCTATACAAAAAAAGATCGAATGGAATGAAATGATTCGTTAAAATCGACTTATCAGGAATAGGAACGTTCCAGAAATGCACAAAATTCATTTTTGTTCGACTTAGTAATATTATCAAAAAATTTCAAAAAGCACTGCCGTGAAGGCAGCAACTTTTGCGCGCATGTTCAATGTAGATGACCGCTTCAGCAACGAATTTGAACGTGCGCGCAAAAGCTGCTGCCTTCACGGCAGTGCTTTTTGAAATTTTTTTCTGATAAATTACTGGATTTCAATTCGATCATATCTGTATTTTTGGACATATTGTAAAAATAAAATTTTGAATGGGTATATCTACGGAATCATTGGGCGGATTTTACCCATTCACGAATTCGACCTTCGTAATTAAGCCCCAAACCTACTCTACAAATATCGAGTTTCTAAGTCGTTTCTTCCGGAAGTTATTGTGTTCACGGTCAGCCTAACGGCCGACTGCGTAAACACAATAACTTCCGAAAGAAACAACTTAGAAACTCGATATTTGTAGAGAAGGTTTGGACCTTAATTACGAAGGCCGAATTCGTGAATGGGTAAAATCCACCCAATGATTCCGTAGATATACCCAATCAAAATTTTATTTTTCCAATATTTCCAAAAATACAGATCAGATCGAATTGAAATCCAGTACTTCATCGAAAATAACAGTTCGAAGTTTCATACAGAATTTAATGAGGATGATATGATGAGAAAATCATAGAAATTTTTTTTTTTAAATTGTTTTAATAGCACGATTATCACAAAATTCTGCATAAAGTTGTCTTTCAGCATCTCAAAACTAGTTATGATGTTTAATCAGGACTGAATCAGTATTTCCCGAGAAATACCGAAAAAATCAACGATATCGAGAAGAAAACCTCGAAATTTGACATATTTTTTCCTGATATCTCCGAAACTTATAATCGAATCGAACTGAAATTTGGTACACTGCTGTGAAATTAGAAGGTCAAAGTGTGGGTATAATTTTTTTTGGATATGATGAATGGTTTCCGAAAAAAAAATTTTTTTGAAAAAAAATTTCGAAAAAAATTTTTTTTTGAATCATCGACAATATGATCCTGACGAAATTTAGCTCAAAGTTGCGCATCGTTGTAATCCACCTAACTGCCAAGTTTGAATCCAATCGTTCAAGTTGTTTCTGAAATAAAAAATAAATAACTTCAAAACTTCAAATGCCTATAACTCCGAAACTATTCGATCGATTTGGCCCATTAACGAACCTAACCGCGGCATTCTGATGCGCAACCTATCCTGAAAGTTTCAAGTGGCTAGCTTGCTTCTGTCGACAGTTATCGTGTATACGGCCGGCCGGCCGGCCGGCCGGACAGAATCGATTTTGACACCGGATTCGTCATCAGTGAGTCCAAACTAGTCGATTGAGACCATTTTCGGCTCAATCATCCAAAATTACAGACATTTGGACAAAACGATAGCACGCTGTTCCCCTAGAACATGCGCGCAAAAACACAATCGGTACGAACCTAATTTTATGTTTACTCCAACAATTCATTATATTTCGGCTAATTATCAGAAATTATTTCCATCTTGATGTTAATTCATTTCAACTGGGACTTGCTTTGAAAGAACATTCCGAAAATTGCCGGCAGGCAAAGTTCTTCGGGTTAGGAAATCCATACGAATAATGAATACTGAAAAGAGCATATCATCTGTATCAAAAATGTCACATTTAATCTGCAATACTTTTGTGGGTTTGTTGTGGCGAAACTTTGGTATTTAAGTTTTTTCAATTCAAATTTTCTTCCGTTAATCAAAATATTATTTTTTTCACTTATTTGAGACTTTTAAACTGTTATAAAGCACCACTCTTTTCAACGTCAATGAGAAACATAAGGGAAACTGAGCTTGAAAACACGGATGTACCCTTTCTTTTCCGACGGTCAAAGCCTACGATGCTTAAGTTTTCGGAGGAATCAATAGGAATTCACAGTTCGACGTTGCAATATATTCACCACCGCAGTCAACAGAAATACTTGAAATGTCGAATATTTACTGGATTTTCGTAGGAGAATGTCTTTTTTTCCAAACATTCTTGCAAGAAAACGAATAAGAAAATAGAAATGAGAAGCCGCGTTACGGATAAATATCACTTTTCGTCTTTTCGATCGTACCAGAACATTTAACCTGGCTTGAACCCAGTAGCCAAATTCGTTCATGTAGTTTTGTACCTTTGGAAAATATCAATATTTGCGGTATTTTTCGAGAATTTTTTGAAAATATTTCTCCATTTTACGCAATAAGAGATCAAAACGAAGGTAAAATTCGAAACTCTCCCTTTCTAATCATGTTCAGACATCACGCCAAGTAGAATATCCGGAAAATTCTCATGAAAATTACCATTTCTTAACAAAAGTTTTCTTGATCTCCTGCAGTGGTTCGACGGTGTTGGCTGTAATGCGTTGAGTATTATGGATGATATGGGTCACAGTGTCAAGCTGCTAAAACTCAAAATTTCTCGAAAACTATACGGACACAAAATTTACTACATACGGCACGAGTTGGCACAAAATGGACACAATTTAATGGTGAAAAAAAATTTATTTCAATCTGGTGACCCACTTGGATAACTCAAAATATCTCGAAAACTATACGGGCACAAAATTCAATACATATGGCACAAATTAACACAAAATGGGCACAATTCAATGAAAACAGAAAATTTTCGCATTTCAATATATGCGTCACAGCGTCAAGTTGGTGACTCACTTGAAAAACTCAAAATATCTCGAAAACTATACGGGCACAAAATTCGATTCGTACGGCAAAAATTTTTGCTGATAGCATGAGATCATGACACATCGAACGTACTATTATAAAGGACAGGAATAACAATTAACAAAGCAGCGAAAAAACGAAATACAACACGTTACCATATCAGTAACGTTACAAATCAACGAAATCCGGGAACCCGTGTTCAACATCTCTGTATTAAATGGAATATGCCACACTCAAGCTACTTATGTCAGTGCGGGAATTTACTGTATTTGGGAATTTTTTAATATACACCATCTCCTTAAAACAACGCTTGAACCAATTATTCTCCCTATTACAATCATTGCACTGGCATAAGTACCTTGAGTGTAGCATATTCCAATTTAATACAGAAATGTTGAAAACTGGTTGTCGGATTTCGTTGATTTGTCACGCCACTCATATGGTAACGAGTTGTATTTCGTTTTTTCGATGCTTTGTTAATTGTTATTCCTGTCATTTATAATTTTACGTTCGACGTGTCATGATCTCATGCTATCAAGCAAACAGCTCGATGCTATTGTATATTGTAGTGCTCACATTTTACCCCATGGAAATATTGATGTTTTATTATTCTGACAGTGAGTTCTTCCTCTCTTTTTGCATTTCAGTGTCTTACTAAATATTCACCAACATTGTAATTTTCTTATATAGTTTTTGCTTGTATTTTGATTGCTTTTAGGTTAAATTTATTGTCATTTTTATTTTATTTTATTTATTGTTGTATATATTTGTTCAATGGTTATGTAGCGGAATGTTTGTTGAATTCAGATGTGTCACTTTGTTAAGGCAATAATTATTTATTTGGGATTAATTTTAAGAATTGGCAACGTCGCAGCATTATTCTTCGTTGTCGCATATGTAGTAGTTGAGAGTCTAGTTCTTCAAGACAATTTTGACTTGTACGGTTATTGAGATCAAGTAATTTTCCAAATTTGAATATTTACGAATTTCGGTGTTGTGAAAATTCACATAGCATAAATTAATATTTGGTTCTCCAAATCCTGCTTCCTTTTATCTTTTTTCTTTTCCCTTCCATTAACCAGGAGAGCAGTATATAGATGGTGAAGTGGAAGTCCAAAAGTGTTCAAACCTAACATCAAATTTTCATATAATACAGTCTGCTTTCTTTTTTATTTAGTTATTGAACATTTTTCATCCGACTTCGGGCACGGATTTGAATTCTTGTGTGCATTCATTTTTTGTTAACTCCACTTCTTATCTCATATTGAGTTTTTTTTATGTTGTCGATTCATATTGTAACAGCGGTGTTGCCAATCCTTTCGTTCTGTTTTACTTCAAATCAACGGGATTTGACGAAAACTTTATTGAATTTATTTTCGGTTGTACTTAGGTATTCTCCTGAAAAGTACGAGGATTTTCAGTATTTTTTCTTTTTGAACTTCTATAGTTCGTGGATCTTTGACCCTTTTTGGTTTTCATTGTTGCTTCACGGTTAATAAGATGGGCACGGTGGCCGAGAGAAAAATCAAAATGTTGACGGCTCGTAAGAACTCACTCTCTGAAATATTACAATCATTGTATGATCTGTCGAAAAAAATAAGATTAGGAATCAATAAAGGAAAGTATTTATCTATAGATACAAGAAAGGAAAGTATTTATCTATAGATACAACGAAAGAGTCGATTGTTTCGGTCCTAGATGAAATTAATATGGTAGGATTTGATATGAATGAAGAGTATGTTCCGGATTTTGAGGTAATGATACGCGTAGATGAACTCTGTTGTCATATCAAGAGTGCTTATTTGAAACATATTGGGAACGCCGTATCCGAGACAGTAAAAACCACGGTGTCCGATACGAGATTATCACATTTACCTCGAGTTGATTTACCAGAATTTTCCGGTGGGGTTTGCGAGTGGCAAACGTTTCATTCTTAATTTAAAAGCATGAGACATGAAAATACATCTTTAACGAAATTAGATAAGATGCATTATTTAGTTGGATCTTTGCGCGGTTCAGCCGCCAGTAACAGTAACAGGAGATAATTATGATATTGTTTATCAAACCATGAAAGACAAATTTGAAAATAAGCGATATCTTGCGAATTTTTATTTGAAACAAATTATGGATTTTGAATCGATTATGGGTGAATCAGAAAAGTTTTTGAGTTTATTTTTGGAACGTTTCGACGTGGCGGTTTCAGCTTTGAAAAATTTAAATTTACCGGATTTATCAGATTTCATGTTGCTACAATTAGCATTGTGAGAATTAAATAAAGAAACTGTCGGATCTTTCGAGATGGGAAACAATAACAGTTTTGTGAAGAGTCAATCAAAAATTTTAAATTCGAATTCTAGTGAAATTTCTGGAACGAGTTCAAGGAGTAATAACGTTCCCACTCTTTTTAAGACGGTTAAGACGGGAGAAGCCTTTATTACTACAGAAGTTAAAAATATTTTGAATGAAGGTAACTATTGCGTTTTCTGTAGAAGGATGGGCCATTATTTAGGGGTGAAATGCGCGAAATTTAAGATTCTTTCTCCGATAAAAAGGTACGAAACGGTACGAGACAACTATAGGTGTTATATTTGTTTATCCCCAAATCATGGGGTTAGAAGTTGCTCATCTGAACGAAGCTGTGCGATGTGTTCAAAAAAGCAACATATTCTTTTATAATACATACGGGTAAATCCACAAATACAAGATATGTGAATTCCGAAGAAAAGCAAACAGCTTTTAAGATGGATGACAGTTTAAAAACTCACCTATGTTCGGATTCGAAGCACGCTGTTTCTAAATAAACAATAATACTATCAACGGTAGTAGTAAACGTAGTTAATAGTCCAGTTAAGGGAAATACGATAAGGCTGATTTTGGATTCAGGAAGCCAAGCTAATTTATTGGCCGTCGACTGTTGTAGAAAATTGGGTCTTAAATTTTCGAAATATTCTTCCTCTATTCAAGGTCTGGGAAATAGTCCCCAAGCGGTTAAAGGGATGACAAGTCTCGAAATTGCGTCACGGTTTAATATTGAAGAACAATTTAGAATTAACGCAGTATCAGTTGACAATGTTACTGATCAATTGCCAAAATACAGGGTGGACAAAAAGCTCTTGCCAGATTTGCAAGGAATTCCTCTTGCAGACGAATATTTCGACCAACCGGGTAAAATTGATGGAATTATGGGAGTAGAATTATTTGCTACAATTTTAGGTAAAAATCGAATGTCAGGGGTGTCAGGTACACCAGTAGCATTGGAATGGAGTTTCGGTTATATAATTATGGGCAAATTTCCAATATTGGAGCCTTCGCCATTGGTGTTTTTTTCTGAATATGGGGAAGAATCCATTGAATATTTTTTGAGAAAGTTCTGGGAAATGGAACGAGTTCCAAACCGAATATTAGATAATGCGGATGATGAGGGTGAAGAATTATTTTTGAATAATTACAGTCGGGACAGCGTTGAATCGAAAGAAGAAGCCATTCAACTTTATCATGAATCGGTAGGTTTATTTGGCGGCCGGTTTTTTCACTTTAACGAAATGGTCAACAAGTTCAGATGCGGTGTTGAATGAAATACCAATAGATTGTTGAATAATGTAACTTTTAAAACCGATACAAGAATTCTAGGAATTCAATGGAACCCAAAATCTGATTTGCTTAGTTTTACTCTGAAAAAAACCGAAATAAAATGTTCCAAACGCATCATCTTGAGCTCGGTGGCTCGATGCTGGGATCCGTTAGGTTTAGTAGCTCCCTTCCTTTTATACCTGAAGTTGTTGATCAAAAGACTTTGGTTATTGAAATTAGATTGGGATGAAATAGCCCCCGCGGATATAATCAATGTGTGGCGAAAGATTAATTCAGAGTGGGAAGTTCTCGAAAATTTTAAGGAGCCAAGGCATCTTGGAACTAGTACCAAACAGCCAGCTATGCTTTTAGCATTCGCGGACGCAAGCCTGGAAGGTTACGGCGCTGTAGTATATGTTAGAACGTTAGTTTCATCTACAGAAGACTATATAAACGTTCAGTTGGTTTGTGCTGAGTCCATGGTTCCTCCTACAAAGAATTTGACTATTCCTCGATTAGAGTTATTGGCGGCTTTATTATTATCTAAATTAGTCAGGCATATTTCGCAAATTCTAAATGAGAGACTTTCGATTTCTTAAATATTCTTCTTTTTGGATTCGAGTATAATCTCGAGTTGGTTGAAAACTCCGTATATAAAAGATATTTTCGTAGCAAATCGTATAGTACAAATAAAAGAAAATATCCCGGATTCGCAATGGTGTCATATTGAGGGTAGTCAGAACCCTGCGGATTGTAAATCGCGCGGCCCAACTCCTATACAATTAATGAATCACCCTCTCTGATTGTCGGGACCATCGTGAATGCCCTTGTCAGAAAGTCAGTGGCCATTTCAACTTTCGTGATTTTTTTCCTATAATTCGGAGGCTGAGGTAGTATTAATGGCGAAAGAAAAAAGAAACTGAAGTGAAGACCTTTTTTCATTTACTCGAACGGGTATCTTCGTTTCAAAAGATTTCACGAGTGATGGTTTGGGTACTGCGATGTTTTAAAATTGTTGAACGGAAAGAAATGATTACGGTGCATGATCTACAAAAGGCGGAAATAACATTGATCAAAATTGTCCAAAATCACTATTTTGGAAAGGACATTCAAAGATTACAATTGAATCAGGCAATGTCTGTTAAATAACAAAGGTTGAAACCATTTATACAAGAAGCGTTGGTCGGATCAGAAATTCGAATTTGTCAACCTATCGGAAGCATCCACTGATTTTACCATCAAAATGTATTTTCACTGAAAGATTGGTTGAGTATTATCATCACATACATCTTCATACAGGTGCTTATTTATTAGAAACTATTTTAAGACAAAAATATTGGATTTTTGGGTGCCAGAAACTTGGTGTGTAAAAGAATCTTCAACTGTACCCGTTGTTTTGAGTTGAAGCCAAAAAATTTGAGTCCTTTAATGGCCGATCTTCCATCGGCAAGAGTTCTCGCGAATTTTCCAATACAGGGGTCGATTATTTTGGTCCTATACATATCACTATGAGGCGTCGGAAAAGTGCACCTATTCATAAACCTTGCGTGTACTGTATTCAGATAGGGGTAAAAATTTTGTTGGTGCCAAATCGGTTCTTACTCAAATTAATGAATTCGTAAATTCACATGATTATACAGAGTGATTCCGAAGGAGACCGTCAGATTTTGGGATAAGTTTACACTAGTCAGGACAGTCTCGGAACACTGTTTGGTTTATGGTTGGGGGTCTCTGTTGAAAATATACAGGGTGATTTGTCCGATTCGACCGATTTTACTTTTATTGATAACTTTGGTATGGCTTGTTCCATTTCAATGAAATTTTCAGCGTAGTACAAAAGTGTTGTATACATTCATTGATTTCAATTTTTTTCTAAAATAATCGGTTGTTATTGTGATAAATCCAGATTAATTGTGCTGGTTGAAAAAACACCCTGTACATAGCGTTTCCTAAACTACGCTATCTGTTTACGATTCTACTATAACAAGTCATTATTTCAGAGTTTCTAATTTTTTTGGCACACTTCTAGTTTTCCGAGAAAATTTTTTCAAAAAATGATAATGTCGAAATTTTGCTCCAATCGATTCTACTTTAATTGATAACTTTGGTATGGCTCATCCAATTTTGATGAAATTTGCAGCATAAAACGATCTGAATGACAACATTGAATAATCGCAACAATCTCTCAAAATCTATTGTTGTTATTGTGATAATTTCAGAGTTTCAGATTAATTGTGCAGTTGAAAAAAAAAACACCCTGTACGTTGCTTTTCCAAAACTTTCTAACTCGTTGCAGATTCTACAAAAATAAGTCATCATCCAGAGGTTTTTCATTTCTTTGGTACACCACCGGTTTTCCTAGAAAACATTTTTGAAGAAGAGCATTATCGAAATTTGGCTCACAAGCAGTGAGAGGCACTAGGTAGGAAAGCTGTATCGTCCAAGGATGCAAAGTTGTTCGTCAATTCTGAAACATTCTTTTCAAATTCGAAATATGTTCTGAATTGAATGATTTCATACAAAATATTAGTAATTAGATTTGAATTTGGAATTTGAAAAGAATATTTTAGAACTTAAGATTTGCTTTGCATCATTGGACAATATAGCTTTCCTACCTAGTGTGGAATACTCTCACTGCTTGTGAGTCAAATTTCGATCATGCTCTTCTTCAAAAATGTTTTCTGGGAAAACCAGAGGTGTGCCAAAGAAATTAAAAACCTCTGAATGATGAAATGTTATGGACAATCTGAAACGAATAAGAAAGTTTTGGAAAAGCAATGTATAGGGTGTTTTTTTTAACTGCACAATTAGTCTGAAATTCTAAAATTATCACAATTACGACCCAATATTTTGAGAGACTTTTGCGATTATTGAATGTGCTCCTTTAGATTGTTCGACACTGCAAATTTCATCAAAATTGAATGAGCCATACCAAAGTTATCAATGAAAGTAGAATCGATTGGAGCGAAATTCGACATTGTCTTTTTTTGAAGGAATTTTCTCAAAAAACTAGAAGTGTGCCCAAAAATTAGAAACTCTCAAATAATGACTTATTATAGTAGAATCGTAAACGGGTATTTTTCCAACCTGCACATTTAAGCTGGAATTATCACAATAACAACCGCCTATTTTGAAAAAAAAATTTGAAATTAATGAATGTCCTCATCAATATTGTACTTCGCTGAAAATTTCTCTAAAATCACACAAATCACCCTGTATATTCTCAATACAGACGCCCAACCATAAACCAAACATTGTTTCGAAACGGTCTTGACTAGTATGAGCTTATCTGACGGTCTCCTCCGGAAACACCTTGTATAGGCGTTTAATAGACCAACTGGCAACCCGTTCAACGGAAAAAGGTTAGAGAAAACTTGGCTAATTGACTTCAACTTGTTGTTTCTGTAAAGAAGTATCAATATGTGGATAACTTCTAAAGGTCTTTTTACGCGCTTGTTCTGGGGAACAGCACGTTATCAGTTCGTCACGATGTCTGTAATGTTCGAATTTTGAGCTAGGTGACTAAGTTGGACTCATTAATGGTGGTAATCCGTGGTCAAAATTGATTCTGTCCGTCCGACCGACCGGCCGGTCGTGTGCGCTGTAACTCTCGAAAGAAAAGACCGAGAGTCTTTAAATTTTCAAGTAAGGTTAAGATCCTGAATATCTCGGATAAGTTCGTTAATGGGCCAAAACTGCCGAATGGTTTTTGTGCTACAGCCATTTGAAATTCTGATTTTTCAATAACTCGTAAAATATTTATCTGATCAAAATGAAAATTGGTTGGAAAATAAACAGTGTCAATAAAAAGAAAATTATCCATGGAAAAATTTGAAAATTTTTGTTTTTTTGAAAATTTTCATCTTTCATTGAAATTTTACCATTTCGCGATGTGAACAAGCGCGTAAAAGCTGCTGACTTCACGTCAGTGCTTTTCTATATTTTTCAATATATCAGATTCACTCAATACTTTTAAAAAGTGGATTGAAAATTTCAATGAAGGAGATAAAAAAATATATTCATTAGTTACAAGTTGGATACAATATGAAATGTGAGATCCGAGATATTTGTCGAACAACGTCAAGAGCTAACACGTCGATAGCACGCTTACAGTTCCCAATAATCAAGCAATCCAGATTTGAAATACATTGTTGCGCGCAAGTTCTAGGGGAACAGCGTGCTATCGTTTTGTTCAAATGTCTGTTATTTTCGATGATTGTATGGATACTGAATTCGAAAAAGAATTTTTTTCGAAATTTTTTTCGAACTTTTTTTTTCTGAAACTATCCTTCATATACGAGAATATTTTTAGTTGAACCTTCAACTTCATATTTCACAGCAGTGTACCGAATTTCACTTCGATACGGCTATCAGTTTTGGAGACATTGGAAAAAATATGTAGAATTTCGTGATTTTCTTCTCGATATCGTTGTTTTTTTTATGAATGAAGAAATACTCATTCAATAGTGATAAAACTTAGCAGCTAGTTTGGGGACATTGAAGGACGACATTGTGCAAAATTTCGTGATGATCGTGTCATTATAACAATTTGAAAAAAAAACTATTTTCAAATTTCTGTGATCTTCTCAGGATATTATCCTTATTGAATTCTGTATGGATCTTCGAACTGTTATTTTTCGATTAATTACTGGATTCCAATTCGATCTAATCTGTATTTCTGAAAATATTAGAAAAATAAAATTCTATTTTCCCAATATTTCCAAAAATACAGAAAACAGATTAGATTGAATTGGAATCCAGTGATTTATCGAAACAATTTGAAAAGCTCTGCCGTGAAGGCATACGCGCATGTTCAAATTCGTTGCCGAAGCGGTCATCTACATTGAATATGCGCGGAAAAGCTGCTGCCTTCACGGCAGTGCTTTTCTAGGTTTTTTATACTAGTATTACATTACGGATTCCGAATCGGTGCTTCGAAAGAAGCACAATGTTTTTCACGAGATAATTTATTCATTTGCAGTTTGAATTGCTTCACAGATAAAGAAATCATGCCCGCGGGGTTCAAAATCCGATGCGAGGTTCGAATCGCTTGTTACAGCCAACAGTCAGTTCCGATTTCATTTATTTATTCGAAAAACAACAAAATGAAATCATTAACTGCTATTTACAAATTACTTTTGGAAAGATATAGCTTCGATATATGAAAATAATTCCAACAACACTAAACCTCAATTCAAGGACAATTTTATACAAAGAAGATTTTTGATTTTATTTGTGAATACTTAGTGTTATTCTCTGAAATATTGTGGTGATTATCATCAAAAACTCTAATTTTATTGGTGCAACTATTGAACATACTGACTAGAAAACAAATATAGATGCAAATCCACTTTTGTCATGAACGGAGCCTCATACTATAAGTCGATATTGTGTGTCCAGTCAAACGCGGATAGTGTACGCCCTTGATTAAAGTTAGAGTGGGTAGAAATCGAAGAAAGTACGCTGAATGAATTATTTGACTGAACTCTCACAATAGTGAGAATAAAAATTATGTATGTTATCTCGAAAAAATAAATATAATATAGAAGGTTACTGCTAAAGAGGTTACCCCTGACTATCTTGGTGGAAATTGAAAAACTTATACAAATTTTTCAATGAAAATAATAATTATACAGGGTGATTCATTAAGGGTGGCCACCGGCCGTATCTCGGAAATCGTTCATCCTATAACTTCCAGAAATAAATTCTAATGACAAAATCGGCCCCTGGGAAATGATTGAAAATATTTTCAAGTTCGTAGTTCCCCACTAGAGGGCGCAATCTATCACTTGTAAAATATAATCTAATTTTTTACGAAATATTCTCCAGCTAACAGTGGTGAAGAATAATAAAATAAGAAAATCCATATTACGGTTTCTACGTTTTCTATTTCTTCTTCCAACAAATTGAACCTTACCAGTTTCTCGCACTCTTCGTGTCAATTTTTTGAATACTTTTTTGGAATGATGACGTCTTTCAGGTTTTCCCTTTCACCTACGGCATTTTCTAAACATTCAACATAAACATTAAGCATATTATTATGCTTCTTCGTTTGAATAATGAGGCATCATGAACTAGTAGTTTGCAATCGATCATAATAAATTTTACAGCTATAGAAACCGAGAATAAACAGTAACGCCACAGCTTACTGGATCTAGATTAGCTTGTTTTGTGAGTGACATACGTTTTTTTTTTCATTTGATTGTTTAGATGATGAAACAACTCAATTCCTCCTGAATTTCACAGGGTTGATCAACACTCATCAAAATTTGCAAAAGAGTTGAAATATCTTCGGAATGACCAGAGATATCTGTCTGGGGTTTTAACAAGTCAATAGGTGATAATGCGTAGCTTATCCTTAGTCGGTTAGAATCATAGCATTGCATTTGAAATTTTCCAGTAAAACGCGCAAATAGGGTGAAGTGACATAAAACAGCCTGTAGTTTTTAATTGGATCACCCTGTATGTTGTTGTCATATTTTTCTGTGATCTGCTTTTAATGGCCTTCGAATGAGATCAAATTACGTGAAAATTGGTTCACGCATACAAAAGTGAGAGGTTTTTTTATGAAGAAAAGTTTTTTCATCCCATCACTAAAAAAAAGGAAATATAGAAAAATTACCGAAACAAAACCTGTTGAATAGAAAGTGTATTTTCTTATTTTATTATTTTTCACCACTGTTAGCTGGAAAATATTTCGTAAAAAATTAGATTATATTTTACAAGTGATAGATTGCGCCCTCTAGTGGGGAACTACGAACTTGAAAATATTTTCAATCATTTCCCAGGGGCCGATTTTGTCATTAGAATTTATTTCTGGAAGTTATAGGATGAACGATTTCCGAGATACGGCCGGTGGCCACCCTTAATGAATCACCCTGTATAATTATTATTTTCATTGAAAAATTTGTATAAGTTTTTCAATTTCCACCAAGATAGTCAGGGGTAACCTCTTTAGCAGTAACCTTCTATATTATATTGATTTTTTCGAGATAACATACATAATTTTTATTCTTACTATTGTGAGAGTTCAGTCAAATAATTCATTCAGCGTACTTTCTTCGATTTCTACCCACTCTAACTTTAATCAAGGGCGTACACTATCCGCGTTTGACTGGACACACAATATCGACTTATAGTATGAGGCTCCGTTCATGACAAAAGTGGATTTGCATCTATATTTGTTTTCTAGTCAGTATGTTCAATAGTTGCACCAATAAAATTAGAGTTTTTGATGATAATCACCACAATATTTCAGAGAATAACACTAAGTATTCACAAATAAAATCAAAAATCTTCTTTGTATAAAATTGTCCTTGTATTGAGGTTTAGTGGTGTTGGAATTATTTTCATATATCGAAGCTATATCTTTCCAAAAGTAATTTGTAAATAGCAGTTAATGATTTTATTTTGTTGTTTTTCGAATAAATAAATGAAATCGGAACTGACTGTTGGCTGTAACAAGCGATTCGAACCTCGCATCGGATTTTGAACCCCGCGGGCATGATTTCTTTATCTGTGAAGCAATTCAAACTGCAAATGAATAAATTATCTCGTGAAAAACATTGTGCTTCTTTCGAAGCACCGATTCGGAATCCGTAATGTAATACTAGTATAAAAAACCTAGAAAAGCACTGCCGTGAAGGCAGCAGCTTTTCCGCGCATATTCAATGTAGATGACCGCTTCGGCAACGAATTTGAACATGCGCGTATGCCTTCACGGCAGAGCTTTTCAAATTGTTTCGATAAATCACTGGATTCCAATTCAATCTAATCTGTTTTCTGTATTTTTGGAAATATTGGGAAAATAGAATTTTATTTTTCTAATATTTTCAGAAATACAGATTAGATCGAATTGGAATCCAGTAATTAATCGAAAAATAACAGTTCGAAGATCCATACAGAATTCAATAAGGATGATATCCTGAGAAGATCACAGAAATTTGAAAATAGTTTTTTTTTCAAATTGTTATAATGACACGATCATCACGAAATTTTGCACAATGTTGTCCTTCAATGTCCCCAAACTAGCTGCTAAGTTTTATCACTATTGAATGAGTATTTCTTCATTCATAAAAAAAACAACGATATCGAGAAGAAAATCACGAAATTCTACATATTTTTTCCAATGTCTCCAAAACTGATAGCCGTATCGAAGTGAAATTCGGTACACTGCTGTGAAATATGAAGTTGAAGGTTCAACTAAAAATATTCTCGTATATGAAGGATAGTTTCAGAAAAAAAAAGTTCGAAAAAAATTTCGAAAAAAATTCTTTTTCGAATTCAGTATCCATACAATCATCGAAAATAACAGACATTTGAACAAAACGATAGCACGCTGTTCCCCTAGAACTTGCGCGCAACAATGTATTTCAAATCTGGATTGCTTGATTATTGGGAACTGTAAGCGTGCTATCGACGTGTTAGCTCTTGACGTTGTTCGACAAATATCTCGGATCTCACATTTCATATTTTATCCAACTTGTAACTAATGAATATATTTTTTTATCTCCTTTATTGAAATTTACAATCTACTTTTTAAAAGTATTGAGTGAATCTGATATATTGAAAAATATAGAAAAGCACTGACGTGAAGTCAGCAGCTTTTACGCGCTTGTTCACATCGCGAAATGGTAAAATTTCAATGAAAGATGAAAATTTTCAAAAAAACAAAAATTTTCAAATTTTTCCATGGATAATTTTCTTTTTATTGACACTGTTTATTTTCCAACCAATTTTCATTTTGATCAGATAAATATTTTACGAGTTATTGAAAAATCAGAATTTCAAATGGCTGTAGCACAAAAACCATTCGGCAGTTTTGGCCCATTAACGAACTTATCCGAGATATTCAGGATCTTAACCTTACTTGAAAATTTAAAGACTCTCGGTCTTTTCTTTCGAGAGTTACAGCGCACACGACCGGCCGGTCGGTCGGACGGACAGAATCAATTTTGACCACGGATTACCACCATTAATGAGTCCAACTTAGTCACCTAGCTCAAAATTCGAACATTACAGACATCGTGACGAACTGATAACGTGCTGTTCCCCAGAACAAGCGCGTAAAAAGACCTTTGGAAGTTATCCACATATTGATACTTCTTTACAGAAACTACGAGTTGAAGTCAATTAGCCAAGTTTTCTCTAACCTTTTTCCGTTGAACGGGTTTTCTGCCAGTTGGTCTATTAAACTGTCCTTCCAGATTTTGATGGTATCTTCTTGATCGTTTTTTGATTTCATCATTTACGAAGGGGATGTTCAAATCATAATGAATGGTCAAGTCGGAAATGTACCATGGTGCAACTGTTATCGAGCGTAGTATCTTTGATAAAAGTCTGTATTATTTGAACTTAGCGCATCCACAGAATTCAATCCCATACGTCCATATTGGTTTGATAATTGCCTTGTAAATCAATACCTTATTCTGAAAGAATATCTTGGATATACTGCCCATGAGTCAGTATAATTGTCGGAGTTTCATATTTTTCTGCGACTTCTTAGCTTGAATATGTTGTTTGCAGGTAAGGCGTTGGTCCATATGAATTCCTAGGTATTTGGCTTCTGTCTCGACAGGGATCCGATTATCATTCATTCGAACTGGCGGGCATATGTCTCGTTTGTTGGTGAATGTAACTTGGACCGATTTGGTTTGATCAATAGTCAAGCGCCATTTTCTGTAACATTTCTCAGCTCATTTAGATGTTTTTGTATGTTTTCAGAAGCTGTTGTCGCATTCTGGTGAAACATCAGTGTCACTATGTGGTCTGCAAACGAGGCTGGTGTGGTTTTTGGATTCTCTGGAATGTTGGATGTATATATAAGATGAAGGAAAGGACCCAGTATACTTCCCTGTGGTACCCCCGCCTTCATTTTAGTTGGTCTAGACAGAGCGTCACCATATTTCACTGCGTAGTATCGATCTGTCAGATATGATTTCAGAATCATGAAGTATGGTTGAGAAAGGAGATTTTTTGATTTAAAAGGTAATCCGTCATGCCAAACTTTGTCGAAAGCTTGGGATGAGTCTAGGAAGACAGCAGTACAGTATCCATTATTTTCGAGACTTGTTGAAATGGTGTTCACCACACGGTGTATTTGGTAGATTTCTGAGTGATTTTCCCTAAATCCTAGTTGGTGGTTGGGTAGTAAATTGTTCAGTTCAATATCTCTCTTCAGCCTCTTAACAGTTTTCCTAAAATTGGTGAGAGGCTTATAGGCCTATAAGATTTCACGTCATGCTCAGGTTTGTTCGGTTTGCATATCATTATTATTTCAGCATACTTTCATAGGGTTAGAAAAAAAGATAGGCTCATCATTCGGTTGAATATGGTATTGAGTAACAATATACCTTTTTGTGGCAGGTTTCTCAGAATTTTGCCAGCTATCAGATTGAATCCTAGCGCTTTGTATTTTTCAGTTTCTTGATTTTTTGGGAAACTTCCTGAGGTTTGGAGGGTTTTATGGGAAGACACATCTGGCATGCAATATCTAGGAAGGACTCAACTTATGTATCATTGTAGCCTGAGTGCGAAACATCCGGATTGAGTACCTGGGACCAGTGCGATGCGAAGATATCTGATTTCTCCTTATCAGAGGTGGCCCATTCTCTATTTGGCTTTCGGATCGGGGGGCTTCGTGTTACAGTTCTTTTGTTTTTCTTTGTAGCTTTCCAAATGTTGTGCTCGTTGTTGCTGTCTATGTTCTGGATGTGTTGTTGGAATTGCAAGTTGGAGTACTCTTGAGAAGTTCTGTGGAGCTTTCTACCTAGTCGATTATACACCATTTTGTCCGCTGGGTTTCGCGATTTTTGCCATCTGCCTCTGGCTTGTCGTTTTGCGATTAGCAATTCTTGAATTTGTAGAGGTTATCTGATTTCTAGGTTCGTCCTCTCCTGGTTGGGTTGGTGTGCTTTCCCAGGCTGCTTTCTGGATCAATTCCGTAATATATCTTGTGGCCTCCTTCAAATTTTTATTGTTTTTGAGTTTAATGTCCAGTTTGATGTTTTCCATTAATATTTGCTGAAATAGATTCCAGTTTGTTCTTTTTGTTTTTAGGACACTTTTCTTCTCCCGGAATTTAGCGGTTGTACTGAGGGTCATCAATATCGGTGTATGAGCCGATGATAAAACTGGTGTATATCCTATTTGTATAGTTATTACTTATACCATTTGTGACGAAGAAGTCCAGATCGTCTGGGACCTTCTTGGGGCCAGTTGGCCAGTAAGTTGGTATTCCGTGTGAGACTGCATTTAAATTTCTGTTTGTTATAACTTTCATAAATCTGCCTTCTTTAGGAGTTATCAGTCGTGAACCCAAGTGAGTATGTTTTGTGTTCCAATCGCCTCCAATTATGAATATCCGTAAGAAATTTTGAAAAAACTCCGTATATTGGTTTTCCCTTATATTATGTCGAGGTGAAAAGTAAATGGCTGATGCATCAAAGCTGTGTACTGTGTACGTTGTATACTGTTTTGTTCAGTCACGAAGTTCCGAATTGTATGGTGTTTTGGATTTTTTCGAATGAGTATAGCTGAACCACCGTGTGCTGTACCATCTGGATGTTCCGTGGAGTAGGTGTTATAGTTTGGGAGCTGGAAATCTGTTTTTTCACTGAAGTGAGTTCCTGATATCAGCATAATGTCTATTCTATATATATTCAAGAAAGTTATAAGTTAATTTTTGTGGTTCAGAAGGCCATTCGCATTCCAAGTGGCTATAAGTAGGAACCTTGCCATTGTTGAGTCTAGTGTAGTTTATTCACGAGTGTTGTCAGCAGATCATGCATATTCTGATTCTGGTTCATTATTCGTGTTATCATGGATTTAAGGTCTGAAAGGAAACTTGTCATCACTGCATCTAGGGAATTCGCAGAGTAGTATTCTTCCTGTATTCTGTTTCGGTGGACTGCTTGGGCGTGAGACATCCTGTTTAGTTGGGCGACAGTTCTGGCTGGCCTATTTTGATCTCTTCTTTCTTGAATGGTTTCTGGGATTATTTTCTGTCTGCCATGTTTTATGTAGTATTTATTTTGGTTCTTTGTTTGTTGCAGGAGTTTATAGAGTTGACATCCTTTGTAGTTGGATGGATGGCTACCTTCACATAATGCACATTTAGCTGGGGCTGTTCTTGGTTTATTGCAAGATTGAGAAACATGTTGACTTCCACATTTCACGCACATAAATGGTCCATTACAATGAGATTTCAAGTGGTGCTTTGTATAATTTTCCTCTTCATTTTTGGCAGTTTGAAATTAAATTAACTCCTGAATGTATCCCCAGTCGTTAATCTGGTGGTAATGACGCAACCTCTTACTCCCTATCTATTTATTTCAACCTTACAATTAAAATTGCTATTTACAAACACAAATTTAGGTACAGTGAATCTGAGATCCGGGATTCGAAGAAGCACTTATCTTAAAAGTAAGGATCCGGTAGTATGATCCTTCAAAATTCAGGTATTATGCAGGTAGTCCGGTTTCAAGAGATTCCATCCAGAATAAAGTCCAGAATTAAGATATTCCAGTAATAATCAGCTTCGGTATAAAGGTATTCCAGTCATAATCAGCTCCAGTACTAAGATAATCCAGTAATAATTGCTTCCAGTACTAAGATGATCCAGTCAAACTCTGGGTCCGGTAGTAGAATATTCAAATGGGCATTAGTACCAGTAAAAAGATAATCCAGTAGTCCGTAGCTCGGTGAAAAGATGGTTCAGTGGGCGATAGCCCCGGTATAAAGATGATTCAGTGGGCAACAGCTCCGGTACAAAGATGTTTCAGTGGGCGATAGCCCCGGTACAGAGATGTTTCAGTTGGCGATAGCCCCGGTACAAAGATGAAGCAGTAGGCGGTAGCCCCGGTACAAAGACTGCAAATTTCAAAACTATAAGATAGTGCTTGTAACACGTGATCTCATTCCCAGCGACTCTAGACGTTATTGAAACAATTTACAAGTTAATAAATATGAGATGGAATATCTAGAACTCAGGAATAAGAGCACGTTATTCGATAATAAGAATGAGATAAGAAATCAAATGCACAATATCATACTAAGGAAAATGTTAAGCTGTGTAACCTGCATGGAATGAAATAAATCAGAAATCACAATCTGGCATTCACAAAAGCAAAAAATATTGGTCGGGATATACGTAGTACTTACCGCCTTTTGAATAGACGTCTTATAAGAAACAATAAAACTTCAAAATTCCACGATGTTAATGGATTACGAAGTTCGTTTATTCGTTAAACTCTAGCAAGGTGTTGAATCTACCACTTCCTACGCAGTAAAAGACAGAACTTTCCATCGGCTAGACCGACTTGGAAGGGTCGCGCATGCGAAACACACACTGAACCATCAAAGCGAAGAGCGTTTTTTAGCGACCGATCATATAATTTCAGTAAGGCGTTTTTGCTTGCGATTGGAATTGAAATTATTAGTATGACGTATTTTCGCGATGGAAACTGAAATCGACAGTGTAGCGTTTTGTAACGTTACAAGTTCTATACCTATTTTTTGATTCTGAATGAACTCCAGTTTGAATACCTCTATGGTGTTTTCATTCGGTTCTTATTCTACAAAGAAGAGCGGAAGTGGGTTTATCATTCTATCTTTGATGTTACTAATGTTCCTGACTTTGTATCCGTGTTTTTTTATTTCTGCTGAGTGTAGATTTCTGATAACTACCCTGTATGCCCTCTTGTTTAATTTGGTAGGTGTGGAAAATGATATTTTTTTCTCTCACTTCACTTAGTACATAACTAAATCGGACGTTTCGAAAGATATGTGAATCTGGAAAGAGACTTGGATTTTCTTGTGACAATATTGTAATTTATTGTGGTAGCCCAATTTTTCCAATAAAAATTATTGATTTTACCCCTCAAGGTTTTGTTTATAGAGCCATTATGAGTTTTGAACCCACCAGCACCCCGAGAAAATGTTAAATTTTTTTATGAAACCTTTATGAAAGATTGGCTTCAGGTGAGAACTCGATTATACCACTCTTATTTTTTCTGAAATTACAATGGTTTTTCCTACACATAAATTCGAAAGATTCTTTCCTCTTCAATTGGTGATTGGCCGACAAACGATGGAGTTTTTGTGTTAAAACCTTATGGTACCATGAAAATCTTTTTTTGTACCCCTTACGTTTTCTCTATAAAGCTGTTCAAACTTTTGTACTCATCAGCGGCCACCAAAAAACTAAAAATTTTCCATGAAAACTTGGTGAAGGATTGTATCAGGTAGGTGCTCAGTTGTAGAATTCTTACTTTTCCTACACTCCAATTCGAAAGTTTTCTATGTTTCAACTAGTGATTAGTCGATAATTGATAGAATTTTTGTGTTAAAGTTCTATGGTCGATTGTACGCGGTAGGTACCCGATTGTAACACAAAAATTTTCGTTTTTTCCCGTCATGTTTTCTATATACAGCCATTATAACTTTTGAACCCACCGGCATCCGAAAAAATATGAGTTTTTTCATGAAAACTCGGTGAAGGATTATTTCAGCTAGGTACCCAATTGAAACACTTTTATTTCTGCTAAAACCCTTATGGTTTCTTTCTCATATCAATTCAAATTTTTCTCACTTCAACTCGTGATTGACTGATAATCGATGACATTTTTGTGTGGAAATTCTATGGTCGATTGTATATGGTCCGTAACCGATTGTATCACAAAAGTTTTTTTTTGTACCCCTCAAGTTTTCTCACTACAGCTTTTATAACCTTTGAATCCACTGGTACCCTGAAAAAATTTAATTTTTTCATGAAACTAGGTGAAGTATTTTACCAAGTGTAGGAACCCGATTGTATTTTTTATATTCCTCATGAAACTCATGGATTTTCCTGCACATCATTTAAACAGTTATTATTCACTCAAACTTGTGATTGGCCAATGATCGATAGAATTTTCGTCTAAAATATTTTGTTGTCGATTAAACCCGGTAGATACCTGATTGTACCACAAAAATTTCCGTTCGTACACTTAACGTTTTCTTTATATAGCCATTAATTCTTTCGAACCCACTGACATCCTCAACAAAATTAAAATTTCTTTCTTGAAAACTTGGAGAAGGATTTGTACCAGAAAGGTACCAATCGATCGTACCAATTCTGTTGTTGCTAAAATGCTCATGGTGTTCCTACACATAAATTCCAAAGATCTTTTCACTTAAATATGAATATGGAGATTTTGGAGTCGATTGTACCCGGTAGGTACCCGATTGCATCACAAAAATTTTCGTTCGTACTCCTGACGTTTTCCATATACAAATTTCTCGATATCTTGCATTCAGTTCATTTCTCGAATATTCGCTTCAAAACATAGTCGAAATGGCGAATAGAACTCACACAAATTTGCTCGAAAAAACTTAGAAAATCGACATATACATAGGACAATTGTCATAATCTTCGATTTTTGATCGAGATACGAGAATTCAGCCCCAGTTCGACAATTTTTATACTCACAGGACACCATCGCGAAAGAATTATTCGAGTGATACCTTCGCGCAAGTGGCTGAGGTGAAAGCATTTATTACTTATGAGTATCAATCAAAGTTTATTTTGGGGGAATTTTTCATCACTTTTTGGTTTTCACTTCCAATATCTGAAAATTAACTATTGAAAATTAAATAAAATACAACTTTCATTCAATTTTAATAGTTCTGTTTCAGATATTGGGAGTGAAAACCCAGAAAAAAAAGGTAAAAATATAAATTTCTTGTCTGTTCTATTGGAAATGTTTTCCTATCGTTCGAATATCGGCATTTTAAGGCCTCCGAGGGGCATTTGAATTGAAATAGGAGTAATACAATCGGGCACAGCATACATTTATCCATTTCGAATTCTCTACCAAATTTCTACGGGGTACTTTTAACCATTTTTGCGCGCACGTTCCAGGAAAACAGTGTGCTATCGTTTTGTTCCAATTTCTGTATTTTCGAATTTCTAGCCAAAACTAGTCCCAAATGACTAGGTTGGACTCACTGATGACGAATCCGGTGTCAATATAGATTCTGTCTGGCCGACCGTCCGTATGCACCATTGCGGGCGTATGAAGAATACTATCGAGCTGAAGCTTTTAGGGTAGATTGCATTTTAAAGTACGACGGTTGAGTTCGTTAATGGGCGAAAGCGCCCAAGAAGTTTTGTAGTTAGAGCCCTTTGAAATGTTGTGGTTATTTCCGTGATAACTCGAAAACTACTGAAATGATTTAATTGAAACTTGGCAATTAGTTGAAGTTTAACAACTAGCAACTTTCCACAGAATTTCGTCGCGATCGTACTGTCAGTAAATAAAAACAATGTTTTTCAAAATTTTTTTTCGAAATAAGTTTTGGCGATATTTCGGGAAAATATGTCAAATTTGTTGGTGTTTTCCCAGATATCGTGGTTTTTATGAAATAACTTGAAAATTACTGATTCAATCACGATGGAACTTAGCAGCTGAATTGAAAATGCCTTTTTCCTTTGTGCAGAATTTCGTGTTATCAGAACATTTTGAACGTTTTCGAAAACATTCAATTTTCTGATCATATTATCCTCATGAAATTCTGTATAAACCTTCGAACTATCATAAACCGATTGTATTGGATTTAAATTCGATCTGATCTGTAGTTTTGGCGATATTGGGGAAATTTTGAATGTGTGAATCTGCGGAATTATTGGGTGGATTTTAGCCATTCACGAAGTCAGCCTTTCTGATTAACCTTCAAACCTACTCTTCAAATATTGAGTTTCTAAGTTGTTTTTTTGGAAGTAATTGTATTTATGATCGGCCGTTAAATTTCAATTTTATTTTGAGGTGGCTGTGGTTTCAAAAGTCATGATGGCTGTATCGAGACTAGGAGTACAAACGAAAAACTTTGCGGTACAGTCGAGTACCTACCAGGTAAAATTGACCACAGAATTCGCACACAACATTTTACCGATTACCGGCGAATCACGAGTTGAAGTACAAAAAAACTTTCTAATGTGTAGACATATCAATGAGGGTCTTAGCAAAACTGAAAGTGGTACAATCGGGTACCTTCTTAGTAAAATTCACGAAAAAATTTAATAACTGTATAGAGAAAACTTGAGAGGTACAAATGAAAATGTTGTGGTGCAATCAGGTAACATACGGGAAAAATCGATCAAAGAACTTTCACACAAAAATTCCACCGATTATAATCCGATCCAGCGCTGAAGTGAAAATAAATTTCGAATTGATGTGTAGAAGAAATGAGGTACAATCGTTTCCGAAACTTTCTTGGAAAAATTAGATTTTTTTTTTGTGCCGGTGGGTCCAAAAGTTATAATGGCTGTATAGAGAAAACTTAAGGAGTGCAAACGAAAATTTTCATGGTACAATATGGAACCTACCGGGTACAATGGATCACAAAATTCTACAGAAAAAATCCAGTCAGTTGCCAGGTTCATATGACTCGATTAGCTACCTTGTACAATCCCAATTCAGATTTTCAAAGGATAGAATACGAAATATCAACACAAATTTTCAATCTGTTTCAGCCTGAACACTCTACGATTATGGATGCCACAACTGTTTCAAGCAATAAATGATTATACATATCTGAACAATGGTACCTCTTCTAGTATGTGCGAAATGTTAACCGTTATTCGTTCTGACGCTGGAAAACATAAGGAGTGTTACGTGGTAAGATGTATAGATTATTGAAACTATATAGATTTTGTGAAAAGTTCTTCCAAAACTATTTCTAACGATTAAATTGTTATTATTAATGACGAATTCGTACTCAGATTTGCTTACGTGAGCACGAGTAAATACATTTCAAATAAATCAGAAATTGATATTTGCGTTCGAATACGAAGATCCAGTTCTGTTTTAATACGAACATATTTGAGACATATCAAATTAAGTTTCGACTATAGCAAGGCTAATGAGTACCATTCCACCCGAGCATTTGTCTACGGTACGTTTGTTGAACCATGCCGAAACGGTAGGGCATATGCAGAAACGAAATTATTTCCATTTAATTCAATAATGCCCACACATCGAAATTGCTTTGAAGTACCCGAATATACAGTGTGTCCACGGATTGGGTGCCGGTAAGGTGTAAATGAAAAATTTTCGAGTTAGACTCTGATATTCTGGGAATCGGTCCTGCTTGGTCTCAAACTGAGATGTTGAGAAAATGAGCTAAATCAATTAATAAACAGGGTGATTTAGAACTGATTTAAGGCAAATTGTTTAGAAAGAAGCACCTTTGTTTTAAAGATATCGAGAAAGTTTATTGAGAAAAGTTGTTTAGAATCAAAAGACACTGCTAAATCTCGATTCTCAGATAAATCGATCAACTTTGATTTGGTTAGTAGGTTATGAAAATATTTGATAATATCCATGGTAACAAAGGCCAGACGTGACTTGAAACCTAAATTTTATTCGTCATAAACGAAAATTTTCCAGTTAAAAACATGCTGACCATAGAACAAATGATCATTGTGCAGTGCTACGGCTTATGTGCAGACATTTCGTATCTGGGAGTAATAAGACAATTCCATGAACGCTGGCCAAATGTTGCGGTATCACGTCACCCTGTTAAAAAATAGTTTCAAAATTTGAATTCAGATCATAACAAAAATTTCACGTATACAAAATGTTCATGACCAACTTATAAAGTCAAGGTAGGCTGATTTATCTGAAACTTGACTTCCTGCAGCAGCTCGTCATTCCAAACAACTTTCTTCAATAAACTTTCTCGATATCTTTTAAAACAAAGATATTTTGTTCTTATGAATTTTCATTAATTCAGTTCTAAACCATCCTGTATATAAATTGATTTGGCTCATTTTCTCAACATCTTAGTTTGAGACCAAGCAGAAGCGATTCCCAGAATATCAGAGTCTAACTCGAAAATTTTTCGTCATTTACACCTTACCGGCACCCAATCCGTGGACACACTGTAGGTACATAATATGTTTTATGATAAAATTTCATCGTTTCCACAGGATGTTATTTGAATGATACTGAAAACTCAATATTCAATATTGACTGATCTGAAAGATGTACGAGAATTGCTGCTCAGGTTCTGAGATATAGCAACACTGATGTGAATAGAAGAATGGTCGTACGGCCGGCTGGCCAGAATGGAATTTGGCCACAGATCCTTTTTCAGGGTTTCCAACCTGATCGTTCGGGATTATTTTCCGCTCTGAATTTGAAAACTTAATTAATTATGCTCAATACGGCATAACTCAGAAAAAATGCGAAAGTCCAGGATCCAAGGTTCTTCAGACTTTTTTTAAGCAACGAAGCAAAAGCTGCTAACTTCAAGTCAGTGCTTTTCTAGGTTTTTTCTTTCGATAAAGTAGTGGATGTCAATTCGATATAATCTGTATCTTTGTGAATATTGGGAAAATATCATTTTGAATGAATATATTTACGGAATCTTTTGGCAGATTCACCCATTCATGAATTAAACCTTCTAAATTGAGCTTCAACGTTCTTCACAAATATCAAATTTCTAAGTTATTTTCTGAAATATATTGTGTTTGCAGTCGGCCGAATTCGTTAAGTGGTAAAATACACTCAATGATTCCGTATGTATACCTTTTCAAAATTATATTTTCCAATATTTCCAAAAATATCAGTATTCAGTACATTATCGAAAAAACAACCTAGAGAAGAACTGACATGTAGTCAGCAGCTTTTACGTTAATGTTCAAAAGGATATCATCAAAAGTAAAAATGCACACGAGGGCTGCGAAACTTCAAATGGTTATAACTCTGAAATCGTTCGGCCGATTCTGCCGTTGATGGACTCAACCGTCGCATTTTCAAAATCAACCTTCACTTAAAATTTCAAGTGGATAGGATTTTCCAGAAGTGCGTAATCGTGCGTACGGTCGGCAATAGAAAATATATTTTGACACCGGATTCGTCGTCAGTTTGACCAACCAAGTGGTTTGAGACAATTTTCGGCTCAAAATTAATATATTTCAGACATTCCAACAGAACGATAGCACGCTGTTTCCCCAGAATATGCACGAAAAAAACTACGATAAGTGATAAAACCACTGTGTGCAGTATGGATTCTCTACACAGGTTGCAATTCAAATGAAATACATTAAACAAATTGAATAATATCCTTAGTAACGAAAGTCACTTAGTTATACCCCACCCCTTCCTCTAAAAGAAAAGAAAACTGATGGTTTTTTTCTCTAACATCACTTCGAACCCCTGCTTTACTACCTCATAACCCTGCTCTACTGGGAAACAACTGATGACACTGCGGACAGCAACGTAATCGGTTTCAGAAACGTCGACGTTGGAGTAACTCATCCTAGGTAGATCTTGTAGGAAGACGCAGTAGAGGTTGGGTTGAACCTATCTGGGGCTCCTGGCCTATGAAACTTTGGTCAGGATTTCGTTATCCGAAAACTACTAACATCAATTAATACAGAAGTTGAGCTCCTGTCCTTTTCGGGGCATCTCAGACATTTTCAACGGACGGGATGACAGATGGAGTCCTGGAAAGTAACGGAGTTACGGATTCATATGCCTTGTAGAGTTCAACAGATTATGGGTTATTTGTGCTCGTCGATGGCACGCTAGACTTTCATTTTCACGAAACGGTTTCAGATTCTTCAAGTGAATATTTCGTAGGTATTTCCCAGACGTGTTCTTGAGAACGTTAACTACTTGGGATACCACTCTTACAAAAGTATACGCTTTGGCGTATTCGACGGCTGACATCGATGCAAAGCTGTCTGCTGCTAAAGATAGTGGGTGTTTACGAGGCCAGACAGTTTTCAACGGTTCGCTGGTAGTAGGAGGTTGCATCATTCTGGAGGCTTATGCTGCCAAACCTTAAACTTTTGACACTGCTTACACTTTCTGACGTATCGAGCCACTTCTTGGCACATCCTAGGCCATTAGTAGTTCTAGGCCCCCGTGGCAAACTGTTTTTGTAATACGCAGATGACCAGCTATGGGTTCGTCGTAGTTCTCCTGCAGTACAGATTGACAGTTTTTGGTAGGTACGCATTAGTTTTTTCGTCAGGCGTCTGCTATACGGTTCAAGACTCATTTTCGGTATTTGAATTCGAAGTCGTACTGTTGCTGGAGTAAGCTTCATTTTGCTTTCCTTCTGGATGGTGACTTTATTAACTACAACCAATGGAAGCCCATGTGATCGGATATTACGGCAGAATGCTATCCTTCCAAGGTCGGCCTCATTTTGTCGATAGCCCAAACTATGGCCAGATACTCTGTCAACGAATATTTCGTCTCGAAATCATTGAGCGTACAGCTGGCGTAGGTAATTACTCGTTCATATCCAAGCAAAACTTGGGTAAGGGTGGCGCGAAGCCCAGTCTCAGATGCGTCGGTTCGCAGCGTGAATGGTTGAGAAAAGTCCGGGCATGCCATTACGGTAGATTCGGTGACCGACTTCAGAACTCCGATGGCTTGCTGATTATCAGTGTTCCATTTTCACCTCCACAAACCAACTGTACCAAATCGTTACTCCGAAAAATCGCCGGAGTTGACGGATAGTCATAGAACTAATGGCATCAATCTTCTCTGGGTCTATCGCAATTCCGTCTTACGTTTTCACATGTCCCAGATCTTTGAGTGAACTCACACAAAACTCGCATTTGTTCGGTTGGATCTCCAGATTGATTTCCCGGAGGCGACGTAATACGGCTCGTAAAATTGACGGATGCTCCTCAAATATTTGCTCCAATACCACTATATCATCCAAATGGGCAAAGGCAATGGGGTCCATTTCCGGACTTATTTCAAGGTCCAAACCTCTCTGAAACGTTATCTCAGCGGATTGCAACCAAGAGGACATGACTTTTAATTGGAGAACATCCCTTTTTGGGACCGCAATTGATATAGTGGTTTGCTTTCTACGGCAAGGGGCACTTGCCAATAGCCTTGCTTTTTATGACTTGTGAATAGATGTACCTGGCCCGTCTGAATATATTGAGAATTCCAGTGATGTGTTGCAACGGATAGGCGTCCTTCATAGTGACCTCATAGACAACACGAAAGTTAACTCGAAATCTGGGTTTACTGTCGCCTTCCTTCACGATAACGACATTGTAGATCCACAGTGACTTCGACGGTTCAATAATTTCTTTCTCCAAAATCATTTCTACCTCCGGATATACAATATATTGCATCTTGCGGTTGTGCGGATGGTACCTCTGTTTAATCTCAGGTTTTCTCTCAGTTTCGTGACGGATCATGTTTGTTAGGCCTCCCATTCCTTCGAAATTACTTCTTTCTTCGAAATGTCATTGGAAGTTCGGTTTTCCTGGGACGTCAGAGCACTTATCGCATACCCAGACAGCACAAACACGTTCTAGGAACGTTCATAGAAGGTATCACCAGAATGTTCATCTATTCTAAGAAAATTCTCACAAGAGACATGTCATATTTCAAGAACGTTCTATGAACTATGACATGAGAGAGGAACTCTGATTCTATAGAGGTGCTATGAACGTTCCTCAGAATATTCCAGAACGTTCGCAGCACATTCTAGAGTATATTCCATGGAGGTTCCCACAAAATATCCTATTAATATTCTTTTAAATATTCTATGGAAGTTTTCATTCAGTTTATAAAATGTTCTTGGAATGTTCATTAAACAGTCATACCACAATGATAACTTGTTTCCATTTCATCCTTAGTGAATGAAAGTTGTAGAAATTGGACAAAATTTATTTTTTCTCACAATTTTCATGATACAATTTACTGATTGTATTATAGCACATTTTGGATCAAAATGTATTTTATATCGTTTTCCACATTTTTTCATTCACTAAGATTAATATGGAAATAAGTAATTGTTGTGGAATTTTTATTTTCAAAGAAAAACTGAGTTTTTTTTTTCATATAATAGCAATATCCAATTATGAATATGCACCAATAAAAGTCAACAAAATTATTCGTATTTTATAATATATTGATGAAGTACCTCAGACTAAACTCTCCACATAACAAAATATGACATTACTTCAAAACTATAAATACGAAATTATCTTCTTATAGCAAAAAGAATATAAATACAACAGAAAAATTATCCATTATCGCAAAGTATTACGATATTTCGAGCACCTATATTTTAATAACAGGGTGAACTTAACACACTTGATCGACCTGTATTTTAAATGTGAATCGATATCTGAACTCATACATTGACTTGACTATTTTTGGATAACGACTAAAAATTGAATTATTATACAATGAAATTTGTACTCAAAACAATAATTCAATAACCTTGCTTCTATACTGGAATTCCTTTAAGCTTTAGGACTCAAATTTTATAATCATTCAGCCAAATATTTCACAAGATCTTGAAGATATCCATCCAAACCTCCCCATAGTAATTCCTCGGAATGGTCTACATTTGTTTCTATGATAGAAAAATATTGTTAATAATCTTATCTTGTCGTGAAATTCTGATGAAAAATATAATAATCTTTTGGGCCAGTTGATGCATCACAGTCATAGTCATAAGCAATCTGTAGTCAAGCATAAGAATTGTTAAACCTGTTAATTTCGAAGAGTGCATCTATGCAGCATGGTCATCAGCATAATGAATCAGAACTACCTTCAGACATGAACCAAGGTGTTGTCCAAAACTGTGATACATAAATGGACCCTTTGATAGGGCATTTTCAGTAAAAAAATAAATTCTTCCTTTCGTCGGGATTTCCTGGAATCAAATACAATAAACACTCACCAATTCATCTAATGCAGGTCTCGTTGGAAATATTAATCAGATAATTTTGTTCACATAAATGCTGCTCTTTTAAATTGATCTCAATCTAATCTTTCATAGTCATGATATCCACCAAATATTCGCTCGAAGTGACAAGAAACCTCCCATGTCCAAAGAAATACCTTTGGCACACCATGTTCAATATACAACCAACCTTACAATACAACAGCTTCAGATTTATCATTTGATAACCAATTTTTATCTGCAAATAAATTACATTGAAATGTGGGTAAACCGAAATGTGCAATTACATAGAGGATTATGGGTAGTGATTACCATGTCTCCCCTTATTACTTCTATAAATTCTCAGGATTTCTCTCTGTTCATCTCAAAGTAGGTAGGGGTCCCATCAATAAGGTGATATAGCAAAAAAAATATTGATTCACTTATTTCTGGAAAATCTTCATGTTAATATATGTTACAATTTATTCACGAGTCATCGGTTCAAATGGATACATTTAAGATTGTTAATGTGTAACTAAAATAGTAAATCAGAAAAAATAGTGGTGTCTATACCAAAATAATTGTACTTGCCACGCTAAGTTCCTGTACATCAACGAAACATATGTTCATATGCTCTTCCTCTGACAATAATATAAGATTTCAATTCAAATCATCATCCATATCATATTAATTACAGAGAAAACAATTAACAATTACTTATTCATTTTCATTCTTGACTCGTCATAATGGAAATATGAATGAAAAGGAAGTAGGTTGACAAATGACAAATCAGTTTTTGGACTCAACTCTAAACATTTATCCAGTTTATAATTTATTCGAACACGTCCTGAGAACGTTCATAAAAGCTTCTCGCTAGAATGTTCGAATTACTCCTAAAAATATACTACAATGTACTATGAATATTCTTCAAGAACATTCTGTTAGAATATTCTAAAGTACGAACGTTTACAACCTAGATATCACATTCTATGAATGTTATGTGCTGTCTGGGTAATATCACGGTAGAGTCGACAGAGTCGAAGACTATGTAACGATTATTCTCTCAGGAATAATTTGGTCGTACGGAAATCGATTCTAAGATTATGGAAGGACAAAAAGTTCATACCTATGATCAGGTCTTTGGGCAGCTGAGGGACCAAGAACTAACGTGCTTTTAAAATTTGGCTTCCAGTTTCCGATTAAGGTTCATGAACCTCTATAAAGGCGACGGAGTTTCCATCTGCAACGGTGGCCAACATGTCGCGGACTCGATGCACGAATACAACCGAATGCCTACACATCCAGGCTTCCTTTCCACTCAAAACAGATCAGGAAGCTCTGGTGTCTAACAAGGCTTCGACGAGTTTATCTCTGATACAGTCGGTGATGATCAGACGCTTTTAAAGGGAACACCGTTTCGATTTTGTTGGAGAAGTCGGAAACGGGAACTGCCTTTTTCCCAGTCCCCGGCAGTTCCGTTATAGCTTCCCAAACAAGAGCATTTTCTCGATAAGACTCCTTGGCGTCCACATTAGGAACAAAATAGCATTGGCTGAGATCGACACTCTCTCCTCATGTGTCCTTTCTTTCCACTCACCAACACTGGAGTCCAGCGTCTTTGAACTGAACTCTTTTCGGTACCGGAGACCTTGCTTCCTGAGGCCGACCTTCAGTCGAACTGGGCTTCTTTTTCAATTCTTCCGATTCAAAGATAAGAGGCGGTTGTCAGTAAATCCTTTTCGGCCCGGAGGTGGTAGATAATTTATAGCCTACCACTGCACTAACTCGAACTCCCTTTCTTCATCCAATAACTGTTTGTATGCCCTTCATTCCTGGAAGGCCAGTACTGTTTGTAGAAAGGGCAGTAAACTATTTTTAATGATGGTTGATTGTTCTCCTTCTCCTTTCTCTTTCCTTGTTTGTGAATTTCAAAAACAGGTTTCGCATCCCGATCGCAAATAGTAATATCTTTTCCCCATCACCTTAAGTTCGCTGGTTTATTTCGTTCAACAAGTTTTCCTCATAGTGAAGGGAAAGCTTCCCGAATTTGTTTTATTGAATCTTTACAACCATAAAAGGAACTTTTCCTCGTAATGTACCAGTGCGTTGCATTTTTCGTTAGCAATTCAAATATATAGTCGAATAGCTATTGGAATGACATTGTTCTAGTCTCTGCTGATTGTTCGACCTATAAGAAAGTGATCACGTTGGTGGACCCCTCGATGTGCATGTTCCATCTGTATACGGCAACATTCCGGCAATCAGACGGCTGGGCGAGTACGGTATCGATGTTGGTTCGATCATACTTGCCTTGTCTGCTTCTGTTGAATTGTTCCGATATTATAAGCTTATTCTTCGGTCTAGTTCCGAGTCCCTCGCAGTTTGATTGATGAAATCTCATTTCCGTCTGATGTTTGGTGGATTTGGCTACGGTGAGACTACACTTTGGGACTTATGGCAATAGGGGACTGGTGATATTTTGTGTCATTTTCAGACATGCTTGTTTGCATAAGTGCTGTAAGAAGACAACGGAAAATCCAGTCCCCGTGTATTTTCCTGGCTGCTGGGCCAAAAATCCTCTTCAGATTCCGTTGAGCTCACTGAGTCACCTGCCTTTCTAATGGGACTTAGGATTATCTGGCGGTCGGATGCCATAGTACGTTCGTCATCGATGCTCGTCTCCTCGTCTACAAAAGAAATCACTGAATCAATTTTTTCGAAACAATATCACTTTGATCGTTTTCTCGTGAACTAACAACAGTTTCATGTTCATGAGTTAGGAAGCCAAACGCTAAACAAGATGATGAAATTAAAAAGCACCTATCTTCTAGATCGATTTATAGGTTATTCCAGACCGCAAGCCCTTAATATTCCATCCATATAATATTATTTCACCAATAATAATTTCTTATTCTCACTATTCTATCCAATTCCATTTCTCGTACTTTGCCTCTCACTCGTTTGCCATTGCAATACTGGCAAGTACAGAGTGGAGAATTCTCACTTTTTCGGTATAACCACACTCCTCATCGTCAACTAAATATACATACTTTCAAGTTACAGCTATTCGGATGAATCGAAAGCACGCTTCTTCTAAGAACATGCTCGCAAAACAGATCTTTATTTCGAAGTTAGCGACATGATCCAACATCATCTACATGGGCTCAAGAAACATCCTGTATATATGTGGCAGAGTTCTTGTTATTCACTTCGGGATTCTCTCACTAGTAAAAATTGTATTTGGAGTCTCGTTCCGATATTACTAACATTCAGAAAGTAAAACCTGAAAGCGTTCAGGTATAATTGTAGAGAAAAGAGGATGATTGAATTAAAAGCTTTCGATAAAATAATTTCAGAATTTCGACAATCTAGGAGTGTATATCAAATCAGCCACGGCTTCCTCCATGCTACTCGTGGGATATTTGCTTGCCAGTACGTTGATTAACGCAGTAGGACAGAAAAGACTTCTGAGTAAGTACTATAATTCCTATCTTTTTGAAATCGCTCACCCATCATTTAAAAATAGGTGTAGTAAACGATATTGCAATTACTTCTTCGAAGAAAATTGTGTTTACAAAACGAAATTGACAATTCGATCATGTATAGCTTATAGAGTGTATATAGTGATTAATAAAAATTTTCGATATGACGATTGAAGTAATGGAGAAAATTTTCAGCTTTTGAATTCTTAGTTGTTGGAATTTCAAATCAAAACTCAGCTGCTCAGAATCAGGAACACTTTCATACAAAATATTTCGAGTTATTCGCTTTATTTGGTAATATTTTGGCCAGAAAATTCAAGGAAAAATGACTTCTATTCATAATGTTGTTTCAATATCAGATTACACATCAATCCTACTTCAGAATTCACATGCAGGGTTAGTTTTACTCGAAAAACGCGTATTTCAATCTGACGTAGTCAGGAGAAATCTTTAGAAGTGAATTTTCAAAAAATCTTTTGAGAATGGTTATGTTAAATATTGGTCACAGAGACAGTTGTGTATTATCAGACCGCCATTATCAAACATTCTGGTTGCATACCTGAAGAGGAAGTTCCGCTCCATCGTATTCGAAGCCTTGTTAGTAATGGACGACTTGATATATACAATTAGTGTATACTTGTGACTTACTTCAGGTGTAATTCTGCTTAGTACAATCATGTCAATTTGCTGTATAAATTTTGTCTGCATTAGCTCATTGAATTTTCAAGCAACATGCTTTTCTTTTTTCCGAAATTGCTATTTCATTGAACGAACTATGCAGAAAAAATACAGAATTTCTTTGGTCCCATTCTTCTCAGAAAGCTTCTAATAGGATGAAATCTGCACTATCATTCGCGCCAGTTTTGAATTTTTCCGATTTCTCGAACACAAATGAATATATTATACAGACAGATGCCAGTGGTATAGCTGCTGATGCAGTTCTGTCTCATAAAAACAAAAAACTTGTGGCATTTGCGAGCCGCCCATTCAATAAATCCGACTCCACTATAGAAAAGGAGTTAGCAGCAATCGTGTGGGCAGTAAAATATTTTCGTCCATATTTGTTCGGTAGGTCTTTCAAAATTAGTACTGATCATAGGCCCTTAGTTTATCATACGAATCCTTCTAGCAGACTTACGAAATTTCGTTTATGTTTTCAAGAATATCAACATCATATTGAATAATAATTAACCGCTTCACAGAACGGTCCGGCCGATGCACTTTCTCGAGTAATAACATCGGAAGAGCTGAACGATATGAATAGGAGCGTACTTGCTGTTTCAACAAGGGCCCGGGTTAAGACATCAAGAAATACTCCCGAAAATGCTGATTATGAGGCAGCTTCCACAATAGATCGGACTGAGCAAACGAATATTGTTGAAGTTCTTGAGAAATCCGTTGACAGTATTGAGTTCGTTATGTTGAGAAAAAAAGATGACTTATCAGGTTTTGATGATTGTCAAAAAGTAGTTGTTTGTGTTACGATCCAAAATCGAAGATAATTTCCATAAATCCGAATACTCCATCGATAATCTCACGAGACGAATTATTGAGAGATTTGGAAGAATTTTGTAAAAAATTTAATATTGGATAAGTAACTATAATAAAGAACGTATCTAATGAGGATATACTAGAATATTTCACGAAATTCATCGATAAAATTAAATGGACCGGTTCACAAATTTGTGTTATTGACGATGACGATTTGAGAATAATATTCAATCCAGAATTGAAGAAACTGATCTCGAACGATTTTCACATACTACCAACTGCAGGTCATTCCGGATTTCGTAAATGATAAAAAGATATGAGAAGATATTATTTTTGACCAGATATCTCCAGCGATTGTTACTCATATTTTAGAAAATAATAATAATAATAATGATAGTTATTATTTACCATCAAATTTTACATGGTTCGTCAAAAATAGCAATCAAATTAAAACTTGAGAAGTAAAAATTCTTCTAAACAACAAAATGCACCTTCCACCAATATATCACTTACTGCTCTCCTGAAGTTCTTTTCGAGTAAATTCCTTTTTTGAATAGGAAGCTTGTTGAAAAGCTTTACTCCCCAATAGGACGAAATATTTTGGGTGTTCATTTTCGTGTGGAGTGGAGTGACAAGATCGTCCCTGTATATAGTGTTGAACCTGTGGTAAGTTCCATTTCTTGGCATACTATTTCCTCTGTGGTATACATATTTAATTAAAACACTCTCTAATGAACAGACATGGAAAAGTTAGTATTTTATGATCTACGAAATATGTTCTACTTGCCAATCCATACATAATACGTATTGCTTCATTTTGAAGAATGAAAACTCTTGATGCATCGGAAGCATTTCCTCACAGAAGTATACCATACAGAAGTATGCTCTGAAAATCTGACAAATATGCATTCCACAACATATCTTCAGTAACACATTTCTTCAGTCTCCTCAAAAGATACAGACTCTTTGACAATTTACCACAGACATAGCCAACATGCGCAGCCAAATTCAATTTATTGTCCATTATAATTCCTAAGAATTTCACACAAGCACGAATTTCCCTTCCTCTAAACTCCATTTTGACAGTTTTATCTGAATTCAATTTGAGTAGATTCGACAAAAACCATTTCTCAACGTCTTCCTCAACCAATTCGACCCTCTCAATTAATTTTTTTTTGCACCTAGAATGTACGATTATGGATGTGTCATCACATCACAAACATAAAAATTCACTGGTCGTGATGATCAGGTCATTGATGTAAATAAGGAAGAGAATGGGTCCTAGTACAGATCCCTGTGGTACCCCATATTCAACTTCCTTTTCTGCTGAAAAAATACCAGCCCACTCCACAATCTGTTTTATTGTTTTATTCTACTCAAATACGACTCCAGCAATGCGAGCACACTTCTTCTGAAACCATAGGCGTGTAATTTTTTCAGTAAAAGTTCCTGAGAAACAGTAACGAGAGCCTTGCTCAGGTCAAAGTTGAGCATCTCCACCAATTCTCCCCTATACATTGCCTCCATAATCTCAGTTAACGCCTCCATGAGTGCAGAAGTGGTACTCTTACTCATCAAAGTATTGGAGCTGTAGAAAACTCCGCAAAACATTAAATTCGTTTTTAAGGATACCGATGACTAACTATGGATCTTCTTGGTCGTCATGCACTCCTTATTTCTGTTTCATGTATAACACCTCTTTCCATTGTAGCACCGAATTCTCACCTCACGAATTAGTTTTTGGCAAAAAAAGTAATTCAGCTAACCATTTTACAAGCAATGTTAATGTAGAACCCCTGTATAATGCAGACACGTATCCATTAAAGCTTAAATTTAGATTACAAAGAGCGAAATGGGGTGCGAGAAGAAATTTAGAATCTGCTGAACTCAAAAAAAAATTGGTGTATGATGGGAAAACAAATCCTGTTAATCACAAGAAAAATGATTTAATTCTTCAGAAAAATGAAAGTGGCAATAAACTGCAAAGTGTTTATGACGGACCGTATGTTGTAATGGGAGAAGAAACCCCAAATATGCGATTCATAAAAAACCGGGAGGAATTTCTAAACGAAAGTGACCTTTCATGAACCCAAATTGTAGATGAAATAGGAGTTGAATTATTCTATATATTCTGATATTGGATATCCGCATCATTTGAATGAATTATGAAATAGGCAAGGTTAGTTATTGTTCTCATTTTATGTATTAAAAGTAGTATAGCTGATTAATATTGATAAATTTTTGTTTTCAAATCAACACAAAAATTATTTTCAATTCGCGGAGAAGGTGTAGTTTTGACGGAAGGTCCCGAATCGCTGATACAGTAATCTGCAATATAATATAAATGATTGTACATTTTTAGATCAGGTAATTAGGTTGACGATCGTAGTCCGGTCGATGTATCGGTATTCCGATTAACTGATGATAAATAATGTAATCAGTAGTGGTATTCACCTAGAAAACCTCATCAATACAGAAACTTATCTCACGATACTACAAATTGTGCCAATTGAGTTGGTGACCCACTCGAAAACTCTAAATATCTCGAAAGTTACAAAAGCACAAAATCCACAAGAATTGGAACAAAACGAGTTCAATTCAGAGGAAAAAATATCGAATTATAATACATATATGGGTCACAGCGTCAAGACGTAACCACTCAAAATATCTCGAGAACTATATAGGTACAAAATTCGCTACATACGGCGCGAATTGGCACGAAATGAGCACAATTCAATAGTGAGACAAATTCAAATTTCAATCTATGAGTACCAGCGTCAAGTTGGCGAGCCACTTGAAAAACTATACGGGGTTATTTTGGGTCCATTTTGTGCCAATTCAGGCCATATGGAGCGAATTGACACAAAATGGGCACAAAAACCCTGGACATTCAAATACTAAAATTTCAGGTATGGGTCACCAGCTTGACGCACCGTACTCAGAACGATGAAATGTGTGCTCATACAGATTTAGACATTGCAAATTATTCAAATGAAGAAAAGAGCATATCAGGCTATGTAATGAAAAGTTTTGATAATTTTGTTTCCTGGAAATCAAAAAACAGGCTATCTCAGTATTTCAGTAGCTGAATACATAGCTTCATCAGAATGTGTAACAGAATATATTTTGTTGGACAATTGCTTCCAAAAATTTTCAATACGAATGTTTTTCCTGTTAAAGTCAATGAAGATGATCAATAATACGTAAAAATGTCAAACACATTTTAAACTAGGTGTAGCAAACACATTGATGTGAAGCATTTTTTCGTCAGACTGTGTACTTTTGATAATGAAAATATGTTGTTATTTGGTTCTAGTTAAATGATAAAGTAATATACTTGAAGCTGTTAGTAACACAAGACTATTAAACATAGAATTCCCATATTGATACCGTGAACACGGATAAGGCAGATATGTGCTGATATATGTCATGCACGTTCCAATGTCTAAGAATTGAATTTTATGTCTGGATATAAAAGTAATGTTCCTTCAATAAATGACTAGCAGTTCCAAACAAGAAAAAACTAGTTTCATTAACTCTGCAAAGTCTTCACATTCGTAATAATAACCTTATAGGCATTTGCAGACAAAAAAATATTGAAAACTGTTATAACTTCTTCATGCAGAACAACCCCCTTGAGTTTGTCGCACTTATACACTAACGCCCTGTATAGGCTATCGGAGCTTCCATTCGAATGTGGAGGCTATGTTATGAAATTGTTCTGATAGAAGGATAATTCGAAGATGTTTTGTGTGACCAGTGGATGTCAGAAATGATTTATGGGCATAGACATTCGATAAATGTATAGTGAAACTGATGGTGAATGTGAAGTATATTTCCTTGACTAAGCTTTCTTTTCCGTTAATGTAGTTTCTGAATAATAATAATGATAAAAATAATAGATATTTAATTTGAAATTATTCCACTAGTTTTAATACAATTTTCATCCGAATAAGTTTTAATATCTTCACAAATGAAACAACTCATTTTATTCTCGATACTCCTGATGCATTCTTTTGAATTTTTGAATGAAACTCGATATAATGTCGGAATGAGAATGACAGGTTCGTGAAATCTGATATCTATTAATCTTCTTCTTCACAGCGAGGTAATGATGAGGAATAAGAAATTGTGGATTGGAAATATGGAAAATATACTCTTGAGTTCACTCTATTTTCGTAGGATACCCCTGAAGAACAGGATTTTTCAGGCCAAATTGATATTCAATTTCTTTTTTAGATATTATAAGTCTTATAGCAAGCTTTGCAGCTGTTGGATTATACATGGCTCCGAATAGTGAGTCAGTCACTATTGCTATCGCTGCGTTCAAGATGTTTGCAGGTGTAGGAACTAACGTGATTATTGTAATAATCGTGAATTTCTTCCCGACAACATTGAGGTGAGTAAAAATTTTATATTCTGAATTTTAGTCGCTGGGATGATAAAATGATTTCCTCTAGATTTCAGTAGTTCGATTACGTTCATGAAGTGATAAACAGTTCGAAGATGTTCATTGTTCTTGGGAAAATGACTGGTCCGTAGTCAGCAAAATGCAGTAACTAGTAATGCTGATATTACTGCCTTGATTGAAATGAGCCACTTTTGAGAAACGTACAGTCCATTCTCAATTCACAACCACTCGTAGCGGTAGACTGTTCATCGAATACCCCCAACATCGGGTTTCGGTTACCTTTTTGGTCAATTTATTTTTTTCCCATTAGAAAGCTGTTGTACTTAGGCTTAGCGAGAATAAATATCGAATTTGATACCTCTTCAAATTCAATTCAAGGTCAAATATTATTCCTTGATAATTTCTTCGTGAATTTGTGTAATCCATAATTGTCGCGTTGCAGCTCAGTACTGCGGATCTGAACGTAAACAATCTAGTACTCATTTGGAACTAATTTTTTGAACGTAGACTTTTTATCGATGGAGATGCGTTTTGAACTGTGTGACCATTAATAAGAAAGAAGGATTTTTTTATTGTATACTGAGTGTTTACAGGCCTCTATTCGGTGATCTGGAAATATTTCTGAGTACTTCGGAACATCTCTTACACTCTTGTACTACTATCTCTACTGTTCTATTCTCATATTCATTTATTCTATTTATTTATTTATTCAATGAACGGTACAAATCTTTCCACAAAAATCACAAAATTATCAACCATTTTTAGTATAAAATCATTACATAGATACACAGTGTTAAGTGAAAATTGTGCACTAAGATCGATTGCTCCGTATGTAAATGAAAACACTTTAAGAACTGTATATTTCGAAAACTTCTTGGAATAACTTTCTGGGGAACGAACAGAAATTAAGGAAAAATATTTTGAATTCAGAAGAGTACAATTCGAATAATTTAAGAATTTTGGATTTTATATTTGAAAACAAATTTACAGCATATGGTTTGAAACTATTTGAACTTTCAATGTTTTTTCATAAAATATAGATCCATATCCGAAAAAATAAATCGCTATAATACCTGAAACTTGAATTCAAATGAATGTTGATATTGTTGCCGATTCTCCTAGGTTCTGCTATGGATTCCCCCAAAAACTAATACTTGAGCGAGTTAGGAGTCCGGGTATATTCTGTGTAGGCTTTGCTACTGATTACATAGAAAAAAAAGTTACACTGAAATGAGACTCTTCAGATCTCCTCTCAATTTAGAGACCGACTGATGAGACACGTTGACGCCCAAGGAATCAGCGACATTGAAATTACGCATCACTCTGGAAATCGGAGAATAAAAACCGTAATTCTTTCTCGATACGGCAGGCCTGAACACATCGAATCTCCTGACGAATCTTGAGGGAACATATAAATTGAACTGGGATAACAGTCGAGGAGGATATAAAAGTCCTTGAAATAGCTTAGAGACAAAGACGACATCTGCATGGAATCTTCTTGTCCTCAAGGATGATAGACCAAGCCGGTCCCGCATCCTACAGACTCAAAAGAACATTCGCCTCTTCTAGTTGATACAAACAAAAAGGAATTTGTTTTGTACTCTCTCGAGTAAAAAGGCTATCCACGGATGTGGACCACACGACAGATGCGAATTCCAGAATTGGTTTTACAAGAGCGACATAGAGGTACTGCAATGTATCGCCGCTGAAATCGCTTGTACTTCTCAGAACAAATCCCAGAGTCTTTAGAGATGCCGCATAAATGGCCCGGATATGAAGGATAGCTCGCTGAAATACCTTAGGCCTTGACAATGAATTATCTCTGAAGTTATTATCATTGAGAGTAAACACTACCATATGCTCGTAAATTATGGCTTTGCCCATTTTCGGTCAGAAACTCTGAAAATACAAATACAAAACAATGGAGTAATCACAGTTAGTAAGGTTCTAATGGTTTTCGTGAAAAAAATTATGAATTTGTTTAGGAGCGAACCTGTTGTGTTTCGACTGTTGAGAATAATTTCCTCAATTTTGTGGACACTATAAGAATCTTGCTCATAAGATCGCTGAGAGAAGAAAAATCCATAAAAAGATGGGTTCAGAGATAATTTACGTAACCTGTATTGGCCAGTACAGAAATGAAATTTGTAGATAACCCAGACATAAGAATGCCGAATGTCTTTATATGCGTGAGTTGAATTATGTTAAACTTGACTTTTATTATACTTGCAATGACGTTAAATAGGCTTTCGATAGGTTTTATGAAGTATGGTGTATTTTTGGAATATGTTCATAGATCCTACAGAAAAAATTTCCTACACACCATAGTTCTCAGGTTATAATATTTCTCAAGACTTTGCAGGGCCTGAAAGAGGATACTACTATCACGCATACCAACTGCACGGGTAGGGCTGCGATCGAACTTTCAGTAGATTCATCCAATTTCAGGGCCAACTCGAATGTCATTTGGTAGGATTCTTTTTTCTATGAGTTTCCGAGATCGTCACTTATAGGTTCCTCAGTATACTGTGGATTCCTTCGCATAAGTTTTTCTGGCTTCATTGTTTCGTCTGAATTTCATTCTAATAAATCCACTTTCAACTTTTACGCGCAAAAACTAGGCCTAATTGAGATTACTGAGGACGCTGTGTAAATGGCAGCTGAACCTGAAAAAGTTCCATCTTTTCTGTTTGAAGACTGCTTGATTATATTTTTCAGACTACTGACTATAATTCACAGTCTAAAACTTTCGGAGGGCTGTTTGGGACAAGTAGAATAGAATAGAATGGAATTTATTGATCTTTTGAGACATCAACAATGTATGACATACGTCACACAAATATTCAACCAACACAATCAAATATTAACAAACAGCAATTTTAAAAATTGTATCAAGTAAAAATTCTTTCAGTTTATACTAGCACTGGTTCAATAACAGAGATTTCACCTCAATTTCAACTCTTTTATCATCCATAATTTTAAAACTTCTAGGCAGACTATTATAGATTTTGATTCCACTCTTTGTGAGCAATTGAGTATACTTAGCGGTGTTTTGCCTTGCAATACAGAAAACATCAGTACGTTGGGTTCCGTAGTTGTGAAAGTCTGAAAATGTTTTCAAGCGATGGATGTATGCTCATACATCAGACAATCAAGAACAAAAATACTGGGAAAAGAACTCTTTAAAATTCGATCTATATGATTCACGAGGCCTCAATTCGAATATGACGCGGATAATTTTGTTTGAGTGATTGATGCTTGGCCGCCAGCTCCTGAGGAGCCCCATAAAACTACATTGTAGGAAAAGTGACTATACACCAAACTGTAGTAGATTCCAAGTAATCTGTCGATTAGTAATGTGGTTTTGAAACGTGAAGTTGCGTAGTGTAAGTTGTTGAGTTTTTGCACAGGTGATAAACATAATGTTGCCACTTAGGAGAATCATCGACAAAAAGTCCCAGAAACCTAACACATTCTGCCGACTGCAAATTCACACTCTGATGATCAACGTTGAAAGATTGTGTGCCACCGGCATCACGGATTCGAAATTAAATGACTCGTGATTTTGCTAAGTTTACAATAAGCGAGTTCTTGCGACACCAATCAGTGAAACGATCAAAAAGACTTTCACCGAGTGCTCCTAGCTCCTGTATACTCCGTGCCCTGATAGCCACAGAAATCTACAAATAATATCACGGTGCTGGCTGAGATATAATGAGGCAGCCTATTTATGAACAACAAAAAATCGGAGGGCCTGAAACTGATCCTTGAGGAACACCAATGTTACACGTTCACACTGAAGAATTAAAGTTATTTAATCGAAAAAATTTCGGGGTTGGTAAGATAACTTAGAATAAAATCGAAGAACACACCTCTAAAGCCTATCTGGTACATCTTATCGATAAAAAATTTGGGCTGTTGTGTGTCGAAAGCGCGCAAGTGATCGAAAAACAACCCAGCCCTATCAAAGAAGGTGTACACAAACTCAACAAATTCACAACAAGCAGTCTAGGTTGATCTTCCAATTCTGAAGCTGTGCTGTCTACTGCTCAGAATCCAATACCTTCTCAAATAATTATACATTCGTTTGAATATGATTCTTTCAAAACCTTCAACATCTGACTGTGGATAGAAGCTGGGTGGTAGTTGGCGATGTCGTATGCTTTATTTTTTTCGGTTCGACTCTACTTACTTGAAAATTGATGGAAAATGACCGGATGACACCAATTTATTCACAAGATATATCATATATTCTGCAATGAGGAGAGCAATTGATTTTAAACACTTTGGCTGAAATGGTATCTGGACCGGTGCTACTGCTAGTTTTCAACCTAGCTATAGCAGACAAAATCTCATCGACACCATCGACAGTGGGCCTCCATAAAAATTACGTAATGGTATCCCACTGATTCGGCAAAATATTCACCGAACACCTCGACGACATTCTGAGGACATGATATGTGCTCGTCGTTAACGACCAGCGAAACACATCCTTTATCTCGTTTATATTTTCCTAGTTCGTTATTAACTGATTTCCAGATAGTTTTTTTCATATTAGTGGATCTGAAAACAAAAGTTTTGTTGAAAAGGTTGAATCTACTCTGTTTAAAGATAAGTCAACCGCAGCTGTATTTATAACTAACAACTGATCGTTTTTCTGTGCAACTTCAGTAATGTTTTTGAAGAAGCATGGTTTGACATAATTAATCCACCTATATGAGGCCAGATATTTTTTGATAGGCGATAGTCAACATGGCTCCATTGAAGATCGGCCAACCGTGAGAAACCTTACTTGCAAAACTTAATAACTATAAGTGAGGATACACTGAGAGAAACGTTTGTTTGTAATCAATAAATTATATTTGCTGCAAAGAAATATCAGCTTTGAATAGGGCTGAACTTACGTAAGTTCTTCTGCAGTATTTCGAATTTTAAGATTTTTTTGATGAAGTATTCGTTATATATTGCCCAATCATATGTTCCTGAATAAGAATATCATATTTTCTGAAAGCATATATTTAATTCTGTTGAACAAATGATGTTTTTGCATAATTAAGATATCTAGCAAATAATTTATTTGCATCAGATGAGTTACCAGTTCGTATGAAACTACATTACTTGCTATTCAACAAATGAACATTTTCATGTATCTTACATTTTATTGTATAAAATAAGTAAAAGTTAACATTTAACCACATAATTTGCTATTAAGTCAATATATCTTTCCCGGTAATATGTATTCATTGGGATCAAATGACATATCGTTTGAAAAAGTTGAATGTGTTTTGATTGGACGAAACCGTTGGGGACAGTATTATTGAATCGGGTTCCTCACCAGCACATCTTTTCACTGATAATGAAAGCTCTCTGAATTATCTACAAAAAAATTTATGATAACGAAGCATAGCTATAAGAATTATCTAACTTACACCATAGCAGTACTTTTTTGTTCCAAGTTTCTTTCCTGCTTCAAAATAATCCTTCACTTTTTGATTAGGCTTATAGTTATAGTTATAGTTGGTAAGGGGTTACATTCCACTGCGACCTAATGGTCTATTGTGCCCCCTTGTCGGAGCTGTTTTCGCAACCTACAGCTCGCCCTCCAGCTCTAGAGCTCTGATGAATTCTAATATCTGTGAGGGCTTCAAGGAGGCTAAGTTCTCATTCCTCCTATAATACTCCTGTCCGAGATATCTTTTGCGCAGGCTCACAATGGCGAGGCATTCTGTGATCAGGTGAACAGGAGTTTCCTCCTCTTCCCCAGAAAATCTGCACTCGTCAGTTTCTGATAAGCCCATTCTCATCATGTGCTTCCTTAGGCGACAGTGTCCTGTGAGGAAACCAGTGAGGAGGCGTAACTTATTCTTACTGAGATCCAAATGATTTTTGGATCTAGCAATTTCAAAGTTCCGAAGGAACTTTTTAGAGTGTTCCATTCCTGGAGAATTCCTCCAGAGTGCCCCTCTTTCATTTTCTTCTTTCTTCAAAAACTTTTAGGCTTTGAACCTTCTAGTCCTATTTTTGGAACCAGCAATTCTTAGATATGTTCATTAATAATTGGTCCCTCCACAATTTGTGATGATATAGTCTCTTCTTTATGTAAAGAAATCGAATATAAACAACCTGTGCAACATTATCAGAGATGAATGATTTGCATAACGCAATAGCCTAAAAATACTGTGGGTTAATATCAAAATGAATTTCCTCAAACACGGTATGCTATGGATCTCATTCAAGATATTCCCCATCCACAAATTTCCAATTGAATGATTTGAGAAAAATATGCAATGCTATCGCTAAAGGAATATTTTGTAGGAGTTCATAAATTTGATCAATATTAATATATCGTATTAAATACTAACATATAACGAAATAAAACGTTTTTAAGGTTAAGTGATAACCCGAAAAATAATTTCAGGAAAAGCACGTTACCGTACCGAATAGCAGATTAATAAGTGAACTGAAAAAAAAACTCAGCCTGAAATATATCCATCAATTCCATAGGATCATATGTGACGTTCTTTCCCTCAGCGTCTCCATTTGTTGCTAACCTTTCCTCCGAAAATAGAGACCTCGGGCGCCACTTCTAGTTTATAGTGTTGAGGACACTCGGTACCTGTGGGCGGTATCCCACAGGGTCCGGGAGCTACAATCAGAGAAGGTTATGTCCAGGGTTCGGATGTTCGTAGAAGTCGGAGTAGTCCTCTGTCTCTGAGTAGGTATGTCAAGATGTTATCCAGGAAAATAAAACACACAATAATATCAATAATAATAAAACCTCTATTCGGTGAATTTTTCTACATGCTGATGGTATGCAGGATGAAAGGGTGAGCAAACGGTGCAGAAGCAGAAGCGGGATGTAACATGCATTTAAATCGGTACCTGGTTACGAACCTTTAGAAATCAACGGAATGAAAGAAAATGGTAAAGTAAGCAAAGTTAAATGCGGAATCATGCGGTGGAAGCCGGAATGAAGCGAAAGTGCGTGCGGAAAATAGATACAAAGCAATCTACAGTAATAACAAGCGGTAGGTTTAACATGGGCAAAATATATGACAATTGTAAATAAATGATCCTAGAACCTGCTGGCATAATTAAAGGAATTGGTAGGTGAGGATACGGTAAGGATTCTGCAGGGATGCATGATGCGCCGTTTCAAGCTAGCATATACATCCCTGTATATCTCGAACTCTGGAGAGTCATGCAGGCCGTTTCAAGCTACTACACAACTCTAAGGAACTCGGGCGGTCGGTCGGTAGGAAGGATACAAGGATGCATGATGCGCCGTTTCAAGCTAGCATACACACCCCTGTATATCCCGAAACCCAAAGTGTCATGCAGGCCGTTTCAAGCTACTACACAACTCTAAGGAACTCGGGCGGTCGGTCGGTAGGAAGGATACAAGGATGCATGATGCGCCGTTTCAAGCTAGCATACACACCCCTGTATATCCCGAAACCCAAAGTGTCATGCAGGCCGTTTCAAGCTACTACACGACTCTAAGGAACTCGGGCGGTCGGTGGGTAGGAAGGATACGGGGATGCATAATGCGCCGTTTCAAGCTAGCATACACATCCCTGTATACCCTGAAATCTAAAGGGTCATGCAGGCCAATTCAAGCTACTACACAATACGGAGTTTGTTTCACAGGAATGAGACAATAATTATTGTTGGAGAAGCTTATTTGATTATGCCAACGTTTCGTTGGATTTTTCCAACATTTTCAAGGCTGTAACAACATAAAGCTATTTGACACAACTGTGCATTGTAAAGACGAACAATAGAGATGACCTACCTAAATTAGCAGCTTTTGAATTAACATAGATGTAAGAATAAAAACTGGAGAACGAATCACCACCACAGAGATTAAATAAAATTCACAATCAGTTAAAAGCATAAAAATCCACTCATATATACAATTAAAACCATAAATTAATAAGTAAACATGATATGTCATTGACGAAGACAACCACTAGACTACTATTACTACTATTTATTTACACTTATTTACACACTACTGTTCCAATAACTAAACAACTATTTCTATCAAAGTCTGTTCACAATTTATATCCACACTAATTTCTTGCCGCTACGAATCACTCTGCTGAATTGGTCCCTGTGCTGCTCCGCGCCTGCCCTTATATCGTCCGTCTGGTTTCCAGCAATTACCGAAAGACTCTCGAAAGAGGGTGACTCATACGCGCCTAGAGTGTTCAGGCACATTCTAGAATAGACAGGGCCGTACTCGTCACACTGTCCCCTCCTCAAGCCTGTTCTGTCCCAGAACAGATTCCCTGAATTCCTCGGAGGACCGTGATGAAATCTGCAATCGTCACCATTTCTACAGTAGCCCTTCTGATGGAAGTAACAGTCTACGGTTTTGCTGGACTTTTCGGTTGGCTTTTGGTTGAAATTGCATACCAAGATCTGCATACCTGTCTTTTGGAAGACTACTTCAAGCATGCTTCGCACAACTCGCCAATTCAGTTGATCCAGTCCACAACCTAGTTTGGGAACAGCTAATTTCCTAATCCCAAAGCATTGAAGGTCTTCTTTCAAGCCATGCAGTGCTGTCCATAAATTCTGGTAGGTGGGCTTCTGATATGAGTATTGTTTGGTGACTACGTAGTAAATGAACCGACACTCTGACTTCAGCCTCAGGCATTTTCCGATTCTGGGCTGCTGTCTCATCAGTTCCTCTTGGCGTCCAAATTTATTTCTGAATACTCTTGCTATTCCTCTACTCATCCTTAGATCCGCTGCTACACAATGAGCAAGAGAGTATTCCTCGGGAACTGTAAACAGGTCTTGCTGAACTTCCTTTGTAACGCCAAACCGTGCAACTCGTGTTCCTCCATAGCTATTCATGAATTCCTGAAAATCGTCACTTTCCTTCGCCGGAACCTCGATGAAACGTACTTCTTCTTCGTCATCCTGTGTTGACGCGTACGGAGCCAATCGATTGAAATGGACGACCTTCGGTTTTGCTCTAGGAAGCTTCCGTATCCGGTAAACTATATCATTTATACTTTTCATGACTTCATACGTTCCTTCCCACTGTCTCTGCAACTTTGGAGAAAATCCTCTTTTTCTTTGAGGGTTATACAACCACACCAGATCTCCTGCGGTGAACCCTCCTTCAATGGCCTTGATGCCATAGCGCATTTTCATCCTATCACTTTCTTGCTACATTTGATTGCGCACCTTGTCATGAATGTTATCTAGCTTACTCCTCAATTTACTGACGTAGTCCTCCCCGGCTACATCTTCTCCAGGCTTACAACCAAACTCTAGGTCACAAGGTAGTCTAATTTCTCGGCCGAACATTATATTGGCTGGAGTTTCCTTGGTGGATTCTTGAACCGAAGATCTATACGCCATGGTGAATAGATGCAAATACTCATCCCAGTCCCGCTGGTGGTCGGAGACTACTTTGGCGAGATGTTTTTCCATGGTCCTATTCATTCGTTCTACCATGCCATCTGATTGGGGATGTAGAGCTGTGGTCCTTGTCTTATTAATCCCCAATTTCCTACAAACTTCTTGGAATAATGTCGACTCGAAATTTCGACATTGATCACAATGTAGCTCTAGGGGTATTCCAAATCTGCAGAAGAATTCTTTGACCAATTTATCGGCAACCGTACTCGCCTCTTGATTAGGAATACCGTACGCTTCCACCCATTTGGTAAAATAGTCCATTGCTACCAAAATGTACTTGTTTCCGTGATCTGTTTCGGGAAAGGGACCCGCGATGTCGATAGCTACTCGTTCCATGGGAGATCCAACGTTATATTGCTTCATTGGAGACTTTCCTTTACCATAAGGGCCGTTAGCTGCAGCGCAAGCTTTACATCTCCTACACCAGTCTTCAACGCTTTCCTAAAGTTTATCCAATAAAACCGCTGCCTGACTTTTTCTAGCGTCTTAGTAATCCCAAAATGTCCACCTGAAGTTCCATTATGTAATCTGGTCAAAACGTCTGTCACTCGACTCTTCGGCACAATCAACTGGAGCCTCTGTTCAGATCCATCGTCACTCTCCCAACAACGCTTCAGAAGACTTTTATCGATCTTTAACGTTTCCCATTGTGCCCAAAACGACTTAACATTTTGACTCAGCCTGGATACTTCTTCCCAAGTAGGTCGTCTACCACTCTTCTTCCAACTCAGGATTACTTTCAAGTCTGGATCTTCTTCTTGTGCCCGTTGTATTTCTTGGGGTAGCCAATCATCTTCAATTACTGTGGTCCGTCTCACATCAGCTTTGTCTTCCACACGTGAGCAATGGCTGCAATCCTCGGGGCAAGGCCTTCTTGATAACGCATCGGCATTGCGATGGGTAGCCCCCGTTCTATGTTCGGTATCAAAGTCATATTCTTGCAGTCTTTCAATCCATCTGGCCATTTGTCCTTCCGGGTTCTTGAAGTTCAGGAGCCACTTCAAAGCAGCATGGTCCTTTCTCAGCAGAAATTTTCTTCCGTACAAATATTTGTAGAAGTGTTCTACGGACTTGACGACTGCTAAAAGTTCTCTTCTGGTCACGCAGTAATTTCGTTCTGGCTTCGATACGACCTTGCTGAAATATCCTATCACCCTTTCTTGTCCATCCTGAACCTGCGATAGAACGCCCCCGATGGCTGTATTACTAGCATCCGTGTCGAGCACAAACTTCCCTTCAGCTCTTGCGTAGCTTAAAACTGGAGCTGTGACCAGGGCCTTCTTCAGCTGTGCGAAAGCTTTAGCGCAATCATAGGACCATATGTACTCCTGTCCATCCTCTGTTAATTTTGTGAAAGGTTTGGCAACTTTGGCGAATCCAGATACGAATCTCCTATAATAGGTGCATAAGCCTAAGAAACTTCGCAATTCACTCTTGTCTCTCGGTATAGGCCATTCCTGCACTGCTTTGATCTTATCCAGGTCGACTTTCACGCCCTCTCGAGAAACTACATGTCCCAAATAATTAACCTCTGTTCGGAATAAATTGCATTTCTTTGGACTCAGCTTTAGGTTAGCTTCACGAAGTCGCTGGAAAACCTCGGATAGGTGGTGTAGGTGGTCTTGGAATGATTTTCCAACCACTATCACATCATCTAAGTATACCAGGCATGTCTTCCAAGAGAGTCCTCTCAATATAGTCTCCATTAAACGCTCAAATGTGGCCGGAGCGTTGCATAAACCAAAGGGCATCACTTCAAATTGCCACAGACCCGTACTAAAGGCAGTTTTCTCTTTGTCTCTTGGATCCAAGCCAACCTGCCAATACCCACTCTTCAGATCCAAGGTGGAAAACCAACGTGATCCCGAAAGTGTATCCAGTGTATCATCAATTCTCGGTAAGGGATAGCTGTCCTTCTTCGTAACTTGATTGAGCTGCCTATAGTCTCCACAGAACCTGGTGGACCCATCCCTTTTCTTCACTAACACCACAGGTGACGTCCAGGGGCTATTGGATGGTCCAATGACACCTTCTCTCGCCATGTCTTCAATAATCCGTTCAGCCTCTTCTCTTTTTGCCAGGGCAAGACGTCTAGGGTGCTGTCGGATGGGTTGTGCATCACCGGTATTGATTTTATGCTGTACAATATCGGTCTTTCCTGTTCTTTCGTCAGTGGCAAACACATCGGAGAATTTCTGAATCAGTTTTCTCACTTCGGCTAGTTCATAACGGTCCAGATCTTGACATTTCGAGGTGAGAAGGATCACCAGCTCTTCAGTATTCTTCTGGCTCTGCGAGACTCCTATAGTATCTATCCCACCAGAAATATGGTACACTGGTACTCCGTGTCCAATCAAAGTGTTTTTCTTCAGAGTGACTGGAAACATGTTTATATTCAGTAATCGGATGGGAATACTATCTCTTAACCTTACCAGTGTCTTCCCAAGTAACAGTCCTTTAGCCAGTATTGCATCGTCAGAGGGCTCGATTACTTTAACGCAGCCATTTCTCGTAACATCATCACAACTACCAATCACTATGCTTTCAGTTCGACCTGGCAACGTGATGTCCTCTGTCAATCGAATCCGATATGTCTTATCATCCACATCATTGAACGGGATCTCTTCATTTCCCAGTCGAAGAACATCATTCTTCATATCCAGTTGGCATCCAAGTTTCTTGACGAGGTCCAATCCCAGGATTACTTCTTCCGTGATTTCGGCCACTAGAACTTCGTGCTTTGTTGTTGTATTTCCCAATTCAATAGTGGAGAGGAATGATCCATAAGTTGGTATTTCCTGTCCAGACGCAGTTCGAAGTTTGACCATAACTGGACGAATCTTAAATCCGTTAGCCATTTCTGGACGCACAATGGTTCTTATCGATCCAGTGTCTACCAAGATTTTCACATTTCGATCATTTATTTTTCCAGGAACAACTATGCTTGATGAATCCGTGGACATGATTCCTCGGATTATCACTTCAGGGGCATCCTTATCCTGGGTCGATTTATGCCCCTTATCACCGACCCTTTTCAGTTTTCCTGCTGTGGCTCTTTATGGATTTTGGGACAATTTCGCTTAATATGCCCACTTTTATTGCAGTACCAGCACACAGTGTCCGTTTTCTTAGTGCGTAATAATCTGCTGACTTCTTCTCTGATGATTTCTTCCACAGGTCGGTCTATCTCTTGGACTTGTCGCACACGAACGTGTCCTCTATGCGACGCCTGCTTCGCTGCCTCGAATTCTAAAGCCTGGGCTAAGGCATCATCCATGGTTTTAGGGCGTGCAAGTCTCAGGGCTTGTTGTATTTCACTGTCCTTGATTCCATCTACAAATGTTTGGATTGATAGCTGTTCAAGGAAGCTGTCTGGAGCTGTAGGGTAAGCCAGCCTGACTAATCTAGCCACATCGGCTTCAAACTCCTGGAGATTTTCTCCTGTTTTCTGCACCCGGTTCTTTATTTGAGCATGATAAACTTGTTGTAGATGAGCATCACCATATCTTATCTGAAGTTTCGATGTTAGAACTTCATAACAGGCTTGTTGGCTCTCCGGAATCGTTTGCAGGATGTTAAGAGCCTCTCCTCTTAGAGCTATTATCAATGCTGTGGCTTTTTCGTTATCGCTCCAACTATTTGCTTTTCCATCAAATGTCGGAGGCTTGATCTTCATTTTTCCACTTTCGCCGTTATTTTCCATTTTCATGTTGCCATAGGGTGATGAAGCCGGATAATCTTTTCCAATTGACATTCTTTTCAGGGACTCTATTGTTTTAGAATGCTGTTCAATCATTCCTGTTATTTCTTCAAATTTTCCATTAACTTCTTCATATACTTCTTCGAATTTTTCGTCAACTTTATCAAATTTTCCATTCACCTCGTCCATTCCTTTCTTCATTTCATCTTTAATGGTTTCCATTTTCTCATCCAATTTGGTTGCAAATTGACTCACCAATTCATTGCTATTCCGAGAATTTTCCTCCAGTTTCCGAAAATTTTCCTCCATTTTCCGAGAATTCTCCTCCATTTTCTCATTGATCTTCTGGAAATTTTCTTCCATTTTCTCATTGATCTTCCGAGAATTTTCTTCCATTTTCTCATTCATTTTACTCAAAAATTCCATTATCGCCTGAGTCTCCATTGCTTTCTGAAGTCTTGTGGTCACTGGCATAAATTTGAATCAACAAAATTTAATCATTCAAGTCGAACGATGTCGAACCGCACACCTGACACCAATGTTACGTTTTCTAGGTTTTCAAAACGTTTAGAATATTCAAACTATTTATTTTCACTTATTTACACACTACTGTTCCAATACCTAAACATCTATTACTATCAAAGTCTGTTCACAATTTATATCCACACTAATTTATTTTCACTGAACTCTTGCCGCTACGAATCACTCTGCTGAATTGGTCCCTGTGCTGCTCCGCGCCTGCCCTTATATCGTCCGTCTGGTTTCCAGCAATCACCGGAAGACTCTCGAAAGAGGGTGACTCATACGCGCCTAGAGTGTTCAGGCACATTCTAGAATAGACAGGGCCGTACTCGTCACAATATGCTAATAATTGCTTTCACTACCCTGCGGTATTTACAATCATTGTTGCCTATTCCTGTATAAATTCAACAAATTAAAAAGAACTTGAAAAGAAACTTGCTGTCGTTAAAAACTTGATCCATCATTCTAAGCAGTGCAAATTTCCATCAAGAGATCATTAAAAAAATTAACCCGATCAGGCACAATTGAATAGAACAGGGTCTACAATAGGTGATCTTCCATATTTCAGGTTTCCGCATATACCTAATATATCTTTCAAAATCTCCCGCTTGCTCAGCGCACAATGTAATATTAGGATAAGATTGGCTTTTTATAGTGTGAGAAAAATTAAGATGGTTTATTCTCCATTAAAGGATAATACCCCAGTTTTAAACTGTTCAAATCTAGTATGCAAAATTCCTTGCGAAAATTGTGAGAAGTGTTATGTGGGCCAAACTAGACAGTTATTGAAAACAAGAATCAATCAACACAAATATGATTGTAATGAAAGTTTCCGCAATAAAGAGCAAAAGACATCTTTAGCACTCCACCACTTTGAGGAGGGTCACCGCTTCGCTTTCGGTGACGTTGAAATTTTGGATTGGGAGGAGAATTGGCCTAGACGAAATGTGAGTGAAATGGTTCATATAAGGTTACAAGATACTGTAAATACAAGAGCTGATACTCAAAATTTGAGTATGATCTATAATAATTTGTTGAATTTATACAGGAATAGGCAACAATGATTTTAAATACCGCAGGGTAGTAAAAACAATTATCAGCATATGTTTCAAATATTATATGGATATAAGTACACAGTAATTGTAACTCGATTTGTTAAGTCTAGTGTTTGTCTTCGTCAATGACATATCATGTTTATTTATTAATTTATGGTTTTAATTGTATATATGAGTGGATTTTTATGCTTTCAACTGATTGTGAATTTTGTTTTGTCTCTGTAGTGGTGATTCGTTCTCCAGTTTTTATTCTTACATCTTTGTTAATTTAAAAGCTGCTAATTTAGGTAGGTCATCTCTATTGTTCGTCTTTACAATGCACAGTTGTGTCAAATAGCTTTATGTTGTTACAGCCTTGAAAATGTTGGAAAAATCCAACGAAACGTTGGCATAATTAAATAAGCTTTTCCAAAAATAATTATTGTCTCATTCCTGTGAAACAAACTCCGTATAATCTAAAGAGACGTGAAAATCATGAACACTACTACACAATCCTGAGGAATTCGGGCGGCTGATAGGGACGATACAAGGGTGCATGATGTGCCGTTTCAAGCTAACATACACACCCTTGCACACTCTAAGACCCCTAAAGTCATGTAGGCCGTTTCAAGCTACTACACGGCCTCGAAGGCCTTGAGCAATGCAGGATAGGAAAAGGTGAGGAAGAATAGAGGCGAATAATACAATAATACCAGCAAAAATAAATTATATAGTCTTACCCTAATACCTTGCCCATGCGGAACCTCTGGGGTTACTTACTTCTTCGGCGGTATCGGATCGGTGGTCTGGTGGTCACACTGTCGCTTCAACGACTTCGCTTCGACCTAATTACGCTCGCGAATTCATACCCGCCAGCACTGCTGAGCCTGACCACGCCCATCTGTTCACTATTGGTACTCGCGACATACCGCACATACATATGTGTCAGTATTCCTCCGATTCAGCGGAACGAAAACTAAATAAAGAATTGCTTCGTTACACATATTCTACTGACAAAATATTTCGAATCCGTTAATGGTGGCGGGATGAAATGATGATGCACGTGCTTCATGGTTGTAGTCCTCCGTCTTTTCATATAAGGAATACTATTCTGAAATAAAATTAATAAAAGCTAACTCAAACTGCTCTTGATACTTATAATTTGTAGAAACTTATTGGTAGGTACTAAGGTGAACTGTTTTACTTACTTAATTTATATAAAATGGGCCAGCACATAAACCAACAATCAATCGTAAAGCAGTTAGGGCACTAAGCGGAGATGACGACACTTATCACGAATAATATACCTAAGATTTACCGTGGGTTTCACAAAGCTTGATCGTCCGATTAACGCTCTGATATTCTGTGGTGTTGTCAAAAATGAACTGAAATTGAGCATAGAATTGTCTTGATCAGAACAATCACGTTAATCAGAGCTTTGTGAAATCCGCTATAAGTCTCTGAAATCTGTCATGAAGAAATCCGACAAACAGTAGGCAAAAGTTGGAGCCATTCCCTTGCGTTTTGATGCTCACTATGCGAGTATTACTGTTTCTTAACGTTCATTGGTCAAGCCCCTGCTGCCACAGAACGACTGCAACAGATAATCATTTGTTAGGGTTAATCGAAAGTATATTGAATATAAATAGGTGTTACTGATGTTGAATATACTCTATGATTGTCATAAACATGAGAATTACCAAAAATGAAATTTTCATTGGAAACAAATCAATATTGCTGAATAAATACGGAAAGTTTCTCGTAAATATACGTAGTGTTATGAATCTGACTGTTGTTTGATTTTGATTAATTTTGAATTTTGAATTTTCAACAGGATCCAATAACAAAAATATGAATTTCGATTTGAATTTTGCGCGGCTTTCCATCTCTTTCTTAGGTGGATTCTATGGTATGAAATAATAGCTTATATAATTTCGAATAACAATATTTAATGAAATAAGTTTTAAGGAAATTTATTCAAATGCTAAACTAATTAATATCCTAACTCAAATAATTAAATTAAATCTAAAAACTTATAATAATCTCCTTTTTGCTCTCACCCACGGTGTTTCTATTCTATGTCACTTTGTTGTTTTATATTCTTCTGTGGTTCAGATTTTCTGTATAACCTCCAAAGTTCCTCTTGATTGTTTACTGCGTAAAGTGCAAGTTCTCAGGGTTGAGTCTTGAAATGAAGTTTATTTTTTAATCTGGCTCGAATTGTACTTGTTAGGATTTTCTAGTTGCCGGATTTTCTTTTCTGGTAAGTTCATAAGATTTTCTTCAATATTCCATGTAGTGTATTCTGTTATTCTTCCAGGATGCCAGTCACTTTGATTTAATTTTGGTTTGCTTTCAGTTTCTGATTGAAATACTACGATGTTTCGAGAATTTTTTACCAGGATCTGCTACAGTATTGACGATGGTTAAAAATGGACATAATTCTCTGTGCTCGAGCTTCGGTATTTATACCTCTTCGGAATTTTTCTTCACATCCTAGTATGCTTTGTTTTTAAAGATGTCTTCCAAAAATGATGCTTTCGCAGTTTTCTCTTCAGAGGTAAGTTTTCCTTCTTCGAACCTGGTCTAGAAAATTCGGCCGTATTTTTCTCCGTATTTTGCTGTGCCTCTTGCCTATATTCTCAATCTCTAATATATAAAATTTTTCAAGTTTTATGCCCAAATGTTACAATGTTCTAAGTTAACAATTTCATTTGCCTAGTATTCTTAAATTTCTACTTACAATAGCCAAAAAATGCTTTCCTTATATTAAATAAACCCTATTTCTAAAATATAGCTGCAATTCTGTTCCTTCGGAAACCTGATAAGTACATTATATGCAACTTATGGGTCGAGACATAACTTCTATCCTAAATTTACATTTTCTTTGAAATTCTACATCTAATTCTACTTATGATTGCTAGTTCTGTTCAATTCAAACCTATAATAATAATTTTCAACAAAATATCACTTAAGTTCCTCATAATTTCCTACTTTTTGACTAGATAAGGCAATTTTATAATATTCAAGGTATTGATACAAATTCTGGTACTTTCAGATCATGAGAAGCCTGTTGAGAAAGATACTTTGGAAGGATTATGTGCCCTGAATAAACTATTGAAATGATGGAATGAATTCTCTGGATTTTTTACTGGATCGTGATTGATTTGGACATTTCTTATATCTTATGATAGAATTTACTATTTTTGAGGCCTGGAATTAACTTAATTATATATTATGAAAATAAATGATTGAATATATGCATTTGTGTTCATTGGTAAGTTATTTTTTCCTGTTTCTTAAAGACCGATTTAGAAAAAACCATAACAGTAGTTACACTGGAACTGATCATGTTAAATGTGAATAAGATTTGTTCTGTTGGAATATTCCACAGAAAAAAGGATTTAATATTCCAATTATTCGTCTATAAGCTGAAGAATTTATTCTTCATATGTGCCAGCAATGAATTATGCTAATCGGAAATATGGCATATTGATATTCAACTAATAACAGTTTAACATATCGATAAATTATACACAAGTAAACGTTTCTCTCAGTGTACACGTGGGTTTTTACAATAGGTTTCTTGTATCAACACCCCCGAAATGAAGAGGATTTACCTTGTTCGTTTATAACTGGAAAATCTTACAACATTGGCACGTATATATTACCTAATAAATGAAGTCATGAATCAATCCGTTTTGAACAGCTTTCATTCATCTGGAACGAGGGAGTCTCTTGTGGTTGGTGGTGATTTCAATTTTTCTAAGATTCCTTCAGCTCTAATAACATTACCCCGCGCTGATATCCGAGTTCGTCAATGTTTTTCATTCCTTATAAACAGTAACTGAGTCAACAAGAATTCGAATGGGTCAGCGCCCATCAATGTTGAATTTCATAATTAGCACAGATCAAAATATCCTCTCTTACTCTGAATAAATATTTGCCGTGTTTTGGTAAATCTGATAATTTGATGCTGAGTTAACTGCAACAATTGCTCCCAAGTATTCGAAACAAATATCTGAATATGCAAATTTCCTCAATTTGAATCATAATCTGTTAACAATTGATTGGCTGAGTTTGAAATCCGATTGAAGCTTATTTTGGAGGGATTCCGCATAATATTCAGGTTTTTCCTATGTGTCCACTTCCAATATCTGAAACAGGACTTTAAAAAAATAAATAAAATTATAATTTTCAGTTTCGTCCATGATGAATTAATCTAATAAAAGTTTATCAGGCAAGTGGACAATTTTTAATTATTTTGATTTATTACATACAAATATTTACCTACGTTTCGGCACCTTTCGTGCCTTTCTCAACATTTTGTTGAGAATTGATTTTCAACAGATTTGGTGTAGGTATACATTTTGTCCTTCGTAATATTAACGCATTGGCGTTTTTCATAAAACAAAACAATTTTGTTCAATTCTAAAAGTTCTGTTTCATAAATTGAGAGTGAAAACCCAGAAAAACACTTAGAAAATAAGTTTGAGTTTAGTTCGGATAGAATACTGATAATAATAAAACAGTTTGTAACTTCTACCTATTCCCCTCACACTTCATGCGTCTAACGCAAGTTGCGGAAACAACTTTTTTTTCGTCAAGAGACATATTATTACTGACTACAGGTACAAATGGTGAACGAGTGGGAAGGGACGTATAATGGACCAATAGGAAACGGGTTCAGAAAACGCAATAAGGCAAGTGCGAGGGCTATCAAGGGTGAGTCAGGTAGATATTTGGAATAATGGGTCATTGATGGGGGTGAGATTATTCTTTAGCAATTCATCTCTGCTTTTGGACATATGTTTACTTTCAAGCGAACTCAAGTAAATTTTGCTCTAGGTATTTAATAACTTCACAAAGTATTCTGAAATCAAATGACTGGTTGTTTACATGTAATAAGCGACTATCGATTTGTCTGGATGGTTATTACGGATATGGCCTTTGTGTTTCTTAGATCTCGTTTTGATACTTCTGGCTATTTGCCCCATGTACGATTTATTTCATTCTTAACATTCGATTTTTTATACGCACGATTTCAGTTTATCCGGAATTTAATCGAACGTATTTCCTAAAAATTCTCTAGACGGTTGTGAGAGCGAACTAATTATTTACGTTTTCGTTCCAAATTTCTTCTAGGTTTCAGGATAATACATAAATGCCCGGAAACCTTTTTCCTGTTTCTTTCGTTATGTATTTGTTGAAGAGTTTATCCTGATATTTGCTGGTCAGTTTTTTTACCCGTTTTCTTCAGCAATTTGAATGATTTTGTTTTTCATTGAAATTGAGTTCCCTGAGCAGAATCCTGAATGAACGATCAATCAAAAAGTGTGAGCTGGCCGTTTGGTGTAACCAGGGTGCCATTGAGGAATATAATCATCCTATTTTGATTCGTCTATAAACGTCGAGACTAATTGTTGTCTTTAAATAGAGTCTAAAATGGAAGAACATCGTTGTTTTCGAATTCGTACTCAACTGTTCATTATATCGGTGAATTAATCTACTTAAAAATTTGCTTCCACCCTTTATACCTGTAGTCAGTAACCACGAAGATAACGTGGTTTTCGAAACGTGCGTTAGACGAATAAAAAAAATGTTACTGGATTAGAGAGTAGTTATATTATACACTGTTTTGTTATGTGAATTGAGTTCCTACATCTCTTAAACAGTATAAATAACTGATATTACATCTGCGAAGATCTATTGTATCTCATGAAGCCTCGAATCGGCAATAATATTTTGAAAATGATGTATTACAAAAAAGCATTGTGGTAAAATATTTTTGCAAGACTTGAATTAGATTTCAAAAAACTTTGATTGTCCGATCAAGGGCTTGAGTGTCAATCTACGGTGAATTCTGTGGTCGAATTCAGTTCATTTTCAATTCAAGCGTCGAATTCGAACTGTAATTAACGAGTTGATTGGCCTTCAGAAAATTTGTGAAACCGACAGCAACAGAACTCAGGGTAAGACCACAGTGCAAGTCAGATTGCGATATCTCGAGTTGGCTGCTCACTTTCGAGAAAATCGTTTTGAGAGTGCAGGCAATAATAATGCAAGCATTGGTGAAAGTGCAGTTATAATGAATTCGATTATTTATGACCACTGATATCTTCCAGAATATATAAATTTTTCATTTTTAACTGTTTAGAGTTTCATCGCTGAGCGAGAAGCCGACTTGCGGTATCGTTATCGCGCATACACCTTGGCCGAACCTATACCCAGAGTTATTGGAAACTTCATTCGATTCGGAAAAGAGAGAATTTAAAAATGAAAGGCTTTCTCGATGGGCTGAAACAATTCCACAAATTCTTGAAGTCTTCCATCACCTCAAACATCTCCTATCCAAGGACATTTATTATTCGATATTCACATAATACAGGGTCTTTCACGAGGAAACTCACCCATATTTATACGGGAAACTACTGAACGTACTTTCATGAAATTCAGCACTTATGAGTATTTCACGATGCTGATGAAATCTAAAATATTTTCAAGGCATGAGCACCTCCGGTTTTTCCGGAAATGACGTCAACTTCCGTTTTTCAAATTAGAACACCATTTTTTTATTGCAGAAATAGATTCCTTAGAAAATTTCAATTTATTTTGATGTAACATTTTTCAGTTTCGGTTGGAAAATTCTCCCTGAGAGGGAAAATTCAAAAAAAAAAATCGAAAATAGAGCTCCGCTGAAACAAGAATAACTTCGAGGTTTTTGAATGGAAAATTTTCATTTTTGGGATTTTTTAAGATGTAAGATTGATGTATCCACTTTGAAAATCGAAATCGCGATTCATGATACAGGGGGTGAAAAAATCGCTTTCAAAGTTAGGGATGACAAAATCGTGAAAAATCAATTTTTTCAAATTAGAACCCCATTTTTTCATAGCAGATATTGAATCTACGTTGAAAAATAATGTGAGTGTATGCATCACACCCATGCCCTAAAGTGGATATTTTCTGAGTTATTCACAAAAAACTGTTTTTCGTCTCGAATTTTCAGCTATTTCTTTTCCCTTCACGCCAAAAAATGACATTTTCAGGAACTGTTACTTAAACCATGTTTAAGATTTTACTACCCTAATATGCAAGAGAAAAAAGTTACAGGTTGTTCCTAAATAGATGGCGAATTTGGATTCGAATTTGTATCGGAAACCTCTTTATTTCAACTAATCGGCCATCGGTTTTCTCTCCAGTGATAAATAAATAATTCCTTATGAACCATATGCAAAAACTTACCATGTTTCACATTATTTTTTTCTAATGACAGATATCATTAATTAGATCTGCCAAATTCCTCTTTATTCAGTAGCATTTTGTGTTTACTATTAATTTGGTGATAATTCGTATTAAGTTATAAAATCGATCACTATGCCTAATTTTACCAATGAAGATTATTTAAATCTCATTCTACTTCATGGAGAATGTAATAAAGTTGTAGATAGAACGATTCGACTGTTCATTGAGAGGTTTCCTGACCGACCCAGACCAACGAGAGATACCATTAACAGAACCATGACAAACTTGAGAAATGTCGGATCTTCCGTTAAGAAAACTACACACAGAGAAAAAAGTGTAGTAGAAGATGAGAACAACGAAATTACAGTTCTTGCATATTTTCGTGTGAATCCTCAAAATTCTCTCAAAGATGCCGAGATTGATCTGGGATTATCTCAATCGAGTGTTTGGAGAATATTAAAAAAACATAAAATGCACCCATATAAATTCAATAGGGTACAGCATTTGAAGGAAACTGATTTCGTCGGGAGAACAGAGTTTTGCGAAGCTATGATGATTCGATTTCAAGAGAATGAAAACTTTTTGGACTGTATAATTTGGACAGATGAATCTAAATTCACAAAGAATGGTTCTTTCAATAGGCATAACAGTCATTATTGGGATGAAGAGAACAACCACCACTTCAGACAATGGAACTTTCAAGAGACCTGGAGTTTCAATGTTTTTTGCGCCATCAAAAATAATGCAATTCTCGATGTTCACATTTATGATGGGACTTTAACTGGTAAGATAGAACTCTACACATGTTTGCATTATTTAAAGAATGTTCTCCCTTAGGAGATAGATATTCTGACATATTGACTCAAATAATTGAGCCGCTAGTACAGAACCATAATGACTTATGGTATCAACAAGATGGCGCGCCTCCACACAATTCACTCAATGTGTCAAATATCCCCTACAGGCTATTTGAAGATCGATGGTTGGCGAACAATGGTCCACATCTTTGGCCACCAAGTTTTCCCGATTTAACTCCTTTAGACTATTATGTTTGGGGTAGGATAAAAAATATTGTCTATTCAACTCCCCTGACTGATAAAGAGGACTGCATAGAACGAGTCAGAAATGCGTTCAGGTTTGTTTAGATTTTTAGATTCATAGTTTTGAAACTCAATTTGGTTTTTAAACACTTTTGCAGATCTCTTCCTCCCGATAAAATAAGAAGAGCAACGCACGAAGCATTCCTGAGACGTCTAAATAAATGTCTAGAAATTAACGGTCAAAACTTTGAGCATCTTCTCTAGTTATAACTGCGAGAGTTTGCCATGGTTCTCCTAAAAGTAACTTGAAGTCGGTTTCAAGAAGGGGTGAAAAATCTACAGCATGGTTCAAATAACAGTTCCTGAAAATTTTATCTTTTTGGCGTGAAGGGAAAAGAAATAGCTGAAAATTCAAGACGAAAAACAGTTTTTTGTGAATAACTCAGAAAATATCCAGTTTAGGGCAAGGGTGTGATGCATACTTTCACATTATTTCTTAACGTAGATTCAATATCTGCCATAAAAAAATGGGGTTCAAATTTGAAAAAATTGATTTTTCACGATTTTGTCATCCCTAACTTTGAAAGCGATTTTTTCACCCCCTGTATCATGAATCGCAATTTCGATTTTCAAAGTGGATACATCAATCTTACATCTTGAAAAATCCCAAAAATGAAAATTTTCCATTCAAAAACCTCGAAGTTATTCTTGTTTCAGCGGAGCTCTATTTTCGATTTTTTTTTCGAATTTTTCCGCTCAGAGAGAATTTTCCAACCAAAACTGAAAAATGTTACATCAAAATAAATTGAAATTTTCTAAGGAATCTATTTCTGCAATAAAAAAATGGTGTTCTAATTCGAAAAACGGAAGTTGACGTCATTTCCGGAAAAACCGGAGGTGCTCATGCCTTGAAAATATTTTAGATTTCATCAGCATCATAAAATACTCATAAGTGCTGAATTTCATGAAAATACGTTCAGTAGTTTTCCGTATAAATATGGGTGAGGTTCCTCGTGAAAGACCCTGTATAGAACAAAAGGAGTTTCCCTTCATTAAAACTGAAAAACAGCACTTGGCAATACTATATTATATAATCACCTTGATTCATTTGATATATTTAAAAGATTTAAAACATCATTTGCAGGCGATGCACCAATTAATGTCTATCAACACTTGTGCCATCAGAAAAAGTCGCTAAAAAATTGATATTTAAAACATTCATCGAACTTAATTGTGCGTATGACTTATATACCAGTTCGGTTAATTATTACGTTCATGAAATGTTTGTTTTTGCTGTGAATTCTATTATTTATGGGGTTTTCTAGGGTAGTTTTCATCTCCATATATCGAAAAGAAAGTGCTCACTACTGCTTTGAATGAATCCCAAGTTGATTTATGCCCGTACGCATAGTCGATACTCCTTACTTGAGAATGTCCTAAGTCGACGCGTCAATCCCATATTGGTTACTTGACAGCCGAGCACTTCTTCACCAGTGCTTGGTGGCATGCTTGCTCAAATCTACGAACGACCCACTTTGAGGCGTGCTCAAGCAAGCCATAATCACAAAAAAGCGAAGATTATTTTCTGTGACTATTCACAACCCAGCGCTGCTCTTTGTATTATATTCTTGGTGTTCAGTACTATGTACGATACCGCATGTACGATAATATCGTTTTGTGCGATAATATCAGAGAACCTACCTTTTAAAAATTCAATTCATCTAAAGAGTCCGAAGATACCAAAGCGTTCAATGGAACTGCTCAACTGATTTTCGATAAACAGATTACTCTCAGAAAATTGATATGATTTTTTACGAATTCGTTATAGTATTTGCAGAACTTAATACATAGTGGCCCTGTCCTTAATGACCATCATGCTAGTAGGCACTAGCATATTCAGAAGCAACACAGATGCCATAAATCATACACTCTGTCGGCATTTTATACAACAGAATTACGTTTCGTTTTATGAGGCGACTTCTTTGACACCTTGGAGAGATACTGTCATATCAGTCAAATTCAGTGTGAGAAACATAAAAACGTGAAAACATTCTAGATACCGATATCCATGAACTTTGTCGAGAATTGCCGAGTGTTTGATGGAAAGGACCCTTACTAAGCATGAGTCAATACTTGAGCTCATCTCAGCAGAGAATTTCTCAGGTAGGAGTTCTAGATCGGACTATGCGTACAGGCATTAGTGAACTAAATAAAGGACTACCTCGGTAGCCTTGTCGGCTGGAGAGGTAGACTAGGATGCTGGAGGTACTGGGTTCGAATCCCGGCGAGGCCATGGATGTTGTGTAAGCTCAGGGTGAAGGTATATGTTTGTGTGTCTAATAATGAAAAATATCTCTAGTAAAGTATGAATCTGAATAAATGTAAGTGTTATAATAATAATGAATTCGTGACTGGGCACATAATTACCAGTTGAACCCAATAAGTATGAGAGATGAATGAATGAATAAAGCTAAATAAATAGGTTTTTGAAGGTATTTGGCCGATTTGACCACGGTGTACCTCTAAAAAGCTGTCTTCATTTGAGTTCTTTATCGATTTGTATGAAGCTATATCTTACAAACAGACAACTTTGGGTTCGATGTTTGTATTAGAATTGAACTGATAAATTGAACTATTCGATATCCTAAGAAAGGAGTGTTGTTTTAGGTCAGCTGGCGGAGCTAGACAAGAGCATTTTTGGCATGATTTTTTTTTGTGCTCATAAACTGCTTCTATCAATATCATTCTTTTTCATTCAAGTTATCTTTCAAGTATTTTGTTTTAGATATATTTCATTCGAAGTGATCGGTTACCATTCAAAAACCCGCTTCGGCTAATGAACGAATCAGTTCAATATTAAAGAAAAATATCGAGGAATTGCAAATTAGATCCTTCAAGCATCTGTCGTTTGACTTTTAATTTAAGAGGAATATGTGGAGTTATTCCTGGAGGACCCTGTATAATTTTACATGTTCTTATTCAATAAAATTTTCCTTTTAGGACTATGACTGTATCTTTAGCTATGATGACAGGAAGAGGAGCAGCCATTTTTGGAAACTTGCTATTTCCATATTTGCTCAAAATAGGATGTGCACCTCCATTTCTAACGATAGCTGGTGAAGTATTTGGTGAGTTTTTTCAATTATGATTCAACATTTTAATGGCTGCGTATTTTTCAGCTCTCTTCTTGCTGTCACTAGTCCTACCAAAACAGAAGAGCACGTTCATTTGAATAACAATATATTATGTACAGAAAAAAATTTGAATTGTGAGAAAAAGTTTGTAATTAAATTGTCATCTGAAATCGTCTTTCTTTGTATATTAAGAAACGAACATACTATGGGGATTGATCATAAATGTAGGTCATTTTAACACCAACCAACTGACTTTGGGGGACGCAAAAAGTATTTGAGTGATTCTCCGTCTCAGTCGTCGAACATACGAGGAATTCTTGTACTCATTGGTATTCTTACTATTGAATATATTTAGAGTATCTCGAAATTGGCTTCAATAATTTTGTTGGAATTTTGTATTTTGATGGGCTTTTGCTTTTTCATTTCACTTATAGAGTTTTATAACTGTGAAAACGCGACAATTTTTGTAACACCCTAATTCGAAATAATTCTTAATTCGATGAAGCTATGGATAATCCAGTATTTTGACAGTTCATCTATTTCCGTAGATGCCATATTTCCTCATCAGAAAGCTCATTCCTAATTTATAGAAAAAAAACATTGTATTATGAATAAAGTGAAGCTATTGATACTGTACAACGGAGCTTACTTTCCGAATTGAAACTATTTTTAGTTGACCCCGCAAGTAACAACATAGCTCGATATTTGCAACGCAGATCAACTTGAGTGAGTAAAGTGCACTTGTAAATATTCCTATTCAAAATTTTATTTTTCCTATATTTCCAATCATATAAATCCTATTTAATTGAAATTTAGTTGGAATATGATATCTTGAGGGGACATGACATATTTGAGTTGTCTCTGAAGATCCATTTTCGATACATTGAATTCTTCAACACTTTCTTCGGTGATAGGATCATCATGAAATATGAATTTTTGTGTCGGTACTCAAGAACTTCCAATTGAAAGTGAATTTCAGCAATATAATAATAATAATAATAATAATAATAATAAGTTTCTTTCGAGAAAAACAAATATGCCAACATGACATCAGTGCTCAAAATACACACTTACTACTATGAAAACAAACATTAATCACAGAAGTAGCGTTACTACTTGTAAGTGATGTATTTTCACTCCAACATATCATTTAAGTCACAACAATGCCGATCAAAACTAACTATAAAAAGGAAAAAAATAACAGTATTACAAAATTAAGGTTCACAACAAGATCACAATATTCAATCATCAACTTAAACATCTCTTTTAATTTCTGAGTACAAGTTCCTTGTTATTGTTCAAGTCGTGGATAATATTTCTTTCAATACTTTGAAGCCATTTCCTCACTTTTTCTTTGAACTTGGTGTGGAAAACGGAAATCTTATATTCTCCAGGAAGCAAGCTGAACAACTTAGGAGCTATATACTGGGCACATCTTTGACCAATAGTCTTGGGGGTTCTAGGAACAACGACACCATCCTCCTTCCATCTTGTTTCATGTGGATGCTCCACATGGCTGATCTTTATTCTTCGACGGTTAATGCTCATTGAAAGGTTTAGGGCGAACAACTGTCTTAGATCACATATTCCTGTCTCCGCATACAGCTGATCTGATGGAAATCTGATTCCTCTATCACAGATGACCTTCGATATCCACTTCTGCAGTACCTCCAAACTTCGAAGGTAACAGTCACTTACACCTCACCAAGCAGAAATTCCATGTGATAATTGTGACTGTACTACATAGTAAAAGATATACAAATGTTTCCGTTTCAAAAATTCTCTGAGATATGGAAATCTCTGAATCAACCCTTTCAGTCTTGCCTTAAGATGTTTTTTATGCAAATCCCATCTGAAGTGCCCATCAATATTGACACCGAGATATCTGACAGATTCTGCGGGGGGAATGCAAGCGTCTGGTCTCATCTCAAGGAGAACTGCTTCAGGAAGGTTCTTAGAATATGAAGTGAAGGCCAAATATTTGGTGTTTTCACAACTGAGAGACAGTTCATTATTTTCCAACCACTGTTTTGATACCTGCAAAATCATTTTCGGCTTCAAGTTTGACAGCTTCCCAACACTCAGCTGTATAGATAATGGCAGTTTCATCTGCGACGCTAATAATCTTGCCTATTATTTTTTTGTGGAAGAAGGCTGCTCATATGAATAATGAACAAAATTGGACCAAGGACTGTACCCTGTGGAACACCAGACTTCACCACAATAGCATTACTTCTCACTCCGTTTATGTCCACCACCTGCTTCCGACCAGACAGATCATCAGTCTGTGCGTTCCACAGTCCTCCAGCCTGTCCAACATTATCCCATGATTGACGGCATCAAATGCCTTCGTCAGGTCGAGAAACAAACTCAGTGCCATCATTTTCGGAAATTCCAAAATAGCATCCTCGTCGATCTTCCTTCTCGAAATCCATATTGTTTTTCGGATAAGATATTATTTTCATTCAGGAAGCCTGCTATCCTAACTTTGATAATTTTCTCACTGATTTTGGATCAATTAGAAATTAATGTGATCGGCCTATAATTATTTATGTCACTTTAAGAACCTCCCTTATGCAATGGTTTGATAACTCCAAGCTTCCAGATGTTCGGAAACTCACCTTTGACAAAGCATAAGTTAATGACATGGACCAGTGGTGAACATATTTCCTGTGCCACTGCTTCCAGAGTATCCGATCGTATTTTGTTGATTTCTGCACTTTTATTCGATTTAAGTTGTTTGATAATGGACGACACCTCAGATTCATTGGTAGGCGACAAGAACAAAGACTCCTTACAGATATTTCTTTTTTCCTTGAATCCACCTGGATCATAAGATCTAGCCCCATCTTTCTGAACAACCTTGCTGTAAAATTCATTCATTTTAGTAGCTATATCCTTTTTCTCTGTAGATACTTCTCCATTCTCCAGCTGGATACTATCAATAATTGTTTTGGATTTGGTGTTGCCGCAGATTTTATTAACGCACTCCCACAGAATTTTGAATTCACCCCTTTTCTTTTCGATATTCTTCAGTACTGTATTTTTTCGTGGTATATCGGGATACCTTACGAATTTTAATTGTAATTGAACGTTTGTTCAATAAGTATGCCGATTCCAGGAAGAGCATACTCCGTTGGTGGGGTTGGTGAGGTGAAAAATAGACTGCAACTTCTTTCTATATACAGTCTATATTACAAGTATACAATTGTGGAATACTCAATTATTTCCACAGTATAGAAGTGTGATTGTCTTGAGGGGTTTAGAACTATATTATTCCATTAAACGTTACTAATTGCGAGTCACTAGCGGAGCGTCGTTTTTCACTGAATTCACTTCACAAACTTCTCACATTAACAAATCATTATAGAATGTACATTGACTTTCAAACTGATTGAGAGATCAATAATTATCAGAAGTAATATGCAAATTTCATCGGTTTTAGAGACGAATTGAGAATTCTGCTTCTTAGCGTGGCTTCACTTTTCAAGCTAGCAAGTGGAGCGTGGGTGTAATTCGATATGTTACTGTTTACGTGACGATGTTCTGGTTACGACTACTCGACAAGTGGGCCCTTTTTTTACATTTTCGTTACCTACCGCGTTAAGGGACAGAAATTCTCCGGGTAAAAGTAGAATGTTTATTTGGAAAAGAATTGAGGGCATATTTCGAGTAGGTTTTAATTTGAAGCGTTTGGGGATGGAAATTCTTAGGGTAAGAATCGCATGTTCTATTCTAGATAATCGAACAAGTAAATACTCCCTTTTCGAGTATTTTATGAGTTTGGAAAGTGTGGACTCATATTTTGGGTAATTTTCTGTCAATACATTTGATTCCGGGTTCTTCTGTATTTCTTCGTGGAGTTTATTCTTCCTATTCATGCACCTGAGTATTGAGGGTGTTATCCATTCCTTTATGGCGGCGTGTTTTCTGTTCTTTCTGATTCTCCTTGAATTCTGTTCAATAAAGCGTTCCAAAAAATCTACCAATTTCGAAGCAGCAGTATTCACATCTTCTGAACCAAAAACGCAGTCCCAAGTCTCCCACCTCAAATCGTTTTCGAGCCTTGAGTGATCGACACAAATTTTATCAGAGTTTTCAAGTTTTTTCGTTCGTGTTGTTGTACTTTTACTGGCAGTGTTGAAAAAGAGTGCTATCGGAAAGTGATCTATTATATCATATTTTGAAATGAATGATTTCATATCTCTGAATGCAGAATGATGCGTTACTTTCACATGAATGTGATCTAAACAGATTTTACTACTTGGTCTTGTGTACTTGTTAATATATGATGTAAAATCAAAGCACCCCAGGATATGTTTGAATTCTTCCACATAATCTCCTTCCGACAGCAGATCTAAGTTCATATCACCAACTAAGATACGATTTCTAGTATTCACTTTAGAGTCGCGGTAATCAAATAGATATACATTGAATGTCTGCGGACTGAGACAGGGTGATTCGTACATACAGCTTATAAACAATTTTTTTGTTCCTTGAGTTATTTCTATCTCTACATTTAATAGGACCTAACTTGACTGTTTTTTGAGGGAAGTTCAGGACCTTCTTAACGAAGACAACAACTCCATCACACTTATTTATGTTTTCTTCGTTATGAATACACCGATGATTTTCCATTCTGAATAAGCTTGTATCATTTATTCGATTCGTTTCACTCAAGGTAATCACATAAAATTTTTCTGACAGTCTCTGCAGAAAACATAGCAGTTCCTCATAGTTTTTGTTCAAACTCCTTATATTGAGATGAACTATTCTGAATTGTTCAGGTTCTTGAATATTCTCATTAAACTCTGAGATACTCTCAACAACCACGGTATCTACTGCTGAATTATTTTAATCCCTAATGAAAGCGTCCATACTGATAAAAAAAAACAAACACAATAAAAAAAAAATGTGTAATCTATCAAATACAACACAGTATGCAAAATGCTTCTACTTCACCGCCTTTCTACTTGTGGAAGATGACGAAGCTGCTTTAGGCGCTTCCTTTCTCGAAGAGTTGAACCTTGTTCTCCTGTTCCTTCCTAAGTCTGCCGTATTTCTTGATACTTTTTTCAAGCCTCTTCCTGAATTTTAGATTCCTCAAGAAACTGAATGTGCGTATTCTGTATCTGTATCTTTCCTGTATGCTCTATAATTCTTCAGCCTCGCTTCTTTTAAATTATTGATTAAGAATTTCTTCCTCATTCGGTCTTCCACACAGTGATTGATGTAAATATTAGTTCCCTAGAGTTTGAATTTATTAGCTTTCATCTTGGATTTTGCTATATATGAAGTGAACTCTACTTTAATTGGAGCCGTTTCGGATTTTCCCAACTTGTATACGTTATTGAAATGGTCAAGCTTCAAGTCAGTCTGAAGAAATTCATTAAGTTGTTCTCTAGTGGAGTTGATAACCTCAGAATCGTTCAGGTTGGAGCCACTGACCACAATGTTGTTCTTCCTTCATGCCCTTTTCAGTTCTAAGATTTTTGTTTCAATTGCGCTTACACGCTTTTCCACCTCGAATGTTCGCTGTTCTGTTTTCCTGTTAACTTCTTCAATTTCTTTTCTCAGTTCATCCAGTTCTTGTTTGATGAAATCCGCCTGCCTCGCGAGTTCTTGTTTGAAAGTCGAAATAATCTCCGATTCCGACATATATCTGTTCTCAAGTCTGCGGATGCCTTTAGAGTGAGAATCGCCGCACCAGCTACGTGAACGATAACGATTATGACGTTTATCTCGAACTCGAAGGTGCAATGAATGATTCACCAATACATAATTCTTTTCAAACTGATGTGATCACAAAAACACATACAAACTGAAATCAGATATTCGTTCAACATACACAGGCTGACTTTTTAAAATTTAACAACAACTTGTACCGGTGAAAAATTACAAATTCCCGAATACTATCATGACAAATTTGAATTGATTGAAGAAACCGGGATAACACATGGTGAATTTTCTTTTTTAAAATTTTTCTTGTCAGATTTCAACACTACACTTATACCTTGAAAATTCCATATCTTTTGGTTTATTCCTCTGGAGTTGAAGTGTCTTTGGCCTAGTCGAATACATTTTGAATATATTTTTACATTTCATTAATGAGTATTATTCACCTCACAAACAAATTGAGTTACCAATTCCTCACAGAAATAACATGATTATCTTAAGGAAACACACCAGTTTTTGAGATTTCAACTTAGGAGTTTCAGTCAAAATCATTGCCACGAACTTTTTACTCCTCTTGTTCACTAGAACCAACACTCAATAAATTAACATTGCTATCGACTTGGATCTTCATGCAAAATTTCAGTCTTGAATATCTGAGTGATTGGATCATAATATTACTTCCCTCATAAAATAGTGCACACTTATTTTTATACTTCACATCGATTGAATGTTTTTCAATTTCTTGTGAAAAAAAAAATTTTACATTCCATTATTTGTCAATTGTTCGGAGGATGTTGCGCAATAACTGACTCGATCATTGGGATAACAAAACTACCCTACGATTTTAAAAACTCCAGATCTATTCCTCCGATATTGAAAGTGTACACGACCAGGCAGCTATTTCCTGGCTGGATAACAGAGAAACGGACTGAATTGAATTATAGATTATTATTATTTTTCCAGTCAGTCGAACATAATGGCTCAGGATTATTTCTGTTTCGAAGCTATTTAAATTTTTTTGGAAAATAATAGCGTCCTCGTTTCCATGTCCATTCAAACGAATGAAATTTCAAATACAACACCTGTGAACTGGTGAACTTTAAATACGGATCCGTGATTTTCGGTTGCCCATGTAATAAAACAGCAAAAAGACACATCAAAAACATGCACCCATCTCGGCTCATGCATGCAGGGTTTAAAGCGTTCACATGTGGGAGTAACCACAAGGTCTTTCGCAAATCGGAAGGACGTCCAAAAATTTCTATGAAGAAGCTTTCACTCAACTATATCAATTGTATTAGTTTGCTTCTGAGCATTAAAAAACTAAAATATTGAATCTGCACTCTGAGTTGACTGCAGATATTTGAAATCATAACTGATCACATTGAAACCTAACGCAAAAGAAAAAAAAATCATTTAATCTACCAGATTGGGGGATCCATAACAGTGATCGGTTAAAATAGAGCAAACTGTTCTCAATACTCTTCTGTCGTGGAGCAGTTTATGCGATATTCCCTTGAAAAAAATATGGAATGTAATCTGTTTTCTGTGGAAGTATAATAATTAATATCGAAAGTGAATATTATTAAATACGGTGCAGAAACAAACAATTCATTTTTACCGCGAAAATTCTTCATATATTCTTAGGCGCCTACACCTATAAATCATTCGGTGTGGCCCGCAATGCAAACTTTCTTGGAAATTACATTTCCTACGTGCCATCATTATCTGAAAAATATGAAATATTTCCAAGAAAACTTTAATGGTATATCTTTCATAAGCGGTAAGTATTTATGTTTGAAATTTATGTATTTTCGAGGTATCAAATAGCACAGTTGGTCTGAATGAGATAATTTATTTTTGATATTCCTCCGAACATTGGACTACTCGATCATTCGATTAGATTCAAAACTTTTTGGTTTGTACGTTTTTTTACTTTTATTTTGGTAGTTCTACTAATTAATGGATTCCGTCATCACTTGATAAAAAAATCATTTCCATTGAATGATAATTGGAAGTGAATTTCCTCAAGCTTCATCAGAGCTGAGGAATCGTTTCACTTTTATATTACATAGATACATAGATGAAGATGGAAATTTACAATTTGGGGATCAATATTTAGAGGAAATAAATGCAGGGAATACAAACCAAACACAAGATCATAATCTGAAAGAGATATTAGAAAAGCTGATAGAAACAACACAAAATAAGAATGAAGAGAAAAACTTAAAACAAATATCAGAAAAACTTTTGATAGGAAAATTTTCAAGCAATAATACTAATTCTGAACAGTGGATGGAAAGCTTTGAAAAAGAGTGTTCTAGATTTCAAATAGATAGAAGTGATGACAAAATTGAATTATTGAAATTATTTTTGGATAAACCAAGTTTAGATTGGCACTCATCTACACTCATTAGGTTGACAGTAAATGCTGGTTGGTTAGAATGGAAAAAAAGATTTTTGGAATGCTTTACAGATAATGGATGGAATAACGTTACTTATGCACTATCATTTAAATATCGAGAAGGTTCGCTAACTGACTATGCTTTGAAAAAAGAGAAACTTTTGATAGATTTCAATAAAAATATGGATATTAAGTCACTTATAGCATTAATAGCAGTTGGGTTACCAGAATTTATTTTGAACAGAATTGATAAGTCAGAACTAAAAGAAACAACAGACTTATTCAATGTATTGAGACAACTCGAATGTCTAGTGAACAAAAACAATTCTCAAAAAAAATTCACATTACATTCTCAAAAGAAAAAATATGAAGAAAAGAAACCTTGTAGGACGTGTGAAGATTTGGGTAAAGGTGTGAGATACCACCCTAATGAAAAATGTTGGTTCAAGAAAAATGAAGAATATAGAGAAAAAAACACTACAACAAAAAAGGTGAATAACAATTCTATTTTAGATGTAGAAATTTATGCTGAACCAAAAAACGAATAAATACACCACTAATTAAGTTAAATATTGTATTGGAAGGAAAGATTAATATAGAAGGGATCTATGACTCTGGATCTCAAGTTTCATTGATAAATAAAAGAATAATAAAAACTATCAATAATAATATTAAAGATAAGAACCCAATACAATTGAAAACAATTAGTGGTGTAACATTCACAAAAGGATTGACAAAAATAAAATTGCAAATTTTCAATATTGAAAAAGAAGTAGATGTGTTCATTGTGGAAAATGAGGATTTTCATGATTTTTTGATAGGCCTAGATATAATAAAAGAATTTAATTTGAGGCAAGATGAAAATCTGAATATAAGCCAAAAACCATCGCAAAGAGAAGATACGATAGAAATAAATTTCAATGAACACATTGAAGAAAAAGATTTTAAAATAGATTTAAATCATTTAGATGACAATAGAAAAATTGAAATAGAACAATTGATAGAAGAGTATAAAGGAATATTTGCTAAAGACAAATATGATATAGGAACTGTGAAAGACTATGAAGCAAGAATAGATATCTTAGTAGATAAGTTCTGTTATAAACGACCGTATAGATGCACAATAGAAGACAGGAATGAAATAGAACAACAAGTGGCAAAACTATTAGAAAAAAATTTAATTGAAGAGTCATATAGCCCATTTGCTGCGCCAGTGACTCTAGCATTAAAAAAAGGCGAAGGAAAGACTAGATTATGTATCGACTTTAGAGATTTAAATAAAATTGTGACACCACAAGCTCAACCTTTTCCACTTATTGATGATCTAATAGTAAAAGCTAGAAACTGTAAGTATTTTACATCACTGGACATCAACTCAGCATTTTGGTCAATACCACTAAGGATAGAAGATAGAAATAAAACAGGTTTTATAACTCAAGAAGGACACTATCAATGGACTTGCCTACCATTTGGTTTAAAAACAGCACCAGCAATCTTCCAAAGAATTCTATCAAGTATACTAAGAAAATATAATCTTAAGAACTTCACGGAAAATTTTATAGATGACATCTTAATATTTTCAAAAACTTTTGAAGATCATATCATGCATATAAAACAAGTTTTAGAAGCCATAATAAAAGAAGGCTTTAGACTGAAATTAAAAAAATGCACGTTTGCATCCAAGTCAATCAAATATCTCGGTCATATAATAGAAAATAATACAGTAAGACCAATCAAAGACAACTTAGTATCCATACAAAATTTTCCTACTCCAAAAACACAGAAGAATATCAGACAATTTCTTGGTAAAATAAACTTTTACCACGAATATATACCGAAAATCTCAACAATACTAGATCCATTACATAGACTGTTGAGAAAAGATGTAAAATTTCATTGGTCTGTAGATTGTGAAAAGTCATTCACAGAAATAAAAAAATTATTATGTTCCCAACCAGTGCTAGAAATATTCGATAAAGATTTGCCTATTAAGATATTTACAGATGCTTCAATAGAAGGTATGGGTGCAATACTGAAACAAACACAGCAGGATGGAAAGGAGAAACCTGTGGCCTATTTCTCAAAAAAATTAAATGAGATGCAAAAAAGAAAAAAGGCTATATATTTGGAATGCTTGGCAATAAAAGAAGCAGTGAAATATTGGGAACACTGGTTGATTGGAAGAAAATTTGAAGTTTATTCAGACCATAAACCTTTAGAGAACCTCAACATAAAATCAAGAACAGACGAAGAATTAGGTGATCTAACATATTACCTGTCTCAATTTGATTTAAATATTAAATACGTACCAGGGAAACTCAACACTGAAGCAGACTGTCTTAGCAGGAACCCGGTATTGGAATCAATAGATAATACTGAAGAAACATTGAAGATAGTAAATGCAATCAAAATTCAAGAAATAAAAAAAGATCAAGATGAAAACATTGTATTGAAAGAACTTAAGAAAAAAACAATAGATGAACATGGTATAATTTATAAACAAATTAGGGGTAAAAAGAAGATAGTATTATCAGAGAAATTGAGCATTCAATTAATAAGAAATACACATATAGATTGGTGTCATATTGGCATAAATCAACTGACTAACAGAATATGCCCATATTATACTTCAAAAAGATTAATAGAAAACATAAAGAAAATATGCAAAACATGCTATATTTGTAAAAGAAATAAATCTAGAGGTCAAGCAAAATATGGATTAATGTCACAATTAGGACCAGCAACAAAGCCATTTGAGATAGTGTCGATTGATACGATCGGTGGGTTTAGTGGTCAGAGATCAACGAAAAGATACCTCCATCTTTTAGTTGATCACTACACAAGATATGCACTCATACACACTTCAAAAACCCAAGCTGCAACCGATTTTATAAAAATAGTTCAAAACACACTAGAAATAAGCAAGATAGATACAATATTAACAGACCAATACCCAGGACTCAACTCTAAAGAATTCAAAAACTTTTTAGAAAGACAAAATATCAGACTCATTTATACAGCCTTAAATGCACCTTTTTCAAATGGACTCAATGAAAGATTAAACCAAACAATAGTCAATAAAATAAGATGTAGAATCAATGAATCTACAGAAAAGAAGGCCTGGACGACAATAGCAAGAGAATGTGTTGACAAATATAACATAACAGAACACTCAGTTACAGGTTTTACACCAAAATATCTACTAGATGGGACCAATACAAATATGCTACCTGAAGAACTTAAAGAACATAAAAATGCAGAAGATTGGAAGAAAGATAGAAAAATAGCTCTAGATAACACTATAAAATCACACGAATATAATAAAAATCTATTTGACAAAAACAGAAAAGAACATGAATTCAATACAGGCGATTCCGTATACATTGAAAATGGAAATAAATTGAACAGGAGAAAATTAGATGAACTCAGAATCGGACCTTTTAAAATAACAGAAAAAATATCAAATACCATATTTAGAATTAAAACCGGAAAAAGAAACGAAGAAACAGGACTATTTCACATAACAAAATTAATACCAGAATAAAGTAGCTAATGAAAATTCTCATAAGAATTTTCACAGTGAAGAGGGGAGATGTAAAGAAAGTACTTTCTTCATTTAAATAAGATGCCTAGCAGATTTTGAAGTTTCCAGAATAATACGTCAAAGCAGTGAATCAAAAATAATTCGTTAATCAAGTGAATCAAAAGATAGATAATAATAAACTTTAATTGCTGTTTCTTTCATATTACAGGTAACTTTGAAACTAATGTAAATAGTGTGAATAATAGCTAATAAAGCTTTCATATTACAGAGAGAAACAAAACTGTTTTATTGTTATCAATAAAGATTTGACATCCTTATACATATATAAAAAAAATTAAATTGAGAAAATATCCAATTCTACATGAATTTGGAGAAGTTTATACAGGGGTTCGTTCGTTAATGTCGCACCTATGAGCTATCTTATTATCTATAATACTAAATGCGTTACAGGCAACACCGCCGAAACCGACGCAGGAGATCAAGAAAAACTTTTCCTTAGAAAGGGTAAGTTTAAAATTTTCCCGTCCTGTTGATCTTTTATCGCCGGAAAATCAAGAGATACTTTCGAAAAATTCCCGAAAAATACCGAAAATATTGATATTTCCCAAAGGTGCAAAACCACAGGAAAGAGTTTGGTCGCTGGGTTCAAGCTAGGTGGAGGTTTTTGGTACGAACAGGAAGACGAAATACGAAATTGTGGCGTAACGGGCCCCTTTTTTCGATTCTCACTTTCGTATTCTTAGTTATCGGTATAATTTTACCAAGTTATTCTTACCTCTTGGGAACGAATCCAGAAAACTAGCGATTATGCTACGTCTACGAGAGAAAACAGTAAGTATTACCTACAAATGAACATAACTTAACTTATCACAAGTTTTTCCAATCTGAATATCATGAGGAAATATTCATTTTCAGATGTGTCAGATATTTTAAATGAACTGGACATTGAAAATTTTTTGTATCAATAAAGTCATAAAGTGAATAATGTTTAGAATGGGTTGAAAACTACGATAAAAATCATAATGCTTATCCCGAATTCGTCAAAAAAACATCACATTGCCATAAATATTATTTGAAATGGTGGAGATTAACTCGAATTCAAAGGTTTACTTTATTATGTTATTTTCACTCAGCAAATGCATAAAGTATGATAATTTTGTAGTTCTGAGATATGTGTGATAGTGTTGTTGAAGTGAAATGCCATCCAAGCATATACGAAGGAAGAAAGCTTTTAAGAAGCTGTAGAATGTTATATGAATCTCTCAAAAATCTCACTATCGCCCCTTTGGGAATTCAATATATGTTGAACCATTTGAATTTTATGGTGTGTAATCGAATGTCGATATGGATCATTTCTGATGTTCTGATGAGTGGGAAACTTGATCATGCCAAAATCACAGTCCTAGGCTTAATTGAGCATACTTTGCAGAAAGATGCACTATCATCATTATGAAAAAAAGTAACTCATTAGATTTCGAGAAGTGGAAATTGCAGAAATACTATGCAATCTATAGATGGTTAAAATAATATACAGCTGGTGTGGGACAACACTGTATTATACTGTTCCCCCGATACATTTATCTCATAATCGTTCATGAAACAGGAATATTCAATAGATTCTTACTATTCACAAGAGGTTAATCTCCAAAAATCACAAGTCGATGTAACATTTGATGTCAACTGATAATAGAAATGATAGAAAAGTGTGAGTAAGAAGATTACATTATCGCGAAACGTATGAAATGTTGTATTCACTCTATATAGGGAGTTAAGGTTGATCTTCAGTATATGTTCCGTAACACTCCCGTATCCCTTCCATATGTGCTACATCAAAATTTGGTTGGCCAAAATGGCATGGGGATGGAACATAATTTACACCTTAAAATAATTTTCGCTGCCAAAAAGGGAAGGTTATGGAATGTATAGTGATAATCAACCTTTATCAAGTTAAAATTCATCACCACCTATAAATAACCACCAGTTTTTCTGTATATAGGTATCATTCCTAATATATGCATTATATGAAATGAGATGAAATCTTTTGAAGTGAAATTTATCTATTGTAGTAAGGTATTTTCAATAATTTTGTGTATTTCACAGGATATGTGTCATTTTTCGATACTTTTGTGAGAAAAATTACCAATAAATTTGAACCAACAACGTAAAAATAGAATATGGTATATAAAAGCTTATGCAGATATTGTTTGAAAACAATGCGAAACTTCTCAAATCGAAATCTGATGAAGGCTACAGACTGATAAATTCTTCACATAAACCCCTAACACACTTCTCTATTGCACAAGTTTTCTTAAGCTTCTTAATTAAATTATCTTTTCTTGGTATTTTTTGTATCACTCATGTTATATATTGAACTATATGTACTTTGTTATCGTTATCGTCCTCTATGGAGAACATGATATCTCGGTTACTCGATTATATTTTAATATGTCAATTATGAATTGGTCATCTCCATTAATGAAACAGAAAATTTAAATGTTCATAATACTGAATTTCCTTTACAAATGACTATGAAGGCATTCATTATAACTTCTTTCAATATAAACATAATAGGTCCTTTCGTTTGCATAAAAAGTGCTACACTTCCTATGCAAACAAAGGACCTAATAAATCAGACTACCTATATGATCCAAATGAATATGACTTCATGCTTTGGTGATTCTCGGTCCAAGAGTAATGTACTGGAAATATTAGATTCAGTAAATTTGCGACATTGTAAATTCCTGGAAAATGAAAATCCATATGTTCAGTGAATATTGAATTGGAATAGTGAAATTTTTCGGATTTTGTCCAAGAAATTTTTCTGTCATTTTACAAGGTTGACTATATGAATTTTTCATGCGATTTTATATCTATTTAGTATTATTGGTGTTCTTTTGAGAAATTTAATTGAGTTTTGATTTTATAGTCAATTTTATGTTTGCATGTGAGGCCACGGTTATCGTCTATCCTCGAACTGAATTTTGACTAAATCGTGTTTGTATTTTGTAAATATCGAGATGATGAAATTTCAAATGCGTTCAACTACTGCACCATAGGGTGGATTTTGTTCATCCCGAACTTGGCCTTTGAATTCAAGCTTTAAATCTGCCCTGAAAATTTCGAGTGTATAAGTTATTCCTTTGAAAAGTTATCGTGTTTACTGTCAGCCGAAGGCAGTCAAGATTGATCTATCGCTAGGTAGATCTGGGCGCTTACTAGTAAGTACTACACATGTAGTGAATTGGCGATTTCAAATTCAAATTCGTTTTTCCCGCTTTGAAATAAAAAAATTAATTGCTTTTTTCCTCTAAAGTGGAACAAGTATTGGTAACCTCTCGAACAAAGCTCAACAATTCAACGCATTATTCAAAAGTTTATGAATGAAACTTAACGTTTGCATATCCCTTCTGGTTTCACATATTTTGCCCTTAAATCTGCCAAGTAATAACTCATGATCATATCCAATAGGAGGATATTCACCATCCTTTTCCAACCCGAGAATTTGGAAAATTTTCGCTAAACCGCCTCCAATCTATTTATATGGCATTGATAAATTGGCTCCCATATCATACTAGCGTACTCCAGTTTGCTTCGTATGAACGAATTGAACAACGACAGATAAGTGTCAATGCATTTAAAGTATTTACCTCTGCGAATGTTAAATCCATACAACTGGCACACTGATGAAACCATATAGTCCATGTGAGGTAAGAATATGCACCTCTCATCAAATATCACACCTAAGCCTTTAGTGTGTGTGAGACGATTCAACAAATTACCCTTAACATTATAATCATATTTGAGTATTACCTTCCTCCACGTATAAGACACAATAAAACACTTATTGCCATTCAAAGCCAAACGGTTGCGACAACACAATGCGTCTATAAGATCGATAGCCCGCTGTAGAGTGGCGCAATCCAAATCACTCACGATCTCCAAATATAACTTCAAGTCATCCGCTTACATCAAGCCAAGTACCCCTATTTCATCCAAACGGTCGTTGATAAACAGCAGGAACAAAAGCGGTCCCAAATTTGATCCCTGCGGAACGCCAGAAGAGGCAACGAACTGGTCAGAACGACAATTTTCAATCGGCACATATTGACGCCTATCGTACAAGTATGAAGCAATGAGACCTATGAGTCCCTCGGCAAAACCAAACACGCGCTTCAGCTTGACAACGAGCAGCCTGTTCATAATCATCTATCATCTATCTATCACCTATCGAAGGCTTCATGAAAATCCATATATGCTACATCCAGTTGACCAGATTTATCCAGAACCTCCACCAATGATTGAGAAAACACAGCCAAATTACTCAAACATGAACGCCGAGGCATAAATTCATGCTGTTCACATCTGATCTGGCCGCTTATCTTCGGAAAAATGGAATTGAATGGAATTATCTCATAATTTTGGAGAAGATTGATAATATATAAATGGGTCTATAGTTTTTCATATCGGATTTATCCCCTTTCATAAGGACAGGAATTATTTTCGAAAGCTTCCAAAATGTAGGATACGTAATTTTTCGAAAAGCTTAATTGAAAATATGCACTAGAGGTAATGCCAAAGCACGTATACAGTCTCGAACCCGAAAACTTGGTTTGCCATCCGGACCAGCAGTGTTCTTATCACCCAATTTTCCCGCAGTATGTATCACGTCATCTTCACTCACACAATCAACTTGAATAATGGTAGCATCAAATACACCACCGACATTAATAGATTCCATATTATGTGATGGCTCTCTATGATACGCTCTTGAAGTTACCAACAAATGAGTCCACAATGTCATCAGGTTCCACACATATTCGCCCTTCATGGTCCCTCATTTCACCAGGAATACGTGAAAGCCCTATCCGACCAAGAACAAATAACCAAAAGTGAACCGGCTCGCTGACAATTCTCTGTTCAGACAACTGAGCATAGTTTCTGTATGCGACAGAAATCATCGATTCCAATATTTTTCTCAATCTTTTATATTCAACCAGATCGAAAGTAGTTTTATACTTTTTATGTTTCCTAAATATCCTTTCTTTTCTAAAAATAGCATCGATGATTTCAGCATCGTACCACGGTGGAAAGCGTCTCTTTCTCTTAATCTTATATAGTACAGTTTGCTCGAAAATTTTATTGAGTTTTGAATAGAATACATCGCTGGCCTCATCCGGATCATCTCCAACAGATGAAACATCACACCAATCAGCATTGAACATCATGCCATACATCATCACAAAATTAGCTTTCCTGAAATTCTATGCAGTAGGGAAATTGTTATTACGAACTTCGAAATTTCGAGTACGCAGAATCATTTGAAATGAACAGGTGAATGATGAGGATCCACATTAGTGACAGAAGAGATATCATCAGCAACAATACAGTTTGCTTTGGAAAGAACAAGATCTAGTAATCTATCATTAAAGTTCAAAATGTTGTTTACCTGTTTAAGATCTAACATTTGCGACTACATCTTTAAAGCTCTACTTCTACAATCATCAAGAGAATCTTCCATATACAATGGGGCATTATAGTCACCCTAAATAAGCAAATGCTTGTCTAATAGAACATTCCGCGAAGACCAAATATCAAGAAACATTTCATGCTCACAAGCATCAGTAGTCGGCGGGATGTAAACTGCAATAACAAACAAACTAGGTGATTTCAACCTAACACTACAACATACAAGGTCAACCGAGGGTACAAAATTTCGTACATTCGGCAAATCCACCTGAGTGGCATTAAGTCTATATTTGAACTGGCAGTAGCACACCTCCGCCCTTAGTTGTGCCAGTTGCCGCCAAATCCCGGTCGCAACGAAATACATCATAGCAATCAGGAAACAACTCCAAATTCAATACACCATCCAGCAGCCATGTCTCAGATATACACACTATGTCCAAATCACTGCTCTCAACCGCACTAGAAAACTCATGTGTCTTAGAATTAAGACCACGCACATTTTGATAATAGCAGTGATATTCGTCCGGACTGTAATCAGGAACAACTAGTTAAAAGTATTCACCGTAGGAACACGCCTCACAAATTTCATTTCAACATTCTCTCTGTCTGACTTTCGTTTCTCCACTTCTGTTTTGATTTTCTTGAAATGGGCAGATTGTCTTCGCGTCTTATACGCAGTTATACTCACAGGCGAATACTCTTCTACAGATTTATCTAGTTTGGATTTCCTAAGCACAGCAATAGCGTCCTCCCAACAATTCAGGTTAACCCTAAAGGGTCTTGGCTGATCAGACGATGGATCATATTTTCCCAAGCGCATTACCTTAGTGCAATCATTCATCAGGGAAACTTCTGGTATTATACTATGAAGAACATTATTTACAGTTCGTTGGTCCTGTTTAATTCTTTCGATCTTATTTATGTGGGCCTCAGGTTCCCACAATCCATGAATTATCAAATTTTTCCCACGCCTGCGACGATCCTAAATGTCCGACATCATCTCCTCAAAACATTCATCAGCAAACTTCTGAGGGGAATGCTCAGATGGAGTAGACTGAACAGTTGACTTCAGTTCTTTTGTTTCATTTTGTAATGAAACTATTACAGACTTCAAAAAATTTATATCGCTGCCGATGCTTTCACATCTCAGACAATTCCAGGACATCGACCCCTTAGAATCGATAACACGCGCCTCCGTGCTCGACAATCCAACGCAGGCATTCTCAAACATTTTCTTGCATACACAACATGTGGGAATGAGATGACCATCAAACAATCTATTGCAACAATAACAGTTCTTCTTATTAGTCATCTTCAGATTGCTTATCAGAATCTCGGGAATATGTCCAACAATACGGGATCGCACACCAGATGTTAATTTTATCGACTAATTTGTTCTACGAACTAACAAATCGATATATGAATAATGTCAATGAGATTAAATATATCACCTGAATAGGTGTACCACTTAACTAATACTTGCTGGTAACGAACTAGAATTCAAAAAATTAATACCGAATATACTGGAACTATCCACCGAAACTTGAAGAGCAACAAAAATACGTATTTACAGCTGTCGTGTTTCAATAATCAATGATGATCAATGATCAGGATATAAGAAACTCCTGAATAGGGTAGAACCTGTAAATTTCGACCCTTATTGAATTCCTCAACTAGATTCAGGCTCTTCGACATTCATGTTTGAAGGAAACCATACATCTCTGGTGTTATACCAGTTTGAAAATGACTTTAAACTAAGAAACTCCGATCACTGTTATTATAATTGTGAAACTTTTTTGATGTCCTTACTGTAGACGTTAGTATTTGAGAACAATTTTCAACCTCTCAGGCTTTCGATTAGTAACTACAGGCGCAATATCTTATCTGAGCTCAAATAGCTATCCAAGTGAGCGTGCGAGCCATAGATTTTGACAATTTTCACTTATCAATAAACGCCCGGATCACGAAATTCCCTGCTGACATGTTGTGTCCTTATCGGTGAAGTGAGTACTGTTCCATTCGATAATACAGGGTGGACCTAAAGTAACTGTGCATCGTTTCATGTTAAACGGGCGGTATCTTGGGGAGCCCAAAAGCAACATTTAAAAATGAGCTAAGGCTAGTAATTTCTGGGATACAGGGTCATTCATTGATTTTGGCAGAAATTGGATGTCTATATCTCGTGTACTATTCAATTTTTTCGCTTCAAATGTGGCAGGTATCGTAACCTCAGGCCATCAAACTGTTCGTACTGTTCATACCGAAATAGTACTGACCAGAACTCGAAAAATTTTGTTTTCAACCTCCAGGTCTAATTAAACACCCTGTACAAGGAATATCAATTTGTCGTGATTATCATCTGATTCTGCATTGATTCTTTTTTGAATACTGTTTTCCACGTGGACGGCACACCATTCTTTCTTTTCCCGAAAATAATTCAACGTTTATGATTTTTGAGACGATAGAACGGGTGATATCCAATAATGTTTGGTGGCTCAGAACTGCTCTATAAGGATACCTTTTACACTATCCTCTAGCAGTTGCTCGTCAATTCGAATCACATAAACTATAAACGAGTACCATATCGTTATATCGAACGTTCGAAAAACGAGGCATAACTCAAGAATTTTTTGACCAGCAACAAAATTTGATTGAAAAGAAATGTTGAAGGAAATATTTCTGTGGTTTCCATAAATGTGAGTATTGAGAATGCCATCATCCTCGGCTGAATACTGCTACTCAATTTGAAATTTTAAATGTGAAATAAGCATAAATATCAGGAACATCTCATTGAATTTTACGGGACCGTGAGAACTCCCAAAAATCATAATAATTATTTTCAATTGAAAAAATTTAACGGTTGGTGTGCCGTTCCCGTGGAGAACAATATTCAAAAAAATCAGCAAGATTCTCATAAAATTATTGCGCTTTGGTATCCGTTAAACGACTTCAATCTAATCACAAAGGTGCTTTTCGGGGTATTGGGGATAAACCTCAAAGATTATTAGAACATCTAAAGCCTGACGAGCATAATTGAGTGTGGGATCAAATTCTAAATGAATCGATTCTAGTTTTTCAATGTGATTTCCGGTAAGTGAATAGAAAATTGGGGACACTTCGGCAAAATGATAAGGCTCTGTTGGCCTGAACACGCACGTTAAAATGTTTGTAACTGCCGTGAGGTAAAGAACTTTCACATTCTCTTTCGAATTCGAAAACAAATTTGTCACCCATTTACAAATTGAACTTTTTCAATGCGGCTTCACTTCATTATTGTGAAATTCGGCTATCTAATGATCATATTTTTACGATACTCACAAAATTTGATAGCGTGAAGTTGGTGCAAAGTTGTTAGAACTAATTCTCAAATCAGGTTCAATATTCAGTACTCAATTTGTCTCGTATAGAATCCTTCATGCACCCTCTTTGTTTTTGAGTAATTGGAATTTCCTCAATTTGGTGCTGACTTCATGAATCGCACCAACATTTTCAGATTTTAGAGAAATGTTATTGTAAGTAATTAGTTCCCAATTTGTTTTGATTTGTTCTTTTGAAAGGATGTCAAATTCTTCAGTGCATGTTTTTTTGTCTAGCATTCAACATGTCAATGCTCATATTCAGTACCTGATTTGTTACCAGCTTTTCTGTTGAAATTACTTCAATATCATCCAAATTTTTTGGGTAATTCACTCTTATTTTTATGGAAGCATGAAGTTAGCGGAAGGTGTCCACATCTTTCACATTTTTCCTCTCTTCGTTGGGCCAATAATCAGTACCCAATTTGTTGCAATTCGTTCCATTGGAATGAATTCCACAACATCAGTAATTTATGATTTATTAACGATTTTGCGCTTTATACACAACGCCATGTATGAAAAGCAATGCGTGATTAGAGCACGAATCATTTACAGCGCTCAGATCGACTTCTCCGAAAGAATGTTAGATTATTATGATTCAAACATAGTTAAGGTATATTGGAAATATGATCAATCAGATGTGACAGGTTGCTTTTATTCAATAGAATGCAAGCCGACAAACGTTCTCACTTTATGATATATTCGCACATTGAAATTCGGTAACGTCCAAATCAATTTTCTTCAAATTCTCATTAACCTGATTATGCAATCTTCAAGGCAAAATTGAATCAAATTCCACCGGTATCACAACATGATTCATTGAAGGAAACTGAAACATATCTCATCCGTTACAGAGTGAGATAGGAATTCACATATTCAAAAGGTTTATAATGATAGTTAGGATTTATTTTCGGATTAGCTACCTACTGATTCATACAAAATTGTATATAAGTAAATTTTGCACCATTTTCTATGAACCAGTCTATAGGTAATCCGGAAATAAAGACGAAATGACATTGTGAATCCTAACAATATGTCCATTTCTATCTGACTCTGTAACTATATGGGATAACACTAATATTATTTATCAATTTTCTCGAATGAATTTTTGATTTCTCCTTGATAAATCATATTGAAATTTCAGTAAAATGTGATTCAATATTGCATTTTTCGATGAATTCCTATTCAGGTTCATGAAAAGTAATGAAACAAATTAATATCCATTTCCGAATGTACCATAAAAGGAAAATACTTATTTGCTATCTTCCTGTTGAATGAAAGCAACAAACTCTTGCCACATCTGATTAACGATGTTTCTATTGTCCCAAAACTATGTTTACGACATAATTGCCCTTCTTTTAAGAGGTCTATCTTAACACTTTCAATAGAAAGAACGAACCTTAACAAGCATTAGTTTTCATAGATCGCGTTGTGTGTGATACACCAAATTGCAGTTTATATATCAGAGAGTTATGATAATATAGAATTCAGGGGAAAAATTTTTTAGCGAACTGAGTAGAAATCATTGGAGCAAAACAAAAGTGACAGAAAATTCAAGGAGTGAAAAGTTCTCGCTATCTCCACGCTTCACGTTCAAGGATCTCAGGACAGATTCTAGATTATCTCATTTTAACATCACGAATGATTGGACCCCAAGACAGGCAAACTACTTCAAGGAGTTGAGGGATGAGCCTGAGATGAAAAAGAAGAATGGTGAAGATGTTACAATTAGAGTTTTCCGTGGTGTTCCTAAGATCGTGAATACTTCAAACTAGTGTCACCCAGTTTCAGTGATACCACACTTTTCTGCTATTATCAGAACGTTCAAGGAATAAATTTTAAGACTCATGACTTTAATTGTTCCGTTTTGTGTAGTGGTTGTGACATTGTATGTTTGAGTGAGACATGGCTTTCCAATGGAGTTGCCGATTCCAAGATTTTTTTCACCTGAATATGACGTATTCGGACGAGACAGAGATCGAGTTACTGCGAATGTGGTGGCGGGAGGGGGTACCCTTCGTACTTTTAGGAATAATTGTTTGCATGCCCTGCGAGTGGACCTTTCAATGTTTCAATTGGTGCCAAATGCTGATGTAGTTGGCTGCACGATAGAGTTGAGGTCGAAAAAATTGCTGTCCTTGGTGTGTGTCACAGGCGGTTGCCTCGAAGTTGTTTCGCCTTCATCGCGCGCTTGGAGATGGTCAGAAGAAAATCCTCCTTCTGTTCTATGAAGCCATTTGCCTGCCGAAAATTTCGTATTGCGCTTCTGCCTGGTACCATCGCGTGAGTCACCCTCATGTCAGACGTGTTGTGATCTCCGCTCAGCGGCACTTCCTCCTCATGACGACCCTCCTCTGCCCCACCGCCGCCATTTCATCTCTGCAGGTCGTATCCGGTAGCATACCAGCCAATAATTACATCGTCCATCGCGCGACGATGTATAATCTCAGAAGAGTCCTGCCATTCTCTTATGGTGGGCTTTCCTTCTCGTCTATCTCTCCGGATGCTCCAGATTCGTCAGCACAGATTCGTCTGTGTACCGATGAGTCCTTGCCCTACTTCACATTCCCCTGGCAATGAGACTGGGAGGCGTCTGATACGGGTCGTACTACATTCGACTGGATTCCTTCCGTGAGGTTCTCTATAAAATATCTTGGTTTCGACCAAGCTTTCCTCTGGCTTGCTTCATTTCAGGTCACTATCAATTCAACGGAAACCTGTATCGGTTGGATTTAGTCGACAACGCGCTCTGTCCCTGTGGTCACACTCAATCCAGCGACCACGCACTGAGATCGTGCATCCTAATAGTCACTTATGGTCTCCAATCGGTCGAGTCTCCGGGTCTGAGACTAGCCGATGTTCTCTTTTCGCGCGACGCCTTTAGAACGTTGTGCACAATCGCCGCGGACTGTACAAACCGGCTGAATTCTGGCACGCGGGTTAGTCTTGGGTACGTACTAAGAAGGCAATGATGAATTAATGCGTCTTTAATATTGGTGAAGAGCTCCGCTCATGTACCACTAAAGCACTGCTGAGCCTGTCCTTGGTGTGTACATTCCACCTAAAATTCACTTTACTCCCTATGATCTGTTCTTTGAAGCTCTCTCGTCACTTGATATAGTTAATGGCTGTAAACTTTTAATACTTGGGGACTTCAATGCTCCGGAGTTCCGGAGTTTGTTCATTCTTTCGCTTCCGACCCGAGAACTTCAACACTTTGAGTTTTTTCTATTGTTTTGGACATGGTATAGTACAACTCACAGCACAGTGCTAACAAAAAGGTTCCTGTATCTTGTGTTCTCAAATGTATTTCGTGAAATGGATCATGCGGTTCCTGCTTATGTTCCTATTGACTCTCATCATCCGCCATTTCTGGTCAGACTTGATGCTGTGAAAACGAATAATTGTAAACTTGATATAATTGGAGATTATGTCGGGAAATTCAACTTTAGAAGAGCAGATTATGTTTTGATGTACAGGATGATTTTTTAACTCGATTAGTCATTCATTACTTTGATAGCGGATCCCAACATTGCAGGTGAGGAATTCTGCTCGGAGCTTGATGAAATTTTTCGTCAAACTGTTCCTTTGAAGAAAAAACTAAAATGAAGATTTCCACCTTGGAATACTACGGAAATATTCGAGTGTATATTCCTAAAAGAAAAGGCCTTTCCCAACTATTAAAATCACAAAGTTATTATGATTTCCAATGTTTTCGCAACATTCGTGAAAGATTGAAAGCCTTGATGCACAGTGGGTATAAGAGATTTATTCGGAATTCAAAAAAACCTATCCTGGTAGTTTTTGGCAGTTTGTGAAAGACAAAAGGAATGATTACCGATTCCAGGTAGGATGTTATTACAGGAGTTTTTGCAGTTTCATATTTCAGTCGATGGCTGGGCCGGATGGTGTGCCGAGTTACTTGGTCGAAGATTGTATCGGTGATTTGTTGATTCCCTTGCGACTTATTACTGACATAATTTCAAATACGGGGGTGTATCCAGACATGTGGAAGCTCGATAAGGTTGTACTGGAAAAGGGAGATCGATCATAAATTGGGAATTATAGGCCAATATCTCTGTTGTTCGACTTCTCAAAGATTTTTGAAATTGTTTTATATAATGAAATATGCTGAGCAGCACGGCTTCATGAATGAGAGGTCATGTATAAGTAACCTGGTTTGTTTTCCTCAGTTTTTGACTCGTAGTCTGGATGAAGGCTGTCAGGTGGTGTTTGCTGATTTTCAGAAGGCTTATGATAAGGTCAGTCATAAAATCCTCCTTGACAAACTCAGATGTACGTATGGCTTCTCAGATGCATTACTGACAGTAATATGTTCTTACCTGTTCAACCGCCAGCAATATGTTCAGATTAAGAACTTTCGTTCGAAGGAGTATGTTTCAACGTCCGGTATACCTCAGGGATCTAATCTTGTCCCACTCTTATTAATACTATTTATAGATGATATCATTGATGTGTTAAAGGGTGCTTAGCTGGTTTTTGCCGGTGACTTGAAAATGTTTTGCAGGATCATGGGTTCAAATGACTGCAGGTGTCTTCAAGAGGATAAAGAACGCGTATATCAGTGGGGTATCGTTAACAGGCTCAGCCTTAATATTTCAATATGTAATGTTATGTCTTTCACGAGGAGTGAGCAACCTGTTAAGTCTCCATACACAGTTTACGGTGAACCTTTGCAGAGGGTAACTTAGGTGAGAGATCTGGGTGTAGTTTTTGATAGTGGTCTCACTTTCATTCCACATGTCAATCAATTTGTGCTTGCAGATATTTCACCAATTCATCAACGTATGTGTTCCTGTTTAATGCGTTGATACGAAGCAGGTTGGACTATGGCTCCATAATATGGAATCCAATTTACGCTTGTCATAAAAAACGCATTGAGTCGATCCAGAAGCTCATTCTGAAATATCTCACTTGGAGGGAGGATGGTGTGTATCCCGGGAGAGGAGACTATAGCTTGATTTCGAGTAGATTTGGTGTAGCTTCTCTGGAGGTTAGAAGAAACATATTGGCAGTGAAATGTTCGTATGGAGTTTTGAATAACATAATTGATTGCCCCGCCATTCTGGCCGTGCTCAATTTCACAGTAAGAAGACAGAATTCGAGATCACCAGAACTTTTTTATTTGCGCACACCCAGGACCAATCTTCTCCTACATCTCCTATTGAATTTATGTGCCAAACATTCAATCATGTCTCCTCGATTTGTGATGTCAACTCTGATTCTCTACCATGTATTGTTGGACTAGTCTCAATGCAATATGGTGTGCAAACTGTTTCTAGGTTTAATTGATCTGATATGTTTAATTTTGATAATGTCGGCTAATTATTATTATCTTTATTATTATTATCATAATAATAATTATTATTATTATTATCATTATAACTATTTTTGTTATTATTCATTAAAAACAGCAGTGAGTATTTCGAGAATTGAAACTGATATGAATAAATTCTAACAGAATGAATTGGAACAAATCACCTACGGCATATTTGCGTTGAAAGTTTCTCGAAACCAGAAAGTTTTGCTGTTGAGTCTGAAGTTAACACTGAATGAGATTAATGCAAATAAAATAACATCTAGTGGAAACGAATAGGGTACTATTTTTGTCATTTCAACTTGAAATTGTTGATGCGGAGTGCAAAGTGAGAATCGAATCATAAAAATGCAAGTAACTTGATTACTATGAGAACGCATAAAAAGATGTTTACAGAACGGACTGTAACAAACAGGATATAGTAAGTATTAAGCTCAGTTCCAGAATCCATTCTAACAACTTTTCGCCAACTTCAAGCGGCCATTTATTAGCCAAATTGTGTTGGGAGCAGCAGAACTAATTCCGGAATAACCTGAATAGTCGAATACAAAAGCTTCATTTGAGTAAATATATCTATTTAACATGCAAAAAACGATTCTATTGGATACCTGCAATAACGAATGGATGAATACAGCGGTTCCACTCAGAAGATTGACAAGTAAGAACCTTTTTTACAAAACCGAAAATATCCCCAAAATACCTTGCAGGTGAAAAAGAGAGACACGGAGAAAATAAATGAAAAAAATAATGAAGATGATGCATGTTGCATCAAGAGATATCATTTCACTAACGCAGACCTTGACAAAATGGAACCCATCCAGCACCTCTCGTCGGTATGTACATCTGGTGTCGCCTGTACCTTTGACAATTGTCTCGTTCATTGCATTAGTTTTTCGAATTCGACTGCTTCGATAATAATCCTACTTGTAAGAGTTAGTGTTTTTTTCTGCGGAGATGGTTTTGCATCTCTCGAAACTAATATTATGTCCTGTTTCAGAGTAGGGCTTGACCATTGCTGGTGTTGGATCTACTTCACGTTCTGCGAATTGGAGTTCATATATTCTGATGGTTAGTCGTCTGATTTTATATACCTTGTTTCGTACCACGATAAGTTTATCGTGGTAACTTTGTGTTGGTTCCAATTGTAGGAAACAACGACACAGAGGTTTGATGATTATCGATGCTGCGTCCGCTTGGCTCGCACAATTGAAATTGTGAAATGTAATAACGATTATCCCTGATTGAAGTTGATAGAAACTGAACTCTTAATAATAACTTCCGTGAATTGAGGTACAGGGTATTCAACTCACTGTCTAAAAATATTACCAAGGTATTTGTAATGTAACCTTTACCCATAAATACCAAGTGCAAAGCATTACATACAAAGTTCAATACAATATGTGAAATCGTTTTGTATTATTAATAGCAAGGATGAGATGTAAATTGTACTGGCATTCCAAATTGAACAACCAGCGTGATTACAAAATCTGAAATTTTCCTTTCCAAATCAGATCTAAATGGAATAGGATGAATGAATTGACATGCTGTTGGCAAAATTTGCCGAAGTAGAATTTATAAGTAATTTGAGAAATGAAAACCTTTCGGTTACTCTTATGCAACCAATGATATTGGTATCTCCGTCTTTTCTACACATGTTCAACAAGAAATGTAATCTTTCAAGAGGCAGTGGCTTTTTTCGATGGTATTGGTCTCAAAATCTTCTATGTTCAAATCAGCGATGAAAAGAGTGGAGGAATATTCCACTCATGATCCACTTGCTGGCTTCATTACGTGGACGATGCCTTTTTCATATGGCCCCAAATTTCCGAACCATTACAGGTCTTTCTTGATCCAATCTACAGCGTAAGTTGAGACAAACGCGTCTCTATATTATTGAGAATTATTTCACCATATTTCACTTCAGAAGCAGCCGTCATGAACCTCTCAGCCAGCAAATTTATTTTGTCGTTTGAATACGTAATCTGGACACATAAATTTCGATGCTAATGTAACTGAATTTTACTTATAAAGTCTGAAGACAAAGAGCTCTGATAATTACAATTATTCAAATAATTTTCTACTCGAGATAGCACGGCGGCACAGAAATAATAATATTATTCTGTTTGAGTGTTAAGAATGAGGGTGGGGATAAGGATTTTAATTCATTTAAACAGAATTCAGTCTGAGATCGGAATTGTGAAATATAATTGATTAGGAGGCAAAAGAACATACCTTGTAATTTCAGACTGGCTGGTCTGAGGATTAGAATTTGATTGAAATTCGTCTTAATATCATGCTAACTGGTCTCAGATTATCTTCCTTAATAATGAAGAGAATAATTGTTATTCAAGATAAACAATTGAGGCACAGAGTTGATGAACATGGGATAATATGGCTTAAAATTTCAAAACGGGTATCGAAATTTCCATGGTTTTGTCTTTCACCAGAATTCATGAGCATATAGACATAGGAAATGTTTCAATCATTTTCCAAAGCGTTACATTAATATGAGTAAAAAAGAATCTCGCACTCAATGTTTGAGATCTTTACTAGGCAAAGACAAAAGAGAACTATTAGTGACATATCAAAGTTGAAAAAGAACGAAGTGACATTTTCATTGAAGGAGTAAAAGGAATAAACATAAATTATTCCTGCGCAACTCAATTTATGTTTCGTCCTGCTTGTTTTTAGTGCTACCTCGTATGTGCCGATTCACAATATTGACGCCTACAATTTCGTTCCTCTGTCAGCCAGTTAATTCTAAAACTGGATGATTGTGAGAAGATCAATCACGTTGTCATGTACGAATCGAGAATTCCGAGCGCAATATCATTTTATTTTATCTATATTACTTTTTAATTGACATATACTTTTTGGAAGAATTAAGGATTTCTCTGCTGAAAATCAAGTCAATCTCCAATCAGAACATTTTTTCAGTGCTCCTGCGATTTTTGAATGTTTGTCTATATTAATGAGTTTTTCTTGATAATATCCATGGTTACAAATGCCAGGCGTGACTTCATAAACGAAAATTTTCCAGTTAAAAATATGTTGACCATAGAAAAAAGAGTGTTTATTGTGGAGTGCTACAGTTCAGGTGCAGACATTTCGTATCAGGGAGTAATAGGACAATTCCATGAACGCTGGTCAAATGTTACGGTATCACGTAACCCTGATGAAAAAATAATGACAAAATTTAAATTTTGGACCATGACAAAATATCTAACGTATCAGATTATGAATTTTCATGAACTTATAAGACAAGGGAGGCTGATTTATCTGAAAATTGAGTTCCTGCAGCAGATCGTCAACAACCTTTCTCAATAAACTTTCTCGATATCTTTTGATACAAAGACACTTTATTCTTAACCATTTTCATTGAATCAGTTCTAAACCACCCTGTATATTGATTGATTTGGCTCATTTTCTCAACATCTTAGTTTGAGACCAAGCAGGAGCGACTTCCAGAATATCAGAGTCTAACTCGAAAATTTTTCATCATTTACACCTTACCGGCACCCAATCCGTGGACACACTGTATACCTGTATAAATTTATAAAAAAGATATCTAATTGGCAGATGAATGAGAAGAAAAAAGATATTTGTACACGACAATTGAAAAAAATATATTTCGAAGGCCCTTGTTGAAGAAAATTGCAGTCATCATTCAAGTCATGGATAATAGGTGTATAAAATGAATATAAGACACTCCATACATAGATCAAAGGAAAGGTTTGACGTTTCTCGTAAGCTTGATAGTTTCCAGCAGTAACAGAGAATGAATGTTAGCGTTCTTACAATTCTATGGTAGGTTCTTTAAAATGCAGATTTATTCCAATTTCGTGATGCAAACTTCACTCTTCTGAATGGGAGCAGTCATTATATGCTCGTTGAATAATACACTATTTCGATAAAAAGGGTGGGTTATTGCAGAAGATGAAAAAATTAAGGAGACAGTATTTAGTTTCCACAAATGTTTATTGTTTAACGAGGATTCTTTCGCTATAATATAGCTTTTTCAGGTATTACATTTTACTGACTGATGGTATGTATGTATTTCGACAAAGTTTGAATATGATTAGGAACGTGCTTCAATGAATATCCAAAATCATAAAAAGTGAGAGTAGGTATAACTTGGTGTTTACCACAGGGTTTCTCAGGTTACAGAAAGATATTCAATAATGGAGAGCTATATTCACATCTGTTTGTTCATTCAGTAGAATTTTGCGGGCGTTATACCTGTTGATTTCCAACGATTCCAGAAGTGTTGATCTTCAACTTTTGGTTTCAACATGGAGAATTTCGTAGTTATTGATGGAATTATGTATGAATTCTTTAAGGTGGTTAGCATATGTTGAGTGGATTTTGTCCGGTGTGTAGCTTCTTTGATGTTCATGGATCCTTTTCTTGAATTATCTTCCTGTTTGACCGACGTTCACCATAGGGCAATCGTCAACTTATACACTCCAGATCTATTGTCTTTATTTGTTCGATCTTTATTGTTTTTCACAAGTGAACTTAGATTATTTTAGGTTTTAAATGCAACGTAACAATTAAAATTATTTTGGAAATATTCAGCAATATCTTCAGATAATCCATCAGCATAAGATAATGAAATGTACCTCTGTGTATTGCCCTCTTTTATGATTGGATACACGAGGTCCAATGTCATGATCCTCTGCTTATTGGATACCATTTTGTCCATAAGAGATGGATAATAGTTTTTATTGTTTCTATTGATGGTATAATAGGTAATAGACTTTGGACATCGAATGCAATTAATTTACAATATTTTGGTGATTGGATGTGTTGAATATAGTCTATGAGTTGTAATCTATTTTTAATTGCGTATTCAGCTGAAAATTTCGTTTCATTCTGGATGATAAAAATCAAAGTTCTAGAAAATTCAATAATTGGGAATGTAAAAAATGGAACTTCTGTTCTTATTGGGTTATTTTCTTTATGGAAAAAAAAATTTTTTTCATGTTCAAAAATTGGACTTTTGAATATGCCTCCTAAATCTGCGCACTGAACATTTCCGCAAATTCAGTCGATTTATCGGACCCACCAGCAGCTTATGCTCTTCTACCAACCAGAGGTCAAGAAACTCGATGCGCAGCTGATCAGCTGTTAAAACACCTGCTTCCGTCAACAGCCTCTCCAAATCCATAGTGCGTAAGAATTCATTCCCGATTCACGATTCCCGATTCCGATTAGCTCTTGTTAAGACTATCAATTCGCTTGCTTTGTTCTCCAAACTAAAATTGTTCTACTCACTTCAGATTATCAAGTATCATTGTTAAATCTTGTTAAGTTAGTGCAATTAGTGTGATAACCAGGTAAACAATTCATATTATTTAATTCTGCTCCAACTACTCGTATTAATTTCTTATTCACGTTCACATTGAATATGGGACACGTGTTGAAATGCAATCGATCATTAGTAGGATCGATTGTTTATCGATTGGAGCTAGTTAGTTCCATTCGCTGTTGATAATTCTCCCTCGACATAAATGTTGATCATTGTTCGATTCTTTCTAGTATGAGTCCCAGGCAACACAGAGAGGTTTTAAAGATATCCCGGCGATATCTTCTCAGGACATTGAGAGTACTTTTTCTACTTCTCTAAGAAGTCACAGGGAGTGCTACATTTCCTCCAAATGTCCGCCACAGCGATATTCTCGAAGAGATCCTGAAGATATCGCATGCGGAAATTCTCAAACTTCCCACAATGGGAGGTCTATGGGAAATTCGCTCACACAGTCTCATGGCGAAGAGTTTAAGAAATTCTCAAATACTTCCTATCGCGAGATTTCTGGGAGTACGAAATGCGATATTTTCAGGAAATTCCCCTAGCGAAAATATCCGGAAGAACAGATATCAGATATGTATTAATTAACATGTAAATATATTTCTGGAAAGTTTCCTGATGATAATTATAATGATTTTGTGGCTTTGTGCTGACTTGTAATGTGAAAATAGCATAATTAACAGACAGCACTTTGCCTACATAGATCAAACATCCATACGGACAGTCTCAGGGAATATACCCAAGGCATGGATTTACAGATCTAATTTACCAAAGTTCCGCGAGATGGCGAGTTCCGTGATCCGAATATACAGGCGACATCGTATGGAAGGAGCGCTTGGATTGTCGGTTCTTACGTCTAGTGGTTAGATGACTTCGAGTATTGTTTAGCGCGGTCGGAATTTATATTCATTCTTCATTCGTATATCGGATATGAATGAGATCCGCGAGATGGCGAGATCCGTGAATAAGATATACCAGACGAACTCGTAATATGAGCGCTTAGATTGTCGGTTCTTACGTCTGGAGGTTAGATGGCTTTGATGACTATTGATTTGTATTTCGGAAATGAATGGAGATTAATTATCGGTTCTTGGAAAAATATATCCATATTACTATGATGGGTATATGGAAACAAAATATTGATTTGGAATCCCTGTCAGTATTTGAATGAAAAATGTGTTGATGATTTCTTGAGGAAAAACTACGGATCTCAGATTGGTCGATATTCTGAGGAATCTGAGAAAAAGATGAAGCAGTTTCGATTAAATTTTGGATATTCTGTTTTCTTCCGAGAATTCTAGAAATTCTTCAGATTTGAGAACGTAATTTCCACTCGTATAATGTTGTACAAGTTTGCCGTTGTGTAACCGATACTGGTAGTGGATACAATCCAGAAATATGATAATGTGAAAAAGAGAGCTTTCTTTGCGATGAATGAAGTCATAAATGCTACTTAATTAGGTTCGTTTCGTTATCAACTAGTACACTAGTCGATATACCAATAGTTTTAGTATAAAACCATTGTATAAGGAAGGTCTTCATTCAATAACAGAACTATGAATTTTCTAGACACCTCTTGCTTGTTAATACAGGTTTCAACCTGAAATGCATTTACTCCTTCGCCGAATGTATAAAAACGCAGTGATTTTGTACAACAAAATTTTTCATCATAACCTTACGGAAAATCCGGCACCATAAAAGCCAGTAACAAAATATGATAGAGTCAATGTGAATTATGTTTTAGCTGATTTGTTTTTGATATGTTTGCCTATTATCCTATGGTTTCTAGGAAGCCTCTCCGAAGTTGTTTATTTCCTTCTTATGAATCAAACACATATTTCGCCTATGTATAAATAGTGGACAACCTAATGAAATTATCTGCAATTTCTCTTTGTTCAAACTACGCACGAGGGGTATCGTAAAAAATTCTGCCTCATGTTCTGGATAACTTCAGGAACGTTGAGACAATTTTCCATTGTTGTTACCCTCGGGATGATCTTTGGAGATCGCATTGCGAATTTCCTATTCTGGTTATATCTGTGATAACTTTAGGAACTCGCATTGCGAATTTCTTATTCTGGTTGCCTCTGGGAAGACTTAAGGAACTCGCATTGCGAATTTCCTATTCTGGTTACATCTGAGATGACTTCAGGAACTCGCACTGCGAATTTCCCTTTCTTGTTATTACTGTGATGAGTTTAGGAACTCGCATTGCGAATTTCCTATTCTGGTTACATCTGAGATGACTTCAGGAACTCGCATTGTGAATATCTAATTCAGGTTACGTATGCGATAACTTTAGGAGCTCGCATTGCGAATTCCCAAATCATGTAGTGTTTGTGATTACTTTAGGAAATCACTTAAGGAGTTCGCGTGAAAGCCGGATTAGGACTTCTCAGATATCTCGCCGGGAAGTTTGTGTTACTTGGGGTAGAATTAATGTAGTAATTTGGCTCTGATCGAATAGTGATTAATGGCTGCTCACACATGTTCGTCTCCATTGTAATGTTAAATAAATTGATTAATTCAAATAGTAGCAATGCATATTTCTCTATTAATCGGAATCAATTCAAGTTTGGCCTGATCTCAATGAATTATACTATTTTCTAATCCAATAAATACCTGAATAATTCACCACTGATTGCATTGACGGTTTTTCACTCAATAATGATCTCCCTAAATTAATTAATTCAGTTTTCTTGAATTCCTACTCAATTAGACTTCTCATATTTAATATCTGATGACTGATTTTATTTTGTGTAATTCTCATATTATTCAGAACGTCTCACTTTTGATGGTGATAGTTGAATTATTGATTGCTTTAATTGTTAATCATTATCATTCATTTTTCCTGCTCCAATTATGTTCTGAAAATTGATATTTGTGAATTCATTATCAGCAACTCATATCTCAAAATGGCCATATGTCAAAATGGCGGAATGCAGTAATTTCTCCTCTCAGTTTATGAAAATGTACTTTCATATTTATCTTGTATAGTAGATCTCCCTTTATATTTGGAATATGTATTCATTTTTGAAAACTCCAATTATTTGTAATTTTATTAAGACTCATTTTTGCTGCATTCTCATTGTCTACTCACATAATCATACATAGTCATTTTTAAACCATATTCTCACTGTCTTAGCATTTTCTTTCAAGGTCATCACTGAAACCTTCTATTTTTCTGGTGGAATTTGCCCCACTCACTGATTTATTTGCTCTTATAATCCATCACTGTAAATGTCGTATTGTTTGGTGACTAATTTGACTCCAAATTCCAATTTATGTATGATTATGTCTCTTAATTGTTTTATACAATGTATATATGTAAATAAATCGTTTTTAAATAATTTCATCCAACTCAATCATCTGTCACAGTCCACTGCTATTTAATTTGACAAAATCTGAACACCCGATTTTGAACAATAATCCAATAAGACCAGAAGTTCCATTCATTACATCCCCAAGTATTGAATTTTCTAGAAATTTCATTCCTATCATCCAAAATTAAACAAATCTTCCAGCTAAATACGCAATAAAAAATAGTTTACAACTCGAAGATAACATTCAACACATCCAATCACCAAAAAAAGGTAAATTAATTCTATTTGATGTCCAAAGTATATTCCCTAGTATACCACTAATAGGAGCAATAAAAATTATCGAAAGATTCTTAATAAAAAATAACCTCAATTCCATTGGAATGACCGACATTCTGAATTGCCCCGAAGTATGTATCGAACAAAGTTATTTCCAGTTTTATGAAATAAGCTATATGTTAAATTTTAGTTGAATTTTTCATGGATATTTAGAAACAAAATACATGAATATCCGATGAGTAAATACTTCCTGTGTTGGTATAGATACGTAGAGGACATCGTTTCTTGTTTCAAAGGTACCCACTGAAAACTAACTACATTCACAAATTTTATAAATGAACTCCACCCAAACATCAAATTTACAGTTGGAATAGAAAAAAAAAAGTATCAATTTCCTTGACCTCACAATAAGTAGAGTAAACAATTCTCACGAGTCCAGTATTTCTCACAAACCAACTCATACAGATACCACAATTCATAATTTTTCGAATCATTCTACCACCGAAAAAAAATTCAGCATATAATGTTCCATTCACAGACTTCTAAAAGTACTTATGAACCTTGATAATTTCAACAAAGAATTGAATATCATCAAACAGTTAGCATCAAACATCGGTTGGAATCCATTTCTTATAGACAAAATGGTATCTAATAAGCAGAGGATCCTGACATTGGACCGCGTATATCCAAACATAAAAGAGGACAAAACACAGAGGTTCATTTCATTATCTTATGTTAATGGATTAACTGAAGATATTGCTGAACATTTCAAAAATAATTTCAATTGTAACGTTACTTTTAGAACCTCCAATAATCTTAGTTCACTCGTGAAAAACAAATAAAAACAATAGATCTGGAGTGTATAAGTTGACTTGTAGCGATTGCCTGATGGTATACATCGGTCAAATAGAGAGATCATTCAAGAAAAGTATCCATGAACATCAAAGAAGCTACACACCGGACATAATTCACTCAACATATGCTAACCACCTCAAAGAATTCATGCATAACTTCAACAATAACTACGAAATCCCTCATGCTGAAGCCAAAAGTTCAAGATTAACTCTCCTAGAATTGTTGGAAATCAACAGGTATAACGCTCGCAAAATTCTACTGAATGAACAAACAGATGTGAATAGCTCTCCATTATTGAATATCTTTCTGTAACCTGAGAAACCCTGTGGTAAACCCCAAGTTATACCTACGCTCACTTTTTATGATTTTGGATATTCATTTACGCACGTTTCTAACCATATTTAAACTTTGTCAAAAAACATACATACATACATACCATCAGTCAGTAAAATGAAGAAGCTATATCATAGCGAAAGAATTCTCGTTGAACAATAAACATTTGTGGAAACTAAATACTGTCTTCTCAATCTTTTCATAAAAAATGAGTTTCCATCAAGTAAAGACCGAATCCATTATGCATTATCACAGAAGATTCCAGAGAGTTATGTTATACGAGTTGATAGAGCTCAAAAACAGATTTTTGAGCGGAGGTCGACTCATAATAGACAAAATAATTCAGACGAATACAACAGAACTAGAAATACTCGAAAGAAATTCAAGATAACAAGATAACAACACAGCAATCATGGTTAGTTGATTGTTCGGACGTACATGTCCCGGATGATGTGGAACAGTCCTTATCATTGGGCCCAAACATTTTCTTGCCCCTTAGTTTTAGCGACTTTTCAATAGTTGTCCTTATTACAGACACGGAACACATTATTAATTCCCAAACTCAACATAACAATGACCAGAAAAATAGTTCAAGAGCCAAAACATCCACAATTTTTCAAATGAATTCGATACACAACCAGGAGAATTCATTAGATCATACACTTGTTCCAACTAACCATTTTACCAAGCATTTCTCAACACTTTTGAAGATAGTATATCAGTAACCAATGCAGACAAGGGAAATAAACATGTGATAGTCAACAAAGGCGAATACAATACCGAAATGAATCATTTGTTGTCAGATATATCAACGTACACGAAATTCAGACATAATCAGGCAAAGACATTAGCAAAAAAATTAAAGCAAACACCCTTACCACAGAAGCAGAGTCTAGAGTCCTACACATTCATAATTCGGTCGCTCATAAACTATACGGTCTCGGGTCTCGTTAAGATACACAAGGCGGACAGACCTCCTAGGCTCATAGTATCTTGCATTAACTCACCCACACACAAAAATTTTTATAAACATTCTACTGAAATGAAGCTTATCGTTGGAGTAAATAATCAAAAATTCTGCAGATTTTGTTTCAAAGTTGAGGAATATTACAAATTCTGATGGCTACATAGGAATAAGCTTTGATGTTGTTTAACTTTTCACCAATGAACCTAGAGAAAATTTTCTAAAAATTATAGATAACAGGTAGGATGAAATCAGCACACATACATGTTTGTCAAAAAATCAGTCCACTGATATAATCTATTTTATTTTTGACACCAGTTACTGACATTGCAATGGGCTATTCTCGAAACAGAATAGGCGTTCTGCCATGGGAATCCCGCCTCATCCGCTTTTGTTGAGGTTATTATGAACACACTTTTATTGTATTCGTGCAAAAATGTAAATTTTGACCACCCTTTCATGTACATTCAGGTTGATGACGTTATCACAGCCGTACCTGAGGATACAGGTTAATTAACAGTTGAGTTCAATAATACCATCTTTTTGGATTTATTGCTCAATTGAGATACCAATAAAATAATGCTCGATATTCATCAAAAAAAGACAGCTTCTGGGAGAAGTCATTGAACAATCTCAAGTCATTTCATGAATTTATACACAAAGTTGCTATAATTAAGAACATTAGACAGAAAGTTTCAACACTAAGCCATCCTATATTTCACAGAAAGAATTTCACCTATTCTGCGAAACTATTACACGAAAACGATAATACCAGTGTTGTTTTGTACGGGTAAACGGATAATTGTTAGGATTACTTAAATAAACTTTATTTAACCCAAAATTGTATCATACATACAGAATTCCGATACTTTCACTATTCACACGTCAAGTGTCTAACAAAAAACCATAGAAAACTACTTTTGTTATCAACATAAATATGACAACTAAATGTTCTTCTTCTTTTCTACTTAGCCTAATACATCACAACATCCCCGCCTAGAAATTCATTTTATCAGGGGGTTTAATATTTCTTCTTGGTCTTAAATTAAATCTATTAACAATGTTTTCTTCAACTTGATTGTCGTTTGCAACACCTTCTTCCTCTTTGTTCACTTCATCAGAAGGTTTGGTTTGTCTGTTACCCATATCATTGGTTTCAAACATATCTTTGTCTTTAACAATCTCTTCTTCTACTCTATCTCTTAATATTACATTATTAGGTTCTTGCAAAGTAATCCTGTGTGGAACCTCCTCTGGTTCTTCCGAAATTTGATCATAAGATTTAATAATTTGGTCCGTATGACGCTTCCACACAAGATCCTCTGTTAACAATTTACACAAATATATTGAGTCGCCAATTGTTTCATCTATTTTTGCTTTAGCCCAACTTTTCTTGTTAGGATTTCTCAAGTCTCTACAATATACTACTTCCCGAATCTCAAATTTCTTTATCTTTTTATCTTGTTTACTATTATATGTGTTTGTGTTTTTTTCAATAGGTCTTAGAATATCCAATCTAGTTCTCGGTTGAAATTTCAACATCAAACTAGAGGGTGCAACTCCAGTAGAGGCGTGGTTTGAATTTCTATAACTGAACAAAAATCTAGACACTAATGTTTCAAAAGTTACCCCTCTATTAGAGTTGTCCTTTACATTTTTTGATAAACTATTCTTAAAATTCTTCACTAAATTTTCCGCCTGACCATTACTAGATGGATGTCCGACAGGAGAAGTTAGGAACTTAATGCCATTTTTTGATAAAAATTCTGTAAATTCAAATGATGTGAATTGACTACCATTATCAGTTACTAATACCTCCATTAAACCAAATGTTGATATGAAATCTCTAAATTTCTCTATCGTCTCTTTTGCATCTACCGATTTATTCATGATGTAGGCCTCCGGCCATTTGCTATAGGCGTCTATTATCACCAAAACCGTTTTACCCATAAAAGGACCTAAAAAATCGGCGTGCACCCTTTGCATGGGTTTCTTTGGTCTTAACCAAGGGCTTGGCGTACTTTTTGGTTCTGCTCTCTGCTTCATACAGATTTCACAATTTTTAACTAATTTTTCTAAATCCCCATCTAATGATGGCCACCAGAAATACTATCTAGCTCTAGTTTTCATATTTACAATTCCTTCATGATTGGCGTGTAATTCTTGCAACAATTGCTTTCTCAAAACAAATGGAATAAGTACTCTGTACCCCCACATTATAACACCTTTATCTATAGCTAATTCCTCCTTCCTAGTATAAAATGGTTTCAACCTCTCATTGTCGTTATCATTTTCAAAACCATACCTAATCAAATTGAAAACTTTTCCTAAAATAACATCTTTTCGAGTCTCCGATCTAACCTTGTTCACATCAATGACATTTAAACTTTCCACAAAATTGATATAATCTGAATCATCATACTCGTTAACAATCTTCTGCACAGGTAGTCTCGATAGCGCATCCGCCCGAACGTTTTCTGAGCTTGTCACATACTTGAAACTATAATTAAAGTTCGAAAGAAACAACGACCACCGCTGAACACGACCAGCAGCCATTTGTGGCAAATTTTCACCAAACAAAGTCATTAAAGCCTTATGATCAGAAACTATCTCAAAGCGTCTTCCTGCCAAAAAATGGTATAATTTCTTTACCGCCCATACTACACTCAATCCTTCTTTATGTGTTATGCTGTAATTTTGCTCAGCCTTGTTTAACACTCGAGAAATATAACAGACTAGTTTTTCACTTCCATCTGCCTCAACATGTGATAAACATGCACCTATTCCATAATACGAAGCTTCGCACGATAATTTCAAAGGTTTGTCTAAACAATAATGTGTCAGAACCTTATCTGAAACTAATTCTTTTTTTACAAAGTCAAATGCCTTATCACATTCTTTTGACCATTTAAACTGACTATTCTTACCATGGGACAAATTTATGATAATAGTTGACCATGCCACAGAAAGCCTTCACTTCTGTTACATTTTTTGGTTGGGAACACCTCAGAATACCTTCAATTTTGTCATAATCCTTTTTCAAACCGTCCGCCGAAATATGATGACCTAGATACGTGATACTATCCTTGAAAAATTCACATTTTTGTTTATTCAATCTAAATCCAAACTGTTTTAATTTACTCAACACTTGTTCTAAATTTTGTAAATGCTCTTCCTCATTTCTACCTGTTACTACGATATCATCTATGAATACTACTACTCCTGATATTCCACTCAATACTTTTTCCAAAACTAATTGAAATATCGAACAAGCAGGCTTTGTACCAAATGGCAACCTTTTTAACTTGAATATTCCCAAATCCGTACTCCACGCTAATAATAAACCAGTTTTTTCATTCACCTTTAATTGATTATAAGCGTCCTTGCAATCTAATTTTGTAAATTGTTTGCCACCCTGCAAAGCAGTAAAAATTGTCTGAATTAATGGCAACGGGTGATTAACATTCGCTAAATGTTTATTAATTGTTGCTTTGTGATTAGCACATAGTCTTATCTCTTTGCCTCCAGGCTTCAATGCTATTACCAATGGAGTACCCCAATCCGAATGATCAACCTTCTCTATAACACCTAACTCTATTAACCTGAATAATTCTTGTTTAACTTTATTCCGGTAAGCGTATGGTACTGGCCTAGGCTTACAAAAAACAGGTTTAGCCTCTGGACATATTTCCAGTGAAATTTCAGAACCATTATAACAACCTAATTCCTTTTTGAATAATTCTCCAAATTTATCAAGTAACCGGTTTAATTTTGATTGATCTTCAATGGAATTTATATCTTTAAATATTGTAAACAAATCTACATTAAATTTTTTCAATAAATCTCTCCCTAGTAGTAATCTGCTTTCCTTTTCTACTACCATCAAACTACAATTTTGCTCAATTCGATTAATACCAACATTCAGTTCTAAACATCCTTTAGGAATTATAACTGTAACATCGTACGTTTTCAATTTAACTGTTGTTTCTGACAAAGGAATATTTCTAAAATATTTTGAATAAATATTCAATGGCATACAGCTTAACCCCGCTCCTGTATCCACTTCCATTTCAAATAATCTATCATTTAAATATGCTTTTACAAAAATAGGATTAGAATACTCGTTTCTTAAATTGAACATTTCGAAAACATGCACATCTTCTACATCATTTTCTACCAAATGCACTTCCCCTTTACATGCCTTTTCAATATGCCCCTTTCTTTTACACTTTCTACAAGTAAACTTTTTAAACTTACACTTTGCAAACTCATGATCAATACCGTCACAAGCGAAGCACTTAGGACCTTTCTTCGAATCTTCCTGTCTGCTTGGTGTCCTCTTCTTGGGATGACCATCTGACTTTTTGCTTCCCTGGCATGGTTTGATTTTGTTAACCACTCTAGTTTCCTTAATTGGAGCTTCCTTCCCTACCGCTATTTCATTCAATTCTGTCAATGATTTGTTCTCCGGTTCTTCACACAGTCTATCCAAAATTGGACCGTTCCTCAAACCAGTAACGAATTTATCTTTTACTCGTTCATTGAGGGAATTGCCAAATTGACACGGAGCAGCTAGTTGCTTGATTTTCACAAACCATTCACTGATGGACTCAGCCCCTTGTCTTAAATTGTTGAATATTATTCTTTTACGAAACACACTTACTCTTGCTTTGTATTGTGTTTCCAACAATCCAATTAGCTCCTTATAGGTTTTTTGTTTGGGTAATACCGGATCACATAGATTTCTAATAGTTTTGTAGACATCTTCTTCAATAAGGGTTAAGAGCACAGCAGTTCTTCTATCGTCACTCACAACGTTTGCGATGAAATATTGCTCTAATCTTTCTGAAAATATTTCAAAATCGTCGCCTGACTTGAACTCATTTAATTGGCAAATGCCATTACTGACTACCACAATTTCATGCGACATTTTCGGGTAACATGCGGTGTTTCAACAGTTGCACTCTTGCAGCTAACAGGAACTAATTTTCGAGAAAACTTTTTACGTTTATAACTTTTAATCCTCGTTGCCAATTGTTGTTTTGTACGGGTAAACGGATAATTGTTAGGATTACTTAAATAAACTTTATTTAACCCAAAATTGTATCATACATACAGAATTCCGATACTTTCACTATTCACACGTCAAGTGTCTAACAAAAAACCATAGAAAACTACTTTTGTTATCAACATAAATATGACAACTAAATGTTCTTCTTCTTTTCTACTTAGCCTAATACATCACAACCAGTTAAATATCAATAATATATTTCACTCATCATGTACGAAAAATTCAATTCACATTTCCGATAAAAATGAGACTGATACGCCCAGAAAAATCTTCAGGCAGGTTATTGTTTCAAATCTAAATAAACAACTTATTAATGCCTTGTCAAATAGTGGAAACCACATTAGTTGCTACTACAGAAAAAGGCTGAAATCCTTGTTTTTCAAATTAAAAGACCATACTTCAAAAGCATTATAATCCCATCTAATTCATAAAGCTTGTTGCAAAAATTGTCATTGTAGGTGAGACAAAAGAAACAATATTTAAAAACTTAAATGAAAAAACATAAAAATGACTGCAGGACTGGTAATTTTTGTACGGGACTTTCTTTCCACCACGGAAATACCGGACACTCTTTTAATTCTGAAGAATCTGTTTTCTTTGCCAGGGAAACAAACTGGGACAAGAGACTATTCAAAGAGATGTTCTACATTAAAAAAAAAAAGAAAATGTTGATGTTCAATCCGATACCTACACCCTGAAAAACATATATCTGAATTCAACAAATAAATAATTCTGAAAGATATTCCTTTGCATCGTAATTCATCTTTCGTAGTGAATATTTTAATTGCTACCCTATATATGCTGTCACAATATTCACGCTTACAATTTCGTTCGTCTGTCCATCAGTTGATTTAAAGTTTGAATGAATTTTCAAGTACAAATCTAGCACTTCGAGCATAATGTCATTTTATTTTATCTACTTATATGACTCTTTTATTGACATATTCTTCTATGGAAATCAAATCAGAACATAGATAAAAAGTGAAGGTAATCTTTTGTCATTCGATTTTATAGTTGATCTTTTTAGGACTTTTGAGTATAGTTTGTTAAGGTTGATGTGTTCTATTCATACCTTCGAATTTCATATATTCCTATTTCATAAAATTTGAGCCTGAGGAAGGCGAAATATCTAGAAATTCAAGTGTTTCATATATTTCCGTGAATCGAAATTTGTCTCTTGAATATAAATTGTATTCAATTACACACAGAAACAATCATACGGCAAATAAGCACCAAGAATTATCATATTGAAGTGCAGGACAATTGTGCATGATGGGAGTACCGGAGAAAACTTCGACAAAGGGAACCAATAGGTGAATGTCACTTTCAGAATAATGGAAATGTCAATATGGTGTACATTTTTAAAGGTTTTAAATTCGAAGGTGGAATCAGTAATATGAGATCGGAAAAATATGAAATATTTCTTCAATTCAACATTTCTTCATTTCTATTTGGCCGTTTATTTCTGAAAAAATAATATCAAACTAGTTGCAAAATGAGGTTTCATGAGAAGGTACCAAAAGAGTTCCAGTGACGGATGTGGTGAATATGTAACGTTCAATTTTTTCGTGAGTGTTTGTTTACAATTTGTTTGTTTATATTCTGTTTGATGTCCGATTGTAGGGTTATGACCGGTACTACCACTACTGGTTAATTTCCCTATGATATTTATGAACTTAAAAAAAAATTGGGAAGCACTGACGTGAAGTCACCAGCTTTTACGCGCTTGTTCACATGGCGAAATGGTGACTTGGAAATTTCAGTGGAATTTTAATGAAATATAAAAATTCTCAAAAAAAAAAATTTTTTTCGAACTTTTTTATAGATAATTCTCTTATTGACACTGTTCATCTTCCAATCAAGTTTCATTTCGATCAGATAAATATTTTTCGAGTTATTGAAACATCAAAATTTCAAATGGCTGTGGCACAAAAATCATTGGGCAGATTTGGCCCATTAACGAACTCAACCGAGATATTCAGGACCTCAACCAAACCTGAAAATTCCGAGACTCTAGGTCCTCTCTTTCGAGAGTTACAGCGCACACGGCCAGACGGACAGAATCAATTTTGACCCAGGATTCTTCATCAGTGAGTCTAACCTAATCGTTTGAGACCAATTTAAGCTCCCAATTCGAAAATTACAGACATCGTGACGAAATGATAACGCGCTGGTTCCTAGAACAAGCGCGTAAGAATTGTATTGGTTATATTGTATGATTTTTCTGTGTTTGTCGGTTTCTCCGTGAAGAAGATCGTGATAGCCATCTTGTGAGAAAGGTTAGTTGTCTTATAATTTCTTGAATTATTCTCGTGATTGTGAAGTCATCTTCAGTGGATCTTAATTCGGAACTTGGGTATTATTGGTGCTCAATGAACTGGTTAGGATATTGGATAGTCAATCAGCATTAATCTCGTAAGAGGTTTGTTGGACATTTAACCCCAATCTCGATGGTGTTTTCGGCGGAAGATTGTTTTCTATCAGATATGTCTCGTTTTTATTATTGGATCCAACAAGATGGAATAATGTGTGATATTCTCGTTTCTTCTTAGCTAAAGTAGCAGTGGAATCAGAGTTCTCGTCGTTCTGTTCGTTTCTGTTTGAATTAATCCAGATGAATATCTTAGACAAATCAAATCCCGAATATAAGGGTAGGTAGCAATAATTGCCTGTGTTGTGATTTTGAACCTTTAAAGTTGTATTTCGCTGTATGTTTGATGGGATATGATGATCATTAACTATTTTTCTGCAGAGTTCTAATTTTTGGTTTCTTTCCCAATTTTGGAGATAACATTGTTGGTTACTAAACAAGTGGAGATCTGGGCGCCGCAGTGTAAGGGTGACAGGTGGTGCAGGGGACAGCCAACCTACATTACAGTGGATTAGATGTAGTGATAGAGATTTAGGAAGAAGCCCAGTAGCACGCAAATATAGTGTACAGTAATCGATACATTTGACTGAGCAGTGCACATATCTTGATAGAACTTGAAATTTATTGAGTGATCATTTTTGTTCTTGATTAGGTGAATTAGACCATAGTTCTTTCGAGTTTATTCACATCTATGTCACTACATTCACATATATTACTTGCTTGATTTGGGCATATTGTACCATAGAACACCAGTGGTGTCTCATTGTAATTTACTTATACAAGCTTGGTGCAGCTTGTCAATAATAATTAACATACCTTAGCATGTTACCTTGTCATATTGAGAATTTTTGAAAGCATATACCAATTCGATTACATATGTTGATTGTGAAGTTGAAATTGAATATTGACATATCTTGCACATTTCGAAGGATCCATTTCCGCATGCGCCGGATCTCGAGCGACGCGTTCCCGGTGTCATGTGTATATAGATCTAAATTCAATTTCCTCTGTAAAATTGGTTTTGACCTCAGTCCCTCCGTTATTAGTATTCATCTCTTTGTCATCGGTATTGCTACCTAAACGTACGATAAGCTACCTTGTTATAGGCTACCTGAATTAATGTGTCAACTTTTGAATCCTTAACAATTCTTTTGGTGAATTTTGGGATTGTTAGCTCTCTTTTAAGGGTATTTACTGGTATAGAAAATTATCTGGCTAATATTCACTAAATTTATCATACCAGTTGAACTCACTCCATCTCCAGTGTTCGCTAGACCGAGGATACCCCTAGTTACTGGTAGCTAGGTTCATCAAGAAACTTCAATAACCTGGGTGTAAGTTCGAGACAGTTTCGTTGGCGCCCAACGTGAGGCTGAGTTAAAAATCGTGAAGGTAGTGGTCATAGTTCGTAATCATTGTATTTCGTTTATATTCTTTAGGCTTTGATACTTTGCTACGTGAAGAGTACCTTTCTCCTAATTACAATGAAAAACTCTTTGATGAGATAAATAAGCGTACAAGTGATGAGTCAATGGGTAAATATGTTGCCGTGATGATAGGCTATTTCAATAGACTTTCATGGCCAATTTCAGAGGAGACCAAACTTGAAATTTTGATGGAGAATTTTGCACCCTTCTATCAAACTCAGCTAGCATTGGTCAAAGTCACGTCTATAAGTCAGCTGAGTTGGGTCGTCGTTTAGAAGCGAGGAAAGAGGCAGTATAAAATTTTTCAGCTCCTTCCCCCAGGGCTGAGGTTTTGGAGCCAGACCTTGCCTATGTAGGGGTTGAGAACTGAAACAAGGTTGATAGTGTACAGGCTACAAATTTATCTAATGAGGTTAGAGGTCATAGAGGAAGTGAAGAAATAATTTGTTTCAGGTGTCATAAGCCTGGCCATAGGGCGGTTGGTTGCATTGCCAAGAGCCTAACGGCCGACTGCGTAAACACAATAACTTCCGAAAGAAACAACTTAGAAACTCGATATTTGTAGAGAAGGTTTGGACCTTAATTACCAAGACCGAATTCGTGAATGGGTAAAATCCACCCAATGATTCCGTAGATATACCCAATCAAAATTTTATTTTTCCAAAATTTTAAAAAATACAGATCAGATCGAATTGAAATTCAGTACTTCATCGAAAATAACAGTTCGAAGTTTCATACAGAATTTAATGAGGATGATATGATGATAAAATCATAGAAATTTTTTTTTTCAAATTGTTTTAATAACACGATTATCACAAAATTTTGCATAAAGTTGTCTTTCAGCATCATAAAACTAGCTGTGAAGTTTAATCAGGACTGAATCAGTATTTCTCGAGTAATACCGAAAAAATCAACGAGATCGAGAAGGAAACCTCGAAATTTTACATATTTTTTCCCGATATCTCCGAAACTTATGATTGTATCGAACTGAAATTTAGTACACTGCTGTGAAATTAGAAGGTCAAAGTGTGAGTATAATTTTTTTTGGATATGATGAATGGTTTCCGAAAAAAAAAATTTTTTTTTAAATTTACTGACGATATGATCTTAACGAAATTTGGCTCAAAGTTGCGCGTCGTTATACTCCACCAAACTGCCAAGTTTGAATCCAATCGATTGATTAGTTTCTGAAATAAAAAATAAATAACTTCAAAACTTCAAGTGCCTCTAACTCTGAAATTATTCGACCGATTTGGCCCATTAACAAACTTAACCGCGGCATTCGGATGCGCAACCTATCCTGAAAGTTTCAAGTAGCTAGCTTGCTTCTGTCGACAGTTATCGTGTCTACGGCCGGCCGGCCGGCCGGACAGAATCAATTTTGACACCGGATTCGTCATCAGTGAGTCCAACCTAGTCGATTGAGACCATTTTCGGCTCAATCATCCAAAATTACAGACATTTGGACAAAACGATAGCACGCTTTTCCCCTAGAACATGCGCGCAAAAATGAGATTTGCCAAGGGTGAATACCTAATCGATGCACATAAAATTTCAAAAAGCACTGCCGTGAAGGCAGCAACTTTTGCGTGCATGTTCAATGTAGATGACCGCTTCAGCAACGAATTTGAACGTGCGCGCAAAAGCTGCTGCCTTCACGGCAGTGCTTTTTGAAATTTTTTTCTTATAAATTACTGGATTTCAATTCGATCATATCTGTATTTTTGGACATATTGTAAAAATAAAATTTTAAATGGGTATATCTACGGAATCATTGGGCGGATTTTACCCATTCACGAATTCGACCTTCGTAATTGAGCTCCAAACCTACTCTACAAATATCGAGTTTCTAAGTCGTTTCTTCCGGAAGTTGTTGTGTTTACGGTCAGCTTAACGGCCGACTGCGTAAACACAATAACTTCCGAAAGAAACAACTTAGAAACTCGATATTTGTAGAGAAGGTTTGGACCTTAATTACGAAGGCCGAATTCGTGAATGGGTAAAATCCACCCAATGATTCCGTAGATATACCCAATCAAAATTTTATTTTTCCAATATTTCCAAAAATACAGATCAGATCGAATTGAAATCCAGTACTTCATCGAAAATAACAGTTCGAAGTTTCATACAGAATTTACTGAGGATGATATGATGAGAAAATCATAGAAATTTTTTTTTTCAAATTGTTCTAATAACACGATTATCACGAAATTTTGCATAAAGTTGTCTTTCAGCATCTTGAAACAAATTGTGAAGTTTAATCAGGACTGAATCAGTATTTCTCGAGTAATACCGAAAAAATCAACGATATCGAGAAGAAAACCTCGAAATTTGACATATTTTTTCCCGATATCTTCAAAACTTATGATCGTATCGAACTGAAATTTAGTACACTGCTGTGAAATTAGAAGGTCAAAGTGTGAGTATAATTTTTTTTGGATATGATGAATAGTTTCCGAAAAAAAAATTTTTTCGTAAAAAAATTTCGAAAAAAATTTTTTTTTCAATTTACTGACAATGTGGTCTTGAAGAAATTTGGCTCAAAGTTGCGCGTCATTATACTCCACCAAACTGCCAAGTTTGAATTCAATCGCTTGATCAGTTTCTGAAATAAAAAATAAATAACTTCAAAAATTCAAGTGCCTATAACTCTGAAACTATTCGACCGATTTGGCCCATTAACGAACTTAACCGCGGCATTCGGATGCGCAACCTATCCTGAAAATTTCAAGTAGCTGGCTTGCTTCTGTCGACAGTTATCGTGTCTACGGCCGGCCGGACAGAATCAATTTTGACACCGGATTCGTCATCAGTGAGTCCAACCTAGTCGATTGAGACCATTTTCGGCTCAATCATCCAAAATTACAGACATTTGGACAAAACGATGGCACGCTGTTCCCCTATAACATGCGCGCAATAAGGGATATAATTGGTTTGATATTAAGTATTGACAAGGGCAGACCACTTGCAGACTTGGTAAATAAAATGGAATCTAGCTTGAAAGCACTGGAAGTACTTGGAGTGGCCTCGAAAAATAACACCTATTTGTTGTTTCCTTTGGTGGAATCGTCCATTCCCTCTGAAGTTTTAAGAGCATGGGAAAGGAAGGTATCAAGCAGTCAAAATGCAAGAAATTTGGACAATCTGATGGAGTTTTTGAGATCTGCAGTCATCAGTGAAGCGAGAATTTTCTTGGCAAAGGTGTGTTTCGTATATGGAGAGAATACCTTGAACAAGAGCAAAGAAGAAGTATATACCGCACTTAAGATAAGTATTGATAAACGAATGGAAATCATTGAAAAGAAAAATTTTTGTCTTGCTTGTCTGAAACCAGGGCATCGAGTGAAAGTTTGTAAGACTTTCATCAAATGTTTGATTTGCTCCAAAAGGCATTCAGTTTTAATTTGTTCTCCTTTAAAGAAAAATGATGACTCTGATGTCGGGCAAGCAAACACAACTAGTGATTTGAGTAGCTTCATTAGTTCTCAATCTCTGCTGAAGACAATATTTGTGAAAATTAATATTCAGGAAAAGTTTAAAATTGTCAGATTACTGTTTGATTCAGGTTCTCAGAGGTAATATATTTCAAGGAAAACAGCTAGAAAAATGAGACTAAAACCAGTTAATACTGAAATAGTTTGTCATATGTTATTTGGAGGACAAAAAACACAAAGTATAGCACGATGTTTACAAAGTTTTTATTCAAGTTTAGATGATAAATATTCTTATTGCATGAATTTGATGGATCAGGATAAAATATGTAATGATATACCTAGATTAACAGATGATGATGTGGCAAAAGAATTAGAAGGAAAGAATATTTTCATAAATGATAAAGGTCAGGGTAGTCCTGAAATAGAAATATTAGTTGACGCTGATTATTTTGGCCATTTGTTAACTGAAAATATAGTAAGTTCCTCCCAAGTCGTAGCAATAGAGACTCATTTTGGTTGGACAATATCTGATATCTCAAGCGGAAATAATAATATTTCAAGTTGTGTAGCGATGTACTGTTGTAGTATTTCTGAAATATGGAAGTAAGAGTCATTGGGAATACATGATTCATCTTAAAGCAAGAGTAGTAAACAAGTGTATGAAGATGTTATGCATCACTTCGAGCAAAATATTAAATTAAATGGAAAAAATCGTTATGAAATAAAATTACCTTGGATGTATGGTCATCCTGTATTAATAGCTAATAAAAATTCAGCAGTTAAGAGGTTAGAGGCAAGTTCGAAGCAATTGATTGGCAAAGAAATTTTTACTGAATATGATTCTGTGTTGAAACAGTGGTTAGCAGAGGGTATTATAGAGGTAGTTCACAATGATGATGATGAAGGGGATTTTTCTTGCCGCATAGACCTGTTATAAAGGGGAATAGTTTGACAACTAAAATTAGACCAGTTTTTGACAGGTTAGCAGAAGATATCAATCGAGTTAGTCTCAATGATTGCTTGGAAAAGGGTTTAAATCTGATAGAACTGATACCGTCCATTTTATCTAACTTCAGATACCACGAAATTGGTGTTATAGCGGATATACGCAAGGCATTTTTGCATATAAGCATTCATCCGCCAGATAGGGAATTTTTGAAGTTTGTTTGGTGGAGGGATAATATTGGCAGTGATGTCATTACTTACCGGCATTGTAGGTTGGTATTTGGACTTAAACCAAGTCCGTTTTTATTGGGTGCTACGATAAACCACTATCTTGAAAGTGTAAGAGAAGATTTGGACAAGAATCCCATCGAAATCATGAAAAACTCCTTTTATGTGGATAATTTAGTAGCCAGTGTAAGTTCACAAAAGGAGTTGGAATCATTTTTTACTGGTTCAAATGCTATTATGGAAAAAAGGGAATTTGAACTGTGCTCGTGGGTTCATACTTTTATCAAGAACTATAATTCAGATTTTAAATTATGTGAGAAGCTGGATCAGGTACAATCGGTTCCTGAAATGTTATGGGATATACGTTCAGATCTAGGGTATTCTGATATTAGGAATCTAATATTGACCCAAAGCACAACTCATATAAAGAGGGTTTTGTTGTCTATTTCTCAGAAGATATTTGATCCTATTGGTTTGACCAGTCCCGTTACATTGTTACCGATTATTTCAGGAAACGTGGTCATTAAACATGGATTGTTTTGAGGAATTACCAGTCAAGATAAGAAACAGTTACATTTCTTGGAATACTGTAGGATTCCTACATATGTGTTTCAATCATAGCCTAGCAGCTTTAAGCTGCATGCATTTAGTGATGCCAGTAAAAGAGCTTATGCTGGTTGTGTTTTTGTACGTGCAGTTACAAGTGACGGAGTCAGAGTACAGCTGCTCCAGGCTAAGTCTAGAGTAGCTCCTATCAAACCTGTTTCGATTCCTAGACTTGAGTTGCCAGCAGCGGTCATTACATGGAGATTGGTTCAAATTATTTTGAAAAGTGATAAGTTTGTTGGGATACGAGCCTTCTATTGAACGGATAGCAAGGTGTTACTATGGTGGTTCGCTTATAATAAGGAGTTAAATACGTTTTTAGCCAACAGGGTTCGAGAAATCCTGGAATATTCTCCCTTAAATCAGTGGAGATACGTTCCAGGGGAAATGAACATTGCTGATCTACCATCTAGAGGATGCAATGCATTGAATTTGTTGAAGTCTTCATAGTTAATTAAGAAAGAGAAGTTATGAGAAGATAAATTTATTTCAATGCCGATCCCAAAGAATTAATATCAATTACTCCGTCTATGTTTTTGCACGCCATCGGAGAGAGTAAGGTAACCGATTTGGATGCAATTGATTCATCTACATTGAATAAGAGAATTTAGTATATTAATACCCTACTTCAGAATTTAAGAAGTCAATTTAGAAAAGAGTATCTTTTGCAGTTAGCTACGCGACCTTTCAAAAATATTGCAAGTGTAAAAGTGGGTGACATAGTCCTAATTGGTAGCGATGATAAGAAAATGTTTGATTGGCCTATACGTAGAGTGTTAGAAGTTTTTTAAGGTAGATATGGATTATGTAGAGTCGCGGAAGTTCAGCCTAGCCAAGGTATTTTTGTTAGATCTTTCCAAAGATTGTATCTTCTTGAGGTACCAGATGGCGATAACATCTCCATAAAAAAATATGTAAAATCTGTAAAATTGATGGAGAATCAGGATTTACAGCAAAATATCAATGAAGTAAATGAGAAAGAGGAAGTAGTGAAAGTTTCACGATTAGGGAGGACAATTAAAAGTCCTCAGAAATTAGATATATATAAAAAACTTTTCTAATAAATATTGCATGCCACTTTTCTTTGGTCCCGAGGATGTTAGAAAAAGAAGACCAAATATTGTCAAATACAGTTGTGTTCTGTGGTATTCTATGATTAAAACATGAGTTAAGCTGAAAGTACGTTTTAATGTATAAGATGACCTAATAAAAAGTAAAGATTAAGAGTTGATGTGTGTTATTAAGCAAGCTCGCTTTTGGTTTATTATTCGATTAAATCAAATAATAACCACCAAATTTTCATGAAACTCTGAACGTTGATTACTGTTGCAAAACTAAACCAAAAAAATTCCACCCGGATGATTTCCGACCAGTGCTTTCTGAGTTATAAAGAAAAACGCTGCAAATTTCCAATAATATCGACAATGACATCATCGCATTCGGTTCTAAGATTGGAATTCACTGGAATAATCGGTTTACTTTCCATCCAGAATCATACATCTAAAAGTAGATGAAAATATTGATTACCAAATTTTCAACACATATCGAGAAATTTTTAATGGATGCGTTATTATTTTATAAACACAATTCGCAAATGCCGCATCGATGTTCTTGACAATTTCGTAATCGTAAGTAGTTCAGATTAAATATTTTTGGGTTTTCTCTCCCAATATCTTAAACATAACTACTGAAAATCGGATCAAATTATTATTTAAAGAAATCACCCTGCAGATTACGGGATTTAAGATTAAATTTCTTCATGAATCTCACTCATATCTTGAATAAAGTTTTATTTTATTCATCAATCATTGGTTTTTCAGAACACAAAAACCGATTCCATGAAAAAATTCATTTGAAACATTGAAATCTCAATAAATACTTTTTTATAACTGAATAACACTTTTACATGCAGAACGCGAATTGAGTAGCGTAATTTAAAATAATGCAGATTTCTAAAAAATTCGTTTTATCGGAGGTTTCCATCAATTTCGGTTTGCGTAGTACGATTATCGTCAACATGTGAATATCTGTTACTGGTTTCAATCGAAATCCAAAATCTTTCGTACTGACAGCTTGAAATAAGCGTGAATATAAAAAATAATGAGTAATTATATGATAAATCAAATTGGAGGATTTAATATGCAAAAAAATCAATAACAAACCGCAAATCTCATCAATTGTCGATTGTCGAGAATCTTATACTGAGGGTTGGAGCCTTAGACTAAAGTTAGGAGCCGATGATCTTTCTACCTGTTCTGAATGGGGTCTGTGCTGGGTCGTGACCTAAGACAAGGGATATAGCGTAGACAAAAATACACCGCATGTATCATCATCTGGTTGTCGGCCAACTACTAGTTTGAATTTCACGTCTTTACATCTAACAGACCTTCGGATTTGACACCCTGTCGGTTGAGTGTATCTGACAAAGATAACAACGAACTAAATTAATAATCTAGAATTATTCTTTCCAATTCGACCTGATAAGGTTCACGATATATTTAATTCTTACAGAAATGTTATTGAAAATAACTTTAGTTTTTCAGTTTGTGTGGTGGATACTTTGTAAATCAAGTGAATCGGATATCTGCTGTAGAAAAAATGTTTTTCAGATCAATTGCACAGGAAGATTGAGTTTTTTTTTCATTTCATTAATATTTTTCAGAACAAAGTTGAATCCCAGTAGAAATCACATCTACACATTTGATATTAGCGGAAAGTCTTGAATTTTGTTTTACGTATTGGTGTTAGTTTGAAAGATTGAGTTTATTTCCTCACTGTCAAGAAATACGAACGCGTTCGGATTGAAACATCATGACTAATTGTGAAATATAGACACTCGATTTAATGCAAAATTTCGTGAGAATTATATTGGAAAAATCGAATTTGTTTCAAACATTTTTTTTCGAATACATATTCATCAAAGTTCAATGAAATTTGGCACAGGTTTCAGAGAGTCAACATTTAGAAACAGTGTTTCAAATTTCAGTTTTGACCGATATTTATTCGTGCAGATATTGGCAAAAAATTTCGTGACCATTTTGAATATCGAGGTTATTTTCCTTATATCTCAGAAAGGGCAAAGGTTCATTTTCAGGTGTAGAATACCGACACGAAATTTAATAATTGTGGAAAATAGTTAGATTTTCAAAGAGGTGAAACGACTGTGGAACGTCTCTTCTCATTCAAAATATTATTTTAAATTTTGCTACTCAGTTAGCGTTCTGCATGTGGAAATGTCATTCCATTATACAAGTGTATTTATTGAGATTCCAATGTTCTCATGAATTATTTCATGGAATTGGTTTCTGTATGTGAGAAACCAATGAGTTTTGCATAAAATATGAGTTTTTTGAGATATCAATGGTAAATTGGGTTATTTAATTGAGAAAATAATAAACCCTTGTGTAAAATTTGCAGCGTTTATAATATGAATCTAGGACAATCTGGGTAATCCCCATATTAAAAGGCCCAATTCTTCAGTCTTCTTCCATACTTCTGGTAAGAAAGAAGGATTAAACGTTTCGCTTTTGTCTAGATTGTCGGAAATTAAACGCGGTCACCGTCCAGGATAGATATCCATTACCATTAGTCTCTGATACCTTAGATAAGCTCCGTGACGCGAAATATTTTTCAAATTTGCATGTAAAGTCTGCTTTCTGGCAGGTTCCGTTGGTGGAAAATTCTAAAAAGTTCTCAGCTTTTACGGTACACAATAGAGGTCTGTTTCATTTTCGACAGATGCCGTTCGGACTGAGTAATGCTTCGGTTACTTAGCAGCGTGTTATATACAAAGCGCTTGGTCACGATCTTGGACCATCGAGATAGTAAGTCAGAATTTTGAGCACCATTTATTTCTATGAGGTTTTTCGGAGGCTTCGAGTAGCCAATATTACGATCAGTTTAAGTAAGTGTCAATTTTGTCGCCCTGAGATGAAATACCTTGGTCATGTTGTAGATCGAAAAGGACTGCTGGTAGACCCCGAGAAAGTCAAGGCTATGTTGGAACTACCAATTCCAACTACCGTAAGTGACGTTTGCAGGGTAGTTGGGACATTTTCGTGATACCAACGATTTCTCCCCGAATTCTCCTCAATTGTTGCGCCGATTACCGCATTGCTCAAGACATCGAAGAAGTGCTCCTTGGCTTTTAGACGAATAAAAGAATGCTTAGTCACCGCGCCGATTTTGAGTTGCCCGGATTACACTAAGCCGTTTATCGTGCAGACCGATGCTTCAGGATATGGCATTGGACCGGTGTTGACACAACCGTACCCTGACGGAGATAGAGTTATTTCTTAGTAGATCTTTGACAAGGCAAGAGCGCAATTATACGACCACAGAGAGAGAATGTCTTCCAGTTCTCTGGACAGTAGAAAAATTACTGCCATATCTGGAGATTGTAGAGTTCACGGTCGTAACTGATCGCTATAGCTTGCTGTGGCTGCATAGTTTGAAAAATTTGTCTGGGCGTCTGGCTAGGTGGGCCGTCCGCCTGCAACAGTACAATTTCAAAATTATTCATAGAAAGGGTAAGGCACATGTACTACCTGATACACTCTCTAGGTCAGTTTCAGTTGTAGAGGTTGTTCACGCGTACGACGAGTCATTATCATATCGGGAGATAACTGTAAAAGTGATAAGTGGTATCAAGCCATGGTTAGTAGGGTACGGAATGATTCTTCGAAGTATCCTGCCTGGACGGAGCATGATGGTCGTTTGTATAAGCATGTGGTGACTGACCATTTTGTGTTGGTAAATGAAGAGGACTCTTGAAAACTGGTGGTGCCTAAGGCTGATCGCCATAATGTTATATCTGCCGCTCATAATCTGGCCACTTCTGGCCACACTGGGGTCTATAAAATGTTTTCGGGGGTTGCAAATAGGTATTATTGGCCTGAGATGCGGTGCGTTGTAGCTGAATTGGTTCGTCACTGAAGTGTTTGCGCGCCGTATGAACCTTCGCAAGATAAGCCCACTGATAAAATGGTTTCACACCCCAAAGTAGACCGTCCGTGGGAAATGATCTCGACAGATTTGATAGGACCGCTACTTCGATCGTTGAAACGGAATAGGTATATCTTGGTGGTTACGGATCACCTTAGTAAATTATCTTTGTTAATTCCTCTTAGAACTGCTTCTGCAGATGCTATTATTCGAAAAATGGAGTCCGATGTGTTTTTAGTTTTCGGCGTGCCTGGAATAATTATTTATGATAACGGGGGTCAGTATGCGGGAACAAAATTCAGACAGTCCGCCGATATATATCAGAGAAAGATAAAATACAATGCTTCTTACCATCCTCGAGCTAATCCTACCGAGCGGGTTAATAGGACCATAAAAACAATGTTGGCAATGTATGTATCCGATAATCATCGGTCATGGGATGAAAATATTGAGCAGATCGCGTGCGCTATTAGAGCGTCTAGGCATGAGGTGACTAAACTTACTCCTTATTTCGGAAACTTTGGGTGGAATATGGTGCTGTCTGGTGCAGACTATGTATTGGATGTTGTTCCTGATAAGGAAGATGGGACGCAGACTGGTGTTATTAGTGGGAACGAACGGTTTAAGAAGATGTTCGTTGATGTTCGTAAACGATTAGAGGTTGCTGGTGAAAAGGCATTCAAGAGATACAATCTGCGATGTCGTCATTTTGTGTATCTGCCAAACCAGCTGGTGTGGAAGAGGAACTATGTGTTGTCTGATGCCGCAAAATTCTTCAGTCGGAAATTAGCCACTAGATTTGTTGGACCCTTTTATATAAGGGAAAAGTTGTCGCCATGGACCTATGAGTTGAAAGATGAACAGGGTAATTCGAAGGGTGTTTGGCACACCAAGGACATGAAGCCAGCATCTTCGAGTCTTGACAATTAGAATAACTCACTCTTGAATGAAATTTAAGGGGTAAATTTCTTGAAGCAAGGGGGAAATTAAGATATTTGATAGTCAATCAACATTTATCTCGTTAGAGGATTGTTGAACATTTAACCCCAATCTCGAGGGTATTTTCGGCGGAAGATTGTTTTCTATCAGGTGGGTCTCGTTTTTATTGTTGGATCCATCAAGATGGAATAATGTATGATATTTTCGTTTCTTTTTAGCTAAAGTAGCAGCTGAGTCAGAGTTCTCGTCGCTCTGTTCGTTCCTGTGTGCGTTAGTCCAGGTGGATATCCTAGACAAATCAAACCCCGAATATCAGGGTAGGTAGCAATGATTGCTTGTTTTGTGATTTTGAACCTTTAAAGTTGTATTTCGCTGTATGTTAGATGGGATATGATGGTCATTAACCATTTTCTGCAGGGATTTAATTTTTGGTTGCTTTCCAAATTTTGGAGATAATATTGTTGGTTACTAAGCAAGTGGAGATCTGGGCGTCGTAGGACAGCCAATACGGCACCGCAGTGTAAGGGTGACAGGTGGTGTAGGGGACAGCCAACATACATTGCCGTGGATAAGATGTAGTGATAGAGATTTTGGGAGAAGCCCAGTAGCACGCAAGTATAGTGTACAGTAATCGATACATGTGACTGAACAGTGCACCACATATTTTGATAGAACTTAGAATAGGGATAATTTTTGTTCTTGATTAGGTGAATTAGACTATAGTTCTTCCGAGTTTATGCACATCTGTGATAGAATATTTACATGTAATACTTGCTTGATTTGAGCATATTGTGCCATAGAACACCAGTAGTGTCTCATTGTAATTGAATGATACAAGTTTGGTGCAGCTTGTCAATTATTGCATGTTACCTTGTCATATTGAGAATTTTTGAAAGCATATACCAATTCGATAACATATGTTGATTGTGAAGTTGAAATTGAATATGGACATATCACGCACATTTCGAATGATCCATTTGCGCATGCGCCTGAGCTCAAGCGACGCGTCCCCGGTTTCATGTACATGAAGATCTGAATTCAATTTCCTCTGTAAAATTAGTTTGGACCTCAATCCCTCAGTTATTATTATTCATCCCTTTTTCATCGGTATTGCTACCTGAACGTAAGATTAGCTACCTTGTTATAGGCTACTTGAATAAATGTGTCAACTTTAAAATTCTTGGCCATTCTTTTGGTGAAGTTTAGGATTGTTAGCTCTGTTTTGAGGGTATTTGTAGGTGTTTAAATTTACCTGGCGCCTATTTACCATATTCATCATACCAGTTGAACCCATCCCATCTCAACTGTTCGCAAGACCGAGGAAACCCCTAGTTTCTGGGAGCTAGGTTCATCAAGATACTGCAACAGCCTGGGTGTGAGTTCAAGAGAGTTTCAAGAGAGTCAGGTCATTCCAATGGTTTTACGAATGAAGAAATTACTATGAAGATTATTTTTTCTTTGAAACAGGAACTACTTTCTTCAGTGGGATTTCGAACGACAAATGAGTTAATACTTGTTCTTCTTATTTCCATCCCAGGCCAAAGGTATGTTCTTTTATCGAAAGAATACACTTCATCCCATTCAGGGCAATGTCATCAGTCCATTTTTTTCTAGGACGGCAACACTTCTCCGCTCTCTCGGAGACTTAATCCTGGTAATCTTCACCAATCGTCGTATGTGCCAGTTCCGTTTCATTTTCCTTTCTTTCACTCAATCATAAATATTTTCAGCCTTACATGCCTTTCTGATGTTTTCACTACGCTCTTTATCTCTCAATGTTTTGCATGCCATTCGTCTTAGAATCCGCATTTATGTAGTCTCCAAGGGTTGTTCAGTCTTGGATATGTCTGGTCTCGTCTCCACGGTGTATGTCATAATTGGTCTGATGGTCGTCTTGTAGATGCATGTCTTTGTTACCATTCGAAAATTTATTTCTGTCATATCGTGTTGTTCAAACATCCCGCCCCCTAATAGCCATAGCAACCTACTGCCTAACTTCCTCTTCCACGTTTCCATGGTTTGTCAAACTAACACCTAGGTATCTAAATGATGACACAGAATCAATATGGAAATATTGTTTTCTGTTCGAGAATCCAGCGATAATTCTGTTAAGATTCTGGCAATGAATAAATCGAGACTTACATATTTTTAGTCGATTTCACAAACTCATCTATTTCCACATTTTAAAACTTCATGAAATTTTCGAATTTCTAGTTGCTTTATTTGTGAAATGGAATTTATCATGGTATTATGAAGATGTTGGTTACAAATTTAACCATCAACATTGAAAAAGTTCCACCGTTGTGACAACAGGAACTGTGAGTAACAGTTAAATTGTGTGGTTCAATAATTACTATTTCACATCTTTTGGAGCAACACCTGCATCGTAAATATCTTCATTTCATTCCACTCGAAACAACTTCGTTTACATCGTTTCTGACAGATATCCTCTTTGGCACACAAACTTCTGCAATGATTTCAAGAAGGTCCTCAGGAGAGCATGAATTCTTTCCAAGTTCATTCATTTGAGTAAACAGCTCGTGTTAATTCGCATTGAAAATTCGATAGTTGAAAACTCAATGCTGAAGCCGCATATTTGATGGGCTTTCGCAGTAACAAAAGTTTTGTGATATCCGTGCGAGAAAGAACTAAAAAGTAGGTTTAACTTCCTGCCGTCTTGAGTAGTTGGGTGTGAATATACATAAGGAGGTGAAATAAGGTGCAATCAACCCCGAATCGAGTTCTAGCAGCTGAGAATTACTTCTGCAAGTTTTTGAGACATCGATAGTGCTCCGCAAAATGTATGTATTTGATTCGATTCACCGATATAAAATTTGTTGATCAATTCAATTCAACGTACTCGTTCAGCCACTATAATGATAATTCCCGAAATATATCCCTAAATGACACGAAATTCACTGTATATGTTTTGATTCCACATAGAAAGTCAAATCTGAAACCAGTAGGGTGATATTATTCCTACTGATTCACAAAAAAATCCAGAGAATCATTGACGTGGAGTCGGGAGAAGTCATATTTTCGATTGGATTCGTTAATTGTGACGACATATATACCCATATAAATAAATCACACCCGACGCTGCTGCTCGATCTGCTCATCGTACGAGTTTCACGAAGCTTATCCTGATCTTTGAAGCAGTCAATTTACATCCGAGATTCAAACTTCACCTAGATGTCATCCACATTTCTATTCACAATGAATGAAATATTGGAAAAAGCTGCAAATTCTACACAAGGGTTTATTAATTACTCTAATACCATAGATATTTTAAACAAAAATTATATAATTATTTATTTATTTATTAATTTATTTATTTATTTATTTATTTATTTATTTATAAGAGAATTATTCATAAATCATTGGTTTCGCACAACACATTTCGCATCGTTCTTCTTTATAACTCAGGGATCACTGGTCAGAAAAATCATCCGGGTGAAAACTTTTAGGTTGAGTTATGCAACCTAAATCAACGTTGGGAGTTTCATGAAAATTCGGAGGTCAGTTTTCGAGAAATGATTTTTTTCCTTCCTGCCCATCGTTATGAGCCCTTAGGGTATACCAATCCTGCTGAAAAGCTTGGAGGATCAACCTCGAGCAACACACGATTTTTCTACTAAGGTTCATGGATTTCGGTTGAGTACTTTCATGGGAAACGCCCGGACAACAGACGTGCTTTCGGAGTCATAAATCCATGGATTCGTGAAATTCCCTTAATAATAATTATTAACAGAATTATGGTCTGATTGCAGTACTCCCAAACCACAAATTGTAAATTATTTCCTAATTCTTTTTTTAGTTATATCGCTGAGTAGGTGATCAAATTACCTTTTATTTTATGTATCACAAACCATATATTTCCATTAGAAAAAACAAGTAGGGGATCAGAAATATCGAATTAGAAAAACACAGGATAAATGGCTTTCCAAATTTAAAATCGACCGGTGCGAGGATTTTCCTGAATAATTCTTCGTTCGAAAATTATTGGCGAGTTATGTTACTATTTTAGCACGCTGTATACGATTCATAAGTCATTGGTTTTTTACCCCAAAATTTGCAGCGTTTTTCTTTATACCTCAGGAACCACTGGTCGGAAATCATCCGGGTGAAAATTTTCAGGTTGGAAAATGCAGCAGTAATTAACATTGGAGAATTTCTTGAAAATTCGGTGGTTAATTTTCGAAAAATATTTTTTTTGCCTCCAACCCTCAATTTTGAGCCCCTAGTACGGTGGACAGCGGACGGACGGATTTGCTTTTATAAGTTCATTCAAATCTATATACTTCAAAATGTAAACTTCGAAATTTTCAGGGGAGTAATTTTTTTTGTCGGTCACTAAGGTTTATTATTTAATTTTATCAAATAATAAACCAATATCCGTCCGTCCGCCGTACGCCGTCTGCCGCCCGTTTTCTGGGGCTTTCCTCTGAGAGTACTGAAATTAAATCAGCGAAACTTGGTAGAAAACTGTGTGTCACTAGATATCAACCCTTCAAGCTTGTCAGCAGGATCGGTTTACCTTAAGGACTCAAAATTGGGGGTTTGGAGGAAAAAACATTATTTCTCATTATTTGTTGTTATTTATAGCGTCATATTTTATCATCCATGTCTATCAACTTTTATATCCACCCTCATTTCAAAGTCTCTGTAAGAAAATTATTGGATATCAATTTGATCCAGTGAAGGATATTCGCATTTTGACGATTGATGTACTACGCAGAACGAAATTCTGGGAAACCCCCGATCAACCAAATTTCCTGAGAATTTTCACTTAAATACGAGATCTTGATGTAGATTAGGCCTCTAGGGAAATCCACCTCAAAAAAAGGGCCTTTTACTCTACCTCTCCGGTGGTTTGGAAACGATTAAGATTTTTGTAGAGGTGAAACGGCTGGTGAGCGTCTCTCCTCGTTCAAAATATTATTTTAAATTGTGCTACTTAATAAGAGTTCTGCATGTTGAACTGTTATTCAATTATGCCAAAGAATTCATTGAGATTTCAATGTTCTACATGAATTTTTTTTATGTAATAGGTTTTTGTATTGTGAAAAACCAATAAATGTTATATAAGTTGTATTCATGATATCAATTGTATTGGATTATTCAACTGAGAAAATGATTAACCCCTGTTCAAAAATTTGCAGCGTTTCTTTTAGCTCATTGAAATCTACATACTTCAAAACGTAAACTGTAAAATTTTCGGGAGAGGCTTTATTTAGTCGATCACTAAAGTTCATCCGATTTTATCAAATAATAAACCAAAATCAGATTTCGAGAGAATATGCAGGCTGAGTAAAAAAGACTCATACATATTCTTGCCAATTATAAATATCAAACTACTAATAGAATATTCTGTCCTCATTTCATTAGTATAATGGAAGTTCATTCAAAAGCACATTGTAATATTTTATTGCTTATATTACTGATATTATTTGGACATCTTGATTCATTTGATGCATTATGCTCATATCAGTCGGGTGGCTCCTGTAAAAATCCAGTGCCACCCTGAAAAATTTAAATTTTCATTTAATGTCAAACTTGCATTCTCATCATTTTCGTGGACTGAAAAGCCAGCGTTTCCTCTTAAAAGCAAATATAACATGTAGTTCATAGGTCTTAAATCCATCGATTACTTCAAATTCTCATTGCTTGGTCTAGGAGATCTTCAAGATATTCAAGATACGCTGAGAAATTCTTCTCCAGGGAATCAAAATAATTTTCATCTTGACGAGCTTGTTTTAGTGAAGAGCACAAATTATGCACTACTTGTTGAAATAAATGCTGTCAGGCTGAATCGCAATCACCGTACTGTTGTTAGTTCCTCAATATCCCAAGTAATTAGTTGAAAAATGCAGACGCACAATCTGCTGCAAGTTTTTGTGACAACCACACTAGCAGAAAATTGAAATAAAATGTCGAGAATTTCCGAATTTTTGTCAAAAAATCGGTTTTCAACAATAGCGAATACAATGTCAGTTCGATTCAATATTCTCTTCGTTAATTTTTACAGAAAAATATGTGAATCGTTGTTATTTCCTCAATAACTAAAAGATTCTGATTCAATTTAGCTGAAACTTCGTAATGAGTTGTGAAATACTGCTGAACAAACTTGTGCAAAATGCCGCGATTATCAATAAAAAAATTTCAAAAAGCACTGCCGTGAAGGCAGCAACTTTTGCGCGCATGTTCAATGTAGATGACCGCTTCAGCAACGAATTTGAACGTGCGCGCAAAAGCTGCTGCCTTCACGGCAGTGCTTTTTGAAATTTTTTTCTGATAAATTACTGGATTTCAATTTGATCATATCTGTATTTTTGGACATATTGTAAAAATAATATTTGGAATGGGTATATCTACGGAATCATTGGGCGGATTTCACCCATTCACGAATTCGACCTTCGTAATTAAGCCCCAAACCTACTCTACAAATATCGAGTTTCTAAGTCATTTCTTCTGGAAGTTATTGTGTTTACGGTAGGCCTAACGGCCGACTGCGTAAACACAATAACTTCCGAAAGAAACAACTTAAAAACTCGATATTTGTAGAGAAGGTTTGGACCTTAATTACGAAGGCCGAATTCGTGAATGGGTAAAATCCGCCCAATGATTCCGTAGATATACCCAATCAAAATTTTATTTTTTCAATATTTCCAAAAATAGAAATCAGATCGAATTGAAATCCAGTACTTCATCGAAAATAACAGTTCGAAGTTCCATACATAATTTAATGAGGATGATATGATGAGAAAATCATAGAAATTTTTTTTTTCAAATTGTTCTAATAACACGATTATCACGAAATTTTGCATAAAGTTGTCTTTCAGCGTCTTAAAACTAGCTGTGAAGTTTAATCAGGACTGAATCAGTATTTCTCGAGTAATACCGAAAAAATCAACGATATCGAGAAGAAAACCTCGAAATTTGACATATTTTTTCCCGATATCTCCAAAACTTATGATCGTATCGAACTGAAATTTAGTACACTGCTGTGAAATTAGAAGGTCAAAGTGTGAGTATATTTTTTTTTTGGTATGATGAATGGTTTCCGAAAAAAAATTTTTTTAAAAAAATGTCGAAAAAAATTTTTTTTTATTTACTGACAATAAAATCTTGTCGAAATTTGACCTAAAGTTGCGCGTCGATATACTCCACCAAACTGCCAAGTTTGAATTCAATCGCTTGAGTAGTTTCTGAAATAAAAAATAAATAACTTCAAAACTTCAAGTGCCTATAACTCCGAAACTATTCGAGCGATTTGGCCCATTAACGAACTCAACCGCGGCATTCTGATGCGCAACCTATCCTGAAAGTTTCAAGTAGCTAGCTTGCTTCTGTCGACAGTTATCGTGTCTACGGCCGGCCGGACAGAATAAATTTTGACACCGGATTCGTCATCAGTGAGTCCAACCTAGTCGATTGAGACCATTTTCGGCTCAATCATCCAAAATTACAGACATTTGGACAAAACGATAGCACGCTGTTCCCCTAGAACATGCGCGCAAAAATGAAAAGTCTAACATTCGAAACAACTGAGATACAGGGTGTTTTTCTTCAAATGGCAAGTATACTAACTCCCGAACCACTGGGCTAATTCGACTGAAATTTTCACCAATCACTCCTCTTCACAATCCAGAATAACTTCATAAAAATTTCAATGTTCAATGTAGATGACCGCTTCAGCAACGAATTTGAACGTGCGCGCAAAAGCTGCTGCCTTCACGGCAGTGCTTTTGAAATTTTTTTCTGATAAATTACTGGATTTCAATTCGATCATATCTGTATTTTTGGACATATTGTAAAAATAAAATTTTGAATGGGTATATCTACGGAATCATTGGGCGGATTTTACCCATTCACGAATTCGACTTTCGTAATTGAGCCCCAACCTACTCTACAAATATCGAGTTTCTAAGTCGTTTCTTCCGGAAGTTATTGTGTTTACGGTCAGCCTAACGGCCGACTGCGTAAACACAATAACTTCCTAAAGAAACAACTTAGAAACTCGATATTTGTAGAGAAGAACCTCAATTACGAAGGCCGAATTCGTGAATGGGTAAAATCCGCCCAATGATTCCGTACGGGAGTAAACTAGGAAGGCCCTCGAATTCATCAATCATTGAGGATCCACCCGTCTTATATTTCGATCGTTTTCACGAAAATGTCGTGCGGGAACACGGATGAGGCAAGGCTATTCAAACAAATTCAGTGAATCTTGTTATGGAATAAATTTTGATATCTGTGGAAAAACCCTTTTGCCCAGTTTAAGACAGAATGAAGTAATTGTTTAACATTTTAGAATCATACTCCTTCCATCTGAGAATATTTTTTTTCGCCAAAGATAACGTTCAGAGGGCATAAGAATTAGGCTTTTTGGTGCCATCGGAAAAAAAATGGTTAAAAACTACCCCAATGCCATAATTTGATGCCTCAGTGATAATTCTAACAGGTTTTTCCAGATTATAATGAACTCCAACTCCTGCCAACGTAAGAAACTCCTTCATATTTTGAAAGCTTCATCACAATTTGGTAACCAATACAATTTAACCCTCTTTTTCAACAAAGTATATAGGGGGTGCAAAACTATACTTCAGGCACCAATTTACAGTAATAATTTACTAGCCCAAACATTTTCAAACGCAAGAATTTTGTCTTCACAACGATGCAACACCGTTTTGTCAATTTTATATCCCATAACCCACACAGCACACGACATCCATTGGACGTCTATTTTAGGTACATGTTATGTCCAAACGTCCATGGACGTTGAATGGATGTACATTGTACGTAGGAACATGGACGTCCATTAGATGTGCAGCACGCGACATCCATTGGACGTCCGTTTTATGCCCATATTAACTCCAAACGTTCATGGACATTGACTGGACGTACATTGTACATAGGAAAATGGACGTCCATTGGATGTACAGTACGCGACATCCATTGGACGTCCGTTTCATGCCCATATCAAGTCCAAACGTTCATGGACATTGACTGGACGTGCATTGTACGTAGAAAGATGGACGTCCATTGGATGTACTCCTTGTACGTCCAATGTACATACATTCAATGTCCATGAATATGTATAAATATCTCAGTTCAAATCTCAAAAATGGTATATTAATTCAAACACAAAAGAAACTTGTGAGTATCTTCAAACAAAAGATTAAAAAATTATGAAGAGTATATTATTGGTCCAGTGTATGTACATTTGTGGACATCCATTGTACATCCAACAAAAAGCATTCATTGTACTTCCAATTCAGTTACACTATTTAGTTTCTTATGAATGATATGAATAACATATTACTCGTGAATGAAAGTATTTTTTTAAAAGTCCTTCGAAAAATGTAGTTTAAATTGGGGGTTCTATACAGTCAGAGGCAGTTTCAAGGGGCTTGAACTACCAATCGCCGAAATTGAAAATCCTGACTACTTCACAGTTTTCATGCTTGCAATTTCTACATTGATAAACACTATAACCCTACATTCGTTCCAATTATCTTCGACAAATGTTCACGAATGGTTTAATCCTTGTTTGTTCAATCATTTTTAGGGAAATTCTTAGCAATGGTTTTCTCATTGTTTAAGTCCTTAACAATGACCTTAAACAATGGTTTTATTATAATCTATCCTTTTTCAACCTCTTTATAAAACAAGTTTGTGCTGTGAATCACGACTCTCATATTTTGATGTTTTGTGCTCTCAACTATACTCTGTGAATGAGGAATGTGAGGTTACTAGTATTTTGTTTACCACCAAGGACAAGAAATCACTTTCGATCAAAATTCAAAGATTTTCCAGGATGCCGTGGAGTGGATCTCGATCTATTCCCTACCTTCATAATCAAATGCAGGTGAGATTAGTTTATTTTAATTACTGATGAATTTTAGTACTAGAAAATGTTCGAAGGAATATCATAAGAGGACAATCAAAATGATTGAAATGGTTTATTCAATACACAATCATTCTTCATTCTATATATATTCGCAGAACTGGCGAAGACCCAAAGATACATATATGGGACCACTAGATGAATAAACACTTAATAGAGTTCGATGACATGACAGAATAGAAAAAAGGAATCACTAAAACATTTGTACATGACAGAAAGAAGGTGACAATTTGACAGAAAAGAAAAAAAGAATAACTAAAACATTTGTACATGACAGAAAGAAGGTGACAATTTGACATTTCAACTTGATATCATTTAAATAGAAGAAGGCGTATTACATGAAAAATCGGGAAATTAGAGTTAAATTCCAAATGAACTCATAAAAATAACCTCATTTTGTGTAAGTAGATATGTTTTCAATGAAGTTAAAAATGTGTTTTAGATAAATATTGATGTTTGTGATGTAATAGATTTCAATTTGTATTTACAGAAAGACCCCGAAGAAGAATAAAATATTATTCGAAAGCTAGGTTAAAACAAAGAAGAGTAGTTCATTCATTCTCCACAAACCAGTATATATCCCATAAAAAAACAAACTTTAATATACTGAGACTGTCAAAAAAATTCAGATTATATATATTTATATTATGAGATTTTAAATTTCCATATGTACGTTGCAGGCATTTTGAAGAACCACCCAAAAATTGGCTATTTACCTACCATGTATCAGAATTTCAATATTCACGTGTCACTTGGAAGCAATAAATGAGACCAAAGTATTTGAATACAGCAGTTATTTGAATGACGTTGGTTTTCAGTCTGGAAAATGATGAAAGAATTGGATGAAATTAGGGCTGAAAAAGCCAGTAGCAAATCACGTCTTCCTTACCATCAACGATGGAATAAGGATGAAATCCCTTGCAAGGTATCATGTTTTTTCTGAGACAAATAGTATATTACCCTATTAAGGCCTACTAATTCAGGATGGACTAGTCGGTGAGAATTACTTTTAACTAATTTCTTCGTAAGCTGATATGCCATTGGATATTTTCCTCAGAGCTTTTTGATGCTTAAAAAATATCTTATCCTGTGAGGTGAAGTTACAATGTCAAGTTCTTCAGAGTGAAACGAACTGGTGTTATTAACTTAAAAAAAGTCATAAGTTGGCCAATTTTCATCACAGGTGTCAATCAATCAATTTTTCAATAATTTTTTCCTCAGTCTTCATTTATTATTTTTCAGATGAAGCTATAAAGAATCTTATAAATCAATAGACTTTCATTGGTAATGTAGTGACGTACAATAGTATGAAATTGGACAATATAAGTGTGGCAGACCCAACACACCAAAACACTGGAAATAACTGAGTTACTTTTTTCCGTTGAAGAACCCTTCAGATTGAGCCCTTTTCAAAGAGTATCTTACAGAGCCTGGTAATTTGAGATTCCTTTAACTCTGTTTGAAGCACTTATATTTGTTACTAATTTTTCAGTCAATTGAGATGTCAGAAACAGGTAGAGGAAACGATGTTTATCCCGACATAAGCTACCGTACCATCATGCATCCCATGATAGCAAAAGGAAACCTTGGAGAATTCTGGAACTCATTGGTACTGCAGATCAAGTAAATCAAAATAACTTCAAGAAAAAAGATAATGAAGGGAGTAAATGATGGATAGAAGGAGAGCAAATGAATGAAATCAACTCCAATTTTGCTATTATCTCAAGAATTAATTTGGTTGCCGATGTATTTAAACCGGTAGTTTAGTGCCAACTATATGAAGGATAGCTTGTGTAATGAGATTAATGAATTATATTGGAAATGTTCTGGAGACCTGTTGTACTGAATATATGGACACACAATGAATGGCCAAAATACGCACAATGTGCACTTATTCATCGTCTTCTGGATCTGTATTGCACCTCACAAATGGCGTCCTGTACATCCAATAAACTTTCATTGGATTCATAATACTCCAAATCTGGACGTCTAATGGATGTTTTTGATATCCATAAGCAACAATGGACATCCATTGAACGTTTTCTGGACATTAATTGTACGTCCATAGTTGTGTCCTGGACGTCCAATGGATGTTTTCAATATCCATAAACAACGTCCATTGATCATCCATCGTATGTCCATTGTATGTCCATTGTACGTACAACGGACGTCCAACGTACCAACATAGTACATCCATTGGACGTTTTCTGGATATTAATTGTACGTTCATAGTAGTGTCCTGGACGTCCAACGGACGTCCATTGGATGTACAATGTACCAATTCTGGACACCCAATGGACGTTGCAAACGTCCATGATGGACATCCATTGTATGTCCATTGAACGTACATGTGCTGTGTGGGTTATTTTCGATTTGAAAAATTCACATCCATTTTTTTGGGAATATCAAACCTGCGTCATCCAATGTTTTCGAAAGAGAAATGATTTTTGCTTCTGGTCCATTATGAAGTGAGATGAAATAAAATATTGGAAATTTTAAACTAATTTATTAATGATTCTCAAAACAACTCCGACGTTTCGAAATGGATTGTTTCTTTCTTAAGGCTAAAATTTGAAAGTTGTAATATATTCGGGTATCGCTAATTTGAGGATACAGAATATAATATTCGGGAATATATCAATATGAATATAACTACGAATAAAACTCGTTCACTTTTCTCCAATCTTTAATCTCAACTGCTATACGAAACAAATTAACACACATTGTCACACATGTGAGATAAGCTTGCGCTAAAGAGAAAAGAAAGACATTGGTCAACAATTTCATATCATATATTACATCTCCCCCCTTAAAATAAAACAAAAGAAAAATTTTCCAAGCATATTAACAATATTATTTAATTATAATTCAAGCGTTCTGGTGGTTTAACCACTCGTTTAGGTCTGCTTACAACCAAGTTCTCATCCCTTACATTAATATTTGGTTCTGTATTATCAGAGTCCAAAATAATGTTGTCAGACATATCAGGAAGTGAAGACGGAATGAAATTATATTTCTTCATCTGATTAAGATGACGTTTCCATTCTACATTATTTAACTCTGGTACTCTTACCAAGTAAATGAAAGAGCCAATTTTTTTCTTTACAATCGCTTTAATCCACTTCCTGTTATTCTGTTTTCGATAGTCACGTACAGTAACTTCTTCATCAATTTCAAAAGTTAAAGATCTTTTTCCACCATGATACAACTTTTGTTGCTTCTGAGCTGCTGAGACTCGATTCCCCAAATCTACGACCTAAAAATAATTTTGCTGGAGTCTCCTTTGTCGTACAGTGAGGAGTAGTCCGATAATCGAATAAGAAATTATTCAAAATAAAATTTATATTTCCATTTGCACGATGACCTAAAGCATTTCTGAGAGCATTTTTTACTGTTTTCACTGCATTTTCTGCAGCTCCATTTGATGAAGGATGAAACGGTGGACTAGTCATGTGAACTATACGATTTTTGCTCAAGAAATGTTCGAATTCATCTGAACAAGAAGATGTTCCGTTATCTGTCACGATCTGATCTGGTATTTCGTAACGAGCGAAACATGATCTTAAAATTTCAATTGTCATGGTAGACGTAATTGACTTCATTGGAAAAGTTTCAATCCATTTACTGTGAGCATCTATAATAATTAAAAATTGAGTGTTTAAAAATGGACCCATAAAATCCAAATGAATTCTGCTCCATGGCTTGGAAGGCCAGGGCCAACTAGACAGTATTGCCTTGTCTGGACTTTTTTTATTCAATAAACAACTTTCACATCTTTTTGAAATTTCCTCTATATCACGATCTAAGCCGGGCCACCAAAAATAAGACCGAGCTAGAGATTTCATCTTAATGACGCCCATGTGAGAGGAATGAAGACTTTTCAACATATCTCCTCTCAAAATTGAAGGAATGGCAATACGATTGTTCCACATCAAACAATTAGACTCAATTGTCAAGTCATTTCTGATATTATAAAAATTTTGTTACCGTTTTTCCGAAATTTTATAATTATTCCAACCTTTTCTGGCATATTTAATAACCTCATTCAACATTTTATCCTTTTTCGTGAACTCCACAATTTTTTTGAAATCGATTTGAAAACCTTCCAAATTATTAAAATAATCAACATAGTTAAATTCAACATTTTCTATGGATTCTTCGTCGACCTGATGTGGAAGACGAGATAAAATATCTGCCTTATTCTGATTTGATTTTACTACCTCTACATTGTATTGGTAACCAGAAAGTATGAGTTTCCACCTTCGCAAACGATTTGCTGAAAATTGTGGAATAGATTTACCAGGATTGAAGATATATGACAACGGCTTATTATCTATTACTAAAGTGGAATGTCTACCCCACAAATAATTATGAAATTTAAATAGACCAAAAATTACAGCCAAAGCTTATTTTTCTAAGGTATCTTTTCCAGTAACTAGTATATCATCTAGAAAACTAACAACTCCATCTAAATCTTGTAAAATAGTTTCTAAAATTTTCTGGAATTCAGCAGGGATACTAGCAATTCCGAACGGTGCTCTATTATATCGAAACAACCCCTTGTGCGTAGAAATGATCATCAACTCTTTTGATTTTTCATCTAGCCTTACTTGTTGATAAGCATTTGAAAAATCTAATTTTGTGAATAGTACCCCACCTTGTAATTTAACAAATAAATCTTCTATTGTAGGTAGAGGGTAAGCATCAATTTCTATAACTGTATTCACCGTAACCTTGAAATCGCCGCAAATTCAAACGGAACCGTATTTTTTCAAAACGGGAACAATTGGTGTAGCCCAATCCAAAAAATCAACAGCTTCGATAATACCCAATCTACATAAACGATTTAATTCTATTTCTACCTTTTCTCGCATTGCGAATGGTAATGGTCGGGCTCTACAAAATTTAGGATTACATAATCCGGATTTAATATTTATTGACATCGTCCCTTCATTAAAATTTCCTAAACCTGGCGAAAAAAGTTTATCGAATTTACGAAGAAGAAAATCCCAATTTTTAGGAAGATCACCTGTGTTCATATTATAGATAGACAATTCAAATAGATTAAAGAAATCGCGTCCCAGCAGTGGTGGTCCCCCATTTTTAATTATGAAAAATGGTAAATTTGCATGTTTTCCTCTAAACATAACATGACAATCAATATAACCTAAAGGTTTAACCTTATCGCCATTATGAAAACTAAAAATTTTATCAGTCAATTTTAGTGTTTTGTTTTTGAAATATTTATCATAAAATGGTTCAGATATAACACTATAACTTGCACCAGTATCGAGATTGAACGTTAACAATTTATTTTCAATAACTACTTCGATACTAATTGGATCTGTTCTGCAATTGATGTTATACAATGAATATTCTTCAGATTCTAAGAAGTAATTTTTGCTAAACTTCGATTGTTTATTTATATTTTTCCTATTAGGACAAACTGGGACAAGATGCCCTTTCTTATTACAAGAATAACAGTAACAATCTCTAAACGAGCACTTATCTAAATTATGATTGCGTCGACCACAAACAAAACATTTCGTTTGTGACGATCCATCAGAATAAATTCTTCGTTTACGTTTTCCCTTTCGGTTGACCAGGGAACTGCCGCTACTGCCGCTCCGGGAAACTGTTGAAGTGGTAGGTCGAGCAGGCGCGTGTGCATGCGCGTGGTTCATTGATGCGTAGTATACTTCTGATTCACTTTTCACAGCTAACGAAGAAAATGGCCTACTGGCCGATTTTGAAGCAGCCAATTCCACAACACTAGAAAACGAAACATTGCCTTTTTCTTCGAACAATCGATCCTTGACCGGTCCTTTTTCATAACCGATCACAAAAATATTCACTAATGCACGATCGATTTCATCGGCACCCGCGAAATTGCACATTGACACTAAGCTGCGTAGTCGAGCTGCCCATTCCTTCGGTGATTCGTTCGCCATTTTCCTCGCCTCGAAGAATTTTTCTCGACAAGAAAACACCGATGTCGCCGGCTTGAAATGTCCATCCAACAACTTGATTATGTCTGCATAAGACTTAGACTCGGGTTCATCAGGAATACACATATTATGTAATAATTTGTAAGCTTCTTCATTGAGAAAACTCAAAAGAATTGCACGTTGACGATCACCATCTGTAATCGCATTTGCCGTGAAGTAATTGTATAGCCGTTTTTTATAAATGGACCAATCGGAGAAGGACGGCACAAACTCTTGAATGTGACCTGTATACTGCTTTTCAGTCATTTTACTGTTTGTACACTACACTAAATTACTCGTCGCCACTGTAATATATTCGGGTATCGCTAATTTGAGGATACAGAATATAATATTCGGGAATATATCAATATGAATATAACTACAAATAAAACTCGTTCACTTTTCTCCAATCTTTAATCTCAACTGCTCAAATACGAAACAAATTAACACACATTGTCACATATGTGAGATAAGCTTGCGCTAAAGAGAAAAAAAAGACATTGGTCAACAATTTTATATCATATATTACAAAAGTGATACACATCTTCATTGAAAATTTATTCATATAATTCGAAACTATTCAAAGAAGTCAGATTTGTCTGTTTACGATGTGAAAATTCAATTCATTCTTGAGGAAAGAGGAAGCTAATGTATACTTATACTAGATTTGCTAGTAATTACAGAAGAAGCAGGCCTAACATTTAATTGCTCTACCAAGCCAATAAGTGTCAACAGATGTATTAGTTTTCATATCAACGATATCATGCAACAAAAGAACACCATCATAAACAACCTCATAAGGAGATCTCTAAACCTCAGTTACACAAAGTTCCATAATGCCAATCTGGCGAAAGTTAGAGATATCATAACCCAAAATAACTCTCCCGTATATGTTGTGAATATAATGATGAGAAACCATATCTACCTTAGATACCACCGCCTATAACTACAACAGCCTTCAATGATACAACCTCATAGGTATTTCGAATTCCCTTATATACCGAGCTTTTCCCACCGTTTTAGCAGGTTGTTTGGTTATCTGAAGTAAAACTGCGCCTAATATAACCTAGTTATCACAAGCAATTCTTCACTATACTCGAACATAGAATACCTAAATACGATTGAATCAGGAATAATTTATAAGATAGCATGTCACGACTGTAACGAATGCTTTTTAGGTAAAACTTGGCAATATCTGGATGAGAGAATAAAACACAAAAGAGACTATAAAAATATAACCGACTAGAATAAGACAGCCCTTATGCTACATCAAATGACCACAGGTCATAAGTTCGACTTCAAAAATAAGAAGATTATTCAAATTAAACGGAATAATACAGTCAACCACCGAGAAGAAATACAGCATCTCAGCATCATTTATAGCGACATTATTAACGGTTGATCAATGCCAAGAGAACATTTTAGGAAAAAGACAATAGTTGCTATATTTTTCTGTCGTTTTCATCGTTTCGTCGGTTGGTCCTCGTTTCTTCAAAAACTGGTCAATTGTAATTTAGAAACGCCGATTCCAGTTCACGTTAACTTTAATAACGAATGAACGCGACGGGTCCGTCAATTGTAGTAATTCCAAGGTCACATGTTCACATCGTGAACAGACAAATTCAATTTCTTTGATTAATGTTGAATTTACTGAATAAATTGACGAAGCCTCTGAAAACTAGGTTTGTAATTTCGAAACGTCGGCGTTGTTCTGAAAACAATGAATAAATTAGTCCAAAATTCCCAATATCTTATTTCACCCTAGTTCACAATGAACGAAAACCAGAGAACATTTTAATTTTCAATGGGTTTCATTGAAACAATACAAGAAGTAAAAGGAGGAGACGAGTATGTAATACATGCAAATTATTCGGGACATCACGGAAGAAACTGGCATCACCGTACAATAGAATCATCTTCTTGTTAAGCTGCCGCGATTATAATGTATTTCGAAACCACATAATAAAAAATATAAAAGAGATTTTTTCACTACAAGTAGATGAAAATCCATACAAAAATAAAATAAACTTGATAATGAAAATGTTTCGAAAGTTAATCTTGACCATCGAAATTGAAATAACCGTTTGAAAAATCAAGAATTTGAAAGAAGATACACAAAAACTGCAGGAGCAGCTGGCGAATATTATTGACAACGTCTCCACAATCTCCGACCCTTCCACAGGGTCGCTTTTCTGTCCAAGTCCTGAGATGGGGATGCACCCAAACCTGAAGTTCAGGTGGCATCCCCCTTTCCTAAGGAATTCCTCAGATTGGGGATCGATCGAGAGGATGGTTCCTTTGCCCTCCTTCTTCGAGTTCAGCACTCTCCACGCTGCAGTGTTAATGTTGGAGTTCTGATAATCGACAAGTCGAAGGATCTTCTTCGGTGCCATGTTAAGGCTTCTTGGGAAGAATACTGTTATTTTTGTGGGACTTGGGATGTCGTCTCCACTAAGTGCCACCAAATCTGGTCCTTCCCAAGATTTCAACTGCGGTACCGACTTCATGAGCCAGTCCGCCGACTGTTCAGATCCACACTCCACTAGCATTATTCCACTACGGAAATGGACGCCAGAGAAGTGTATACCTTTTCCTGTGCCTTGGCACATTTCCTTTACCAGGGCGTCTTCCAAAGTGGAGAGTTGCTCAGCACTCATGATAACCCTAGGGTATTCCTTGGGGACTATTCCTACCCTGAATGCTGACATCCCTGCTTTGACAGCTGCTGCATAACCAGTGGCTTGCCCGGTTTTAGCTGCAGCCGTTTTCTGCTTTTTCGGCGGAGGCCGCGAAGAAGGTGTGATCTGCTCCGGACCTCTTTTGCCTTGACTTTTTCCCGTCGGAGTATCCTCCGGGTGTGGGCGCTGAAAAGCCTGCTTCCTAGCCTCCCCAGGTTCTAGCCCTTGGTGGAGGAGTCGCAGGTACTTCCGCACTCCTGCTCCACTGAGCCCTTTCCTCAGTGGGTCGTCTCTGCCACCTGGTTGACCTAGTATAGGCAACTCAAATGGCAGACGATTTCTTGGTCGTCTGACCTCCCTCTTTTCGGAGTTCCCGGAGTTGGAGGCGGAGGTTGTCTCCGCCCCTTTTTCGGTGGTTTCTTGGTTTTTATTTTGCTTGTCCATAATTGGTCCCACGAGTAGCTAGGGAATATCGGTCCACCTCTGCAGAGCCCCGCTTGCAGAGGTAAGGGGTTTATACAATGGAGTTCCTCCCGGTGCTCCAAGGTCGAAACCAGTAGAGACTAGTCTTCTATCTAGCCACGCATCCCTCAGCCTGGTTTCCCGCTTTAGATTTAGAATTTTGGATGAGGTTGTTTCCTCTCGGTCCAGGTTTTTAAGCCAAGACCCCCCTCACTTCACTGGCCCGCGAGACATGACCACAGACAGCCAGGAAGCGTTGGTATAACAGAATGGTCCCAAGGTATGCTCGGGGTTCCATCTGGCATCGTTTTTCCTGGTGCAATCCCTTGGCCACGAGACTACAGCCGGGACAGGAGACCAAGACGGAAAGAGAGATGGGAAGAAAGGGGGTGGGAGGTAGGATTTTGGAAACAAAAAGGATATTTCCTAACAAGTCAGAAGTGGGAGGATGGGAGCAGCTAGGGCATGTCTGCCTTGGTCTGCTATCATTGATGAGGAATGACAGGACTTGGGTTTGGTCCTGCCATGTGGATACTTGGTCAGTCTTAGTTTCCCGCTCATCTTCAACCTTCTCAACGTGGGTGGTGACCCTACCAGGAACCGGAGTTCCAGTCGCTAAGGTGCAGGACTCATTGCAGTACTACAAGCCCTCACACCGCGACAAGGTGCTGACTCTAGTGAGAGGTCATAAAAGACATAGAGAGTTACATAAGATACAACCAAAATCTGAAGAGGAAAAAAACATCCATAGGTCTAAATCTGTCAACATCATCAGTATTTAAAAACGAGAAAGACACATGAGAAGGAATTATCTCTTGGACAAATACTTAAAGAAGGCCACTGAGTTCATACAAGGACCCCAGGACATAATTGTCATCAGACAAAGGTAGTGCAATAGTTATAATGTACGAAGAAGAATACAGAACAGAAGTGAGATGAATGTTAAGCTATGAAAACACTTACGAAGAACTGAAAGCCCACCCTACGTCAATTCAGAGAAAAGTCAACAAGTGCATAATAACGCTACCAATTATTTCATCTCAACTTAATCTAATCTTTTAAGATGCTCTGTTCAATTCTTTCCTGTAACTATTTTATTGTCAATAAATACACTCACTCCTTCCATGCCTTGAAATGGAGACTCCATTATTTTCTGGAATTTTAAAGGAACACCAGCAATATCAAAAAGAATTCTTGTATGACGAAACAATCCTTTATGAGTTGTTAACGCGACAAAAGTTTTCGAATCCTCGTGGAAATGAAACTCTATGAAAACAGGAACGGGCCGAAGCTAATTTTTTTTGAGGGGGGGGTGGTGTTTAAAGCAACGAAAATTTTCCAACTGTACGGTGAAGGAATAGATAACCGAAGGTTGTCCAATGACGTTAATTACTATATATAAGGTGCAAGTGAAAAATGGCCGAATCACTGAACATTTATCGAGATAAAAAGTGTGATGCCTAAAAAATGATATATCGAAATATTTAAAATAAAAAAACACTGACATGAATTCAGCAGCTTTTCCGCGCATTATCAAATTCCTTGCTAAAAACGTCATCTTTTCACGTATTGACCCCATCAAACACACTTTTGGTGATCCCCTAATCATATTATCTTCACGAAATTCTGCATGAGTCTTCAAGTTGTCATTTTGTCCATCAAGTACATACTGGCTTTCAATTTCGAATCTTTATTTTTGGAAATACATATTATGAAAATACAGATTGGATCGAATTGAAATTCAGTACTCTATCGAAAAGTGACAGCTTGAAGGTTCATAAAGGATTTCATGAGGATAATATGATCAGGAAATCGCAAAATAGTGAATCATTGGATAAAAAAGTTTTTTTTGAGGATTTTCTAATGAAACGATCATCACGAAATTCTGCATAAAGTTGAATATCAGCATTCACAAACCAGCTGCCAAGTTTCCTCATGAGTGAATCAGTATTTTTCGAGATATTCCGGAAAAAATAGAATCGAGAAAGAAACTACGAAATTTGATATGATTTTTCCGATATCATCAAAAATTATAATCGTGTCAAACTAAAACTTAGTACACTGCTGTGTTATATGGAGCTTAAGGGATGAGAAAAAGTTTTTTTGAATACCTATGATATTGTTTCCGAAAAAAAAATGTTTTCGAGAGAAAATTTCAAAAGTTCACTAACAGTACTATCTCAACAAAAGTTCCTTAAAAAATGAGCGTAGTTATGCACCAAGTAACTGTCAAGTTTCAATTCAATCGCTGTGGTTTTTCCTGAGAAATCAGAAAAATAATCTCAAAAGTTCAAGCGACTACAACTTCGAACAAGTTTGGCCGTTTTAACCCATTATCGAACCTAACTGCCGCATTCCGATACGTGACCTGCCAGAAAGTTTCAAGTCGATAGCTTGCTCTGTTCGACAGTTATCGTGTCATCGGCCTGACGGACGACCGGCCGGCCGGATAGAATCGACTTTGACAACGGATTCGTCATCAGTGAGTCCAACTTAGTAGTTTGAGGACATTTTCGGGAGAACATTAGAAAGTTACAGACATTTGGACTAAACGATAGCACGCTGTTCTTTAGAACATGTTATTTCACAAAACTTCTTCTAACGCAATGTACGTAGAGCGTAATGATTAATTCTGTCTGACTGATAAAAACAGCTCAAATTGATGACACCAGATGTATTTTGATGACACAGTTCATGCCACGTAACTCAAAAATCTACAACGTGGTACTTACTGCGGTTAACGCAAAAGGAGAAAAATGTTGCATCTTTTCAAACACTTAGTATTGGGATGAATACTATCTATTGCCGGCTATACATATCGGACTAAAAGACCTGAATCTATGTCAACACAAATCACGACTTTGTACAGTTGGAGTTATTTCATGTTATCTCGCTCTCTCATTTCTCTGCGTGCTTTTATCCGGTTTATGAGTTTGTTAAGCACTGATTGCAAACTTTATTTCTGAAAGATTCAAATTCCTTCATACTTCACAATTCTCTTGGAAATATGTTTTTCAATCCCATCCATCGAAATTTTTCCAACTGCTTTGAAATTTTGCCGACTGCTTTGAAATATTACCGACTGCTTCGAAATTTTTCCAACAGCCTTGAAAGTTCTTCGAATCGTTTTGAAAATTTGGCAACTGCTTTGAAAATTTGCCAACTCAATTCAACATTGGGAGATCGTAATCCCCTCTCCCCGCTCTTAGGCACGTTCCTGTATGAAAAGGTTAAGTATTACATTGAAATATTCGCAGAGTCCTCACGACCCATCTTTCTCCTATGAGCTATATTCAGCAATGGGTAATCCGGCCAGTCCATCACTAGCAGAGTTAGCAATGAATGAGCTATATTATATCGTTTCAATTACTCCTGAATTCCATTATCCATTTTACCCTTTCTCAACCAAAGAACAAACACTCGCCAGTCCATGATTGTTACAACGAAGCTAGGATGTTTCTAAAAGACAATCCAAACCTCCTGATAATGAGGGCAGACAAAGGTAATACCACCGTAATAATGTCAAAATCCGAATACCAAGAATATATGGGGGGCCTGTTGGCGGATATAAATACTTACAAGAAAACAAATAGTGATCCTACTTCCAAATTTGAAACGCAGGGGAATAGACTCGTTACCAAGTTGACGGCGGACCTCGTAGTAGACGCAAGAATCGGTAAAAATTTGAAGCGGCATAACTCAGTCCCACCAAAATTGTATGGGGTAAGGAAGACACACAAAGAAGATCTTAGTATAAGACCAATAGTATGTTGTTCAAGTGCCCCTTCCTACAACTTGTCTGTGTTCATTCATGATGTCATGTCAAGAGTAAACTCAACATTCGAATATTCTATCAAAAACTCGTATGGATTCGTATCATTTAGCAGGGGTGTCATCTTTCCTGAGGGCTTCCGTCTGTTTTCTTTAGATGTGGTGTCTCTATTCACCAATGTATCAAGGGACCTAGTAATACAGCTGATAAAGAAAAAATGGAGCTTTATATCGGCCTACACGGACATGACCAAAACATTATTCTTGGACATTGTATCTTTCATCTACGATTCGAGCTACTTCCAGTTCGGGAGTGAATTCTATTTACAATTGGACGGTTCAGCAATGGGTAATCCGGCCAGTCCATCACTAGCAGAGTTTGCAATAAATGAGCTCATCCACCAATGTTTGAAGAAATTCACATTCACAGTTGCCTTCATCATACTGTATGTGGATGATACGGTAGTAGCAATTCCATTGAAAATGCCGATGAACTTTTGTCAGTTTTCAATACTCTTCATTCCTGCATCCAATTCACCATCGAAAGAGAGAAAGACAAAACATTGGCCTTCCTTGATCTGAAGGTGGTTAGAGATGATTGTGGAACTCTGTTGACAAGTTGGTACATGAAACTTCCACATTCTGGAAGTTTGATGAACTTCAAATCTGATACTTCAAAGTCATACAAAGTATGTACCGTTAAAAACTTGTTGCATAGATCGACTAACCTCAGTTCCAGCCATTTTCACGAAGAAAACTTTACTAAAATCAAACATATTCTTAAGATGAACAACTATACCAGGTCATTCGTGAACGAAATCCTAAATGAATATATCCCAGCTGCAACGAACCGAATTAATTGCCCAGAAGATCTGGGGGAAAGATATTCCTGGTTTTCAAATCTTTCATCCCTAAGTCACAATGTCGCTCGTTCCTTACGAGAGAAAAACACAAACATAAGATTGGCCTTTTACAACCTCAAGACTACACGTTCGCTGTTTTCCAATTTAAAAGATCCAACACCCCTAGATGAAAAATCCAATGTGGTGTACAGGATACCTTCCTCGGAATATCCGGAATGTTACATAGGACAAACAAAACAGTTATTACAGGTACGAATAACACAACACAAGTACGACTGCAATCCCCGATTTCAGGATAACGGGAATACTACCGCCCTCGCAGATCATCATTTCACAAAAGGTCATACATTCGACTTCGACAGTACAAAAATCATGGATTACGAGCCGAATAGAAGAAAAAAGAACATTAGTGAAATGCTTTTCATCAAACTCAATAATACTGTCAATTACAGGACGGACACACAAGATCTCAGTCAGGTTTATTCAAAATTATTAGACAGGTATCGTGAGTTCCGTGTTCCGTAAGTGCGCAAATAGACAACACATGACGCGAATAGATGAATCATTCCAAACATGACTCACTTGACAGTTCTTCAAAACAATATCAACAACTGAAATAATAAAAATTTTCTTGATGCTTAGTCCGTTCTGCCCGAATTTCATACTCTTCGGCAACCCACTGCCAATTATTTTACAAACACTATTCGACCTAATGAACTTGGTGAAAACAATGTCAATTTTGACCCGGTTGTCGTTTTATTATTTTATTTTAATTTATATATATATATATATACATATTATTATTCGTTGTGTTTAACTTGTAACTCTTTTCGTCTGTCTCGTAGCCTTGATAAAGTCCAAATATATGGACGAAACGTCGGCTTAGTACAACTTGGTCGTTTCGTTTCTACCCATCCTATTCCTGTAAACAAATCAGTATAAAATAATTAACCTCTGTGTAAAATTTGCAGTATTTTATAGTGCAGCTCAACTGTATAACCCCATATGATTTTTTTTTCTACATAGTATATACATGATTCATATTAACATATGAGTATATGCGTACAGTGAGATATATTTTTCGAGCTTTTGACGCTCTTCAGTACGGTGAAGAAAGTGTTAAAAGTGAGCAACACTTGGTGGAAAACAACAAACAAACGCAGTCGACAACAAAAGACAGCCGCACATTTGTGATTTCGGTCAGGTGGATCTGCAGTCCAGATCAAGCCAGGCAGCTATAGTTACCTGCATGATAATATATACAAAATAACGATATATGATGTAACGAAGTGAAGTCCGCTTTTTAGTTATTAATTAATTCGTTTCTTTTCATGCCGACAAGTTTCCTACCAGCAATGAAAGAATTGTTTCATTTATTCCGATACATTTCAATCACCGACCTATTGCAACTGAGTGACTTTCGTTACTGAGGAATTGGTTAATTGGATGCATTCTGTATCGAGAAATTTACTATCGAAAAGAATTATTCCATCGTATTTATATTCGATGTAGGTATTTGAGTATCCGACCCATGTTAAAAAATCTAGAAAAACAATGATGGCAGGTCAGGAGCTTTTACGCGCTTGTTCAATCAGATCGACACGATCAACCTGGTTGCGTGTTGGTATTCTCCAACTGACTACGAAGTTTCAATCTGATTGCATTTGTACTTCTTGAGATATTGTGGAAATAACGTTGAAATCCCACAGAATAATGAAATTTTACACTTTTTGGATTATTATTTGATGAAATCAAAAAACAAACCTTAGTGATCGACCGTCAAAAAATAAATTTCAACCCCCCCTGAAAATTTCACAGTTTACGTTTTGGAGTATGTAGATTTGAATGAACGAATAATAAAAATTCGTCCGTCCGCCGTCCGTTGTCCGGGGGTTTTCTCTGAAAGTCCGAAATCCACGAAACTTGGTAAAACAATCGTGTGTCACTCGGCATTGATCCTCCAAGCTTTTCAGCAGGATCGGTGTACCCTATGGGCTTAAAATTGGAGGTTTTGGGAAAAAAAATTATTTTTCAGAAACTTATTACTGAATTTTCATGAAACTTTCAATATTTATTATTGTTGCCAAAAAAGTAACGGAACTCGTCAATAATTTTTGAACGAAGAATTTTTAAGGGGAATCCCCGCACCCGTCGATTTCGAATTCCGAAAGCAATTTATTCTGTGTTTCTTTCAATTTGATATTTGTCACCCCCAACGCCGCGCACCCCACTACTTTATTTTTTCAAATTGGAATATATGAGTTGTGTATCATCAAATAAAAGGTAATTTGATTATCTACTCAGCGATTCAAATACAAAAAGAATTTGTCGTGCCGGTTCTGAATAAAAAATTAGGAATTAATTTACAATTTGTGATTGGAGAGTACTGCAATCAGACTATTATGCTGTTAATAATTATTATCAAGGAAAATCCACGAATCCAAGGATTTGCAATTCCGGAACTAGGTCTCCCTATGCTTTTTTGAATTCGAAATCTCCCACCCTTTCGCTCCACACCCCCATTTTCAAATAGTAATATATGGATTGTGATATATCAAATGGAATTACATTCCATTGCATATTGAGTGGCGTGACTGAAAAAGAATTTGTTGAGCAATTTTGTTATTAGAGAATTAACAATTTGTGATTGGTGTCAGATTCTAATTCTCAAAATAATAAATATTGAGAAATATCCTCCTACCCGCCGATTTTTATTTTCGAAGTTCGAAAATGCATGCAGTTCTAGAGTTGGAGGTGTGGTGGAAATTGTTCGTTTTTCACCTTTGTTCCTTGAGTGATCTGGCTGGTAGGATATTAAAACGCCTGGATTGTTTTTTCTCTTTATTTCTTCTCCAGATAACAATGATACTTCTTTCGTGAAACTCTCTTGAAATCGCCATATATTTCCATCATCAATTTTCCGGCAAGGACTGCGCGCGCACAACTTTCCACACGATTTCATATATGCTACCATTCAAAATATCTTCCTTACATAGGAACAACTGTTACCTGAACATCCTCTCCCCCTCGTTTGATGCGATGGCTTCAAAAAATAAAATGAACCAATAAATAAAAAACATTATATCCTTGATAACTATCTCAACATCTAACATTTTGGCAGAGGACATAACTTAGTTATTGGACGTACAAAAATTCCATTCTGGGTTTTAAACTTAACTACTCGAACATAATCATCAGCACCAGGTAGTGCTTCAATTACTCTACCAAGTAGCCATTTCAAAGGAGGTAAATTATCTTCTTTAATTAAAACTAGTGTATCCCTATCAACATTATCGACTAGTTTATGCCATTTGGCACGTATATGTAAAGATTGCAAATATTCTGTCGACCATCTTCTACAAAAACTCTGGAATATTCTCTGAGACAACTGCCAATGATTCAGCCTATTTTCGGGAATTTTTAAAATACTTCGTTCAGGCAAGGCGGTAAGAGGTGATCCAATCAAAAATGACCAGTGGTAAGACATTCTATATCTCTCGAATCGTTTGATAAGTCACAAAGAGCGCACGAATTCAATACGGATTCTACTTGAGCGAGGCAAGTAGTATATTCTTCAAAACTTAATCGCGAGTTCCCAACTATACGTCTCAAATGATTCTTAGTCGATTTGATATTTGATTCCCATAACCCTCTCCAATGAGGACTTTTAGGTGGGATAAAATTCCATTCAATTCCGTTTAAAGTTGAAAAATCATGGAACTTTCCAATTGTGATTTCCTTGAGATATCTATACAATTCTTTCATTTCTTTACTAGCACCTCTGAAATTTGTTCCGTTATCACTCCAAATCGTCTGTGGCACACCACGTTGAGTCATAAATCTCTTAAATGTATGCATAAATGCCTCGGAACTCAAAGCTGTAACCAATTCTAAATGGACAGCTTTAGTGAATGAATAGAGCAATATAAACCTTTGATTCAATTGATTTTCGTATTCTCGATTCCTTAATGTATAAAGGGCCACCATAGTCAATTCCTACTCGAGCAAAAACCTTAGCAGGTCTGACTTTATCGGAAGGAAGAGGCGCCATTATCTGATACAAAGGCTTAGTTTTAAGTCTAAAGTATCTAATACAACCCTTCAAGGCAGCCTTCACTTCACGTAAACCTCTAATTATTCAAAATTTAGTTCTTAGATTAGTTAATGTAGTTTGTAGTCCAGAATGTTATAATCTAAAATGTTCAGCAACGATGAGAAGTCTAACTACATAATGCTTTGCTGGCAATAAAATAGGATATTTGCTCTCATAACTTAATTCAGAGTTAGCTAATCTACTGCTATTTCTCAAAATGTTCTGTTCATCCAAGAATATGTTCAAACTATTCATTAAAACTAAACTAGAACAATGTTCACCTTGGAGTTTCTCGATTTCCTCGGAAAAACTTTGATTTTGAATAAATAATATCAACTTCAACTGCGCTTCATGAAGTTCTGCAATCGAAAATGATCCTGACAATTTCTTTTTGTTTCTACAATTTTTCAAAAACCTCAAACAGTAAGCTAAGGATCTTTTCAATCGATCATATTCAGAATATCGACCATAGGGAAACCAATCCTCAGTATTCAACGCAACCATAGAAATTTTTTGTTCTTTTTACACATCCGCCTCAATAATCTCGGAAATATCACATTTAACCTCTCTATTATTGACGTCATCAAAGTGTTTTATAATTTCAGGACCAAACCACCATTTAGTTCATGCTATTAGGTCATTTGTATTTGATCCTCTAGATAAAAGATTAGTGGGATTATGCTCTGATGCAATATGTAACCATCTAAAATTTTTTGTTAGTTCCTGTACTTCCGATACTCTATTCGAAACGAAAACTGTCCACCGAGATGGACATGAATTTATCCAACAAAGAACAATCTTCGAGTCTGACCAAAGAAATATCTGATTAGATTTGAACCCTAATATAGTTCTGAGCTTATGAATGAGTTTAGCCAGTAGAAGCGTGCCACATAATTCGAGGTGCAACTCGAGATTTTGAACAAATCAGATTGGCTGATACAGTGCCGTTGTGGTAAAATGCCCGAATATAAACAAAGGCTCCGTATGCCTTCTTTGACGCATCTGCAAACCTATGCATCTGCAGAAACTCAACCTTTTTATTATTTTCTAAAAGACATCTTTTGACGGATATCTTGGAAAGTTTTGTTAAATTACCTTCAAATTTTAACCATTCGTTCGAAATGCTTAACGGTAGTTCATCGTCCCAATCAAGCTTCAATATCCATATTTTCTGCATCATCAATATTGCCATTATTAAAACTGGACTTACGAGTCCCAAATGATCAAAAATCTGAGCGATTTCCGATAGTATCCCACGCTTTGCATGCGAATTTTTGACCGTTAGATTTGACAGAACAATTTTGAATACATCTTGGTTTGTATTCCACGTTAATCCTAATACTTTATTTGAATGGTTTTCGTCTATTATTCCAAATAGCTCTGAATCATTACCTCCAATTACTATCTCTTTTACGTTTGAAAACCACCTGTGCAATTCGAAATCCGCTGAACCTAACAAACCGATCAATTCACGTTTCAATTCCAACAATTCGGAAATTTCACTAGTTCCTGCCAGAGTATCATTTATGTAACATTGTTTAAGAAGTGTGCTGATGCTATAGGAAACCTACATTTTTCATCGTCAGCTAATTTTTTTAGACATCGTGTTGCCAAGTATGGTGCCCTTTTAGTCCCATACGTAACAGTTTGCAATTCTAGACAACTCAGTTCTTCACGAGGTTCAAAACGCCATGCGATATTTTGCAACCTTTTTTGACTCTTTGAAATCTTGATCATTCGATACATTTTTCTGATATCGGTTGTGAAAACATAATTGAATATTCGAAGTCGAATTAAAATGTCAAATAACTCCGGTTGTACTGTGTATCCTTCAAGCATGATATCATTCAATGATTTACCAGAAGAAGTTTTCATTGAAGCATCGAAAACTACTCTCAATGGTGTACTTTTACTATACTTTTTCAATATTCCATGATGAGGAAAGAAATTTTTCTCAGCATAGGAATCATAATTATTTTCATTAAATTCAACTATTCTAGCGTGACCCAAACTAATATATTCGTTGATGAACGCCTTATATTTGGAATAATATTCCGGATCCCGACAAAATCTCCGTTCAAGTGCCAAAAATCGTCCCTTAGCTGAGCCAAGCGAATCACCGAGCAATTTTGCGTCATTTTTGTGTTGAAGGGGATATTTCAATTCGAATGTTTCGTCAGCTTATCTTTTAACTGAATCCGTAAATATTCTTTCACATAACTTATCTTCTTCAGATAAAATGCTATAAATAATCACGTCCTCTGATTCCCAAAAACGTGACGACAACTCATCCAAATCAAAATTACCAGAATCATATATACTGCAACAATTAATATAAGACACCCCCAAGGAAGAAATACAATTATTAGAATTATTTACTGGCCCAGCGATGACCCATCCTAAATGACTATTTTGCAGTGTCGGTAAGCCCTTGCCCAATCTTATCGTTTCGCCCAAGACAATATCATACTACAAATCAGCCCCTGTCAAGATATCCACTTCAGATGGACAATTAAATCTTTCATCGGCAAGTAGCACATCTTCCGGTCTTTTGATACTCGTTTTATCAATACTTACTTGCGGTGAACACGATGTGATACCTGGAAATATTCAGAACTGAACATGCCCCTGAATTCCAAATCAACTATTTCAGACGTTTCAGTAACATAATCCGATATACCACTTATCTCAATATCTCATATTTTTTCCCAGCGCCTAATTTGCTTGCAAATTCTTTTGTAATGAACGACATTCGAATTCCCGTGTCCAAAAGTAGTCTAGCGGTGAGTTCGTCTCTCTCCACTGCTACATTTACGATAGCTGTCCCTAACAATACTTGAAAAGCTTCAGCATATTGAGACTGGTCAATTTTGACATGACAGGAAGATTGGCATGTAGGTCGAATAGTTGTCTCCAGGTTATTATTATTTATTCGCATTGGGCTAGAAGTAGAAAATTCATTAGTAGTTGCATCAAGATGGGATGGGTTACATTCAACCTTTTCTGATTTGTTTATCTTTCTTGGACACAGGAGGGAATGATGTTTTCTATTACAAATTCTACAACCGCCAGATTGGCAATTTACAACTCTGTGCTTGAGTCCTAAACAGTTATAACATAGTTTTTGTTTTCTAACAAATTCCCTCCTGTTTTCAAGAGTATCAAATTTAAATCTTCGAAAACTATAGAGTGAATGATTTGAACCAAAACAGTAAATGCAAGTCTGATTGCAACCCTTTTTATAAGCATCAACCTTGGTTTCAGAGGTAACTACGTTTACCAACCTTTGCTTGAAACGTGTATTCTGTGACATAACATTTTCTAATGCACGACATCTTTTCTCTAAAAAATCCATAAATCCACTGAATGTGGGAAGTGAAGAGTTCTCCCGTTCGAGCTCATATGCAGTTCTTGTTTGATTGTCTGATTTCCGAATAAGAACATAAACCAGAATAATGTCCCATTTGTCAACTGGTTACTTCAATGCTAGAAGAGTGTTAAAATTTTGCTTGATATTAGTAATGAAATCTCTTAGTTGCCTGAAATCACATTTCGTTACCTGCTGAACATCCATGATACCCGATAAATGCATATTGATAACAGTTCATTGATCATCATATCTTTTATGTAAAATATCAAGAGCCACCCTGTAATTATCGTTCGTTAATTGCAAGTCCTTTATTATACTTAAAGGCGCATATTTTGAACTAGATCTTAAATAAGAGAATTTTTGCACGTCACCCAACTCCGTATTATCGTCCACCAATGCCTTGAATAAGTCCTTAAAGGAATTCCATTCAAAAACCTTACCATCAAAGATAGGGATATTGATATTCGGTAACTTAATTTTGAGATTATAAACCTTACTTTCACTAAATGATATTTCCTGCCTTTGAAATTTACTAAGAATTCTCTTAACCTCTGATAAAATAGTCAAAAACCTTTCTTCAACATGTGTCCTTACATCTTCCTCACTTTCATCATATGTTTCAAGTTCCTCCTGAATAGTACTATATTTTTCATAAGCCTGAAGTAAAAGACTTTCACGAGTTACAAATTCTTTTACATCTACTTCATATTTATCCTTATTTAACAAAACAAAATTCTCGATTCTTGTGATCGTACCCTTTGTTGCGGCACGTTTCCTTTTCAAGTTTTCAACTATTTGTTTTGATTCATCAGTAATACTGAACTATAACTATTAGAGTGTTGAATAAAACCAAAATTCAATGTAATAAGTAATGAGAACAGAACTTGAAATTCCAACTAAAAGAAGCTCTAACCTGGATCTGTGAAATTTGTCTTGACCATTCATCTAACCTTGACTTAAATATGCGACTGTGCCTGAATGTCCTACGATGATTGATTTTCCTGCTTGCCTTTTCCTTGATTACCATTCTCCGTGATGTGTATTTTCTGCGAATTTTGATGTCCCCCGATGATTGAAATTCTTCCTGCTGCCTGCCTGTACCTTGATAACAATTTTCTGTAATATGTGTTCTCTGCGAATGTTTGTTTTGTATTCCTGAATTTAGATGGTCTAGCCGTCGTTTGAATTATATTCACGTTGTGTTTCCTCCTCCTCTATTGTGTTTGATATCTAATAAATTGTTAACTGCGAACGCCGCAAAGATGTATATTCTTGCTTCTTCAAAGCGTCGCCATGTTATATTGCCGATATCCTACACGAAACACTGAATATTCCCGGCCGATGCACCAAATTAAGTAGTGGAAAAGTGTTCGTTTTTCACCTTTGTTCCTTGAGTTGTCTGGCTGGTAGGATATTAAAACACCTGGATTGTTTCTTCTCTTTATTTTTTCTCTAGAAAACAATAATACTTCTTTCGTGATACTCTCTTAAAATCGCCATATATTTCCATCATCAATTTTCCGGTAAGGACTGCGCGCACACAACTTTCCACACGATTTCATATATACTGCCATTCAAAATATCTTCTTCACATAGGAACTTCTGTCACCTGAACAGGGGACTTATACCCTTAACCCCAACAGTTTTTTTTTTCGGAATAATATTGCATGTGATATATCGCATAAAAGGTCATTCGATGACCAATTCAGTTATGTGAACGAAAATGAAAGTTAATTATTAATTATTATTATTAATTCAATAAAAATTACAAATTCATGGGTTCGAGAATTTTCCTATTTTCATTTCCATTTCTATTTTCGAAGTTTGAGAAATGCATGCAGTTTCAAAGTTGGGGGTTTATACCCTCAAACCTCAACAGTTTTTTTTTAATATTGCATGTGATATATCGCATCAAAAGTCATTCGACGACCAATTCAGTTATGTGAACGAAAATGAAAGTTAAGTATTAATTCAATTTAAATTATAAATCCATGGGTTCGACAATTTCCCCTAGTAATAAGATAAGTGTTTCTGAGGCAAAAATTCATGTTGGGAATTGTACTGCAGTTTGGTTTTAGAGAATCTTGTTGAGGGCATTCTGAATAGGAAAAATTTTTAACATCATGTGGTCTATACGTATATAGGGTACTCGTTTTCCTGAAGGTACTTCCAACAATATTTAAACTTTTAACACTAGGCGCACAGATACATATACTTGTACTCACGTCACTCTTTTACCTTGGTAGAAAAGTCGCGCTTGTACATGTTACTAAGGCTATTTGATGCTCTTCACCAATGGTTTAGGAGGACATCCAACTTGGAAGTTTTCAAAATTACTTTGTATAATGCAATTGTTTTCAGTGCTTTTGATTTTTATAAAAGTGAATTGGTTTGAGTTATGTATTCTGTTTTTACGAAAACAACCTTATTGTATTTCAAAAAGCTTTTGATTGAATAAATATATTATTATTGTAATAATCATTCTTAATTGATTAAAGAATAATGGTCTGATTGCAGTACCCACATATTTCCAGTTGAAAAAATAAAGTAGTGAACTGAGAAATATCAAATTTATAAAAGCACAGGATGAATTGGTTTTGAAATTAAAAACTGACGGGTGCGAGGATATTCCTTGATAATTTTTCGTACAATCATTATTGACGAGTAATGTTACTTTTTTGGCACGCTGTTTAAGTTTTATTTAGGATATTAATGGTATTGGGTTACTTAACTTAGAAAATAATAAACCCCTATGTAAAGTTAGCAGCGTTTTTGTTCTTATATCTCCGAAAGTGAATATCAGATAGAATTGAAATTTGGAACATTGTTGTTGAATTCTTCCGCCTCTAAGGTTTGTGGAAAATTCCATTGAAATCTGATAAATATTTCTAGAAAAAAAAAACTTTTCATCAGAAATTTGAAAAATTTTCGAATAATTATTTTTTTTTAATTTTCTCGAAACTGAATCCAAATAAATTTTGTTCTGAGTTGCGCGTTGATATTCCAAAACTGTCTACAAAGTTTCAATTTGATCGAGTCCATACTTTATGAGATTTCAAGGAATTAACCCCAAAATTTCAAATAAACCTAACTCCGAAACGATCCTAGTGATTTCACCCATTAACGAACTTAGTCGAGATATTCGGACTCCAAACCTAATCCGACAATTTCATGTCACTTAGGGCCAATTGCACCGTATTACAAAACCATAGATTAGGTCCATAAGCAAGGTTTTGGTACAAAATTATCTTGCACCGTCACGTAATCCTCGTTAAAAGGCCTTAACAGACTGTTATATTTAAGCCTACGAATTTGGGGGTTTAAAAGAAGGATTAATGGTAAGCTTCGGAATCTAACCCTACTTTCGAGCGATTTCGTACAAGTTTGACATTTTTCTGGACGTAACCTCCAGTTTGTTTACGTTTTTTTTTGTTTACATTGGACATTGATGGAGAACTCCTACGAGTTGATAATCAAATTTTGATTAAAAGTGGTTGATTTTCAGATGATATTTATGAAAAATGATATAGGGAGAAACTGGCATCAGTAGGCATTGATTCGTATGTTTTAAAGCATGAAGAATTAACACCAGTATTTCCATTGAGTTCGTAAACTTAATGGTATTTCTATAAGCCTTCAACTATTTGAAATGAAAAAGTTACAATGATATGCTCATTTATTTCCAAGAGCGAAGAGCCGAATGAAATCGAAGACATATTTGGAATGAGAAAACATGGTTTCATGAAGATTCTTCAGTACTATTTCATTCAGTGATATATTACATCGAAAGCTATCATGTACTACTTCATTATTGTGCAAGGGCTGTCTCTGTGCTATCATTATCCTCTATTATATATTAATTGGACTCAAAATATAACTACAAACGAAAATGTGAAAGAAATTGCATCCTCGTGTTAGACAATTTTCAAACGTACACCTTTGTCAATCCATCCATGATACTTCAATATTTATATAGAATACTTTTAAGTCTGCGGATCCACATCAGGGTTTTCATTATCTTCGACCAAAAATTAACTCAATTCATAATATACTTATAATAATTTAATAGAAAGTCTACTCTTAGGTTCCTTATCGGAAAGTTGTTTCGGATAAAACAATACTATTCATTTATTCATCTTACAAACGCCAGGACTGTAATTCCATGCAGAAACTTAAATCTTGAGATATTACAAAATATGAGTTTACTTGAGTATATGACTATAAATTTGAATAAGGTTTAAAGCCTGATGCAGAGGTAAGAGCACAGGTCTGTGGTAAGAGATCCCTATAATCTTAATGATAATAAACAAGTCAGGAATATTACATGCAATATTTTTATGGAAGCTATAAAGTCTGTCATATATATTTTTTCGTTGGGTTTTTAAATCGATGCATCTTGATTTTTCATAACTTATGGAAATATGGTGGTAGTAACCCATAATAATGGGTTTCATCTTTTGAATTAAAATATTTCTCCAATTACAATTAGGGTTAAAATAAACAACATGAAGCTAGTCACAAGTACCAATTCATGAGAAAGTAACCAGATTTGTAGATTAATTTTAATCTAGTTACATTCAGCCTCGGTGCAAGCCGAATATTTAAAGCAGAGTTTAATAAGTTTATCGTTGCTTAACTAACTGTAGCTTAAGATGAAAACGGTGCAATTGGCCCTTAGTATTTTCCTCCGAAAGTTAGAGCACATACGGATGGACGGGCTAACTGAGTTGAATTTGACCACGGATTCTTAATGGAGTTCAACCTAATCGTTTACGACCATTTTCGGCTCAAAATTCGAAAAGTGCAGACTGCTGGCGAAACGATAACGTGCTGTTCCTTAAAAAAAAGCACGTTAAAACCATGCTGTAACCGGCGATTTATTGCTCATCGCAATTTTTCCCATGTTTGCGGCAGTCTGGGAAATTCAATTGTATGAAAAAGGGGGAATGCGTGTAGTCGATGACAGTATAATTCTGTCGAAGAACGTAGAGTTTCCATCACTTGAAAATTTCTCGAAATTTTGGACATGTGATATCCCTACTTATCCAAAGTTATAAAAGAACCTGTCCAGACGAAACAGAAAAATTTTTGAAAGTATTCCGAGCTGTGTCTTCTGAACTCTGCGCTATTTAATTCTGAATCTGAATGTCCACATTTTCTGGCTTCCATTTTATCGAGAAGTTTCCTTAGGTTCTTTGCATTTAAAGAGAAAAATAATTTAAGTTTTAACCGCATATATTGAGTGAAAGTGGTGTTTTACCTGATAAGAACCCTTTGGGCCTTATTCGGCTTCCAGTTTTATTTCTGTAAATTTTTCTGTATTCGATTACTCTACTCTTTTTGATACGAGTCTATCAGCGGGTTTCACAAAGCTCTGATTAACTTAATTGTTCTGATCAAGACAATTCTATGTTCAATTTCAGTTCATTTTTAGCAATACCACAGAATATCAACGCCTTGATCAGAGGATTAAGCTTTGTGAAACCCAGGGTAAGAATATTATTCGCTTTATAATTTGATATATTAGTAGATCGTGTTTTCGGCGACGTTGTGAGGGACATTCCTTACACTTTTTGTTTTATTGCCTTCTCGTAGGGGTTGAATTGAGGCGGTACTGTGCGTGAGTTGTCCTCGGATTATAAGGCTGTATCGGACGTTCTGGGCTGAGCTCGATCGAAAGATACAGGCTGTGATTAGAGCTCTAATTAACGAGACTCTCCTAAAGTATCCGGGAGACGGGTGAAATTTCTAGAGTGTTTCCGGGGACGTTGTGAGGGTTATAACACATACCCTTCGTTAACTGCCCTCTCATATGATTTGAATTGATGTGGTACTGTGCATAAGTTAGCCTCGCATTATCAGGTTGTATTGAACGTTCCATCGGAAGATACAGGGTGTTATTCGAGTTCGAATAAGCGAAACATTCCCGGAGGGTGCCAATTGATTTACGGAGTGCTTTTCCGTCAAGACCTTGTATGTTGTTCAGTAATACCCGACATTTAAGGGTGCTTTTTCGGCGCCTTTGATTCAATTACCCTTACTCAGAGGTTGAAGCAGGTCGATACTGCTCCCGAATGTCCTTGTTCATAGGGTTGGTTCGAACACCCTAGGCTGAGCTCGGGTGAACCATTCAGCCTAGTATTTATGGTTTGAACTGGTAATAAATACATACGAAACTGTCGACTCAGTTGGCCGTGACGTTTTCAATTTGAAATGGATGCGCCCTTCAGGCCGCACTCCTCAATAGTTTGAAATATTTGGATCAACCTGCCTTCTTGGAACACAGGTCAATACAACCGTAGCTAACGTCAGCCATGTCCGTTCGCTACTTTCCCTCTTGTATAAGCCTTTATTCTGCTCTAATTGTCCGTCATAAATCTACCTACACATACCTTCATTCTTCATCACTATTATTCCCTTCTCTGCTCGCTCATCTCATCTCTTGATACCGTTTGCCGTTCTGCTTATTTCAAATTATTGATTCGTTAACATTTGACTCTGTAATATTTCATTGCTCTAATCGTCTCTTTTATAGTGTGAATAATTATTTTGATCATATCATAGTAAGTGTGGATACGTTGACAATTCATATCAGACAGCTATTTATGTATATAAAATTGTGGTCAACAGTGTCAGAGACACCATGGAAGTTTTGTAATATATTCGTACATTACAGTTTGAGTTTTATTACTGCGTGATATCTATCTTCTCCAGAAACAAAGAAATTATCACCAAACAATCGCTAACAACTTAGATTGCACAGATCCCTTCTCCAACTATGTAAAAGCTACTTTGGAAAACTGTGAAATGAATTCGAATAAAGCAAGGTATATGAACAGATTTTAATCGGTTTCAGATAGTATTTTCCACGATATTATTATTCCCTCCTTTCGAACTGAATTTCAATGCGATCTGATCTGCTCCTACGTGTTTGGTGTCTGGAATTATTGTCAGAATAGGATTCTGAACAGATATATCTGCCGAAGCATTGTGTGAATTATCGAACTTGATTGCCAAAATTGATCAGGCTCTACAAATGTTCAGTGTCTGAATGAAGAAACATTTTGTTCAAGAGCGACCATTAGGCTTACCCGAAATACAAATTCTTCAAAAGAAAGCGACTTAGTGACGCAATAGTTCTAGGGCAAGTTTTTACTTTAATAAGGAAGTTCGAGTTCGTGAATTGGTTGAAACCGCTACATAATGTCATAGATATACCGGTTTGAAATTTTATTCTCTAAACTTATTCGCCAATACAGATGTTTTCTAGTTGAAACTTGATTGGAAAATGACGGCAAAAAGGTTCATGCGAAATTTTCTTAGGAAGTGACTTTGAAGATGATCGTTTGGAATTCAACAGAAAATGTCGAACTCGTGAATTTGCCCAATAATTTCGTAGCAATTTTCATTCAAAATATCATCTTTCATTTCGAAAATACAGATGTTATCGACTTTGAAATAAGAAATTGGTTGAAAAATGATGGAGTGAAGGTTCTTGTAAGATTTCGTGGGAAACTGGCTAAGAATTCAAAGAAAAGCGTAAAAGCTTCTGGCTTAACTTAATTGCTTCTCTAGGGTTTACACGCGCTTGTTCTGGAAACAGCTCTCAATCATTTCATCACAATGTCTGTAATTTTCGAATTTCAAACTGAAATTGGTCTAAAACAACTACGTAACTGATGAAAAATCGGTGGTCAAGTTTGATTCCATCCGGCCGGCCAGCCGTCCACGTGTGCTCTTACATTCTAAAGGAAGGAGTCTTTTGAGGTTAGGTTTTGATCCTGAATATCTCGGTTCAGTTCATTTATGGGCCAAATCTGCCGAATGGTTTCGGTTTTATAGCCAAATGGGTTTTAATTCTTCAATGACTCAAAAAATATTTATCTGATAGAAATTACACCTGATTGGTATTCAACAGTATCAATGAGTAGAATTATCAATGGAGAAAAAAAAAATTTTTTTCCAAATTTTTCATACTTCATTTGAATTTCACTGAAATCTTCAAGTCACCATTTCATTACCGAGTATTTTATTTCAGGCCAATCAGATTTTGTGATTTTTCTGAAGGACAAGTCAATAGGAAAATTAGGAAATTCATTTCAGGAATTCATATTGTTAGGAACCCCATGCTACCGGATTCCGCCTATGAGACAGTTCATCACATAGCAACGACCCGCCCCTCCAAGAATTAGATTATGCAAACTATTCATTTTCATTCTTTTCTTTTGATGTGAATATGTAAGAGATAGTTAGTTCTTATCTGACCATTGTAACGCTTATTAGGGCTCACAAATTAAACACCTCCTTCCGTAGTGTATTCTTTTCATTTAGCTTCCAATAAAGTTGTGATTAAGAAACCTAGAAAGATAAACTCTTTTTAAAAACGGACTTTCGGAGACGTGTTACATAATTGGCGCTGCGAACAGGATATCGCAACGGGGTTTTAGTTCGAAAAAAAAAACGAAATTAGCTTCCATTGTGAATACGAACTGTGACCGGATCGTGTTCGAGGAACTCCCGTTGAGTTTTAACTCTTAGTGCGATATCAAACCAAACCATCAACATCCAAGCCAGAAGGAAGACAATTCCAGAAGCAACCACTTCGATTCAGAAGGAAGACCTGCACACTTTAGGATGAATATCTTGGTGTTGTAAGTCCATCAGTCCATTCCTCAAACCCATCAATTAAAATTCAAATGACAGATATCAGTGAATCTCAATACGAATTGGAGATAGTTGCTGAAAATCAAAAAACATTAGAATCAATCGAATTTATTGACAATAATCAATTAATTAGAAAAAGTAGATTTCAACCCTATCCAAGAAGAAATTTGATACACCCAGAAATGAATAACCAAACTTCTTCTAACCCAACCATTCTAGAAAATATGTCGAGACAAGACATTCAAGTTCTTTTAAATTCTATGCCGGAGTATTCTCCTGGTGACAATTTGTCAATTTTCATAAATGAAATAGATTATCTAGTTAGTCATCTTCAAGGAAGATTAAGCCCAGACTTAACCTATGCCTTGAATTTCGCTATCAGATCAAAAATTAAAGGTGAAGCTAGGGATTTCATTGCTTTTCAAAGCGCCCTAGATTGGATTTCTATTAGAGGTGCATTATTACAGAGATATGGTGATCAACGAAACGAGGATTTATTAGTATCATCACTTTCTCAATGCGTTCAGAGAAAAAATGAAAGTTACCTAGATTTTTATAGTAGAATATCGAAAAATTTGAACGATGTTCTACAACATTTGACTTTAAAAATTCAAGATAAAAATTATTTACAGTATAAAAAACATGACATGGATAAATTGGCTTTGAAAACATTTCAAATTGGACTTTTAGAACCCTATAGGACATACATTAGCAATTTTGAATTAAACTCCTTAGAAGAATGTATTAATAAATGCCAATATTATGATAACCGCAAACAAGAATGGGAATACTGTGAATTCCTGAGAAAATCACAAGATGCGAATAAAAAAACAATTTTCCTCCCTCCTCACAACAACCAATATAGAAATAATCATGAGTATCGAAAACCGATTATTCAAAATCAACAGCAGGCAACAAATCCAACTCAAGGTTTTCCTTATCCTATAAATAAACCAATTTCAAAAAATCAAAATTTCCCAACCAACCGACAAGTTTTTGGAACCAAACCAGGTTCAAATTTGATTAAAAATCAACCGAAACCTACTCCAATGTCAATTTCGACACGAAATACATTCAGACAACCCTGCATACCTATGTCTGTTTCTACGAGACAATTTTCACAAAATCAACCACAACCAAATTTCATGTCACAGGAACTCTTTAACGTACAATCCGAGAATGAAAATCTTTATGATCTAGAACCTGAAACTTGCGAATATGACGAAATCGCTGATTTTCCAGAAAATTCGGAAAATTATAATGAAGAAGATGAGAATTTTCAGACAGTAGCCTCGAAATTCGCAAAAACATAGACTTTAATTGCGTTAAAATCAAATCAAAATTGCCTTATATTTACCTTCCAAATATTGATTTAAGAATTCTTATCGACTCAGGTGCTACAAATTCTGTAATAAATCGAAAACCCGCATTTGAAAAATTTTCCCAATTTTTATTTAAAGAAGAGTTTAGCGTATCAGGCTTAGGAAATACAATACAGGCGAAAGATAATCTCAATTTCCCAATTTTATACGAACTAGGAATTTTTGAGAATATTCATTTACATGTAGTAGATTGGCACAAGAATTTCGATGCTTTATTAGGAACATCTGATCTACAAAAAAAAATTAGGTGCCAAAATTGATTACAAAACTCATACATTAGAAATCAATGATTTGAAAATACCTTTTACCCTTGAATATTCTTCTACTAAAATCCAACCACGCAAATTTACCGCGAAAAATTTCGTGAAAGTACCTGTCACTATAGAAAACGGTGATGTTTTATTACCCAAACTAAATTTTCAACAATTTTCGACTCCCGAATGCATTGCTCACGCAAAAAATGGATTTTGTTACGTACCGATTGCTTAACCAATCAAAAATGAAGTACAAATTAATTCTTCCGAAAGAATACAGGTAAAATCTATTTTAGAAACTGAAATATCTAACCCTCCGCTAGAAACTCAGAATTTTAAACTCGCGAAAAATATCCGAACCGCCCACATGAATTCTGAAGAAAAACGAGAAATTTTAAAACTTTGTAGCAAATTCAAAAATATCTTTTATAATGAAAACTGCGATCTCTCATTTAGTAATGCAGTCAAACACAAAATTAGAACCAAAGACGAGGAACCCGTTTATGTAAAATCTTTCAGACACCCCCATCACATGAGAAAAATTATCCAAAAACAGATTCAAAAACTGCTCGATGACAAAATCATACGTCCATCAATTTCACCCTACAGTGCCCCTGTTTGGATTGTAGACAAGAAAAAAGATGCGTCCGGAGAAAAGAAATATCGAATGGTCATAGATTACCGCCGCCTCAATGAAAAAACTGTTGAAGATAAATATCCCCTCCCACGAATTGAAGAAATTTTGGACAACCTTGGAAAAAGTTGCTATTTCTCAACAATTGACATGGCGAAAACATTCCATCAAATAGAAATGGATCCGGAATCTATCGAGAAAACTGCTTTTACAGTGAACAACGGTCATTATGAATACCTTCGTATGCCCTACGGATTGAAAAACGGCCCAAGCACATTTCAACGTGTTATGGACGATGTATTAAAAAAATATCTTCACATATTCTGTTTCGTTTACATGGACGACATCGTCATTTTTTCTAAATCTTTACAAGAACACATTTACCATTTGAAATTAATATTTCAGAAAATCAAAGAATTCAATCTCAAAATCGAACTCGATAAATGTGAATTTTTAAGTAAAAACGTAGAATTTTTAGGACATGTCATAACCCCCGAAGGAGTATCTCCTAATCCTTCAAAATTAAAAACCATAGACAATTACCCCATTCCACGTACTGTGAAGGAAATAAAATCATTTTTAGGTTTGGTAGGTTATTACCGCCGATTCATACAAAAGGCGCAAAAATAAAACCTGACGATCCTGAATATTTACATGCATTTCAATTATGTAAAGAGTTATTAACAAATGCCCCAATTTTGGTTTACCCAGATTTTGAAAAACCTTTCAAATTAACTACCGACGCTTCAAATATAGCCATTGGAAGTGTTCTTTCACAATCAAATCGTCCTGTAGCTTACTATTCAAGAACTTTAAATTCAGCCGAGAAAAATTATTCCACAATTGAAAAGGAATTACTGGCAATCCTAGATTCCACCAAACATTTCAGACCATACCTTTTTGGACAAAAATTCACCATTGAAACCGATCATAATCCCCTTGTATGGCTCTATAAAATTAAAGAACCCAATTCTCGATTAATACGTTGGAAGTTGAAATTGGAAGAATTCGATTTTAACATAATTTATACCAAAGGTAAAGAAAACAAAGTGGCTGACGCACTTTCTCGTGTTGAAATTAATAATCGTGAAAAAGACGATAATTCATTACTGACAGACAACGACCTTAATGTCGATTTAGCTTCAATTTTACCAAACACTGATGAAATACCAGTATTAGAAGATGACGAAGTAGAAAAAATTTTAAATTCAGAAAACAATCAAAATCTGATTAACCAACCTGAAAATCAAAACCAAGACAATAACTCCGATGCTACCATTCATTCCACCCAAGAAGATAACGGAAAAGTTATACCAATCACCGAATCATCTGTGAACATTTACCCAAACAGAATTATTTTGGACATAGGGGAGCCATATAACTTGAAATATACGAAACCTTTCGGGAAAAATACTTACAATGTATCAATAAGACAAAATCGAATGGAAACAGACTTTTCCATCCTTTTTAAAGAAATCTTCAGACCGAATGAAACCTATGGAATTTACTTTAGAGATAATAAGTTACGACTACCATTCATTCGATTCTGTAAAGAGTCATTTAATTATTCAGTGAAACTTTTTATCAGTAAAACTTAATTATTGGATGTCAATTGTGACGAAAATCAAAAAGAGATTGTTTCCGAATATCATGATAAAAATCATAACGGTATCTCAGAAACCTACAATCACCTATCAAAAAAGTACTACTGGCCTAAAATGAAACAACTAATTACCCAAATTATTAATCAATGTGAATTATGCCTTCAATCTAAATACGAAAGGCATCCTTATAAATTAAAATTTTCCGGTCCCCTTCTAGCGAAGAGACCTTTTGAAGTTATTCACATGGATACCTTTTCTTTTCAAAATTCTAAGTTTTTAACAATTATTGATTTATTCTCTAAATACGCCCAATCGTACCTTGTGATAGATGGTACTGGTCTTACTATTTTGAATAAATTACGACATTTTTTTGCTCATCATAACATCCCTCAGAAAATTGTGTGTGACGAAGGGAAAGAATTCCATAATAAAACATTCATCGAATTTTGCAAACTTAACAAAATAAATTTACATTTCACCACTGTGAATAACCCAAGCTCTAACTCTCCAATAGAGAGATATCATTCAACTATTCTAGAAAAACTCAGAATTCTTAAATTGAAGAATCCAAATGAGAACCCTTCCAACCTCATGATCACAGCTACTTTAATTTATAATCAATCGATACATTCTGCCACTGGTTATTCGCCTTTTAATTTACTGTACGGACCCTACGATAAACCACCAGAATTCGATTTAACCATGACTGTGTATGAACAAAACAATGAAAAGAGAAAACAAGAAATTTTGCCATTTTTCGACAATATCTACGAACGAAATCGAGAAAAAGAACAGAAAAATTTATATATATTGAATGAGAATCGAAATGACCCTCCAAATTTAGACCAAAAAGAAGTTTATGTTGAGAGGGACAGACCTAGAAAAACCGACCCTCCCTTTGAAAAAATTACTGTCGAACATCAACAACAAAACAAAATCAGTGGTTTAACTCAGAAATCTCGAGAAACCACAGCTCATATTGGAAAAGTAAAGAAATTAAGAAAAAATATTCTCTCTTTTCAGGATACCAATATCCCTCCTGATATTGACCCGAACCTACCAGGCCCTTCAGGTCTACAAAATAATAACTAACGGATACTTTGAAGAGCCCCTAAGTGAAGCAAGAATACTTGATCACTATCATAACTTCCTTTTCACAATTAACTTAACTAATTTGATGAATAGTTACGATCAATTGAAACTTAATTTTAAAGAACTTCATGAAAAATATTCCTACGATGAATTTCATCATAAAATCTGCCTTCAGTTGAATGCAACTCATGTCCAGATAGAGCAAATACTTCAAAAATTTGAAAACAATAACAAGGTTAAGAGAGGTTTGGCTAATTTCATTGGAAAAGGCATCAAATTTATTACTGGAAACTTAGATGACGATGACCTAAAAATCATAAATGAAAATCTTGAAGAACTACATCAAATTAGAAATAACGAAATAGAAAGAGTAGATAAATTAACTTCTTTTGCTAATCATTTGACTTAGAGGTACTCAGATGATGTAGCTTTGTTAAATCAAAATATTCAAAAAACAAAATCACTGGTTGAAGAAATTAAATCTAAAGAATCTTTTGCAATCCTTGTACGGAATGAAATATTCAAATCAGACATTTTACTCAATCATTTACTTATGATTGAAAGAACAATTAGTTTTTCAATCAAAGAAATACCAAATTTAGAACTCATCAAAGTCAATGAACTTCAATCGATTGAGAAATATCTTCAACAAATTTATAAACCACAGGAATTATCACCAATCAATCAGGTTCATCCTTACAAAATGTTAGAATTTTCAAAGATATCTGTCGTAGGAACGAATAAAATGATAAGTTTCCTCCTTAAAATTCCCATACTTAAAGAATTCATAGCTAATTACTCCCGAGTGTACCCTATACCTAACCACCAAGATATAGCTATTATTCCGCCAAAGAAGTACTCGATAACAATCAATAATCAAGAATATTGGACCAATGAAGCCTGTCGTACCCTAGATAGTTCCATTGTACTGTGCCTCCAGCCACCTGCCAAGGAAAATTGCACTTTATCAACACCAGAATATTGCCGAACAATTCTAATCGACAATGATTTCAAAATTATCCATGTTTCAAAGAATAAACAGTTACTGACTCTGTTCAAGAAATCTCAGATGGTACTAGAAGACTGCCATGGTATCATAATGAAGAAGCCTATCCAAGGAACAAATTTACTTGATTCTCCCTGCAAAATTATCATTGAGAATTCAATTTTTGACGATTCCATTCCAATTTTCGAAATAAAAATCCAAAATATTTCAAAATTTTCTTTCAACTCAAGACAGAAAATTGAGCTTCAGTTAAGGCACCTGAAAGAGCCAGACTCGATCCTACAAGAAGCTGAGAAACTTTTGGACCAACCCATGTACCTACATCCAATATCTCAGTTAACACACTATACCATAACTGGAATTTTGCTCTGTTGCATAATTACTGGAATTTTCATCGTAACGATTAACAGAGCAAGGATAAGAGACCTTTTGTACAAACCAAGGAGAATTATCCACATCGATCTCAAGGACCCAGGTGAATCCGCTGACAACGAGGACGTTGCCGTCTAAAGGGGGAAAGTGTTAGGAACCCCATGCTACCGGATTCCGCCTATGAGACAGTTCATCCCATAGCAACGACCCGCTCTTCCAAGAATTAGATTATGCAAACTATTCATTTTCATTCTTTTCTTTTGATGTGAATATGTAAGAGATAGTTAGTTCTTATCTGACCATTGTAACGCTTATTAGGGCTCACAAATTAAACACCTCCTTCCGTAGTGTATTCTTTTCATTTAGCTTCCAATAAAGTTGTGATTAAGAAACCTAGAAAGATAAACTATTTTTAAAAACGGACTTTCGGAGACGTGTTACATAATTATATATTTCAGAAACCATTTCTCCGATTCCATATAAGTAAGACTCTATTTGAATCAAATCAGATAATATGTAATCTCTGCATTATCCTAAAAATGAATCTAGAGTTAGATACTACCGTCTTCAGTTGAACATTTTTACTACAGACTGGCGCAGACCTTGAGGGTACTACTTAACAACAGTGTTCAAAATTTCAGCTTCATCGGATGTTCGACTCGGGAGATTTCGAAAGAAAATAAGTCTGATTTCATGCTGATTTTTTGAGAATCATTGATAGTTTCGAAATAACTTGAAAAATATTGGTCCGATCATGGCAAAACTTGAACCTTGATGCGCAAATTAGTGCAAAACTCCTCGATCATTTCATTGGAACAATTCAAAATCAAGAGATTCAGCTCATAAATATCTTGTATCTTCTGATCATATTATGGTTCTGGGCAACAACGTGATATCTGTTCATCAAAATGTCTGTAGTAATCGTATTTCGAACCGAAATCGGTTTCAAATGATTAGGTTAGACCTAGAGACTTGAAATTTTTAGTTTAACTTCGTAGCCTGAAATGGGCGAAATTGGCTGAAAGGTTTCGGGCTTATTACAATCTGAAATTCGGAGGGTTGTTCCAAAATTTATTGATGCGGTCAGCTTCGTAATGAGTTGAAGAAAACCAACGCGCAACCTTGTTCACAAGTTCGAAATGATGTTTTTTCATAAAACATATTGAGCACGAAGGTAAATTCCTTCGAAGGTGCCGGTGGTATCGCACCTGGTCCGCACACGTGAAAATTCACTCACTTTGGTATAATGGACAGGAAATGATCGTTGGTCGCTGGGGTTAGTTGAATCAACGCTGAACTTCTTCGTTAACAGATTATATTTTGTAGCACATAACGGAGACTATATATAATATAGTTACACAAAAAAACTGGTGGAAACTAGGGTTGGCGAATTGCTTCTCAACTTTGTATTAACTCACTTGCTTCTGGCTCGAAACACACAATGCACTTTATCTTGGAAACAAACTCTGAAATTATTTCAAGGGTCGTTGATAATATTCGGAAAGAATCTTTTCCTTGCAAGAGAAGGAAACGGAATGCGACTCACTTGCTGTGAAGCTATCGAAGAAAAGGGATTGGACATTGGATATCTTGAGCAAGTATCTAGTTGCAGGCACATCGGAAAGGAATTCTCAGAATTGGGGATGGGGCTTACCTATGTTGGCCCAGGAGAGAAAGGAAGGTACCGAGTTCAGGGACGGCTCAAGGATAATTTTGTAGAGACTGATTGACAAAACAACGATCGAAAGCTTGTTGAAGACTGTGATTCCAACATCTTCCATTACGATAAGTGTTATTGTTTTGGTCAGTGTAGGTGATTTTCAAGCTTTGAGCCAAAAATGGTCTTTATCGAAGAAAAATAATCGATTTTTTTCCTTAAAGTATTTATCAGAATTAAATGAAAATTGGCACAGACCCTGAAGTCAAAATAAAACAATAGTTTTCCCAATTTCAGTTTCAGTGAATATTTATTCATCTGCAAAAGTGTTGGAACAAAATATGTGGAATTTCTTGGTTACTTGAAATTTTGAGATGATTTCTTCACTTTCTCGAAAAAGAGGGAGGGTGTCAAAATTAAACTTCTGTAAAAGTAATAGCTAACACATAACTTTCCAGATTCCTGTAAAAAAATTTCGAAAACTATTCATGACCTTACTACGGAGTTTGGCACAGACCTTGAGGTCACTATTCAACAACAAACAGTACTAATATCAAATTTCGGAATTTGATCGGATATTGAGAGATATAAGGGAAAAATATGTTCAATGTCGTGCTGATTTCATCGATATCATTGTTAATTACTTTCGAAATAACTCAAAAATACCTAAATTGCCGATCATCAATTGCAAAGGCATGTATATCTGCGGGATCACAGAATGGACTTGAAGACTTTGACCTTCGTAATAAAACTCAAAAAATGCTCTAGAATATTTGAGTCTCTCAGCAGGTCCTGTCGGTACTTTTGTTTTGTTTTCACGATCAGCGGTTAGGCCACACGTATGTCAGCCGAATTCGTGAAATTGAACAAGCGCGTAAAAGCTGCTGACTTCACATTAGTGCTTTTCTAGGTTTTTTCAGACATGTTGAGTTTGAAGAAATATTAATTTTGAATAGTTGATTCGGCAAAAAATCAACCCAAAAAACGAGATTTATTGCGACAGGAGTACGCAGAGGTATTCACCAGATTTCGAAGAAATTCTGTAGTATACAAAATTTCAGTTGAGTAAGATTATATCTGGCCATATTATGAGAAAATGTGTAAAATTTCGTGGATATATTCTCTGTTAAAATGTTTCCGGATTTGTTTTTTGAAAATATTGGAAAATAAAATTGTCCAATTCCTTGTTTTTGTTTTAGGTATTTTTGCTCTTTTCTGAAGAGCTCAAAAATTTTCATCTTATCATGATGAAACACTTGATATTAGAATTATAAACAGAAATCTTTATGGCAAAATGGTCCATATATGGAGCAGGTATAGATTTTCGTTGAACTACTGAAACAAGAGTATTATTTCAGATTGATAATGATCTATCCATTATGAAAAGAAATACCTGAAACTTTTATTCACTCTTTTAATCACGGAACCTCTGAAATTGGAGGGGTGATAAATATTACTTCTTCAATAAACATTTTTGGGCTTCCTCTATTCAATGTTCCATTTGCTCTTCTGAATGAGATTTTCGCTTTTGATACTGTAACGTTTTCTTCGTTTATCAAAACGCTCAGAATAATTAAACTATTTATTTTTACTTATTTACACACTACTGTTCCAATAACTAAACAACTACTTCTATCAAAGTCTGTTTACAATTTATTTCCACACTAATTCATTTTCACTGAACTCTTTCCGCTACGAATCACTCTGCTGAATTAGTCCATGTGCTGTTCCGCGCCGCCCTCTTATCAATCGTGGAACTTCTAGCTATAGACGTCTGGAGCTTTCTGGAATGTACTAGCACAGACAGGGCCGTACTCGTCACACTGCCCTCTCCTTAAGCCTGTTCTGTCCCAGAACAGATTCCATGAATTCCTCAGAGGACCGTGGTGAAATCTGCAATCGTTACTATTTCTACAGTAGACCCTCTGATGGAAGTAGCAGTCTACGGTTTTGCTGGGCTTTCCGTTTTGCTTTGGGTTGAAATTGCATACCAAAATCTCTATACATGTCTTCTGAAACACTACTTCCAGCATACTTCGCACAACCCGCCAATTCAGTTCATCCAGTCCACAACCTAGTTTGGGAACGACTAATTTCCCAATCCCAAAGCATTGAAGGTCTTCTCTTAAGCCATGCAGTGCTGTCGATAAATTCTGGTAGGTGGGCTTCTGATATGAGTACTTTTTGGTAACTACGTAATAAATATATCGACCCTCTGACTCCGGTCTCAGGCATTTTCCTATTCTGGGCTGCTTTCTCATCAGTGCCTCTTGACGTCCAAATGTATTTCCGAATACTCTTGCTATTCCCCTACTCATCCTTAGATCCGCTGCTACACAATGAGCAAGAGAGTATTCCTCGGATACTGTAAACAGGTCTTGATGAACTTTCTGTGTAACGCCAAACCGTGCAACTCGTGTTATCCCATAGCAGTTCATGAATTCCTGAAAATCGTCATTTTCCTTCGCCGGAACCTCAATGAGACGTACTTCTTCTTCGTCATCCAGTGTTGACGCGTACGGAGCCAGTCGGTTGAAATGGACGACCTTCGGTTTTCCTCTGGGAAGCTTGCGTATCCGGTAGACTTCATCATTTATCCAGTTCATAACTTCATACGGTCCTTCCCACTGTCTCTGCAGCTTCGGGGAGAATCCTCTTCTTCTTTACGGGTTATACAACTACACCAGATCTCCTGCGGTGAACCCTCCTTCAATGGCCTTGATGTCATAGCACATTTTCATCCGATCACTTGCTTGCTGCATTTGATTGCGCACCTTGTCATGAATGTAATCTACCTTACTCCTCAATTTACTGACGTAGTCCTCCCCGGCTACATCTTCTCCAGGATTACAACCGAATTCTAGGTCACAAGGTAGTCTTATTTCTTGGCCGAACATTATATTGGCAGTAGTTTTCTTGGTAGACTCTTGAAACGAAGATCTACATGCCATGGTGAATAGATGCAAATATTCGTCCCAGTCCCGCTGGTGATCGGAGACTACCTTGGCAAGATGTTTTCCCATGGTCCTATTCATTCGTTCTACCATGCCATCTGATTGGGGATGTAGAGCTGTTGTCCTCGTTTTATTAATCCCTAATTTTCTACAAACTTCTTGGAATAACGTCGACTCGAAATTTCGGCATTGAACGCAATGCAGCTCTAGAGGTATTCCAAATCTGCAGGAGAATTCTTTGACCAATTTATCAGCAACCGTACCTGCCTCTTGATTAGGAATACCGTACTCTTCCACCCATTTGGTAAAACAGTCCATGGCTACTAATATTTACTTGTTTCCGTGATCTGTTTCGGGAAAGGGGGCCGCGATGTGGATAGCAACTCGTTCCATAGGAGAGTTGACGTTATATTGCTTCCATGAAGCTTTCCCTTTGCCATAAGGACCGTTAGCTGCAGCACAAGCTTTACATGTTCAACACCAGTCTTTAACGTCTTTCTTACAGTTAATCCAATAAAAACGCTGCCTGACTTTCTCCAGCGTCTTAGTAATCCCGAAATGTCCACCTAAAGTTCCATTATGTAGTCTGGTAAAAACGTCTGTTACTCGACTCTTCGGCACAATCAACTGGAACCTGTGTTCAGATCCATCGTCATTCTCCCAACAACGTTTCAGAAGACCTCTATTGATCTTCAACGTTTCCTATTGCGCCCAGTACGACTTTACATTTTGACTTATTCTGGATACTTCTTCCCAAGTAGGTCGTCTACCACTCTTCTTCCAACTCAGGATTACTTTCAAGTCGGAATCTTCTTCTTGTGCTCGTTGGATTTTTTGGGGTAGCCAGTCATCTTCAATTACTGTGGTCCGTCTCAAATCGGCTTTGTCTTCCACGCAAGAGCAATGACTGCAATTCTCGGGGCAAGGCCTTCTTGATAACGCAACAGCATTCCGATGGGTAGCTCCTGTTCTATGTTTGGTATCGACGTCATATTTTTGCAGTCTTTCGATCCATCTGGCCACTTGTCCTTCCGGTTTTTTAAAGTTCAGAAGCCATTTCAGAGCAACAGGGTCCGTTCTCAACAGAAATTTCCTTCCGTACAAATATTTGTAGGAGTGTTCTACGGACTTGATGACTGCTAAAAGTTCTCTTCTGGTCACGCAGTAATTTCGTTCTGGTTTTGACAAGACTTTGCTGAAATACCCTATGGCTCTTTCTTGTCCATCCTGTACTTGTGATAGAACACATCCGATGGCCGAATTACTAGCATCCGTGTCGAGCACAAACTTTCCTCCAGCTCTTGCGTAGCTTCAAATTTGAGCTGTGACCCGAGCCTCCTTCAACTGTGCGAAAGCTTCAGCGCAATAATAGGACCATATGTACTCCTGTCCAGCCTCTGTTAATTTTGTGAGAGGTTTGGCAACGTTGGCGAATTCAGATACGAATCTTCTGTAATAGATGCATAAGCCTCAGAAACTTCGCAATTCACTCTGGACTCTCGGTTTAGGCCATTCCTGTACTGCTTTAATCTTATCCGGATCAACTTTCACGCCCCCTCGAGAAACTACGTGTCCCAAATATTTCACCTCTGTTTGAGATAAATTGCATTTCTTCGGTTTCAGCTTTAGGTTAGCTTCACGAAATCGCTGAAAAACCTCGGACAGTTGGTGTAGGTTGTCCTGAAATAATTTTTCCACTATTATTACATCATCTAAGTACACCAGGCAAGTCTTCCAGGAGTGTCCTTTCAATATAGATTCCATTAAACGCTCAAATGTGGCCGGAGCGTTGCATAAACCAAAGGGCATCACTTTAAATTGCCACACACCAGTTCCAATACTTAAGGCAGTTTTCTCTTTGTCTCTTGGATCTAAGCCAACCTGCCAATACCCACTCTTCAAATCCAAGGTGGAAAACCAACGTGATCCCGAGAGTGTATCCAGTGTATCATCGATTCTGGGTAAGGGATAGCTGTCTTTCTTCGTTACTTGATTGAGCTGCCTATAATCTACAAAGAACCTGGTGGACTCGTCCTTTTTTTTCACTAACACTACAGGCGACGTCCAGGGGCTATTGCATGGTTCAATAACACCCTCTCTCGCCATGTCCTCAATAATCCGTTCAGCCTCTTCTCTTTTTGCCAGAGGAAGACGTCTAGGGTGCTGTCGGATGGGTTGTGCATCACCAGTATTGATTTTGTGCTGCACAATATCGGTCTTCCCTGTTCTTTCGTCAGTGGCTAAAACGTCGGAGAATTTCTGAATCAGTTTTCTCACTTCGGCTAGTTCATAACAGTCCAGATCTTAACATTTCGAGGTGAGAAGGGTCACCAGCTCTTCAGTATTCTTCTGGGTCTGCCAGGCTCCTGCAGTATCTATCCCACCAGAAATATGGTACACTAGTACACCGTGTCCAATCAAGATGTTCTTCTTTAGGGTGACTGGAAACATGTTGACATTCAGTAATCGGACTTGAATACTGTCTGTTATTCTCACCAATGTCTTCCTGAGTTACATTCATTTAGCTAATATTGTATCGTCACAGGGCTCGATCACTTCGACGCAGTAATTCCTCGTAACATCATCACATCAACCAGTCACTATGCTTTCAGTTCGCCTGGCAACGTGATGTCTTTGGTCAATCGAATCCGATATATCTTGTCATCCACATCATTGAACGGGATCTCTTTATTTCCCAGTCGGAGAACATCACACTTTATGTCCAGTTGGCATCCAAGTTTCTTAACAAGGTCCAATCCCATGATAACTTCTTCTGTGATTTCAGCCACTAGAACTTCGTGCCTTGCTGTTGTATTTCCCAATTCAATAGTGGAGAGGACCGATCCATAAGTTGGTATTTCCTGTCCAGACGCAGTTCGAAGTTTGATCATAACTGGACGAATCTTAAATCCTTTAGCTATTTCTGGACGCACAATGGTTCTAGTCGATCCAGTGTCAACCAAAATTTTCACATTTCGATCATTTATTTTTCCGGGAACAACTATGCTTGATGAATCCGTAGACATGATTCTTCGGATTATAACTTCAGGGGAATCCTTATCACCGACCCGTTTTAGTTTTCCTGCTGTGGCTCTTTATCGATTTTGGGACAATTTCGCTTAATATGCCCACTTTTATTGCAGTACCAGCACACAGCGTCCTTTTTCTTATTTTGTAATAATCTGCTGACTTCTTCTCTGATGATTTCTTCAACAGGTCGGTCTATTTCTTGGAGTTGTTTCACACAAACGTGTCCTCTATGCAACGCTGCTTCGCTGCCTCGAATTCTAAAGCCTGAGCTAACGCATCATCCATGGTTTTAGGGCGCACAAGTCTCAAGGCTTGTTGTATTTCACTGTCCTTGATTCCATCTACAAAGGTTTGGATTGATAGCTGTTCAAGGAAGCTGTCTGGGGCAGTTGGATGAGCTAGCCTCACTAACCTAGCCACATCTGCTTCAAACTCCTGGAGATTTTCTCCTGTTTTCAGCACCCGGTTTTTGATTTTGGCATGATTAACTTTATTGTGGATGAGCATCACCATACCTTATCTGAAGTGTTGATGTAAGAACTTCATAACAGGCTTGTTGGCTGTCCCGAATCGTTTGCAGAATGTTGAGTGCCGTTTCTCGTAGAGCTATTATCCATGCTGTGGCTTTTTCGCTATCGTTCCAACTGTTTGCCAGCGCAGCAGCTTCAAATTGTTTTTGATATGTCGACCGTGGGACTTTTCCATCAAATGTCGGAGGCTTGATCTTCATATCTCCATATACTTCGTCGAATTTTCCGTCAACTTTTTCATGGACTTGGTCAAATTTTTCGTGAACTTCATCGAATTTTTCGTCCACCTCGTCCATTCCTTTCTTCATCTCATCCTTTATGGTTTCCAGTTTCTCATCCAATCTGCTTGCAAATTGACCTACCAATTCATTGCTATTCCGAGAATTTTCCTCCATTTTCCGTGAATTTTCTTCCATTTTCTCATTGATTTTCTGAGAATTTTCTTCCATTTTCCGTGAATTTTCTTCCATTTTCCGTGAATTTCCTTCTGCCTCATTTTCCATTTCATCCATTTTCTCATTGATCTCCGGAGAATTTTCTTCCGCCTTATTTTCCATTTTATCCATCTTCTCATTGAGTTTACTCAAGAATTCCATTATCACCTGCGTCTCCATTGCGTTCTGAAGTCTTGTAGTCACTGGCATAAATTCGAATCAATAGAATTTATTATTCAATTCGAGCGATTTTGAACCGTACACCTGACACCAATGTAACGTTTTCTTCGTTTATCAAAACGTTCAGAATTATTAAACTATTTATTTACACTTAATTACACACTACTGTTCCAATACCTAAACAACTATTTTTATCAAATTCTGTTCACAATTTATGACATATTCTTTGTAGGCGTAATAGACTTTCGGGAAGAAGAGAATACTGGTTTTGCGTTGGCCATATCCAAATGAAAAAAAAAACAGAATTCCATTTTAACGAAATTAATCAATGAAGGAACATACGAGATACAACAATAACAATGGGTAACAGTTTGTTTTTTTTCGGGAAAATTTTCACTCTTGAGTTTTCAGGAAGAATTATTTTTCAAATGTAAATCAAAAAATATATTAACTTCAACATTGAACGTTCCAACTATGTAGCTTAAAAGATCATTCAAAAAAATTTGAGGAAAAATAAGATACGGTCACCTCTACATAACCGTATCACACCCCGTTGTTTTGCTGTTTCACTTTCTTACTCCTTACCAAAAATTATGCGGGGATTTTGAATTCAATGGATGTTCAATGTACAACTGTATTTTTGAGTGATTTAGGTTCACTTGGTCTTTTATCTTGATCTAAAATAACTCGCGGAATATATTATGTATTCCACGAGTATTTTTTTCCTGCAGAACTAAACAACATTACTGCGTTGAGTTATTACGTGATTAGGTGATTCAGTATGGTGATCCAGAGTAAATACTCAACGTAGGGGCACATTGCGTTGCTTCTGACGAATTTAATTACTGTGAACCTCGTCCGACCCTACTATAATAATATAAAGCCTAATAATATAGCACTCATTATTATTAAAGCTATTCAGATGATTTTTTATTCACTACCATTCACTTGAAATTATTCATGTTGCTGAAATAACTACAGGCAGTTGACGTTTGAATGTGGAATAATTTTATTGACTGAATTGAGATATCTGGGTGGAATTTCTGCCCAAGCAAATAACCATAATCATTAAGATATAGATCGAAAAATAAACAGAAAATTTGTTCATCGGGTCAACAATTCAAAGTCTTATGTGCTTCTTTTGTTATTCCATCATATTGAGTAATCCATTAATATCATGGTAGAGTGATAAATTCTCGAAATCTGAAATGTGTGTTGTATATCTCTGGATGAAATTCGCCTGTGATTGAATCGATGAATAATATCGAAAAATGCTTAGTCTTTATTGATAATACTCTGCCTCAAGATATATTCAAATATTTTCATTCAAAGTCAAACCTTGGCCACGGTCGAGGACCAGGTCGTGGTCCTGGCCCTGGCCTAGGTCTAGGTTCTGGTCTTGGCCTTGGTCCTGGTCCTGGCCTTGGTCTGGGGTCAGGTCTAGGCCTTGGTTCTGGTTTCGGTCTGGGTTCTGGTCCTGGTCTGGGTCTGGGTTCTTGCCTTGGTCTAGGTTCTGGTCTTGGACCCGGTCCTGGTCTTGGTCTGGGCTTAGGTCTAGGCCTTGGCCCTGGCCTTGGTCTCGGATCGGGTCTTGGTCTAGGTTCTGGTCTGGGATCTGGTCTGGGCCTGGGTTCTGGCCTTGGTCTAGGTTCTGGTCTTGGCCTTGGTCCTGGTCCCGGCCTTGGTCTGGGGTCAGGTCTAGGCCTTGGATCTGGTCTTGGTCTGGGTTCTGGTCCTGGTCCTGGTCTGGGTCTGGGTTCTGGCCTTGGTCTAGGTTCTGGTCTTGGACCTGGTCCTGGTCTTGGTCTGGGCTGCGGTCTAGGCCTTGGCCCTGGCCTTGGTCTAGGATCGGGCCTTGGTCTAGGATTGGGTCTTGGTCTAGGTTCTGGTCTGGGATCTGGTCTGGGCCTGGGTTCTGGTCTTGGTCTGGGAGCTGGTCTTGGTCTGGGTTCAGGTCTAGGCCTGGGTCCTGGCCTAGGTCTTGGTCCTGGCCTCGGTCTAGGTTCTGGTCTAGGGCCAGGTCTTGGTCTAGGTTCGGGTCTCGGCCTGGGCTCTGGCCTGGGTCTAGGCTCTGGTCGTGGTCTTGGTCTAGGTTCTGGTCTGGGATTTGGTCTGGGTCTTGGACCTGGACCTGGCCTAGGTTCTGGTTTTAGGCCTGGTCCTGGTCTTGGTCTGGGTTCGGGTCTGGGTCTGGGTTCGGGCCTTGGTCTAGGTGCAGGTCTTGGCCTAGGTCTGGGCGCTGGTCTTGGTCTTGGTTTAGGTCTTGGTCCAGGTCTTGGCCTAGGTGCAGGTCTTTGTCTGGGTTCTGGCCTAGGCTTGGGTTTGGGTCTTGGGCCTGGCCCTGGCTGAGGTTTGCGTGTGGGCCTTGGTTTGCGAGTAGGTCTTGCTGGCCTTGGTTCCCGAGTTGAAAAAGGTAAACGAGTAGGATCTGGTCTTGGATCACCAGTAGGTTTCAAACTCGTTTGTGGCTGTGGGCTTTGTGTGGGTCTGGGTCTACGTGTAGGTTTTGGCCTAAGTGTAGGCCTTGGCTTACGGGTAGGTTCCGGTCCAATTGAAGGCACAGGAACTGGCCCCACAGGTATATCACTCAAATCGAATTCATCTTCCTCATTTTGGTCATCCCAAATTTCAGATGAGTCTTCAGAATCCTCTACGTCAGCAGCTGAAACAGCTAGATGTACGAAGATATTTCAGTCTCTGTTTGCAGTTTGACAGAACATAATAAAACATAGGTACCACCTCAGAATTGGTCTACTGTGTGATTTAGGAATTGAATTATGAAGATCAACTGATATTGTCCAAGCTCAATATTTTTATTTCATAATATAGGTTTTGGAACAGTACTCACCTGCAGCAAGTAAAAAACATATGAATATCAATAGTTTTATCAACTTCATGTTGTTTTGATTTCGAATATTCTTGTCGCCACTTTTATATACAAATCACTGCGAAAATATCTCATATCGAAGATAAGCAATCATCAATTGATCTCATGCTCTCGTAATCTAGGCTGGAAAGTACTTGAAGGTTTTTAGTTTATGGAAAAATATCAACTCGAGTTAGGCGGAATTAAATAATCCTCATCAAATCTGCATGAGCCACGAATTCGACGATTTTTTTATATATCATAGGTATTTCATTTTTAGCCTTTATGATATTCTTTACTTTTCATGGATGAAATTCAACTGCATAAGAAAAATATACATTATTAGCGGTATGAAACTACTATCAATTAAATAGTAATTTCAACCCATCGCTTCATATATACCCTCATGAGTGACGCCCCTTCATAGAAGTGCACAGGTGTTCCTTAAAAATTGTTCGCCTGATGCATCTATTGAATGATCTTATAGTGGACAAAAAATCAATTCTTGAGAGGATTTTGTGAGGTGTGTTCGTTGATTTATTTTGCAGAGCCAATGGATTTAGCACTGTATTCATCCAGTAGAGGGGGTAAGTTTTTTTGTTCATTTTTGATTCCAAGCGTTTCTACACTCTGAATATTTGATATCATATTACAGTTCTCATAAGTATTACTAATATCTGAATTATTGAGTGCTATTTCACCCAGATACAAAAAAAAACTTCGTTTTTTGTGATGTCCCTTTGTAGGGACTCCATGCTCAGAAATAAATTGATTACGGGGTTTCCTGCTACACTTCAACTCGTCGGACAAAATAATGACAACAATTTCAATAACTTGGAAGTATATGTGATGTACTCTTAATTGTGTGCATCATCTTTGAGTTGATAATTTAGAATTAGTTGTGCCAGGTGATGCTTGTGAAGTAACATAAATAAATAGTGCCAAATCTGATTATGAGCATATTGGTGATATGTACCCCGAAGTATCTTACGAATAAAATCTTGATAAAGATGTATTTATTTTGCGACAAGAAAAATCTGTGCAAAGATGATAAGGTTGTGACAAATTCTTAATAATGATCAATGCCACTAGATGGTGTGAGGAGTAAATGAACTCGGAACCTAACTACCATTCTCAATAAGTTTTTCGACGATATATCATGCCCAATTCTCCTATTACATACGGCCACAAAATACATGGAAAAAGCTATTTCTTTCTGCCCAATAACTATGAAATTGGATAATATCGGCCACATAGTGCGTGACAATAAAACCGATTAAATATCTTACCTCTCCACGTCATATGTATTGACTGTGATTTCAACCACATCCTGAAAATTGTTTACATAGCGTAACTCGAAGGGCTTATTAGGAAATGAGGTGAAACTCTTTAAAAAACGAAAACCTAATTAAACCTGATATCGATATACTATCTTTTATTCTGAATGAGATTTCATGTTACATCTTTGAAATAAAATAATAAGGAGGTATTCAGCACATTGTGGCATTTGTTGGGTCATGTTTATTGCCTCGATAAAAATTATATTTTTATTTCGTTATTTGAAAATGATAGTTCTTTGTAAAGTTGAATTGGAACGTCCAGTTTATTAATCTTTGTACCTTTGAAGTGTTCTCTTTCAGTTTGTGTATCAAAAATGGTATAGTCAGAAAGGCGGCGTATCGAAGTCTTGACATTGCTGGAATGTGAGGATAAAATGAGAATTCTAAGCGAAGTGTGTACTTAAGTTAATGCAAAATATCAGCAAAATAAAATTTGCTGGACTACTGTTAGCAACATCTTCGACAGATTTGAAGGAAATGGCACAGTAAAGGGCTTGCCCAGAAGAAGTCGTACACGTGTTTCAGACGAGAATCGAAAATAACACATTGCTTCATCTAGGAAAAACACATCTAGATTTTTTCGACATCGAGAAATTATTTCAAGATGTCTCGATCTCGAAAAAAATATATATGCTACAATAACTCACTGCTGTAAATACGCCAGAAAAGAGAAAATAAAAAGTACTGACGTGAGGTCGGGAGCTTTTAGCCGATTGTTAAAATCGTAACCATTAGACCAACACGAAATGTTTGCAGCTGATTGCGCGTTGGCATTCTCCTCCTGATCACGTCGTTTCAATCTTATTGCGTTTGTACTTCTCGAGATAGTGCAGAAACAACGTAAAAATCTAAATTGACAACAAAATTGTGCATACTCATATTTGGAACATTGTTGTTAAATGCTGACTTAAAGTCTATCTTTGTTGAAATCTCTTCAATATTTTCGGAGGAATAAGCTTTTTCATGAGAAATTTCAGAAATTTTCGCACAAACATTTTTTCAATTTCCCAACAACTAGATCCAAACAGAATTTTGCACTAGGTTGCGCGTTGGTATTTCAAAACTGTTCATATCTATTAAGTACTCCATGAGATATCGTGGAATAAACCTCAAAATTTCAAAACGACATCGCTCTGAAACTATTCCACCGATTTCACACATTTACAACCATAGCCGAAATCTTTGGACTTCAAACCTAATCTGACGATTTCAAGTCGATAGGTCTTTTGCTTCGAAAGTTAGAGCATATACGGACGGACGGCTGGATGGACATAATTGAATTTGACCACGAATTTTTTTCATGGTCTTCAACTCAATCTTTTGAGATCATTTTTGGATTAAAATTCGAGAATACAGATATTATGACGAATCTTTAACTCGCTGTTTCCTAGCAGAAACGCGTGAAAACTATGCTGAGAAATAATTTAAGGATTCTTCGCCAGTGTTTTCAGGTCGCGTCTTGTCCAATGAGACAAAAATAAGTTAGGGCAATTACTAGCCTAGAGAGGGGAAAACTACAGAAGTGTGTTGTGCTATGGGTGCAGCAGGTATGTTCGTGCCTCTGATGTTCATTTTAGCTAGGTTTGAATGGCGTCTACCGTGGAACGCAACGGACCACCTGGTTCATTAGACCAATGCTCCAAAAATGTTTGGATGAACGAGGACTTGTTCAGGATCTGGCAGAGACATTTTGATAATTTTACAAATGCGCACAAAACATCCGCTCCTCCTTATCTTGGACAATTACCCCGTCACTGCTCCTCAAATAATTATAACGTTCGTCGGAATAATGGATTAATTTTGTTGAGAAGACTTCCTCATATCTGACATTGACTCCAGACACTGAACCTGGCTTTTTTGGACCACTTCAAAATGCTCATAACATGGAGTGCGAATTATTCGTGAGACGTAATGGATATCAGAAAATAACTAACATTGACTTACCTGGATTATTCACTAAGGTGTATCTTACTTGAACTAGTTGTATCACAGAAAGCAGAAAAGGGATTTGAAACTGCTGAAATATTTCCAACGAACGCTTATATATTTGGTAATGTAGATTAGTCAGTAAGTGAACCTGATGAAGAAACTTCGAACAATTTAGAGAATACCAACAGACAGTCAGTACCTGAACCAGAAAGTTTTCAACCAGCAACTGGAAGCTCTGACACTTATTCCAAGTCAGTTCAAGAACCAAAAAGTAAAAACGGCGAAACTTATTTGAAATTATTTTCAATGAAAAGTCTACCGTGAAAGATTGACGAATATGTGGAAGTCTATGTCAGAAACCATATCAAATTAAGGGAAGTAAATCAGATGGAAAATCGAAATGAGAAACTTCGATCAATTACAATGGAAAAAGAAATAGAGTTCTGTTAGAAAATAAAATTTTAAATGCTAAATGTTGACATAATAGGACAAAAAATGAATTTGATATGTTTGGATGCAGAAAAAATTTTCGAGAATAACAAAAAGACAACTCAAGAAATTTGTTAAAAGATTAAATACTTTATGAGGAAATCAAGTAAAAGATGAAGTAGGTGAGGTTCTAGAAATTGGGCAATCAAATGAAAATGAAATTCCTGGTTTCAAACACGCTTGCGAGGATAATACGACAAATTTTATGCACGTGAACTACTGTGATACCAACTAATGTTCCTTATATGTAGTTTCCAGGAAGCAAAAATAGTACAGAATCGAATAAACGGTAAATGGCAATATATTCGGAATATAAAGTCTCATCGAAAATGAGACATGACAGTTCATGAGCAAAAAGACACATATGCTTTCGAAGAAAACTAAAGCCCCCTTCACAACTGAAACATCAACAATAGACAATCGGAACGATGAAAAATCTTGCTTTTCATTTGGTTGTACAGATAATGAGGTCAAAAAAATAATGACATCTCTGAATTATGAGGGGATTGCTGGTAATTGTGATGAACTTGCTCAAATGGAATCCAGAAAAAACTATCAGGTTGAAGTTTGTAGGCAGAGAAAATCAAGCGAGTGCGAAGTTTTTGGGAATTATCTTGGATATACAAGTTGAATTGGGCGAAACATATGGCATATATATGTGCGAAATTGATAACAACACTTAATTTGTGGAGAATACCTCAGACGCTTCAAAGTTTTTCATCTTGCAGAAGATAGCCATGCGTATTATGTATGAAGTGGCAAGTAAAGATTCGTATGAACCATTATCTGTGGAGAAAATGTCTATAATACGCATAACAAACTGAAAACAATACGCCAAGAAATAGTGTTTACCATCCATTTAACTCTAGTCACAAATCCCTATAGGAAACGAAGGCTTTCAACTAGTTATTCGTCGAACGAAGACGCTCACTGGAAAAAATTTCATGGACGAAATAAATAATATTTCAGTGGAAGGTGCATATTAATTATTAATTGGAAGAATGTTCCAACTAAAACTTTTCATGATAAGCATACAGGCTTTATTGGACAGATTAGATTAGATTTCCTTTTTCTGTACTATAGTTAGACGAAAATTGATGTCAGTGTCTCAAGGCCAATTTCCATGAGGAACTCCCACAGGGTACTGTGCTCGGACCAATATTGTTCATTTTTTATATAAATAGTTTGTTTGAAATGAATAGTAGTGGTCAAATTATAGGTTTCGTAGATGATGCTCTGGTAGTTTACGATGATGCAACCTGGGAACATCTCGAAGAAAAGGTGAAGGAAGATTTCATGAAGTTAAAACTGTGGTTCCAATTGAATATACCCACTCTAAATGATGAGAAAACAAAATTTGTGACATTTACTTCAAATAAGTTGGGACAACCAAAATTTGAGAATCTGGAAGTGGACGAAGAACTTCAAATTCAAAAAGTGCACTCTTTCAAGTACCTTGGAATACTGATAGATGAACATCTGAAATGGGATGAGCACATGTTTCACCTGAGTAAAAAGCTGAAGGGTGTCTTATATAGGTTCCGATATATACAACAGAACATCAAATCTATAAAACATCTCCGAATATTATATGATGCACTGGTTCATTCTCAGCTCTCTTATGGGATAGTTGGATGGGGAGGAGTTTTGGACTGCCATAAAAATTGCTTAGATGTACTACAAAAACGTATCTTAAAGATCATGTATGGAAAGAAATTAACATTTTCCAGTCGAAAATTCAATGAAATGTCACAAGTACTGGATGTAAGACAACTATACGCCCAAAAAATAATAATTAATATTCATCAACAAAAAATAAAAATATCATTGAAAGAACATAGTCATTCAACAAGATTCAAAACGAGCAATTTTGAGAGACCGAGGGCAAATAAGAGAATTGGACAGAGATATTTCATCAGATTTTGATTTTGAGTTCAAAAGTTTTTTCCTTCAATGCAGTAACCAAAACTCTCAATCAGAATTTAACTGGGGCAACTACTGTGGAACTGTTCGAACATTTGCCTAAAAATTTGAAAATATTCCGAACGAATAATTTTTCACTTAAACTGATCAGAGTGATCACCGTGAATTTCCATCCGAGGAATGCTTAGTGCGGGAAAGTGTCGCGTGGCGTTGAACATTCCGGCAAGAACCATTGGTGACGCAAAATGGCTCGGTTCTTTCGGGTTTTGAACCTTTCCGTAAATGGAAATACTTAGATGTCACCTGCTTGTTCTTTTAATTATATACCAGCAAACTGGACTTACGAATACCCTCTGAAACAGCTGAGTCTGACGGTTCAGTTTACTGAATATCCTACTACAAAATCGTCAAGTGTTGTTTCAAACCGAAAAGACAACAGGAATGGGTGTAAGAGGTTATGAAAAATCAGGCAGTATCTTGGAGATGAAATAATGGTAAGCATTGGTAACGTTTTGATATAGAAGTATTCTTGATATTTTGCGTATTAACCTCTCGATTATACACAATTCGGTATATGATATCCATAATCTATTCAATGATTTCCTTGCTTTAAGAATAATTTCTGATGAAGATATTGGATGCACCAGGATAGAATTCTGTGGATATTTCCATTCGAAATTTCATTCTGCCAATATTTACAGAAATATGTTATCGGCTTGAAATATAATAGTAGGTAAAAAAATGATGGCTTGTAGATGAATGCAAAATTCCAAAAGAAATTTGAGTTCCAGTTTGACCAAGCTCGTGAAACACCTAGACTTCACGTCAGTGCATTTCCAAAATTTTTTTCATTGTCTTTCTGGAGACACAATTCCTGTGGAATAAAGGCAGTGGCATTTCATAACCCAGTTGGATGTACCAATTAGAAGGGACCAGCATGTAATCGAATTATAGAAAAAATGATTACAAAATTCATGGTTGGTCAAAAATTCTGAAAAAATCGGATGCAGCTATCCAAAATAATATGTGATCATGACAACAATTGGCCGCTCTAAATTGAATTTGACGTCGAATTTTCCACCATTAAGTCAAACTTTCAAAGCTGAAAAAACTGCACGTGAAAGAATATTCAGGGGATTCATCTACTCTATTGAATATAGTGATAGGGTAGTTGGGGTAGAATATCTTATACACCACCAAATTACGCTCTCGATATGAATTCTTCAGTTAATTCACTCGCTTTGGATAATTTCGATCAAACTCAGCATGCACCTCATTTCGTTTACCTAGATAGAGATATCGAGAAATTGTATATTTTCTACAAATTCCAGTTCATTGTACCAATTACAAAGCAGATTTGAACAAATTTCTCAATGTGCTGAAAAATATCTTTCACGAGAAGTATTCCACATTGCTCATGCAACCGACCGTACAGTAATCAATATCACTGATGATAACAGATGAAAATTTCGGATGACATCAAACATCCAGTTCATGATGGAATAAAACTGCAATACCCTTCTCGAATTCCACTATGCAATCAGAGCTCCAAACATGCAATTCAATGTCCATGTTTCATCAGATTCATTGCAATGCAGTTCTTAATGGCTCACGTGGAGTACTCACTTCAGTTCTATTGATTATTATCAATTAATATTTTGCGAGTATTGAATTTTATCTCGAGTACTGACACTCCCAATTTTGAGTACCACCTATTAGATAAAATTTTCACTAGATCATCGAACCAGTTTATGAAAATACCGCGATGATTTTCTGGTATTTCTGAATTAAATCTGCAGAATATTGAATCATCAATTTTATCGACATTATCTTTTCAATAATATAAACAATCCTCTTAATGATTTGAATAACATGAGACTGGGTCTAAATATAAAAATATTCTTTATATCAAACGTAGTACTAATGAGTGGTTATTAAATATGTCGAGTATGGATAAATGGATGTTTTAACAAATTTTTACCATGCAATGGAACAGAGATGAAAAAAACAACGAGAATACTCAGTCTACCATAACAACGCCCTTGTTCTAGGGAACAGCAGTGTCTAGTACATGCACTACCTAATGGGCCCCTCACATTAGAAATATCAACTTGAGAATTCATTGAAGATCCCACGTTACCTGTAAAACTTCATTTTGTTCTTAGAAATGACCAGTTCCTGTTCATAACTTTCGCAAGCTGAATGATATCGAAGGAAAATTCGAACAAGAAAAATGAATACATTAAATTGATGTCTCAATAGTTTCCTTTCGAACATATTTTTACCACAATCATTTTACTTCCTAACATGACAAACATGAACTCTTCAATACACAGCTTCAGTGGGATTTTTGGAATTACTCTAAATCGTTCATTAGCGCAAACAGCCTCAAGAGTCGTGTCCCGAAAGAATCCCCACATCGAATCAATGCCCGTATCATCCAAGATGCTGGCCCAGTCAAGAGAATTAAGATGAAGTGAAACCTCCATTTTTTCTCCTTCCTATGGTCATTCGGATGGAAGTTGAGCTGTATTGCAGTTGTCAACAATAAATCGTCAATAGGGATAGTTTGTTTCAGAAAAAATGTTGGTCTTAAGATATGAAGAAGTCAGGAAGTGGAAGAACCTGGCCTGGTCTGAATTTCGTAGACTTCGACACGATTTGTTTGCAACCAGAGTTATGCACGAAATAGTCATACAGGAAAGGTCAGAGTTTCGAAGAGGCATCGTTAGCAAAGTGAAGTAGAATTCTGGGCAATTCAATTCTTCAGTGATCAATTTATTTTGTCGAAAATATTGTAAGGGACTGTGCACATTCAGTATCAGAAGTACATGGTGCTCGCTCTGTTTTTTCAGTAATTATGATCTTGTGAAATCATTTTACTTAATCTTAGATTTCAGGTGTTGAATCAACAGGACTGATTGCTGAAGAGCTGAACCCAGCAAGCGAAGACTGCATGTTGTTCACTCTGCTTTTGATAAGGGATAAATTTTCTGACAGAGTCAACTGACCTGTACACAGCCAACAGATTTCTGTCTCAAAAGAATGAGTCGCAGAATCGTGATAATCTAGCGTCTCGGACTGTGATGTGATAACTTCGGAACAATTCGACAACTGTTAGATGAGGTTTTTCTGACATTTATCTATGCGTTTCATGCCAGAAATAAGACTTCCCATACAATCCACCAACATTTCGAAATTTTCCACTGCCAATACTGAACCGCAAATACCTTAATCGGACGCTATTCCTGGCAGTTCCAACGAAGGAGGTTTTCACCTAATGAACACACAGGATAAGACCTCCTCTGAATCCCTTTATTCAAAAAAGCAACATCATTATCTGTTTTATTGACACAGCTATGGCGTAAGTATTCCTCACAATTGATACACTGTATCCTGAACAGAGCCGTATGGCCCCCCGCTACAACAAGCCCAAATGCGCAGTATATTTATTATAATATGTTGGTAAGGAATCCACAATGGACAGATTTTTATCTTCTTGGACCTATAAGAAGGACTTACACAGAACAGAGAGGACATGCAATGGAAAAAGGAATCAAATGATATGGAGTCAGATAATTCGAAGAGATGACCAATAACGACAACCAGTATTGATTTAGCCGTGCACACCCCCATAGTGGACCGGGCGCGCAACGTGGAAGATTCGTACCGCCAACGTAAATAAGATTGGCCAAAATGTGAATAAAAGTAGGTGAAGTAATCTCACCACGAATAAATGAGTGAATCAAATGAAATTGAAAGGCGATAAAATATCGAGAATGAAAAAAGAAAGGAATTTTAAATACGTTGAATGAAATTCAAAGCAATACACATACGTCTAGATTCAACGCTTATTCAGTTTAGATTATATATGACATAATTTGCAATAAACCAGTTAGGAATAAAATCGATTTCAAGACTTGATGAGTGCAACCCTGTCTGCAGATACGAAATGGTAAGATATGAGCAAAAACTGATGTGAGAACGTATTATGTTTTCAATGATGATTGTTGGAAGGCCAGTACTGAACAGAATATAACTAAGGGTGGTGAATCGAAGAAAGAGGCGGTAGTATTTCACCCAATACATCTATACGTTATACACAAAAGCTCAAATATTTTTATTTGATTAAAAACTTTGTCTCTCCGTATTAATGTGGTGAACTTGGAGTTTGTATGAAGACCACGCTTCTACGCGAATCAAACAAACGCATTCAGACGCATAACGTTCCCTCTAGCTTAATCTCCTCAAGTCAATTGGACAGAAAATCATTTGAAATCGGATCAATTGTTTCATTTCGATCAGTTCCGAAGTTTTGACTGAAAGTGGACTTAAACAGTTGGGCCAACCCTATGTGAGAGAACAATTAGACTTTTCATCGAGGGTTAAATATCTGGGGATTCAAGATGTACAGCCTGAGGACTTACGGTGATTTACGGAGGATTTATCAAGGAATTACTGGGGATCCACCGATGGTTGGATCAGTGGATCATACCTGGCGCATGCGCACAACACAGGATTCAAGTTATCCTTACCTACGATTCGTATCTGTTGCAAACAAATCATTCTTAATGAAAAAGTCTACTTTCTGTTGGCTTCTAGGAAAAGTGTTGAACAGGTTGGAGTTGGGTTACGAAAACTGAGAAAACAAGCAAAGCATTGATAGTCTACGAAATTCAGCAAGGTCTAAAGGAACATACTGAATAAGGCATATTATCCAAATCACAATTCCATTCGATAGCTGGGATAGTTCCGTAGAAGACAAAATAAAAGTTGAAAATGATAACAGTACAAAAAAAATTCTTTTTTGATGTGTATATATAACTAATACGGGATGAAATAGAAACTTAGAAAATGGATCGCATACTTCCTAGTTCAGCGTTCGCAATCCTATAAGGAATTGATTATTATGACAACGGCTGATTTGTGGTTAGTGGAAGAATTAGTCAGAATTGTTGATGACGATCACGTTAGTACAATAATGAAGGTGGCATTTTTGAAAAAAAACATAGGAAAGCACTGTCTTGACGTTTAAATATACAGGTCATTTTTCACAATTATTGACAATACCGCAATGCCGTTATTGTTCAGCAAGATTTTAGATTCCAATTTGACCGAATTTGTTTTTTCAGATCTAGATCATCTAGAGAATTATCGGGCGGAACTTACCTATTCACGAATTTGACCTTTGTAAATATGCCCCAAACCTTTCTCTACTGAAAATATTGAGTTTCTATCGTCTATAATTGTTTAGCTTTATGCATTCCACGCGCTTAATCCAACGCTGATTGTGAACATAATCACTTCATGAAGTAAAAACTTGGCGAAAAGATATTATGTATAGCAGATTTGGAGCTTGATTGCAACGTCAAACTTCGTGAGTGGTTAGATGCCACATAATGATTCTTACGAGTAACACTACAGACATCGAGAAGCTATAATATTTCCTTCTTTCAGAAGTTATTGTGTTTTGACTTCCGTAAAGAAAACTAATCCTCTCAAAATTGGTAAAGCACATTTTGAGCTTCTGAGGAAGTTTGTATTCATGAATGTGTAATATACAGCTAAACATTCTGCCATCCGAAATATTTCAACTAAATTTCCTAAAGTACATACCTAATCGAGCTAATATACTATTACATGTCAAAGGTGTATGTCAAATTTCTGATGGATAGTTCTTAAAGATACAATCCTGACTAAATTCTGCATAGGTTTGCACGTCGGCATATTTCAACTAATTTGATATTAAAAAAATGTACTGCTCATCTCAAAAGAATATATATATATATATATATTTATTTAAAGTAACAGTCGTGCTATGCATATGTGGATTGGATAAGGGAATTCGACTGATGACCAGGATGATAATTTTACTCTTTATTCCATGCCGAGCTTTCGGAATTGTTTAATTCCTTCTTCAGGGCCACTACAATTTACACAATTTAAAAAAGTTCTATACAATATCACAAAACAATTACTCACAGAATTTGAGGTTATTTTCCTAAGTTGTTTCGCATTTAATAAAATAGTTGGTCAAGTAATTTGTTGCAAACACAAGAAGAATGCCAAACTTTTCATGCAACAGCTGACAATTCAACTCAAATGGAGATCTGATGACATTTAACCTAACCTATTTTTAAAATGATTATATTTTATGCTTCATCACAGAATGTTGTTATCACAGAATGGAATTAAATTGGGATTGTTCTCTCCTTCTTTCACTCGTCTAGTGGACCATCGTAAAATTCTACTCTATCACAGTTTGGGTATGTTAACAAATAGGTGTACACATTGCTTAGTTTTTGTATGTCTGTTTTTTTATTTATTGGATTAGTTTGATTTTTGATCTTTATCATTTCCAGTATCAGCCTTTTGTTATATTTTCTTTGTGTGCACAGTACTTCTGCACTCTCAAAATTGATTCTATGACCCTCTTCTATTGAGTGCACAGCCAGCGCACACCGTGTGTTCATTATATCACTTTTGTGGAGTGTTAATCTACTCTTCAACCATTGCGATGTTTGTCCCACATAGGTGCCGTCACATTCAGAACAATTGATTTTATAGACTACATTTGATTTCAGAGGAGTAGGTATTGCGTCCTTTAATCTGCTGTACAATGTTGAAACTGTTTTCATGTTATAGGTTGCTATCTTCACTTTCTGAAAGAAGGAGAGAACAATCCCAATTTAATTCCATTCTGTGATAACAACATTCTGTGATGAAGCATAAAATATAATCATTTTAAAAATAGGTTAGGTTAAATGTCATCAGATCTCCATTTGAGTTGACTTGTCAGCTGTTGCATGAAAAGTTTGGCATTCTTCTTGTGTTTGCAACAAATTACTTGACCAACTATTTTATTAAATGCGAAACAACTTAGGAAAATAACCTCAAATTCTGTGAGTAATTGTTTTGTGATATTGTATAGAACTTTTTTAAATTGTGTAAATTGTAGTGGCCCTGAAGAAGGAATTAAACAATTCCGAAAGCTCGGCATGAAATAAAGAGTAAAATTATCATCCTGGTCATCAGTCGAATTCCCTTATCCAATCCACATATATATATATATATATATATATATATATATATATATATATATATATATATATATATAGATTTGTTCGACCGCACATACAGACCCAAAACGTTATACCTCACCGCCTTTTCAAGCCAAAAGTGACGTTGTCAGACCCGGGTCCGGGTCTGAAAACGTCTGACCATACCACGGTACTCAGGGAGGTTGGGGGATGCAGGGGGTGCATTTTCAGCTGGGTCCGAAATTACGGTTATACTCTTCAAAATATACAGAAAGTTTCAGGGATCGGCCAGTGCGAGGGCGCTGCCTTCGGCACCAAGTTTTTGTATATCATTTTACTATAACACCAACGTCAAGAGCCCATAAATATGGCAACGCAGCCTTTCGACAGCTGCATAGCTGTATATTTCCATCCTTCACAATACATACCCCAGAACGTCATCCGCGAAAGACGTGTACAAGCCCTAATACGGCACTCACGAAAGACGTTTACAGACCTGTTGTAGACAGTCGTCGTAGTGAAACATATTTATTTCGAAATATCCGATCAGATCTTAATATTTGAATGTATAGTTGCTTGACATACAGTATAATACGATTCAGAAAACGCATACGAGCCTACTATGCTGTGGCACCGACTCAGACCACTTCATTCATTTCGCCGAGATGACTAGAGTTCGAGAATTAAAAATTCTAGAGAAGCACTGACGTGAGCTTTTACGCACTTGTTCAAATTCGTTGGAAAAAGAATCGACTGCATATTCAGATGATTGGTCCCTTCAAACGCAGCTTTACTTCCTCATGGACTAATTTGGAGATCTTCATTCTATAGGGTTATAAATCACAAAACTCTGCATGAATCTTCAAGCCATCATTTTTCAGTCAAGGAATATATTCCAATCCGATTCGATATTTATTTCTGGAAATACTTACTGAAAAAATAAAATCTTGAATGTTTCTATCTACCAAACATTGGGGAAATTCAACACAGTCACGAATTCGGCTTTTGTAATTAAGCCCCAAACCTACTCTATAAATATCGAGTCTCTGAATCATTCCTTTTGGGTGTTATCATGTTTACAGCCAGTCTTACTACCGATCGCAAACGTAATAGCTCCTGAAAGAATAAACGACCTGATTATTGTTGTAATACCTGAGGTAGAAATTTTTCAAGTTTTCGATCTTAACAATGTAAGAGCTTTATATCCGTCTGGAATGTTTTTAGAATTGAGATGTCTGGAACGAGTTGATAAGATGTCAAAGTAATGAGACGAAGTAGCTTCGAATATAGTTTCGTTTTTTCATACGGACGGACGTCGTGAAAGAGAATATTGTTCTTAGGACGAGTATCAATTTTCGTGCAGACCGGTATCGAGCGATAAGAGTATATTTTCCAACTAAAGCCCGAGATAAGAAAAATGTGGAGTTAAATTTTTGACTAACCTACCTGGGAGAAGTAAAGTTCTCTTTCGAAAAGCTGACTAAGAGAAATTTTTGAGAGGGGTGAAAGCCTCACTTTTTTGGTACGAAAGGCAGTTGCATATCGGAGATCGGCGGAAATAGCCCTAGAAAAAAAATGTAGATCGCACCGCGAGAACGGGCGGTCCTTCGCGACAAAATAATGTTAGGAAATTCGAGGGCTGGGTTGATCAATTATAGTTAATAGTAAATTGGAAAAATCCGATTCCTTACTAGTAGAGTAGAGTTTTTGGTGACAGTGTATTTGCGAGGTTAGCTCGTGAGTTTTTTGTTGTGCTGAGAAAAGTACGGAACCGATAGATTCGGTTATTAGAGGGGCTGAGCGAGGGACAAGCGGGAATAGCTTGTGTCTTTTTTGTGTGCTGAGGAGGGTACTGAACCGATGGATTCGGTTATTGTAGAGTCCATTTCAAGGACATGTGGAAATAGTTCGCGGTAAGAGTTTGAGATAACTTTTGGTCTTATGCTTGTTAGGAGGGCCGTTTGAGTTCACGGCGAAAATAGTGTATTCATGGAATAAAGGTCACTGTCGGAGTTGGTGTATGGTCTTCAGGCACACCTATTGGAATAAGCTTTCTACTAGTAAGGAAAAGGTGAAATCGTTTCGGAAAATGTATGTTAATGTGATTAACCCATCGTATTTCGATTTTCTTTCGTTATATTTTTAGTTAGATACAATGAGTTATTAAAATTGATAGGTTTTACTGATGTCTCCTCAATGAAGAAACACTGATTCGGAAAATATATTTGAGAAATTTGTCTGTTGTTATGTTATAAAACATGATAGTATGAATTCCCTCGTTCAATTGATGAATTTAATTGCATTGCAATATCGGTTGAAGTAAGTTTGTGATAAAACTGATGTTTTTGTTTTTATTTTCATGAACACCTCGAGCTGTGTAAGTGAGGAAATTTGAATATAATTCATAAAGGTACTTTCGATTTTTCTTTCCTGATTTCTTGTTCCTCAGCAAAATATCAAAACAAAAGACTATATCCTAGTGCATAGAGCACGAACTCTCATTCCTTTCGGACAATTCAAGTAGAATATGTAAGTTAAGATTAACTCGTTTTTTGAGTTAATTTAATCCTATTATTTTGAACGGTGACAGTTGAAAGATAGAAAAGTCAAAATTCCATTTTTACAAACGGTGACAGAGAGAACAGTTTGGATTGTAAGTTCAATAATTTTCAAAAAGCAAAAAGTAAAGACCTATCTATAATAAAACTTATTTTTAGATTTCTAGCAATTGGATTCTAACGAAATCTCGCAGTGAGTTGCGCGTTTTATCCTTCAACTAAGTACGAAGCTTTAATCTGATCGTATTTCTTGAAAATTGAGAGTCCTAACTCAAAAGTAATTTTCAGATTCAATCCAAATGATTCTTAAATGGCATGTTTACAAAGTGCATTTGAACTTAATTGTTTTTTTTTACAGGCGTATCAAATCAAAATACCTCCCCAAATATCGATTTCTCAAAATATTATCAGGAACGAAGTAGTTTTTCACCATAACAATCCACATGACATTTTGTGTTATGGGACGTGGTGCTATTCGTCAACAAGTTCAATAGTTTCAATCTGATCGCCTCAGTACATCTCGAGATATTATAGATATAACCTCTAATTCACAAAAAAAAACAAAATTTGAGATGGACTTCCATGAATATCCGAAAATAAATATGGGATCAAATCGAAATTCGAAAAACTCTTGTTGAATATTGACTCTAAGGTCCCTGCCGAATTCATTCGATATTCGATAGATAATTTCCGAGAAAAATATATTTTCAACAGAAGTTTTCTTGTATTTAGATCTACACGAGACTTCGTGATCAGTTGAGCGTTGTTATTCTTGCGCGCATCTTCTAGGGGATCAGCGCGCTATCGTTTTGTTCAAATGTCCGTAATTTCCTTATTTGGAGCCGAAAATGTTCTCAAACGACTAGGTCGAATCCAGTGTCGAAATCGATTGTTCGGCCATCCGTATTCTCGATTACGGGCGTACGAAGAATCTTATCTACCTGACACTATCAGGTTAGGTTGCATTACAAAAGGTCAATTGGCCAAAAGGTTTCGGAGTTACAGCCCTTCGAAATTTTGTGGATATTTGTTTAATAATCCGGAAACAACTGAAACGATTAGATTGAAACTTGGCAGTTAGTTGGAGTATAACAACGCGCAACTTTTGCGAAATTTCGTCGGGATCGTACTGTCAGTAAATAAAAAAAATCAACTTTCGAAAGAAACAACTCAGAAACTCGATATTTGTTTAGTAGGTTTGGACCTTAATAACAAAGGCCGCATTCGTGAATGGTCAAAATCTTAACGATTCCTCAGATAAATCTATTCAATATTTTGGTTTCCCAATATTTCCAGAAATACAGATTAGATCAAATTGATATACAGAATTTCATCGAAAAATGACAACTCGAAGGTTTATGCAGAATATAATGAGGATAATGTGATGAGAAGATTACAGAATATTGAATTGGAAAAAAAAATTTTTTTTCAAGTTGCAATGACACGATCATTATGAAGTTCTGCACAAAGTTGTCCATTAGCATTTTGAAACTAGCTGCAAAGTTTCATTCTGATACAATTCGTATTTTTTGAGTTGTTTCGGAGGAAACAACGATATCAAGAAAAAAACACGAAATTTTACATATTTTTTCCCAACATCTCCCGAAATCTTGACCGTGTCAAAATGAAATCTGGTACATTGCTGTAGAGTATGAAGTTGAAGATATGGGCGGAAGTTTTTCTCAAATTTAACGAAAAAAATTTTTTTTTTTGCAAAATTTACTGACAGCAAATTGGAGGTTTTGTTTCCCCAATATTAACAGAACGAATGATTCCAAAGTAATAACATTGAATATAAAGTAATGAAAAATCCATCCATTAAATAGTGTATCAACACTAATATATTTCGGGGAGACAGTTGAATTTGAACGACGGAGAACACCAAATGATCTAGAAGTCAAATTAATGAAACTGATGAATGAGGAATTTTCAGCTGATAAACGTGACTTGTGAAGAAAAAATATATTTTTCTCCAACAAAATTTGGAATGAAGGTTCAGAAGGAATGAAAATATTAACTAAGAAAATTTATTATAAATAAAATTTCAAAAAGCACTGCCGTGAAGGCAGCAACTTTTGCGCGCATGTTCAATGTAGATGACCGCTTCAGCAACGAATTTGAACGTGCGCGCGTACCAAATTTCAGTTCGATACGATCATAAGTTCTGGAGATATCGGGAAAAAATATGTCAAATTTCGATGTTTTCTTCTCGATATCGTTGATTTTTTCGGTATTACTCGAGAAATACTGATTCAGTCCTGATTAAACTTCACAGCTAGTTTTAAGATGCTGAAAGACAACTTTATGCAAAATTTCGTGATAACCGTGTTATTAGAACAATTTGAAAAAAAAAATTTATATGATTTTCTCATCATATCATCCTCATTAAATTTTGTATGAAACTTCGAACTGTTATTTTCGATGAAGTACTGGATTTCAATTCGATCTGATCTCTATTTTTGGAAATATTGTAAAAATAAAATTTTGAATGGGTATATCTACGGAATCATTGGGCGGATTTTACCCATTCACGAATTCGACCTTCGTAATTAAGCCCCAAACCTACTCTACAAATATCGAGTTTCTAAGTCGTTTCTTCCGGAAGTTATTGTGTTTACGGTCAGCCTAACGGCCGACTGCGTAAACACAATAACTTCCGAAAGAAACAACTTAGAAACTCGATATTTGTAGAGAAGGTTTGGACCTTAATTACGAAGGCCGAATTCGTGAATGGGTAAAATCCACCCAATGATTCCGTAGATATACCCAATCAAAATTTTATTTTTCCAATATTTCCAAAAATACAGATCAGATCGAATTGAAATCCAGTACTTCATCGAAAATAACAGTTCGAAGTTTCATACAGAATTTAATGAGGATGATATGATGAGAAAATCATATAAATTTTTTTTTTCAAATTGTTCTAATTACCCGATTATTACGAAATTTTGCATAAAGTTGTCTTTCAGCGTCTTAAAACTAGCTGTGAAGTTTAATCAGGACTGAATCAGTATTTCTCGAGTTATACCGAAAAAATCAACGATATCGAGAAGAAAACCTCGAAATTTGACATATTTTTTCCCGATATCTCCAAAACTTATGATCGTATCGAACTGAAATTTGGTGCATTGCTGTGAAATTAGAAGGTCAAAGCGTGAGTATAATTTTTCTTGGATATGATAGATGGTTTCCGAAAAAAAAATTTTTTTGGAAAAAAATTTCGAAAAAAATTTTTTTTAAAAATAACCAACAATATAATCCTGACGAAATTTGGCTCAAAGTTGCGCGTCGTTGTACTTCACCTAACCGCCAAGTTTGAATCCAATCGCTTAGGTAGTTTCTGAAATAAAAAATAAATAACTTCAAAACTTCAAATGCCTATAACTCCGAAACTATTCGATCGATTTGGCCCATTAACGAACTTAACCGCGGCATTCCAATGCGCGACCTACCCTGGAAGTTTCAAGTTGCTAGCTCACTTCGTTCGACAGTTATCGTGTCTACGGCCGGCCGGACAGAATCGATTTTGACACCGGATTCGTCATCAGTGAGTCCAACCTAGTCGATTGAGACCATTTTCGGCTCAATCATCCAAAATTACAGACATTTGATCAAAACGATAGCACGCTGTTCCCCTAGAACATGCGCGCAAAAAACAGGGAATCCTCTCACTGCTTGTGAGCCAAATTTCGATGATGCTCTTCTACAAAAATGTTTTCTAGGAAAACCGGAGGAGTGCCAAAGAAATTAAAAACCTCTGGATGATGACATATTATTGTAGAATCTGCAACGAATAAGAAAGTTTTGGAAAAGCAATGTACAGGGTGTTTTTTCTCCAACTGCACAATTAATCTGAAATTCTGAAATTATCATAATTACAACACTGTATTTTGAGAGATTGTTGCGATTATTGAATGAACTCATTCAGATTGTTCTACACTGCAAATTTCATCAAAATTGAATGAGCCATACCAAAGTTCTCAATAAAAGTAGAATCGATTGAAACGAAATTTCGACATTATCATTTTTTGAAAAAATTTTCTCGAAAAACTAGAAGTGTGCCAAAAAAAATAGAAACTCTCAAATAATGGCTTATTATAGTAGAACCGTAAACAGATAGCGTAGTTTAGGAAACGCTATGTACAAGGTGTTTTTTCAACCTGCACAATTAATCTGGATTTAATACAATAACAACCGCTTATTTTGAAAAAAAATTCGATACCAATGAATGTGTTCAACACTACTGTACTACGCTGAAAATTTCATTGAAATCGAATAAGCCATACCAAAGTTATCAATAAAAGTAAAATCGGTCGAATCGGACAAATCACCCTGTATATTCTCAAAAGAGACCCCCAACCATAAACCAAACAGTGTTCCGAGACTGTCTTGACTAGTGTAAACTTATCCCAAAATCTGACGGTCTCCTCCGGAATCACCCTGTATCTAAAATTTTCAGATTCGCATAATTTTTCTGGTTATACATTCCTGATGAAATTTTCCATCAGTCTTAGTGTCAGTACTTCAAAGTCAACTTCCAACCAACAATTCAATCCTCAGAGTTACCTGTTGAGAAAGAAGGAATAACAAATACAAATACTTAGTCCAGATGGTTTGACGACAAAGCAGAATCGGAAATGTTCGCGGAGATATATTTGATTCGAAATATGTAGTACATCGACGTCTCAAGACCCTTAAGTGTGCCCAGCTGAAATTATTACCTAAAAGAATGAGAAAAACACTGACGTGAGGTCGGGAGCTTTTACGAGCTTGTTCAAATTCGTTGCCAAAGCACCTGTAATCCTGTTCACTCATTGACCCCGCCAAACGCACAAATTTTTTAAAATAGTGAAAATATGAAATTTTGAATGGATGGGTACCTTAATCTACGGACTCATTAGGCGAATTTTACAATCCACTAATTCGACCTTCGTAACAGAAAACCTTCTCTACGAATATCGAGTCTCTAAGTCGTTTCTTAAGGGATTTAATGTTTTTACGACCGCCCTAACCACATATAATGAATAAAATATATTCCGGAAGAATCTAATTGGGGACTTGATACTTGCATTGTAGGTATGGAGTTTAATAACGGAAGCCGAATTTGCGGATTGGTAGAATATGCCAATTTGATTATTCCAATATTTTCGAAACCACAAATCATAAAGAATTATTAACCAATACTTCAATCAAAATAATAATAATAATACTTTATTGATCCTTCAAGACACAACAACGTGTATAGGATAAGTCAAGAAAGAATCACATTTTAGTTGTTATTTTTTTTTGGCAGATTGAAAATTTATGCGGAATTTCGTGAGGACCATATAATTGCCAGGCCGCCATCTAAAAATTAATTGAAAAAAATATTGAAATCTTTTTTATTTGCTCTAATTTGAGGATTTTTTTATTGGTCTAATTTAAGGATCATCTCGAAAATTTGCACAAATTTACTGATCAGCAATTCACAACTAGTTACCAAGTTTCATTATCATCAGATCAGCATTTCTTGAAATATTTCGAAAGTAACAATGATATTTAGGATGGAACCAAACAATTTAATAATCTTTTTTCAAATCGTTCTGAAAATTAATATACAATCAAACTGACATTTTGAAGAATGTTGCTGAAGAGTTACCTCATTTTGAAGAATGTTGCTGAATAGTGACCTCAAAGTCTTCGCTAACTCACTCTGAAATCTGATGAATAGTTCGTGAAAAATTTTCTACCTGTACGATCACTGGAAAATTTCGCTGAAATTGCGCATTGGTATTCTAAAACTTTCTACGGAGTTTGAATCTAATCGCGTTAGTTGTTCTTGAGTTATTGACGAAATTACCCAAAAATTCCATAGAACAACATATTTCTTCTCCAAAAACAAATAACTTATCTAACTGAAATTTGAAGCACTCTTGCTGAATAATGACTTGAAAGTTGGTGCCAAATTTTATGGTAGTCTGATTAATTGTTTCCGAAAAACAATTTTTGTCAACAGAATTTGCACAATTATGATCCTCAAGACATTTTCGTAATGTTGAGCGGCAGTATTTTCAATCTAGTTAAGAATTGTCAATCTGATCGCGTCAGTACTTCTTGAGATATGGAGAAAATAACCTCAACATTCGAATAACAACAAAATTCAACATACTTTTTTTCGTAAATGAATATCGAATAAAATTGAAATGATAAATATTGCTGGTCAATATCGACCTCAAGGTCTGTACCAAATTTCATTAAAATATTATCAATAGTCCGCGAAAAAAAATTTCAACAAAAAAGACGAAAATTTTCGAATGATGATTTTCAAGAAAAATCTTACGACTATATCCATATATCCATTTTTGTGTCAGGTAGCATTCTTCAACTAACTTCAGTGTTTCAATCTGATGGCATCTTTATATCTTGCCATATTGAGGAAATAACCTCGACATTCCAACCAGCACCGAAATCTGACATTTCAATTAACACCGAAAGTTGAAATTTTTTTTTATATCTCCGATAAAAATAGTCACATTAAAATTTCAAATATTTTTGTTTAATACTGACCTCGAAGTATATGCCAAAATTCATAGAAATCGTTCGATAGTTTCTGAAAAAGAAATGTTTCAACAGAATGTGGAAAATTTCAAAATATCTTTTTTTCATTTTTTAACTATTGAATCAGAGCACTTAGTTGCGTGTTGGTATTCTTTAAATGATAACGGAGTTTGAATCTCTTCGCATCAGTACTCCTTGAGATATTGCGGAAATAACGTTACAATTACAAAGACCATCGAAATTAGGCATATTTTTTTTTCTTATATCTCTGAAATTGAAAATCGGATCGAGTTGAAATTTGAAACATTTTGTTGAATACTGACTTAAAAGTTCGTGCTGAGTTTTATCGAAATCTAGTCAATTTTCAGAAAAAAAATTTTTCAACAAAAATTTTGAAAATTTTCGTATAAAAATATTTTTAGAACAACTGAATCAACACAAAATTTTGCTCTAGGTTGCGCATTGGTAGTCCAAAACTATCTACGAAGTTGCAATTTGATCGAGTCAATACTTCATGAGATATGGAGGAATTAACCTCAAATATTCAAGGAGGCCTAACTCCGAAAGTATCTCGGTGATTACACTCATCAACGAACTCAACCAACATATTTGGACTCTAAACCCTATCTGACTTTAACTAACTGTCAAGTTTCAATTAAACCGTTTGAGCAGTTTCTTAAATATCAGGAATTTAATTGAAAAATTTCAAATGACAATAACTCAGAAACCATTCAACCGATTTGTCCCATTAACGAACTTAGCTGCAGAACTCTGATGCGCGACGCAACCTGAAAGTTTCGTCGCTAACTAGCTTTGTTCGACAGTTATCGTGTCGTCAGCCAGCCGGACAAAATCAATTTTGACACTGGACTCGATATCAGTAACTCCAAGACAGTCGTTTGCGACCATTTTCAGGAAAAAACTTGAAAATTACAGACATTCGGATAAAACCACAGCATTTTGTTCTCCAGAATATGCGCGCAAAAATGTCGCACGAAGTTGCGAGTTGGTTATCTCAACTAATTCCGAAGTTTCAAACTGATCGTATATCAGTACCTACTTCTTGAGGTATTAAAGAACTAACATAAAAATTCCAAATAGGCATAACTCTGAAACAATTAAGCTGATTTTTCCCATTTACGAACTTAATTGATATATTTGCCCTCCAATCCTGAGCTGAGAATTTCGAGTCGCTAACTTCATTCGAAAGTTAGAGCACATACCGATGGACGAAGAGGATAAAATTTGACTACGGGTTCTTTTTCAGGGAGTCTAACTTAATCGTTTAAGTCTTTTTTCTGCTCAAAATTAAAACATAACAGACATTGTGACGGAACGGTAACGCGCTGTTCCCTAGAACAGGCGCGTAAAAACCAGAAGACACTTCTAGTAATCATTCGCATTTTCTAACATAGATAATACAAAAAGACGATAAATACTACTACATCATCCTTGTCGAACCCATTTATATAATATTATCGACGTGATTAGTCCCGAAGATCTGGCAACACCGCTGGGACCGAGAACGTTGTGGAACAGTGCTCATTTGTATAATGTGGGAATGAGATGATGGCGGAAAGCTTCTGGCTCGAAGAAGAATATTGACTATGCAACTTTTTTCGATGAAAAAAATTCTTTCCCCTCTCTAGGTACCTGATGAGTTATATTTGCAAAAAGCTTATTTCTTCTCTATATACACGTCTAAGTATTTTGGATCGGGTGGGTGTTAGGTAGCCTGAATAACGTAATGGGCCCGGATGCGTGGATTAGACCACTATATATATATATATATATATATATATATATATACATCCCTAATCATTATGGACTCAAACCACATTCCAACCTTATGGCCTCTCTGTGATGGAGATGTGGTAGCTTCGTGCAACTTCATATATATTGAATAAAAATGCATTTCCTGCACTTCTGTGTAAACGAGAATACCGTAGCATTAAAATTAGAACATACGATTCTTCATCACTGTCCTAACATTGTTACCTCTCTCCGACTTGTTATCATTAGCGCTTCCTGTGTACAATATTTATTCGAACTGCGTACATTGAGGACTCACATGATGTACATTAAGGCGCCATCCAGTGTTGCCAAATGTGGACGGTCTACATTCTGCCCTCTAAGAAGACGTAATACTGTTGTTTTCATTGAATGACGTAATTTTTTAACGCGAATGAAGCGAACCTAGTTCAGATGCTACGGTATTCGAATTTATAGCTTTGTTGATGATATTGAAAAATCGAAATAAAATTATTCTTCTATGGTAGCATTGAGACTGATTTGGAGAATCCTTTTTAATCGGCTAAAAAAGGCGTTTGGATATCCTGAAAATTCGTGTACTTTATTCGAGCATATGTTCCTTACTCATAAGCCAATTTTATTTTTTTTCGATTGCTTTCAGTATTACTTACAGGTGGTACTATTCGATCATAACATATACAAATTGTTCCATAAAAATATGGGTATTTTTCAGCTGTAAATCAGATTTTTTCTGTTGTGAATTTGAAAGCTTATATCTTTCCACATACGACCAAATATTCATGGTAAAATCATACAAGGTGGCTCAGAAATTCAATATGTATAATCCTCCTTTTCTTGCAATTAGCGACCAGCAGTTTTATTGGAAGATTTCGAAGGTTTTATGCTTCCACATATAACATTTAAGGTGAAATATGCAGGGTGTCCCTGAAAGACCACTTGCATAATTGACTTATTCATAAACTTATTTCGATTTCTTAGTACGACTTCGTGATGGACCTATTCTCACTTGAAATATACAGGGTAACGAAAACAACCTAGAAAAACACTGACGTGAAGTCGACAGAATCTGCGCGCATGTTAAAATGAGATGACCGCTTTGGAAACAAATTTGAACATGCACTCAAAATCTGCTGACTTCACGTCAGTGCTTTCCCAGATTTTTTTTTCTTGTTTCGGAAAAAACGAAGATACTGAGGCAGAAACCACGAAACTTGACATATTTTTTCCAGATATCTTCGAATATTATGATCGTATCGAACTGAAATATGGTACACTGCTGTGAAGTATGGAGCCTTTAGTATCAGCCAAATTATTTTTTTTGAATGTGATGAACAAATTTAAAAAAAAATATTGGAAATAATCTCGAAAATTTTTTATTCAAATTTACCGACAGTGTGATCTCAACTGAATTTCGCAGAAAGTTGCACATCGTTATACTTCATCTAACTTCCAAGTTTCAATCCAATCAATTCAGTGGTTCCCAAATTATCACTGAAATAACTTCGAAATTTCAGAAGGCTCTTACTCCTAAATCGTTCGGCCGATTTCACCCAGTAACGGACTTAACCATCGCATTTCAAAATGCAACCTACCCTAGTCCATAGGATTCTTCATACGACCATTATCGTACATGCAGACGGCCAACCGGCCAGAATCGATTTTGACACCGGATTCGTCATCAGTGAGTCCAACTTAGTCGTTTGAGACCATTTTCGACTAACAATTTGAAAATAACAGACATTTGTACGAAACGATAGCTTTCTGTTCCTCAGAACAAGAGCGCAAAAATATGAAACTGATGGTATTTTCAATTGACTACTTTCATATCTTCATCGGAAAATTGCAAAAGTCATATCCTTCTTCAGACGACAAGTACATACAGGGTATCCCAAAAAATTTATTTGCATAATATCCTGATTTGTTAACGTATTTTGATGATTCCTGGAGCGATTGGTTCGATGTGGTTTTCAGGAGGTGCTATTTAAACATAAAATATACAAGGCATCCAAAAAAGAGAGATGTTTCTTTCAAATGGCAAGCAAGATCTTCGCGTGCATATTCTAGCGAATAGCGTTGTATCGTTTTACCAAATTGCCGGTAACGTAAGCTGCGCATTAAAATGTGGCGGTTTAGTTAGTTAGTGGGCTAAATCGGCCAAACAGTTTCGTAGTTATACTCATTTGAATTTCTGAAATTTTTTCCCAATATCTCTGGAACTACATTATATGCGATTGGATCGAAACATAATAAGTGATTGGACGGAAATATCGACGCACAACTTTCTGCAGAATTTTATTGGAATCGTCACGTTTACAAGTGGAAAAAAAAAATTCTTCGAAAATTTCCCAAATTTTTCATGCAGAATATTCTTTCGAAGCAATCGATCACATTTCAATGATATTAGAATCAAAACTTCAATGTTCAGTCTCATCAGCTCCCCACTTACGAAGGTGTCGGGATTGAAATATAACGAATTTCGTCGTCCTTTGGACTGAACCGTTTTTATTTTCGGAATAACTGATCATGATGAATCTAGGTAGCGGAAAAAAACAAATTATTTCATATTTTGTGACCAATCAGCCTTGCGAAATTTCGCATGGACCCTCATGCTGTCATTTTTCAATCGAGCACTGAATTGAATTCGATCCGATCTGTGTTTTTGGAAATAGTAGGAAAATAAAACTTTGAATGGGTATTTCTACGAAATTATTGGGTGAAACTTACAACTTCGCTGATTCGGCCGTCGTGATTAAGGTTCCAATATTTTTTTATTAAATTTACAAATATTAAGTCCCTCAGTTGTTTCTCCTGGAAGTTATTGTGTCTGCGATCGGCAATTAGACTCATTGTTATAACCATTACTTCCCGAATAAATTACTTGAAAAATCGAATATTTGTATATTAGGTTTCGGATTCAATCACGAAGGTCGAGATCGTCAATCATTCAAATCCGCCTGAAAATGCCTTAGGAATAAACCTATCCAAAATTTGATTTTTTCAATATTTCCAAAAAAACAGATCCAATCGAATCGAAGTTAAGTACCTACTGATCGAATATGATAGCTAAAAACGCTTAATGCAGAATTTCGTGAGGATCATATGAATAAAACATACCAAAATCCTTCAATCAAGAAGTAGAGCAGCGTTTGGCGGGCTCAATATATGAGTAGGTAGGCTGAATACGAACGCAAAAGTTACTGCCTTCACATGAATCCTTTACTAAAGTTTCCATTGGAATGTTAGAAAAGCAGTAGCCTTCGAAATGAACAAGATATTTATGGTGAAATATATCGGTTCACTCGTTTACTTACCTATTCCAATGAGTTTTCGTGCTTTGTTTCCGCTGCTTTCACTTCAGAGCAAAATTAGCAGGTTCTCTCAGAAAGAAAAATTTTAGCTTGATGATTTTGAGTCTGCACCATTCTTATTGCTGAAGTGGTGGGGTCGCACCCTACTTGTATCGAGAGGGGAACTATATATGTGATATAGCATCGATTTGTTTTTAAATTTTATTTTAACTCAAGGCTGATCTTCAACACAATAACTTCTGAAACAAACAACCTAAGAACTCGATAATGCTACAGTAGGTTTGGACCCTAATTACGAATACCGGATTCGTGAATGGGTAAAATCCACCCAATAATTCCGCAGGATTAAAACTTTAGAATTTCAAAATTTGCTTTCCCAATATTTCTAAAAATACAGAGTCGATCGAATTGAAATTCACTACTCAATAGAGAAAAGACAGCTTGAAGGTTCATGCGGAATTTCGTGAGGAACATGTGATCAGCAGATCGCCAAGTTATAATATTGAAAGATTTAAAAAATATGTATTTATTAGTTGATCCAATCAGAAGATCATCAGGCACAAATTTGTTTATCGGTATTCGCCAACTAGTTATGAAATTACATTGAGATCGGACCAGTGTTTTTCTTTGAGTTATTTCGGATACATTAACGATACCTAGAAAACAACAAAGAAATTTTACATTTTTTTTCCGATACCTCCGATCTACGATCAAATTAATACCGATTGAAGGATATTTGAGAGGATTTTGCATGTTTATATGTGATTTCGAGGTTTTCACTTCCAATATCTGAAAAAAAACTATTGAAATCAAATAAAAATTGATATTTGTAAAGAAAGCCTCTGCAAATTGCGGGATTCAAACTATTTGTCAGGGAAAAATTTCTAGAAAAATTGATGCCTAATTAACAATAACGGAATAATGTGAACGATGAAAGAAGTGTACCATCACCAACACGAAAATTTGTAGAATTATTTTTTCACGAAATAATTAAAAAAAATTAAAATAAAGTTGATAGCTTCCATTGTTTCGATATTGTGCATTACTACACAATACTATTTCTATCAACTGCCTTGACGAATGATTCGTAACCCGCAATCCGCAAAGGCGTTTTTTTTCAGATATCAACATCAAAATAATGAAAACCCTGTATGGGTTGTTGAAGTAACAGAAAATTATTTCTGTATTACTTGATCAGGGCAGGATTCATTAAGAAAACATTTCCTTTCAGGTATGCATTGCAATTAAATTTTGAGCTGATTATCACGTTATGTCAAGTCAAGTATTATTACCAGCTATGTTTTTTTGCGCGCATGTTCTAGGGGAACAGCGTGCTATCGTTTTGATCAAATGTCTGTAATTTTGGATGATTGAGCCGAAAATGGTCTCAATCGACTAGGTTGGACTCACTGATGACGAATCCGGTGTCAAAATCGATTCTGTCCGGCCGGCCGTAGACACGCTAACTGTCGACAGAAGCAAGCTGGCAACTTGAAATTTTCAGGATAGGTTGCGCATCAGAATGCCGAGGTTAAGTTCGTTAATGGGCCAAATCGGTCGAATAGTTTCGGAGTTATAGGCAGTTGAAGTTTTGAAGTTATTTATTTTTTATTTCAGAAACTACTTGAGAGATTGGCAGTTATGTGGAGTATAATGACGCGCAACTTTGAGCCAAATTTCGTCAGGATCAGATTGTCATTTAATTGAAAAAAAAATTTTTTTCGAAATTTTTTTCCAAAAAAATTTTTTTTTTTCGGAAACCATTTATCATATCCGAAAAACAAGTCCACCAACACTTTGAACTCCATATTTCACAGCAGTGTACCAAATTTCAGTTCGATACGATCACAAGTTTCGGAGATATCGGGAAAAAATGTGTCAAATTTCGAGGTTTTCTTCTCGATATCGTTTATTTTTTCGGTATAACTCGAGAAATACTGATTCAGTCCTGATGAAACTTCACAGCTAGTTTTGAGATGCTGAAAGACAACTTCATGCAAAATTTCGTGATAATCGTGTCATTAGAACAATTTGAAAAAAAAATTTGTATGATTTTTCTCATCATATCATCCTCATCAAATTCTGTATGAAACTTCGAACTGTTATTTTTCGATGAAGTACTGGATTTCAATTCGATCTGATCTGTATTTTTGGAAATATTGAAAAAATAAAATTTTGATTGGGTATATCTACGGAATCATTGGGTGGATTTTACCCATTCACGAATTCGGCCTTCGTAATTTAGGTCCAAACCTTCTCTACGCAGTCGGCCGTTAGGCTGACCGTAAACACAATAACTTCCGGAAGAAATGACTTAGAAACTCGATATTTGTAGAGAAGGTTTGGGGCTTAATTACGAAGGTCGAATTCGTGAATGGGTAAAATCCGCCCAATGATTTCGTAGATATACCCATTCAAAATTTTATTTTTCCAATATTTCTAAAAATACAGATTTGATCGAATTGAAATTCAGTAATTTATCAGTAAAAATTTCAAAAAGCACTGCCGTGAAGGCAGCAGCTTTTGCGTGCATGTTCAAATTCGTTGCTGAAGCGGTCATCTACATTGAACATGCGCGCAAAAGTTGCTGCCTTCACGGCAGTGCTTTTTGAAATTTTTGGGTATGCCGATTGAGAAGAAACATGCACTGTGTCAATACACAGTCCATCTACTACATTGGCCTTTTAGCCATATTGTACCTGCTTATGGAAGTGTCAAGGTGCATATATACTGAACTGCAACACAGAAAGACATCAAACTGAACTGAACTGAAGAAAGGTCTATTTATTTATAATTTCAGTGAAAGTAATATCATATCAAGTACACAAAATATACTATCTTGATCGTTAAAAATTTTAGAAAAGCACAGTGGGGAGCATTTACGCGCTTGTTCCAATTTGTAGCCGAAGTAGTTTCTTGTTCACAAACTGAACCCGCCAATAGCAGATTCACTTCCTGGTGGAAAGATTAGTCTTATTTTCATATGATGGTTCTGACGAAATTTTGAATGAACCTCAAGCTACCATTTTTTGATTGGGTTGGAAATTCAACTTCGATCCAATTGAAAATATTGAGGAATAAAACAATTTTGAATGGAAACCTTCATCTACAGAATAATTTTGCGATTTTCACCCATTCACGTATTTGACTTTCGTTATTAAACTGAAAACCTACTCTACGAAATATCCAGGCGTTTCTTTCTTAATTTATTGTATTCGCGGCCAATAGGGATCAAAATAATTTCCGGAAAAATCTACTTGTACTACTAGTAGAGTTTTAATCACGAAGGCGGAATTTTCAAAATTTCATTTTCTTATTATAATATTTCCAAAAATGCATATATTAGCGAATTGAAATCCAGTACTCCAGTTCAGATCTGATTTAGTTAGTTTTTCTTGAGTAATTAAGGAAATAACCTCAAAAACAACCACGAAATTTTGCATATTTCTTTTCCAATATCTCCTAAAATAAATATCATATTATCAAACATTTTAAACAATTTCGCTGAATATTTTTTTGGAATTTGTGCCCAATCCATTGGAGTCTGATCAATGCTTTTCAAAAATGCAATTTTTCTTCATATTTCACCATTACAGTTATCATATTACGCGGCAGTATTTTGAAACAAGTTACGTAGTAACAATCTGATCGCTTCATTATTTCTTGAGATATTAAGCAAACAACCTCAACATTTCGAAGAATATCGAAATTTACATATTTTTCCCTATATCTCCGTGAATAAATATCAGATGAATTGGGAATTGGGAACAATGTTTCTATATGGTCAGTGCTAAATTTCACTGAAATATCATAAATGACACAAAAAGTAATTTTTTTAAATTTTTGAACGACTAGATCCACATGAAATTTCACATCGAATTGCTCGTTGGCATTCTCTAACCAATAACAAGGTTTCAATCTGATGGCTTCTGTACTTCTTGAGATATTGAGGAAATGACATAAAATAACAAAATTTGACATGGCACATTGAAACGAGATGCGGCACGCATCTCGTTTCAATCCGATCAACAGTCTCCGAGAAAAATATCATAATAAACTTTTTTTCAAATTTCTAACGACTGAGTCCCACATAATTCCCCACTAAGTTGCACTATGGTATTCTCGAACTGATTACAAAGTTTCAATCTGGTAGAGCCATAAGATATCGAGAAATCAACTTCAAAATTTTATATTGGTATAACTCCGAAACTTTTAGGACTATAACGCCCACTAACGAAATTAACCGTGATATTCGGGCTACAAAACGAACCAGAAAATTGAAACAGTCTAGTTCCTTCCCTCAAAACTTAGAGCATACTTATACAGCCAGCCGGACGAACGGACGGACTGACGAACAGGATTGAACTTGACCACGGACTCTTCATCAGCGAGTCCAACCTAGTCGTTTGAAACCGTTTTCGGCTCAAAACTAGAAAATTTCAGACATTTAGGCAAATCGATAACGCTGTTTCCCAGAACGCTCGCGTTGAGAGTATATCAGACCAAAATATCCCATGAAATAAGAAATCACAAGACAAATCGCTTTTCCCCATGCATTTCAGAATATTCTTAGTCCTCCATCAGTCTCACTTGTCAAAACCGCTCGTAACCTTTGAGGACACAAATTCAAAATTTTACATTTTTTTTTTCAATATCTCTGAAAACGACCTACAATTCATGTATGCGCTCAATATTCTCCCGAAGACATTTGTAGTCATCCGAACTGTGGATTATGTAAGAAATCTTGAGCTCGCTGTTTAAAAGCAGCTTTCAACTCTCTATCGTATCATCATTTAATCATAGACACAATTTTGCATGAACATTCACGCCTAAATTTTCCAACCAAGTACCTATCGGATTTCGATTCGATCAGATTTGTAATTCCGAAAATTTTTAGAAAATGAAATTTCAAATTGATATATCTGTGAAATTAGTGGTATGCTACCCCACCTTCATGATCTTGACCTTTCCGTTTTAGATAGATAGATAGATAGATAGATTCTTTATTTAGTAGAAATTACTAGTTACAGCTTCAATATAACAAAAAAAAAAAGAAAGTATTCAAAAATAGTGCTCCCGAACATATGATACTAACAGCTTCCTAAATGTTACATATTTGTTACAATTTTTTAACATCTCAGGCAATTTATTGTAGCATATTAAACCTCCAATTAAAGTAGATCCCATCGTCAACTCAGTGCTGAAAGTATCAACAAAAAAATTATCCCGATTTCTAGTATTATACTGATGAACTTCAGAAACATACCTAATTCCCCCAGATAAATAATCTGGTAACATTTTATGTTCAATTTTATATATCAGATCCAATGTTCTGAAATTGATTCTTTGTCTGACAGTCATCAAATTTAGTGAAATTAACATTGATCTAATTGGAGTTCTTCTATTACATTTGAGTACCATTCTCATGCCTCTATTTATGACTACCTGTTATCTATTGATGACACTCGATTTCAAATTAAATAAGAGAGACGTACAATAATCTAGATGTGCTAGAACAATTGATTTGAACAATAGATATCTTGTTTTCATGTCAATCTTATTACCTATCCTTGAGATGTATTGGATTTTTTGAGCAATTTTTTTTGTCAAATGGTCGGCATAAGGTCTGAAATTCAGATTCTCATCAAGTATAATCCCCAGATATTTAATTGAGTGAAGTCTCTGTAAAACTTGTTGATCAACTTTAATTATTACTTCATTCAAAGTTCTTAATTTATAATCCTTGCCGAAAATCATATAACTTGATTTATTAAAATTAATTTTCAATTGATTATCATTGAGCCAATCACATAGTAATTCAAAATCCTCATTCAGTAACATACACAGAACATTGATATCACTGCCGGCTATGTAAATCATTGTATCATCAGCAAATAGTCTCAATTTACAGTTTTTAAGATTTTTTTTTATATCATTCAAATAAATTAAAAACAATATCGGTCCTAGCGTTGTTCCCTGAGGCACACCATATACAGATCTTTTACTGGAAGATACATTATGTCTGAATTTCACTCTTTGTGATCTATCAGTCAAATACGATGTGAACCAAGCCAAAACAGTACCACGGATTCCAATTTTTTTTAACTTTTTCAATAAAAGTTTTCTATCAATTGTCTCAAAAGCTGTTTTAAAATCAATGAACGCTGCTAAAACAATATTGTTTTTGTCTATCTCTTTCAACCATTCATCACAAACATCAACAATTGCACTTTCACAAGAATGCTTAGCTCTAAATCCGGATTGATCATCTATAAGAACATTATTTTTATTCAAATATTCCATCAATTGATCTTTAACTACCAATTCCAAAACTTTTTCGTGGACTGGCATTGTGTGAATGCCTCGGAATTCATCGCAGTTTTTAGCATTGGGTACCTTTTCAATCGGAATAACCGTAGAGACCTTCCACGCTTCGGGGAAAACACCGCATTCAAGTGACGTGTTAACTATATCTAGAAAACGATTTCCTGCTACATCAAATGCGTCTCTGAAAATGCTTGTCGAAACATCATCCGGGCCACAAGTATTTTTGATTTTTTTTATATAACTCTTAAGTTGTCTCATTGTGATCTGTGAAAATGACGAAAATTCGCTGTACTCATTCATTCTGGACAAATAATACTGACAATCATTTTTCTTTATAGTATGAGACACAATACCTTCAATGCTGCTGACAAAAAACTTATTGAATTCCTCTGAGATCTCAGAAGGCTCTGTTAAAATATTATTTTCGAAATTGACGTTTGTGATCACACCTTTAACTTTATTGGGAAACAGAATTTTCAAGTTTTTCCATATATTTTGATTCGAGCTGTTTTTTATTATATCATAATAATATTTTTTTTCCGCTTTTTTTAATTTCGCTGTTACTTCATTCCTTAAATTTTTATAAATTTCCCATTGCCTATTACATCGTGTTAGAACTGCTCTTTTGTATTGAATGTCACGTTGTTTCATAAGTTGTTTGATTTCATTATTCAGCCAGTGCAATTTTTTTTTTTGGTTATTTTTAACAATTTCGATAGTGGGGCACATACTGTAAAATATTTGTTGAAAAGAATTGACAAAACTATCTGCCATTAAATTGACATTGTTTGAGGAATTATCCCAACTACATTTTCTGAGTTCATCCTGGAATTTATCGGAAACATATCTATGATATAAACGTTTAGTATAAGTAGTATTTACATGAAAGGTATCAAGATTACCCAGATTAACAGATATTATGGAGAGATCGGACAATTTAGGAGTTAAGTGAACAGTGTGATTTAGATTTTTGTTATTAGTTACAATATAGTCAATCAGAGTTGAACTGTCCTTGGTAATTCTTGTATAATCGTTAACAATTTGTTTGAAACCTGACTGTTCAATTATTAACTTACATTTTTCAGTATAAAAAGTACTTTTCTTAAAATCCAAGTTGAAATCACCTACACAGATAAACTCTCCCTGGTACGTTGAAAACTCCTCAAAAAATTCACGAACAGAATCCAAGAAAGTCGGAACGCGAACACCAGGAGGATGATACAAAGTTGTCAGCAACAGTCGATCATTACGTAGTCTTATTTCCACAGCAATCAGCCAAAGGTATGAATCAGAAATTTTCGATTTAATGGTGTAAACAATACCACATCGTAAATAAACGAGCACTCCACCTGTTCTTCTGTTATCGGATGCACAGTTAAGGCTCACATACCCAGGAACATTTATTTCATTTGACTGTATATCCTGTGTGATATGAGTCTCGCACAAACAAACAATTTCAGGTTTCCATTGTAGAATGAAATCAACTATTTTATTTCTATTATTCATGTAACCCTGACAATTGAAATACACCATACTGTAATGTTTGGACTGCTAAATCTCTCCGAAATCGACTCTCTTCGACAAATTGTCTACAATTCTTTTATAGCAAGGGCATTCATGATCATATGCAGTGTGATCGGTTTGTAAGTTGATGCCAAATTTTTCAACCTTCTTGATACAATTTATACATTTCTTCACATTATTAGTACATTCCTTCGAATCATGATCTCCTGCGCACTTAAAACAAGATTTTTTACTCCTACAATCTTTCTGAATATGATTGAAACCAGCGCATTTGTAGCAACGGAGTATATTGTAATAATCGCTGATAAAACAACATCTCCATCCAAGATTCAATTTGTTCCTACATTTAAAAATACCATAAATCCCAGATTCTACCTCCAGTACAATATTGGCAGCATTCTTTCTCGATTTCGGTTCAAACTTACATACAACTTTTAGTTTTTCGTTAATATTATCATCAATTTGACCTAAGTCATTCTGGAAGATTATGCATTCTAGCAGCTCTTCATCGCTGTATTCCATATATTTACTTTCAACTCCCTTGATAATAATTCTAGGATTCTTCATTGTACCATCAACAATTCTATATCTGTCGCCCAATTCTTCATTCAACTTGGTAGTAATTATATCCTTCGTTTGGTCGTCTTTGCAATTAATGGCAATACCTCCACTTCTTATATTTTTGATTCCCTCTATTCCAACTTTAAGCTTTCCTGGATCGATCTTGTCAGTAACCTCTGTTCTAGTGATATTACTTTTCTGATCATTCATGGGTTTAATCAGCAATACGTCGGCATAAGATCTCCCCGATTTAAGACATTCATTTCCCTTATTCGCCTTCTGGAGAAGTTTTATTATATTTTCTTTATCTTCAATGAGTTTATTTTTTGTTGACAACAAATCTTGTAGCAAAGTAATGGTGTCCGTACTGCCGCACTTCATGCAATGAAACTTCAATTTTCGGTTTTCTTTCTTCATTCCAAGAACCTTCATTTCGGTCGATGACAACCCAGAACAAGATTTACATATTTTCTTGTTGCAACCATCACACTCAACCGGATTTCTTTCAGCAGCAACGCCACAAATCTCGCATTCCATGGTCACCTTTATTTATCACTGTTATCTCACCATCTTTCCAATAAACAATCCGTAAGATGAACAATTTAACAATTTTGAGTCAAATAATGGAAACAACTCGATATTTCGATTTCACACACGAATAGTGATTGAATTTTCTGATTAACGGCAACTAAAACAACAGTTTAGTATAACTGCCGATTTTTAACACCGATTTATATTCACAATCTTCGCTGATATATCGGAGCAAACAATGAACAGCCTTAGTTCTCCTTCGTCAACCTACAAAGTCCTACAAAATTCCAGTCTCTCAGCCATACATAATTCTACTGATATATCTATTCGAAATTATACTTTCGCGATGTTTTTAAATATACAGAACTAATCAGTCTCTTACCAAGTAACTATTTGAAAATGTAGGGCGTGAGGGTTCATGTGCAATTTAATAAGAATCATAGAATAAGAAGGTCGCAAAATAGTTTTTCAAAAATTGAGCTGCCTGATCGAATCTACTCAATTACAAATTTCCATACTTTCACTGAAAAGTACCTGTAGCAATAATAAAACCAGCTACATATTTTTTTTTTAAATAAACGACAATTTTCACGGATCAATTGTCCCGAAACGTTAAATATCCTACCAACGGAATGCGAGCTAATTCCAATTCCGATCCTCTATGAAAATACTCCCAGCGAAGCGATGTTCGATATACGTTGCAATGTTGCCATCTCAAAGAGTCCTCAATATGCCCGAAATGGTACTCGATATACTCCATATGTATATTCCATCCACGCCCCTGGCGACAAAGTGCCGAACTAAAAATATACGAATTTAACGAATTCCGTACATTAGCACCTCACACAAAAACGTTAATTGCGCTGTTATCTTAAAATCTGGGGTTGATTTATGCATGGTACGGAGTTGGGTTTTTCTCCTTGGATCTAGAGATGTGCACCATTATCGAATCGATGGCCTGTACGAGGAGAAAAAGGCGAAAACATTAGGGCGTCAGATATACTGAGTCCGTAATTCGGTTGAGTCCGTTGTGAATGGAGTTGGCATTGATACTGGTGCCATAATGTTACAAGGATATATATATTTTTTTTTTTTTTTTTTTTTTTTTTTTTTTTTTTTCCTTCACACAACCTGTTGCGGATTCTCAGGAGATACCCGGGCGCGAACGCCAAGGGTATTCCGATTTGTTTTAGTGCGGAAAGACAACCTGTCTTATTATGCTCACTGTTCCGAGAATTACTGCCTTCTGCATCCATGTGATGGCACTTGCAGGTAAGTTTAGCTCTTGGAGATGTTTAGTGGTATTTTTATGTACTAGGCCATTCGCGGATATTATAAGCGGCATAATTTCAACCCTATCCAGCCTCCACATATCCCTCATTTGCCGGGAGAGTGCCTCATATTTATTTATTTTTTCCCCGTAAGACTTCTTCAAATTGCCATCTTGAGGCACTGCAAAATCAATTATCATAGCTATGTTCTTCCGTTTTACCCACACCACTACGTCAGGTCGATTATGCTCTATAGCTATGTCTGTCATTATCGTAAGATCCCAGTATATTTTGACATCATTGTTTTCCATGATTGTTTGCGGGGAATAGACATGATAAGGTGTGAAATGAGAAAGTAGCCGGTACTGGAGACACAGAAGCTGGTGCACAACCTTCCCCATGTTGTTGTGACGGGTCAAATATTTTGTTCCGGCAATCGCCGAGCACCCCGAAGAGAGATGCTGCACCGTCTCCTCTGCCGCATTGCACAGTCTGCACCTCGTATCGACCACTGGAAGCTTCATTATATATTTACAATATGTTCGTGTTGGCACCACTTGATCCTGGACAGCGAAAAGGGTCCCTTCAGTTTGTGGGAATAGGTATCCCTGCGTCAGGTAAGTATGAGAGTGGTCCAAATCTACCTCTGCCTGGTGCAGGCTAGCGTAAAACCTTCCGTGGAGCGCTTTCGCCTGCCAACACTCTTGCATCCTTGTTATCCAGTCTTCGGTTTCGTGTTCTTCAGTGGCTTCCTCACGGAACATTATGAGGATATCTTCTTGTGTGACTACCCATCGGTGTACGGGTAGATTGTTGTTAAGAAAGTAGGTTTTTAGATTTCTCTCCTCCTGCAAGCACGCCTCTCTCAAGCTGGTTAAACCTCGTCCTCCCTGCTTCCGTGGTAAATACAGCCTCTCGATTGCCGAGTTGGGGTGCAACAGTCCGAACTCTGTGAGTGTTGTTCGAATACGCCTATCTATTTTACAAGGAACCCGCACTAGGGTGAGGCTGCATTGGACCAGAGAAATGAATTTAGGTCTTATCAATGCATACTACCAAATTACCGAAGGAGAGACAAAAACAAGAAAATACGCTTACAAGGATATATATATATATATATATATATATATATATATATATATATATATATATATATATATATATATATATATATATATATATATATATATATATATATATATATATATATATATATATATATATATATATATATATATATATATATATATATATATATATATATATATATATATATATATATATATATATATATATATATATATATATAACTAATTACCTGGTTGCAATTTGATCGCATCGGCGTTTATCGTGATATATATTCATATTTTTCAAATTCAAAACGGATATAACTCTGAGAACGTTAGGTGGTATAAATGAACCTTAGCGAGATATTCGGGCTCGAAACATACCCTGAAAATTTCAAGAAACCTGCGCCTCAAACGAACGATTTTGAAGATATATGTAGGTGAAAACACCGTGTATGCTTTAATAGTTATAATGTTCTTGAATTATTTTCAATTAGCTTATCCTGATTGTATGTATTTTTCTACATAATATGCTACAAACACCTGGATTCATTTCTGTCTTAATAAATTTATTCGGAAATAAAAATAATTTTCGTTAACAGCCATTTGACTTCATGTGATTAGATTTGTGGGCAAATTTAGATTTCATTGGTTTTTATATTAAGTATAATTATTACTGATAATTATGTTCCAATTGTTATCATTTCGACCATATGTCTGTGATTTCAGAATTTTGAGCCGAAAATGATTTTGAAGTATCATGTTGGACTTCCTCAAGAAAAATTCAGTATAAAATTAATTATGCGTAGCTATGCTCTAACTTTCGAAGTAAGGGACCTAGAGTCTTCAAATTCTTAGGTTGAAATTGGGAGGATATATATCCTGAATATCTCGAGAAATACTGATGCAATCAAATTTAAACTCCGGAGCTAGTTGAAAAATATAATATAATATTTTTTTAGGATCCTAGCGTTATAAGGAAAAACGAAATTTCAAGAGTTTTGCAAATTTTTGTCGGAATTTTTTTTTTCTTCGCAAACGAATCATCAGATTTCTATCAAATGTGGTGGGGATTTTGAATAAAATATTCAACAGCAATCTAACAAATATAAGCCATATCATACTTTTTGTTTCGGAAAAATTTGACATATTATTGGGCGAAGAATTTGAACAAGCGCTTAAAGTTCGTGACCTCACGTAAGTGCGGTACTGAAATTTTTGATATTCACATTAATATATCAATTAACGGATAATAACACTTCTTTCGTTAATATTGTTTGATCTGTTTCAAGGTTTGAAGTCTGAAAATAACTAATACTAGCAATTCACAGAAGTCTTCTTCAGAAGTCGCCCATTCGAAACATTGTACACCCAGAAAGGTTTACGGGACGTGATAGTTTGATGTGAAATTATTTGTTGAAATAAAAATTGTTAAGTCCATTCTTTGAAGTGAAGTATTTGAAGCAGGAAATTGAAATACTGAGGAATCAGCTAGAGGACCTGTCAAGTTCAAAATAGAATTCATTGATAAAATCAGTAGGAACAGTACGTGAATGAAATTGTGGGTACATTCCGTTCCACTTCGAATAACAGTGATAAATCACAGTAATCTCCCGATTCCCATGATACTGTTTTCAATAAGTTATCAGATAAATGACGTTCCCTGAAAAACAAAAACGTATCGAGTACATCGGTAGATATTTATTATGTTGGCAAACACAAAAAAATCAAGGAGGAATCTTAGTGTGGGATCAAATAAACATGGGAGGATATTTCTTTCGCTTCTAGCCGTAATTATGGCTTTATTCAGGCCATAAACTTAGGTTTCAGTTTGATACCCTTCGATTATCTTATGTGAGTACTTATATATCGACTGGCAGTAGCCTAATTATGAAATGACAAGAATTTTTCGGGTGATAGTGGAAGCCTTCAATATTTTCAGTATAAATGGAGAATTCACCAGAACATTAATATAGGTTGGCAAACATATTACTAATGCTTGTATGGATTATGTTTTGACTAACATAGGAATTATGGCAAGATATTGGCATATGTGATCCTAATGAACTGTTTTTTAGGGTTAATAGTTTCTGGATGTCAAACTCCAGAGCCTACTCTTGTACATCACAATAATAATAAGAGAAGGCGTTGCTTCAATGAGAAAGCATTCAGTGTGTTCAATTTTCTATTGAGAAAATCCTTCCACGTGGAACTTGATGTTTCTGAAATTATGGATATCTATTAGGTCTCCGTTGAATTCTATCAGTAGTTACATGAAACTTTGAGGTTGCTTTCCCTTTCAGATCCAATTACGTGAGGTACTGTGGTAAGGGAAGTATGCATGTCTCTGATATGGTGAGCTATCTGCTAGGCAGGTTGGAGTTGTTCGGCTGTCGAGCAAACTCCTGGTATTTTCGATTCAAAAATGTTTAAGTCACAGATGAGGTCCCTCCAGGAGTGGTCCGAACGAGAATTTAATTCGAGTATGATACAGAATAGTAGTCGTAATAGAATAAAGATTGCATGGAGTATTTTATGGAAAAGCCCGAAAATTAAGTAAGCAAAAAAGCATCAAATCAAGTTGTCTGTTACTGAAGACGTGTTGGACAGTGAAGCTCATCAGGTCTGTGATGCATTCGAGAAATCGTTAAGTGTTGAGTTCCATGAAAGAACGAATGGCTCTTTTTGGGTGTCACTGTACTGCAAGAAAACATCAGCCTAGTAATTTTATGGTTTTTCGATAAGTAACTGCATTCGAAGTTGTCGAAGTTACAAATTCATTGCGAAATGAATGTTCTACAGAAATTTATGAATTCCCCCTGAATGAACTGAGGAATTGTAAGGATATTGTTACTGATCTTGCAGCTAATTAAAAAAATAGAGCTGCTCTTGTACGCAGGTACAAATTCTCTGCCAAACCGGTCATCTTTCCACATATTGACTCCGACAAAAGCACCTTCACTTTCTGATAGAAAGATTCCGTGATCTCCTGATCATATAATCCTCACGAAATTCTGTATGAACCCAAGCTATAATTTTTCAATCAAGTTCTGAATTCAAATTCGAACTTATCCGGTTTATTGGGAACAAAGAAAAAACGATGTTTGGAATGGAAATTATTAGGCTATGGAGACACATACTGCGCCCATTTTTTGATTCTGGGAAATAATAGCGTTTCTAGTGAGGTTCAGACGCCACTATCTTCTAGTTCAGTGAAATGAAGAACAAAAACCTAGAAAAGCAATGACGTGAAGACAACAGCTTTTGCGCGCATATTCACATTCGGTGATATCCTTCAAATATGCTCGAAAAAGCTGCTGACTTCACGTCAGTGCTTTTCTAGGTTTTTTCCGATGAAGTACTGGATTTGGTTTCTTCTTCTTCCCGAAGTTATTGTGTTTATGGTTAGATAAACGGCTTGACGGCCGACCGTGAACACAATAATTTTCAGAAGATACAGATTAAAAACTCGATATCTGTAGAATTATTGTGTTTACGGTTGGCTCAACGGCCTTAGAGACGACCGTTAACACAATAACTTTCAGAAGAAAAAATTCAGAAACTCGATTTTTGTAAAATAGATTTGGCGCTTAATTACGAAATTTGTGAATGGGTAAAATCTACCTAATGATTTGGCAGATATACATAAGTTACATATTAGAATCCTCCATATTCCTATATAAATATACATGTATCATCTTAATATATCATATTGCACTGATACTAGGAATTCATCCCACTAGAGGGGAATAGAAGATTACTTGCTTTGTTAATTAGGTTAGTCAAACCATTGTTGTACTGAATGTCGTGACTTTAACATTGTCCACTTCGTCAATAATCAAATTAAACTTTTTAAAAATCAAAGTTCTTTATTCACAAACATAAGTGGCGCAGTCGGTAGGATACCCAAAACATTTTTTTCGACTAAAATTGCGGAAAAAGTTGTGTTCGTTTCAACGATTAGTTGGGTATTCAAAATTTTTTGTCGAACCTTGGCCCAAAAATCGACCAAGTTCAACCCAGTGGTACAAGAAAACCAGCGAGTGGAAGTCAACATCACCGAAGCTCATAGTTAAGAAAACCAAACCCGATCAACAGCTTTCAGGAGGAGAAATTATAGTTTGGTACGGAGTTTCTGGAACGAAACTGCCTGCTATAATCGCTGTATCCCCTGAAGCAGAAGAAAAAGAAGAAAGAAGAAATCTTTATGAAGCCAATAGCGTAAGTTTCACATCCTTTTTCCACATACCAATCACCCCATATCCCCAATTGATTTTTTTTTTCACAATATATTGAATTTTATTTTTCAACTAAATACTTGATTTTCTCTTGAATTCGTCGAGTTCAAATATATAAATTATAGTTTAAAAATCTTATGAATAGTATTAGAGATCGTAGTCCTTTAAGAAGACATAACAGGGAAGAAATAATGGCAGTCCCTCAAATTCATAAACACCACATTGATTGTATCCCAGAATATGATGGGAATCCAGCAACTTTGGCTATTTTTATTCAATCTAGCGAGTATTTGATTAATAATTTTTCTGATCAAAACAACATTGCCAACCCACAAAATGAATTTCTTTTGCGAGCCATTATCGGCAAACTAACGGGAAGAGCACTAAATTTGGTAGGCAGTAGAGGAAATTTAAGAAATTGGTTATCGATCAAAAATTTATTACTCCAATTTTTTTCTGATCAACGCGATGAAAATTGTTTAGTCGGTGATTTGATGCATTCAAGACAAGGAAAGTTCGAAAGTCCGGTTAATTTTGGATATAGATGTCAAGATCTTTTGAGTTTATTACTCAATAAAATTCAACTCACCGAAGTTGACCCAAACATAATAGAATTGAAAAAGAATTTATTCGAGAACCAAGCACTAAACGCCTTCTTGAGAGGTCTTCATTCTAATTTACCAATTAGATTAAGAAATCCACAAACCTTAGAACAGGCTATTGCATTTACTATAGAAGAACAAAATTTTGCTTATGCTAGGCGGAATTTAACATACACTTACTCGAATAGACCTCCAAATCCTCAATTTACACATTTTTTACCCACCAAACAAAATCTACAACGTCCTCTGTATCAAAATGTAAGCCCGATTAATCAAACACCGGTTACTCAAGTCCGTCAAAACACAACGAATTTGAACCGAAATAACCAAAGAAGTATGCAGATTAGAAATTCGCCCCAAACGCGATCACAACCTGTCCCTATGGATACGTCGTCAAATAACACAAGGTATACAGGTAGACCACAACCTAGTAGACAGATTAATCAAAGAAATTTCATTTCGGAAGAACTTTTTCAACAAAATATCGATGAGTCCGTGAACGAATTTGATCAAAATGATTGTTACTATGATGATTATCATACCACGTCGGAGTACGACCCAAATAATCAATACGAGTACGCAGACTTCCCCGAAAATAATCAATATTTGGAATTACCTGCTGAAAATTTTCACAGCACAGCAAGCAACCAGAATCCAACGTAATAAACATCACTAATATTAATAACTCTACTTTGCCATACATAAGGATTCCGGGAGTCAATTTTAAATTTATGATAGATACAGGAAGTTCGAAAACCTTAATTAGTCCCCGAATCGTTGAAAAATTTTATCAAAAATATATCAAATATTCACCATTCCAAATAGAGACAGCACACAAAATTACGTTTCATAAATATATTGCACACATACCACTTCCGAAAATTTTCAAAACTCAAGAATATTTTAATTTTCACATATTTGAGTTTAACGAACAATATGATGGATTGATTGGAATGGATTTACTTAAACACTTAGGTGCCAATATCGACCTCAAGAAAAATGTGCTTTACACCAAAAATGGTCCTATTCCTCTATATTTTCAAAGAAATTCCTATTCATATACTTTACCACCTAGAACCCAGAAAGTCATAAAAGTACCTATACACTCTAACGAAGTCAATCAAGGTATCATAGAATACATCAAATTAACGGAGGGAATCGAAATTCCACAGTGCTTAGTGAAGGTTGAAAATAATGAAGCATACGTAACAGTAACGAATAGTAATGAGTCAGAAAAACAAATTGAAATAAATCCACTACAAATTCTTGAAATCAATGAATCGGACATAACTCCAATAACGATAGCTCAAAATGAAACCAAAACTGACAATTTATTGAAAGAAAATATGAAAAATCTCCGCTTAGAACATCTAAACAAAGATAAAAACAAGCAATTCGGAAAATCTGCTTTGAATACAGAGATATCTTTCATAGCAAAAAGCTACCTTTAAGTTTTACTAATGTAGTTAAACACGAGATAAGAACCACGGATGAAACACCGATATTTCAAAAAGCATATAGAATGCCAGAAACACAAAAAAGGGAAGTCGAAAGACAAGTGGAAGAACTTTTGAAAAACGACATAATTCAACCGTCCAGTAGTCCATGGAGTAGTCCAGTGATCGTAGTTCCAAAAAAGATGGACGCTTCCGGAGAACAAAAATATCGTCTCTGTGTCGATTATAGATTACTCAACAAGAAAAGTATCGATGATCAATATCCACTCCCAAACATTACAGAAGTATTAGACAAGCTAGGTAAATGCAAATATTTTTCCACACTTGATCTAGCATCAGGATATCACCAAATCGAAATGCATCCTAGAGATATACCGAAAACAGCATTCTCCACAGAAAGAGGGCATTATGAATACAAAAGACTTCCTTTTGGATTGAAAAATGCACCAAGAATATTTGAAAGAATAATGGATAATATTTTACGAGGCATAATGAATGAATCATGTGTAGTGTACTTGGATGATATAATAATTTTTTCAACATCACTAGAGGAACACATAGAAAAACTCCGTAAAGTTTTTGAACGTCTGAGAGCTGCAAACTTAAAAATTCAAATGGATAAATCAGAATTTCTTAAGAAAGAGGTTCAATTCTTGGGTCATATCATAACACCGGAAGGTCTTAAACCTAATCCTCTGAAAATTGATGCAATTTTACGCTACCCAATCCCGAAAACACCAACTGAATTAAAAGGATTCCTCGGACTCACAGGATATTATCGTAAATTCATAAAGGATTACGCAGAAATCACAAAACCTCTGACCGTCTGTCTAAAAAAAGGAAGAAAAATAGTTCACTTCGATGAATTCACAAAATCATTCAACAGATGTAAGGAAATTTTGACGAATCCTCCAGTTTTACAATATCCGGATTTTAGTAAAAATTTCATAGTAACAACAGATGCCTCAAACGTAGCAATTGGAGCTATTCTATCACAAGGACCGATCGGTTCAGACAGGCCAATATGCTATGCATCAAGAACACTCAATCAATCAGAAGAACGATACAGCACCATAGAGAAAGAACTATTAGCAGTTATCTGGGCAGTAAAATACTTCAGACCATACCTATATGGCAGGAAATTCACCATATGCACTGACCATCGACCTCTTATCTGGTTGGATAAACTGAAGGAACCAAATTCGAAATTGCAAAGATGGAAAATACGATTAGAAGAATATGATTACGAACTTGCATACAAAAAAGGATCCATCAACAAAAATGCCGATGCATTATCAAGAATACAACTTAATCATACAGATACTGATTCTCTAATCAATAACGTAGAAGAAGACGAAATTGAAAAAATATTGGAAGATGCATCATCAGTCGAGATGTCAGAATCAGATTTAGATGAAATCTTGAAAAGACTTGACAACGCAGATGATGGCCAGGAAGAAATTCAGAAAGTGATCTTGATACGGTACATTCTACGAATACGGAGACGGAAAACTCATCACCAATAAAAATATCCAACGATATTATCGATTCTAAGCCAAATCAGTATTTTTTCCAGGAAGTCTATAAACAACCGAAACCTGTGAGAAAAGAATCCATGGGAAACATAAGGAACTTTTATGTCCAAATCAGCGCTTCAAATAACGAAGACGAAATCATCAAATTCCTCAAAGAATACACAGCAGATAAGAAGAGATATTATTTTCACTTCGAATCTGAGAACATGTTCAGAACATTCAGCAACGTTGTAAACAAGCTGTTCAACAGAAACGGACCTGAAATAATATACTGCACTGAAAGAAGAGAAGTGATTCAAGATAGTGAACTTATCAACCAGGCGATAAAATTCCAGCACGAAGGGAAAACAAATCACAGAGGTGTAAATGAGACTCTCAGGCAACTTCAGCGAAAATATTATTTTCCATCCATGAAAGAATACGTCTCGAACTATATAGCGAACTGCGAAATCTGCAAACGAAATAAATACGAGAGAAATCCTCCAAAAATCGAAATGATGTTAACAGATACGCCCTTCAAGCCTTTTGAGAAAATACACATAGATATTTACACTTTGGAGAATACTAAATTTCTAACTGTTGTTGATGCGTTCACGAAACTAGGTCAAGCCATCCAATTAAAATCCAAAAATGCTGTAGACATATTTCATGCATTGTTGAATTATTTTTGTTTTTACGGAACACCATTACGAATAAGTTCAGATCAAGGAATGGAATTTTTCGGACATATTATAAAAGAACTATTTGAAACTCATAAAATAAATATTCATTTCACAACAGCACATCACCCAGATTCTGACGGAATCATTGAGAGATTCCACTCGACAATAGCGGAACAGTGTAGAATTTTGAGATCACAATCTAAAGACCCCATAGAAGTAATTATGAAATACGCAATAATAGGGTATAATAATTCTATTCATTCAACCTGTTGAATGAGTTGCAACATAATCAAGCACTTCTAGAGAGTAAAATCAGTCAAATAAACTTCTGGATGAATAGATCAGCCATAAATTCTTGGGATGATTTCAATTTTATTGTTCTAAACTCAGTTTTTACACATATAACTCTAGCAATAGATATCATAAACAAAATATTGAGTGATATAGAAATAGCCATTTCATTTGCTCAAACAGAAACCCTCCATTCATCTATAATTTCACATGAAGAATTAAAAAAAGAACTTTTCAAAATTCAGACTAAAATCAAAGATAATAGATTACCATTTCTAATCAAGGATGAAAGTATCAATCAATATTATTCTTGCACCAAAGTTAAGGGATTTATAAGTGAAAATCAAGTTAGATTCATTCTCGAAATTCCTCTTACAGAAACTAATAATTACAATTATTACGAATTATTTCCACTTCCAATTCTGAAAAACAATCAATATCAAATTATCAATCCCACCACAAGATTCCTTTTCCTATGTGAAACAAAATACGCTCTATTCAATCGACCATGCAAAGAAGTTTTTCCAACAAATTTCCTGTGTGAGGGAAACACAAAGCCTATATTATCTAGCAACCCATGTGAAGTCGAGCTACTTAGTGTCACCAAAAATTACACAAGATGTAACCCAAAGGCAATAAACTTAAGGGGATCCAGTGTCCATCAACTAGCAGTCGACTTTTGGATGGTATCCACAACCCAGGAGAAGATCGCCAGAGTGAAGTGCGGAGATAGTGCCGAAAAAACAGTGTTGTGCGGAACATATGTCATTTTCGTTCCGTCATGCTGTGAAGTGATTGTGGACAATCATATTTTGAAGAACTGTAAACAAAGTTACTCAAGAATAAATATTGTTTATTTACCAAACATCAAAATCCAACAAATATCAAAATCAGAATCTTTAGAAAAAATTGATCAAGTTCCAATTGAACTGGATAATATTGAACTTGACGATCTAAAGAATATAGAACTTTTAATTGAACATTCTAAGAAGCAAATTCTTTCCATGAAAAGTCCAACTTTTCATTATGATAATCTGATTATTTACACATTAATAATATATGTAATGATTGTTCTTATAATTTTATACTTTTTAATCAATAAGTTTAATAGAAGCAAAATAGAAATTATTCGAAATAAAAATAATCCCTTGGAGGATATCGAGCTCAAAAATTAGAGTTTCTAAAAAACCCCAATTTTTTCTCTTAGGCGCGGAGGAGTTACATATTAGAATCCTCCATATTCCTATATAAATATACATGTATCATCTTAATATATCATATTGCACTGATACTAGGAATTCATCCCACTAGAGGGGAATAGAAGATTACTTGCTTTGTTAATTAGGTTAGTCAAACCATTGTTGTACTGAATGTCGTGACTTTAACATTGTCCACTTCGTCAATAATCAAATTAAACTTTTTAAAAATCAAAGTTCTTTATTCACAAACATAAGTCATATACTTTCAAAATTTCATTTTTCCAATATTTCCAACCATACAAATAAGACCGAATCGAAAATTGACAGTTCAAAGGATCGTACAGAATTTTATGAGGATGAAATGGTCAGGTGATCACAGAATATTAAATATTTGAAGTTATTTCATTTGTGCTGATGACACGATCATCTTGAAATTCGCACAGAGTTGTCAATCAGGAGTTTAAAACTAGCTGCCAAGTTTTATCATGATTGGATCAGTAACCTTCGGGTTATTTCGAAAAAACAATCATTTCGGGAAAAAACCACGAAATTTCACACATTTTCTTCGAATATCTCCAAAAAATATTATCGGTTCGAACGATATGGAGCTCTATGCTCTAACGAACGTTATTTCGAATATGATTAATAGTTTCCGAGAAAAAAATTTTCGAGAACAATTTTTTCAAAATTCACTAACAATACGATTTCAACAAAATTTTGCGAAAAGCTGCTCTTTGTTATATTCCAACTGATTGTCTAGTTTCAATCCAACCGTTTCAGTAGTTCCCGAGTTATCATGAGAATAGCCTCGAAATTTCAAAGGGCTTTAACTGCAAAACCTTTCGGCTGATTTTGCCAAGTACAAAACTTTGCCGTCGCATTTTAAAGTGTCCCCTACTTTGGCTACTCTGTAGGTTTCAGGTTTGTAGAGAAGGTTTGGACCTTAGTTACGAAGACCGAATTCGTGAATGGGTAAAATCCACCCAATGATTCCGTAGATATACTCAATCAAAATTTTATTTCTCCAATATTTCTGAAAATACAGATCAGATCGAATTGAAATCCAGTACTTCATCGAAAAATAACAGTTCGAAGTTTCATACAGAATTTAATGAGGATGATATGATAAGGAAATCATAGATTTTTTTTTTTTCAAATTGTTCTAATGACACGATTATCACGAAATTTCGCATGTTGTCTTTCAGCGTTTCAAAACTAGCTGTGAAGTTTCATCAGGACTGAATCAGTATTTTTCGAGTTATACCGAAAAAATCAACGATATCGAGAGGAAAACCTCGAAATTTGACATATTTTTTCCCGATATCTCCAAAATTTATGATCGTATCGAACTGAAATTTGGTACACTGCTGTGAAATTAGACGGTCACCCTAACGGCCGACTGCATAAACACAATAACTTCCGAAAGAAACAACTTAGAAACTCGATATTTGTAGAGAAGGTTTGGACCTTAATTACGAAGGCCGAATTCGTGAATGGGTAAAATCCACCCAATGATTCCGTAGATATACCCAATCAAAATTTTATTTTCCAAATATTTCCAAAAACACAGATCAGATCGAATTGAAATCCATAACTCCAACGAAAATTACAGTTCGAAGTTTCATACAGAATTTAATGAGGATGATATGATGAGAAAATCATAGAAGTTTTTTTTTTCAAATTGTTCTAATGACACGATTATCACGAAATTTTGCATAAAGTGATCTTTCAGCATCTTAAAACTAGCTGTGAAGTTTAATCAGGACTGAATCAGTATTTCTCGAGTAATACCGAAAAAATCAACGATATCGAGAAGAAAACCTCGAAATTTGACATATTTTTTCCCGATATCTCCAAAACTTATGCTCGTATCGAACTGAAATTTATCACATTGCTGTGAAATTAGAAGGTCAAAATGTGAGTATAAATTTTTTTTGGATATGATGAATGGTTTCCGAAAAAAAATTTTTAAGGAAAAAATTTCGAAAAAAATTTTCAATTCACTGACAATCCTAACGAAATTTGGCTCGAAGTTGCGCGTCATTGTACTCCACCTAACTGCCAAGTTTGAATCTAATCGCTTACGTAGTTTCCGAAATAAAAAATAAATATCTTAAAAATTTCAAGTGGCTATAACTCCGAAACATTCGACCGATTTGGCCCACTAAAGAACTTAACCGCGGCATTCTGATGCGCGACCTACCCTGAAACATGCTTGCTTGCTTCTGTCGAGAGTTATCGTGTCCTCGGTCGGACGGCCGGCCGGCCGGACAGAATCGATTTTGACAACGGATTCGTCATCAGTGAGTCCAACCTAGTCGATTGAGACCATTTTTGGCTCAATCATCCAAAATTACAGACATTTGGACAAAACGATAGCACGCTGTTCCCCTAGAACATGCGCGCAAAAATGAAGTCTAACATTCGAAACAACTGAGATACAGGGTGTTTTTCTTCAAATGGCAGCTATAACAACTCTCTAACCACTTTGCTGATTCGATTGAAATTTGAGTCAATCACTTCTCTTCACAATCCAGAATAACATTCTAAAAATAAACAGTCTAACATCCGAAACAACTGAGATACAGGGTGTTTTTCTTCAAACGGCAGCTATACTAATTCTCGAACAACTTTGCTGATGCAACTGAAATTAGGGCCAATAACTCCTCTTTACAATACAGAATAACGTTCTGAAAATGAACAGTCTAACATTCGAAACAACTGAGATACAGGGTGTTTTTCTTAAAATGGCAGCTATACTAACTCTTGAACCACTCTGCTGATTCAACTGAAATTTGGGTCAATTACTTCTCTTTACAATTCAGAATAACATTATGGAAATGAACAGTCTAAGATCTGAAATAGAAGAATCGATTTTGACACCGGATTTGTCATCAGTGAGTCCAACCTAGTCGATTGCGACCATTTTCGGCTCAATCATCCAACATTACAGACATTTGGACAAAACGAAAGCACGCTGTTCCCCTAGAACATGCACGGAATAAAAATGGTTTGTCTCTTTCTGAAGGTAACGAGCCAAAAAACATATTGCTATGACTATGTCTATGCATGAATATGACTTTCACTAAAGCAACAAATAAAGCAGAATATTCCGCTTTCTATCTTAGAAATAACGGCATATCTGAGAAAGTGTCAAATGCCACACATGATCAATATTGTAAAATTTCAATTTCCTCCGATACAAGACTGAGTTGTATAGAAATGAAATGTATCATCGGGACAATATACGAGATATAACATGAGAACGGGAATCCCGAACATGACGCATCGGAAAGCGGTGAATTGTTCACCTGTCCCCTTTCAAGAATGATAGCACTGGCGTCTGACAAACCTACATTGGCCTTCCTGAAATGCTTCGACGCTTCAGAATTTTCTCCATTTAATCGAATTTTCACAATAAAATGCAATAAATGTCCGAAAGACGAAGATGAATGAGCTGATATGGAAGCCTTTCGGGTTTCCCTCATCTTTCCTTTAACGCGAAATATAAAAAGCAATTGGATCTTCCTGATTTTCGGGAAGGCACATTGTAGCTTCCTTTCTTTTCCTTCGCTTCGATTTAACAAACACACTAGTGTCGATCGACGGATAAGGAGGAATCCAACCTCAAACGTCGGATGGGAGTAACCCGTTAAAGGAGATCATCTACTAGTATCCCTCGAGGAAATATGATTGAACATTGAGGAGGATATTGGACTGTTTTGGCCGTCACTATTTGATAGTTGATCATAATTCGAACAATTTTTTTCTCTTTGTTTTACTACCAACAATTAAGTATGAGATGTATGAAAATTGAAAAATTTAAATGTTTTTGACTAGTTCAGAAGATTCGTACACCTTCAGACAACTAACCTCTGAGCTCATGGTATGGAGGATGAGGTATCATTTCAAAAAACTGAACGATTGGAAATCCCACAAATTCGTTTGGTCGTTCATCGTTCCAAGAGTATTTCGATTTCGACTCCATATAGTTGATTTCTGGTCCTTCTGATTGTACATGTAATATTTTCAGACTTTCTTTTGTTCGAAGTGAGTTAGACTCTCAATCCAATGGGTTGCGACTGTGGACTTCATTTTGGTTTTGGTGGAATATATTTGATGTTCATGAAATTTTGTCTCAAATTAGCGTCCTATTCGAGCTATATATACTAGGAAAAAGGTAGTCTAAACACAGTTGAAAATAACCATTTTGTTGTCTAGGAGGACATGCTTCGACTATTAAAAATCATCATCAGGTCCATAAAATCTGAAAAGATGAAATACAATGTGAGTACAAAACTTTGTAAGCTGCCGGAATAAGATGGAAGGTTTGAAGTATTATAAGGTCATATCAAAAGGTTTGGACTATGAACCAAGCAGACGACGTTTTTTGCTGTTCGGTTCTTACCAATATTGGTTCGAAAATAATTACATGCTAGTCGAGCCTCTTCAAGTATTCAATAAAACTGAGTCTGAGGTAAATATTTCTCCGTCGTTACAGAAGGCCGAAAATCATGCATCAATTTATGTGGAAACGCTCCTCCTGTCGTAAACAAACAAAACAGGGCTAGGAAAAACAACCACATTATGTATATATGATATTAAGTCTTAATGAAGTGGTCACAGTGAAGAGTTGTTATCTTCTGACGTTATCATTTACATAAACGAAACTAACAAAATCAAAAAAAACGAGCCGAAAAAAACCCAATTCAGATCAGTCTGAAGGGGTCTCGTAATGTATTTGTTATTTTAGCATTACGGGTATTCACTGCTTTATTGTTCAGGTGTTTGTAAATTTCTAATTCCTCAATTACTTCCTGCCCTAAACCGGGGTTACATTGGTACTGCAGGATAGAATTCTCTGAGATGTCGAAATGATGTTTTTGGTCTTGAGATCTACACCGAAGATTGATTTGTTATTGTCTAGGAAAAGAACAGAACCATTTGAGCTTTGGTTGTATCGTAGAATATTACGAATTTCATGGGTACAGAGAATCACCAATGTCGAAGTGTTAAGGCGCATGAAGGAAGAAACTGAGATTAACCTTACTATCAAAAAGAGGAAACTGCTCCACCTGGGACACATTATGAGAATGGACAAATACCAATTACTCCAACTAATGATATAAGAAAAAATAAGAAGAAAAAGGTCAGTAAGAAGGTGAGGACATTCCTGGTCGAAAAACCTACGCGAATGGTTTCACACCACCAATAACCACCTGTTTAGAGCAGCAATCTCGAAAATACGTATAGCCTTGATGATTGCCAACCTTCGGAACGAAGACGGTACCTGAAGAAGAAGGATTCTTTGACTAGTAAGATATTCTTTTATCCTATTTTCAAAAGTTTTACAGTCCTTCCCACGTAGACTACATTGCATCCTGTTGTGCCAAAATTGACTTCTGATTTTTTTTTTTTTTTTTTTTATTTACAGAAAAAAAAATAATGCCAGGCATTTGAGATGCTTCGACTTCTAGGTCATTTGCATCTCCTACTATACATTACAAAATTGGCAGGTTATAAAAACTTTAAATATCATTTACAATGTTAATAGCATTCAAATAATGAAACAATCGCCTTGTGCTAATCGGGTCCACATTCAGAACATCGTTTAGGCTGTCCCCCAATGCTGCAGCTCTTCTCTCCTCTTCGAACCTGGGGCAATCTATAAGGATATGTTTCACGGTAAGGTTGTGGTTGCAGGTGGTACATATTGGTGGTTCAGTGTTTTCTAAGTGGTATTTGTGTGTTATGGCTGTGTGACCTATTCGTAGTCTTCTCAAACTGATTTGCTCCTTACGATTGAGTGGTGTTACCGAAGCTTTTTTGACTGTTTTTTCGCATTCGTGTAGCTTTGATTTTGTTTGCGACCAGCGGGTTTGCCATATTGTGTGTGCTCTGGATTTGTAATATGTTTTCACATCTTCCGGGGATTGATAGTTCTCCAATGGTGTTGATTCTTCAGATGCCGTTTTTGCCAAGATGTCAGCTCTCTCGTTTCCTGGCACTCCTATATGAGATGGGATCCACAAAAATGCCACCGAAACGTCCTTCTCATGTAACCGATGTATAATGCTCATTATTTGCATCACTAGTGGAGAGTTACTGCTGCACGTCTTCAATGATTTGAGAGCTGCCAAGGAGTCGGAACAGATTAATATGCGACGATTATCTGTGCCTGTTGTCTCTATATGTTCCAAGGCTTTCCAGACTGCGAATAATTCTGCAGTGTTTATTGTGCATATTGATGGTAGTTTGTATTTCAGCTCCATATTTTCTGAGTATACCGCACTTCCAACGTTGCGATGGCAGTCTGATCCATCTGTGTATATGACCAAAGAGCTATAACTAGAGATTTTTTCCATTGTTCTCTGTTTCATTTCCGGTTTTGTTGAGTTATATTCACTGCGTGTCGTTAGTGATAAGTCTACTATTGGTTTTTTTAATTTCCATGGAGGGACTTTCAGAGGTGTAGTTTGTGTTGTATTCTGAAATAGTTTTATGTCGGATGCTTCGAGTATCTGTGCTGGTGGTTTTGGGGAACGTTTTTTTGAGCTATATTTCTCGACATATGCTTTATTGAATAGTTCGCTGTAGACTATGTGATTGCGATGTGATGAAATTTTCGCTGCATACTGAAATAAGTTGTACTGCTTTCTAAGATCCAATGGAAGCTCATTTGCCTCTCTATAAATACTCTCAATGGGGCTGGTAGGGAATGCTCCCAAGCAAATTCTAAGGGATACATTGTGTACTGTATTCAATTTTTTTAAATCTGTTTTATTAGCAGATGAGTAGACTATTGAACCATATTCCAGTTTAGACCTTATAATCGCTCTGTATATCTTCAACAATGTGTCTTCGTCTGCACCCCATGATCTGTGTGAAAGGACACGTAGTAAGGTAATTCTTTTTGTACTTTCTTTCTTTAAATACTCTATGTGTGGTCGCCAACTTAGTTTGTTGTCCCATATTAGCCCCAAGAATTTGTGTTGATTGACTGTTTCTAATGTGTTCCCATATATTTGAATATTAATTATTTCATCTTGTGTGCGACGTCTAGTGAATATCATTACTTTGCTTTTTTGTGTAGAGAGAATGAATCCTGTTTCCATTGACCATTCTTCCAGTTGATCTAACGTGTTCTGCAGCTGTAGTCTGACGGTTTCCAGATTTTTTCCTCTACACATGTAACATTTATCATCTGCGAACTTCATACACTTGACCGGTTTACATATTCTTTTTTCCGAGTCCACTTTGTCTATTCCTACTTTGAATAGAGATGAGCTTACGACCGATCCCTGTGGTACTCCATTGGGCTGATTCTTGGTTGTTGATAGTACCCCATTCACTCTTACGTTGAATTTTCTGTTTGACATAAAATTATTCATAAAATGCATTATGTTACCATTAAGACCAGCTTCTTGTAAATTATTTAGGATGTTTCTGCGCCAGCATCGGTCATAAGCCTTCTCCACATCACAAAACACAACAGCAACTATTTCGCTATTTGCAAAGGCATTTGTTATTTCCGTTTGCAGGAGTATCAGGTTGTCGAGTGTACAATGGTTCTTCCTAAATCCTGTTTGTGTTCTGCTGAGTTTGTTTTCGGAGTCTAGATACCATGTGAGTCTTTCATTAACCATTTTCTCCAGGATCTTACAGCCAGTACATGTGAGTGCTATTGGACGATATGATTCCGCTTTCAATTTTGGTTTATCATTTTTGAGCATTGGTAGAATTGTTGCTTCTTGCCATTTTTGGGGAAAAATATGCTCAGTGTACATTTTATTATATAGTTCTAGGAGGTGTGTCAAGAGTTTTTCTGGGAGATGTTTATAAAAGATCATGGGAACATCATCTGGTCCAGCTGCTGAGTTTTTCGAATTCTGAATAGCTGTTAGTAGTTCTTCTTTAGAAAAGGGGTCATTGATGCTATGATTGTTGTTATCGTCTATGTCCAGAGGTATTCTTTCTAGATTTTCTTTTCTTGCACGATATTCATCATTGAGGCTGTGGTCACTGAACTGTTTTTCCATAGTATTAGCTAGGTCTTCTGCTATGAAGTTGGGGCTTGTTATAATATTTCCTTGTTCATTTTTTAAAGCCGCTATATTGAATTGTGTATGATTCCCTTGAACACGTTTTATGTTGTTCCACACTTCCCTGGGTTGAGTTGAACAGGATATCGATGATACAAAATTTTGCCAATTATCTTTCTTCGCATTCTTCAAAACTAGCTTTGTTTTTGCCTTTTGCCTTTTTACTTCTATGAGATTATCCAGGGTTTTTTGCCTACGATATTTGTTAAGTGCTTTTTTCCGCAACTGAATTGCTTCTGTGCATAGTTCTGTCCACCATGGAACTATTTTGGATTTAGATCTGGCTTGAAATTTTCCTATACTAGATTCAGCTGCCTTTATCAGGTGTTCTGTAAATTTAGCGATATCTAAATCTATGTCCCCTGTGATAACTTGATCCTGTACTAGTTGTAGTTGTTCTTCGAATTTTTCCCAGTTGGCATGTTTGATTTTCCATCCTAAATGTTTCAATTCTGGTTGTGGCTCATCTTCTCTTTCTATTAAGATAGGGAAGTGGTCGCTATCATGTAGATCATCCAAGACTTCCCATTTAAGTGTAGGCAATATGCGTGGGTCGCAGAAACTCAAATCGATGTTTGAGAACGTACCTGTAGCCTGGCTAAAATGTGTTGGAACTTCTGTGTTCATGAGACCAATATCCAACTCATCTATGGCCGAATGAATAAACCGTCCTCTACGACAACACCTTGAAGATCCCCATAAAGTATTGTGAGCATTAAAATCTCCCACTAAAATAAATGGTCTAGGCAGTTGATTTACTAAGTTCTTGATATCATTCTTAGTAAAGGTCTTTTCATTAGGTATATATACATTACATATTGTAATTGGATTGGGAGTCCATACTTTTGCTGCTATTGCTTCAAATTGCGTTGTTATGGTTACTTCCTCAGCATGTAGACTATCTTTCACAAATATTGATGATCCTCCACTTGCTTTGTTGTTCGTGGATCTTATTTTGTGAAAAGCATGGTAATGGCTCAATTTACCTGTTTTGTTTTCTTTGAAGTTGGTTTCTTGAATACATAAAATGTGTGGGTCGGTTAACTTTACTAAATTTTGGATATTTTCTAGGCGTGGATAAAATCCACAGCTATTCCATTGTAGTATCTTGAATGTCGTAATCAGATTGTGATGTGGTTATATCTTCAGTTTGGTTTAATTCAGTTTGGGAATTTTGAAGTGACTCACATTCATCTGATGTTTCTGTGTCGCTGTATCCTTTCAATTTTCTACTAATTCTTGTGATTCTATACTTCAGAGAACGCTGTTGTATATGAGGATATAAATCGTGTAACATTTTTATTAGACCGTCAATGTCGTCTGTGTAACGTTTCGCTTCTGATATTATATCGTTTTTTCCAAAAGATGATTCTAAAAACCCTATGAGATTGATGTCTGATATGCTTTGATTTCCTGGAAGTGTTTTTATAACAGAGCTTAAATAGTTGTGGTCTACAAGTTGTTCTGTTTTTTCGGATGATGATGATGGTGATGTTTTTGGTTTTTTCTTTCTCCTTGAAAGTTTTAATTTTTCTGAGTCAGGTGGTCTCATATCTTGGCCATTTGTATCATTTTTGGGAGATTCTCGTGGAATATCTGATTGCTGATTAGACAAAATTGAATTCGATGGTGAACGTGGTCTCTTTTTCGTAAAAGGTTCTTCTTTATGTGATTTCTCTTCATTAGATATGAGGTCGACTTCTGTAAGATTCGGTTGAATAGCACTATCATTCTGTTCTTTTGCAGGGGTTTCCTTCTCTGCATTATACGAGCTGTTTTCTTGTTCTTGTTCAGTTTCATGCGGTGTTTTCGATATAGTTTCTGGACAGTTGCTAGATATATGACCTGTTTTTTTACATATAAAACATTCCATAGTGTCAGTGGATATAAAAATTCTGTAACTGGTGTTGTCGTGTGTGATTAGTAATGAAGTATTGACAATATTTTCGGATTCGTCTACATATACCTGTCGTCTGAAACTCAGTACATGACTGAATTCATCTCCTTGAATTCCAGCTCTGAGTGGTAGAATTGGGGATACTAGTTTCAAGTTTAATGATTTCAAAGCTTCTTCTATGATCTCATTCGGAATTGAAGGACATACATTTGAAACAATGAGTCTTTTTGCTGGTGATATCAATTTTCTCACTGTGATTTCTTCGTTTTCGATGGTGATGCTGTTTCTTTCTGTGAGAAATTTGTCTACCAGTGCTTTACTATTCAGAAATATGCATATTCTATTATTTGATATTCTTGATATATGAGTAATGTTTTTTGCTCCTACGAATGTTGCTGTCGCTTTGGCGTAGTCCACTATTTTAAATTTGTCGTTGAAAGTCATTACAATGGCTTGATCTCTTGATGGATTTCTAACTGTTGGGGATTTCTTAGCTGCGTTTACATAAGATTGTGTTAGTCCACCCCTGTACTCAGAGGAGGACTGACCAGGTGTGTTCATTTTGTTATCTCAACTCGATTAATTTCTGATAGCTGGAGTTTCCGATAAGAAACATCTGGGAATTCCCTTGTGGGAATATCTCCGAGTGAAGTCTGATATTATTGATGGTAATATAGAAAAAATATCTCACTCTCAAAAATATTCACTAATTCACAATTTTAATTGCACCAGGAAGTAAATGATTTCGGATTTAATCACTCATTTCCAAATTCATGCCAGAAACACTGCATAAACTCGTGATATGAAACGATTAATTTTCCCGTTATCGTAACACGTGTGTACTCGTACGTGGACTATTCCGGAATCCCACTTCTGATTTCTTCAGTGTTGGAATAGCTTCTTTTTTGTGTATAAGATGTAGTGCTATTCGATTGGTTGGTTTAAAATCAACCTCAAAGTTACCAAAAACTCCCAAGGAGTCTAGACATTTGTGAAGAGATTTCCCCGTAGAATGGTATGCTGTTGGATTTAATATGTTCTTGTTCTGTATCTGTTGAGACTGAACTGACTTTCGTCTCCTCTTGATTACTCCTTGGTGTGTTATCTGTTGTCTTTTGTTGGCATTCATTAATCAGGTTCTTCACAGTTTCCGTACTAAAGCTAGTTTCAGATACGATGAACTTAATGTTGTCAAGTTCTTTCTTCTTACGGTCTTCGTCTGTTGAAATTCTGAGCATACAGTATATATACGAGGAAAGGGATGATATTTTATGATTGTAAGGGTGGGATGATCTAATGTGAACTGAATGGCTGGGTTTGGTTGGTTTCCTGAAAATGTCCAAATAATTCAACAGGTTGTTTTCTTCTAATTCCAATGTAGTGTAATACCTGAGGTAGAAATTTTTCAAGTTTTTGATCAATGTAAGAGCTTAATATCCGTGTGAAATATATTTAGAATTAAGATGTCTGGAACGACTTGATAAGAAGATATTGTTATGAGACGAAGTAGCTTTGAATATAGTTTCGTTTTTTCATACGGCCAGACGTCGTGAAAGAGAATATTGTTTGTAGGTAGAGTATCAATTTTCGTGCAGACCGGTATCGAAAGATAAGAGTATATTTTACAACTAAAGCCTGAGATAAGAAAAATGTGGAGTTGTATTTTTGACTAACCTACGTGGGAGAACTTCCTAAGTGAAGTTCTCTTTCGAAAAGCTGACTAAGAGAAATTGTTGAGAGAGGTGCAAGCCTCACTTTTTTGGCACGAAAGGCAGTTGCATATCGGAGATCGGCGGGAATAGCTCTAGAAAAAAAATATGTAGATCGTACCCCGAGAATGGGCGGTTCTTCGGGATAAAATAATAATAGGAAATTCGAGACCTGGGTTGATCAATATTAGTTTATTGTAAATTAGAAAAAAACCGATTCCTTCCTAGTAGACTAGTGTTATTGGTGACAGTGCATTTGCGAGGTTAGCTCGTGAGGTTTTTTTGTTGTGCCGAGAAAAGTACGGAACCGATATATTCGGTTATTAGAGGGGCCGAGAGAAGGACAAGCGGGAATAGCTTGTGTTTTTTTTGTGTGCCGAGGAGGGTACGGTACCGATGGATTTGGTCATTGTAGAGTCTATTTCAGGGACATGTGGAAATAGCTCGCAGTAAGAGTTTGAGATAAAGGTTGATCTTATGCTTGTTAGGAGGGCCGGTTGAGTTCGCGGCGGAAAAAGTGTTTTCATGGAATAGAGGTCACTGTCGGAGTTGGTGTATGGTCTTCGGGTACACCTATTGGAATAAGCTTTCTGTTAGTAAGAAAAAAGTGAACGTTTTGAAAAATGTATGTTCATGTGATAAACCCATCGTATTTCGATTTTTTTTCATTTTATTTTCAGTTAGACACAATGAGTTAAAATTGATAGGTTTTACTGATGTCTCCTCAATGAAGAAAATTTGATTCGAAAAGTATATTTGAGAAATTTGGCTGTTGTTATGTTATCAATAGGATAGTAAGAATCTTCTTGTTCAATTAATGAATTTTATTGGATTAACATATCGGCTGAAGTAAGTTTTTGATAAAATTGATCTTTTTGTTTTTATTTTGATGAACACCTGGATCTGTGTAAATAAGGAAATTTGAATATAGTTTATAAGTGTACTCCATTTGAGTCTTTTTTCCTGATATCTAGTTCCTCAGGAAAATATTAAAACGAAAGACTCTATCCTAGTGCATAGAGCAGGAACCCTCATTTCTTTCGAACAATTTTAGTAGAATAATGTGAGTTGAGATGAATTAGTTTCTTTGAGTGAAATTTAATCCAATTGATAGAGAAGTCAAAATTCTAGTTTTTTACAAATGGTGACAGATAATATTACAGTTTGGATTGTAAGAATAATGATTTTCAAAAGCAAAACATAAGTAGAGACCTATCTACTATTACAAATGGTGACAAGCGGTGTGGTTTTATTTATTTTTCTGATGAGAAGGAACGGAAAGACGTGAATTTGTTGAATTTTAGTTCGGATATTTCGAAACGATTAACATGGTCATTTCAATTAAATGTTGCAATGCAAAATAAATTTTGGATATCTTGGTGTCGAAGAAAGATTAATGAAAATTATTTCATGAAGTTAGGAAATTCTGAGTATTTTTTCTGGAAATGAAGTTGCAAAACAAAATGTTAGGAAACAGTTTCGGTTTGTACGCTAGGTGAGAATAAGTTATGAGAAAATTTTCAAGGCATTCGGAAAGCATAAGGTAGAAACTTGAAGAATAGGTTCAAATAAACTAAATGTTACTTGAAAGTATTGAAACAGAATTCGTAGGGAAAAATTTAGGTCATGTCAGTTTTTTTTTCTATTTGAACGAGAAGTAAACTTGAAATTAAGGAATAATGCCTTGTTTTCGAGATAGGAAGTAGAAATTTGGAGGAATGATAAGATATGTTTTTCTGAACAAAGGTTAATACAAAAATTAGATATGTAATTTTATTGGAAATCATGGGGATATTTCTAGGTAATGTTGATAGGAATACTGAATAACGTTGTTGTTTTTCGCAGTGCGAGAGTTAGAGAATTTCACGAGATTTGTGGAATATGTTGTTTTTCGTTGCACTGAAATAAGATTTCACAAGAGGTGAAATAATATATGAGTAGAAGTAGAGATAATAGACTATAAGGTTTTGTCTCTGAAAGTGAGATGAGTTGTCGTGTCAATTTGGTGTATTATATTTTGTTCAAGAAAAAAAAATCGTTAGTTTTTCACGAGAAATGCATGATGATGAGTATTCGTAGCCGTATTTTATTGTGTAGGAATTGACAGAAAAATTTCACTGGTGATTAAGCGTTTTGTTTGATAATTGATAGTGGATTTTAAATAATAGTGAAACGGACATTTTCGAATCAGTTGCATAGGGTGACATTCAGTTAATCAGTTTTTTCTTTGAATAATTTCAACGTACAGAAAAACTAATATGAAATATTGATTTTAGGATGATCGAAATTCCATTTTTGTGGTATTATGTGAATAGAACATATCATTAGTTTTGTAGTATAGAAATTGTAGAGTAATAATACTAACAACTGTTTATGTATGATTTCAAGATTTTTATTTGTTAACAGGTGTGGAAAAATAAATTTTTTTTCGAATAGAATACTTCAGGCATATTTTGATGAATTTTAACGGGATTTCATAGAAATTTTGGAGAGAATGGGGATTTGTTTTCGTGACTAGATTATTGTTGATTCAATAATTTTTCACTCGAGATAGATTTAATTTTGTGCCTCAAAATTATTGAAGTCATGATTCACATTTTGATTTATATTTTCGAATTTACCGGAAAGATTTATGCCTTTCCAGTTGAGGGACATTTTTGGTTTTAACTTAGTAGTTGTGATAGTTATAATCAAAGGCTCCTAGATATAGGTTTTTTGGAGTATCAACTTAAGATAGGTTTTTAGTTTTTTGATTGCATAGGCACTCAATTTTTATCAGTTATATTTTTTTGTTTTCAAAGTGTTTTCGAGGTTTTAGTCGAGATAATAAGCTCGGAATTATTATGGAAAGCGTTATGGTCGCTTGATTACAAGTGTGGAGGCGAGCACAATGATTCGTAAATTACTGCAGGGTACAATTAATTTTATTTGTTTGTTTTTGAGTTTGAGGTTTGAATATAATTGCATTATTTATGGTGGTAATGTTCCTTTCAACATTTATACAGTTTGAGTAAATATATGTATCTATGTAGAATTTTTTCTGTGAATGTGAGGCATGGTTTATATTTCTGAATTTTGTGATTTTTTCATGAAGATATTATTGTTCTTGATAAGATGTAACATGATTCTGATTTTTTCGTTGAGACACTGAATATTTGTAGATAAATTGTTCTTCGTTATGTTATTTTTCAATTTCATACAATAGAGACAAGGTAATGGTAATGTTCCTTTCAACATTTATACAGTTTGAGTAAATATATGTATCTATGTAGAATTTTTTCTGTGAATGTGAGGCATGGTTTATATTTCTGAATTTTGTGATTTTTTCATGAAGATATTATTGTTCTTGATAAGATGTAACAAGATTCTGATTTTTTTGTTGAGACACTGAATATTTGTAGATAAATTGTTCTTCGTTATGTTATTTTTCGTTTTCATACAATAGAGACAAGGCAGGGAAATAACCTTTTTGTTGGCCATCAGATTAGCAACCAAATGTCGAAAGTTGCAATACGTTAATAGTGCGAAAATACCGAAATAACAGTCCTGCAATTGTACGACTGCGACATCGAGGAGTGACTTCAAATCGAAACGGAAAAAGTGAATTGGACGAAGTTTTTCAGAAAGACAATTGATAATTCATTTTCGATAAGGACAGTCTAGTTGCTTTGAACTTACACGCATGGTGTCGTATTGATGTTATTCACAGTTGATGTTCGGTTCAGTTCGGGGTTATTCAGGACTTAATGTACCGAGTGATTGCAAATACACGTCGGTATTATTCCCTCAGAAATATTAGACGAGTTTGGCAGATCAAAAGAGTAATTTTTTTCGTCCAGTGCACTAGTTCGTGGAAATCACAGCCATAGTAATTTGATAATGAAGAAATATCGCTGAAGATCCAGTCAGATATGAAATTTAAGTAAGGTATGATGAAGACCAAAGGAACAGATTGAGGGATTCTATTTGGCCAGTAGATGTGCCATGAATCCAGGTAAAGAAAAATTGGAACTTAACCCAGTCATCCACAGCACATGAGCCTGAATAATGGACTGACGGAAAAGCTGTTTCCTTATTAAGAAGCAGGTTGTTATATGAAAGGGTATTTGCCACAGCTGAAGTTTGCTCCATCATCGAGAGGCAACAGCAGTGAAGTGCGAAAAAGTGTTGTCGAAATGTGCCGTGAAGTCAATACGAAAAGTGAAAATTCGTCCTTGTGAACCTTAAATGTTGCAGTTTGACTCTAATGAATTCCTGTTTTATTGAAACATTCATACATGTATACTAATGAATGTTCACAACTATTTGCTTATATTTTGTTTTGGTGTTTTTCGGATTGATAAATTTTTTGATAATTGCTCTCATTAAGTTTTTTTTTGAGTTTTTGAAGGAACATACCACTTTAGTTTGTAGGTTGTTTTTTAATTCGAATTGAGTTTTATGACTTCCTTTATACGAGGGGTTATCATTGGGTTGAAAGTTGCCGAACACAATTTTAGTATACGTTTGAAATTGAATACACCTGATGTGGGATAGGAAGAATATCTATTTTTATTTGTATTGCTGTGTTTGTTTATTTTATTTTTGGGAAAAGTATTGGCATTGCGATGCCAAAACTTTCTCATTAGGGAGAGTGATATAATACCTGAGGTAGAAATTTTTCAAGTTTTCGATCTTAACAATGTAAGAGCATAAGATCCGTGTGAAATATATTTAGAATTGAGATGTCTGAAACGACTTGATAAGAAGTCAAAGTAATGAGACGAAGTAGCTTTGAATATAGTTTCGTTTTTTCATACGGCCGGACGTCCTGAAAGAGAATATTGTTCTTAGGTCGAGTATCAATTTTCGTGCAGACAGGTATCGAAAGATAAGAGTATGTTTTCCAACTAAAGCCTGAGATAAGAAAAATGTGGAGTTGAATTTTTGACTAATCTACGTGGGAGAACTTCCTAAGTGAAGTTCTCTTTCGAAAAGCTGACTAAGAGAAATTGTTGAGAGGGGTGAAATCCTCACTTTTTTGGTACGAAAGGTAGTTGCATATCGGAGATCGGCGGAAATAGCTCTAGAAAAAAAATATGTAGATCGTACCCCGAGAATGGGCGGTTCTTCGGGATAAAATAATGTTAGGAAATTCGAGGGCTGGGTTGATCAATATTAGTTTATAGTAAATTTGAAAAAACCGATTCCTTCCTAGTAGACTAGCGTTTTTGGTGACAGTGCACTTGCGAGGTTAGCTCGTGAGGTTTGTTTTGTTGTGCCAAGAAAAGTACGGAACCGATAGATTCGGTTATTAGAGGAGCCGAGAGAGGGACAAGCGGAAATAGGTTGTGTTTTTTTTTGTGTACCGAGGAGGGTACAGAACCGATGGATTCGGTCATTGTAGAGTCCATTTTAGGGACATGTGGAAATAGCTCGCGGTAAGAGTTTGAGATAAAGGTTGATGCTTGTTAGGAGGGCCGGTTGAGTTCTAGGCGAAAATAGCGTATTCATGGAATAGAGGTCACTGTCGGAGTTGGTGTATGGTCTTCAGGTACACCTATGGGAATAAGCTTTCTACTAGTAAGGAAAAGGTAAAACGTTTTGAAAAATGTATGTTCATGTAATAAACTCATCGTATTTCGATTTTCTTTCATTTTATTTGCTGTTAGACACAATGAGTTAAAATTGATAGGTTTTACTGATGTCTCCTCAATGAAGAAAATCTGATTCGAAAAGTATATTTGAGAAATTTGGCTGTTGTTATGTTATAATCATGATAGTAAGAAACCTCTCGTTCAATTAATGAATTTTATTGTATCAAAATATCCGTTGAAGTAAATTTTTGATAAAATTGATCTTTTTGTTATTATTTTGATGAACACCTCGATCTGTGTAAGTAAGGAAATTTGAATATAGTTTATGAGTGTACTCCATTTGACTTTTTTTTCCTGATTTCTTGTTCCTCAGAAAAATATCAAAACAAAAGACTCTATCCTAGTGCATAGAGCACGAGCTTTTATCCCTTTCGGACAATTTAAGTAGAATAAAGTGGAGATGAATTATTTTCTTTGAGTGAAACTCAATCCTATTATTTTAAACGGTGTCAGTTGTAAGATAGAGGAGTCAAAATTCTAGTTTTTTACACATGATGACAGATAATATTACAGTTTGGATTGTAAGAATAATAATTCTCAAAAGCAAAACATAAGTAAAGACCTATCTACTATCACAGAAGAATTAATTTTGATAAGTAAATTGTTAAGCTATTTATGAAATGAATAAAGGTTTATTCTCACTGTGCATCCCGTAACCTGCCAGTATCCCGTCCGTATTATTTACGTAAAAATTGTGTAGGAAAGAATGTCATTTGGACGGAACGTGAACGTAAGTATAGTGTGCATACTTCAATTCATTTACACCTTATTATAATTTACGGGAAGGATACTGGAAGGTTACGGAACGTTTAGTGATAATCAACCTTTAAGCTCCGAAATAGTACCGATCCAGCCAATTAAAATGTCATCTACGTATCTGTACCAAAATAGGATTTTAGTCCTAAAGAAAAGTTCTGTTTCAGGCACAAACGAGTTAGAATAGACCGACTGTTCTTCAGTTCTTCGGACAGTACAGAATTTTTCAGTATTGATTTGAAGATTTGTAACGTCTCCTGAAAAGGCACGGTGGTGCACAAATTCGTCACGTCAATTGAAGCTGATATAAATGGTTTTTTGTATGGAAATTATTGAATTTACTGATTGTTTTTCGAGCTATATTGGGATTTTAGGTTGAGTTCATCGGATAAAATCAATTCAGAAAGTAAGACAACTTATAAGCCAAACTGCCCACGATAGAAACGACCGGCCAACAAGGGATATTCTCTTTATGTATTGTGGGCAGTCCATATAATCTTGGCTGTAGATCATAGGTAAGAACTGTCCTAGGCAATAAAAATGGTTCATTTAAACAGTGCTTAGACGATTTATTTCCTATAGTATATGTATTATTCAACACTGATGGGCTTCACAGAGGTTATGGGCCATATATTTCCTATTGCAAGTTGAACATATTTACTCGTAAACTCCCGATTTGGGGATCCCTTTTTGGTATTGAATAAAATAGACGATAATGAATTTTTGGTTTGAAGCTATACTGATGTTGAGTTTCGATTAATTATTGAATAATTTCAACTTGTATCGCCAAAGTACGAAATAGAAATGTAAAGGTAAATTCTGCTCATGACAAATTAAGAAATTTTCAGTATAAATATTTAATCTATGTTTTTTTTTATTGGAATCTTTTTTTACAGTATACGTTTTAATTTCACGGTACCATCAAACGATAGGCTCGAATTATTTGTGTGCATGGGTGGTTCGAGTCTATGGGGATACATATATCGGTGTATGTGGGTTTTTCGAACACGTTTAATTAAATTTTTATGTTTGAGTATGATATTGAAATTTCTGAAAATATTAACTGGTTGTCAGATTCTTTGTTTGAAAGCCAAGATAAAATAATTGAACAGAAAATTTTCCAATCAACTATGAACCAAATAAAATTTATCGAAAATATTAAATGGTTGTCATATTCTCTGTTTGAAAGTCAAGATAAAATAATTGAACAGAAAATTTTCCAATCAACTATGAACCAAATAAAATTAATCGAAACTCAATATCAATATCTTTTTAGAACCGAAAAATTAATTATCATCCCGCATATTCAACGCCGAATATTCAACCGCAAAAATATTATCAGAAGTTCATGAGTCGAAGTGTGAAACTAGCAATAGCAAATATATAGTTCAGATACAACGCTCATTCAAGACAAGAGCCGATGAACACTCAGATTTGCGTGATCGGCAGACTCCAACACACCGTACTCTTGTCTACAGCGAACATCACTCGGAGATTTCTGGACCTGAAATGAGAAGCTTCCTAGCTGCACTTGATTGGTAACAATCCACAGCTAGGAACACAGCAACCGAAAGGTTGTGAGACCGGAACCAATAATAATAATGATAATAAAAATAATAATAATAATGATAATAATAATAATAATAATAATAAAAATAATAATAATAATAATAATAATAATTATAATAATATTAAGACGATCTATTTCTCAATCATGAATGTTTGAGAAGAGATATCATTCCGAATTACATAAAGAATCAATTCAACAAGAACCACAATAGAATTGTTAAGAGATATAGATTCTGGTTAGCGAAGAAGTTGATTAGGAAAGAAATAAAATTGATTCACACTAAGCTTAACTCCTTGAATATCCAACTGAAGATAACATATGATATCATAAAGGGATGTTTAAGTTTTCACGACCTGAATAGAATAATTGGAAGCATTGTTGCTAGGTTGGAATTTGATAGAAGAGTTAAAAGATCTAAATTGAGTAAAAAGTTGAGAAGATTGGAGGAGGCAACATATGAAGAGAGAAGACAACAGGAGGGGCCACATAGTTTTCATGAGGTTGTGGTAAATTTCACTGATATCTTGTTTGACAACAATGAACTGGAATTGTTGAGGAAGGGATTGAAATTCATTCCAAAGGTGGAGAAATCTAGATTGGATGATCTGGCTAAGTTGGTAGTTGAGGTAGAGAAGACAATAGAAAAAGAAATTGTCAACAAGGATGAAGTAAGGGATGAAATAAAACCATTGATTAGAAAAGAAGCCAATAGGATTAAGAACAGAAAAATGAAGAGAAGTAATGATGAAAAAACTTTGAGATCCATTCAGAGAAAGATGAAAGAAAAAGATGTTGTATTGACAAGGGCAGATAAAGGTAATAGCATCACATTGTTGAAAAGAGAAGATTATGTTGGGAAGGTTTCTGAATTCATAGCTAAAAATCAGATAATAGAAAAGAAAATATCTATTTCTACAATCATACAGAGAAATGAAAATACTCTAAAATAATTATCTGATAGTGTAGATTTGGAATTTTTAAAAAGTTTCAAAATAGATAATACTAAATTACCAAAACTGTACGGTTTATTGAAGATTCATAAAAGTGAGATATTAGAAGAAATCTCAATTAGACCAGTGGTTTCGCATATCAAGAGTCCTACATATGATATAGCTAAATGGTTGAATAAGATATTAAAAACCAATACAAAATTTATTGCTTCACATACTGTAAAAAACTCTTTGGACCTTATTTACAAGATTAAAGATCTACAAGTGGTAGATAATTATAAGATTGTGACAATGGATATAGAAAATTTATATACAAATGTTCCTAGAGATGAAATATTGAATATAGTTGAAGAAGAACTAACTGATACGGAAATGAGTGATCAAATGGTGAATGCAGTGAATCGTCTTTTGAAAATGTGTGTTGGTCAGAACTTCTTTATTTTCAATGGTAAAATATACGAACAGCTGAATGGATTAGGTATGGGGAATCCTGTCGCTCCAATATTGGCAGATAAGTACATGGATCATTTTGAGGGTGAACACATATTTAAGAATAATCCTTATGTAGCTCTAATAGTTTATTATCACAGATATGTAGATGACACCATAATGTTGTGGAAGGGAACAGAAAAAGAACTTGATGAATTTTTAGAGTACGTTAATAGTCGGGTTCAATCTATTAAGTTTAAAAAGAAGGGCTTTGGTAACAAAGTAGACTTTTTGGACTTGGAAATTGAGATGAAAGAGGGAAAACATTTTTTTGGAATATATAGAAAGCCAACCCAAACAGGATTTCAATTTCAACAAAATCACAACATAGTTACACACACAAGGTGGCTAATTTGCATGGCTTGTTGGAGAGACTATTGAATGTTCCTATGAATAATGATAAATTCAATGATGAACTAAAAATTATAAAACAAATAGCGAGAATTAATGGTTTCAGGGAAGATGTGGTGGAGAAGATTCTGAAGGGTAAGATGCAGAAGAAAATCATTCAAGAACACTTTATAACACAGAATAATCAAGAAAATAGTTCATTCCGCTATCATATGTTGGAACAATCTCATCAAAAATAAAAAAGATTTTAGAAAGAGCATCCACCATAAAAATATCTTTCAAACCAACAAATAGTATTGGGAATATATTGATGAATAATAGGGACAAAGATGATAAACTGACCAAGAACGGAGTATATAGGTTGACATGTAACACATGTGGGGCTTATTATATAGGAATAACAGTGAGGACTTTTGAACAGAGAATAGGAGAACATTTGAGAATTTTAAGGTTAGGAAATAAATATGACAGCTCGCATTTTGGAAACCACTTATATGAGTATCAACATGAATTTAAAAAAGAGGATAATTTTGATATCTTGCATGCTAATGTTAGTGGTTGGATCATTGATGGTTTAAAAAAATTTGAAATTTTAAAACACAAAAAATTCAATGATAGTTTGATGTTGAATGCTCAGATGGATTTTGGTAATGATTGTCTGATGAAATGTTTATTATAGAATAATATGTCAAAGAAAAATCTGTAGTGTTTCTATGATTCCAGTTTTTGTTTTCCATATAAGTTGTAGCCATTTTAAGAGAATAAGAAATTGTAGATGAGATTATGTTGATATGTTGTACTGAGAATAATACCTGTACCTTTTTGGTAATTATTGACGAATCTGGTTGAGAGTTCAGGTGAGCGAATATTGGTGTGTAATATGTAATGTCGAAACTCTTGTATTTTGTGATTTTTAGTGGGACTGGTCTGATGATGCTCAGATGTTCTTGAGTGAAACTAGTCACCAATAAACGAACTAGGAAGTAACAGATCTTTTTATTTAATATTAATAAAAATAATAATAATAATAATAATGGTTCGAAGCTATTTCCAAATAACTAGTGTGGAAACGTCAAAGACACCATACAGTAAAGAACTACACCGATTGGTAACAGAAAAATATCCTGCTCTTGGGAACAAAACAGTTCAGAATATCATTGACCAGAAACGATCAATTCTTTCAGGTAGGATGTCAGCTGATGTATTGCTGCGACTACGACAAGAAGTGACAGTAGAACTTGGGATTGGACAGGCTAGAGAAGAAACACAAGAACCAAACAAAGAGGATGAGCAAGAGAAAAGCATAAAAGATCTCTCTCCTACGCAAGAGGAATTTGAAAGGGTGTATATGATGTTACGTGGCATGGATCCAACAACCAAACCTAAACTCCCGAAGCTACAGTTCAAACCCAATACCAAGAAAATTATTAAAGAAATGGATGAGTATCTTCTCTCAAGGATGAGACCAAACACTTGCGGAGATACACAGCCTGGTCTATACTGGAGCATACGCGGTACTTTCGTTGAACAAACAATCAGTAGCATCGGAAATGTCAAGAATTACTAAGAAATCCTCTGAGTGGGAAATAAGACTTTCGAAAAAGATCATTAGCTTAAGGAAAGAAATCGGAATTATGACACAGTATATAACAACCAAACCAAGTAATAAAGTGAAAAACGAAGCCAAGCGTATCACAGCGAAGTATTGATCAGACGATAACTCCGACACAGTGACAATACTGGACTTCTTGAAACAACAGCTCTCGGCGTATTCAAAGAGGATCAAACGATATAGAAAAAATAACACAAGAAGAGTAAATAACAACTTATTTAATACTAATGAAAAAAGGTTTTACAGAAGTTTAAGAGGAAAAACTGAGACCGGGAAAGAACAGAAGCTATTACCTGATAAACAAAAAACGAGAGAATACTGGAAGAAAATATGGGGAGAGCCGGTGGAACATAAGAACGCTCAGTGGATGGCTGAGGAGAAGAAGACAACGAGAAACATTCAAGCTATGACAGAATGGAAAATAACCAAGGAGGATGTTAGTGAGTCAGTCAGGAAATGTCTTAACTGGAGAGCACCTGGTCTGGACTGCATTTATAATTTCTGGTATAAGCAGTTCAAGTCGGTTCATGAAAATTTGGCCCAGAGCTATATGAATCTTATAGAGCACCCAGGATATGCCGACCTTTCTGACGGAAGGAGTAACTTACCTTATCCCGAAGACGGAACCACCGTAACTTAAACCAACCCAATATCGGCCAATTACATGTTTACCTTCAGTTTACAGAATACTCACCTCCGTACTGTCTGCCAAGATTAACGATCATCTGAAAAGAAATAAACTGCTGGACGAAGAACAAAAAGGGATCCAGAGGATGCAAGGAACAGCTGGTAATAGATTCTGTAATAACATCAAGTGCAAAACATAAAAAGAGATACCGTTATTGGGCCTATATCGACTATCAGAAAGCCTACGATAGTGTGCCCCACTCATGGCTCGCAGAAGTGCTGCATATCTATAAAATCGAAGAACGTGTTTGCAATTTCCTTGAGTATGCCATGTCAAAGTGGAAAACACGATTGTATATGACTGGAATTATAAACCCTATAGAACTTGGAACAATCAATATCAAGAGGGGCATATTCCAGGAGGATTCACTCAGTCCATTGTGGTTTTGTTTGGCTTTGCGCCCGTTGACATCTCTACTCAGAAGGGAAAAAAGGGGATATGAGTTGCCCCAAATTAAGCATGAGGTGAGTCATTCGTGGTACATGAACGACCTGAATCTTTATGCCAAAGATAAGAAGATCTAAACAGACTATTGAAAAATGTAGCTCGCTTCAGTGCGGACATCAAAATGCAATTTGGGCTCGAGAAATGCAAAATCAGCGGCATGGAAACGGGTAAACGGGTTGAAAAAGATGATTTTACTGAAATTGAAGATCAAGGATTAATATCTTCAATGGAAGAAAATGAAAAATATAAATATCTTGGTTTTCATCAAACAACTGGTTTAGATCATAGAGAAGCAAAAAATGAAACCGCAAATACTCACCTCGGGAGAGTGAAGGATATTCTCAAATCTGGATTGTCGGCTAGAAATACATCGAAGGCAATAAACACCTACGCTACCTCAGTGCTGACTTTTAGCTTCGGCATAATTAAATGGCACAACAGTGAACTGAATGATTCGAATATTCGAATAAGAAAAGAATTCCGAAACTACAGAGCCCATCATCCGCGATCTTCAGTTGAGCGGTTCCATTTACTACGATCAAAGGGTGGACGAGGAATTCATGATATAAAAATAAAACATAAAACACAAATCAAGAATTTCAGAGAGTACTTCAATAGGATGGCTAGCACCAGTAAGCTGCATGAAGCTATAATACAAGAGGATAATGGGGCAACTCCTTTAAAATAAAGCACCATAGAACTCAATACGATCTCTGTCGAACATGAAGAAGAAAAAATGAGACAGTGGAAGAGTAAACCGCTCCATGGGAAGTACATAGCACAAATAACGGACGAGCGGATCGACATGGAGGCATCCTCAGCATATCTGAGAAAAGGTAACATTTTTGTTGAAACTGAGGGATTTGTGGCGGCTTTACAGGACCAGGTGATTCCAACAGAAGTTTACAGGAAAAGAATTATGAAGAAAAATATCGAAAACACCAAATGCAGAATATGTAAGGATAAAGAAGAAACCCTGGATCACCTGATGATGAGCTGTTCGTTAATGGCACCGAGAGACTACCTCGAAAGACACAATGAAGTCGGAAAAATGGTACACCAGAGATTAAGGGAAAAATACCTCGGATTGAATGAGACGAAACCTTATTATAAATATGAAGCACCACCAATTTGTGAGAATGAGGAATACCTACTCTATTGGAATCGGAAAATAATAACAGATCGAACAATAAGTCATAGTATACCCGACGTTGTTCTAACAACAAGGCTGAAAATAAGACCTACATTGTAGATTTTGCAGTACCTTTACCTGAGAATATTGTGAAAACACAGTCTGTAAAAACTAGCAAATACTCACCCTTGGCAGAAGAAATCCGACAAATGTGTAAGATGGAGAGTGTTGAGGTGGTGCCCGTTGTCATTGGAGTTACTGGAGAAATTCCCAAAAATCTGAAAGTTAATTTGAAGAAGATTGGTCTAGATGAAGGCTTATACATACCTATGCAGAAAGCTGTCCTTCTCGATACATGCAGCATTGTTCGGAAAGTTCTTGGAAGCTGTATGGAATAACGTAATCGATCCATCCTGTGTGAAACTGATGGTGAAGAAAAAAAACAGGAATCTTCCTGTGCATCAAGGAAAGAAAATAATAATAATAATAATAATATCAATAATAATAATGATAATAATGATAATAATAATAATAATAATAATAATAATAATGATAATAATAATAATAGGAAGCGGACCATTGAGTTGAATTTCTTTATTATGCACTCCTACTTTGAAGTTACCAATATGAAGACCGATCTGACTAACTATCGACACGCCATACACCGTGATTTCGTTGAGAGATACCCAGAAGTACACCACATAACGGAACAACGAATAGCTGACCAGAGAAAAACTATTGTGAAAAACAATTTAATTCCTGTATCGATACTGCAGCAGATTCGAGGAGAAGTCCTCCTAGAACTTCACAGAACGGAAGATCATCTCGTAGCTCGAAAAGCAAACGGTACATACGGTGAAACCCACACCCACGAAGAAGATGATGTAATTGCCGAAAATAACACCATTTCCGATATTGACAATAATACCCAACCATGTAACATCAATGAAGTGTTACTCGAAGTGAGCCAAGGATTAGCGGAATTCGAGGGCACAAACCCTATACGACGACCAAAGCTACCCAAATTGAGGACCAAAAATAGTTCTAATAATATCATTGCAGATGTAAACTCACTACTTGAAGTTTCATCATCGACTACAACACGCTTTAGCAGATTCATTCACTCATTTATTGTGGAGCTGTGGCAGTACTCCTTCCGCACAACCAGCAAATCTACGTGCCAAAGATCAATACCACTAACAACAACAACAAAAAAGCCTTGTGAAAAATGCGACTAGAACGTTCGATCGACACTTTAAGTAGCGAGCTGGACGAATAACGGAGTATCAAAAGCTTGCGCAACCCTCTAAGCACCTAAGAAATCAGACGAATATTTAAGAAAATCGGCACTCACATGCAACATCCCAAACATCAACAATATTTATGTGAGCATATTGATCTGCTTAGGCAGATATTGAAAGCGAAATCCCAACGTTTACCGGGATGCATCAAGTGCACGAGAAAGAAACAACAGAACAACACTTTTATACTAATCAGAAAGTATTTAACAGAAAACTAGGAGCTACGTTCGATAACACCAACCAAACTATGCCAACGGAACAGACTTAAGAGATGTATTAGTCTTCATTATGTTCAACACCCAAAAACCACAAGAGAAACGCCGACTGGATAACAGCCGAAAAAGAAAAATTAAACGTTTCGCCTATGTAGTGTGATGACTTCACACTGAAGGAAATCACTGAAGTAATCCAAAATACTAACATCTGGAAAGCAACGGGAGTTGATAACATCCAGAACTTGTGGTATAAAAATTTCAAAGCGTGCACCAAGAGTTGGCCAAACCATTTACCCACCTCTTAAACAACCCAGAAGACATCTCATCGTTTTGAACTTTGGGTTCCACTCATATGCTACCAAGGAGTTTCCAGATGGATGATCCTACTCAGTACAGACCTATTACGTGCCTCCCTACTCTATATAAGATACTAACAGCTTGTATCGCTAACAGAATCTACAGACACGTCGAAGAAAATAACATCTTAGCGGAGGAAGGGAAAGGCTGAGAAAGAGATTACCGAGGGTGCGAAGAACAACTTGTTGTGGACTCTGTGGTACTTCGACTAGCCTAGAAAGATCACCGGAATATGCACACTGTCTTCGTGGATCACAGGAAAGCGTTTGGTAGTGTACCCCATTTCTGGCTCGTCGAAGGCCACCCAACCATCGTAAGCTTTCTTTCGACGGTTTTGAAAGGATGGCGAACAAGACTACATCTGCAAATAGGATCAAACTCTATAAGGACTCAAGAAATGCCCATTCGTAGGGGCATATTCTAGGATGTCTGCTTGAGCCCGTTTTGGTTTTGTCTTGCAACGAATCCCCTATCATCAATGCTTAATTACGCGAAGTACAGCTTCAATGTCAGAGCTTGCATAAATATCCACTATACCATCTCTCATCTTTTCTAAATGGATGACATCAAGCTATACGCAGCAAATGAGAGTCAAATCAACCATCTTCTCTATATAACCCACCGATTCTCCACAGATATCCATATGGAGTTTGAGTTGTCCAAGTGCAAGACCCTACACATCGAGAAAGGCATTGTCATAAACAGAGATGTACAATTACCCAATGGGGATATCGTACAGGCAATGGAAAACGAAGAAGCCTATAGATACCTAGGATTTCAACAAGCTAGGTTACTGAGCCACAAGCAGGCAAAAGGTAGGATCCAGGCACAATACACTAAAAGGTTAAAATCTCTTATGAAGTCTGAGTTGAACGCAGGTAACTTAGTTCAGAGAAGCAACACATATGCCGTGCCTATTTCGACGTACTCTTTTGGAATCCTAAAGTGGACAAAAATAGAGCTAAAAGCTTTTCAGAGGTTAACACCAACAATGTTGACGAAGAACAACAACCACCATGCGAAGTCTCCCACTATAAGAACAACGTTACCCCGAAAGAAAGGAGGAAGAGGATTAACCGACCTTGTCAATCTACACTTTCGACAAGCAATACGATTACGTGAATTCTTCTACAGAAAAGCAGAGACCTCAGCTCTACATCGAACTGTATCCTAGGCAGATAGGTGTTACTCACCTCTGAACCTCGCTTCGCTCGAAGCCGGTGTCAGGTCAGTATCCGATACCGAGAAGCTGGAACAATGGTCACAAAAGCCATTACACGGTCGACATCAACACGACCTTAACGAGTCGCATATTGATAAAGCAGCCTCGAACAGGTGGCTTACTAGCGAAACCCTTTTCTCCAAAACAGAGGGTTTCATGATAGCTCTCCAAGACCAGGTTATCAACACTTACAACTACAAGAAGTATATAAGTAAGGATCTGAAAGAATGCCGAAAGTGCCAACAAACATCAGAGACAATTCAACATATAACATCTGCTTGTAGTTTGTTAGCTAATACCGACTATCTGCACCGGCACAAACAAGTGTGCAACATCATCCATCAAAAACTGGCCTACAAGTTTGGTCTTCTCGCCATCTATAAACCGTACTACAAGTACCAACCGCAGAAGGTTCTCGAAAATGACAATTTTAGACTCTACTACGATAGGTCCATTATCACCGATAGACAGGTGGCGAATAACAGACCTGACGTCGTGGTGGTTGATAGAAGGGTCAATTCTGTCCTTCTCGTCGACGTAGCCATACCGAACACCCATAACCCTTTCAACAAACACCAGGAGAAGATGGCCAAGTACGCGCATCTCGCCATTGAGATAAAACAGATGTGGCACAGCAAAAATGTGGAAATAGTATCAGTTATTATGTCATCAACCTGTGTCGTACCTCAGACCCTGCATGACAGTATCAACAAACTGGGACTACCTAAACACACATTCTACGACATCCAGAAGGCTGTGATACTGAATACTTGCCACACAGTACGCAAGTTTATTATGTGAACTGAGCCTAATTCTTTTGATACTTTGTTTCCGAGATAGGTTAATTATACCGGCATTGAGCTGAGTAGTGCATAGGTCTGCATATAATAATAATAATAATAGTAACAACAATAATAATAATAATAATAATATTCTGCCAAAATACCGAAATCCCAATTTCGTAGTTCCAAAGATAATCATTATCATCAATAATTAACGTCAGGGGCTCTCGGACGTTGTTCAACTGTACGGGCTTAGCAAACCCGAAGTACCCTAGCTTAAACCTGGCAGTAGGTATGAAATACGAAAAAATTAATTATGTACAATTTACGAAATAAACGGGTGAATCGACATTGTACCACCATAACCTCTCTTTGCGTTCAAGAAAAATTAACCACGACTATTCAGGGGACCTGACTGGCCCTGTACGGAATCGTCGAGTCACACACTATTGTTAGGAGGATGTCGCGAGATAACCTTTCGTGTAATCCTCCCAACAGATTGGAATACAATATTTCACTAACAACATCTTCGTCTCAGAAATTACGGTCTTTGGAAAATAATGAATCTTTCCACCATACGAAAAACAGAAGAAGACGATGGGCAAGGTAAGATAAAATTAATCTTTTGAAAGCATTCTACAAGGCAACATCAGATGCATATGGAACCTCACGTGGATTCATGAAGAAAAAACATTACATATGGATCATGGAAAGACCGGATTAACCTTCAACATCTTTTCAGCTCAAGAATCAGAAGAATATAATATTGAAATCGAGGGAATTCTCTGGAGAAGAACTGAACATTACCAAAAATGAAGCTATTACGAAGAACAGCAATGATAACATAACCAACAAAATCTGTTCAAAATCGGGTGTTCAGATTTTGTCAAATTAATTAGCAGTAGACTGTGACAGATGATTGAGTTTATTTACATACATACATTGTACAAAATAATTGAGAGGCATAATCATAAATAACTTGGAATTTGGAGTCAAAATAATCATCAAACAACACAACATTTACAGTGATGGATTGATTATAAGTGCAAATAAATCAGCGAGTGGGGAAAATTCCACCAGAAAAATAGAAGGTTTCAGTGATGACCTCAAAAGAAAATGTTAAGACTGTGAGAGTACGCTTTGAAAATAAGTATGTAGGTTTATGTGCGTAGAAAGAAGGAATGCAGTAAAAATGAGTCTGTATAAATTCAAAGTGAGTTGAGTTTGCAAATAAATACACATTTCAAAAATAACCTGAGATATACTATACAAAATCAAAATGAAACTAGATTTTTATAAACTGAAAGGATGTTATAGTGTGATAGGTCTTTATATTGTGCTTTTGAAAATTATTGAACTAACAATCCAATCTGTACTATCTGTCACCATTTGTGAAAGTAGAATTTTGACTTCTCTATCTTTCAACTGTCACCGTTTAAAATAATAGGATTACATTTACTCAAAAAACGAATTCATCTCAACTTTATTCCACTCAAATTGTCCGAACGGGATGAAAGTTCGTGCTCTATGCACTAGGATAGAGTCTTTTGTTTTGATATTTTTCTGAGGAACAAGAAATCAGGAAAGAAAAACTCAAATGGAATACACTTATAAACTATATTCAAATTTCCTTACTTACACAGATCGAGGTATTCACCAAAATAAAAACAAAAAGATCAATCTCATCAGAAACTTACTTCAATCGATATTTTAATACAATAAAATTCATACATTGAACGAGAGGTTTCTTACTATTATGTTCATAACATAAGAACAGACAAATTTCTCAAATATACTTTTCGAATCACATTTTTTTCACGGAGGAGACATCAGTTAAACCTATCAATTGTAACTCATTGTGTCTAACCAAAAATAAAATGAAAGGAAATCGAGATATGATGGGTTAAGCACAGTAACATAGATTTTCCAAAACGAGTTACGTTTTCCTCACTAGTAGAAAGCTTATTCCAATAGGTGTACCTGAAGACGTTACACCAACTCCGACATTGACCTCTATTCCATGAATACAATATTTCCGCCGAGAACTCAAACGGCCCCCCTAACAACAATAAAATGAACCCTTATCTCGAACTCTTAGCGCGGGCTACTTCCACGAGTCCCTTACTTTGACTCTACAATGACCTAATCCATCGGTTCCATACCCTCCTCGGCACACAAAAAAACACGTCTCGTCCCTCGTTTTGACCCTCTAATAACCGAATCTATCGGTTCCGTACTTTTCTCAGCACAACAAAAAAACTCACGAGCTAACCTCGCAAATACACTGTCACCAAAAACGCTACTCTACTAGGAAGGAATCGGTTTTTTCAAATTAACTATTAACTATTATTGATCAACCCAGCCCTCGGATTTCCTAACATTATTTTGTCCCGAAGGACCGCCCGTTCTTGCGGTACGATCTACATCTTTTTTTCTAGAGCTATTCCCGCCGATCTCCGATATGCAACTGCTTTTCGTACCAAAAAAGAGAGGCTTTCACCCCACTTAAAAATTTCTCTTAGTCAGCTTTTCGAAAGAGAACTTTACTTAGGAAGTCCTCCCACGTAGGTTAGTCAAAAACTCAATTCCACATTTTTCTTATCTCGGGCTTAGTTAGAAAATATCTTATCTTTCGATACATATCTGCACGAAAATTGATACTCGATCTAAGAACAATATTCTCTCTCACGACGTCCGGCCGTATGAAAAAACGAAACTATATTCGAAGCTACTTCGTCTCATTACTTTGACTTCTTATCAACTCGTTGCAGACATCTCAATTCTAAATATATTTCACACGGATATTAAGCTCTTACATTGTTAAGATCAAAAATTTTCTACCTCAGGTATTTCAAGGAGAAGTTACTGCATTCTGCCGTTTTGACATATGGCCATTTTGAGATATGAGTTACTGATAATGAACTTTCAGCTATCAATTTTCAGGACATAAGTGGAGCAAGAAAAATGAATAATGATAATTTACAATCAGGGCAATAATCAATTCAACTATCACCATCAAAAGTGAGCCTTTCTGAATAAATTGAGAATGGTATACATTGAAATCACAGTCAACAGAAATCAAATGTGAAAACTAATTCAGTAGAAATTCACGAAAACTGAATCAATTAATTGAGAAAGGGCAATATTGAGTGAACAAACGTTAGTGCGATCAGTGGTTAATAATTCAGGTATTCATGGGATGAGAAAATAGCAGAATTCACCGAGATCAGGTCAAACTTGAATTGATTCCGATCAATTGAAACATGCATTGCTTCTGTCTGAATTAAACTAATTCAAAAATATAATGGAGATGAACATATGTGAGCAGCCATTAATCATTATTCGATCAGAGTAAAAATTAATACAATAATTCTATTAGTGCAAGAATCGAATAAAGCTCAACGTCATTTTCAAGGTAGAATAATCAGAAGCAAATGAACCTAGCTGAATACAATCGATTTCATTTCAAACATGTGCACCATATTCATGTGAACGTGAATAAGCGAATAAAATGAGTAGTTTGAGCAGAAATAAATAATATGAGATGTTTACCTGACTATCACACTAATTGCATTAACTTTACAGGATTTAATCAATGATATTCAATGATTTAACGTGAATAGAACAATCGGATTTATGGATAGCAAAGCAAAGCGAAACAATGTAAATCAAACAAGAGCTAATCGGGAATTGTGAATTTTTGCGAACTAATTACTCGGGGAGGCTGTTAGCGGAACCATGTTTTCTAAAAGCTGATTCTCGCTGCGCATCGGGGTTCTTGAGTGCCTGGTTGGTGAAAAAACGCCAGCTGTAGTGAGGACTACAGCTTTTATTGGACTAAAATTGACTGAATTTGCGGAAATATTCAATGCGCAGATTTGGAGGCATATTCAAAACGTTCATTTTTGAACAAAATCAGTTTACTGGAAGATAGCTACGAAACGAAGACCTCAAAATTAAATAGAAGAGGAAGCGCAATGAAATCTCAAACGTCGACAACATTAACAATGGAGAAATTGCAGAAGATAATATACTCAAGACACTTTATGAAACCAATCTGGCACTATACACAGGAGTATCGGTCGATCTCAGACCCAGTTTACCCATTATAAGAAATCGAAACGACATAAAAAATCACAGTCGCAATGAATAATCTATTCACAACACATCATGAGATCGCAGAAGCAGAGGATATCGACTGCATAAGGAAGATCGTATATTGTGCTGCGGAGACGATTTGTGAAAAACTTCGCGTACTGAACAAAGCACCAGAACGTGAATCCAAGGACAAACCCCACTGAAAAATCAAAAAAGAGAACCGGACAGCTAAGATTACAACTAAACTAACAATTTTGAACAACGTCAATATCAAAAATATTCTACTATGTCACAACATGTAATGAAATTATTGAAGAAGTCTAAGATAGTACAAGCTAGAAAAAATGTCTTCACTCTAGACAGAAGAACAGATGAATAACTATAATCGTATCGAACTGAAAGTTTTTGCACTGCTGTGGAATATGAAGCTCGAGGTTTGTGCGGAATTTGTTACGAATATTTATTCATTTATTTGTTAATCAGGAACTATAATCTCATTAACTGTGGTCCACGCACATTACGAAAATTATCAGCATGAAAAAACTATTAATAGCCTGAAGCTTTTGAAGGTTTGCGAGGTAGCTTCAACCGCTTTGGGGAAGTGTCACGTTTCTTCCCGGCTCAGTTTGGGGGAACTCGTCAGGACATGCACCAAACCAAGCCGTTTACATGCCTACGTGAGGACCACAAGGGAGTGTACCAGACCGTTGGGGATGAGCGTATTTCCGAGATCTTGAGAGGATCCAACCGGGACAGCGTGCGCGCTAGCGCCCCCTGTACGTTGACCGATGAAGTGGCCAAGCGTAACAAGCAGGTAGCGTAGGGTACTAAAGACGCAAGAAATGGTACTGCGCGCGCGACTTAAGAAAGAGCTGAGAGAGGGCGCTCGCTACAAGCCAATACAAATTATACATAACAACTCGAAATCTTTCCAAAATTACAAAAATGGTAATTCTTCTATCAAATGATACTTCTAATCAAATAGGAAATCAATGCTCTCCTAAACTAACACTAAAACATATATATGGTTCAGATGCCACTTATAGAATCGCATTAATCTCAGAAAAACTGAACTATAAAACGAAGACGAACGTGCAACCAGAACGAAAGAGAGCACTATATGACAAAAGAATTATCGAAGTGATTATTCACAATGAAGGAGAGTAAAATGCCGTCAAAGAGTATTCCCATTTCTTCCAGACTCACTTCGTATGCCGTCAGACCCGAAACATAATCTAACCTATCCGCAATATTAGATCTGAAATTTAAGTATTCGATGAACTTCTTCTGGACTGCTCCAACTCTTTCAAAATCGAGTAACTAATAAAATGGCGACTGAATTGGTGTAGCTTACTCTGAAATACTCCAAACTTAACTGGAGTGAGGACACAATTTGCTCTGCATGAGTTGCAAACCGAAATGTTATAAATTGTGGCAAGATCTCTAACCTCTTTCTGAAACGTTAGAGTCTTTAAATTGAGTATAGATGATTAATGATCGATCTATCTTGGCACTTTTTCACATTAAGTTTCAAACACCTACGAGAGAAAAATCGGAACAAGCGATCGAGATCCTGTACAGACTTTCGGCATACAATTTATAAATCGTATACAAAGAACAAGACTGGATGTTGTCACTACAAACAGAGAAAAGAAGTGGCCGCAAATGAGACCACTGTGGTACTCCTGATGCCACCTACATCGGAAGAAAACCAGTTCATGAATACATATTGAAGTTTCTAGGACAAATAAGTCTGAAAGCGTTATCATTATACCGAAAGATAAGAGAACGCTCAAAACTGTGATAAACTTAATGAAATGCTTTTGCCATGTTTGTGTCCGCGCCATCAAACGAAAGAAGTGCTTCCTAAAGAAATTCGGAACATTGTTTTCCAATATACTAGCAATGCGATATCGAAAAAATTCTTCAAGAAACTGCACGTTGTAATGCTTCAATTGACTACCAACTATCAATCCAATCCTCTCGGTACTTTCTGAATTATCTTAAAAATATCCTCGAAATTCAAATCACTATTACTTCAAGACTCTTAGACCGATTTTCCCCATCAACTGAACCAAGAGTCAAATTTTACAATTCAACCAACACTCAAAGTAAGTCAATGGGGTTCTACGTAAGCACACAATCGTGCCTTGAATCGATTTTAACACTGAGTTCATCATTGTTGAGTTCAATTGATCGCTTGAGACCATTTTCGGAAAAAATCGAAAATTACAGATGTTTGGACAATACGAGAGCACGCTTTTCTCCAGAACATGCGTGCCAAAAGGCTATGATTAAGTAGGAGATATATGTTGACAAAAAAGTTCCATATCAAGACTGACTAATTTCATGGAATGTATTGTTATGAATCGAACTGTTGTTTGATTTTGAATAATTTGGAATTTTGAATTTCTAACAGCATCCAATAACAATAAATTATAAATTTTGAATTTGGATTTAAATTTCGCGCGGTTTTCTGTCTCTTTCTCAGGTGGATTCTATGACGTGAAATAATAACAGTTTATATGATTTCGAAAAATAATATTTAATGATTTCAGGAAATCGATTTAAATGCTAAACTAATGAATAACCTAACCTTACTAATTAAATCAAATTTGAAAAACTTATAATAATGTCCTTTTACTCTCACCCACGGTGTTTTTAGTCTATGTCACTTTGTTACTTGATGTTCCTCTGTGGATCGGGATTGCTGGATAACCTCCAAAGTTCGTCGTGTTTATTTAACTGCGAGTTCCAAGGGTTGACTTTGAAATGATATTTATTTTTCTCGAGTTCACTTGTTTGGATTTGATTACTGCTCGATTTTCTTTTCTGGGAAGTTTATCTTGTTTCTTTTTCAATATTCCATGTATTTACTTCTATTATTCTTCCAGGATGCCAGTCACTTTGATTCAATTTTGGTTTACTTTCGGTTTTTGACTGAAATATTACGATGTTTGGAAATTTTTTTACGAGGACTAGCTGCAGTCTTGACGACGGTCTTGACGATGGACTAAATTCTCTGTGCTCGAGCTTCGGTATTCATACCTTTCCTGAATTTTCTTCAATATCCAGTGTGCCTTGCATTTAAAAATGTCTTCCAGAGGTAAGTTTTCTTTCTTCGAACCTGGTCTAGAACATTCGGCCGTATTTTTCTCCGTATATTGATGTGCCTCTTGCCTATATTCTAAATCTCTAATATATAAAATTTTTCAAATTTGATGCCTAAATGTACAATTTCCTAAGTTGACGATTTCATTTACCTAGTATTCTTGAATTTCTACTTACAATCGCCAAAAAATTTTATTAAATAAACCCTATTTCTGAAATATAGCTGCAATTTTGTTCCTTCGGAAACCAGATAACTACATTATGTGCAACTTATGGGTCGAGACATAACTTCTATCCTTAATTTACATTTTCTTTGAAATTCTACATCTAATTCTACTTGTCATTGCTAGTTCTGTTCAATTCAAACCTATCATAATAATTTTCAACAAATTATCTCTTAAATTCCTCATAATTTCCTACTTTTTTACTAGATGAGGCAATTTTATAAAATTCAAGATATTGATAAAAATTCTTTTACTTTCAGATCATGAGAAGCCTGTTGAGAAAGATAATTTGGAAGGATTATGTGCCTTGAAAAAACTATTGAAATACTGGAATGAATTCTCTGGATTTGTTACTGGATCGTGATTGATTTGGACATTTTTTATATCTTATGATAGAATTTACTATGTTTGAGGCCTGGAATCAAATTAATTGTATATTATGATGATTAATGATGGAATATATACATTTGTATTCATTGGTAAGATATTTTTTTATGTTTCACAAATACCGTTTCAGAAAAACCATAACAGTATGTATTATTCGGATTCGTGTATTTCGTCAACACACCCACATTCAACGTCCACAAAACGCTTATAAACATTTCAAGGTCCAGCATCTACACTCCGTGTGTATACTGCAACAATGCGAATAGCACTGAAAATATTCTAATGCGTGAAATTTCATGAATATCGACTTCAATTCGAAAAAACGGGATGTCGAGGTTTTTGCGCGCATGTTCTAGGGGAACAGCGTGCTATCGTTTTGTGCGAATGTCTGTAATTTTCGAATTTTGAGCCGAAAATGGTCTCAAACAAATAGGTTGGACTTACTGATGACGAATCCGGCGCCAAAATCGATTCTGTCCGGCCGGCCGTCCGGCCGTCTGTATGCACGATTACGGTAGTACGGAAAATCCTATCGATCTGAAACTTCCAGGGTGGGTTGCGCATCCAAATGCCGCGGTAAAGTTCGTCAACGGGCCAAATCGGCCGAATAGTTTTGAGGTTATTTCCCTCATATTTCGGAAACTACTGAAGCGATTGGATTGAAACTTGGCTGTTATTTGGAACCGAATGACGCGCAACTCCGAACAGAATTTCGTTGAAATCTTATGGTCACCCTATTTTAAAAAATTTTTTTTTTTAATTTTCTTCGAAAAAAAATTTTTTTTCTGAAACTATTTTTCATATTCGAGGACAATTTCAGTTATACCTTGAACTTTATATTTCACAGCAGTGTACCAAATTTCAGCCTGAAACGGCTTTTGGTTTCGGAGATATTGGAAAAAAATATGTAGAATTTCGTGGTTTTCTACTCGATATCGTTGTTTTGGTTTATTATCTGATAAAATCAAATTAAATACCTTAGTGATCGACCATCAAAAAAAAATATTTAACCCCCCCTGAAAATTTCACAGTTTACGTTTTGGAGTATGTAGTGAATGAACGAATAAAAAAATACGTCCGTCCGCCGTCCGTAGTCCGGGGCTTTTCTTTGAAAGTACTGAACGGAAATCCTTGAAATTTGAAAGAAAAACCATGTGTCACTCGGGGTTTATCCTCCAAGTTTTTCAGCAGGATCAGTGTACCCTAAAGGCTCTTAATGGGGGGGACTGGGGGAAAAAATCATTTCTCGAAAACTTACCACCGAATTTTCATGAAAATCTGAACGTTGATTACTGTTGCATAATTAAACCTCAAAAATTTTACCCGGATGATGTCCGACCAGTGGTTCTTGAAATATAAATAAAAACGCTGCCAATTTCCAATAGTATCGAAAGTGAATCATCGCATTCGGTTCTAAGTTGTTTTAGATATCAACGGTATATTGGGTTATTTAACTTAGAAAATAATAAACCCTTGTGTAAATTTTGCAATGCTTTTCGGTGTAACTCGAAAAATACTGATTCAATCGTGAGGAAACTTTTAATCTAATTCAAAAATGCTGAAAGACAATATTGCGCAAAATTTCGTGATGATCGTGTGATTAGAACGATTCGAAAAAAATCCAAATTTTCATTTCAAATATTCAATATTATGTGATCTTCTCATCATATTATTCTCATTAAATTTTGTATGAACCTTCAAACTTTAATTTTTTGATATATTATTGGATTTCAATTCGATTTCATTTTTTTTTGGAAATGGGAAATAATTTTCTATTTGTGATTGGGAAGAACTTTAATCAGACAATTATCTTTTTTCTGATTATCATTAAGAGAAATCCACAAATCCATGGATATGTAATTCCGAAAGCAGGTCTCCCTATAATTTTTTGAATTTTTATCTCCCACCCTTTACGCTCCACACCCCTATCCTACTTTTTCCAAATAGTAATGTAGATTGTGATATATGAAATGACAGGACATTCGATTGCATATCGAGCGGTGTGAGTGAAAAAAGAATTTGTTAGGCTATTTTTCCTACAAAATTAGCAATTTGTGATTGGTGTCAGGTTCTTATACTTGAAATGATAAATATTGAAAATTATCCTCCTGCCCGCTGATTTCTATTGTCAAAGTTCGAGAAATGTATGCAGTTTTTAAGCTGGGAATGTTAACTCTTAAATCTAAACAGTTTTTTTCTTTTGAGAAAATATTGCATCAAAGGTCATTCGATGGACAATTCAGTTGAGTCAACGAAAATAAAAGTTAATCATTAATTCAATTTAAATTACAAATCCACGGGTTCGAGGATTTTCCTTAGTAATAATTAATGAAACAATAATGGTCTGATAACAGTACTCTCCAATCACAAATTGAAAATTATCTCCCAATTTTTCAATGAAGAAAAACCGTACAACTAATTCCACTTCAAGCCACACTGCTGAATAGGTAATCAAATTACCTTCCATTTGATGTATCACAATCCATATATTCCCATCTGAAAAAATAAAGTAGTGGGGTGAAAAATATCAAATTCAAAAAAGCACAGGATAAATTAGACTTGAAATGAAAAATCGACAGGTGCGAGGATATTCCCTAAAAATTCTCCGTACAAAAATTATTGACGAGTTATGTTACTTTTTTGGCACGCTGTATAAGTTTAATTCATGATATCAATAGTATTGGGCTATTCAACTGAGAAAATATTAAACCATTGTGCAAAATCCGAAGCGTTTTATTAGTGTATTCAAATCTACTTACTTCAAAATGTTAACTGTAAAATTTTCAGGGGGGTTATTTTTTTTGGTCGATTACTAAGGTTCATTCTCGATTTTATCAAATAAGTAACCAAAATTTTTGCGAGAAAACGAACTTCAATTTTCACCCGCCGGTCATGACAACTGGGATTATGAATGTCGTATTGAACGCAGCCCAAAGCGAAGCTCCAAGCTGATCCACGCAGGTCGGCGATCTTTGCGTCCTACCTTACGTCAGGCTTTTCAAACTGATCACATCAGTACTTCCAAAGCTTTTGAGGAAATAAGCTCAAAAGTTTGAAGAACAAATGAAATTGGACCATTTTTTCCCCTGTATTTCCAAAAACGAATATCGAATCGAATTGAACTGTGAAACGCTAATATTAAATATCGACTTCAGAAGAAGGCTCAGGGAAAAACAATTCCAACAAACATTTCAAAGCATTGTGAATGAAATTATTTTTTTCCAACGAATAGATCTACACGAGATGGATTGAGTTGTACCTTGGTAATCTCTAAATAACTGCGATAGTCCATAGTCTGATGGCATCAGTTTTTTTGAGACATTGAAGAACAAAAGTCCAAATTATCAAATTGGCATTTTCAATAAAAATTATATGATTCTGTATCGTTGTGGTAACCATGGTGGTGAAGTTGTACCTGTCACTAGTTGTCATTTAGGTGAGTAGCAAACTCAAGTTAGTTGTTATGGCTGAATACCTGCTCCGAGAACGTTTGGAATTATCCAATAATTTCACGGAAACGCGCGTTTTTTTTGGAACAGTTTTTGTACAATTCGCGAGAATTTTTTTTTGTGCTTGCCATTAGTTGCGTTGTTTGAAAATTCGAAAAAAATTACTCTCCACGATGTTAAAACTTCAGTGAAACACCGTCATGCCTGAAATTTTGAGAATATCGAAGCATTAAGAGCTAGTATTGCAAAAGATTAATTTTATCATTTCCTCGTTGTGCTCAAGAGATAGGACTCAAAAAAACTCAGCAACTTCTGCAGGAAGATTCAAATTTACAAGATCTTCTCGATCCAAAACTTATCAAACAACTAAACCACCGTAGGCTCCGTAAATTTGCTACTTGGGGTTAGGAACGATTTAAAAGGCTCCACAGTTCAATTTCACCCAATCACGAAAAACGTAACACTGATAATTGCATTCAGTGCAATTATCAATCACTTTCGACAACATGATTGAATGTGACTATTGTCATAAAAATTAACACCAAATATCCTTCAGACATTAGCATAAACATATACCTTATAACTTTCTGACAAATTTCTAAAGCTAGTTGCTAGGTAGCAGCCCTCAGCCTTCAGAACGAGCGTCTGATTGTCTCCAATCAATGTCTCCTAGGGATATTACTACTGATAATTCCATTGAAATTCATTTTTCCAATTTGTCCAAAAATAGAGATGAGATCGAATTGAAATCCATAAATTGATTGAAAAATGAATGAAATAATTTCAGGTCATTTAAGAATACCTACTGAATATATTAAAATTTTAAGTTTTTTTCGAATTGTTATAATGAAGCAATCAACACGAAATCCCGCACAAAATTTTTATCATCATTTTCAAAGTAGTCACTAAAATAAATTATAATTAAATCAGTTTAAATTCCGAGATATTTCGAAGAAAACAATACCGAAGAAAATTTTTGGATCGTATCGAACTAGAATTGGACACATAGCTGCGAAATATGAAGTTAGAAGTCCAAGCAGTTGTTTTACTCTATGTGGTAAATGAATTCCCAAAAAAAAATTTTTTTTTCGAAAAATATTTTCAAGAACGAATTCTTCCTTGAATTTACTGAGTGCACGAAGTCAACAAACATTAGCGGATAATTGCGAGTTGTTGAACTTCAAGTTACTGCTAAGCTTCAATATAATCATAGATGTTATCGAAATATCAAGAAAATAACTTCAAAAAGCTATAATTTTGAAACCGTTCGGTTGATTTCGCCCGTTAATGAACTCACCAGTCGTCTCCTGAAATGAAATCAATCATGTAAGTCTCCGGTCGATAAAATTTTCCGTACCTCCAGAATCGTGACCGGAAGGACGGCTGGTCAGACGAACATAATCGTTATTTGACACCGGATTAGTCATCAGTGAGTGAATCTAGTAGTTTGAGAGCATTTTTGCCTGAAAATTTGAAAATTGCAGCCAAATGAACAAAATAATAGCACGCTGTTACCCTAGAACATGACGCAAAAATATTGTTAATTTGCTGGTTTCCTCCAGGGAATCGTTGTTTCTTTTCAAAATAACTTGGAAACACTGATTTAATCATGGTTAAATATTGTAACTGGTTTAAAAACAACAAACTACCTCTGCCCATGAGTTTATGTTGCTGATTTCTTCGAGTTTTCAATGAACGACAAATTAGAAAGTAGTATTACATTTCTTTCAATAATGTTCATACTTATTATCAACAAACAGGAAAATTTAGCCGTCCAACAATGTAATAGCCTTTTTCTCTTCTAAGGCTTGGGGAGAGATGTTTAAATATGAAATGGAACGACCAGAACTGGAACGGTTCACCTCAAACTAAACAGAACAAGTGTTTTCTGCAAATGCGTAAAACTAGTAAGGCTCGTTTTGTAATTCTCATCACCTACATATAGGAAAAATTTCCGGCCTGAATAATATTCGCTGCTGAAATCTAGATTTGCGCATTCATTCTGGATATTGACTGAATTCGGCTATCGAACGTAACAGAAATAACTCGCTTGGTTGAACCCTATTCCCTGGTGAAAAATAACAGGGAATTATACCCATTTTCGCGAGGAATCTGAAGAAACTCGAATATTTTCTATATTGTCTCCCCTTTAAAACATGAACCATTTTTTGCCGAACATTCTGGCGGAATATGAATCGTGAAAATTCCTTAAGAAAGCTACAATGTCCCGAGGGAAATTTTGTTGATGGGGGCAAAAAACTATACTATACTATAGTTTTTTATCAGTCCTTCTGAAAAAGTTTATTTATTTCATGAATTGGCTCCTCAGATCCTTTTTTCAGATTCTTCACCCAGTTTTTTGTGCATCCCTCATGCAAAGCTTTTCAATGGTGATAGTCAAATGGCTAAAGTACATAATTTGGTTCATATTTCAATGGTATAATCAGCGTTTCAAGGATGGAAATATATTTTTTCGGGAATGATAATTACGTCAGTCCAGGATGCAGTACGTCCTGTCGTTGAAAAATTGACCGTTTGCTTTGACGTCTGAGAAACATGATAATGAAACCATGTCAAATAAATCCTACCTACACCGATATAACATAGATTGTACAACTCTATTATTAGAATATTTTTGGTATATCGAACGGGATATCATGTATTTTAACGTTACAAAACGCTCCACTGGTGATTTAAGTTTCTATCGCGAGAATACGCTTTACTAATAATTTCAATTCCAATCGCAAGAAAACGCCTTACTGCAATTATGAACAATCGCGAAAGAATGCTCGTCGCGTTGACGATTGAGTGAGTGTTTCGCATGCGAGACCCATCGAACTCGGTCCAACTAATAACTAATGGAAAATTCCTTCTTTTTTGGTGCGAAGAAGCTGAAGCTTCAACACCTTACTAGAGTTTAGCGAATTAACGTAACTCGTAATCCATCAACATCGTGGAATTTTGAAGTTTTATTGTTTCCTATGAGACGTGTATTCAAAAGGCGGTAAGTACTACGTATATCCCGACCAATATTTTTGCTTTTGTAAATGCCAAATTGTGATTTCTGATTTATTCCATTCCATGCAGGTTACACAGGTCAACATGTTCCTTTGTACAATATTGTGCATTTGATTTGTTGTCTCATTCTTATTATCGAATATTTATTAACTTGTAAATTATTTCAATAACGTCTAGAGTCACTCGTAATGAGATCACGTGTTACAAGCACTATCTTATAGTTTTGAAATTTGCAGCCTTTTTACCGGGGCTAACGCCCACTGGACCATCTTTGTACTGGGGCTACCGCCTACTGGATTATCTTTTCACCGGGGCTAAACGCTCACTGGATTATCTTTGTACTGGGGCTAACGCCCATTGGAATGTCTTACTACCGGACCCAGAGTTTTACTGGATTATCTTAGTACCGAAAGCAATTAATACTGGATTATCTTAGTATTGGAGCTGATTATTGCTGGAATACCTTTATACCGAAGCTAGTTATTACTGGAATATCTTAATTCTGAACTTTGCTCTGGATGGAATCTCTAAAATTTGGACTGCCTGCATAATACCTGTATTTTGCAGGATCATTCCACCGGATCCTTTACCTTTAGGATAAGTGCTTTTTCGAATCCCGGATCTCAAATTCACTGTACCTAAATTTGTGTTTGTGAATAGCAATTTTAATTGTAAAGTTGAAATTAATAGACAGGGAGCACGAGGTTGCATCATTACCACCAGATTAACGACTAGGGATATATTCAGGAGTTAATTTGATTTCAGTATATACAAGGAATATTCGAATTCATTTATATATCATCCACGGAATATCCCGAGGGTATAAAATGTTCGAAAGCAATGAGTGGATATGACGACATTTCGTGTTGAACACGTTCGATACCACCATACAAAACCTTCAAAATAGACCAATCGTTTGTGTATGATAACGTGAAAATTTCCTTTTCGAACAGGTTGAGTAATGAGTTTTGAACAAAGTTCTTTTTTTTGTTCTAATTTTTTTGTGACTCACCTATAAGATAGTGGTCTATATTAATAAATTTTGAGAATATAATTCTTTTCTCTCATGCCAATCTAATAAATACACCATTTATTCATCGCAATGTAAGTAAAAACTGAGCAAAATGTAATTTTGTATCTTTATTTCGTAATTTACAGAACGGATTATGAGACATCGTGAAAAACCTAGTGGAAAACAGACTGCGTATTGAAAAAAAGAATATTATCTAATAATAAATTATAATTCTTTGGTATACATTAAATGAGAATAAATATTTCTCGACAGAAAATATGAATTACATATTGAATTCAGAATATCAGGATTTGTCAGGATAAATTGGTCTTTGTCATTGTCGACTGCCACGACATGTATTACAAACGAAACATGTTTGAACACGTTCTATTCTCTTTTTTTGGCATATGCGGAATCAAAACCTTTCTGTAGTTTCACAGAAAAATTATTGACGGTTCATAAAATGTAGGATATCATTACCAATAATGTTTGAGAATAGACATTTTTATATTTTCCATGGTAATGCTGCAGCGGCATCCATATTTTCACTTCCACATATTTGATTCACTCTGTAATCGCTTTCATATAAAAGATTCTGAGATCAAATGTTCGTCCAATGCATAGTTTTTTCAAGGAGTTCATCATCAAACGAAATAGAAAATATATCAGAAGGACTCATATTTTGTGTTATATCTATTTTCAGACCTGGTACCTCACAGATTTCACGGAAGGTTTTTCGTCAGATACCTAATAAAATTATTTTTATTATTATAGTCCAGGCCCTCTCCTTGTATAACTCTCATTTGTTATCCAGTTTTCTTCCTCTTTAACGCTTGTTGGAAGGGTTTATTCGATAAATCGGCCGTACAGAAGCAAATAATTCATTAAGTCACGATAACTACCCTACAACTGCATAATCTCGAAATAAAAGCGGAGACCAAGCATCACATATATTATCTTCCCATTCCCATTTCCAGAGAAATGTTCCTCCTAGAGCCAGAGCACGAGAAATGAAGCGGTGATTAGCGAAAACACCACCCTGGCTCGTATGTAGAATGGTGGTGTGGGAGTAAAATTTGCGCGGCTTATATATGAAGCGCGTGTAGCCAACGTTTTGAAGAACATTTTTTAAATGCAGTGTGTAAATATTTATGTGGAAAATTTGGAGCAGTTGTTATGGTAAAGTAGTCCGCAGGAGTGAGTTTGGTGTGCTGTGTTCATGAGATGAGTCCATTCCTCAGATCATGAGTACTATGGAGAAGATTGAGTTGAATACGTTTGAATTGGGGCCTCCGGTTAATTCTGTGATTACAAAAGCATTACAAGAACTCACCACGCCTTCATTTGAATCCATCGAATTGAAAAAGATAAAACCTCAAAACATAAATGATAGCTTTGAGAGAACAGAATGGAAGAATGCTCGCAAAACTTGAAAACAGTCAGAAAATGTCTTATGCTGAACCAGCAATAAATAATTAAAACTTGAAAATGGCTACGAATGTTTCCACGAAGGGAACACAACGGAGCGGGAAGTGTTCTTTCGAAGACAGGAAAGAGTCAGCACACTCTAGTCGCTCATTTTCAATTGACAGTGGAAGTGATACTATCAGAAATCGAAATGTTGGAAATTCTGTACATTAACTCTCAAAAAAAAAAGAAATCGGATTATTCTTTCGATTGACGACACAGCTCACCAAATAACGGGCGCAAAAGCACTTTCAGATAATGAGAAAGGGTTGACAGTTGCTGAATATAAAAGAAAAAGACATCGCTACAATAATTTCATACTTGGAACATGAAGAATACTGAAATTTCAATGAAATCTTCGCAAAGTTAAAATATCTGCATGAAAGTACAGCCAATCCTGTTAGGGAGGAAAGAACTGTTTTGCATTATTTGAAGAAGAATGGTACAATTGATTTCCAAAACACTAAAATGCAGTCAAATAGACCAGACGAATATTCGAATTTCAAGTTCATGGTGCCTGAACATCTTTTGACGCCATTGATCAACGAATAAAGAAGCAATATAAACTTGTTCGCCAAAATGTTCAGTCCATCAGGAGTTGTTTTAATCTACTCAATTTGTTTGTAAATAAACTTGATGGGACATTCCCAACGATCACAGAACATTGGAGGATTGGGGATGAACTTCTTCTTCACACAATTGCTAATTACAATTCAATATCATAATTCTCTCAGTAAAGTGTAAGGCGCGGAGGCTGCGCCGTTTATTGTAGCAGTGGGATTGTTTGTAGTGAGTGGAGTGATTGCTACCGTTCGATTCCGGTTGAGCATTTTATTAGTTGTAAAAAAATATACCCGTTTGCGTTAATCGTCCATCTTTTGCCGCTATATCATGTCTAAAAATGCAAAGCCCACCAATGAATGTTGCTTTTGTATAATATCGGAAGATTCCAACATAGATATACAAATCGTTGACAAATGCTATTTTAGAGAAATAAGCGTCCTTTGTTGATGAATTTGATGTGAATTCAATGATGAAGCAACCTTTTAGTATTGCACCCATCTCCTGCTCATGTTAAGAAAATAGTATCACTAATATAGATGATGAAGCATCAGGCATCGTTGCTGATGAGCATAATTTTTAACATTCAAGAAAACTTATAATAGGAGAAAAAATCGCTTGATGAATAACAATGAAATTTTCTTAATCGCACTGTCCCAATTAGACTGAAGTAATTTTTTATCTGGCTTTTGTTTCAGTGATCACCCCTTGTGGATTGGATTTCAGGAACCTTTCAAATGAATATTTGATAGTCCATATTCTCTTGAAAATTTGAAAATCAAAATTCCTATTACACCTGAGGTTCAGAAACTGTTAAAACGAGCTTTTTGTCATGTCAAAAAATGATTCTGGTGACGTCAAATCCAATCAAAAGTTAAATTCCCGTATGATACAGCATTGCAGATAATGAACCAGAATCATTTCAGGAAGTAAGTTTGTACCTGTAAGAACAAAGCTAGAATATTTTGGAATATACCTGATAGAAAAAGATGTAATGAATAGAAATATTTTTAGTTAAGCTTAAGAAGGTGCTCAAATAGTAAAAGTACTACCCTTGAATATAAGGTAAGGTTCTCCACCTTGGTAAGAACAATCCTAAACATCGGTATCATCTGGCTGGAGTGAATATCGAATCCATGAGGCAGTATTGTGAGCTGAGGGTTACGGTCTCGCACGATCTGTCATGGTCTGCGCATTTTGAGAGGGTCTGTACATGAGCCCATAGAGCTTTTTATCTTATGCGGGGAGCGTTTCCACGTTGCTCTGTGGAAATATGTGAATTGATGTATAGGAAATACGTTCGACCTCATCTCAGGGACGCTGGTCCCGTTTGGTATACTTCACTGGCTAAAGACCACTCTCTTCTGGAAGGTGTTCAGCGTAAAGCCACTAGAATCCCGTACGGTTTTTGGCGTCCTTCGTTTGAGTGAAGGAAGCAAATTTTTGGCTTGGGGGGTTTTATATTACGTCAAATGCTGTGCCCTGATTGTGACGTTCAGAGTGATGCAGTGTATTTTTGGAATTGATCTCAGTGGTTTGTTTACTGTCAGCACAAACCATCTCCGTGGCCACCGTTTTAAGCTGAGATGTCTGGTACTCAGATCTACTGCGAGGAGGAACTCACTGTACAATTGAGGGTTCAATAAGTAGAATATTCATTCCCGGGGAAGTTGTATGCGCGCCTACGGTTATTACTTTCAAGAATAAGACGGACCAATTGTCAGGAATTCTAGCGTGATCTTTTTGGAATGTAAGTAATGTTTTCTTTACAACTTTTTTTTGTATGTTTCTGTATAGCAAGTTATGTTAGGTTTGCTTACCACTTCTATTTGTTATCACACATGAATTTGTATTTGTCTTGTTCTGTTTTGGAAGAAAAAAGGCTTATGCCTCCTTCGTTGTACATTATTTATTAATTATAATAACCTGAAGTATTCGCAAACAATTTCAATAAATATTTCCCCAACGAAGCCTCATTATCAAATTTTGAATTAAAAATCACTCAATGTGACTCATCTGTGCAGCGTCGAAATGATAAATCTTCACATTTTTTTCTCTGAGCTGTTGTATATGTGGTAGCGGAGTTGAACAATAAAAACTCCCGAGGTTTCGATGATATACCCATGTCTTTGATCAGAAAATCGTCTTATGCACTTCATGAACTGAGCTCTCACTGAGGGCATGTTTTCATCTACACTCAAGTCAGCTGTGTCATCATTTCGTCACGATGTCTGGAATTTTCTAATTTCGAGCCGAAATTGGTCCCAAACGACTTGGTTGGACTCACTGATGAAGAATCCATGGTCAAAATTGATTCTGTTCGTCCGGCCAGCCGTGTGCGCTGTAACTTACGAGAGGAGAGACCGAGAATGTTAAAATTTTCAGGTTAGGTTAAGATTCGGAATATCTCGGTTGAGTTCGTTAATCGGCCAAATCTGCCGAAAGGTTTTTGTGCTACAGTCATTCGAATTATTGATTTTTCCATAACTCGAAAAATGTTTATCTGATCGAAATAAAACTTGGTTGGACGATGAATAGTGTCTATAAGAAGGATCATTCATGGAAAAATTCGAAAAAAATCATTCTTTCTTTGAAAGTGCGTAAAAGCTGCTGATTTAACGTCAGTGCTTTCCTAGATTTTGAGGAAGGTGATCATGATGATATTGGCAACCAACATTCCATCCGCCTGGTCACTTCTTCCTTAAAAATATTCAGTAGGATATCGGTAGACAGATTGATGAATTTTTTTCCAAAAATTTGGATTATTCTCGAGAAGTCAACATATTTATCTTCTGGAAATGAGTGAGTACTACTGCTCTTTATGAGTTGACTTTTGGGATTATCAACGTTCTTTAACGACGGGAGGCACCTATAGGACTTTTCATGGATATATCAAAGGGTTTCAATAGTAAAACCATGAGAAGCTCCTGCAAAAATCATATCAATATGGTATTCGTGACTTCCAACTAGATTTTATACGTATTTATCTGGAAAATGGATCACTAAAATTTTCGGTTAACACTGGCGATGGCATCCGATTATCTGACAAAGAAACTGTTGATATAGGGGTACCTCAGGGTAGTATTCTGGAGTTTTTTTTTCTATATGTATGAATGATTCGTCAGTTACTCTACGATTTCTTGAAAAAGACAAAACTACTATTGTTTAATGATGACGCACTAGTGCGTAATAAAGACTTGAGATCGAGGAGGCCTAGACAGTGACAGTGGTGTTGTCAAAATGACCTTCCATTAAATATTAATGAAAACGATTGTGTTATATTAAAAAAATTTCCGATCTGAAGAAGACTTTCCAACCCTTCAACAACACTATAGTCACTACATCATTGTCAACGAAGTTTTTTGGAATTCATGTTGTCTGCTTTTCGTACTGTTATTTACATATATGTGAGCTGAGTTACAGTCTCGATCGTATTTTGTTCATGACAACAGTTCTGCCTTGGCGAGTGGATGATGAGCTTTTGAGATTCATCTATTTCACAAATTCCGAATACCTGATGAGATATGACATTTTGGTTTGGAATGACAGTTCTGAAGGCGGTTGAATATCAATACTACAGAAATCTGCTCTCAGGTTGAAATTAAATTAACTCCTGAATGTATCCCTATTCGTTAATCTGGTGGTAATGATGCAACCTCTTACTCCCTATCTATTTATTTCAACTTTACAATTAAAAATTACTATTTACAAACACAAAATCAGGTACAATGAATCTGAGATCCGCGATTCGAAGAGACACTTATCTTAAAAGTAAGGATCCGGTGGTATGATCCTCCAAAATACAGGTACTATGCAGGTAGTCTAGTTTCAAGAGATTCCAACCAGAATAAAGTCCAGAATTAAGATGTTCCAGTAATAATTAGCTTCGGAATAAGGGTATTCCAGTCATAATCAGCTCCAGTATTCAGATAATCCAGTAATGATTGCTTCCAGTACTGAGATGATCCAGTCAAACTCTGGGTCCGGTAGTAGAATATTCAAATGGGCATTAGTCCCAGTAAAAAGGTAATCCAGCAGTCGATAGCTCGGTACAAAGATGTTTAAGTGGCCAACAGCCCCGGTACAAAGATGATTTAGTGAGCAGTAGCCCCGGTACAAAGACGCCTTTTGAATAGACGTCTTATAAGAAACAATAAAACTTCAAAATTCAACGATGTTAATGGATTACGAAGTTCGTTTATTCGTTAAACTCTAGCAAGGTGTTTACTCTCCAAATTCTTATGCACGAAAAAGGAAGAACTTTCCATCGGCTAGACCGAATTAGGGTCACGCATGCGAAACACACACTCAACTGTCAAAGCGGAGTGCGTTTTTTAGCGACCGATCGTATAATCTCAGTAAGGCGTTTTTGCTTGAGATCGGAATTGAAACTAATAGTATGACGTATTTTCGCGATTGAAACTGAAATCGGCAGTGGAGCGTTTTGTAACGTTACACACACCACTTACCAGGAAAAAAAAATTTTGAAGAAAATTTTTTTTAGAAGAATGTAAAGCCAATAGGTTTCGATTAATTTTGAAAAATAGAATAATTACTATGAGGAAAAAAAAGGTTCTTTAACGTTAAATGCCAAATTGAAAGTTAAGTCAAATGGGTGAAAGGGAAATTAATCTTGCAGGTCACACAGCATAACTGAAACAAACATAAATTCACATGAAATTTACACGGCAAACAATAAGGAATCGCAACTTGAAAGACAAGGTTAAAGTAACATAAAAATATTAGGTAATAATCGTCGTACCGTTGAAGAAGTCGAAAGATAAAATCAGGAGTCAAGACGTGTAGATATAAGAAAAGATAGGTATCGACTAATCGACAGGTAAGGTAGTCTACACGAATGGAATCCCGAAATTATCCAGACTGAGGTACTTAAAATCGATAAATTTTACGAAATGAACGGTAGGCAACAGTAGTCAAGATAAAGATGTTTCTTTCCGGAGCAATGAAGTCTAACAGGTGGCACGATGCAGATAAAAAAACAAAACTGTTAGGAAGCTGTGGAAGGGAAGGAAGGAATCGAGAAGAAAAAAAAATTATCAGGCAAGGTACTATTGATCATATCCCGAGGTGGTTTTCCAAGTTTCAAAGCTCGAAATTTAAAGCTAATTAATTAATCCCACTGAAGGTGTTGAAGATGTATGTGAATATGAAGTAACCAATAATATCAAGAGGTATTTAAAGCTAATTTATCTGACGGAAGATGTTAAATATGTATCAGCGATCACTCCCCAAGCAGGCCTCTCCTAGAAAGCGATCCCCAATATGCGAAAATAATTTAAGTAGATAATAAATTGGAAAAACACTCCCGGAAATACGTAGGAAAGAAAAGATAAGATTGGGCGCCAGCGATTACAAATCGCAAAGTAGGTTCGATATAAGGAAGCGGAAATAGGTAATAGAAATAGGTAATAGGGATAGATAATAGGTAATAGGGATAGATAATAGGAAATAGGTAATAGAGAATAGGTAATAGGGATAGATACAAACAACAGGTAAGGAAAGAGAAAGAGAAGTGTCCGCCCGTTGGTACAAATAATAACTGCATCCAAAAATGCAAAAAAAAATCATCTCTATGAGACTCACAGATCAAAGACAACTTCAAAGTAAATCGCTAACTACGCTAAATTTTCAATCAAGATACTGCATAGCCGCTCTTAACTTCAAAATATTAAGATACGTTGTGAGACTCACAGATTAAAGAAAGCTTCAAAGTGAATCGCTAACTACGCTAAATTTTCAATCAAGATATTGCATAGCCGCTCTACACTTCAAAATATTAAAAGGTATTGCCCACAGGCATAGATACGATAGGTGTCCGAGACACAAAAGATACGGTATTTGCCAACCGGCATAAGATAAATTGTCATTAGACACGATAAAAGATAAGATAAAATATATTATCCGTATCAACAGGGGGGACACTTGCATCACGATAGGAAAGGAGGGAAGGTATAAGGGACATAAAAAAACGACAAATCATCACCTCCATCCTGAATCATCACTGCTTTTGTCACACATAATAAGAAATAGAATAATTCATTTTTGGTGGATGCGAAACTTTCATACACCTTGCTAGACAGACATACTACAAACAACAAATCACTATCACACGAACACACTACAATTGTTCACGAATAAACCGAAGACAATAATTGCTTTGACCCATCAGATAGTCGATGGTCAACTTCCCAAGCGTATGATGGTTCCAAAAACTAAGCCTACCATCAACCAGGCCTACCAAGCATTAAAGGTACCGAGAATGAAGTACTTATTTCAATTCGTGAGACTTAAAGTTATCGGGATTCATGATTCAGTTATTCAGACAATACTAATATAAGATAACGATAAGGTAAAAGTTGAAAAGATGGTAATATTTAACATTCGATCTCGGAGCTCAGACTCATAACGAAGTCACCTTCACAACCAGAAAAACGAAAAAGACACACTCAGGGAAGAAATGTTACTCAAAAAAAAGTTACTCGTGGCCCCACGTTACCTGCGCCAGTGAAATTAAATTAACTCCTGAATGTATCCCTATTCGTTAATCTGGTGGTAATGATGCAACCTCTTACTCCCTATCTATTTATTTCAACTTTACAATTAAAAATTACTATTTACAAACACAAAATCAGGTACAATGAATCTGAGATCCGCGATTCGAAGAGACACTTATCTTAAAAGTAAGGATCCGGTGGTATGATCCTCCAAAATACAGGTACTATGCAGGTAGTCTAGTTTCAAGAGATTCCAACCAGAATAAAGTCCAGAATTAAGATGTTCCAGTAATAATTAGCTTCGGAATAAGGGTATTCCAGTCATAATCAGCTCCAGTATTCAGATAATCCAGTAATGATTGCTTCCAGTACTGAGATGATCCAGTCAAACTCTGGGTCCGGTAGTAGAATATTCAAATGGGCATTAGTCCCAGTAAAAAGGTAATCCAGCAGTCGATAGCTCGGTACAAAGATGTTTAAGTGGCCAACAGCCCCGGTACAAAGATGATTTAGTGAGCAGTAGCCCCGGTACAAAGACGCCTTTTGAATAGACGTCTTATAAGAAACAATAAAACTTCAAAATTCAACGATGTTAATGGATTACGAAGTTCGTTTATTCGTTAAACTCTAGCAAGGTGTTTACTCTCCAAATTCTTATGCACGAAAAAGGAAGAACTTTCCATCGGCTAGACCGAATTAGGGTCACGCATGCGAAACACACACTCAACTGTCAAAGCGGAGTGCGTTTTTTAGCGACCGATCGTATAATCTCAGTAAGGCGTTTTTGCTTGAGATCGGAATTGAAACTAATAGTATGACGTATTTTCGCGATTGAAACTGAAATCGGCAGTGGAGCGTTTTGTAACGTTACAAGGTCTAGGCTTGATTCAGGTCTGGGTTTATCCATTTTCGAACATTCTAAGAAACTACGTGAATGTGCATAAAAATTTACAATGAACTACCTGAATATAATCAATTATAAACCATTCAAACGTACACTCATTGATTCGAATTGAGCTTTTTTCCATTTCAGTATTCTTAAATTTTTCCTTCAAGATCTCCAGATTGTATTTTGAATTTTTCCACTAGGTTTCTCATTTCTTGCAAAGCAATGATTCTTCTAACAAACTTCTGTTTATTGTTTATAGAATACTCTACAGACCATAAAATTTCCAGGAGACATTCGGAGGATGACTCAATTAGTGAATTGAAAACTTTCTTGGTCATATATCCCAGGGATATAGTTCTGAGTGGAATGAAAGACATTCTTTTTAAGAAAAGGAAAGGGCAGTTTCATGTTACCTGGTCATCAGACTAAAGCAATACTTGTAATTTCAATGATTAAATCTTTAAAAATTCGCACAAATTGAAAAGAGTATTTCATGTTCAATAAATTTCCAACTTTTTACAGGGATCAATCATCTTCTTTCATTTCTCTAGCCAGCCAAAGAAAGGTTTTTTCGTTTCTTCCTCAGTAGTGGATATATGAAATAATAAATTGGTAGCAGACTTCATTAATTGATTAATTCACCCAATTTCCTCTTTTCCTTTGCCAGTTAAACTGCATTGTGGTTGTCACTCATTATGGAAGCCTAACGGCCAATAGCGAACATAATAACTTCCCAAAAAAACAAATTAAAATCTCGATATTTATAGAGTAGGTTTAAACCTTGAATACAAAGGCCGAATTCGAGAGCGGGTAGAATCCACCCAATGATTCCGCAAATATAATAATAATAAAAAATTATTAAAGTTATTGTGTTTACGGTCAGCCTAACGGCCGACTGCGTAAACACAATAACTTCCGAAAGAAACAACTTAGAAACTCGATATTTGTAGAGAAGGTTTGGACCTTAATTACGAAGGCCGAATTCGTGAATGGGTAAAATCCACCCAATGATTCCGTAGATATACCCAATCAAAATTTTATTTTTTCAATATTTCCAAAAATAGAAATCAGATCGAATTGAAATCCAGTACTTCATCGAAAATAACAGTTCGAAGTTCCATACATAATTTAATGAGGATGATATGATGAGAAAATCATAGAAATTTTTTTTTTCAAATTGTTCTAATAACACGATTATCACGAAATTTTGCATAAAGTTGTCTTTCAGCGTCTTAAAACTAGCTGTGAAGTTTAATCAGGACTGAATCTGTATTTCTCGAGTTATACCGAAAAAATCAACGATATCGAGAAGAAAACCTCGAAATTTGACATATTTTTTCCCGATATCTCCAAAACCTATGATCGTATCAAACTGAAATTTGGTACATTGCTGTGAAATTAAAAGGTCAAAGCGTGAGTATAATTTTTCTTGGATATGATGAATGATTTCCGAAAAAAAAATTTTTTTGGAAAAAAATTTCGAAAAAAATTTTTTTTAAAAATTACCAACAATAAAATCCTGACGAACTTCAGCTCAAAGTTGCGCGTCGTTGTACTTCACCTAACTGCCAAGTTTGAATACAATCGCTCAAGTAGTTTCTGAAATAAAAAATAAATAACTTCAAATGCCTATTACTCCGAAACTATTCGATCGATTTGGCCCATTAACGAACTTAACCGCGGCATTCCAATGCGCGACCTACCCTGAATGTTTCAAGTCGCTAACTCACTTTGTTCGACAGTTATCGTGTCTACGGCCGGCCGGCCGGCCGGCCGGCCAGCCGGACAGAATCGATTTTGACACCGGATTCGTCATCAGTGAGTCCAACCTAGTCGATTGAGTCCATTTTCGGCTCAATCATCCAAAATTACAGACATTTGGACAAAACGATAGCACGCTGTTCCCCTAGAACATGCGCGCAAAAAAGTGCCTTTATTTGAATGCTCTTACTCTCAATATGCGAAACCGATGTTGAATATGTTTTCTAAGAATTTGCCTTGACAAATAGTTCATACCTGCAATCCGAAAGAGCTTTTTCGATAAAACACGATTTTATTTGATTTTTAACAGTTCTGTTTAAGATAGGTATCGGAAGCGAAAACCCAGGAAAAACCTAAACAAGGCCAACTATTCAGAAATTCTTGATTTGACGTCAGGTACGTGTGTACCGAAAATGTTTGTCATGTACTCACCAAAACTTGCAACCTTCAAACCATAATCATCAGCATAAAGAATATCATCGGAAGATATTCCTGAGATATCCGAAATGACATCCCTGAAGGATGAAGAAATGATATGGCGATAGACCACAATTCTTGGCGAACTAAGTCTTCTTTTTAAACTGATCTCATGGGAGACGCTCCTTTGATTTGACATAGAAAGATCAATAACACCTGAAAATTCAATCAACTCTGGCTTAGCAGAACAAATCACATCCAGCAACGTCTGGGATGTGGCGGTTATGCGCGTTGGCTCATCAATGAGCTGTCTCAGTCCGTAAGACACTTCACACTATGCAAGTTATTGATCGATCAATTGATCCTCGTTTATATCACCCCTGATGATTTTATACTCATATTTCGGGAATACCATACACAGAAGGTCATCCAAGTAAAGAATTAGAACTGGTGCGTCCCTTTTTAGCGATTTCATTCCTGTTGTTCTGCTCACTTATCCATTTCTGCTCCATTTCGAATTCAGTTTCATTTAAATATATAGTGAATTCATCTAAATCATCAATGTCATTGTATAAAACATTCTTTTCGATATCCGGTCTGAAATGTAAACTTATGCATTCAATTATATCTTCTTTCTTCATTTGAGGATCTAGTTGTTTTGCCATATTATATTTTAGCATTGCATAATTGCCTAAACTATTTCCTCTATTGTTACTAAAATATCCCCAAATTAGTTCTCGCCTGAAATTTCATTGCAGATATCCCCAAAAATATTAAAATCAAACCAGCCTACTTGATGAAGGTAATTAATACAACCATTAAAAATACAGATTTTTCTGTAATATATTTCGATATTGATATCTTACAGTATACTTTTATTGTCTTCGACATACTACGTCTTGAATGACAAATTCAAATATTATATCAACTGGCATCTAATGATTGAAGTCAAAAATTCGGAAAAACGGTCACATAATAAAATACAATACAAAGCACTGACGTGAGGTCAGGAGCTTTCACGCGCCTGTTTGAATTCGTTCCCAAAGGAGTCACCTGCTTATTGATCCCCCCAAACGCAGTTTCACCTTCTAATAGACTGATTTGGAGATCTCTTTTTTATACAGTCCTACAACTTCTACACGAATCTCCAAGCTATCATTTCTCAATCGAGTGATTCCATTCGATCCGTATTTTTGAAAATACGTATACCCATAAATCATTTGGCGGATATTACCCATTCACGAATTTGACCTTCCTAATCAAGCCCTGAACCTTCTCCACAAATATCGAGAATCTGAAATCATAAACTTACCTATTGTATCTCAGTCAATCGGTCACATTCTGTAGTATCGATTTCGATAATATCGTTGTCGAGAATTCCAATGCGACGTCTTGATTTCTGAGGCAGTCGGTATACTTGGTGATAAAGGCATTGACCTAGAGCCCATAGAAAATCATATATGAAGTTCATCCCCCTCAGCCCAAGTAGAAGCAGTATACTTGCATGAACAAACATCAAAGAGATGGTTGATATCTCGGTAATTTCATGCATTGCTGATTCTGCATTTTTGAATGTAATTTTAATGAACATTTCAAACAAAAGTTTTCAACCTAATATGTCCTTAAGTCATTTTCACTTGAAACAATAATGTATGATGCTGATGTTTTGAGAATATTTCTGAGAAATTTTAATTGGAATTATCAATGTTGATTTCATATTTTTAGGGGTAAGTGGTTCGAAATGCTCAGTTATGACGTTTTCGCGCAGCCGCAACGTACTTCAGTACTCTTACACATTGAACAACATTCAATTATCTAGAATCACCAGTGTGAGAGATCTAGGTGTAATTTTTGATACTAAACTCTGTTTCGATAAGCACATAGATTCCCTCATAGCTTCTTGTAACCGTATGCTTGGATTCATAATGAGACAATGTAAGCCTTTCAAGAGTCAGTTGGCTTTGAAGATATTATACTTTTCATTTATCAATAGTAAGTTAAATTTCGCATCAGTTGTATGGAACCCATTTTACATAACATATATAAATAGAATTGAGTCGATTCAAAAGAAATTCCTGAAATTTCTAGGTTTCAAATGTGACTTTCTTTTGAAGCCTGGGGATCCAGATAACTATAAACTGAGACTCAAGCATTTTAAATTCAGCAGCCTAGAGAATAATAGAAAGATAAATGACATACTTTTCATACATAAACTCGTCACAAACAAATTGAGCTGTAATATTATCGAAAGTATTAACTTCTGTGCTCCACATAGACACCTAAGGCATAAGGGTCTTCTTTTGATTCCTTTCAGGAGGACAAATAGTGGCATAAGTTCTCCGCTATATAGGGCTATGGCAACGGTGAATAATTGCCCAATTGATTTTGATTTGTTTGCCGATAGTTTGGTAGGGATTAAGGAAGCACTGAAGAGAGGGTTGTTGTTGTGAATTTCAATCGGTAGAGTTGTTTTTTTTTTTTTATTATTTTGTGAATTCTATATTGTATTATGTTTTAGGTTAACACTTGTATACTTTATTTGTGAATACTTTGTATGGGATTTATCCTGTATGTGTTCCTTTCACTTAATAAATAAAATAAAATAAATATGGTAATAGCAGTTAGTTTGTGCTGAGCATATATCACAAGTATCAATGATAACGAACTCAACTGAGTGAAAAAATTTTTGAAGGCACTGATGTGAGGTCAAAACATCATATGCGCTTGTTCAACTTGGTTGACAATGCAGACACCTACTATCGTTTCTTTCTTGAGATTTCGAGAAAATTACGTCAAAATTTCAAATTACAAAAAAATTTGACAGATATTATAGATCACGTTATATAACAGAAAGTGAATATCTGATCGAATCGAAATTTGATATATTGTTGTTGAATACTACCACCGAGGTCTGTGCCAAATTCCGATAGAATTTGATCAATATTTTCATAAGAAAATAAGTTTTTCAACAAAACTTTGAGAAATTTCGGAATAATTTTTCTTTCAATTCTTTGACTACTGAATAAACATGAAATACTGCAAGTTGCGTGTTGGTATTTCTAAACGATAAGCAAGTTCTAAATCTGATGACATCTGCAATTCATGAGATATCGAGGAGTCAACCTCAAAATTTCAAATGGACATAACTCCGAAACTATTTGACCGAAATCACCCATCTACAAACAAAAGAGAGATATTTGAACTCATGACCAAATCTGACACTTCCAATTTGCTACGTCTTTCCCTGCAAAAGTAAGAGCACATACAGACCGACGGACATATTTGAATTTGACCACGAATTTTCCTTCAAAGAATCGAACCCAATCGTTTATGACCATTGTCTGCTTAAAATTCGAAAATATTCAAATTGATACGAGACGATAATACGCTGATTTCCTAAATCAGGGCGTGAAAATTATCACATTTGAAATATGACTTTTATAAGAAACATTATTCCAAAGGTATAGAATAATTTATAGGAAGAGAATAAAATAATGTTATGTTTTCTTGATTAATCAATACGTTCAGAATTATTACACAATTTATTTAAGTACACTTATTTACACCAATAACATATAACTTATCATTTAATCACATTAAAGTTTGGGCAGAATTTATTTCCACTTTATTTATTTTCACTGATCCCTTTTCGCTTCGAATAACTCCCTGTGCTGCTCCGCGCTCGTCCTTATATAACTCGTGGAACTTCTAGCGGTTGCTAGACGGTTATAGTCACCAGGCGGAAGACGTATAGATATCCGGAGTTTCATAGAGGACTCTCTTACAGACAGAGCCGTATTTTTCATAATATTGATATATTGATAAAACTAAATACCGAATAAAATCTGATGCTTTGACTTGTAACTGTGGGTTTGTTTTCGTGGTAGATTATTATTTTTTTTATTTGATTTGAATTGACGTCCAATAATTTCTCAAGAGTTGATATTCTCTTCCTTTATATATTTATTGTTGAATTCAAAATAGATATCTCGTGAGAATCTTAAAACAAAAATGGTTTTATACAGGGAATGCTTCAATAATTGTTGCACACAAAGTTTTAGATTACTCATGAACAAAAAAGGATCTCCCAACCTCCATTTTTCTCTCTGAACACTCGTTTTTCAAATGGGGGTCAATAATTTTCAGTTTTTAGCCTATATTGTAGGAACCCTTTGAACTCCAAAAATGAATTTTCAAACACAGATTCAAGCTGGTAGGTAAGGGCATTTCTCCCCTCAAATAAATTACGCAACTAGAGAAAATTGTTGACCAATGAACAGAAATAAACTGAAGAAATATTTTGAATCAGATTTATCGGTGTTTTAGACTCTAATAATTTTGAAATCTTCTATGATTTCAGTGGCGTTGAAGTTAGTAGAGAAAATCTCAAAAATTGCATGGAATCTTCACCGCTAGCCCACTGGTCCAAAGACTATGAGAAGAGTGCAAAAAACGATTAAAATAAGTAATATATGTGAAGCCGAACCCTGAAGTGAATCTTTCCATAAAATAGCAGCAACTATAGAACAAAATTCTGGCCTCATGTGGGTACCTCCAAGTTTTTTAGAATTTTTTCCCCAGGAAATCTACAGTTACCCCTCTAGTTCATACCACACCCAACAAAGATTGATTCTTCCAAAACTGTGCATGAACCGTCAAGACGTAATTGAATTGAACTATAGATCCAATATGTGCTCTCCAAAATAAACATTGAATTTTGTCTACAAACTTGAAAAGCAATGACGAGATGTCAGGATCTTTCACGCGCTTGTCCAATTCGTTGTCAAAGTAGTCAGCTGTTCACATATTGACTCCGCCAAACGCAGATTCACTTCCTGATAGAAAGATTGCACGATCCTCTTTCATATGATCCTCACGAAATTTCGCATGAACCTTGAGTTATTATTTCCTGATTTCTGAAATGAAATTTCCAACACTCTAGGCCCTTACCTTTAGAATTTTGAGCACATACAAATGAATGGGCTGACATAATCCAATTTGACCACGGATTCTTTTTCAGGAAATTAAATCTAATCTTCGGAATAGGGACATTAAAACTAAAGTTTTACACGCTTTTTCCCATCAAGCGCGTGAGGAGGGTTGACTAAGAGAATCGAATATCTATAATCAAATCGAATATAATCGATCGGATTCTACTACGGACGTTTAGAGTTAAACGTGACGAAGAATTTTTCACCAATAGGTCCAAACTAAGTAAAAATATGTCACCTGATGACAAAAACAGCATTTCTGAAATGTGGGTTATATGCTACAATTAGTTTTACTCTTGACTCGATTGAAACGTGTTTTTCTGCGACATGATTTCAACCATTATTTCATGGAAAATTCTGCTGAATATATTTTCACTTGCTGTGCAGCAGAAAATGAGAATCCACATTTTATGGCAAGGAAAAACAATTTTGTTGACCTGGACCCCCTACAAGATCTCATATTTCCGGAATATGTAACGCCATCCGGTAGAAGCGTATTTCCATTTTCGTTATTTATTACGTCGTTTTTCCCCACCGTTTCATTTGAATCTACTCCCTTTTCCTTTTCCTCCGCTTTATCAATTTACTGATCATTGATCAGATAACATTACCGCTTTTTTACACAGCATTCTCAGGTTTTTCATGTTTTCCGGAATAAGCAAGACATTTCGGGTATCCGGAAGTTGGAATGACGTATATTTTCACTTCCAGACTACTATGCCATTGAAAATATAAGGAAAGTATTTTCTGCCTCCAAAGAAACCATAGCCTGTACGAGAACGAGACATGCGGACTGTTTTAGCGGTTTAACCGAAATTAGTTTTTAATGCGAAAATATCCTTCAGCATTTATTGAAAATGAATATTTGCTGACGCGGTTATTTGGACGGCTGTCAGTTGATTTTCTATACCCCTTGGGGTTGTTATGCATAAGGGATTACGGAATATTGTCATTATAGTTGGTATCGAAGACTGCCTGATTTGAATTGACGCGGGGGCTCAACATAGCTTTTTTAGTAATGAATTCAACTTTTATCACTGATTTTCAGTTTTCATACATATTATGTTGTCCTTGACTCATACAAATTTGAATGAGTTCGAAACAATTGTAATTTTGTGGGGTCTATGGAGCTAGATCATCCAGTTAACAGATTGACATTGCGTGGTGTCGCTCAAAACGAGCCGAAATTGAACATAAAACTATGAGAACCTCAAGAATAACAGCTTTTAGTTTATTATTATTTTAGTATTATTCATCAATCAGATGGTGAAATTTTATGAGATAATTCAAACAGGATTAGGGAAAATCCATCGGTCCAATGCTATACTACTAAAAATACATCATCTGTGAATGGAAGAGCTCATACAATTGAAGAACTAGAAGAACTTACTCAGTTTAAACCAGTTAAACGAAAAATGAGTAGTGTCCATTCCACTTCTTCACAACGAGAGCTTGGGTTGACCCAAGAAGATGCCTCAGCAGAAGGAGTCCGATCACTTTAACAAATGCATAGCTTTGGAATGGAATCGACAGATGAAATCAGAGTACAGACATTAAACCAAAAATGTAAACTCAAAAACAAACTTGTACTCCTGAGCAGGAACTATAATCAACAGATTGAGGGTCCTCCACATAAGGTCAGTCAGAAAAAAAAAACTTCCAAAACTGAGATCTTGGCAAGACCCAAGTTTTTGAGATCGAATTCTAAGACTGGTGGTCAGCCATAGCGTGTTGAACTGTGTATTGGTGTTTTGTTTTGGATTTCCTTTCACCTATCGTCCGTATGATTGTAGTCCATTATCTCGATATTGGTATTTATTGGAATGTCTGTGAACTTGATTTTTTTAGATGATTTTTTTCGGTAATTGTTTTTGTTTTGTTCAGTATTGGTATTTAATGAACTTTTTTGAAATTTTTCCTCCGATTCTTTTTTGTTCATTCCACTTGTGTCATGCGTCTTTGAATTCATTTCATTATGAGTTATAAGTCATAGTTATCATTGTTGAACGATGAGCAATTTCAAAGCTAGAATAGATGTTACTGAATTGGAGACTGAAATTTTACCTTTCCAGATCATGCTGTTTATTATAATGGGTCACTTCTAATTCAGAATGATGATGTTGTCATTCATATCAGATCATGCTTGCTTACTTCACGCTATTAAAAAAATGGTCTTCCGAAGCCTTAATATACTGGTTTGTTTATTCGAAAAATGCAGAAAATTGTTCAACGTATTGCCATACTATCGCTTTCATACTCACAAGGTCGATAATTAATTCTCTTGACTTATCCTATACACCAGTTGTCAAAAACGATCAGTAAATATTATTATTATTATTTCTTGAGTGACTCAAATGTGGATATTATGAATCTGATTCTGCAAGTCTGAATGATCATATCGCGAGCTAATACAATCGTTTAATAAATATGTCACGCCGACATTGAATCCATTCCCAGCAAGATATACATTTTACAATGCTAGGAAACATGGGAATGAAACCATCAATGAATGGGCTGCCAGAATTCGTGGATAAGTAACAAAATGCAAATTTGGAGCTGAATTATCAATCGTCCTACGTTTTGAATTCATAATGGGCTTAAAAGGAAAAATGCTTGATAGAGTGTTTGAAGAAAAGTCAATAGTTACTTTCGAAAGAGTGGTTCAGATCGCTAGCTGTTATCATGAGAAGTCTGTTTTTCACTTCAAAGAAGAGATTCTTTACACAGCGATAAACAAAAAGTTTTTCAGGTGGTATGAGTTCAAGAGATAACGAAATTAAAATTCCCTGACCAACATGGCAACGCAGAGAGCGGCAACGCAGTGAGCCAGTTAGTCAAACCAGCTGTCACTGTCAGTTCAATTGAACAGAAATAGAAGATGTTTTGTTTTGTGAAAAAACATCTGAAAGATAAGTGTTGTTTTATAATTTTACTTGTAAAACTTGTGGTGTCAAAGGACATTTAGCTTCAGTTTGTATGTCAAATAAACTGAGAAATAATTCTTCGGATGATTTTAATGGGACTGAGCAAATTTATTCCTTGAATGATAATAAAAGTAATTACCCAATCTTAGTGAATATTCATGTTGATAAGAGAGATTTTGAATTTGAATTAGATACTGGAGCATCGGTATCAGTAATTTCATTAGAATTTAAAGAAAAATATTAAAAAAATTATACGATTAACAATTCTGATAAGAGGTTAAAAAGTTACACAGGCACTGCTATAGTTCCAATATGATATGTCGATGTTGATTGGGTGAATTCGAGTAACATGATAAAAAAAAAATTTCCTTGAAGTTTCCAAATGTTCTTTCTGAAGTTCTAGGCACATAGAAGGGAGCTTCAGTTCACCTCGATATTGAAGGGGATTGTAATCCCAAATTTTTCAAACCAAGGCCATTACAATTTGCGCTCAAGAGTGGAGTTTGGACAGAAATAGAGCAGTTATTGCAACAGGATATTTTGAGTTAAGTAACTCATAGCAAATGGGCTACTCCCATCGTAGCAGTAGTTAGAAAACTCGGCACAATTAGAATTTACGGAGATTATAAGGAAACAATGAAGCCAATATTGAAAATTAATAGTTATCCGTTACCTCGTATTGAGGATTCATTCTTCAAATTGCAAGGGAGACAAAAATTCACGAAAATTGACTCATCACGAGCTTATCAACAGTTTGAATAGGTCTCTTGCATGAATTTTTTTATCATTGGAATCGAATATTCTATCCGTAAGACCACTGAAAAACTTTAACCGCCATCAAATATTCAAATTTTTAACGAGAAAATGCTCTTTTAAATTTGGCTCCGCATGTCGGTTGTTTAAACGGACGAAGCTTCGCGGTTTCCGTGACGTGAGGGGATATATCCACTCTCTCCCTCTTCTCGTATACTTTTCTGTCTAGTCAGCCAATAGACAGCGTCGGGCTGTATCGATCGGGTCATCGTGGAATAAGAGCGTCCGCACACGGGTCGACGCGATGTGGCCGACGAGATGTGCTCGACTCGAACAGTGCGACGTCGGCAAGTTCGTACGTCATAAGTCATAAGTTCCGAGTTTATTCAATATTGACCATAGATAGTGCCGATCTCCAAATCAGCGCGTCAAAAGAAGGTTGTCAATTCGTAGAAAACTATATTTTAAAGTTTAATAATTATTTTGCTCGGGGGCTGATTTCGATCATTTTTTTTGTGTTGGGTTCAGTATGACAACGAGGTGATCCCTCTCTAAAAAAAAATATACAGGGCAGTCCTAAGAGACATGAAACAGCATAATTGCTTCATTCGTTGGCATCACCAACTTTCTATTGAATGAATTGGTAGGAAATTTCCTACCTACGGCAGGATATTTATGGCAAAATACACAGGGTGTATCAAGAAGTTAATTTCCACAATTCTGCTGTTTATGGATATATTTTGATGAAATCCCTTGGTTTGCATTCAGTATGGCTTCAGGGTGGGCGATTTCAGAATGAGATATACCTGATGTCTCAAAATATTAATTAGAACTATTCTCCTGTTTATATATCCATTTTGATGATTTATCTTCCTCTGTGTTCCGTATGGCTCCACAGTGGTTTGATTTTCGAATGAGATATACAGGTTGTTCCAAAAATAATCTAGAAAAGCACAAACGAAAGGTCAGGAACTGTTACGCGATAGCTCAAATTCCTGAACAAAGTGGTAACTTATTTACGCTGACTCTGCCAATTGCAACTTCACTTTCTGATGGAAAGATTTTGCGTTCTTCTTTTCTAATGGTTCACACGAAATTTTGTATGAACCTTCAATCTGTCATTTTTCAATCGAATACTATATTTTAATTCGATCCGATGCATTAATTTCGGAAATATTGGGAAAATAAAAATTTAAATGGGCATGTCTACGAATCATTGGGACGGTTTCAACCACTCACGAATCCGGCCTTCGTAATTAACAAGCCCGAAACCTGCTTTATAATATTATATTATATATAATTATTATGGGGTCTCAAAGAAGCTCCTTTCGGAAATGATTGTGATTACGGCTGGCCAAACCACCGATCATAAACACAATAACCACCGAAATAATATACTGAGGGACTTTATAACTGCAGACAAGGTTTGGAGTTCAATAAAGAAGTCATAATTAGCGAATTGGCTAATTATATTCACAAAATGCAGGTTTATCCATTGAAAATTTTATTTTTCTAATATCTCCAAAAATACGGTAGGAATCGAATTGAAATCAAGAACTTGATGTGAATGTGAGAGCTTGAAGGTTGATGTACAATTTCGTGAGTACCAAACTATGATAACAAGGAAATGAGCACGAAACTCATATTTTTTCCGATCTCCGAATATAAATATACAATCGAATTGAAAATCGAAACACTTTTGTTAAATAGTGACCTCGAGGTTCGTGCTAAACTTTACTGTTTTTTTTTGTATTCATAATATTTATCTCGTACAATTAGGTAAATGGTGAGGGGTTTTTGCTGCATTGATCGCACAAAAATGTGAATTATACGAAGCTGGACGTATATATGCATTCGAGATTTTATTTCGCTAGTATTACCAAATATCAAATGAAAATAAAGGTATATCGCTAGGAAATGAGATTCGAATATTTGAATATAAATCCCTGACTTTTTTATTTTCCTTGTGGTACGATTTCCACGAAAGGTATTTGACAACAAACTACCAAGTTTCCTTTGATCGAATCAGCATTCAGATGTGCTCTCTAGCCTGGAAATTTCAAATCGCTGGCATTTTTCCTTTGGAAATCATCGTGGTAGAGGACGGACGCGCCGAATGCAGAATTGATTTCTACCCCAAAACTTTCCATAAATGTGTCGATGTTAATCGTTCAAGCTTTTGGCTGAAAATTCCAGAAACCAGACTGTACATAAGCACGCTGTTATCGAGCTACCTGAAACATGCGCTCAAAAATGACGCATCATTGTTATTTCGGATAATAAATTTCGATTTTTTTACGAACTGGTCCAAGCACATACAATCGCCGTGATTTTCCGTAGTTTTCATTGGTTAAAATATTATATATTTATTTTTTTTGTGCCGAGACGAGAGTTCAATTCATTCAAGGAGGTGAAGATAATAAGAATTCACAATTTTAATTATGAAGTCAGTATTATCCCACATAGTATTTTCCTTGCCTGAGGACGAAATCGGGCAATCAATAGAAATATTCAATCATGACATGTATTTATATGATCAATTTCAAGACATTAAGCCTCAAAATCATGTTGAAAATAATAAAAAATCATATTTGTATCGTTTCGTTATATCGGAAATCTAGCGACGTACGAACCTCTCGAACTTTCTGCTTCCATGCCAGTCGCGTGAAACGAAGCATGCGAGCGGAACTCAAACGCACGTTTCGAAACGAGCCGTGTACGGTGGCACCTTGAATTGCTTGGGAAGCCGATTCGAGAGACAAGACTGGATCGCGTCGAGCGCATCGGATCGATCCGTGTACGGACGCCCGACGCGTGAATCGCGCAACCCGTGTGCGGCGTCAGCTTGAATTGCCTAGGAAACCGCATAGAGAAACAAGGCTGGAAACGCGTCGAGCACATCGGATCGACCCGTGTGCGGACGCTCTAACTAGTGACGTAGGAGGCGATCTACCGCGTTTCACCCACTTTGGTTTTGCGTCCCGAGTTGATGATTTTTAATACCGAATTATTCGAAATTCGCGAATTGTTGGAGTGTGAGATAGCATACTTTATGATTTTTTATCGATATAGAATGAGAAAAACATGCAAATATGATAATTCGTGTGACATGCAAGAGACCTATTGGATGATGAATATAAGATTTTCACAACTGTAAGTACTCACAAGGGTCTTTTTTTGTTGATAATAGATTATCTTTTGGTATTTCAAGTGCACCAGCGCTGTTTTTGAAAAAGATGAGACAGAGTTAAGGGAATTTCGAAGGGGTGGCAGTATTCATACAGGGTGTTTCATTGGTAAATGAACATGCGGTAACCTGAGCTAGAGCTACCCTAGACTAGTCCAAAAAACCTATATATGACAGGTCTAGTATATTCGGTTCATATTTGGAACATTTGATTAATGTTCCCGGGCTAATCGTTTCATATTTGAATTACCAAAAAATTCCAGGTCCGTATCTGAAAAATATTGGAGTTCTTGCAAGCTGAGATTCAACACCCTGTATATTGAAATTTTGGGATTTGATTGAGATATTCGAAAAGAGCAGAAAATTTTCAATGTGGTTCATTAGATTTCATCTTCCCCTACGCTATTTTGATCATAGAAAACTCAAGGGAAAGATTCAATTGAATATTTGAGTTCCAATAAATTCTTAGAAAATTAGTTCATTGTAATTGAATTGGAAAATATTCGGTAGATACTTGGAACGTATGATTAACTTTCACAGATTAATCGATTTATGTTCAAATTCCCAAAAAATTCGAGGTCCGTATCTGAAAAATATTGGAGTTCTTGCAAGATCAGATTCAACACCCTGTATACTGAAATTTTGGGATTCAATTGAGATATTCGAACAGAGCAGAAAATGTTCAATGAGGTTCAGTATATTTCATCGACCCACACGTTATTTTGCTCATAGAATACTCCAGGGAAAGATTCAATTCAATAATACAATGAATTTTTAGCAAATTAGTTCATTGTAATAAAATTGAGGAATTTTTTCTTGAAATGATTGAATATTTGTATTTTCCGATATTCTGATAGAATTCCAAAAAAAATTAAGAATTGAATTGTGAGAAATTTATTTGTATTGTATTCCACAAGGGATTTTTCGAGTAGACTGCGGTTCAAGGTATTATTTGCCTGTGTTAGTTTTATATAAAATCCGTATCATCATAGTGCCTCATATATTTTCGAATCAAGAATATGCTGATATTTTTTTCGTGGATGGTTATTGTGACGGAAATGGTCGAGCAGCTGTACGAAAATATCAATCAAGATTCCCCAATAAGTGATTTCCATATCATAGAACTTTATCTACAGTTTTCAATTTTGTTCGCGAAAATGGCCGATTTCCTACATCGAAAGTGCATAACACACAAGAAAGGCGAAACCTTGACATCGAAAGAGACATCCTCGATATGGTAGGGGCACATCCAGAAGCTATAGCACTAGAAGAATACAAATATTCAATAATTTCAAAAAAAAATTTCTCAGTTTAATTACAATGAACCAATTTGATAAGAATTTATTGGAATTCAAATATTAAATTGAATATTTCCCTTGAGTTTACTATGAGCAAAAGCGGAAAGATGGAATCAACTGAACCCCAGTGGAAATTTTCTGCTCTTTTCGAATATGTCAATCAAAGCCCAAAATTTCAATATACAGGGTGTTGAATCTCAGCTTGCAGGAACTCCAATATTTTTCAGATACAGACCTGGAATTTTTTGGGAATTTGAATATAAAGCGATTAACCTGTAAAAGTTAATTATACGTTTCAAATATCAACCGAATATTTCCCAATTTAATTACAATGAACTAATTTTCTAAGAATTTATTGGAATTCAAATATTCAATTGAAACTTTCCCTTAAGTTTTCTATGAGCAAAATAACGTGCGGGAAGATGGAATCTACTGAACTCCATTGAAAATTTTCTGCTCTTTCCGAATATCTCAATCAAATTCCAAAATTTCAATATACAGGGTGTTGAATCTCAGCTTGCAAGAACTCCAATATATCTCAGATACGGACCTGAAAGTTTTTGGTAATTTAAATATGAATCGATCGACCTGTAAAATGTTCCAAATATCAACCGGTGGTTCAAAAGTTATGAGAAATAGGAATTAGCAGTGAAAACATGAACCACCCTGTATCTCGGTTATCAAATTCATTAGACCTATCATATATAAGTTTTTTGGACTCGCCTAGGGTAGCTCTAGCTCAGTTTACCGTATGTTTATTTATCAATGAAACACCCTGTAGATGTGATGAATTATGTAAGTTTTTTAAGGAATCTGTTACATATTTGGATTACGCGATAGATAGTGAGGAACTGCACACCTGTTATGATAGAGTTAGGGCTATTAAAAATGTGCAACGTCCTGAAAATTCAACACAATTGAAATCATTCTTGGGTTTAGTTAATTTTTATAATGAATTTATTCCAAATGATGCAATGGTACTTCAACCATTGCATAATTTACTGCGCAAAAATGCAAAGTTTATAATATATGGTCAAATGCATGTACTCGTGCATTTGAAAAGGTAAAAAAAATTCTAAATTCTGCAGATGTTTTAGCACTTTATAACCAAGATATACCATTAGTTTTGACCATCGATAGTTCTTTTTACTGAATTGGTGCAGTAATATCACATCGGTGCAAGGACAAATCTGAAAGTCCAGTCCCTTACGTTTCTCAAATGTTGACAAGTACTCACAAGTTGAAAAAGAGGCTTTAGCAATCATATTTGGAATTAAATTTTTTTATCAATATCTGTATGGTAGGAAGTTAATTTTGAGGACAGATGCAAAATGTTTAGTTTCTCTATTTAGTCCTGAAAAGGCAGTTCCAGTGTTAACTGGACATAGGTTTCAAAGATGAACTTTGATATTATTGAACTATTCTTATGATATTGAATATGTAAATACGAAGGAAAATCTTTCTGAACGCTTTTCACGCCTGCCTATAAAGGAAATTGGAGAAGATTGAGAAATTGAAACTACTTCAATTTTATTGCCGGAAACAAAGATTTTCTAGTAGATTTCGAGGTGATAAGATCAAAAACTGCAAAAGATAAAATGTTGGCTGAATTAATGAATTTCATACAATATGGTTATCCCATCAGAATTCTGAAAAGTCCCAAAAATTATTCTATTTATTAAAACCAATATTCTGTTGAAAAAGGCCGTGTTTTTTTGGGACATAAGGTAGTCATTCCATAAACATTAAGGAATAAAGATTTGTCTTAGCTCCATCAGATGCATTTGGGTATTTTGAAAAGTGAGAGTTAAGAACGTTCATGTTTGGTGGCCTTATTTGAATATGGTTATCGAGAATTTGATAAAATCATGTGATGATTTACAGACACGTATTTCTCTACCCGAAGCAGAATGAACTCCTTGGTATTATCCAAATAACCCCTAGAAAAGAATTCATCTAGATTATTTAGGTACAATTTTCGGGAAGTACTATGTTTCAGTCCTCATTCTAAATGTTGATAATATTATAGTTTAGAATAAACCTGCCACTGAGGCCATTTTAGTTGTTTCTAAGTTTGTTTGATAGCTTTGGCAACAGTGGTGTAATCTGTCATATCCTTAAAAAGCGCGGAAAGCAAGGGGTTCCGTGTCAACCGCCGTTAAACAAAAAGAAGTTATATTGTATTGTATTTCAATAGAGTAAAATTTAACACACGTCTCTTGGATGACTTCAGCATTTTCTGACTATTGATTATGGGCCCAGTTCATACGAACTGAAAAAATCCTGAAGACGACAAGAAGACAACTTAAAGGTTGTGTAAGAAGAAGTTATGTTAAACACGTGCAGGAGAAGGAAATAAGAATTGGAAAATATGAAAGTTCGTTCTTTATCAATTGAAAACAAATATGGAATCGTTCCATTGAATGGTACAGGCTTTGACAATTGGAAATTCTGTTTAAACGCAGTTTTAAAAGCATCGGAAGTGTTGGAAGCGCTGACACAACCATATGGGACTCCAGGAGAAGCTTGGACAAAGAGGAACAGTAAGGCCGTGATGATAATTGTACATAGTATTGCAGACTCTCACCTAGAATATGTCAAGGACCTAAATAATGCAGGTGATATGTTGAGAAAATTGAAGAGTATTTTTGCTAAGAAAGGTACCTGTTCTAAATTTTACCTATTGGAAGAATTAATGAAGTTGAAGTACGACAAAAAGAACTCCTTTCGAGATCTATTGGCAAGAATAGATAAAATATTCAGAGAGTTAAGGAGTTTAGGAAGTAACTTCGAAGAATCAGATATGGCTTGCTTCTTATTAATTTCCATGCCGAAGGAATACCAAAGTGTAGTTACAGCCATAAGAACCATGTCTGAGGACAACATCAAAATGGAATTTGTGAAGAATAGGCTCTTAGAATTTAACATAAACAGCGAACAATCCCATCAGAATCACAATGTTACAGCATCCTTCACAGCGAAGAATAAAATTATAAGATGATTCAAATGTAAGAAGGAAGGTCATACCCAAAACGTATGTGGCCTAAAGTACTACATATGCAAAAGGTTTGGACACAAAGCAGCTCAGTGGAGAAGTAATAATGCTGGAGGAAGGAAGTCGAGTAATTACACATATTCGAAAGAGGAGAGAAAACATATGGGACGTCAACAAGGTGATTAAGAAGTTGAGGAGGTAGCGTTCTGCTGTGGACTAACAGAGAAGATGAATTCAGAATGGTATGCTGATTCAGGTGAACCTCATCATTACGCTTACAATGATGATGTGTTTGTGGGTGAGAAAACTTATAACGATCCAAAGATTATACAACTTGCAGAAAAGGGTAAATCAATGAAAGCGTTAAGTGAAGGTGATATTGAAGTTATTTCTATCGTTGACAGTAAAAACTACAAAATTACTTTTAAAGATGTTTTGTTTATTCCTAATTTAAGAGTGATTTTATTGTCTATTTCGTTGATAGAAAAGTCGGGTTTTAAAATCACTTATTTTAATGGATTGATGACTATTGACAGAAATAATATTATTTTTGCAGTAGGTAGACGTATTGGAAATCTTTAGAAATTAACGTTCATGATCAAAAAGAGTAAAAATTATGCGAATTTAAGTGTTAAAGAAGACATATATTTATGGCATCAAAGATATGGACATACAGGGTGAGTCTTTGATCTTGCAGAATATTTTAACAGAAGATTACTGAAGCTGAAAGAAACACATTTGTCCTCTACCATTTCTTCCGATTCGGCCTAGATAAAAAGATATAGGCATTATAAATTTTCATAATAGGCTAGCCGCCCCTGGAAACCTGAACACTGAAGTTTTTCCAAGCCTAAGATATACCATTCAAATCTTCGAAATGATCAACTCTGTTATGAAAACAAGCGTCGACTTACTTTTTACATTCTAGTTGGTGAAAAAAGTTGTATTTATAGTACAATAAACAAGTTAGTTATTCCAAATTTCGTGGGCGATAAAAGTTGAATATTCTTCTCTTGGTTTCATTTTCGATTATGAGGAATTCATCTAGCTATCACTCATATTAGCTTTGAGATTCATCTTCAATTTGTAATTATTAATTTTCTTTGTTTATTTCATTTTCTCCAAGAATTATCAGATTCAGACATAACCCATTCAAACTTTCATTTTCATAAATAAATAAAACAGATTTACCTCATTTATCTATGAACGTACAAACTTTGCCAGATTGACGAACAGAAAGCAAGAACTCTTCGAAATCAAACAACACACAATATGCTTATTCTATGTATACACTTGTATAGTCTATGATTCTGAACTGAACTATAAATCTGTGGCTCCGTGGTTTTAAGGTTATGTCATGGTGGTTTTTTCCACCATGGGTTGTTATGTTATGAAAGCGCGTTTGAAGAATACCTCAAAATAAATGGTATCAAAGTTCTGTACATAATTTCAAGAAATATGGTTCAGCAGAAAGATTGCATTCAAATCAGTAAGAATCCCCATTATCATGGAAAAGTGAGAAGTTAATCAATAATACTACACAAATTAGCACGAAATTGAAAAGGACGCTTCTTGAATGGATAGTGGTGTGGAAATTTGCTTGAACATTAGGAGTATTTAAATTGTAGAAGTTGAGGTGAGCTTATTCATATTACTCCACTTTCGAACTAACAGCCAATTTACAATGGACATAACTTAACCGTAAATTTACTTATACATAAAATGTTGCATTCAGCCAAAGTACCTAATTCTCGGAATTTCAATGATATTTTTTATTTTTGAATTTCAGATTACTCGAAAACGGCGCATCATACGAAGAAAAATAAAGAATACTTTTACTTTCCAAAATGGTCAAAAATTCGTTGAATAGCATTCAAATTATTGTTAAAAGTTGGTTTCTTTGAATTTCGGGTATTTTTATGAAATGTTATGGTCATATCAAAGAAACTGGAGGATATGGATGAAATTTTGTAATCCAGGAACATTCATCGTATCAATAAAAACTATATTCCAAAAATCATCTCATTTGATAAGATCGTTCGCGAGATATAATCGGAAAAAATGGTAAGGAAAAGAAGTGTTTCTTTTGGCTTCAGGAATCTTCTGTTAAAATATTCTGCAAGGTCAAAGACTCACCCTGTATAAACTTCAATTCTCTGATTAATATTGAAAATGAAAATCTAGTAAATGGTTTGAACTTTGAGAAAGATAAGGCTGAGAATGTGTGTGAAATATGTGCGAAATCAAAATTGAAAAATCTACCTTACAATTAAAAATCTGTAAGATCAAACAGAGTGTTAGAATTAGTACACACAGATATTTGTGGTCCGTTGACACCAACATCTTATAATGGAAATAGATATTTTCTAACATTCATAGATGATTTTTCACGTTTTATTATGATATATATAATGAAAAATAAGAATGAAGTTTTTGATTGCTTTCAAGATTATGTTACAAAAGTATCAGTTATTTGTGGTAAGAGTATTTCCAAATTGAAATGTGACAATGGGGAAGAATATTCCTCTCAGTTAATAAAGAAGTTTTGTTCGGAACGGAGAACTCAAATTTGCTATACTCCTCCATACACTCCGCAGTTGAATGGAGTAGCAGAGAGATTTAATCAAACTGTTATGAATTTGGCACGAGCCATGATAATGAATTCAGGCATGGGTAAAGAATTCTGGGGAGATGCAGTTTTGACTGCAGCATATATTTTGAACCGATTGCAATCAAACTTATTGAAGGATAAAACTCCTTTTGAGCTTTGTTCTGGTGAAAAACCTAATATGAGAGTTTCTGGGTGCATAGCTTATGCGAAAATTCCTGACTGTATTATAACAAAGCTAGATGATAAAGGCATTAAATGTAGATTTGTTGGATATTCACAGAATGGATATAGGCTATAGAATCCCAAGGACAATAAATTAATTCACAGTAGGAATGATATTTTTGAGGAAAGATATTTCAATTTCAATGACCAAAGTGTTTATCGTGGTAAGAGTAATTATGAAGATGACGATGCAAATTTTGAAACAGAAATTAATGAAGAAACTAAAAGCGAAAAAATAAGCATTAGTGAAAGACCTAAAAGAAATGTGAAATTGCCTGGTAGATATGAAGATTTTGAATTGGAAGTAGGGTGTTTGGCTCTTTTAGGTGATTTCTCAGACGTACCACAAACTTATAGTGAGACAAAGAAAAGTATAAACTGGTATTTGTGTAAAGGAGCTATTGATAGTGAATTAACAGTGAATGATAATAAAACTTGGGAACTTTTAGAAAGACCAGGAAATCAAACTGTTTTAAGTAATCAATGGATTTTTAAAATTAAAGAATGTGATGAAGGTAATGTTTACAAAGCCAGATTGGTTGCTAGAGGCTGTGAACAAAAAGAGTTTTCTGATCTTTCACAACTTCATGCACCAGTTAGTTGCAAGGCTTTCCACACTGAGAGTGTTGTTGTCAATCTCAAATCAATATCAGTTATTTCTTGAGCAACTCGACGTTAAAAATGCGTTTTTGAATGAATGTCTTGAAGAACTCATATTTATGGAAATTCCAGGGGGATATAAAATTGAGAACATTAATAGAAGTGAAGTTTGTTTATTGAGAAGAGCGATATACGGGTTGAAACAGACACCTAAAATTTGGAATAAAAGTTTTGCTACTATTATGACGAAATTGAGGTTTGTTCGTTCAAAATCTGACTATTGCCTTTACACTCATTCAACACGGAACATAAGATGCCATTTATTACTTTATGTGGATGATATAATTATAGCATGTAATGATAAAATATTTTTGGAGGATATTAAATCGGAATTATGTAGAAATTTCAAAATGAAAATAATGAAAAATGCTAACAATTTTTAAGGAATAAGAATAATTAGACATCTTAATGAAAGAACTATAATCGTAGATCAGTGCTCAGCAATATCTTATTTGTTGAATGAATTCAATTTGGAAAATTGTAGAGTATTCAAAACACCCATAAAATCAAACTTGAAATTACAGAAAAATGATGATTTGAGAACAAAATTACCATACGAAGAATTGTTAGGTTCACTGATGTACATAATGCTCGGATCCCGACTAGACATTTGTTTTGCAGTTGGTTATTTTGGAAAGTTTCAAGATTCAGCAACTGATGAGCATTTTAAGCACTTGTTAAGAGTACTTAAGTATTTAAAATCCACAATGCATATGAAATTAAGTTTTTGTTATTCAAATGATAATGAGCTGATAGGTTTTTCTGATGCCGATTGGGCGAATGACGTTGACAGGAAGTCAATAAGTGGGTACTGTATTAAACTTTTTGGGAATTTGGTGTTCGAAAAATCCGTCGATAGTGACACTATCAAGTACCGAATCAGAATTTGTAGCTGTATGTGTAGCATCATGTGAAATATTGAACATCAACAATCTTTTAGATGATTTGTCTATTAAATTAGAACAGCCGTTCTCCATTAAGGAAGATAATCAGAGTACTATAAGGCTTCTAAGAAATTTTGAAAACAATAAGAGATGTAAACATATTTATGTAAAACTACACTTTGTTGTAGATTTAATTAAAAAGAAAATTATAGATGTTGACTACATTTCTACAGATAATCAAGTTGCAGATATCTTTACAAAATCATTGTGCTCAATTAGATTCAATAGATTCAGAAGCACGTTAGGAATTAAGTAATAGTTTTTAGTTGGTAAGTGCCAGGTTTAAGGGAGGGTGTTAATAATATTATAGTTTGAAATAAACCTGCCACTGAGGCCATTGCAGTTGTTTCTAAGTTTGTTTTGTAAGCTTTGGCAACAGTGGTGGAATCTGTCATATCCTTAGAAAGCGTGGAAAGCAAGGGGTTCCGTGTCAACCGCCGTTAAACAAGAAGAAGTTGTATTGTATTGTATTTCAATAAAGTAAAATTCAACAAACATCTCTTGGATTACTTTAGCGTTTTCTAACACTGAAGGCATGGAGTTGTCAGGGCAAATAATGTGAAATCGGAAACTTCCATTCATGTTCTTAGAGAGATATTTTACAGATTTGGTTTACCTCATCCGATAGTCAATTTAAGATCTCACCCCCCATTTTTTCTTGCTACAAATGGTCAAGCAGAAAATAAGTAAAAACGGTGAAACTAGCTCTGATGAGAACTTCCAAAAATAAGTCATTTTAAAATGAAAATCCAATTTAGAATGACTTTTTACTATCCTACAGAGTTAGGTAGCAAAGAAAAGACAGTTTTATATTTCATCAGGAAAGAAAATGAAATCAATTTAAGTAGTAAAGTAAAAGACAATGTTGAAAGAGCTAAGGAAAAACGGGTTTGCATTACACAATGGTTTATTATTTTCTCAGTTAAATAACCCGATACGATTGATACCTTAAATAAAAATTATACAGCGTGCCAAAAAAGTACCTCAACTCGTCAATAACTCTTGTTCGAAGAATAACTAAGGAAAATCCCCGCAACCGTCAATTTCAGACGGACCGCTGCAGTATAACAACGTACGGTGCTCCATCTGCCAGGGGCATCTCGCGAATCCCACCTTCGAGTGCAGAATACCTTGATCGATATGCATGACAGATATTCGTCCTTGTGATTATGTTATTTATTATTACTGGAGCTCTTTCTTTTCCGTGAAACCAATTTTTATCTTTGTTAGATGTTGGACGTTTTCGTCTTGTGGGAATCCACATGAACCGAGTGTTTCCAATGTCGTGACGGTTTGCGTAAAGCTGCATATCGCAGTTACGGCGTCCTGATGTGACTAAAGAATGAACGTTATGCACATAGATCAAGGTATTCTGCACTCGATTCGCGAGATGCTCCTGGCATTGACCTGACGATCAATAACAATTGTGACACAGCTGTAGTCATTCTCTTTGGGTCCGCTTCTCCGGTGTAGGTGTTTTGGTTGATTGCATGATTACTTCTGATCAAGAGGAAATAGTTGTTGTTTTATCGACAGATATTCATCCTTGTTATTTTGTTTTTTATTATTACTGAAGTTCTTTCTTCTCCATGAAACCAATCTTAGTATATTCTAATGAAATATTACACAAAAGCCTTATAATCCACTAATATTTCACTTGAAAAGTAACTGAAATATTGAAATTGAACTCTCTCGCTTAGTTATTGGATCGTGATTTATCTGGACATTTCTTATGTTTTTTAGTAGGATTCACCATGGTTGATGCCTGTTATTATCTTGAAAGTGTATTGTGATAATAAATGATTGAATTTGTGAAGTTTGTGTTCATCGGTTAGTTATTTTCCATGTTTCCTATATACCATTGAGGAGATAAACCATAAGAGTATAAATATACATCTATACAGGGTGTCCCACGAGGAACCATACTTCTACCATATATACAGGGTGAGTCTTTGACCTTGCAGAATATTTTAACAGAAGATTCTTGAAGCTGAAAGAAACACATTTGTCCCCTACCATTTTTTCCGATTCGGCCTAGATAAAAAGATAGAGGCATTATAAATTTCCATAATAGGCTAGCCGCCCCTGGAAACCTGAACACTGAAGTTTTTTCAAGCCTAAGATATACCATTCAAATCTTCGAAATAAGCAACTCTGTTATGAAAACAAGCGTCAACTTACTTTTCACATTCCAGTTGGTGAAAAAAATTGTATTTATAGTACAATAAACAAGTTAGTTATTCCAAATTTCGTGGGCGATAAAAGTTGAATATTCTACTCTTGGTTTCATTTTCGATAATGAGGAGTTCATCTAGCTATCACTCATATTAGCTTTTAGATTCATCTTTAATTTGTAATTATTAATTTTCTTTGTTTATTTCATTTTCTTCAAGAATTATCAGATTCAGACATAACCCATTCAAACTTTCGTATTCATAAATAAATAAAACAGATGTACCTAATTCATCTATGAACATACAAACGTTGCCAAATTGAAGAACAGAACGAAAGAACTCTTCTAAATCAAACAACACAATATGCTAATTCTATGTTTACACTTGTGTAGTCTATGATTCTGAACTGAACTATAAATCTGTGGCTCCGTGGTTTTAAGGCTATGTCATGGTGGATTTCTTCCACCATGGGTTGTTATTGTGACGAGTACGGCCCTGTCTATTCTAGAATGTTGCTGAACGCTCCAGACGTATATGAGTCACCCGCCTCTTTCTCGTATCTTCTCGCAATTGCTGGAAATTCCACACGTGATAAAAGGGTAGGCGCGGAGCAGCACAGGGACCAATTCAGCAGAGTGATTCGTAGCGGAAAGTGTTCAGTTAAAATAAATTAGTGTGGAAATAAATTGTGGACAGACTTTGATATAGTTGTTTAGTTATTGAAATAGTAGTGTGTAAATAAGTGTAAATAAATATTTTAAATATTCTGAACGTTTTGATAAAACCAGAAAACGTTAGATTGGTGTCAGGTGTGCGGTTCGACATCGCTCGAATTGAATAAATAAATCCTACTGATTCGAATTTATGCCAGTTACTACGAGACTTCAGAACGCAATGGAGACGCAGGCGATAATGGAATTTCTTAGTAAACTCAATGAGAAAATGGAAAGAATGGAAAAAAATTCTCAGAAAATTAATGAGAAAATGGAAGAAAATTCTCAGAAGATCAATGAGAAAATGGAAGAAAATTCTCAGAAGATCAATGAGAAAATGGAAGAAAATTCCCAGAAAATGGAGGAAAATTCTCGGAATAGCAATGAATTGGTGAGTCAATTTGCAACCAAATTGGATGAGAAAATGGAAACCATAAAAGAAAAATTCGATAAAGTTGACGAAAAATCCGACGAAGTTTATATGAAAGTAAATTCGAAGTTTGATGAAGTTAATGAAAAAGTTGATGGAAAATTTGATGAAGTTTATGAAAAAGTTGATGGAAAATTTGACGAAGTTGACGAAAAATTTGAAGAAATAACAGGATTAACTGAAAAGCATTCTGAAATAATTGAGTCCCTGAAAAGAATGTCGATTGGAAAAGATCATCCGGCTTCATCACCCTATGGCAACATGAAAATGAAAAATAAAGGCGAAAGTGGAAAAATGAAGATCAAGCCTCCGACATTTGATGGAAAAGTCCCATGGTCGACATACCAAAAAAAATTTGAAGCTGCTGCGCTGGCAAACAGTTGGAGCGAATACGAAAAAGCCACAGCATTGATAATAGCTCTGAGAAGAGAGGCACTGAATATTCTGCAAACGATTCCGGAGAGCCAACGAGCATGTTATGAAGTTCTTACATCGAAACTTCAGATGAGATATGGTGATGCTCATCTACAACAAGTTTATCATGCCCAAATCAAGAACCGGGTGCAGAAAACAGGAGAAAATCTCCAGGAGTTTGAAGCAGATGTGGCTAGATTAGTCAGGCTGGCTTACCCAACTGTTCCAGATAGCTTCCTTGAACAGCTGTCAATCCAAACCTTTGTAGATGGAATCAAGGACAGTGAAATACAACAAGCCTTGAGACTTGCACGCCCTAAAAATATAGATGATGCTTTAGCTCAGGCTTTAGAATTCGAGGCAGCGAAGCAAGCATCGCATAGAGGACACGTTCGTGTGAGACAAGTCCAAAAATAGACCGACCTGTTGAAGAAATCATCAGAAAAGAAGTTAGCAGATTATTACGTACTAAGAAAAAGAACGCTGTGTGCTGGTACTGCAATGAAAGTGGGCATATTAAGCGAAATTGTCCCAAAATGGAAAAAAAACCACAGCAGGAAAACTGAAAAGGGTCGGTGATAAGGGGCATAAATCGACCCAAGCTTTGGATGCCCCTGAAGTGATAATCCGAGGAATCATGTCTACGGATTCTTCAAGCATAGTTGTTCCCGGAAAAATAAATGTTCGAAATGTGAAAATCCTGGTAGACACTGGATCGACCAGAACCATTGTGCGTCCAGAAATAGCTAAAGGATTCAAGATTCGTCCAGTAATGATCAAACTTCGAACTGCGTCTGGACAGTAAATACCAACTTATGGATCGGTCCTCTCCACTATTGAATTGGGAAATACAACAACAAGGCACGAAGTTCTAGTGGCTGAAATCACGGAAGAAGTAATCCTGCGATTGGACCTCGTCAAGAAACTTGGTTGCCAACTGGATATGAAGAATGATATTCTTCGACTGGCAAATGAAGAGATCCCGTTCAATGATGTGGATGACAAGATATATCGGATTCGATTGACCGAGGACATCACGTTGCCAGGTCGAACTGAAAGCATAGTGATTGGTAGTTGTGATGATGTTACGAGAAATGGCTGCGTAAAAGTGATCGAGCCCTCTGACGATGCAATACTGGCTAAAGGACTGTTACTTGGAAAGACACTGGTAAGGTTGAAAGATAGTATTCCCATCCGAATACTGAATATGAACATGTTTCCATTCACCCTGAAGAAGAACACTTTGATTGGACACGGAGTACCAGTGTACCATATTTCTGATGGGATAGATACTATAGGAGTCTCGCAGAGCCAGAAGAATACTGAAGAGCTGGTGACCCTTCTCACATCAAAATGTCAAGATCTGGACCGTTATGAACTAGCCGAAGTGAGAAAACTGTGAGTGATGATCACATCACACTCATGGGTTTCGTGTGATTCGATAGAAAGGGGTTCTCGCTGAAAACGAACCGTGAATCACTCCTCAGGTGAACCCATTGAGAGTATGCGTCGTTTGAAATTGAGAGTACCCTGGACGGCCGTCAACCAATCATTTTCCAGGATGACAGGGCGGATCAATGTTGGGACGACTAAAAATGAATGCTGATGGGTGGTCATCGTCGAACCCACTTGAGAGGTAAGTCAGACCTGGCATTTTAAGCGGGAACTTCTATTGCCTAGAGCACCCCCGAGGAACGTGCTATTCACTGGGAGGTAAATTATACTCGGATCAGATAGGGAAGACATTAAGTCAGCATTCACGCAAGAGATCTAACATCCTGAATCTAACAAAGCTAGAAATGATTGACCGAAACAACTAATATATACATGAGGCAGTGCACTATACGAACGGCCAACAGCCATTACCTGACGGACGGTTGGGGTCGAACATGGGTGTGGCCTAAAACTATCAAAGGGGACGCCGGCCTGAAGGGCACGACGAAAAAGGGGTCTTCATGAGCCCTTAACAAATCTACGCCCCTGGGGTAGAGACGGTACAAAACAGAAAGGGGTAACAGAGGCCCAGACCCAACAATACCACTGTGGGTTGGTTCATGACACAAGCATGGGGTAGGTTTTTTTGTACAATGGCAACAAAGAGTACCAATCGGTACGAACTTGATAAGCGGAAATGACTCAACTCAGGATTTAGAAAAGAGGTAGGGAAGCATCTCCCCGCTGGATGTTTCACTCAAACGTTTTCCTTTGTCCTAGGATTGGCTTGAGGTGGTGGGTATGGACATGAAGTAGAGGAGCGTGTTTTACGAAATTGGTTCGCTTTTTTTGAAGGTACCGAGCCCCTATCGACCGTCGGCTCTCGAAAAGCGTCATGTTTTTCAAAAAAATGGAGAGCCTCTATTATAGTTGAGGGCCCTTGATGTACCCATGATGACTGCAATGACATTGGATACTGAAGTACGATTTCTCTCGAAATCGTTTCCTCTGGGATCGGAGGGGTGAAATAACAATACTGATTTACTTGGGTCAGAAAGTAGGATGACAGACTCTGGTCGCTTGCAGCCTGTGTTTTGCTGTTCAGCCACTGTCTCAATTGATACTGCTTATCCTGGGACCAAAATTTTCTCAAAAAATCCCGTCGGAAGTCGTCAAACCCAATCCAAATATTTGTATAGAATTCCTTCCCTTCATCTGTCGAGCCGCGTAGCGACGCCTTGGCAATGGACAACTGGTTATGGGGTTTTATTCGAGTCAGTTTGAAATATTCCTCTAATAATCTAATGAATTTGACAGGGTTTAGACGACGTGCGTCTCGAAAAAGGGGAAGTTCAATATGTCTGTTGAAAAGGTGTTCAGATAACGTTCCTGGAAGAGCCCTTTTAAAACTATCATTATTCTGGGGATGAGGGGTAGCGGTTAAAGTTGGTTCTGGGACCGGGATCTCACCAGTGTCTACCTGGGTGTTGTTCTGTGGCTTCCCTTAAATGGGCGGAGAGTCGTTGGTACAATCCAATAGTGGTTCCCTCGAAGGTGTCGTTGTCAACTTTCCTCGCAAGGCATTCAGGCTCCGGATTACTTATATCTGCGTCATAGCTTGGTCTGCTATGAAGTTCCGCAATTCCTGTTTTTGCTCTCTCAGCTCTTCCCGTAAGGCCTCCATTTCTGTGGATGGTGTACTTCCCTCAGACTCCTGGGTCCGTAAGATCTATATTAGACCTATAAATACAAAGTGGCAACAGATTTGTTCCAGGTCTCCTTACAGAGCAAAACATACAAAAATTTCAAACCTATACCTCTCATGTTAATAGGTGTATCCTTGTCATTAGGCAACAACTGTACTATCCCGCCCTTTTTGCACCCGGCTACCCACAGTTAAAACCCACCCAAGGCGTATATGCTGTGATCGTCCAGTAAAATGAATAGGACTCTACGTCGGATTCGCAATCCAAAATACTTTTAGATACACAAAGAACAAGAGATTGCAGGAAGGATTGGGACAGGGAAAATCAGACACAATGAAGAATATAATAATAACTGTCAGAGTCTCAGACACATTCCCTTAGTTAAGGATCCAGGTTCGGTGGGATGCATGCGCTCATTGACTGGAACTAGAACTGATTTACCGCCCTTATGGGGTTCACCTTTTGTACCTTTGGCAGGAAACCACTTCTAGGTTTCTTTCGTTAGGAACATCGGCAATCACCCCACATTCGGTTCATCACAAACTCACTACACGACTGATTAGTTGCGGATGAGTTCTTTTTGTATCGGAACCTAAACATACGGCTCTTAGTCCCTACCTCACCCCTCTGGCGCAACAGGAGGCTCGAACCCGCCATACGGCGTCTACCCGAGACAGGTAAGATTTTGGTGTTCCGCAAGGTCCATACACAAATAATTGTAGGCTCTTGGAATCTAGTAAGGTTTGAGGATAAATCGAAGATGATGATTTGATAATAAGGACTGAGCTACTCACACGTTGCTAGTCTTTAGGTCCCTTGCAGATACACTAGGGGATCATTAGTACATGAGTCAACAAGCACTGACTATTCATACCTGATGACCACTAATGTTCTCAAGATCGATAGAAACTCGTTGTTTTGAGAATACATTACGTTTTACATCAACCAGTTCTACTAAAGGGCATAGGAGTTTCGCACTTGCCCCGATAAATAAAGGTGTGAATATCCCACCTTGCGTAGAGGACTTCAAACCAAGGAAATATCTCTGGGCACCTATTCTCAGGGTCTTCGTGACACTCGGAAATATAGACAGTAGAACTGTAAACACACAAAACTGGGATAATAATCTTACGAAACTTACTTGTTGCAACTAGGTTACTTATGGTTTTAACAAAATTCAATTTCTTGGTGCCAGAGTCTACCAAAAAAACAAGATGGCGGTTCGTTGAAATCTCCAAGAAGCTTCCACTTTTCAATTTTACTCACTTTCGGGCCCAGCCTGCTTATTCCAAAAAACAAAATGCTTGCTTTCTCGGTTCCTAGGATAACTGCTTACCATCGAGCTTTTTATCGACTTTTCACGGACTCTGTGAACCAGAATCTAAGTCGTTTTTCAGCGGCGAATCCTCTATTAGGAAATTTTCTATATTTTACAGCGGGTACAGTACAATATATTCATTACAAAGATTGTAACTTTTCATAACACCTCTTAGTTTTATCTCGAAGATTTGGAGATTTCGTTCCAACAACATGTCGAAAATCGAAAGAATAAGTAACGTTTGGTTACATTTTCTCCTAAGTGTAACACAATGGTTACACTACAACGTTCGATAACAAAGAGAGCTATATACGAGAGAGAGAGAGAGCGAGAAAGAACAAAATCGGCAAATTCAACTGCAATCATTCGGATTCGGAAATAGGATTTTTTATTGTTATGAAGTTAGGTTAGGAGGAGAGTTATTTCATTCGTTCATTATTTCCACGATACAAATGAAGGTATTTGTATCGTGATTATTTCTTGATATTTGTTTGGTGAATAGTAAATTATTTCCTAGTCATGTCGTTATTACATATTCAGAAATATGAGATTATTAGAAATGAAATCTCTTGAAATTTCAGATGGAAATAAATAGCATATTTCCATGATAATAAGTGAAACATAACGACACAGCCTCGCTTGATACGAATTAGAATTTGGTGAGCAAATTTTATTTCTTCTAAACTATGGATGATTACGAACGGAACTTTTAAATTGCCCATAAACATAATACATGTCATAAACAAATGAAGGTAATTTAAAATTTTCGTTGAAATCTTGTCCACAGCTTGAAATATTTGTATCAATATAAATCATATCAAATGAAAATTTAAATTGATTGTTAAACATTTTGGGTGCAACACATAAGTGGAAGGAATCGTCAGAAAAGCCAGGCCGAGTTCCACAAAACAATTTGGTGAGTACCTACCTTTACCTGCATTCAAAATAATGTTTTCAATTTCTAAGGGTACTTATTCATCATAAGAACAAAAGGATTTTTTTGTGATGTACTAGCCCAATTCTTCGTAAAATATTGTGGGGGACACAGCGGATATCAATCATGCTCAAAATATTCAATTGAAAGCAGTTATGTAATCAATCGCATGTTTCACATTAAGTCAACTTAACATACAAGTTAAGTTGACCTGACGATCAATAATAATTGTGAAACAGCTGTAGTCATTCTACTTGGATCCGCTTCTTCGGTGTAGGTGTTTTGGTTGATTGGATGATTAGCTCTGATCAAGGGGGAATATTTGTTGATTTATCGACGGATATTCGTCCTTGTGATTATGTTTTTTATTATAACTGGAGCTCTTTCTTCTCCGTGAAACCAATTCCGATATATAGAAATATACATTTTTATATTCTCTAGATTTCAAGGAATCTTTTGAATAATGAACAATTCAAAATTCATATTTTGTTATTCAATCCGAGAACCCGGAAAAAACTTGATTTCCTATAACAATTCATTGGACGTCCATTAGATATCCTTGTAAACATTGATTATTTACTATCCAAAGGAAATCAATTGAATGTCTGATGGCAATTTGATGATCTTCCCAATTGGGATAGCAATGAAATGGATATCCATTGGTTGTCTGATAGAAATCCAAATCTTATATATTTCTGGTTGCAATGGACGTGAAATGGTTATTCATCGGATGTCTAATCGACATCCATTGGTCTTCCAGCTACAATGTAAATAAAATGGATATTCATCGGATGCCTCATGGATATACAGTAGTTTTCCAGCTGACATGAAATAGATATCCATGGGATAACGGATGGAAATTCGATATACACTCTATTGGTATGGACTTGAGTTGGATATCCAATGGAAATCCATCGGATGTAATGAAGGATATCCGATGGACATCCTTGTACGTTCAGTTTGTCGGAAACGTATAATCTATTGGATATCCAATGGACGTACGTCGGAGTATGCCTTACATCCACTGGATGTCCAGGATGTCAATAGGTGGACGTTCATTGGATGGCCAATGGATTCACTTGTGTTGTCTGGGGAGACATCAAGGAATCAACCGCAAAATTTCGAATGGACCTAAATCAAAAACAATTCCACTGATTTCACATGTTAACAAACTGAACCGATATGTTTGGAATCAAAACAAAATCTGACAGTTTCCAGTTGCTAGCTGTTTCCCTTCCAAAGCTAAAGCACACACGGACGGACGTGTGGACGGAGAGAATCTTTTAAAACCATTTTCGGCTCAAATTCCGAAACTGCAGACATTATGACGCGCTGTTTCCTAGAACAAGCACGTGAAAACTTTGTTAAGAAATGATTTTACGATGTCTGTTCAGTATTGACAGGTTTAAATACAATCAGGAAATGAAAATAAGTTCAATGATTATCATTATATTTTCATTAGATTCGGAACATCATTCTGAATTCTTGTCCAATGCTATCTTATACTTCTTTATAACGATAATAGGATGATTATTATAAGTTCTGGAATTAATTGATATGACACAACTCGGTCAGTCTGGCCCTTCAGAATAAATAAAATAAATGCCACATTGAAAGAGGACCATGAATTCAACATTATTTTTAATGTATTCTTTAATAATGTAAGTTATAAGTAATAATGAAAGATTCCATCGAAAATCAAGGATTCGTTCAATTCTCATTTTTGGAATAATGTTCTTTATTTTGTTCCGATACTCAATGATTTTTTTTCCGTGGCTTTGAGTGCATAGCATATAGCCACTGTAATTTTATGTGATTTTTCCAAAAAATTAGCTAAATACCCTGTATTGTGGCGCAGCCTTGACCTTTTGTTATACGTTACAACCGATGAATAGCATTTGTTCAAAATTGGGTTAACAGATTTTGTCAAATTAATTAGCAATGGACTGTAACAGATGATTGAGTTGTATAAAATTGTTTGAAAACGATATATTTAAATATACATTGTACAAATAATTGAGAGGCATAATCATACATAAAATAGAGTTTGGAGTCAAAATCGTCATCAAACAACACAACATTCACAGTGATGGTTTATAAGTGCAAATAAATCAGTGAGTGGTGCAAATATCACCAGAAAAATAGAATTTTCAGTGATGACCTCAAAAAAAATGCTAAGACTGTGAAAGTACAGTTTGAACATATATATGTATGCTTATGTTAGCAGTCAGTAAGAATGCAGTAAAAATGAGTCTGTATAAATTCAAAGTGAGTTGAGTTTTATAAATGAATATATATTTCAAAAGATATATTATATGAAATTATTATGAAAGTACATTTTCATAAACTGAAAGGAGCAGTTAATGCATTCCGCCATTTTGACATATGGCCATTTTGAGATATGAGTTACTGATACTGAATTTTCAAATATCGACTCTCAGAACATAATTGGAGCAAGACAAATGAATGATGATGATTTAAAATTAAAGCAATAATTAATTCAACTATCACCATCAAATGTGAGACGTTCTGAATGAATTGAGAATGGACAAACTGAAATCACAGTCAACAGATATTAAATGGGAAAACTATTTGAGTGGAGATTCATTTAAACTGAATCAATAAATTCAGAGAGGTCAATATTGAGTGTACAAACGTCAGTGCAATCAGTGGTTAATAATTCAGCTATTTATTGAATAAGGAAATGGCGGAATTTAATAAGATCAAGGAAAACTTGAATTGATTCCGATTAATAGAAATATGCATTGCTTTTATTTGAACTAAACATATTCATGTGTATAATGGAGATAAACAGATGTGAGCAGCCATAAATCATCATTCAATCACAGTAAAATTATACAGTACTACAGTTATTCTACTAGTACCATCAAGAATCGAATAATCCTCAACATTATTTTCAAGGGAGAATAATCAGAAGCAAACGAACCTAGCAGAATACAATCGATATCAATTCGATCCTACTGACGACTGGTTTCATTTCAAATACGTGCACCATATTCATGTGAACGTAAATAAGCGACTAAATAAGTAGTTTGAGCAGAAATGAATAATTTGAGATGTTTACCTGGTTATCACACCGATTGCACTAACTTTACAGAAGTTAATCAATTACTTTATAATTCAAAGTGAGTTGAACAATTGGGTTCATGGAGAATAAAACCAAATCCAAAGGATGTTAGTCTAAACAAGAGTTAATCGGGATTCATTAATTCTTATGAACTAATTATCACTTGGATAGGCTGTTAGCAGAAGCATGTTTTCTGATTATCGCTGCGCATCGGGTTTCTTGAACCTCTGGTTGGAAAGGGAACGCCAGCTGTAGTAGGTCCAACAGAATCGGCTGAATTTGCGGAAATATTCAGTGCTCAGATTTGGAGTCATATTTAAAACGTTCAATTTTGAACAGGATTTTTCAATGAAATTCAGTTTTTGTTGGCAAGACCCTCGAAATTTCGATAGTTTCGAATTGAGATCGAGGAATAGTCCTCGAGAAAAATATCCAAACGAGAGTTTCTCGTCTCGATGATCGAGACGAGACGAGAGTAATCCTTCGAGACGAGATTTCTCGTCTCGATGAAACCCTATGCCGAAGTCAAGCAGCCTAATTGTTAATTTTTCCGCAATGGAATCATCGATTTTTTTCAATTATGATATCCATATTTATCCTCTCTGATTCAACTGTTTAACATCGATCCTGTTTCAGTCCCTCCGGGACTGAAAATTAATCGTTTCTCTGAGACTGAGAATCATACCCTTCCGTTAGATTTTGTTCGTATATTCCTGGAACTTCAACTCCTCGTACTGCACAATTGTACCTGAGATTCAACATCTATTAGGAACAGGAATTCCATTCATTTGATACCGGGAGCTGGGAATAGAATATCTGGAAGAAACTGTTTTATAGGTCTAGTACAAATAATTTTCGAATTTTGTATATTTGCAATTTAAACATATTTGTAGAGCCTTAAGGAAGTGAATAATTTCGCCCAGTAGCTATGTTAAAAACAAAAGTTCGAGATTAACCCTCTTAAATTTGCTGGAAATCAACAGGTACAACGGCCATGGAAACCTTCTGAATGAACAATTAGTTGTTTATTATCCCCATAACTAAATATCTTTTCGTAACTAGGTAATTTCGGTATAAACTACACACTCCACACCACAACAGACAGTTCAATTTATATACCTGAAGAAGTCACATTGTGATGAAATAATTCTTGTACAGATAAACATTTGTTGGAAACTAACATATTGTCCCATTATTTTTCGACATTACTTCATTATTCGACCCTAAGGAATGTATCAGAGTCATGTCGTAGATTCATCAGAGATGCCTTCAAATTTAGCTGAAGTTCAGATAAAAAATCAATCCACAGCATAATTCAACATAAACCTTGTAACTCCAGAAAAAAACTCTAATATCGCAGCATTATATGTATTTGGAAGTGCAGAGTGCGGGTCGCAGTGTTGTTTTTTGTGCTAAAATCATTTATTTGTGAGGTTGATAATTCCAGAAAATTCAAGATCGAAATTGTCGAGGTTTTCAGGATCCATGTGGGCTCAATACTTTCAGATTGAATTTCACAGGAAAGGGTTCGTGAACACTGGAAAGTGTTCGAATTCGTTCACAAATTATTTTCACTTTCGTGAAGGCACATATGTTCAGTTGAAGTTTGAGATCAGTTCTGTTGAAATTTTGATACCTTGTCCTGATAACGAGATAAAATCGGAGACCATTGAACAAATCTGGTTGTCCATGTGTGGACGGATGTTTGCGGTCGCGTTTGATTCCGATATGCGTATTTTGAAATTTGTAGCTTGACGAGAAACCTAGATCCCACTCTTTCTCAAGCCAATCATTTTCCATATCAATCTGTGGCCCTCTAATATCGTGGAGCCTTTATTTGGGAAGGCTACAGGAGTAGCAGATAGGGATCGATGGAAGTCGACTTCTGCGGAGCCTTCTGGCACTCTGCCGGGGAGTACTCTGTCACATATCGCAAAGGAGAGAATGAAGACATGCTCTAATAAATAAAAGCATACTTTTGTTGGTTCGTTGGAACTTTTTTTGTTTTGGTTTCATCTTTTTTTTTATTTTTCCGTTTTTTTTTCTTCTTCTCGTAGTATTAAATTGGTATTTTTTTGTGGACCCATGTATAAGGGATGTTAACTTTTCGGCCTTGACTACAGTGGAATGTCATGATGTTGATCAATACAGAAGGGCTTCAGAGGCGGAAGGTGTTGTTTTCAGAATACTGCACCAGAGTATTAGAAGCATTCAAAAGAATTCTGATGAATTTTTAATCCACCTCAGGAAGCTTACAACTCCGCGTGATTGCTTAATTTTGTCGGAGACTCTCACAGTGTTGGATGAGGAGAGTTTTGGTATTGAGGGGTATAATATGGTTTATAACCAGGGCGAAATTAATAAAAACGATGGAGTTATTATTTATTTGACGACATGTTACAGCACGATGTTGTATATATCAGAACTGTTAAAGCACTCGAGTGTACAATCACTCTTCCACAAGGTAGAAAATTACTTATCACCGGAATATATAGGCCTTGTTCTACAGATGTTTGGGATTTCGTTGTTTCACTCGAAAAGTACCCGAAACAAAAGAAGACGGCAGTAATTGAAGACCATGTAATCGTAGGCGATATAAATATTAATATTTTAAATGAATCATATGACGTGGTGTCAACCTACATGAATATAATGAGTGAATATAATTACATATCTATGATAAATAAAGAAACAAGGAAAAAATCATGCTTAGATCATATAAACTGCTCCACAAGAGTTAGGGATATCGTGTTCAATCGTTTTTAAAAGTATGTAATCCTCAAAAAAATCGCTGTAAAATCATTTAAAACTCAATAACAACTTGAATCGATTCAATAAAAATCAGTATGAGACATTTCGTCAATCTGGTCGCCTTTTTTCTGGAGTTTGGTTCTTTGCATATGCTTCATGAATATTCTTATCTTGAAATGAAGTCAGTTTATCACCGGCTTCGATTTGAAACTAGTTTTCTAAAAATGCCAAGACGTAAATTAACAAACGCTGAGGCTAATAGGTCTATCGAAATGCTACAGGGTGGCCTAACTCAGGTTGTTGTAGCGAAAAGAATCCAAGTCAGCCAAAGTTTGATATCTCGACTTTGGAATAGGTTCAGGGAGACAGGTTCCGTATTGGAAAGACCAAGGCTTGGTGGGCGACGAAAAACAACACCTGCTCAGGATCGTTTCATCACCATTTCGGCGAGAAGAAACCCTACATCTACGTGAAGAATGCTACGGAATACTCTTCAAAATGCAGATGGGGTTCAAGTTTCCATCGAAACCATCAGACGATGTTTGAGAGAGGTGAATCTAAGTTCTAGACGTCCATTAAGAGGAGTTCCATTAACACGTGACCATAAGCGTCAAAGACTGGAATGGGCAAGGTAACATATCAATTGGAACGATCGATGGCGCAGTGTCCTTTTCACAGATGAATCCAGATATGGACGATTTTCAGATTCTCGAAGAATAAGGGTATGGACAATCTCACGCATACCCCGTAATCGTCGCTATGTCCAAGAAGCCCATCCATTCCGAGGGGGAAGTGTTATGGTATGGGCCAGGATATGTTTCAACGGGCGCACAGATCTACACATTTGTCCTGGGAATATGACCGCCTTTCACTATTGGGAGCATGTCATTGACAATGTTGTGCCAAATTTGCACGCTGCTATTGGTGAAACTTTTCAATTTCCAGGCGATAATGCTGGACCACACCGTGCAGCCATAGTTGAGAATGCGCGCGAGGAGCTTGGTATTCCACATTTACCAATACCTCCGCACTCACCAGATTTGAATTGCATAGAACATGCATGGGATATGCTCCAAAGGAGATTAGATAATCATCAGCCTACCCCAGAATCCTTAAATGATCTGAGAGAGCTTCTGCTCCGATTATGGAACCAAATTCCTCAAGAAATGTTCAACAACCTCGTGTGTAGTATGAAAAGAAGATGTTAAGCTGTTATTGATGCTCGTGGAGGCCATACATTGTGTTGATAGTCTTAAAATGCTTGAATTCTCTGGAAATAAAATTTCAGTATTTAACTCGATTTTTCTTAACCACCCTGTATACGCTGCACACCTACAGGCTAAAATTAATATGCAACTTGAAATCATATTCATATGAATTTTCATCACAAAAAATCTCATTTTATCTATATTTTTTTTGGAATTTAAGTCAATAACCCTAACTCATGTGGAGCAATTTATTTTTGAAGAGTACTATCCCGGACATCGAATCTTTAGTTTGGCCATCAACGGTGGAGACATGCATTACTGATCATCGTGCCTCAGCTATCAACCTTCCGATCTGGGAAAGAGTGACCCAACCTAGGGAGCAGAAATCCCACTACAAAGTAGATTATGATAAACTAAAAACAGAACTATTGAAATTTGACTGGGGGTGGGTTGTATTCGCTGGAAACCACGCAACTAAAGACAACATATTTTCTTCAGACGATACTGGAATTGTTAGAGATGAAAAACAAAAAAAATCAAGACGAGAAAGAGAGATGTGGGAAGAGAAGAGTGGATAACTGCTAGAGTTATCAAATCCGTCAATCACAAAAACGAGCTCTATAAAAGATACATCAGAGAACCAGATAAATATAGAGAAGAAATTGTTCAGTATCGAAACCATCTGAATCGAATTATGAGAGCAGCTAAGTACAAATATTACAGGGCAAAAATAGAAGAATATGAAAAAAGCACAAAAGATTTACGGAGGATACTGAATGAAGAATTTACGGGTAAAAACCTGCATACAGTGCAGGAGGTTCGAAAAAGGGATGGATCAATAACTAAAGATAAGAAAGCAAATGCTAATGTTTTAAATGATTATTTCATTAACGTTGGATCTGACCTTGCAAAGAGGATAACCATTGGGGACAGGCCACCATTCAAGCCGAGTAAAACTAGTCACTCCTTCTTTTCGAACCCAACTATCCCAGCAGAAGTTGAATCCATAATCATCGAATTGAAGAAAATTAAATCCTCTGAATACGATAACCTTACAGGCAAGACCTATCCGATATGATTTATAAGACCCTAAATGCAGATGAGGTGGCACTGTGTGTATTTTTGGACCTCCCAAAGGCATTTGATACTGTAAACCATGAGGAGATGCTGAACATCTTGGAGAATATCGGTGTGCGTGGGGTACCCCTTCGACTTTTCAGTATTTATTTTAGAAACAGATCACAGATGGTGCAGATTGATGGCGTTTTCAGTGATGCATTGAACATACAATATGGCGTGCGACAAGGCACGATATTGGGACCAGTTTCATTCACTCTCCATATGAATGACTTCCTGAGTGTAAACAGTAAGGGTGATATTTTATGTTAAGCAGATGATATAGCCATCCTTTATAGAGACCTGAAATGGGAGAGCTTGAAGATACAAGCGGGAAATGATATGAAAGATGTGTTGAAAGCTTTTAAATACAGATATTTGACAATACATGAAGAAACAGTAAATACTTACCGTTTGCAGTTTGCGCAAATAGACTACCAACTTTTGATAGTCTCTTGATAAGTGATGAAGACACAACATTCAACATCTCTCAGGTAACTTCTATGAGAATCTTGGCGTACATGTCGATCGGCACCTCAGGTGAGATGTCAAATTCCATAATGGTGTAAATACGTTGAGACGATCTCTCTATCGATTTCGCTCTCTTGGCCAAATATTGGAGATTAAACTGTCGAAATTAGTATACTATGCACTCATAGAATCCCGTCTCCGGTATAGTATTCGGCCCTGGGTGGGCTTATATGATATACATCTGAGGAACTTACAGATAATACAGAATTACTATCTAAGAATCATGCGGCGTAAGAAGAGATTGTACTCGACGGACAGACCTTATTTGAAAGCAGAAGTTTTGGACATGAGAGGTATATACTACCACACCTTGCTCATGCATTGCTTCAAATACAGGGAGTCGTTGACATACCTCAATCACGTATACACAGCTCGTGGGAGATCAATGCGAAGAGTTCAGACGTTCAAAACTAAAAAGGCTATCGGACAGCGTACGTATACCTTCATCATGCCTCGCATTTTCAATCGACTGACTGTTGAACTGAGATCTAAATTTTATTCATTGAACTCGTAAAGACTGTTCCGCAAATATGTTAAAAGTTATTTGAGAGTAACTATTAGAACTAGAATAGCAGATATAATAACTCGGAGATAGCAGTATCCAGCATCTGTAGACCTGAATACGTGTCTTATACACATGAGACTGCCTCAACGATGTACTCACAAAAATTAGTGCGCAGATTATAAGGAGTATACCCTCCGTGCAACTTTTTTGGTTTTTTGGAGGAAATGTTGTTTATTCAACACCAAGCTCTTTTCTCATTGATATTGAGTAACTTATATTATTATATAATACATTAAATTTTTTATCTCCCTTTTGTGTTGTTCTAGCCTAGTTTGCTTGAATTTTTCTATTTATGTTAATTTTTTTTAAAGTGTCAGGGTAAACTCTTTATGAATGAATGAATAAACATATAGTATTATTATTATATTATTATTATTCTACACTGTTGTTCTTTCATTTTATAATATACCATTACTTGTGTAATTTCGAAAAATTGTGAAAATTTTGAAATTCATTTGGCTAGCTCTTCTGTAAATTCCCTCTCTGAATTCATGGTTAGCTAGTTAATTCTATGTTGTGAAAATGGTTGGTTGAGATAAATCAGGAACGGCGTAAGTTCAGTAAAATATTATTTGTTATCTTCCTGTGATTGTTCCAGGCCATAAATATCCAATAATTCAGTACCATCTCATTTCAGCATTTATTGTCATTGAAAGAACTTTTTGTTCATTGGGAAATATGCTTTTTTCGTTCTTTCTATAATTTCATTAAGGTATATCTGTACTTTCCGATTGAGAAAGTTTCCAAACAAAAACATTCTTTACACGTTGATGAACCCTCCATGAAACCCCTATTTATTGTATATCAAGTAGTCCGTATCCGCATTCTCGATCACATAAAGGAAATGAAATTCCACTTCAAAATACCTCGAAATTTCAACAGTAATTTCAAGGCCTTCGAATATTATCAAACGAGGATTTCATTCTCGTTGCTAACACTGTCCCGGCAACATCAAGATTCCATGAATTACGACACGAAATTACTTCAAAGTTTCTTTCAATTACTCCCGAAGTATATTAAGCTGAAAGTAACAGTAGCTAGAACAAAGATCAATGGTTCGAACCTAACCTGCCCCTATTCATTTATTCCCCTCAGAATTTGAAGAGAACGCGTTACAACCACTAGCGGAAAATCAACTGGCCGACTCCAGAGTCTCGACGTAAAATCGAAAGAGAATAACGAGCTGGTAAATTTAACTACCGCAAAGATAAATCCCATAGACCGAATTGTTTGCAGGCTTAATTAAAATCTCCTTATCTTACTCGGATTATAATTTCACGATTCGGATATGAAGACCAAACTGGAAGTTTGGCTCTGCATGCTGTAATAATTTGTTCTGCTTCACAGGGTTTTTCGAGTATTGCCAATTTTTGTTCGCCGATGGGTGTGACTTGCTCAATTCGCTTTACTCAGAATGAGTATTATTCATTTACTATCAATTAACATGAAATTCAAAAAAGTCTACTTGTTAAAAGGTATTAATACAACAATTAAGAAATACAGATTTCTCCGTAGTAACTTTACATAATATCTTTCGATACTGATTTGATGTCTTACGATATACTTTTATGTCTCCGAAGTACAACATCTTCAATGACAAAATTATTATATCAACTGGCATAAAATGATTGAAGAAAAAAACTTGAGCAAAGGGTTAAAAAAATGGAATACAACATAAAAACATTATTAGACACAGTGTTTCATCTTCTATCTTTCGATTTAGTATCATCAGTAGCATTTATTCCACATTATATGTCAAAAACTCACCACGTGTTTCTAACGTACACCTCACTTCAACGCAAATGAGCAGATATGACTCCATGCGCAAGCTTGTTAAAATTGTGCATAGAAACAATATTACCACAGATTGTACTTACACCTTCTTTCCTTGAAAGATTTAATGCGGTAGAAAACATTTTCAAAAATCTCTATAACCTCAAAAATTAAATGACAGTTGATATTGACCCTTGAAAACTATATGTATCCGATTAAATATTAAATTCAAGAAAGTCTACTTGTTGAAGGCTAATAATTCAACAATTAAAAATACAGATTTCTCTGTAGTACCTGTACATAATAACTACCGATATTGATTTGATATCTCACGATATACTTTTATGTCTTCCACGTACTACGTCTTCAATGACGAAATCATTATATCGATTGGCATATAATGATTGAAGTAAAAAACTTGAGGAAAAGGTAAAAAAAATTAAATAAAACATGAAAACAATACTAGACACAGTGTTTTATATTCTATCATTCGATTATGTATCATCAGTAGCATTTATTCTACATTATATGTCGAAAACTCATCACCTGTTTCTAACGTACACCTCACTTCAACGGAAATAAGCAGATATGAGTCCATGTGCGAGCTTATTAATATTGTGCATAGAAATAATACTGCCACATATTTTACTTACACCTTCTTCTTTCTTTGACAGATAAAATGCCTGAAAAAACATTTCAAAAATCTCTATAACCTCGAAAAACAAATGACAGTTGATATTTACTCTTGAAAACTATGTTTTCGTTCAAATATTAAATTCAAAAAAGTCTACTTGTCAAAGGCTATTAGTACAACAATTAAACATACAAATTTCTCTGTTTTACCTTTACATAATATCTTTCGAAATGGATTCGATATCTTACGATATAGTTTCATGTCTTCGACGTACTACGTCTTCAATGAAAAAATGATCATATCAACTGGCATATAATGATTGAAGTAGAAACTTGAGAAAAGGGTTAAAAAAATGAAATACAACCTAAAACCAATACTAGACACAGTGTTTCATCTTATATCTTTCGATTTAGAATCATCAGTAGCATTTATTCTACATTTTATGTCAAAAAGTTTTTTACTTCGATCATTATATGTCAGTTGATATAATAATTTTGTCATGAAAGACGTAGTACGTCGAAGACATAAAAGTTTATCGTATGATATCAAATCAATATCGGAAGATATTATGTGAAGGTACTACAGAGAAATCTGTATTTTTTAATTGTTGTATCAATTAATAGTTGACCGAAGAACAGTTCATGAGAACAAATGACAAGGCGAACGAATAGAATACGGAAATTAAGATGTAACCCAATAAACACAGATACGTGAAAACAACGTTGAATTTTTCTAGTTGAAATCAAAATAACTCCTGAATGTATCCCGAGTCGTTAATATGGTGGTAATGATGCAACCTCTCACTCTTATCTATTTATTTCAACTTAACAATTATAATTGCTATATACAAACACAAATTTAGGTACAGTGAATCTGAGATCCGGGATCCGAAGAAGCACTTATCTTAAGGTTAGGTGTGATGGTGTGTGGTAAAGGATACGGCAGTTTTTAGAGATCCCATCCAGAGCGAAGTCCAGAATTAAGATATTCCAATAATAATCCTTCGGTTTAAAGGTATTCCAGCAACAATCAGCTCTAGTACTAAGATAATCCAGTAAAACTCTTGGTCCAGTAGTAAGATATTCCAATGGGAGTTAGCCATGGTACTAAGATAGTCCAGTGAGCGTTAGCCCCGGTGAAAAGATAATCCAGTAGGCAGTAGCCCCGGTACAAATATAATCCAGTAACGTCTTACCAGAAATAATAAAACTTCAAAATTCCACGATAGTAATGGATTACGAGGTACGTTCATTCGCTCAACTCTAGCAAGGTGTTGAAGCTTCAGCTTCTTCGCACCAAAACAGGAAGAATTTTCCATCAGTTGGACCGAGTTCAAAGGGTCGCGCATGCGAAACGTACACTCAACCGTCAAAGCAAAGAGCGTTCTTTAGCGATGGAAACTGAAATCAGCAGTGGATTGTTTTGTTACGTTTCATAGTAACGCCACGACCAAACAACGTTGAAAAACCTGGAAAATGTCGTTAGGAAATACGTTGCATTCAAGTTGTTGAGCAACGTTACTTTGTAACGATATTTCTAGGTAATTTAAACGTTAAAAATATCCACATTGTAACGAAAATTCCACCAAAATAGATTGTTACTTTCCGGTTTCAACGTAACTATTCCTCATAACGTGTTATCAACGTTTTAAATAAATTCTGAATTCAACCTCAATATAACGTTCCTTCTTTCTTAAATAACGTTGTTGATAAAAGATTATTAAACGTTTGTTTATACTATCCGACCACCCTACTGAAACATTCAACTCAAGTATTTCAATAAGAGCTGATTGTTGGTATTTCTGTTATGAATCATCTTCCCTTGCTTTTTGTGAGGAACAATTCAGTATCTTTGAATTATTCATGTTTTATTTGAAGAAGGTCAGTCTTCCATGTCAGTTCATCTCTTATAACCTACTGCTTCTATAAAAAAAACTCCAGTCACCTATCATGTAATGAAAATATTAAATATAAAAATAATTTCGGCTTAGTGTTTTTGGTTAATGATTTTTTATGGAAGCAGGTCATTTTCGAGGGAAAATGTGAAAAATATTCAATTGAGGAATGCACCTGAAAATTCAATTGATGATATAGCAATTAAAGAAAAATAAAATTAGAGATGAGTAATTTATTATTATATAAAAGGAATAGAAAATAAAAATTAGAAATTAAAATATGAAAAGTAACATGAAATATTGCACTAAATTGAACTACCAGTAATATTTCTACTTAATGCATAAGATTATAAGTTTAGTTTCTGCTTGGCCTTGATAGTGTTAGTCATCCTTTTTCGGCAAATTTCACACAGGTTGAGGGAGCATTTGTGGTCTGCAAATCAGTCGCAGCATCGAATTATTAGCCGGACAGCAGCTGTGAAATAATAAATATAATTATTGTTTGAATAGTATTGAGCAGTTTCAAACTAATTAACTAGGCATATTGAATTTGTGAATAATTGTAACTGTATCTGATATAATATTTCAACTATGATCTAATGAATCCCGTTAGGAATATTTTCTGTTTGGAATGCTAGAATCATTCGATACGCTTTGCATTCATGTGTATATCGAAGTGGAGATATTGAAATGAATCAAAAATGAATTGATACGGATTAAATCTAAACTAATATCTCTTCAAAAATGAGTTGAAGAATACTACTTATCGACTAAAAATAAATTCTCTAATTCACTGATTATTGGAGAAAAATTCTCAAGAGACTGAAATAATTAGTGAAGTTTGCAAAAGACGAAGTAGACACTTACCATATTGGTGTTTCCCCTCAGATGAATATAGAAAATAAACTTTCAGACGATACTATATGCCACTCTAGGAGTTCTAAGACGTAATAACTGTCATAACATCCCTTATAATTCATTCCTTTTCCTGCACATGTGCCAGGAAACTGAATCCATCTAAACATCTTCAATTATTGGGGTCCCCAGGAATGCAGGAATCTTGGAAAATCCAATCCCCAAGAATATTCCTCCCTGTAGTCGCACGAGGTACAACAATCTTACTCGCAATAACAGTTCACGACGACAATCACTACACATTCTTGACAAACAATACTAAACGTTCACATAACACGTTAAAATCTTCGATTTTCATCAATATTTTCGAACTCTATCAATAACTTTTGCAGATCAAAAGTGGGACGTACGGAAAGAAGTCGTCACGCCGTGACGACTATTTTAGAACCCCGGTCATAACATAACGGAACAGTCAGATCATCTGTTGAGTTTCTTGTCTTTGTTTAAGCGGGTAGGAAGAGAACACCCACCCCTCTGTTTGCGTTGCCAAACATCCTCGGTTTCTCGATAAAATATTTTATAATTTGCAAACATGAGCATATAAAACCGTATGTTTTTGATTTTCCATCTATATCTGCCACGAAAGTATCAGTGTCAGACTTGGTAGTGGAACATTAGGATATCTTACTTGAGTACTTAGCCAGTAAATGAATTCAACTCCAACTTCTAAAATTTCGAGCGAAATGGGGTTACACTTGTTCTCTCCTTGAACCATAAAAAACTTCCTTTCTTTGCTAGAAGAATATCAAGATTTCTCAATCCAACTATAACATTTGGTAAAAATGTACGAAAGTATCTTTTCAGAAGTCAGAATCGAATAAAAATTCCAAATTGATACAAATGATTCAATCGAAGGTTCAATCATGAGAAGAAATTCTATTCACTCGCCGTAAGGGCTTAATTCATTCGAATGAAAAAAAATTTATAACTCAAGTGTTGTACACAAAAATGTATCCCATTTCGATCATTTCGGGTTTGAATGATAATGACTTCCCAGAAAAAAAGTATTCAATATAAACCTTTTTATATTCCAGATTATGTGTGATTTTATAGGTGATTCCAACAATAAATTTTCATTATTATTTATCGGAAAGTTGACGTAGTTGTTTTTCGTTACTGGTGGTCATACAAATCATATCTTTTGTATAAAAATATGTCGATAAGCATTTACTCGAATTCGAGAGCTGCACGCCTGCTAATTTTTCGTTCTGCCGATTGTATTGAAAAATAATAGGTTCTAGTCGTATAGGTAAAGAATGAACGATCGTCCAAAATTAGTATTAAGATTAGCTACAGAAATGAATTAATTATCATGAAATTCATACAACGCAAGAGATTCGTGATTTCATGACGTTGATTAAACGCAAAAAATGGAGTTAGTGAAATATAAGTTTGAAATCGACAAGAGCATTAGTTAATGGATAGTATTAATCCAACGGTTATGTAACTGATTGAATGTAAGTCGACAATGCACAATGGTTAAAGGTTGTATATTGGTAGCTACGGTAACGAGTTCTTTATCAAAAAGTTCATACCACGCAACAAATACGTGAGTTCAGGGCTTTGGATGAATGAAAGAAAAAGAGTTACTATTACGTAGATTAGATGTTGACAAGACCATGAGTTTATAAAAAGTGTTTTATTTAACGTTAATGTAATGTTTCTCAGATCTAATTGAATGAACGTGAAGAACTCACGATGAATAAACGTTTTATTATGATGGTAACAGTAGCGAGTTAATCTTCAAGGAATCCATACCACGCAAAAATTGCTCTATCTCATGACGTTGAATATACTTAAATAAAAGAGTGTGCCAAGCGTAAACTAATGGTTGGTTGTAGGTTTCGAGTTGCTGAATTGTGTCGTGGTCAACGTTGATATGATGTTTTTTAGTCGTAGTTTGATATACGTGTAAAAGGTACGATGAGTATTCTTTGCTTTATGGTTGCTGCTATGAAGAGTTGAATTGTATTCGTTTATTATACGTTTAATCTACGTTTAGTTGAATTGAGGTTTCAAAAATAACGTTATCTTGCCCCAACGTGAACTTTCCCATTCATTTTTCCATGGCGTAACCTTCAGCTTATCAAATTTTACCATTTCAAAAAAAAACAAAAGAGAACTAATCACAAATCACTCATACAACATCCCCAATAATAAAGTACCTAGAACACATTTCATATGCGTTTTGAGGAAACCTTAGTAGTGATTGAACTCATAACATTCCGATTTATCTGCATGAAGAAGTTGGTTCTCATTAATTAATTATTGAGAAATACGATTTTCTAATGAAAACTAAACATATTATCTCCGCAATAAAAGGGTATCGTCTCATTTCAACGGATCATCTCGTACATCTTTCTTCTACATAAACTACAAGACTTTCTATAGGACATTGTAGTAGACTGATTTTTTAATATTCTAAGCTAAAAATTCTTGGGTTCAATATAAATAGCATCCGATTCTGTTTTTATAGGCAGGACAACTGACATTTCCAAAAAAAGTCACTCATTCAACGTTTTTGTTAAACTGTCTTTAGTATTCGAATTTTGAGCCGAAAATGGCCCCAACCATGATTAAAACTTGGTAACAATTCAAAAAAAAGTTTCAGTCTTTTTCCTGAGATTCTATATTTTGCGATAATCTGATCCTATGATCCTCAATAAATTCTGTATGAACCTTCAAGGTGTAAGTTTTGGATAAATTACTGGATTTCATTATTTTCGTCGGATATTCTGAATGTGAATTTCAAATATATTATTCTCACGAAATTTTGCACGAAAGATTTACCTGTCAGTTTTAATTTAGAACTGGTCTTCAACTCGATCTTATCTGTTTTTTTGGGAAATATAGGAAAAAAAAATCTTTCATAGGTAGGTTCCGCCCATTTACTGATTTGGTCTTCGAAATTAAGGTCCAAGCATACTCTGAAAATATCCAGCGCATTGTGCTATTATATTTCGATCATTTGTGAGGACGACCGTGAACATAAGACTGTCAAAAGGAAGCTAGCAATTAATCGCGATATTTGTAAAGTACCTAGGTTTGGGGCTCAATTGCGAGAGTCGAATTCATGAATTAGTACCATTCGCCTAATGATTCCGTAGATGTATCTATTTAAAATATCAGTTTTCTCATACTCTCAAAAATACAAATTGAATGCAGAATATCTAAAGGATTTTGTGGGATTGCCAAATTTTTCCTCAGGAAGTGAATTTCTTAATTTCCTTTTACTCATGTGCAGTTTCAATTCCAATTTTTTCTTGTATATTTTCATTTTAATTAAATCCTGGTATGCTCCTCATCTCGTTCACTCACATTTCTCAGCACAGAGGATTATGTTTTATACATGGGGACTTGTGTCGTCATTATGATTTTGATCTTTCCATGAATAAATTTCACCCGCAAACCTCCTGTCAAATACTTGATTATTACATCTGTTAACTTTATGTAACTGGTTTTTTATTTCCACAAGAGATTTGTTGACTTCTCAACATCCCCAAAGATGAATTGAATCTGTTGTGGTTCGCGTTCCATTAAATCCTCAATTATTCTGACAACGCCCATGAAACCGTTAGTCCGCAAGCCTCCCTCATTCGAAGTGAAATGTTCTTTATATGTAACTCTCAGAATGGGGATGCATGAACATATTCAAAACTAGCTACACAGTCTGGAGTTATACCTGCCGAGGAATTAAGTTGTGTTCCGACACTCCAGTGAAACTGTTGAAGTTGCAAATTATAACAATCCAAATTGAACTAAATAATTTATTTCCTCTGCTGACTAAGCTTGGTGTGAGATTCCGGTGATACGGATGTAGTTTATAAACGAAATTATACCACATTCGACTGGCTTTTTCCAACCCAATGATCATTTGGAATAATAATTAATTTTTAAGATTTTCTCGATGACATGACGTTTGGAGATATAGATAATATGATGGTTTATCTGGTACAGGTGAAATATATCATTAACATTCGATTATGATGATCATTTGAAAATGAATTCAGGAAAATCCCAGAAAGACTGTGTATAACGCGAGCGATAAAATGGAGGGGTAAAATACTATGCTGATATCATTTATATGTTTTATAATAACAGCAATTACGGATTTGTTATTGATGACGACTCTTTATTTAATGACCATCTCACAACAGGTTGTTTTTCAATCAATTCAGAATTTTATCCCAAGGTAAGTATCAATGATTATTTACATTATATTTCTATTAGTCTAGTCTAACATTTTTACTCATTATATTTAATTCTAAATCTATCCTTATACTACTGCTTTGTGCTTACCTATTCTTATCTAATTTATTATTATAAATAATTTCATAAAAATTATGAACAATTCCAATATAACAAATATAATGATAAATTGGATGAACAAATCTTATTGGTTTTTTTGAAATTATTTCTAATTTACATCTAAAGAATTCTCCTTCTTCCTCTTTCTCGAATGAGACTCATTAGATCAGTTATTTTCAGGAGTTTTTGTCTGAACTGGCATACTCGGCTCCAAGGAGTGGAAAGATTTTATTGGCTTCTTTGTGACGTGAAATTTTCTTAAGATTGTTTCGTAGATAATAAACTTCAAAATGCTCGATTATGTTTTCTATTAGGACGATAATATCGACTGTTTTTCACGATATATGATCTGTTACCTAATGATTCATCTGAAATTGCTTCCATCCATGGATCTGACTTTGAATTTTCGAAGAAAACTCTTATCAATTTTCAATTCAGGTAAACATTTTTTTTGACATCTATAATAATCTATAATCTATATTTCCTCATTTTTGATTAATTATTTTCCATACATCTATTATATTCTCGGAATTTGACAACTATCGGTTTTAATTTATTAGTGTGCAACGAAATTGTCTTAACATTAGTAGTTGGGCATGGTGTGACGACCTTTTCTCGGGCTTGTGTGACTAAACGGTTTTGATTTATTTTCTCGGGCGCCAGTTTCAAATTTTGGTCCAAGGTTGCAACTCCTTGTCGTACACTTCTCTGTCCTTCCCATGTAGCCTTTACACAGTTGGAGAAGGGTTCGGTGCAATCTAAGATCTCAGCGATTGCTTGGTGGTAATTTCTTTGTTTGTAGAGAAGACCAATATCATAGGAATGAAACTCACACTATGTATGTACAGATATATTACAAAACTTTCACGGTGTCACTTACACTGTTGACCACAATTATATTTACACAGAGAGCTGTCTGATGTTGATTGTCAATGTGTCTCAACTTATTATGATATGAGCAGTATTAATATTTACACAATATAAGAAATGATCAAAGCAATGGAATAATGTGCAGTCAGATGTTAACAAAGCAGAAATATGTAATCTTGAATAAGCAGAACGGTGTACGGTAGTGAGGAATGAGATGAGCGAGCAGAGCAGGTGATAAAAGCGGTGAAAAATGGCGGTATCGACAAATTGGTGAATGACGGACAATGAGAGTATATAATGAGCAAATACAAGTGAGAAAGCAGTAAACGGACAGGGCCGGCTTTGACTACGGTATTGACCTGTGTTCCAAGAAAACAAGTTGGTCAAAATGTCTTAAACAACGATGAATGTGCGGCCTGAAGGGCGCACCCACTTCAATTTATAAACGTCACGGCCAACTAGATCGACAGTACCTCCGTGTCCGTATTACCGGTTCAAACCCTTAATACTAGGTTGAATGGTTCGCCCGAGCTTAGCCCAGGGCGTTCGACTCAACCCAATAAAAGAGGAAAATCCGGAAATAATGTCGATCTACTCCAAAATACTGTCGAGTATGACTAACCAATATACAAGGCCGTGACGACAGAGCACTCCGTAAAACTAAATGGAACTATCGGGAACGTTCCGCTAATTCAAACCCGAATCACCGTCTGTATCTTTCGCCCGTGCTTAGCCCAGAGCGTCGGATACAACCAGATAATTCGAGGATAACTCAGGTACAGTACCACCTTGATTCAACCCCTATGGGAGGGCAATCGAACAAAGGTTGTAGGTGATGTCCCCCACAACGTTCCTGAAAACACTACAAAAATTATCAGCTAAAATATAACGGCAGTATCCCAACACACGAAATGAACAAATCGGATATTTCAGAAACGTCTCGCTAATTCAAACTCGAATCACAGCCTGTATCTTTCACCCGTGCTTAGCCCAGAGCGTCGGATACAACCAGATAATTCGAGGATAACTTGGGTACAGTACCACCTCAATTCAACCCCTATGAGAGGGCAATTGAACTAAGGTTGCAGGTAATGTCCCCCACAACGTTCCCGAAAACACCACAAAAAATTATTCACCGGAACACTAAATAATATAGCTAAATTATTTCCCGATTTGTATTGAATGGAAAATAGAAATGGAACACAGGAAAATATGCAGAAATCAAACGGAAAGCCGAATAAAGCACAAAAGGTTCTTACCAGGTAAAACACCACTTTCACTCACTGCCTTTACGGTAAGAAAAATAACTCGAGTCCTACTTAAACTCAAAAAAGAAATTGTTCGACTAGATTGAATTTTGAAGAAAGAATGTAAAAATTTTGGTTTATTCGAAAAGACTCAGAAGAAGGCGACTGTACAGCTCGAAATACTCTCAAAAAGTTGCCCATTTCGTCTGGACCAGTCCTTTTATAACTTCGGAAAAGTGGGGATGTCACATGTCCAAAATTTCGAGAAATTTCCTAGAGTAGGATGTTTTACGGTTCCTTGATTGGTTCATTCAAATTCCTTTGTTCTCTGAAAGAATTATACAGCGGGTCACGTAAACACGCATTTACCCGTTTTTCATACAATTCAATCTCCGAGACCGCCGTAAACATGTGAAAAACTGCGATAAGCGATAAATCGCCGAGTACGGCATGGTTTTTATACATAGGACGGAAACTGAAAATGCATCGAAATAAATATGATAGAATAATTCCTTTTGATAGGAAATTTCTCAAAACGAAATATAATTAATTCGACAATTCTTAAATGATGAAAATCACTTAGTTGAACTAGGTCGGAGATTGAAATGCATCGGAATAGATTTGATGTAATAATTCCTTCATTCCTGTTAGGAAATCTCTCGAAATAAATGAAACAAAATGATTGATTTCTTAGTAACGAAAATCACTTCGTTACACACCCCCCTTTCCTCCAAAAGAAAAGAAAACTGAAGGTTTTCTTTTCTAGCATCACCTTCTCACCCCTGCTCTGTCACCCTACACCTATCAGCAAAATAATGAAGGAACTCCTGGCTGCAGCGTCACTAGTTGCGGAAATTTCGACGTCGGAGTGACATCCTAGACTTTGGCCGGACTTGTTTGATGGATCGCTACTTCCTTGGTCCTTGGGCTTCAGTTCTTGCGTATGACCCTACGGTCGGGATGTCCTAATCTGAAAAATACTAATAATTACGTATACAGTCTCTTAGCTACTGAGCTTTTCGGGACGTTCTGAACTTCCAACGGCCAGGATGACAGACGGACAGGCGGCTCCTTCTTGCGAAGGCAATAAACGGCGGTACGGATTTATATGCTCTCTGGGGTTAACGGATTACGGGTTATTTATGCTCGTCGATGGCTCATCGAGACTTTCATCTCCACGGAACGGTTTGAGATCTTTTACGTGAATATTTCTGACGTATTTTCCAGACGTGTCCTTGAGGTCGTAAACCACTGGGGACACAACCCTTACAACGGTATACGGTCCGGCGTATTTGGCGGCCAACTTAGATGCAAAGCCGTCCGCTGCTGAAGATAGTGGGTGTTCACGGCGCCAAACTCTATCTCCTATCCTGCATGACCATTCTCTCCTCCGCAGATTATAGTAGCTACTTTGTTGGTTGAACGCTTTCGCCAGCTGAATTCGAACGAACTCATGAGTTTCCCGGAGTCGCTTGACACGCTCAGCGTATTGGGTCACGCCTCGTACGGTGGGTTCTTCAACGGGTTCTCCACTGCTCCCGGTAACTGACTGAAACCTACGGTTGGTTTCCGGTGACCGGAGTTCCCTTCCAAAATTCAGGAACGCTGGTGTGAACCCTGTTGACTCATGTTTCGCCGAATTCAAGGCGAAAGCCAATTCTCCCACGTGCTCGTCCCAATTACGGTGATCTCCTTTGCAGAACTGGGCTATCATCGTGTTGATGGTCCGGTTCGCCCTTTCAACGGGGTTACACTGAGGTGAATATACGGGTGCGAATCGATGACGGATTCCCATGTCCTTGAGGTTTCCCTTGAACAATCTTTCATCGTATTGGGATCCATTGTCGCTGATCACGGTCTTGGGACAGCCAAATTTCAGCACTACTTGATCGTAAAAAGCCTGGAACACTCCCTTGCCGGTGGCCGCCCGGAGGGGCCTGTACTCGATCCACTTGAAGAAACGGTCTTGAAACATAACAAGGAAGGTATTACCCTTCTTGGAACGAGGGAGTGGGCCAATCAGGTCGGTGCTCACGGTATTCCATGGTTCACTGATCGTATAGGGTTGCATTTTCCCCGACGGTTTCTGCTGGCTAACCTTATACTTTTGGCACTGCTGGCATTTTCTGACGTATTTCGCCACTTCGCGGAACATCCCGGGCCAGTAGTAATTCTGGGCCACCCTGGAGATGGTTTTGGCAATCCCCATATGACCAGCTACTGGTTCGTCGTGGTTCTCCTGAAGTATGGATTGACGGTTTTCGGTCGGTATGCAAAGTTTCCACGGCGTTCCCATTTCTGGTTCGGTGTAGTCATTAGAGCTCCAGAAATGTCGATACAACTTTCCATCTTGAATACGGTAATCCGGGAACAAATCTGGGTCTTTCGAAACTTCTTGGTACTTTCTTGCATACCACGGACATAACACCACATCCTCGGCCAGGCATGACTCCCCTTGGTGAGGCAACGGATCTCGTGACAACGCATCTGCAACACGGTTCAAAGCTCCCTTCCGGTACTTAATTTCAAAGTCATATTGTTGCAGGAATACGCTCCACCTGGCTATCCTCCCTGACGGAGACTTTATCGACTGCAGCCAGCGAAGGCTCATGTGGTCGGTCATGACGGTAAATCTGTAGCCTTCCAGGTACGGTCTCATTTTGTCGATGGCCCATACTATCGCCAGGCACTCCTTCTCAGTCACGGAATAGTTCTTTTCGGCCTCGTTGAGTGTACGGCTGGCATAGGCAATCACCCTTTCGTGTCCATCCAAAACTTGGGTAAGGGCGGCGCCGAGTCCTGTCTCAGACGCGTCGGTTTGCAGGGTAAACGGTTGTGAAAAATCCGGGCACGCTAACACGGGAGATTCAGTTAGTTTTTCCTTCAAAGCTTCAAACGCTCGCTGTTGTTCGTTTTCTCACTTCCATTTCTGCTTCTTCTTCAACAGCAGGGTTAGTGGTGACACTATTTTAGTTAAATCCTCCACAAATCTGCGATACCAGCTAGCGACTCCCAGGAATCGCCGGAGTTGACGGACGGTCTTCGGCGGTGCCATAGAATTGATGGCGGAAATCTTCTCAGGGTCCGTCGCAATTCCTTCCTCTGTTACCACATGTCCCAGATATTTAAGTGAACTCCTGCAAAACTCGCACTTGTCCGGATTAATCTTCAAGTTGGCCTCCCGGAGGCGGCGGAACACGGCTCGCAGGTTTGACAAGTACTCCTCGAACGTTTCTTCTAACACCACTATGTCGTCGAGGTAGGCGAAGGCGATAGGGTCCATTTTCGGGCCGATTACCCGGTCCAAACCTCTCTGGAACGTAGCCCCTGCGGAGTGCAAACCGAAAGGCATGACTTTGAACTGGAAAAATCCTCTTCCTGGGACTGCAAATGCGGTGAGTGGTTTGCTTTCTTCGGTGAGGGGCACCTGCCAATAGCCCTGTTTTAAGTCCAGCGTCGAAATGTATCTGGCCCTCCTCAATTTATCCAGGATTCCGGCGATGTGCGGTAGTGGATAGGCGTCCTTTACGGTGACCTCATTGACGGCTCGAAAGTCGATGCAAAACCTGGGTTGTCCGTTGGCTTTCTTCACAATAACGACGTTGGAACTCCACGGTGACTTTGATGGTTCGATAATTCCTTCCTCCAACATCCTGTCTACCTCCTGATTGACAATCTCCTGCATCTTGGGGTTGTACGGACGGTACCTCTGCTTGATCGGTTCGGTCCCAGGTTTGACCTTAATTTCGTGACGGATCATGTTTGTCAGACCCTTCATCTCTGCGAAATTGCTAAGTTCTTCCTCTAGAAACTCATCGAGGTTTCGTTTTTCTCCAGATGTCAGGGTGCTGATTGCCGAATTCTGCTGCACAGCTATTGGGGTTTCAGGACCCGATAACGGTTCTCTTCCCAGGAAACATCTTGTCGTACGGAGGTCGATTCGAAAATCGTGAGAAGACAACAGGTCCATACCCAAAATTAGGTCCATAGGTAGTTGTGGGACCAGCAACAATCGTACCGCTATCAGTTGACTTCCAATTTTCAATTTTGGCCCATAGACCTCCTTGACGGCGACGGAATTACCATCCGCGACAGTAGCTAACATGTCCCGAACTTGGGTCGGGAATACTCCTGCCCTTCGGCACTCTCTGGCGGACTTTTCACTCAAAAAAGACCTCGACGCTCCAGTATCCAACAGTGCTTGAACTGGTTCACATCCTATATACACGGTGATTATCGGACGGTTTTCTCGAGTCGACGGTTTCGGTTCTACTGGGGAAACTGTAGATGGGAACTGCCTTCTCCCCCTGTCAGGGCAGCTCCGTTCTAGTTTTCCGAACACCTGCAGTCTCTCGAAAGAATCCCCTGTCGTCCACATCGTGAACAAAACAGCCTAGGTGAAGATCGGCACTCTCTTCTCATATGTCCGGTTTTCCCACATCGCCAGCATTTGATTCCAGAGTCCTTGAACTGAACCCTCTTAGGTCCCGGCGACTTAGTTTCTTGAGACGTAACCTCATCTGAACTTGGGTCCTTCTTCACCCCTTTCGGTTCAACGGCCTGAGACAGCGACTGTGTCGGAGGCAAAGTCGGCGTTATGGGCGGGTTCTCTGCCTGATATGCGGCGTTTACGGCTAGGCTTTTGGAAGGTTTCGGCTGTGGTCTTTGGTACACCAGGTGAGGTTCGTCGATAAATCCTTTTCGGTCCGGAGGTGGCACATAATTGTCGGCCTGCCACTGAACTAGCTCGAACACCCTTCCCTTATCCAATAGCTGTTTGTACGTCTTCGTTTCTTGGAAAGCCAGTGCCGTTTGGAGGGATGGTAACAGACGCTTCTTGATTATGAGGATCTGATCTTCTTCGGTCGGGCGTCTGGCGGTCAATTTCAGGAATAAGTTCTGCATCCTGGTAACGAACTGTAAAAGTTTTTCCTCCTTGCCCTGCGTTCGTCTCCTGATTTCATCCAAGAGGTTTTCCTCATAGTCAGGGGGGAGGAAAGCTTCACGTAGTTGTTCCCTGAAGTCGTTCCAACCCCTGAACGAACCTCTCCTCGGGACGTACCAGTCCTTCGCATCACCCCTCAGCAGTTCGAAGATGGATTCGAACATTTGTTGGTGGCTGACTTTCCTGGTTTCTGCCAGTTGTTCTACCTCTTCCAGGAAGGTATTCACGCTAGTGGTTCCATCGAAATGAATATGCCATTTGTAGACCGGGACGGACGGGTGGTCGGCCAGACGGGTATTTGAGGCGTTGGTGTCGGTTCCACCACACACCTGATCGATCTGACTGGCGTCTGTTGAACAGCTCCGGTGGAGTTGGTGTATCCTCCGGTTCAGTGCCCCGTTATCCACGGTCCTGTCGACGGGGTCTGGTCGAAGTAAGGTTTCAGTTTCGGCGTTAAACGAGCATTCTGATTCCTCCGGTGCCAAGAATGGAAAAGATATCCTCCTGGTAGATTCGGCCGCGGCGGGCCTACTCCTTCGGATTCGACTACGCAGAGGACTAGTGAGGTCCAGTCGTCTTCGGACAGCTTTGCAAGCTCGTTCGCTCAGGCGTCGGAAAAAGTCAACGGACAATCCAGTCCGTTGGGTTTCCCGCGGAACGGATCCGGCGGTAGGGAGGTCCTCAATTCCCGTCTCCTGACGACTAAGTTCCCGGGGTTCTTCAAAGGTAATCAGCTCAACTTCGTGTTCCCTCCGGGAAGTGACCTCAGCTCGTCCCGATTCCCCACTGAACTCACCCAATGGTTCTTGACCACCCTGCCTAACCTCGGCCAGGGTCTTAGCATCCTCCAGCATCTCGTAAACTTGATTTACGACACCCTTCAGATCGTCCAACATGTCCTGTCCCTCGATCGACGTCGGTTTGATCTGGCCAATACGGTTTTGGACATGGACCAATCGGCTCCTTATGCGGGATTCCTCATTCACGGCATTCTCCTCGTCGAACTCTCTAACCTCCTCAACCAAGCAACCCAATATTCGGTTAACACTGCCCATTTCCTCTTCAAGGTTCCTGGTTAAGGTACGGAACGGTACTTTCTTGGCTAACACCTTGCGCAGTTCTGCACGGTTTTCATGGACGGTCCTATGGGCCTGGCAGCCTCGGGCTTCGAGTTCCCAAACCAACTCCTCGGCCCTCAGTCTATTCACCTCCATGTCTGTTCCTCTACTCCTCAGTTCTCCTTTTGTACTGCCTGTTGTCGAAAGAAATTAGTCCCTGCTCGGGCGCCAACTTGTGACGACCTTTTCTCGGGCTTGTGTGACTAAACGGTTTTGATTTATTTTCTCGGGCGCCAGTTGCAAATTTTGGTCCAAGGTTGCAACTCCTTGTCGTACACTTCTCTGTCCTTCCCAGGTAGCCTCTACACAGTTGGAGAAGGGTTCGGTGCAATCTAAGATCTCAGCGATTGCTTGGTGGTAATTTCTTTGTTTGTAGAGAAGACCAATATCAAAGGAATGAAACTCACACTATGTATGTACAGATATATTACAAAACTTTCACGGTGTCACTTACACTGTTGACCACAATTATATTTACACAAAGAGCTGTCTGATGTTGATTGTCAATGTGTCTCAACTTATTATGATATGAGCAGTATTAATATTTACACAATATAAGAAATGATCAAAGCAATGGAATAATGTGCAGTCAGATGTTAACAAAGCAGAAATATGTAATCTTGAATAAGCAGAACGGTGTACGGTAGTGAGGAATGAGATGAGCGAGCAGAGCAGGTGATAAAAGCGGTGAAAAATGGCGGTATCGACAAATTGGTGAATGACGGACAATGAGAGTATATAATGAGCAAATACAAGTGAGAAAGCAGTAAACGGACAGGGCCGGCTTTGACTACGGTATTGACCTGTGTTCCAAGAAAACAAGTTGGTCAAAATGTCTTAAACAACGATGAATGTGCGGCCTGAAGGGCGCACCCACTTCAATTTATAAACGTCACGGCCAACTAGATCGACAGTACCTCCGTGTCCGTATTACCGGTTCAAACCCTTAATACTAGGTTGAATGGTTCGCCCGAGCTTAGCCCAGGGCGTTCGACGCAACCCAATAAAAGAGGAAAATCCGGAAATAATGTCGATCTACTCCAAAATACTGTCGAGTATGACTAACCAAAATACAAGGCCGTGACGACAGAGCACTCCGTAAAACTAAAAGGAACTATCGGGAACGTTCCGCTAATTCAAACCCGAATCACCGTCTGTATCTTTCGCCCGTGCTTAGCCCAGAGCGTCGGATACAACCAGATAATTCGAGGATAACTCAGGTACAGTACCACCTTGATTCAACCCCTATGGGAGGGCAATCGAACAAAGGTTGTAGGCAATGTCCCTTACAATGTTCCCGAAAGCAATCCACAAATGACCTGCCAAAATATTACGCTAGTGCTCCGACTTACAGAATGAACAAACCGCCTATTTCAGGAACGTCTCGCTAATTCAAACTCGAATCACAGCCTGTATCTTTCGCCCATGCTTAGCCCAGAGCGTCGGACACAACCAGAAAATTCGAGGAATAACTTGGGTCCAGTACCACCTCAATTCAACCCCTGGAGAGGGCAATCGAACTAAGGTTGCAGGTAATGTCCCCCACAACGTTCCCGAAAACACTACTAAAATTATCAGCTAAAATTTAACGGCAGTATCCCAACACACGAAATGAACAAATCGGATATTTCAGAAACGTCTCGCTAATTCAAACTCGAATCACAGCCTGTATCTTTCACCCGTGCTTAGCCCAGAGCGTCGGATACAACCAAATAATTCGAGGATAACTTGGGTACAGTACCACCTCAATTCAACCCCTATGAGAGGGCAATTGAACTAAGGTTGCAGGTAATGTCCCCCACAACGTTCCCGAAAACACCACAAAAAATTATTCACCGGAACACTAAATAATATAGCTAAATTATTTCCCGATTTGTATTGAATGGAAAATAGAAATGGAACACAGGAAAATATGCAGAAATCAAACGGAAAGCCGAATAAAGCCCAAAAGGTTCTTACCAGGTAAAACACCACTTTCACTCACTGCCTTTACGGTAAGAAAAATAACTCGAGTCCTACTCAAACTCAAAAAAGAAATTGTTCGACTAGATTGAATTTTGAAGAAAGAATGTAAAAATTTTGGTTTATTCGAAAAGACTCAGAAGAAGGCGACTGTACAGCTCGAAATACTCTCAAAAAGTTGCCCATTTCGTCTGGACCAGTCCTTTTATAACTTCGGAAAAGTGGGGATGTCACATGTCCAAAATTTCGAGAAATTTCCTAGAGTAGGATGTTTTACGGTTCCTTGATTGGTTCATTCAAATTCCTTTGTTCTCTGAAAGAATTATACAGCGGGTCACGTAAACACGCATTTACCCGTTTTTCATACAATTCAATCTCCGAGACCGCCGTAAACATGTGAAAAACTGCGATAAGCGATAAATCGCCGAGTACGGCATGGTTTTTATACATAGGACGGAAACTGAAAATGCATCGAAATAAATATGATAGAATAATTCCTTTTGATAGGAAATTTCTCAAAACGAAATATAATTAATTCGACAATTCTTAAATGATGAAAATCACTTAGTTGAACTAGGTCGGAGATTGAAATGCATCGGAATAGATTTGATGTAATAATTCCTTCATTCCTGTTAGGAAATCTCTCGAAATAAATGAAACAAAATGATTGATTCCTTAGTAACGAAAATCACTTCGTTACAATGGGATGGAAAATTCTTTTTTGATTTATTACGATAACGCAATATTAGAATGTAAGAATCTGTATTCAATTTATGGTATATTCTCAAATTATTTTTGGTCATTTTCACCGAACTCTCTGATTGCCCTTTTGATTGAGGATATTTTGGACTGGACGTAATGTGCTCCATTTCTCAAATGTTTGTAAAATTTTTGGATTGGATGAAAAGGTGGACCATTATCACTCAGTAGTTACTGAGGAGTTCCATGCCTCGCAAATAGTGACTTCAAATGTGTTATTACTTTTTTTGCAGTACAGTTTAAACCAATTAACGCGATTTCTATGAATTTGTAATGATAACCTGTGATGGTGAGATAATAGTTGAATTCCGATATTCCTGGCCAGTACTTGTCAGTAAATTTTGACAGTCGATTTTACTGGCACTGCTTTGGTAATTCTTTGTATCAGTACGAAGCGTTTCGAGATTACTGATACTGGCCAGTACTGATTGGGAATATTGGAACTCAACAAATATACTGCATTGTCATAGAAGAAATCTATTCCAACACATCGCCAAGGAAATGTACATATCGAGTATGGCTTCAGTGGTTCAGTTGTATTCAAAGGTTTGAATTTAATGCAAATTTAACAGAAATCGATTGAATTTTTTACATCCGAAACTCTTTGATTAACCTATTACCATATAAACTTCATGCGCTTTATTCAAATATTCTGCTCGCAAAAACTTTGGAACTATTGATTTATTATTTAAAAACACTAAAACACCTTTAAAATATATTGAGTTTTATGGAGAACAGTACGGTTTCATCAAATAATCAACAGCATTCTTATGAGCCCATCCTACTAAATGCGTTTTTCTCAACAGATTTTATTCTGCATCATTTTCTATTGACATCCGAACTTTCTCTAGAGTTTCTTTACTCATAGATAAATTCGATGTTATTAGATTGACATGCATATTTATTTCATTTTCGATTTCCGTACTTTCTGTATAAGGAAGAGGCACTCTAGAAAATGTATCCGGAATGTATATTAATTTTCCTCCTACATGCTCGCAATTAGGTTATACATCTCTAAGGGCATCATCAATCTTTGCAATCTTGGTGGTAAATCATTCAAAGGTTTCTTAAACATTGACACCAATGTTTTATGATCAGTATGAATCAATATTCTTTGGACGTACACATACTGATGGAATTTTTGACAGCCAAATAATATAGCATATAATTCCTTGACTATTTGAGAGTAAGGTTGTTGTGTCTCTGTTAATGTTTTGGAGACAAAGCTTGGGGTTTTTCGTTTTGCGCGATAAACGTATCCAAAAATCTCTGCAGATCTTCAGCATTCTGCGGACTAGGCATTTCTGAAATAGCATCCATTTCATTATTACCTGGCTTTATAGCGACAGCCGAGAATTCGTGACCAAAAAATGATACCTTAAGAAGACCATACTTACATTTATCCTCGTTAGATTTCAAACTTACTTGTCTCATTCTTTCTAGAACTGCTTTCAATCGAATTTTATAGTCTTCTATATCCTCAACGAAAACAAGAACATCATTAATGAAAATCATCACACCTGGAATAGGGCCAAAAATATTAAACATTTCTTTATAGAATATTTCTGAGGCAGACGATATTCCATATGGAAGACGAAAAAAATTATTGCATGTCTGAAAAGTAGTTAAATCTGAACTTACCTCATCTAATCTAGGCATCCAAGAACCTGAGTATGCGTGAAGGTGTGAAAAAACAGTGGAATCTTACAGTTAGTGCCTAAGTTAAGATTAGGTTGAGGAAAATGAGATCTTAAAATATCACTATTCAGATTTCGCGGATCTGAACAAAACCTCACTGAATTATCGAGTTTTTCACTTAAACAATGGAATTTACTCAACGAGTTGGTTTTATGACTTTTTTTTTATCCCTCCTTGAGCCTCCATTCTGTCTAATTCCTTCTCCAATGCCTGACGTAGTTGAAAATGTATCTTGCGAGTAGCATTAACTTTTACACCATTAAACGAGCAAGTCATTAAAAGATTTTTGAAAGTCCAAATTTGAGTTTGATTGACAACGAAAATTTCTCATATTCAAGTTTGAATTTCGACAAATAGGCAATCCAAGAGTACAATCGTTAAAAGTCACAGATTTCTCTGTGAAACCCTTACATAATATCTGTCGATATTGATATCTTACGATATACTTATATTGTCTTTAACGTATACTACGTCTTCAATGATAAATAATTACATCAACTAGCATACCATAATTGGAGTGAGAAGAGAAAACGGTAATATAATAAAATAAATGGTGCATAGAAATAATAATGGGGCCACAGTAATGAGAAATTTTTATAACATCAACATTCAAGTGACGGTTGATATTGACTCTAAAAAACTATGTTTCATTTCGGATATTGAAATATAAACGAGTCTGCTTGATAAAGGCTATTATATAATAGAATGGTTACAATATACAGATTCATCGGTTACATCTTTGCATAATATCTTTCGATATTGATATATTACGATATACTTTTATTTTATTCATCGTACTACGTCTTCAATGACAAATTATTATTTCAACTGGCTTACAATGATTGAAGTAAAAAACTTGGGAGAAAGGTAACATAATAAAAAACAAACTTAAATGATACTAGACACAGTGTTTCATCTTTTATCTTTCTACTTGAGGAAGGCTACCAATACAATCGTTAGAGAATACAGAATTTTCTGTGAAACCTTAATATAATATCTTTCGCTATACTTCAATTGTCTCCAACGTACTACGTCTCCAATGAAAAATTATTTTATCAACTGGCATACAATGATTGAAGTGAAAGACTCGAGAAAACAGAAACATAATAAAATACAAACTAATAATAATACTAGACACAGTGTTTCATTTCTTTCTCGATTTAGAATCATCAGTGGCATTTATTCTACATATTTTTTTATACTCTTTCCTTATGTCTTCGGATACACTTCACTTCAACGGAACTCAAGCAGGTATAGGTTCAATGCTTAACATATTTAATGGTGCATAGAAATAGTAATATCGCCACGAGTTCTATAGTTTATTCTTTCCTTGACAAATGAGATGCGTTAAAAAATACTTTCACCTGACAAATTATAATATTATATCTCCAGGAAGGCAGTTCGTAAACACAGTAACTTCTAGAAAAAACAAATTAGAAACTCGATATTTTTAGAGTAGGTTTGAAGCTTAATTACGAAGGTCGAATTCGTGAACGGGAAAATCCGCCAATTGATTCCGGAGATATAACCATTCAACATTTTTCTTTAAAATATTCTCGAAAATGCAGATTAGATCGAATTAGAATCCAGTAATTTATCGAGGAAAAACCTATCTAAGCACTGACGTGAAGTCAGCAGCTTTTGCGCCCATGTTCAGAGGATATCACCAAACGTGCACATACGCGCAAAAGCTGCTAACTTCATGTCAGTGCTTTTCCAGGTTTTTTAAAGAGGGACTTTAAGAGACGTATCTAATTTCCTTCTTTAGAAGAGTATCTAGATACTCAAAGTAATTTCGGATACTTTATCAAAAAAGTAACTTATTTAGTATATAGATCCTTTTTGCGCGCATGTTCTAGGGGAACAGCGTGCTATTGTTTTGTCCAAATGGCTGTAATTTTCGATGATTGAGCCGAAAATGTTCTCAAACGAATAGATTGTACTCACTGATGAAGAATCCGGTTGACCGGCCAGCTGTGGACACGATAACTGTCGAACGGAGCAAGTTAGCGACTTGAAACTTTCAGGGTAGGTCGCGCATTGGAATTCCGCGGTTAAATTCGTTAATGGGCAAAATCTGTGGAACAGTTTCGGAGTTATAGCCACTAAAAATTAGGGAGTTATTTTTTTTTTATTTCAGAAACTATTCAAGCAATTAGACTTAACTTTGGCCATAAAGTGGTGTATAACGACGCGCAACTTTGAGTGAAATTTTGTCAGGATCATATTGTCAGTAAATTCAAAAATTTTTTTTTCGGAAACCGTTAATTATATCCAAGAAAAAATTCTACTCGGACTTTAAGCTTCATATTTCACAGCAGTGTACCAAATTTCAGTTCGATACGATTATAAGTTTTTGAGATATTGGGAAAAAATATGTAAAATTTTGTGGTTCTCTTCTCGATATCGCTGTTTTTTCAGTATAAGTCACGAAATACTAGTTCAATCCTGATAAAACTTCGCAGCTTGTTTGAAGATGCTGAAGGACAAATTCATGCAAAATTTCGTGACGATCGTGTCATTAGAATAATTCTAAAAAAAATGTATGTGATTTTCTTATCATATCATCCTCATTGAATTCTGTATGAACCTTCGAACTGTAATTTTTCGATGAAGTACTGGAACTCAATTCGATCTGATCTATATTTTTGGAAATATTGGGAAAATTTTATTTTTCCAATATTTCCAAAAATACAGATTAGATCGAATTGAAATTCAGTAATTTATCGAAAAAATATATAGAAAAGCACTGCCGCGAAGGCAGCAGCTTTTGCGCGCATGTTGAAAATCGTTGCTGCAGCGGTCATCTACATTGAACATGCGTGCAAAAGCTGCTTCCTTCACGGAAGTGCCTCTCTAGATATTTTCAGAATATCAGCTCTGTGTAGAATAAATGCTACTGATGATTCCAAATGGAAAGATAAAAAATGAAACACTGTCTAGTATTATTTTACTATATTACCATTTTCTCAAGTTTTTACTCTCATTATTGTATGCCAGTTGCAGGGGTGAGGCAGCGAGACAGTCGTTTCAGGTGGCACTCGGCTAGGGGCGGCATTTCGGGTGGAATCGGAGGGCCACCTTTTCATATTTTATTTGATTCCCAGATTATTGAAAATACAGGCTGTATGTCCCGACCCGAGACAGGCTGTCTCGGATCTGCTACTGCAGCAGTTTGAAAATGTGTAAACATTCACCCTTATCGAAATAAAAGTCTATCTAATCATCCTTATAATTAGGTTCGACGAAATATGCCGAAGTCACACGTGTCAATGTCATTTTTATTACCCCCCTTTTTTACGTCGACAAAGGCGTATTGACTTCGTCGGCAGGTTGCCACGCACTCCTCGACGGGACCGACTACCTATTGAATATTCTCGAAGATCACAGTGTTTTTTTTTTCATTTTGCCGCTGATTTTAAGATATTTTGGTTCGTCTGCTTTTGCCTGGTAACGGCACTCAGCTGCGAGATTTGCAACCCTATCGATGCCCTATGATAGTTTCATTATCGTTCGTTTATAATCATAGTGTGTTGTGAGAAGTGAATATACCACCTATCCTATATGCAGTAAACATCGGCTTAGCAGCGACTGGGGAATTTCAAATAGGCAAACGTAATGTGAGTTGGCAGTTTTTGGGCGCCTATTCTATAGGAACCTTGCTATCGTTTTGTCCAAATGTCTGTAATTTTCGAATTTTGAGCCGAAAATGGCCTCAAGGGACTAGGTCTGGGTCGGACTTCCCGTGAATAATCTGTGGTCAAAAGTAATTCTATCCGGCCATCCGTGTACATACTTAGAAGCTGATGAAGTTAGGACTTTGAAATTTCTAGGTTCGGTTGGGGTCCGAAATTCCGCAGTTGAATTTGTTAAAGGGCCAAATCCATCTAGTAGTTATTGACATTTCAAGTTTTCACTATTTTCTCAGTTGCAGAGTCCTAGTATGATGTGTGTGTTAGCGAGCTAGAAAAAGATCAGATCATTTGGCCAACTACAGACTAAATGGTTTCGAGCAAATGCTTTGCTTTGCTCAAGAAATGGCAGAGATTAATTAAGAATGAACGCTTCCAACAATAAAAAGAGCATAGTTCATTGTTTGAATTTTTATATGACGTTAATGAATCAGCTTCAAAATCTCCAGATTAAATAATGCAGAATTGAAGTGAACATTTCGATCAATTAGGAGATGACATTGAACATAGAAATCTTAGCACTGAATTGCTTCTTTTAATTCGCAAGCTAGAATCGGAAATGTCATCACTCCAGTTGATGAATTATTTGGAGGAAAATAATTTCTCAGAGAATTATCCTAACGTCCTAGTTGTTCTCAGGATACTTATAACAATGCCATTAACTGTAGCTAACGGAGAATATTTTTTTTTTTTAATTGAAAATTATAAAGAATTCTTTGGGCTCCGCTATGCACCAAGAGAGCCTTTCTGGACAAGCAATAATCTCTATTGAACACGAAATAAGCAAAAAAAAATAATATTGAAGATGTGATAATCATTTTGCTGGAATTAAATCCAGAAAGGTTCAATTACTGTGATTTCTAAAAATTCCAAACTAGTAATGAGAAAATGCTCATATCATACTTAGGTGAGCTATGTATATAGAAAATCGATTTTTCGAGTTTTATATTATTTTATATACAGTTTATGATTATATTTTTTATGTTTTGTTTTTGAAGATATGATATCAACACAATTATGTTATTTTTTTCGTCTTTTTTCAATGTGATATTTTTATCTATATAATATTTTTTGTTTCTTCAAGAAAAACCTTGGACACACTTGATATACCTACGTCTACAAGTATATAGAGATAAGTATTTTACAACCACTCCATTTATAACAATTTGTCATTGAAGACGTGTTACGTGGAAGACAATAAAAGTATATCGTGAGATATCAATATCGAAAGATATTATGTGAAGATTTCACTCAGAAATCTGTATTTTCAACGATTGTATTAATAGGCCTTATCAAGCAGACTCGTTCAAATTTTAATAATGAATTTTGTATTCAGTGTTGACCAAGACGAAAGGTGGATTGAATTTTAAATTTTGGTATTCACAAATAATATTGAATCTACCTTCAACCGGAATTTTGTTACAACCTAATCCGATTCTGATATCTAACTTTGTAAATGTTGACATTTTTCGACTTTATATCTTTTAATGTATTCTTTGACATGAAATTAATATCAGCTCATGTATCTATTGTAAAATTCACTTTTCTTCCACAAAAATATAAATCCATACACCAGTTATCATCTTAGTTGAAATCTCGAAGTATTCATTTTTCGAATTTTGAACATTCAGTTCTTTTAACAATTGCATTTGATCGATAATATTTGTTGACATATTCATCTGACTTTCTCGAATGACAACATTCTGCGCAATGATGGTATAAATTATATAAACTACATACTCCCTTAGCTAAGCACTGTTGACGATAGCATTGACCACATTTACCTCAAAGTTTTTGTTAAGGCGGACTTCGGAACTAAACTTTCCTTCCTTTGGCGTGAATCTAGAACAACTTCCTGATGTGTGGTTATCCTTAGTGTACAAACACAACGTTTTGCTTCTGAAATGAAATTTTAAATTCACAATCATGGGAAAGATTTTTCTTTCATTATTATAAGCGTGTCAATTATTGATTGCTTTCTGGAGAAAAATTATGTTCGTTGATTGCAAGATTGTATGTTAATAATTTGATGACTAGGTCGTGATAACGGAATTTATATCCAGGTTGAACGAATTGAAAATTTCCTATCCATCTGGTCCAATATTCCTGCTTTCTATTCGACTGATTAATTTCCAGATTTCTCCACTTTGAACTGAAGTGAATTTTAAAAATAGTAAATAGAACACGACTTGATGAGAGCTGAAATGCTGTTGCTGTTTTGACAGTTGAGACAGACTGGAGGACCAACAACAACTTGAAATGCATTGTTTCACTATGGGGAAATGCAATTTGGCTTGTGATTCAATACACTATCCTTAAACTATATTCGAAGTATTTCATTTCTTGTTTCTGTACCAGCCTTACTGAACATATCGAATTTGTGAAATAAATAGAATTCTTGCCAGTTGATTCCGTCTTTGCATGCTGCGGGGTTTGGTAAGGCAAGAAATATAATTAAAAACCTAAAAATCTCTTGAAACAAATTAAGATGGTCAAATTCGAATAATCAACATCCAATCGATGAAAACGAGAAATGAGTTGTTGAAGTATTTTCATTTGAAACTATCCGTACCTATGTGGACAGGAAATCAAGCCTTTCATATTAGAAGAGAGAAATAAATTTTTTTTATTGGTTATGGAAAGAAAAATTAGATTTTTCGAATTCGTTAAATTAAGTAATTAAGTTTGAAAATTTGAAAATCAACACCCTTTGAAAACAAACAGGTGCAGGTAGGCAACCGCCAACAATTTTGCTTTGGATAAACATTCACAGAAAACAATTGAAAACATTCATAAAAAGATAACCCAGAATAATCTGATTATAACTAAAGCTGACAAAAACACCGGACTGGTCATATTGAAAGAACAAATATATGTAAACAAAACACTCAAATTTTGCGACGAGAATAATATGGTGCTGTGTAGGAGTAACGCTCTTTTGAAATTTTCGAACAAAGTATAACATACTAAAAACCACGATTCCACCCGTCATGAGTTCAATGAATCTATTCATACTATAAAAGAAAGAAATCCTCAAACACCAGAATTATACAGTCTCATTAAACTTCATAAATCGGACAAGAGTATTAGACCCATATTTTCCGCCATAGGGACTCTACGCCAAAAAATTGCCAAATTCATCAATGACCTATTTAACAATAAGTCGAAATATAAATCAACGAACTCAATTAGAAATTCGTGGAAGATCATTGACCATATCAAAACACTTAAATTAGACCAACGAAAAAAGTATATTCTTTTGTCATTCGATATCGTCAATCTGTACACCATCATTCCAGTAAATGATTCTCTTTAACTAGTAAAAAATTATTGTTATTCAAAATCGAAATCGATTGCCGATATAGTGAAATAAACCCTTCAAAAAATAGTGTTTTTTATTACCTCACATTCTAAAAATAAATGTTATTTTCCAAAATGTCAATTACATCTGTAAAGTAGAGATTAAACTCCACAATTAAGGAGACTTGAATAAGATAGGACTGATTCATTACAATGACAATCAGGTACGCAATTAAATCGACCATGGAACTGATTTTCATTATCAATCGAATACTATCATCCACAATGTTTTGGTAGTCCAACCCGAATGATGAAATTTTTGAAAACTCATAATTTCCTTATTATTCGAACATTGCAGGATTCAACCAAAATATTTCCACTCACATTTATAATGCAATCGAATTGTGAGCTTATTCTCACTTCAGGTGAAGTATTAATACCGACAATGTTTCGTTTGAGCAGGCCGATTGATTCCAAGAGGGGAATTTTGGGGGAGATGACAATTTTTGACTAACATACCTGTTTGTTTTCATGAAGAAAAAGGCCTTAGTTATTACTGATCGGCATTTTAGATATATGTGATCACCCTAGAGTCATGTTTTACACCGAACTCAAACCATTCACTGTGTCAATACACAATCAAGATTATTCAAAGAATATTATCAAAGTTAATGAACACATTCCAATCCACTACAACCAGGAATACCTAGTTGTGCCTAGAAACGGATTAGCTAGTAGCAAACTAAAATAGCATAATAATCACCCGAAATTATACTTCCATATAAAAGTAACAAGGTATCTATACAATAAATTACAACAAAGAAAGAAGGCAAACTGAACTAACGGAAGATTTAATTTTCAATATTCAGCCTGCTTCTCAAATAAATGACTAATTTCATATAAAATACACTAAACTAACAGAACACAACATCGAAAAAAACTTCCTATTGAATATTACTAATGAGCGCCCAGATCTACCAGCGATAGATCAATCTCGACTGTAGATATACATAAACGATATCTACTGTAATGAATCTGACTGTTGTTTGATTTTGATCAATTTTGAATTTTCAACAGGATCCAATAACAAAAATATGACTTTGATTTGAATTTTGCGCGGCTTTCCGTCTCTTTCTCAGGTGGATTCTATGGTATGAAATAATAGTTTATATAATTTCGAATATTACTATTTAATGAAATAATCTTAAGGAAATTGACTCAAATGCTAAACTTATTAATAACCTAACTCAAATAATCAAATTAAATCTAAAAACTTATAGTAATGTCCTTTTTGCTCTCACCTACGGTGTTTCTATTCTATGTCACTTTGTTGCTTTTTTCTTCTGTGGTTTGGATTTTCTGTATAACCCCCAAAGTTCCTCTTGATTGTTTACTGCGTAAAGTGCAAGTTCCAGGGGTTGACTCTTGAAATTAAATTCATCTGGCTCGAATTTTACTTGTTAGGATTTTCAAATTGCTGGATTTTCTTTTCTGGTAAGTGTTTATCTTTGATTTTGTTTATTATTCCATGTATTATATTCTGTTATTCTTCCAGGATGCCAGTCACTTTGATTTAATTTTGGTTTGCTTTCAGTTTCGGATTGAAATATTACGATATTTCGAGAATTTTTACGAGGAGCTGCTACAGTCTTGACGATGGTTAAAAATGGACTAAATTCTCTGTGCTCGAGCTTCGGTATTTATACCTTTTCGGAATTTTTCTTCACATCCTAGTATGTTTGCTTTTAGAAATGATACTTTCGCAGTTTTCTCTTCAGAGGTAAGTTTTCCTTTTTCGAACCTGGTCTAGAAAATTCGGCCGTATTTTTCTCCGTATTTTGCAGTGCCGCTTGCCTATATTCTCAATCTCTAATATATAAAATTTTTAAAGTTTTATGCCTAAATGTTACAATTTTCTAAGTTAACAATTTAATTTGCCTATTATTCTTGAATTTCTACTTACAATCGCCAAAAAATGCTTTCATTATATTAAATAAACCCTATTTCTAAAATAAAGCTGCAATTTTGTTCCTTCGGAAACCTGATAACTACATTTTATGCAACTTATGGGTCGAGACATAACTTCTGTCCTGAATTTACATTTTCTTTGAAATTCTACATCTAATTCTACTTATGATTGCTAGTTCTGTTCAATTCGAACCTATAATAATAATTTTCAACAAAATATCACTTAAGTTCCTCATAATTTCCTACTTTTTGACTAGATAAGGCAATTTTATAAAATTCAAGGTATTGATACAAATTCTTATACTTTCAGATCATGAGAAGCCTGTTGAGAAAGATAATTTGGAAGGATTATGTGCTCTGAATAAACTATTGAAATATTGGAATGCATTCTCTGGATTTGTTACTGGATCGTGATTGATTTGGACATTTCTTATATCTTATGATAGATTTTACTATGTTTGAGGCCTGTAATTAACTTGATTATATATTATGATAATAAATGATTGAATATATGCATTTGTGTTCATCGGTAAGTTATTTTTTCCTGTTTCTTAAAGACCGATTTAGAAAAAAACATAACAATTCCCCTGAAATTCGTTGAGATTTGGTCAAATTTCTGCAAATGGAAACTAATTTCAACTGTCTATGTAAATTACTCATTGAATTAGTGAAGATTTTCTATATTGTGAACTCCTTTCAAACATCCTGTTGCTGGATCTTTCAATAGATAACTATTCACAGGGTTTTCTGTTTCTATTATATATGGTCCTTCAAATGGAAATTGAAATTTTGCACATTTGTTAAGCCTTCTATCAGATCTTCTTGAAGCTCTCACAGCTACTAAATCTCGTTTCTTGAATCTCGTTTTCTTCTTGTAATTTTTTTTCATTTTCTTTATATACTTTTCTGCGGTTCTTCTGATTCTCTTATTCACCTCTTTTATAATCTGGTCATGTTGTCTGTAATCATTTATTTCCCAGTTTCTTGTTGGCTCTTCATTTTTCATTAATTTTATTGGACATTCCTCTGTCTTTATACTTGGTACACAGTTCACATATTTCATCACTTCTCTCATATACCTTTCAGCAAGATTTGCTGCTGGATGTCTAATATTTGTGACTCTTCCTTGTTGCTCGCCTCCCCAAAAAAAATTCAGAAATTGGCTTTTAGCTTTTACTAAATTATGTATTTCTTTTTTTCTTTTAAACAAAGGTTCTTTCTGATCTTGCCAGTTATATTTATGTTTTATTTTTATATTGTTCATGTAATCTTGTGAATGTCTGTATTTTGTATTTCCATCACATGTCTTTACATTATACATATTCAAATAAATAGTATTCATGTCTCTGTAGTTTTTAAGTTTTATTTCAAATGTTTTCCCTGTTTTTCCCCTGTTCATTTCTGTATCATATTTCCATTCATTTTGTTTTTCTATTTTGTCATATATCTTATTTTGTATTGTATTCAATTCGTGTATGGTTTCATTTTCTTGCATTTCTGAATCGTATATTGATTCATTTCGTTTTTCTGTTACAACATTCATTTTATCTTTCGATTTCTTTAATTCTTCTATATTATCTTTTTCTTGTATTTCTGTTTTAATCTCTATTTCATCTTGTAATCTCTTTAGTTCTTGTATAGTCTTATTCCCTTCTATTTCTATCTTTTCACCTTATCTTCTACATCCTTCTCTGATTTCATTTCTTATTATTTTTCCATTAGTCTTTCGTTTATCTAATGTATCATCTATTTTATTTGTTTGTTCCTTCACTGTAGCTAACTCTTGTTTATGTTTATCCATTTTTTTCTCCAATTTCTGTGTCTGTTCATTCATTTTATCATCCATTTTACTTGTTTGTTTCTTTATTGCTTTCATCATTTGTAGAAACATGTCATATGTTTTTGAGTCCAAATTCTGCTGTTCACTCGCATTCTTTCTCTCTTCTCTGCTAGGTTTTGTTTTTGATTCCATTTGATGAGTAGCCTTGTCTATTTTGTTCAAATATCAACAAATTTCAAGCATATTCTTGCTAAAATTTGAAAATGTGAATACTGATTATTAAATTTTTTATAATTCCTGAAAATAATTACTCAATGAACACCAATTTCCTATAGAAAACAAAGCCTCGCGATGGGCGCAAATTGTTATGAATCTGTCTGTTGTTTGATTTTGATTAATTTTGAATTTTGAATTTTCAACAGGATCTAATAACAAAAATATGACTTTGATTTGAATTTTGCGCGGCTTTCCGTCTCTTTCTCAGGTGGATTCTATGGTATGGAATAATAGTTTATATAATTTCGAGTAATACTATTCAATAAAATGATCTTAAGGAAATTGACTCAAATGCTAAACTTATTAATAACCTAACTCAAATAATTAAATTAAATCTAAAAACTTATAATAATGTCCTTTTTGCTCTCACCCACGGTGTTTCTATTCTATGTCACTTTGTTGCTTTTTTCTTCTGTGGTTCGGATTTTCTGTATAGCCTCCAAAGTTCCTCTTGATTGTTTACTGCGTAAAGTGCAAGTTCCAGGGGTTGACTCTTGAAATTAAATTCATCTGGCTCGAATTTTACTTGTTAGGATTTTCAAATTGCTGGATTTTCTTTCCTGGTAAGTGTTTATCTTTGATTTTGTTTAATATTCCATGTATAATATTCTGTTATTCTTCCAGGATGCCAGTCACTTTGATTTAATTTTGGTTTGCTTTCAGATTCGGATTGAAATATTACGATGTTTCGAGAATTTTTACGAGGAGCTGCTACAGTCTTGACGGTGGTTGAAAATGGGCTAAATTCTCTGTGCTCGAGCTTCGGTATTTATACCTTTTCGGAATTTTTCTTCACATCCTAGTATGTTTTGCTTTTAGAAATGATACTTTCGCAGTTTTCTCTTCAGAGGTAAGTTTTCCTTTTTCGAACCTGGTCTAGAAAATTCGGCCGTATTATTCTCCGTATTTTGCTGTGCCTCTTGCCTATATTCTCAATCTCTAATATATAAAATTTTTCAAGTTTTATGCCTAAATGTTACAATTTTCTAAGTTAACAATTAAATTTGCCTAATATTCCTGAATTTCTACTTACAATCGCCAAAAAATGCTTTCATTATATTAAATAAACCCTATTTCCAAAATATAGCTGCAATTTTGTTCCTTCGGAAACCTGATAACTACATTATATGCAACTTATGGGTCGAGACATAACTTCTATCCTAAATTTACATTTTCTTTGAAATTCTACATCTAATTCTACTTATGATTGCTAGTTCTGTTCAATTCGAACCTATAATAATAATTTTCAACAAAATATCACTTAAGTTCCTCATAATTTCCTACTTTTTGACTAGATAAGGCAATTTTATAAAATTCAAGGTATTGATACAAATTCTTATACTTTCAGATCATGAGAAGCCTGTTGAGAAAGATAATTTGGAAGGATTATGTGCTCTGAATAAACTATTGAAAGATTGGAATGCATTCCCTGGATTTGTTACTGGATCGTGATTGATTTGGACATTTCTTATATCTTATGATAGAATTTACTATGTTTGAGGCCTGGAATTGACTTGATTATATATTATGATAATGAATGATTGAATATATGCATTTGTGTTCATCGGTAAGTTATTTTGACTAAATCGTGTCTGTATTTTTGTGAATATTGAGAAGATGAAATTTCAAATGCGTTCACCTACTGAACCGTTGGGCGGATTTTGCCGATTCCGAACTTGACCTTCGAATTCAAACGTTAAACAAACTCACAAAATGTTGACTGTCTAAGTCATTCCTTTGCAAAGTATCGCGTTCACAGCCAGCCTTCGGTCGACTGTGAACACGATAACTTTGCGAAGGAATAAGTTCGACACCTGAAATTTGCAGGGCAGGTTTGAAGCTTGAATCCGAAGGTTATTAATAATAACCTTCGAATAATAAATAATAATCATAACTTATTATTATTAACAAACATAAAGAGTAGGGGTTTTCACCCATAAACTCAAATTTAAAGACTTAATTTGAACTAAAGAAAAAAAAAACAAAAGAAAAAATAGAGAAAACGAGCATATTCACAGTCACTCAATAATTAGTCTGGTCTTGAATGAATTTGTCGAGTCGGTTCTTGAAGGAATTCACCGAATTTGCACCAACAACACAATGCGGCAGCCTATTCCATCCCTCGAAAACTCTGTTGGGAAGAAACGTTTTTCGCTGTGTGGTCCTGAAATTTTCTTTCGCCAGTTTGAAGTCATGGCCACCGAGTTGTGTGCTGCTTCTCATGTAGAGATGATCTAAACTTACACCAAAGAACCCACGCAGAGCCCGAAATGTCACAATAAGATCACCTCTCTACCGTCGATCCCCAAAGGTTTGCAGATTAAGCATTCTCAAACGAGCGTGGTAGTCTGGTCTTATTATCCCAAAAGGAATCCTTGCATTCTGGCGCTGTACAGACTCAAGGAGAAGTTAGTCACTCCTGAGAGAAGGATACCACACAGGTCCAGCATACTCCATCAAAGGACACACATAACTACAATAAAGTGCCCGACAAGTTGCCAAGCTCTAGCCCCTAAACGATCTCTGAATCATGTAGGTAATCTGTCCTGCCCTAGATGTGACAATCGCCACCTGGCGAGACCAGCTCAAATCATGGGACACTGTGATGCCCATGGTCGTTGTAATGCTCAACGAAAGTCAAGCGGTGACCATCGACTACATATTAAGACTAGGGATTGTTTCTGCCTAAGTGCAAAACGTGACATTTGCTGACGTTAAGTGGCAACAACCATTTTCGACGCCACTCCCCCACAGCCCTCAAATCTTCCTGCAAGGTCAACGCATTCGATGATTATTTATATATTTTCATATCATCTGCGAAACGTGCGCATGGAGATTTCAACAATCAGGGCAGATCAGACGTATACAGCAAGAAGAGAATGAGGCCCAGGACAGATCCTTGCGGGACCCCAGAATCAGCAAAAAGTTTTGCGTACGGGTATGATGGTGAAGTGCATGAGGGAAGATGTAGTAGTGGCCATTGAAGGTCTCTGCAATTAAAATCTCCAGAAACGAAAATGTTTGTATCTGTATAGTATAAATCGTACAAAAAATTAGCCAGAGCACGATCAGAAATACAGGGCCTTGGACGATAATTACAGCCAAGGGTGATTGTGAAATCTTTACTTGAGACTTCCACAAACAGATTGTCAATTCCAGACCAGTCTTTCTGCACAATTTTAATGGTGAAGTTGTCAGAAATGTAGTCGCTCACGTAGATACGAACTCCACGGTAAACAATTGCTTCCTTATTGTCGTCGCGATGTAGTGTATAAGTTCGAATAGTTTAAATGCTGTCATCGGTTGAAGGTTTGAGCAAAGTTTCCGATAACATAATGACGCAAGGACGATGATATTGTACAAATTACCGCAGCTCAGAGAATTTAGATCCAAGTGACTGTATATTCGAATACATGAGTGGCCATGACATAAAATTATCTAATTTTTTCCCGAAGACATCGGGAAGCCATCTGGAGTGGTGGTTACGATTTTAGGACAGCCTCAAATTCGAATAAACCAAATCGTTACCACAACCAACCCGTAGAAGTATTACGGATTAAATGTGACACTCTTGATACAAATTATATGCTTTTTCCAGTTTTTTTAGTCTGTATGGATTTCTTAACCCGAAGGACTTTGACTGTCGGCAATGATCGGGTATTCAATCTCGAAAAGCGCGTGTTCCACAATTATCGGGTATCTCCGGGTATTAATCTCGAAACTGAATTGAGTTTAAGATTTCGAAGATCGTTGAACTATTGTTGGGAAAATTTTTATCAGAGACAAGATATACTACATCATAGACAATATATACTGATATGTATAAAATGATGCGACATTTCGAAAAATAGCCAATTTCAACTATTTAGATTATATACTTAGCAGTTTTCTTGAAATATTTTTTCAAAAAAAGTCTCAGATGAAATGAAGTAACATTAATTGAGCTGGAAACAATTTCCTAAAACTCAAATTGTTGAAGTAGATATAAGATAAGGTTGGTACCGATGCTGTTTCTTGATAATATAATTATTTTCAGGCATTCTTTCCTAATTATTTATCGATTTATGTTTCGATTGTGAATGTCCGGATAAATCCAACGATAGTGAACTGTTTGCAGTTCTGGGACATTCCTATTTATCAAAAGTCGATATCGGCGAATCATTTTATTTCATTTGATAATTCTTGTCCAGATATAAACTATATTGAATGCCCTAAATGAGAGAATTCATCCTTTGGTGATTCTGGGTCGAAGAGTGATATACTGGGAATATTGAAATACGGTAACTTTGCGACGTTGGAAATTCCTGGAAAATGAACATTCATATGTTTATAATATTGAATGGCGGGTATAACTTCTATACATCATCAATTGCTGGAATTGTTTGACAGAAATAGTGAAAATTTTCGGTTTTTATTCAAAGAATTTTTTTAACGTTATACAGTATTGAAATATGAATTTTCATGCGATATTATATTTATTCAGTATTATTCATGTCGTACTGAGAAATTTTATTGAGTTTTGAGTTCATAATCAATTTTTGTTTGCATGTGAGGTCATGGTTATCGTCTATCCTCAAACTGAATTTTGACTGAATCGTACGTGTCTGTATTTTTGTGAATAGTGAGAAGACGAAATTTCAAATACGTTCATATACTGAAACGTTGGCAGATTCTGTTCATTCTTAACCTTTGAATTCAAGCTTCAAACCTGCCCTGAAAATTTCAAGTGTCCAAGTTATTCTTCTGCAAAGTTATCGCGTTTACAGCCGGCCTTCGGTCAAATGTGAACACGATAACTATGCAGAGGAATTGTTTTGAAAGTACCTCTCGATTTTTCTGCAATGAAAGATCAGTACAGAAAAATTCTGAACTTTCTCTTCCTAATCATGTTCAGGTAGCAGGCCAAGTCTCCCTGAAAATATACGAAAAATTAAAAATTACCTCTTTTTTGCAAAAGTTTTTCTTGATCTCCTGCAGTAGTTTTGGCGGTGTTGCCGGTAATGCGTTTAGTATTATTGATAAATTATTTAGTTTCATTTAAAGCAATGCAACCAATGAAAAATAATTCACTTAACGTTATGTTCAGAATTAGTGGATGCTTGCAAAATTTTCAGGTTCTGTTTGTATAATCCATTGAAGAATATGCAATTGATAGCTTCTCAAAATATAATTTAGCAGAAAGTTTATCTAAATCGTCGACAAACAAATCGTTGATTCACCAAAAAGCAAGGTTATGATGAACTGATGTGGTTACGGAAATCGAACTGATTCCGCCAGAGTGCAACATCAGTTGGATGTAATGCGCATCAGTTCAAAATCACAACATTGTCAAATAGAACGTAGATCAACTGATTTTAGATCAGTTTTAGCCGAAATATAAATTTGATACCTCAGTAGCCAGGGTTCCAAAAATTTTTTCATATTTTCGTTTCTCTCTACATTTAGAAATGGTATTGTTGACGACATAGCTCTGCTGTGTTCAGTTAACATCGACATCTCCGAAATGGTTTTTACTTCATCTTCAGTCATCGTGAACAATAAAATTGATTTTCACGAGTTCTCTTCTTTTTCAACTTCAGAGATATTGAATCAATCAGAAAGTTCTTTTATTGTTCGGCTTTTACACCAGACACCATATTATTTATATGCTTTATATTAACAGCAATTATGGATTTAGTCTTGATGAGGATTTATTTATTTAATGACCATCTCACAACACGTTGTGTGTGTGTGTGAAACGTATTATAGACGCTTCTGAGCAATCTTAACATGGACTATGAAATCTTATATTATCGTACCAGCTGACTGAAATCGAATTGGACCATTAATTTCGGCCTTCTAGTGCGAATTCAAAACTCATAATGCAAACGAGATATCCACCCAGTATTAACTTCTTCCCACCATATCCAGAATTCAAATCCCCTTGCAATTTTTCAGCAAAATTTGCTGAACAGAGGATTCCAGTCGGGATCTTTTATTGCAACGCTGCATTATAACTAAACTTAGCATACTCTTTGTGCCACCATAAAAAATTAGATCCGTCCTCATGAAGGGTAGATTATCTTTGTGATTTATCAGAAATCCTTGCTGACTTGCCGTGAAGATATTTCATTGAAATGGAGTATTATGCCTGCCGGTAGCAAACTCATTGCGCCAATATGAAAGAATCAAGATCCGCCCCCTACCAAGGCTAGAAGACTCTTGTGATATTTCAGAAATCATACCTGATTGATTTTTTTCAGTGAAGTTATTCCAAGGAAACAGAGCATAATAATTGCAGTTCGACACCCTCTGTGCCAACATACGAAAATTTCAGGTCCGACTTCTTTAGGGGTAATTTATTCTCGTGATTTCTCTGGGTACTTTGATGACCAAAGGTTTTCAGTGGAATTATTTCATTGAAACGATATATTGTTACTTAACTCAGCATGCTTTTGGTGCCACCATAAATGGAGATTCGGATCCACCTCCTATAAAGGGTAGTTTTTTTTGAGATTTTTCGGAAATCCTTGCTGATCAGTATTTTTCAACTGGGAGTTTTCATTGAAACAAAGCTAAATTATTGCACATCAGATACCCTCTATGTAAACGTAAAAAAAGGCCAAGTCTGACTCCTTGAGGGGTAGTCTATCCTCATACTTTCTCGGAATACTTTACTGACCAAAAGTTTTCGGTGGAGATATTTCATTGAGACGATGAACTATGACTGAACGCAGCATACTTTTGTGTGCACCATAAAAATCCAGATACACCTAATATAAAGGTAAGATTACATTTTTGATATTTTGGAAATCCTTCCTGATCGCAGCATGCTTCCTAAACGCAGCATACTTTTGGTGTCGCCATAAAAAAATTCAGATCGGCTCCCTATTATGGGTAGCTTATTCTTGTAATTTTTCGGGAATCCTTGCTGGTCGATATTTCCCAGTGCAGATATTTCAATTAACAAAGCATATTTATTGCACGTCGAATACCCTCTGTGTCATCGTACAAAATTTCAGGAGAGACTCCTTGAGGCGCAGTTTTTCCTTGTTATTTCTCGAAATACTTTGCTGAGCGAAATTTTACAGTGGAGATATTTTATTGAAACGATGCACTAGGACTGAGCAAAGCCAACTTTTGACTCCAGCAATGAAAAAAACATATCTGCCTCCTCTTATGGGTAGTTTATTATTGTGATTTTTCGGAAATTCTTGCTGATCGATATTTTCCAGTGGAGATATGTCAATGGAACAAAGCATTATGATTACACGACGGATATATACCTCCTGTGTCACCATACAAAAATTTCAGGTCCGACTTCCAAAGGGGTAGTTTATTCTTGTAATTTCTCGGAATACTTTGCTGACCGAAAGTTTAGAGTAGGGATATTTTATTGAAACGATGCATCGCGACAAAACGCAGCGTTCTCTTGTGCCACCATAAAAAATTTTCAGATCCACTGCATATAATGGATGGTTTATTCTTTCGAATTTTCGGAAATCCTTGCTGATCGACTTTTTCCTGTGGAGATATTCAAATGATCGTTACACCTGATTATCCAACTCATGTAACAGTATTGATGGAATTGGTCAAGCAGCTTGAAGAGGCCAACCTGACCGTAAATTTTGCCAATGGCAAATTTTGTCGTGCTTCGTTGAAATTCTTAGATTTTGACGTCGATGAAAAGGCTCGAGAACTGACCCTGAAAACGTTGAATCCGTTTGGAATCATCCTGTACTCACCAATGCGACCCAGGTGAGAAGTTATTCTGATTCAAACTAACAAATTCTGTTTTCTTCACATCAATTGAACCTTACTCTTTAAATTCAATCATATTTAGATACTTTAAACACAAAAAAGTTCCTAACTCTTGTTCGATCTTCGAAAACTATCAAAATTTCATGAATTTGTAAATTTCAAGCTTTAAATTCACTTTAACAATGTTATTTCTATCTCTTTCTATCCGTTATTATTCCTTGGATGAAATGCTTTCCAATTTCCTCGCCATAGGTGAGTTTTACTTCTTATTCGATATCATTGAAAATTCTCCCACATTTTCTCCTATATTTTGTTATGCATTTTGTACAGTTCCCTCATTTCTAAATTACAATAGTTGAACGCTTGGAATTTCAAGATATTCATTCATATAACTTTCTCTTCTTAATGATCTGGGGTCTTTTAAGTTGATGTTCATACATAATAATATTCTCCTAATCAACATATTGGTTAATTGTATACCTTTTTTTGACTTAGTTGTTTAGTATCAAGTAATTTTAGCCTAGACATTGAATTTGGTAGACACGCTTAGATTATCGAGATATATTTTGATGAATTTTGAGGCCTAGTAGTGCATTGGATACAGACTGATTTTGATTCATTATTTGATGAAACCAAATAATAAACCTAAGTGAGCGACCAAAAAAAAAATTGACCTCTCTGAAAACTTCATGGTATGTAGATTTGAATGAACTTATGAAAAAATACGTCCGTCCGCCGTCCGTTATCCGAGGCTTTGCTCTGAAAGTCCTGAACGGAAATCAGTGAAACTTAGTCGAAAAATCATTTTTCGCTCGAAATTGATCCTACAAGCTTATCAGTAGAATTGGTGTACCATAAGGGATCAGAATTGGGGGTTGGAGGGAAAAAAATTATTTCTCGAAAACTTACCACCAAATCACAATGAAACTCTCAACGTTGATTACTTTTACATAACTCAACCTAAGAAGTTTTACCCGGATGATTTGCGACCAGTGGTCCCTGAGTTATAAAGCAAAATGCTGCAAATTTCGGGGCGAAAAACCAACGAGTTATGAATGGTAGTTTCATTCAAGATATAATAATAATAATAATAAATGATCGAGAATTGTTTCGGTCAATTTCTGATGACAATAATGCAAGTTGATACTGCACAATCAGGAAGTGAAATGTGATGTCTTACCTTAATGGGTTGCAGGTGAAAAACTAGGCGAATTGCCACTGGTCTGGTAACAAAAGGTACAGGTAAAGGGGAAGGGACTCAGGGATGTACCTTTCCTTCTGCTCAGCGTCCTCGGGCTTCACCTGATGAAAACAAATTCACAAGACACTCCACTTCAAACTGTCAATATAACTTGCAGTGGGTTTTACCGTGTAGGCAAATAGATGAAATTATTTTTGATCAGACGAACAATGCGGCGAATAAATGCGACGATAAATTATCGATTCCAATTCGGATGAATTTTTGAGGTTATCTCTTGAGAACTAACTCCGACGATTTTAGAAGAAAGAATGAATGACGCTTGACAGACGATTCCAGCAAGAATGCGTTTCACGCCCAACACAACCCGAGTTGGGCAACCCAACATACACGTTGGCTGTATAAAAGGAAGGTTCGCGACTTGACATGCCGCCCGCCCTGAAGAGTCCCTTCAGTAAGATGAACTGAAAGGCGCGAACAAACGAAGGAAGCCAGACGCAATCTACTGGGTTGGAAGAGGACACAATTTGACGACTGGTCGTCGAATGATTCCAGAAGCAGTAGCAACATCAGCTACACGAGTTGTGGAATCAGCTCCCGGGAAAACAGAGGATATACGGCCAACAGACCACTTCAGAGGAGGAAGATTATCATCTCGAATGATGACAACGGTACCTGGAAGGATAGGAGTCGATGGATGCAACCACTTGTGACGCTGCTGCAAAGTATGCAAATACTCCTGACGCCAACGCCTCCAGAAGTCCTGCTGAAATCTTTGGACGAGCTGCCAACGAGACAGGCGGTATAGAGACACGGAACTGACATCGTTATCAGGAGGAGCGGTGAGGGAGCGGAAAACCAGAAAATGCCCGGGGGTGAGGGCCTCAAAATCAGAAGGGTCGGACGATGGGAGATACAGAGGACGAGAGTTGAGGATTGCCTCAACCTGAGTGCAGACGGTGAGAAACTCCTCGTAAGTGAGTTTTTGCTCGCCGATAACGCGAGTAAGATGATGCTTCGCAGACTTGACAGCGGCCTCCCAAAGGCCGCCAAAGTGAGGACTAGAAGGAGGAATGAATCGCCAGTCGGTTCCGGAAGACGAGGCTGCATCACAAAGACTTTGCTGATGTTGTGGAGCAGACAACAAACGGCCAAGGTCACGAAGGTAGTTGTGTGCACCCACGAAATTGGTCTTGTTATCCGAAAAGATAACGGAAGGATTACCTCGGCGTGCAGCGAAGCGACGATAAGCAGCAATGAAGGCTGGGGTGGACAACTCAGATGCCAACTCCAGGTGAACCGCTTTGGTAGTGAAACAGATGAAGACAACTAGATATGCCTTGGTGCTAACGGCTCCGCGTAGGCGTGCACTCGTCACATAAAATGGACCGGCGTAGTCAACGCCAGTGGTAAGAAAAGCCATAGCAGAGGATAGCCGCTCAGGTGGAAGATTGCCCATTGGTTGTATCAGAGGACGGGGTTTGCAAGAGAAGCATCGATTGCACTTGCGTAGACGATTACGTACTACATTACGTCCGTCCAAAATCCAGAATCGTCGACGAATGAACGAATGAGTCGCCAGAGCGCCGGCGTGCAGAAGACGATGGTGGGCATCGTCGATGAGCAGATGAGTGAGATGATCATTTTTAGGCAGAAGAACAGGATGTTTGTGTCTATATGGTAATAATGAGGCGGAAAGCCGACCTCCAACACGGATAAGTCCATGCTCGTCACGAAAAAGGTGTAGTTTCATGATGAGGCGATGACGAGAAGAAGGTTTCTGAAGCTCAGCTAGCTCCTCCGCGAAATGAACAGATTGAACTAGACGTATCAAGCAGGTTTCTGCTTCCTGAAGCTCAACAGAGGAGAGAAAACCTGAGCGAGGAAAAGATGGACTGCGAGAATTCAGTATGAAACGTCGACAAAAGGCAGTCACGCGCTTGAGTCGAAGATACGAGGAGAAACGTTCAATCATGGTGGGTTCATCGGAGATGGCTGCTAACATTAAAGCGGAGATCGGCTTGGCTTCGTCGTCCACTTGCTCAGTTGGAGATGAATCAACAGAGGAAAGAGGCCACGAAGACGAGTCGAGAGACAACCAACGAGGACCACGCCACCACAATGGGTGATGATGAACGTCTGCGGGCATCAATCCTCGAGAGGCACAATCAGCTGGATTGTCCTCAGACACCACATGCCTCCAACAAGCCGAAGGAATCAGATCCTGTATTGCGGCGACTCGATTGCCGACAAATGTCTTCCATCTGTGACTTTCACCACGGATCCACGACAAGGCAACAGAAGAATCGCAAAAGGCAATACATTCAGCACCGAGATGCTGCAAAACGTGGGTGGACAGATGATGCATGAGTTTTGCGAGAAGATGGGCACCGCACAGTTCTAGACGAGGCAGGGTCACAGCCTTACAAGGGGCGATTTTGGATTTTGCAGCTAGGAGAGACACATGGCATTGACCAGATGATGAAGAAGTGCGAAGATAGACGACTGCAGCGTAGCCCGATTCAGAGGCATCACAGAAGCCGATGAACTGATGAGCAGAAGATGAAACGGCAGGGATGAACCTTGGTATGTGAAGCTCTGCCAAGGAGGGAAGCTGGGATTGGAACTGCAACCACGGGGGTTGGACCTCAGTCGAGAGAGGTTGGTCCCATTCCAAGTGAAGTAGGCAGAGCTGACGGAAGAAGACTTTGGCATAGAAGGTGACAGGAGTTAGCCATCCCAACGGATCGAAGATTCTGGCCAGTTGACTCAGCACAGTCCGTTTGGTGACTGCCGCTGATGTCAAGCGGACAGAATAGAAGAAGTGGTCAGAGGACGGATTCCATCCAAGTCCCAGGATCTTGAGACTTGGTTCACGATCAAGAAGAAGGGGGTCAATAGAAGAGGATTCTCTACGATGATCAGATGGAATGCCGTCTAACAGAGGAAGATGATTTGTAGCCCATTTGCGCAACTCAAAACCGCCCGCCATGAGCAGATCCTGAACCTGCTGTCGCAATTCAAGAGCCTCAGACTCGGATGAACAGCCTGTCAGAATGTCATCGATATAAATCTCATGCAGCAAGACGTGCCTTGCAGCAGGAAATTTGGGTCCGTCATCCAAAGCCAGTTGGTGAAGGGTCCTAAGTGCTAAGTACGGAGCAGAAGAAACTCCATAGGTGACGGTGTTCAGGCGATAATATTGGAGGGGTTCCTGTTTGGTGAAACGCCAGACTATGCGTTGATAATCCCTCTGCTCAGGGCGTATCAGAATTTGTCGATACATCTGTCGGATATCGGCAGTAAAGACAAATCTGTGTAGACGAAAACGAAGCAGAAGGGTGGAAATGTCCGCTTGCAGCTTCGGACCGGTGAGCAGAAGATCGTTGAGGGATCTGCCATTAGCGGATGCGCAAGAGGCGTTGAAGACTACTCGAATTTTAGTAGGAGGATCATCCGGACGATGTACAGGATGATGAGGAATATAATAGGGCTCATATCGAGGACAGTCAGATGACTCAGGTACCAATTCCATGTGGCCACTCTCGATATAATCTCGCATGAAATCATGATAGGCGACGCGAAGATCAGGATTATTCTCGAGGCGATGTTCTAACCTTATGAACTGCCGAGTCGCCACATTGACGGAAGGGCCCAGACGATAAGATGACAAGGGCAACCCAACAGTGTACCTACCAGTGGAGTTACGGGTGACATCAGCGCAATACATAACCTCACACTCTTTCTCGGCGGGGGTCAAGGGGAGCACGTCAGGTACCTTATCGAGTTCCCAGAAGCGCCGAACGATGTTGACAAGTTCCTGGTCTGAGTGTTGAGAGGAGCTCAGAGGAATAGTTTGAAGATCGGAGGCGGCAGGATGACTTATCATATCAGATGGTAAGATTAGGGGTATTGAACCAGAAGACTCAGTCTTGTCAGAAGAAAAATGGCAGGTGGCCACTGACAGAGGGGGATCAAGCTGAGTTAATGGAGGAGAGACAGCAGATGATGATCCTGCAGACGATGATGGAAGAGTGTTTCGACGTGAGGCCCGAAGAGCAACCCGAAGACGTCGAGCTGGACCATTCACAGTGTCCGGTGAGAAGGAAACGTGTTTGGTCTTCTTGCGATGGCGCGCATACGGTCCATACAGTACCCAACCTAGGGTGGTAGATAATGCACCTGGAAGCTCAGACGATGGGGACAACGTGCCGGGAAGAATAAGATGAGGGAGCACATCCGAGCCGATCAACATGCCTATGGTACGAGGAAGATAGAAAAGTGGATCAGCTAGGCTGAGTTGCTGAAACTCAGGCCATCGGCCATTGAACGCTTGGACCGGAAGGGGATCCACTGGACTGTCAATCACGTATGCTTTGATGATAAACTGGGGAGGATCTCCTTGGTGACAGAGGGTGACGTATGCGTACCCCTGGATGCGAAACTGATCCGCATTACTCAAGGTGCGAAGCTGAATAGGATCAGGGTGAATGCACAGACGAAGCTTGGAGGCCCACTCTCGGGTGATGAGGGTATGTTGGCAGCCTGAATCTAGAAGAGCACGGCCGAACAAGACATTCCGCCGGTTATCTAGACGGATCCAAGCGGTAGGCATGAGGTAGTCAGGCTTATGGGTCTGACGCAGAGAAGACCGCGGAGCTGGAGACAGATGACAAGAAGAGAACAGACGAGAAGATGCAAACAGATGTTTATTCGGCGGGGTTAGACGACCGCAAGATGACCACACTCGCAGTCACTCGGAACCACTTCCAGAGGAGGGACAAGAATGAGGGGGCGACGGAGCAGGCGAAGCTCGAGAGGATGTTGAGCCTACCGCCCTAGGGGTCTTGCACGACAGCAGCCGGAGCCCCGCCAATTTACCCCTTACTGAGCTGCCCCGAGAGGTGAGAGCACGGATTGGAGGCTCGGATGAGACAGAGGGCGAAGAAGGACGTTGGTCCGTCGAACGGGATATCTCCTCAATGTGGGAAACGGAAGGGGACGTAGTCGTAGCAGATGCTAGGTGGAGAATCGTATGGTGTCGTCTCCGGCATGTGTGACAGCATTGATCCGAACCGCACTTGGCAGTGACATGGAAAGACGACATGCAATTTCTGCATAGTCGCCTCTCATCCACGAAAGCTCGTCGCTGATGAATGTCCATGGCCTTGAACTCACGACATTGGCGAATGGAGTGATTCGCCGAACAGAACACACACGCGGAAGACGAACCAGACGATGTAGAGGGGCGTGTGCCAGCGTAAGCAGGACGGCGAGAGGACGGACCGGGGGATGAAAGCACGGACGAGGAAGGGACAGACGCTGAGCCTGCCGGGGATTGAGGCCTTGACGATTTCCTCTGCACAGACGCACGAGACGAGGTGACCGAAGTGCTCTCCAACACTCGCAACTGTCGGTTAGTAAACTCGAGAAGTTGCGCGAGAGTGGGAAATTCATCAGAGGATAACTGCCCCTCAAACAACTGGCGAGATGGTACATCAAGGTTGCGCAAAGCCAGCGAAAACAGGAGGTAGTCGGCTGGATTAGATATGGGCAGCGCCTTGATGGCATTTATAGCATTCTGATGCGTGGTTATGAAATGCTTCAGCTGCGACAAAGAGGACACAGATGCTGGCCGGGAGTCCAATATCTGGCTTACATAAAGATCCGCCAACCGACGAGGATTTTGGTACCGGGAGTGAAGGGCTTGGTAAGCCAGAGGGTAATTAACCGAATCCAATTCAAACCCGGAGATGACCGACGCTGCCTCACCGGATAGAGCAGACGTTAGGAGGTGAAATTTCTGAACAGGCGCCAGAGATTTGTTTTGATGCACTAGGGCATCGAAGAGAGCGAAGAATCCGGGCCATTCCTCGATTTTGCCATAAAAACCGGGCAGCTCAACTCGAGGAATGGGTAAATCAACCGATGAGGATGCGAGCGGCTTACCAGAAGAAGAGCATGTCAGACGACTGTGGGCCTCACGTACACTCAGGCAAATCTCAAAGAACGCCGCGAATTTTGATGGTGATCCATCCTGTGCCGGTTCCTCCAACTGAGAGTTCAGTCTGATGATTGATTCATCGGCTTCCCTGAAATTCTTTTCTACCTTGATCAACTCCGACAGGCACATGTTGGCTGTATCCACCTCCGTGGTCAACCCTTTGATCAGCTTGAGCAGTGTAGACGCTGCGGAGAATGCATTCTCACGCTTTACTACACACTCGCTGATAGATGCCTTCAATTTCTCCACCGACGGCATTTTGAACAACCCTGGTATACGGAATTTAATTATTCACGGAAATTGAATGTGAATGAAACAGACGGTGATAACAAACAGATGCCGTAGATAAGACTTCGATAAAGATTAGCGTTTCAAGTAGTTTGTTTGAACGAATATTGAATTATGAATTCACGATGAAATAATCAGATGAATGGAATGAATAGACTGAATTATTTTTTGATCTAAAGTTCCCTGGTTTCTCGGCACCAATAAATGATCGAGAATTGTTGTCTCGGTCAATTTCTGATGACAATAATGCAAGTTGATACTGCACAATCAGGAAGTGAAATGTGATGTCTTACCTTAATGGGTTGCAGGTGAAAAACTAGGCGAATTGCCACTGGTCTGGTAACAAAAGGTACAGGTAAAGGGGAAGGGATTCAGGGATGTACCTTTCCTTCTGCTCAGCGTCCTCGGGCTTCACCTGATGAAAACAAATTCACAAGACACTCCACTTCAAACTGTCAATATAACTTGCAGTGGGTTTTACCGTGTAGGCAAATAGATGAAATTATTTTTGATCAGACGAACAATGCGGCGAATAAATGCGACGATAAATTATCGATTCCAATTCGGATGAATTTTTGAGGTTATCTCTTGAGAACTAACTCCGACGATTTTAGAAGAAAGAATGAATGACGCTTGACAGACGATTCCAGCAAGAATGCGTTTCACGCCCAACACAACCCGAGTTGGGCAACCCAACATACACGTTGGCTGTATAAAAGGAAGGTTCGCGACTTGACAAATAATAATTATAATAATAATAATAATAATAATAATAATAATGAAAATAATAATAATAATAATAATAATAATAATAATAATAATAATAATAATAATAATAATAATAAATTTTGTGCGATCGGGGGAGACCTTAATAGAATCAGGACACATAAATATTACCAGGGGGATATTCCAGGGAGACACGTTGAGCCACATCTGGTTCTGCTTAGCACTAAACCCGCTCAGCATAATCCTCAAGAACACCAAATATGGATATGTCATCAATAAGAGCCGACAAATTGCTATCTCCCATCGCTTGTTTATGGACGACTTGAAACTCTATGGAGCGAACTCCGAACAACTTAGGGGAATGTTAGAGATAGTTGCAGCTTTCAGCGAGTCAATCGGAATGGAGCTGGGGGTCGATAAATGTGCTGTGCTTCACGTGCGGAGAGGAAAAATCGAGGATACAGGAGAGGAGACAACACTGATGACTAACATCACAATACCTGCTTTGAATAACGAAGTCCCATACAAATACCTAGGAATAAAGCAGGCATTGGAAATAAAAACACCTAAAATGAAGCAATCATTCAGGGAGAAGCTTCTAGCCAGGGTTGGCCTGCTCCTCAGAGCAAAACTGAATTCGAAGTCACTATTTATGGCCATTAACATCTGGGCCATCCCGAGCATAGCTTATTTCTTCGGAGTCCTCAATTGGTCAACCACCGAACTCCTCGCACTTGACAGAGATATAAGATCAATCCTGACCAAATATGGGGTACACCATACTCACTCGTCTACAGGAATGGAGCGCCAAGGCCTTGCACGGTAGATATCCAACTAACCTGGAATGTAGAGAAGTAGATAAGATCGAATCACTTACTTACCTGCGTGCGGGCTACCTTTTTCCAGAGACGGAGGGCAGAGTCTTGGCGATACAGGACCAGGTAATGCCCTGTAGAATGTATATGAAGCACATCGCCAAGCAAGACATTCCATCTGACCGATGCCGAAGATGCGCCCAGGCCGCAGAGTCCATACAGCACACTACATCCTCATGCCCGATACTTGCCCCCAGAGAATACCTGAGTAGGCACGATGCGATGGGAAAAATATACCACCAGCGAATCGCCTTAAAACTTGGATTGCTTCAGAATGAGGTCGAACAACACCTGTACTTACCAAAAACACTCCTTGAGAATCAGCGCTACAGAGTATATTGGGACGCAACGCTCGTTACCGACAGAGGTGTGGCGCATAACAGACCGGATGTCGCCATCTTCGATACGGAAAAGAAAACGTGCCAGCTGTTGGACTTTACTGTTCCGGCAGATGACAACTTGGCCAGAGCGTACTCCGAGAAGGTGTCAAAATACTCAGACCTGGCCTTTCAACTCCGTGAAATGCACAAGCTGAAAAGCGTAAGTGTCCTGCCGTTGATTATTTCAGTGAACGGTTTAGTCGAAAAGCACTTACCTGAAAACACCCGGAGACTTTGCTTGGGAGGTGATGTAATATCTAGCTCGCAGAAGCAGGTAATTCTGGCCACGACGAGAATAGTCAGGAAATTTCTTCAAGGTCCATAGGGGCAGATACAGGTCTTGGCAAAGCGCCCGGCTTGTACCGCTTTTACCCCGTTAAACTACGGTGAAGCAAAAAAAAAAAAAAATATTAATTATAATAATAATAATAATAATAATAACAATTATAATGATAATAATAATAATTGAAGATAGAAATGAAACATTTGCAAAGAATTAAGATAAAAATAATCAAGTGAAAACTAATTATGAATTAAATAAAACTATCAGCGAGGTACTCCTCAATACTATAGTAACACTTGTCTATCAACAGGGTCTTAACATTAATCTTGAATTGAATATCTTTCATCGACTTGAACATGTTTGGCAAATGATTATAAAGTTTAGTCCCTATGAAAGATGGTGTGGATTCATATTTTGTAGTGTGGTGTCTAGGGATACAAATAACATCCACACGCCTAGTCTTATAATTTTGGAAATCAGAACTTTTTTTCAAAGTGGACTTATTCCGATGGATATATAATAGAAAATTTAAAATAAAAATACATAGGAAGGTCAAAATTTTATACTTATGGAAAAATGAACGACAAGAATCACGAGGCTTGATACCAAATACGAGTCTAATTATTTTCTTCTGACAAACAAATACTCGCCCTGCATCTACAGACGACCCCCACAGGAAGATGTTATAGCAGAGGTGACTATACACCATACCGTAGTATATACAGAGGAGGAAATCCATCGGGAGTGAATCCCTGAGACGCGATAACGCATAAAAGGAATTATTTAACTTTTTACACACGTGATCAACCTGACAATGCCATTTCAAATTTCGATCTACATACAGCCCAAGGAACCTGACAAACTCTGTTGAGACTAAAGTCCTTTCAAGATGTTGAACGGAAAATGCATCACTAGGATCAGTAGTACGATACTGAAATTTTATTTTTTGGGTTTTCCCCAAATTTACTATTAGGGAGTTACGGTGGCACCAGTCAAGAAAACGCTAAATGATGGACTCACACAGATTCTTCAGTTCCTGCAGACTACTGGCCTTGACTGCGATAGAAGCATCGTCAGCAAAAAGAACCAGAATGCAGGCTGAAATGTACTCTGGCAAATCGTTTATAAACAACAAAAATAGGAGGGGTCCCAACACCGATCCTTGGGGAACTCCTAAGTTTCTGGCATATTCCCGAGAGCTGAACTCACCTATTCGGACATATATTTTGCGATTCGTTAGGAAACTATGAATCCATTCAAGAAACACTCCTCTGAATCCCACCTGGTACATTTTATCCAAAATAGACGTATGTTGAAGAGTGTCAAATGCACGAGATAAGTCGAAAAAAATACCCGCTACATGAGTACCATCATCCAAACACAAACTCCAGGAACTCGCAGCAAGCAGTTTGAGTCGACTTTCCAGATCTAAAGCCATGTTGACTACTGGCTAGAATGGAGAACTTGGATAGGTAGTCGTACATTCGGCTGTATATAATTTTCTCGACTACCTTGGATAACTGGCTGAGAATTGAAATAGGGCGATAATTCGAAATATTATGTATGTCCTCTTTTTTGAACTGGTATGACTCTTGCCAACTTGAGGGCAGATGAAAAATGACCTACAGAGACAGATTCATTAATAAGAAGCGCAATGTGTTCGGAAATCAAAGGTGATAACAATTTCAAAATTTTTGCTGATACCATATCCGAACCAGCGGCACCATCAGCCCTCAAACCGCAAATGGTGGACACGATCTCATCTGGAGTTACAGGAAAAAAAAAAATTGGAACTCATCAAGCAATGTGTGGTGCACATTTTAGATACACCGTTATGATAGAAGTTTTGTATGGAAAGTTGAGCAACCTCAGCAAAATACTTGCCAAAGGCATTCGCCACCTTTTGGGGACAAGAAGTATGCTCACCACTAACATGTAGAGATATTGGTCTACTATTCCTCACTTTATTTCCGAGTTCATTGTTAACAAGACTCCAAACCGCTTTATTTGGGTTTGTGGATTCAATTAAGATTTTCTTATTAAATTCTTGTTTGGAACATTTCAAAAGTCTATAATACTCCGATTTAGCATTTTTGTACATTTCTCTGATTTCTGGATGTTTGAGATTTTGGACAAGCCAGTGCAAATTCTTTAAGCGATTTCGGTTCTCCATTATAGTGGGTGTAATCCATCTTGGTTGACTGCTAGTATTGGAGCGAACGAGTTTTTGAGGACATGAAACATCGATTGAATATCTCAACAGGTCAACAAATCTTTGAAATTTATTTTCAACTGAAGAGCAGGAAAGAACAGTATTGAAGTTAGTACTGGATATCCAGGTAAAAAGATCGCTCAAATTATTTTTCGACATTATTCGGATGAGTTGCCTGCCGGGAGCAGCACCTGAAGAATCACGGTAAGGGTAATCGAGTATAATCGCTCTATGGTCACCTATGAATGGATCAAAAACATCCAAGCTGACGGAAAGCTTATTAGCGTCACACACAAAGTAATCAACTTCACTGAAAGAAGTTCGACCGTTCTTATTGGTGAACACTCGAGTTGGTTCAACTGAGTTCACTTTTAAATGGAAACTCATGAAGAGAACATCAAGGAATCTTCTATAGGGATCATCTGTAGACAAATGGTTTACATTAAGATCACCACATAAAAAAAAATTCAGAGATGGAGGAACCGTAGGTGATGACATATTGAAGAGTTTTCAGAAATATTTGAAAATCTCCGGAAGGTGGCCTGTATACACTAAGTACACAAAACTAAACCTTACCCACCTTAACTCTGGTAGCACAAAGTTCACAGTGCATCTCCACAGAAAACTTGTCTGTATTCAAACACTGTACAATATGATCAGACTTCACGTAGATGGCACAACCTCCGTGCTCACGATTCGGTCTACAGTAGTTCGCGACCAATTGGTAACCGGACAGTGTCATGAACTTGATCTGCCCTGATGAGCACCAAGGCTCCGCTATACTCCCACAATCAGGATTTTTGGAATAACAAAGTTCTTCCAATCTATTCAGTTTGTTGGAGATGCATTGAGCATTTAACTGCATTATTCTGAAGTTCTTGATCTGATGCTCGAAATCAGTTCTGGATGAAGATTCGGCATTAATTATGATATTGGAATTGTTCTCTGGCGGCTCTTCGAAAAAATTTGTTGATGGTCACTCCCTCAGGCCACAGAGCAGAATCCATAACCTGGTTGAGGAATTGGGAGGGAACTGTAAGCTTGAAATAAGAGTTTATATTTGGTTGTCTAGATATTAATTTCTCGCAAGTGGTGTTAGTGGTTATATCATTCAGAAACTTGACTATTTCATGAGATTCAGTTCTGGGACCAAGCCTCGAGACATGAATATAAGACAAAGCTTTTTTTGGTGCACTGACTAGAACACTGGATTTAGATGATCCAATAATTAAAGGTGACCTGGGCTTCATTCGCTTGGATTTCAGAACAGTAGAATTCATATCAGGTTTAATAATCTCTGGATTGTCCTTCCGACTCTAGGACTTTTTCTTCTTTTTTTTCACCAGTGTCCATTCAGATTTCGATAACGTGGAATTGGAAATGATCTCTGCAGGTTTTATTGAATTATCTTCCATAGAGCATTCACTTCGTAAACCAGCTGTAGTTGGGAGAACCGAAGACACAGCATCTTTAACATTTGCCGGCATGTGTTTCTTCGAGTTATCAGCAAGGGAATTCCGATCAGCTGTCATCGATGAGTGTGATTTATTGATCTTGTTTATATTTCTTATCTCTTCCATGAGGGTTTCTATTTGTTTACTTTGATGATTAATTACATTCTTTAGATTGGCGACTTCCGAATGAAGAGGGATTAGTGCTTCCTCAATAGCTTGTTTGATAGTTCGAGTTAATTCGGCATTATTTGTAGTTCTGCAATCCATGTCGCATGTTGGGGAAGAATCTGTTTCAATTTTATTCAGCATCCCACAAGAGTCACAAATCCACCCATCAGAGAATAAACGGATTTTGTTAAAATCTTCCATGCTTATATTAACACACTTTGAATGAAAACTTCTGGCACAAATTTTACAATCGATAGGCTCATCGTACTGTAATAACTGGATAGGTCCTTACTTTTTGTCTTTCAAAATTATTGAACTTACAATCCAAACTATAATCTCTGTCACCATTTATAAAAGTAGAATTTTGATTTCCCGTGTAGAACTAACTAAAATACCAACTAGCTACTTAATTTCTCAACTGTCACCATTCAAAGTAATAGGATTAAATTTCAATTTCACTAATAAAAAAAGACTAATTTATCTCATCTTGCATCATTCTACTTAAATTGTCCGAAAGGGATGAAAGTTCGTGCTCTATGCACGAAGATAGAGTCTTTTGTTCTGATATTTTTCTGAGTGGTAAGGAAACAGGAAAGAAAACCAAATTCTAAGCACCTTAAAATTATATTTAAATTAAATGGCAGGTTACACACATATGATCGGGATTTCTACATTCGCCAAATCCTAAACAAACTCTACAAAGTCCTAATCTTAATCAATTCAACTCAGTCAATCTCGGCAATTTATCTATGGCATACGAGGGGGTCACGATAAATATTTCACAATAAGAAACTACTGACTGTTCACATGAACTCAAGAGGATCAAATCACCAACATAGTTTCAACTATCACATACAGTGATCGACCATAGAGGTCCGAACACTCAATTCTCCAATGATTTTACACAGATTTCACAAATTTAAACACATCAAATCAATTTTTGGGGTCGAGAGCTGTCAGCAATATCGGAGAATACTCTAGCAGAATTTTACAATAGACAAAAAGGGTTAATACGTAATTACAACCTTTCCTACCTTTTTCGACCCTAGCAACCCAGTTGACCCACGATGTTCCTGAAAGAAAATTCACACGCCTCGAAATTTAACACTGTTTTCTGGCACTCCCGCCACGAATTCGCGCTCAATACCGTCGTCTCAAACAATCTACTTTCGACAAATTAACGGCAATCTTTTACCTCGAGCTATCACTATCTGTCCCTATCGCGGACCCTAAATTCCGAACTCTAAGTTCCGTACCACTTTTCTTGGTACCCTCAAAACAAACCCTCGAGCTACTATTCCCGACGTCTAGCTAGCAACTGACTTAACATTTTCTTAACTCCTCCAATGTGGGGCCTTCCCCCCTTAAAAATGTTACTCCTAATTTGAGTTTTTCTCTCTTGTGCCTCTCACTTCAACGGAAAACACCTAAGCATTTCTGCTCTTCTCACGCTAAAATTTTCCCATGGATTTTATGCTGTTGAATTCAACTTACAATGCGGTTCTGTAGTCTGACGCCGTTCCCCATAAACTTCTCTTATCACAGCGCGGTTCTCAAATTCTCAAAGACGATCGATATAACTAAAACTCTTAATCACTCGTTGGTCGATATGTATGCCCGGTGAAACCTTGGTTTCCTGTCTCGACTCGAATAATTCTTTCCCGGGACTTATTCAATAGGTATTTGAAATTAAAATTAAATATTCGTATTCCCAGATATTACATCACTCTCCCCAACGAAAAAGTCTTGGCATTGCCAGGCCAATACTTTTCCCATAATTATACAACATGATGTTAATACAACCACAATATCCTGCCTACTACTATTGCAAGGTGACATCTACCAATGTCAGGTAACTTAATGGTGACCCCTCGTACCTATGTGTTCCTACCATCTTAAATTTGTAAAATACTATCTGAGTGCATATACTTAACCTAACCATAATCATAACTTAATTAAAAGAAAAGAAAGAAAAAAAAATTTTGAACGTCCTCCAGTGCAAATTATGACAAGGGTTTCTTAAATACTAAACAATAAAGCGTTCGATCAAAGTACTTTCCACTAAAGAACCACGATTCTTTCACTTTTGGCTTTTCGTTCACTCTTTCGATTCGGATTGCTCTTTCGCGTATCACTAATTCGGCACTCGCGAAACACTACTGTATCGCCAATTGAGAAAACCTTTTCCTACGGCTTGGTTCCTTGTACTGGGAAAGTCTTCTTGTATTGGGCATGACCTCTGGTAGCGGAAACTTGTCGGCAGACACTCAACCATGTGAGAGCAGAAGAATAACTTTGCCTGAGGGAATAACCTTCGGGAAGGGTGAGGAAAAAGAAAAAGGGAATTTCGAGTCTTGTAAAACGCACTCGGTCGCTTACGTTTCGCACTGACGATTGTTTGTTTTCGTGAGTCTGACTGCTGCGCGCACAACATTGCTCTTAATTTTTTTTTTCCAAGGGTTTTGAGTTCTCTTCGCTACACCACCAATTTTTTCGAACGTGTCATTGTCTATTGGGCGACGCACTATTTCGGTTCTTCGGTCCAGTGAGGTGCATTTGGAGCTATCGGTGGATACAACTTCGCGGATGTCACTTCTTCCAGTGTCTCCGGTTCTCGCTCCTCCCTTTGGGTCTTCAACCTCTCTTGCTCTGCCCTGTGCATATTAGTAACCCACATAGTGAGGGTATTCCACAAACTGGCTAATATCATGAATCCACAACCTAACGTCTGATATAGGTGTATTCCATTCAGTATCACTCCTAGGGCATATTTAACCATTCGGAAAATAGCATAAAATCCCATTAGACCGCTCATAAATAGTCCTATATCTGTGAACCATCCCCATACCTGTCGCATGGTGTTGTGCGCTAATTCCTTCATCTCTTCTGGGTCAAATAAATTGACTGTGGAAAATCCTTGTCCCGTTGTGTCCAATCCAGCTACTTTTCTTACGATAATATTCTCAACAGCCTTTCGCTCTGTTCCGAAACTTAAAATTCTCTGAGCTTTGTTTATTTCCTCTTGAGTATATATTCCTGAAGCTCCTATAGGTTGTATTGGCGAAAATTTCAATTTCCTTGTTGTCTCTGGTGACAGTTCCTCTGGAGCCTTTTTCATAGTAGGATAGGGGCTTAAACCCATCCATTGATCATCAATCATATATAATGGAGGCATTAATCCGTTGCAATCCACTTCTTCTGCATAGTTCTGTATTACTCTCGTGACTGGGGCCATAAATTTTGTTTGGTTATCTACCAATATAGGCAACTCATTATAACATTTTTCTGTGCGTCGAATAGCGACAACACGGGGTACACATCGCATAATGTACAGGACTTCTCCTAAAACTCGTCCAACATATCCTCCACTCTCCTTTACCAATTGACTTAAGGTATTCGGTACCAAGGGTGCCATCAATAATCGATTTCGTAGTATTTCTCTTTGTGTGAGACAACGCCTATGAACAGTATCAGTATATAATTCATCCAATTTTCGGGTGTAAGCTTGCTCGACATACAAAAATTTGCTATTCACGTAGGCCATAAGATCTGCGTTATGTGGTAAAATATTTACTTTCGGACTGATTTGCTCTTGCTGTTTTCCTTCAATTACTAAAATTCTCGGGTGTTCCGTCTGCCATATTTCTACTTGACACTGTACTACCTTTTTGATCAAGGTCACAGCAAAGACCTTTGTACTATCCTCTACTACTATAATTTGTTCCGTCGTAATTTGATTCGATACTTTTTCCGCCTGTCCATGATATAATAAACTCAAAGACTCTTCACACGTCCGGAGTGGGCCATTTTCGCAAGTTACTTCTCCTAACGTTGTATCGAAACAGTACCCTTTTAGGTACGGGCAGACTACGCCTCCCTGCAGGCTTATCTCGTTTTCATCAATCTTCACCCTAGCTTCATAATCTGATACTTTTATTTTAGCCGAGGCCACTATTATGACGTCCTCCCATGTTTGTCCATGTTCTTGGTACGTAGTACCCTTACAAGATCCTTCTCTATCCACAGATCCTCCTAACGTGATAGAAGCCGTTGTAGTCCCGTTCATATTAATTCCGCCGATATTTTGATTATACAGGCTCAATGTTTGGTAACGATGAATCGATCGACATTTCTCGGCACCTACTCGATAAATAATGTTCGAAACACCCCCGGATACAATCGAACTATGACTATGCATTCCGCAATGCGTTATCACTCTAGTGAGTTCAATACAACAAGTCCAAACGTGCTGAAGCTTAATTTCGTCTTTTTGCACAACCTTTACCTTTACCGACTCACTCTTATACGCCGTTTCAAGGGCCGGACACTCCGCAACATCACGAATCGGTACCGCCGTTATCTCCGCACTTTGGTCCGTGCAGTCATAGGCTATCAATGCCTGGGTTCCAATAATGGTAAGGATAAGGATGAAGGTTACCCCACCCATGATTATTCTTTTTAGAGGAACTTGTTCTCGTAGAGTTTCTCTAAACAAACAGCAAAATAAAATTGACATTTTTCAACCAATAACAAATGAACAGCTTTTTTAACATATTTTTCGCCCTAAATTCATTGTTACACCTAAATTAGAACATCACACACATAAGAGGTCATATTATACAATTACAGTCGCTCAGGAATATCTACAAATATTTTAGCAAATAATTAATGCACAACTCAAACGTGACACAAATCATTCTATGGTTGAAGGTATCAAGGAAACTCAAATAAAAACCTTCCTTCAACCATTGGCGTTATGCTCACCTATGCACCCCTCAGTGACCATATCACTTCTTTACTTCACTCAACTTCCATCTAACTCCATATTCATGGTAATTTTTTTTCATTCTGACAAACAATGGTTAAATCATAACCCTTTTTTTTTCAAAATTAGCACAAAGTTAGTAACAATTACTATCCCATATCCAAATGAAACTTTCTTGCTTCTTACTAAAACCGTGCATTACTAACGCCAAACTTTTTCCGGAAAACGATCTGGAGCGGAACCGAGGTGGTTATGGCTCCATATCAGCGGAATGTGCATTTAGGCACATTTTCCCATTTTTAATATTTAAAGAGGTTGTTGACGCACTAGCATCAGAGAGGAGTGAAGTGAGAAATTTTACGAAGGCGTTCAATTGAGAGAGAAAGCCGATCGGCAACGAAGATAACATGACCAACTGGGTCCTAGACAGCAGAAACTAATACAGTTAATAAGGAGATTCATCGGGAACGAAGACGCCATGAAAGAAATTAAGAAATGGAATCTTAGGCTATCGAACCCGACTAAGGAAGACAGGAAGGAAATCCGTCATTGCCGACAGCTTAAAGTGTCCGTTACCCAGGACGGGACCCTCTTCAGGTGGTGGCTCTCCGGGTCAGTGAGCCCCTGGAATCTACAAAATGGGCAGGAGGCGATTCATTTCTCCTGATGGGCCTGGAGTTGAACATTCCCACATGTACCCGAACAATATGACATGAAAATCAACAATATCCCCATCTATCTGGTGGTCGCCGAGATCTAGTGGACCTCCTCAATGGAACAGCGATCTCCTCCACGGATTCCTCTTCTGAAACGTCGCTCTCTAATGATTCCTCACTTTCCGTACTAGAGGACTCTTCCTCTAAGTTTCTCCCTGGGCCCATATTCTGCTGTGGAATCATCATCGGATGAAATTTTCCAACCCCTTTCATGTCCCCTTCCGAATCCTGTTCACTATCTCCCCTGGATACCCCATTTCCTTCGCAACCCTCTCTCAACGGTATACTACTATCTACCTTTCTCGACACATACCTTTTCAACCTATTAACGTGAACAACCTGTTCTTCCCTTCCGCCGCATTTTCGAATTTTGCACGTTACCGGACCTATCATTTCCATTATCCTATAAGGCCCTTCCCAATTTTTCTCCAGTTTTTTAGACAAACCCCGTTTAGTACACATCACCCTCAAATACACCTGATCACCCAGCCGGAACTGGTGTTCAGCTGTCTTTGAGTTATATCTCTTTACCCTTGATGTTTTAGCCCTTTCCGTATTCTCGTATACATCGCTGTATACTCGACGTAATCTCTCCAGTAATTCTGATGCATAATTTTCATCATAATTATACCGAATCCTCCCAGACTTCAAAAACTCGTCTATAGGAAGAACTTGGTCTCTCCCATGTAACAGGAAATACGGACTATATCCGGTCGTGTTATGGATACTTCCTCGATAAGCCATCAAAACAAAAGGTATCCAGCTATCCCAATCCCTCTGATTACCACTAATATATTGGGATAACATGTCCTTCAGAACCCTATGCATCCTTTCAATTTGTCCGTTCGAAGTGGGTGCATAACTAGAGGTTTGAATTTTTTCTATTTCCAAAACTTTACAAACTTCTTTAAATAACATAGATGTGAAATTCGCTCCCCGTTCTGTCAAAAGTTTTTTCGGAGCCCCATGTCTAAGTATTACGTGTTCCACGAAGGCTCGAGCGATTGTATCGGCCTTTTGATCAGGTAAAGGTATAGCCTCGACATATTTAGTGAAGTAGTCTTGAAAAGTAAGTAAATAGCGATTTCCATTAAGAGAAGTTACGAGAGGCCCTACGATATCCATCGAAGTTAGTTCCCATGGTTCAGTAGTGGTTGTAAATCGTTGTAAAGGAGCTTTCTTTTGATGAGGTGAAGTTTTCCTCTTATTACAAGCATCGCAACTTGTACAATAATCAATAACATCGCTACGCATATAAGGCCAGAAAAAACGTCGCTTCAAACTCCCCAAGGTTTTTTGCTGACCTTGGTGTCCTGCCATAGGTGAATCATGAAAATCCTTCATGATTTTCCACACAAACGTTCGCGGAACAATCAATTTGTCACCATCATCTTCAACCAGATACAGTATCCCATCATTTGATACGTAATATGCCTCCCTTTCTATTTCCTCCTCGGCTTTCAAGTTATTAATGATTTCCCGACAGTACGAGTCATTATCCTGCGCTTTCTTCAAAACCTCTCGATCCCATTCCGGTTCAATCATGTCAGTTTCTCGAATTGACACGCTTGCTATCACTTCCGTGCCAGTATAAATACGCACTTCCATGTTCGAATTATGGAAAATAAATTTTATCATTTCCGATACCCTTTTCCATTCCAACTTATCTAATCCACATCCTATCCTAGGCATAGCCAAAAACTTATCCTTGTTTTTCTCGCAGCACGCCCTTAGACTCCGTAAAGCATTCCACATAGCCCTGTATAGTAATAATTAAACTTGGTGATTAAATAATAAACATTCCTTTCTGGTAAAATTAATTCCGCTGTTTCCCCGACTAGTTTATTTTGTTGACGTAATTTTTCAATAGACCCAAAAATTTTCCTGAAATGTAATGCGATTCCTGCTCCCATCGCAAGGTCCTGCGACACGCAATGGGCCAGGGCCCATTGTTCCGGAGCCGAAAAAAGATTTCCTGGTTTTTCGATGAATTTCCTCATTTCCGGTACCTGATGGGTTTCCCTATATTGTTCAAAATCTTCATATTCCATATCAATAAAATGTTCCTCTTTATTAAACATACGACTAAAGGCATCTGCATTTCCGTGAAGTTTTCCCTTTCTATGTATTATGGTAAAATCGTACTCGGCCAAGGTCATTGCCCACCTGGCAAGTCGAGACCCTGGATCCTTGAGCGTCAATAACCATTTAAGCGGTCGATGATCAGTAATGACTGTGAATTTTTTCCCATATAAGTAACACCTAAAAGTCTGTATGCCAAATATTACCCCCAAAAGTTCCTTTTCCGTTGTTGAATAATTTAATTCTGCCCTCTTAAAATTCCGACTCGCATATGCAATTGGCCGTTCATGTCCTTCACGAATTTGACTCAATACTGCACCAATTCCCAAACCAGATGCATCAGTCGCCACTATGAAAGGTTGACTAAAATCCGGAAATATGAGAACCATATCCGAAGTCAACGTATCCTTTAATTTTTCAATAGACTCTAATACTTCCGGTGTAATTTCGAATTTGACTTCCTTTTTTGTTAAGTTGGTTAATGGTAAAGTTAATGCTGCGGCATTTGGAATAAATCTCCGATACCAGTTAACCAATCCTAAAAATGAACGAACTCCCTTCTCATTTTTCGGTATGGGAAAATTACGAACTGCTTCAATTTTTTCCGGATCTGGAAGTACCCCTTTTTGTGTTATCATATGACCTAAATATTTCACTTCTTTCAATAAAAATTTACATTTCTTCGGCTTGAGCTTAATATTCGCATTTCTGAGTCGTTCAAAAACTTTTCTCAAGTTTCCCAAATGGTCATCGCTTCCTGTCGAATTAAAAATAATAATGTCATCCAAATAAACCATACAAAGATCCCCAGTGAGACCAGCCAAAGTGAGATTCATAAATCTTTGAAAAGTCGATGGTGCATTTTTCAATCCAAACGGCATTTTTAAATATTCGTAGTGTCCCTGAAATGTGCTAAAACCAGTTAAGGGAATATCCTTTTCCTCCATATCAATTTGATGGTACGCCTCTGCTACGTCGATTACTGAAAATAGTGCTTCAGTTCCAGTGTTGTATCCCTGAATAAGGTCCGAAATATTTGGTAGTGGGTAATATTCTGTTTTGGTGACATTATTTAGTCCCCTATAGTCGATGCATATTCTGACTTTTTCTTCCCCATTAGGTGATTTTTTCGTAACTAATACGACTGGAGCTGACCACGGGCTAAATGATGGTCGGATAACCCCGGCATCTAATAATCTGTCGATTTCTTTCTGTAATACTTCCCTCTGATGATAAGGAATCCTATATGGTGCTTTAAACACCGGCTGTGTTCCTGGTTCTAATGTTATACCATGTTTCACCTTAGTTGTACTGGTTAAAATGTCATCATCCTCTAAAAATAGATCCTGATATTCCTGTAGTAATGCCTTCAATTTTTTCTGAGTGTCCTCATTTAGATGTTCGAAACTAAATCCACTCTGGTCCCATCCCTTATTTTCAAAATTTACCCTTCCAATCATCTGAGTTGTCTTATTTTCCTTCAAGTCCGTAAATTCACAGGTAACCGCTTTAGCAAGCTTTTGTCGCTTTATTAGCCTAACCTCCTTCGCAGAAACATTCACTACTCGAATCCAAACGTTATTCGAGTTTTTTGATAAACAGTTTGCGACATGTATATGTCCATTTCCTAGTTCTACTGGTTCACAAACTATAATTTCTCCCTCTATACTTTTCCTCAGTTTTCCCTTTACTAAAGCCTCCGATCGGGCAGGAATAGTAACCCCCGCTTCCAAAATAATATCTGTTTCCCATTTCCCATCGATATCCGTTGTGAATTCATTTTTCCTTTCTTCGTAATCCTTCAAATTCCCGTTGATAACACCCTGAATACTTTCTACAGGATTTTCACCTGATGATTTTTCTGGTGAACTCAATTCCATAGTTCTACCCTGATTTTCCGCTCGTTCTCCCGTTCTCCTGAATTCTTTTTGAACCCCGTGTGTAATAATTTCCGTTCCCCCCTGTAGATTTTCTGTTTGTGTACCAACGTCCACTGATTTGGTACCAATACTTAATTCCTGATATTCCCTTGTTTCACTGGAAAAATTTTCAGTATATTTTTCCCCCTTAAATTGCTCCTCCGTCTGTGTGTTGATATTCCTACTAGATTCCTTACGTGAAAACTGATTATTCCTGAAGGTTTGTTTTACACAATGTTCCTGAATTTTTTGCTGATTATTACCAAAATTTTTCCGAGATTTGAGCTGAACTTGATTCTTTCTACATGTATTTATGGTGGACCCCAGATTTTTTGTGTTATTGTAGAATTCTTCACAAACTTCTTCCCTGCTGAGAAAATCAAATGTTCTCCCCCACATGGTAACAGATGGCCCTTCTTCATAATTTATATGTGCCTGATTCGCATAGAGAAAATCTCTCCCTAAAATCATGTGCACATTTCCTAATGTGTTATTATCACATACAACAACTGTCCAAGTAGTACTCAATATATCCCCTTCGGGACCTATCGAAATATTTGCAGTACCCCATGTACGTAGACTGTGACCTGTTACACTCGTCAGCCTGTACCTATCGACTCCATCCTGCCTAATTTCGCTCCTTGTAATCGATCCTTTTCTCGCAAGTGTTACTGCAGCACCTGTATCCACTAGACAAAAACTGGGTTTTCCATTCACGTTCAATTTAATAATATGTGGTACGTCGATTGTTTCGTCAAAATTTATTTCCGGTATAACCATTATTTGTTGTTTTTTATAGTTCCCCCTATTTACATATGCCCTTGACACCCCAGAATTATCGAACCACCTTACATGTCTCTGGCCTCCATCCTGGCGGCTGGACTTTGGCCATTTTCGTTTAAATCCTGTCTCCTTGTTTGTCTCGTTCCATAAGAATTTTGCTGTTCTCTTTCACCCCTAGTCTGTGTTCTCCAATTCTGCCTTGGTTGATTTTCCCTCCAATTTCTGTAGTCATTGTTTTGTGTCCTGTAGGTGCCTCTTCCACCAGACTTCTTAGGGCATTCCCGTGCTAAGTGCCCTAACTTACGACAAGAAAAGCATTCCACCTGATCCCATCGTCCAGTTCTTCCTGTACCCCTACATTCCCTTGCGAAATGTCCTTGTTTACCGCAAGAAAAACAACCTCTTATATCCTGTTTCTCCGATTCCTTTTGGCTGAATCGCTTTCCTCTACATTCTGTCGAGAGATGACCCTCCTTTCCGCATAAACTGCACGTATCTTCATTTTCAATCGCCGAACTTTTCATATTAGATACCCTCCCTTGAAGCATCCTCAAAGTTGTTTCTTGAAGTTTCACTAACTCTTCTGCTTTTTCCAAATCTAAATCCTCCTCCTTTAATAATAAAACTCCCGTGTCCTTCATCAAATCCTTTCGTAGCCCCATTTTAAACTGATTAAGAATCAGATCCTTATTTTGTTTCTTGATTCCCGCCTCCTCCTCCACGGCGGCTCCTTCCAAATCTTCACGTAATAAATTCGCCCCTATAGTACGTAACCTCGTACAAAATGACGATACATCCTCATCATGTCTTTGAAAACACCTGCTTAAATTCCATTGATTTTCCCCTGGCAGCCTGAACGGTGTAAATTTTTGCAAAAATCGATTTTTCAACTCATAATATGTCAGTAAATCCAAACCTGAATCGGATTTAAAAAAATTATATGCCTCTCCTACGAGTTTAAATTTAAACAACTTTTGAGTTTCCTCCTCTGTCCATCCATCCAACTTAGATCTCAGCTCCAATTTATCAAAATATCTTGCCGCTTCTTTCCCCGAAAAATTATCCAATGTAGTAGCAATCATCCCCAGTGAGTACATCCGTCCCTCTCAATAAATTCGTTACATTAGGCGTTGACGCGTTTCCGCCAATTGAACTAGCATTGGTAAGGTTCATGTTAGTAGCAGGAGGGGTATTAAGTGACATTTTCAACCTCTAATATTAAAACAGAAAAAATAAAAATTAAAAATAAAATTTTTTTTTGTTACTCAACTACCTATCTGAATTTTTCAAAAACTAATTATTTCCAGAAGAAATTATTCTGACAATCGAAATTAATCTCATCAAAACAAAACTATTCGGAGCCAAACCACCACTTTATGTTCCGTCGGACAAGTATCAAAATTTTTCCAAGAAATTAAAATTATTTGAATTCACAATGAGTGAGTTACGTTTTTGAATTTTCTATAAACCGCTAAAATTTATGGTCTATACAACCGCCCTGAAACAAAAAATCACCAACAAAGGGGTTAGTTAAATTAATTAAACAATTCAAAAATAATGGATATTCCCCTGTCTGACAGTCGTATTTTGACCCAACTGATTTGATGTTCAATTAATGCTGAAGAAAATTATTCCCAAAATGAAACATTAAATTGAATCAAAACTTTCCACCAAGACTATTCCACTTTTATTTCACACAACTTGAACCTAAAGGCTATTCAAATCAAATTATTCATAGGCAATATCTCTGCCCGTATTACTCAACTTCATTCCTATCCCGAAATACCGAAAATTATTTCCAACCAACTCAATTCCGAGAAAAAAAATTTTAATATGGTTTTTTGTCCAAATATATTTTCACAGTACTACCGACAACTTAATTATTGCTTAAAAATTTCCGGATCGAATTAAACAACAGAATTTAAGAACTCTCTACCATTTTCCTATTCCTCTCTCTCCGAAAAATAAATCAACAAATCCCACACCGCTTGTCACCATTTGTAATAACTGGATAGGTCCTTACTTTTTGTCTTTCAAAATTATTGAACTTACAATACAAACTATAATCTCTGTCACCATTTATAAAAGTAGAATTTTGATTTCCCGTGTAGAACTAACTAAAATACCAACTAGCTACTTAATTTCTCAACTGTCACCATTCAAAGTAATAGGATTAAATTTCAATTTCACTAATAAAAAAAGACTAATTTATCTCATCTTGCATCATTCTACTTAAATTGTCCGAAAGGGATGAAAGTTCGTGCTCTATGCACGAAGATAGAGTCTTTTGTTCTGATATTTTTCTGAGTGGTAAGGAAACAGGAAAGGAAACCAAATTCTAAGCACCTTAAAATTATATTTAAATTAAATGGCAGGTTACACACATATGATCGGGATTTCTACATTCGCCAAATCCTAAACAAACTCTACAAAGTCCTAATCTTAATCAATTCAACTCAGTCAACCTCGGCAATTTATCTATGGCATACGAGGGGGTCACGATAAATATTTCACAATAAGAAACTACTGACTGTTCACATGAACTCAAGAGGATCAAATTACCAACATAGTTTCAACTATCACATACAGTGATCGACCATAGAGGTCCGAACACTCAATTCTCCAATGATTTTACACAGATTTCACAAATTTAAACACATCAAATCAATTTTTGGGGTCGAGAGCTGTCAGCAATATCGGAGAATACCCTAGCAGAATTTTACAATAGACAAAAAGGGTTAATACGTAATTACAACCTTTCCTACCTTTTTCGACCCTAGCAACCCAGTTGACCCACGATGTTCCTGAAAGAAAATTCACACGCCTCGAAATTTAACACTGTTTTCTGGCACTCCCGCCACGAATTCGCGCTCAATACCGTCGTCTCAAACAATCTACTTTCGACAAATTAACGGCAATCTTTAACCTCGAGCTATCACTATCTGTCCCTATCGCGGACCCTAAATTCCGAACTCTAAGTTCCGTACCACTTTTCTTGGTACCCTCAAAACAAACCCTCGAGCTACTATTCCCGACGTCTAGCTAGCAACTGACTTAACTTTTTCTTAACTCCTCCAATGTGGGGCCTTCCCCCCTTTAAAATGTTACTCCTAATTTGAGTTTTTCTCTCTTGTGCCTCTCACTTCAACGAAAAACACCTAAGCATTTCTGCTCTTCTCACGCTAAAATTTTCCCATGGATTTTATGCTGTTGAATTCAACTTACAATGCGGTTCTGTAGTCTGACGCCGTTCCCCATAAACTTCTCTTATCACAGCGCGGTTCTCAAATTCTCAAAGACGATCGATATAACTAAAACTCTTAATCACTCGTTGGTCGATATGTATGCCCGGTGAAACCTTGGTTTCCTGTCTCGACTCGAATAATTCTTTCCCGGGACTTATTCAATAGGTATTTGAAATTAAAATTAAATATTCGTATTCCCAGATATTACAGTACCTATCAATTTTGTTTGTACATAGACAGCAACTTATTCCACGTACTCGCGACATGATAGCTCGCTTAGCAATCATATCAATGGTATTGAATGATTCAACTGAGAAAATGATGAACCCTTGTTCAAAATTCGCAGCGCCTTTTATATTAATTCATTCAAATATACATAGGTACTTCAAAATGTAAACTGTGAGTTTTTCTGGGATAATTATTTTATGTCGATCACTCAGGTTTATTGTTGGATTTCATCAAGGTTTATCATTCGATTTCATCAAATAATAAACCAATAAGATAAATCAGAGGCAAGGTTACCTCCGGAATATATTTCTTTGTATTTGTATTCATCTGTCGCGTCCCAAATATTGGATTTTCATTGTTGTGAATAATCGCCTAGGATGAAATGTGTTGATACTCATGTTCGAGTGCCAATACTCTATTATCTGAGTGGATTTCTAGCATGTTTCTGTTTATTTGTAATTGTCTGTATTTTAATTTCGCAAACAAGTATGTGGAATACTTTTGTTGATTTGTTGTCATGTTCATTCATTTTCATATATATATAATATTTATTGATATTGTTTCAAATCTCTGTATGAATTTTATACCACGAATAAACTTCATTATTATTATTATCATTATTATATTACATAGCGTATTCACCCTTCGATTCGTATAAAACGGTAAAAAAGAAATGTTACACAGAATAATGTATAGAAATCAAATGGAAAGCCGAATAAGGATGAAAAGGTTCTTACCTGGTAGAACATCACTGTCACTCCTAGGTACAGTTGAAACCTGGGTCCTTTTTCTCCCCAAACACGAATGACATAATGAATTTTCTTGATGGAAATCAAAGCAAGACAATGTGAATATTCTTATTCATACTCGAACCGCGAATAGTGCAAAACTCAAAAATTCTGTGAAAAATTTGCCTATATTTTATCCGAACAGATCCTTTTATAAACTCGGAAAAGTGAGGATGACACCTGTCCAGGATTTGGAGAAAGTTCCTAGGGGAGGACGATTCACTGCTCCCCGGATTGGTTTAATTAAATTCCTTTGTTTTTCGACAGAATTATACAGTTGATTGTGTGAACATGCATCTACCTGTTTTTCATATAACTCAAATCCCGAGACCGCCGCAAACATGTGAAAAGACTGCAATAAGCAATGTATCGCCGCGTACAGCATGGTTTTTATACATAGGACGGAAACTGAAAATGCATTTATATAATAATTTATTCTGATAGAAAATTTCTCGAGACAAAATGAAACCAATAAAACGAAAAACGAAAATTTCTCAGTAACAATAGGTCGGAGATTGAAATGCATCAGAATAAATACCATGGAATAATTTTCTTACACCTGACAGGAAACTTCTCGAAACGAATGAAACAGATTCAATACTTGCTAAGTATTGAAATTCACTTCGTTACAATGGGCAACCTTTGTCATTTGTACTCACTCTACCTATGATAAGAAATAATCATAAAACCGCTTATAAATCGTTGGTGAAACATTGTTCGAATAAACGCTCACAAGCCTGAGCTCATTGGGACGCATAAAAAGTTTGTCTAAACTAAATGCAAATAATGCTCCGAGGCCTCACGAAACTTACTTGATAGCATCAATGAAAACTAAGCCTCACTAAAACCTTTCAAATTTTCAGTAGATAAATGGGTTTTCATATTACTTCAAATGCTGTTCAAACGCTGAGATCAAAATGAACACAATAAAATCTTCTATGCTGCCATATTTATTGGAATTCTCTCTTCGGTGGTTTGTAAAAATTTTAAATATTATAATTTCTTCAGTTTTCACAGGGTTTCAGTATATTACTGAAAACTTTCGAAAATGATAAGCCAATAACAAAGTTCGAACTATCATTCTAAATAATTTCCACTGAATATTTTTTCAATTTGTGGTGTCTGAGTCCACTTTATTGTGTTCACTCGAATGGTTAGCATACGTTTATTCCTTGATCGATATCTTATACATACTCTGTCTTTTGTGAGAATGGGGAATCGAATATGATCATCGGAACAAGCATGTGTTAACAGTAGTTTCCACAGTGGTAGGGTTTGGCGCGCAATTCAAATATATTACAATATTTTCCCTTTAAAAAATTTTTCAATACAGTATTCTTATCCTCTTAGCTATATACAGAAAACATTTTATTTGTGAATCATTATTGGAGTATCTACTTGTATGCTTATCTATTCACAGGTTTTCTGTCTCTTTTAGGCATAATGTATACATTTTTTGAATAATTGCAATTTGGACTGCCATTATTCGAATTATTGTCACTGTGCTTAATAGTTTCAGTGGAGATATCACCATTGCAACTGATTGGTATATGTGGCGTGACATATTCAGATAACCTCAACTTTTTCAATTGATTTGAGTGCCCCTTACAAGTTTTCTGCAATGTTGGAATCTCCACCAAATATGTACATTTTCCAAATTTTTTTATTATTTTTTCTCTAATGAGAGTTGGTTTATTCACATCTGAATAATTTTTCACAAGAAAATCTTTTACGATTTCATAATTTACGTTTCTGTTGAACTATTGAATTCAGTACGTGTTTGATGAATTTCATCAACTTTTTTGTTGATATCATATTACTCACATTCCCTCTTTTTAATTGAAAATGGTGTTATGTTAGTAAACCTAGTTCTCAATGTACGCCCATACATTAGCAACGCTGGACTAACCCCAGTTGTACAATGCTTAGTATTTCGATAGTCTTACAAAAATCTTGAAATAGCTTTACTGTAATCATGTGTGTCTCTATCGGTCAATATTTTTTCAGAGCACTTTTGAAAGTTCTGACGGAATTTTCAGCTGCTCCATTTGATGAAAGATTGTATGGTAAACTAGTTATGTGTTTCATGTTATTCATTGACAAAAAAAATTTCAAATTCATCCGATATAAGTGATCTTCCGTTGTCAGATACTATGAGATTAGGTAGACCGAAACGGGCGAATAAGTCTCTCAAAGCTTTGATATTTGATTTTTAAGTGATGTTGGGCCTTTCAAAAGTTTCTAGCCACTTAGTGAAAGCATCGACTATTACTAAAAAAAAGTTCTCATTGTGTTCACAAAAATCAATGTGTAAACGTTTCCACGGTCCGTTTAGATAAGGCCAATAATTAACATCATTTTTTGCTGGATTGTCACCATGTTCAATTTATGCCTCACATTGCTTTACAATTTCTTCAATGTATATAACAAGTTTTGGAAACCAAAAATACCTTCTCGCCTTTTGTTCCATTTTAATGATTACCATGTGGGATGAATGAAGTTCGGCTAATATTTCATTCTGTGAATTCTGTGGAATAACGATCCTGTGATTCCACAAAATACAATCATCCACCAAATTATATTCATAGCGTTTGTTGAAATATGGTTTTAGATCGAGATCTGAACATTTTTTTGGCCATCCATTCTTTATTTTATTTTCAACATTTATCAATATTCGGTCTTTCAAGGTTTCATTTTCAATAGTTTAAAAGTATGCGTGAAATTTCCCGAATTTTTCATCAGGTTGCAATAATCTATATTTTTTGAATCATCAATGAAATGCTCTTCTTCACTAGCAGATGGTGATCTGCGTTATTTCTATAAGAACGCACATATTCGATTTGATAATTATATCCCGACAAAATAACTGCCCATCATTTCAATCGACTTGCTGAAAATGATGGTAAAGATTTGTTGTGTCCTAAAATTGTTAAAAGTGGACGATTATCGGTGATGAGTTTGAAGAAATTTAAATATTGATTGAATTTCGTGATCCCATAAATTATTGCCAAGGCTTCCTTTTCAATTCGTGAATAGCTTTTGATAGCGTTCTCGAAGCATATGCTATCGGTATTTTTATACCTGAAGGGAATCTATGGCTTATCAAGGCTCCGTCGCCAACGCTACCGGCGTGTACAGTTAGTCTGAGTTCTAATTCTGGATTAAAATGTACTGAGATGTTGTTAGATTTGAATATATTTTTGGTTTCATTGAATGCCTTATCACAGCTTGAATTCCATTCCCATTTAGTGTTAGTGTTTAGTGTAATTGTCGACATTTTTTTCATGAATCTACCATAATAATTTTTACTTCCTAAAAACCATTTCAATTCTGTCACGCTTTTTGGCTGAGGAGCTGAATCAACAGCTTTAGTTTTTTCTTTCGATGGATGTTAACCTTCCCTATCTATAACAAAGCCTACATATTCAACTTCTTGTTCGAAAAATTTACATTTGCCAATATTAACTTTGAATCCTGATTGCTTCAAAATATTCAAAACAATTTTCAAATTTTCAAGATGCTCTTTTCATTTTTACCATCCTGAAATACTGCGATTCCATTTGAACCACAAAATAGTGAGTCCATAATTTCTTGAAACTTTGCAGCCGCGCAAGCTACTCCAAAAGTAACACGATTGTACCTGAATAACCCTTTGTGTGTTGATATAGTTAATAGTTCCTTACTTCCTTCATCCAACCCGATTTGCTGATATGCATGAGACAAATCAATTTTTGAAAATTCTGATCCACCCTGTAGATTGGCAAAAAGCTCTTCGATTCTGGGCAATGGATGATGATCAATCTCAATCGTGGGGTTGATAGTGACTTTGAAATCACCACAAATTCTTATGGTGCCATCTTTTTTGAGGACCGGCACAATTGGGGAATCTAGGAGCTATAGCCCACTGGAGAAATTACACCTAGAAGAGATAACCTATTAATTTCGTCTTCAACTTTGTTTTTATAGCAAGAAGAATTGGTCTCGCTATGATGAATTTTGGAGTAACGATATTATTCTTTAGTTTTATTGACGCCAAACCTTTGTTGATAAGGCCTAGTCCAGGTGAAAATATTTCTTTAAATTCCTCTGATATTTTTTTTTTGAAAATATCTGTTTCATATTCACTAATATGATTCATGGTTGAAAATATAATAAAAATCTCTTTCTAAAATAGGAGGTCCTCCGTTGTCCATCACATAGATATCTAAATATTGTTCCTTGTTTTAAAACAAGCTTTCAATAATCCTAAAGGTTTCACTTGGGTTCCATTTTAAAACCTGAATGATTTTATTGTTTGTTCTGGAGGATATTGACTGAATTTATTTTCGTATAAGTCTTTCGATATACACGAAACGCCGCTGCCTGAATCAATTTGAAATTTGATTGTTTCATTATCAATTTTAATTTCGACAAAAAATGGTTCCAAATTTGTTGGATTTTCAATGTTGAATATATCTGCGATATTGAATTAATCTATATTGTCATCTGACGGTTGCTCAGTTATGATATTTTGTCTTGTATCATTACAATTAAATCGAACATTTTGAGAATTGAATTTGTTTACATTTGATCTACATACAGTTGCTAAATGACCAGTTGGTTTGCATATGTTACAAACTTCTTTATTCAAAGGTTACAAATAGCGTTTTTATAGAAACACTTATCTCTTGAATGGTTGTTTCTTCCGCAGACGTCACAGGTGCCTTATTGATGACGTTTTGGAGGCTGCTGTACCTCTCTTTCTTCGATCGTGCGGGTCTCTCCTGCTGTATGTTGTATCTTTGTTGTCCGGAATTTGGTTTTTAGGAATTCCATTGCTTCTGCGCAGGTGGTTAATTGGTTCCTTCTTCATCAAGAATTCATGTATTTCTATGGCGGCCATTTTGGTTATAGCCACCTTCTCAAGGCTTTTGTTAACTTCCTCTTCCATTAATCGATCCATGATCGGTCCTTTTTCCATTCCAAACATAAATTTATCCCTGAGACATATTGAAATTTCGTTTCCAAACTTACAACCTACCGCTGAACCTTTCAATCTTGCTGCCCACTCATTTACTGTTTCGTCAACTTCCTTTTTGGCGGTGCAGAATTTATATCTCGCAGCAAATGCACTTTGGTATGGCTTGGAGTGCTTGTTGAATACTGTCACGAGTTGTTCATATGTGTGTTCTTCTGGTTTGACAGGGCTTACCAGATCAAATAATAATGTGAATGCATCTTCGTTCAAAATGTTTAGAAGTATTGCCCGTTTTCGAATTGTTCCGGTGTCGTCGATTGAAACGTTGTTCACTATGAAGTAATTTTCTAATCTGGCTTTGAAAATAGTCAGTCGGAATTTTTGAATGAAACCCCTGGATATGCCCAATGACTTCGGCCATTTTTCAAGTGGTAACTGAATTCTATTTTGATCGCGAAGTTGCCGCACACAGTAACTTGCACTGCTTCACGTTTTTTAAACGGTTCGAATAATCCTCGTCGCCAATTTGTGGTGTCTGAGTCCACTTAATTGTGATAGAAATAAAATTCATCCAAATGATTAGCATACGTTTATTCTTTGATCGCTATCTTATACATACTGTGTCTTTTGTGAGAATGAGGAATCATATATGATCATCGGAACAAGCATGTGTAAACAGTAGTTTTCACAGTGGTAGGGTTTGGCGCGCAATTCAAATATATTACAATTCAAAAAAATCAAAGAGTGATCATCAAATGGTTTCATTCAAAAATTGGTTGCCTCTTGAGAAAGAGAAAATAATTTGAGTTGGCATTGTCTTCATAGGGAGCAAATACCGAAAGGAAGCTAGTGTAGCCAATCTTTTTTCTCACGACTGAAAGAGAATGTCCAAATTTTCAGAATATTATCTACTTCTCGAATATTTTTCAATCAACCCATAGAACAGGACGATGATATCTTGGATACTCCACCAGATTAGGCCTGACTTTCAAAGTTCTCGAATACTCTCCTGTAAAATCAACATTTTGGACAAAACAGGTTCTGCCTCAGTTTCACAAATACGCAGGAGCAAAGCGAGCGAGTCTGCTCAAGATTCAATAAAAACAGTTTGAATTTCATTTTGTATCGATCCTTCACTCGTTTTGAATTTTTTAATTTCTATTTCGAAATGTTCAACAGAGAAAATCATCATTTCTGGTAATATACTCATCTTCGATAAACGGCTTATCTGGATCCTCATCCACACCCGAAAAATATTCAATGAATGCATTTGATATAATCATCATATGATACAAAATTAACTCCATCATCGGTCATCACTCGCGGTATGCCATCTGCCTTATTCATTCCATAGGCATTTGACCAGAATTGCTTGTTTTCCACAATAATATTATTTTCAACCCATGATAAACAAATCTGCCATATATTTGTTGATAAAGGGTTCACATCGTTTACTTAGTTCGGAAAAAACGAGGGCAAAAATGTGTTATCAACCTAAAGATATTCAATTAATTGCACCGGTAAAAGTTTTTCCGGAAAGCCTGATGTCTCCATCATCTTCCAGTCTTTCTAAGGAGACCACCAGGATGCACTCTCCTTTAAACTTAAACTCAGCACAACAAATGGCCGAACTCCAAATAAATTGTTTAAGGTATCCGGATCAGTTGTGGTCAGCTAGAATACCGCCTGTCTCTTTTATCCCTGTGGAGCAGCAGTCAGACCGGACAAATTGATGGTCCCACTTGATTTCAGATACTTCTGAAATAAACCAGTTGAATTACGATAGGGTAAGAATTGAAACCGCAACATCCGGTTGATTAAGCTGTTCAGATTAAAGATTTGTACCACTGAAAAAGGGGACACCGTTTGTGAGTATTATGTGAGTAGACTGAATTTCCGATGAGAGATCATGTTTGAACTCTTATCAGTCCAATTACTTATGTTCAACATTGATATTAGATCATACTTTTGATATAACTGCAAACGTGAAATCAGAAACATTAGGGAAAGTCTGATTAGAAGTCAGGAGTATCTTGCGCTTCTAGCGGCCACTTTTCAGATACTGATCCTACAGAAAGCTGGTTGACATACCTTCAAAAAAACTTCACATCTTTTGATCCCTTATATTATGATGCACATAAATTTTTTTCATACATATCGAGCCGTTGTCATTTCAGAGATTTCGATCCGATCCAATTCGTATTTTCGAAAATATTAACAGAAACAAGTTTTGAACCAATATTTCATGGACTTCAGTGTATTTCAAGGGTTCAAGAAGTCGATCGTATTAATTAAACTACAATCCAACTAATGATCAATTAATACATTTCTCAATAGTTATTGTACTCACTGCCAGATGGTTGAGATAAATCTGTCATATGCGATGGAATCAATATTACTCTAGATAATGAAACACTATACTTTCAGGTCCATATTGAAAAGCTCAAGGTTCAATTATGAAATTTTCGTACTCTGGTCCCAACCGCAGGAGATTTTCTATGATTCTTCTCGGATTGACAAGCTTTTTCATGAACTATGCAACGATTTATACAAGAGTGTTTGAAACCTCGCTCCTCCCCAAACCCAGAATCACGAAATTTTCATCTTAAATTCTTTACACGCTGATGTTTTCTACACATGAGCTATGTGAAAGAATAAAAGAAACGGAAATATAAAATACGGATTTCGAACGAACGTGAATAGAATAGAATAGTTGAATAGAACTGCCGGAAAATAATTCTTCTTTTGCGAAAAGTGTGTACAACAGGATATTTCTTATTTGTACTGCAGGAGGACAACGAGGACTGGTGGCAACCGCAGATCTGAAGCTGAAGAGTGGCCGACTAACTGCACCACGTAGATCTACTCAAGATCTTGTTCGACTGCGCGTTTCCGTCTCTTTGGGAATCTGGCACTTAGTCGATATTGGTGGACACTGACGAATTAAGGAATAACATGAAATTCTCATTAAGCCATGATGTGAGATCATGTCTTTCAACGCGATCGTTTGAATAATTACATCAACACATAATTTAGCACCTTGAAGCGCTTTGGTGTTCTTCAACTGATTACGACGTTTCAATCTGATTGCATTCGTTCTTCTTGATATTCTTTTGAAATTCCAAATAAGAACGAAATTTGACATATTATTTTCCTTATATCTCCGAAAATAAACACCGGATCGAATTCAAATTTGGAACGTTGATATTAACTACTGATTTTAGGGTTCTTTCTGAATTTCGTTGAAATCTAGTCAATGTTTATGGAGGAAAAAAATTTTTCAACAGGAATTTGCAAAATTATCGAATACATTTTTTTGGATTTTGTAACATTCTAATCCTCACGAAATTTCGCACCAAGTTGCGTGTTGGTATTTCAAAACTATATGCAAAATTTCAATCTGATCGAATCATTACTTCATGAGATATCGAGGTATCAACCTTGAAATTTCAAATGAGCCTTACTCCGAAATTATTCAACCGATTTCACATATTAACGAACTCAGCCGAGATATTTGGGCTCTCAACCTATTCTGAAAATTTTCAGTCGCTAGGTTTCTTCCCCTAAAAGTTAGAGCACATACGGCTGGAGGGACCGACGGACGGAAGGATGGACAGAATTTAATTTCAGCAAGGATTCTCCTTCAACCCACTCTCCTGAAACAATTTTTGGCTCAAACTTCATAAATTACAGACATTGTGAAAAAACGATAACGCGCTGTTCCCCAGGAGCATTCCCCAGTAAAGAAGATGAGCCTTCAGTTAGAAATCTACCACTGTATACGAAACGGTTATGGCCATAATAATAGAATTGTTATAAACTGACAAACTCCAGGAATTCAATTCAAGGAAAAAAAGCCCGCACCGGGAAAAAGACTGAAGCAGCCTGTATCCCTGCTGTTAGTTCACATATTAAACGAATTATTTTCACAAGATATCACAATGAAAAAATTTGATGGAAAACCTAAAAATTTCCCTGCAAAAGGGGGTTGTATGACACATCAATACACAATACTAATTAATCGGAATACAGATATTTGTGTGATACACCCAATACTCAATACTCTGATATTGGATAATATATTATGGATATCAATCACCTGGAGGGTTTGAATTCGTAGCGATAGCTTTTCGAAGAAACATTTGTTTTGATCTATATTTTACGTTGAAATGATGTAACACCAATAAACCGATAATTGCGAATCACTACCTGCGCCAAATTTTTGAATGAAAATCTAACGACAATTTCGAAGGAATTTTTCAATTATTTCATATTCAACCAACAAATCTAACCATATATGGCGATATGGAATGGTCGACTACTCTACAGGGTGTGACTGAGTTGATGTATATTATTCAAGGAGGTGATACCCAACAAACACAAAATACAGCAATTGTGTAGTTACTGCATTACAAGTGCCACCGGAATGCAGTACATAAAATGTATCTCTGCATTGGTGATACTGCTTTCCTAAAAATTCAGTCTTTTGAATACAGCCGCTGTACAGTTTGTGTACAACAAAATCGAAACGCTGTATGAGACAACAAAATCGAAACGCTGTATGAGACAACGCTGTCTCTGTCTTTTATGCTATACCACAGACCTACTGTGCCGGTTGAGCCGTTGTTAATCGTCGTCGTCGGCCATGCTGTTTTGTAACGAGAATTTGTTCTTTGTGTCGTTTTTGATTCAAGCTATTTGAACTGACTGTTTGTTTCAAGTTGACTGTGTTGCAAGTGCGAAAAACAAGTGTATCGACATGATAAATTCCCGAAAAAACGAAATAAGGCAAATTAGGTGTGTGGTTAAGTCATTTTAGATGATGCCGTTTCTTTCGGAACTGGAATAAATAGACAATAGTAGAAAACACCTGGGTCTCTACCTGAACTGGATAGGGACAACTAAGAAACGGAATTTCGAAGTACTAACATCAATGGAGGAATTTTAGGTATTTTATTCACACAAGGTAAAACTTTTTTTGTTTATTAACTCATTTTTCTTCACTTCGAGTTGCTGTACGCAGAAACAAAGGGAGCAAAAATGATTCACCAACCGATATTGAAACAACCATTACGGTTTGATTGAGAAATATGTACTCATTTTAGAGGAATTAGAAAGGAACGAGAGAGAGTCACCCAATAAAATATTATATTTTTAATGTTTGATATCACCGGTATTTCTGTATATTCTAGTTTTTTCTATTAAAGTCATGTTCCTAGTGCAATATTTCCTTGATTTAGTTGAATTTGCTATGAATCACATTTCGTAATATGCTCAACATGAACTAGGTTAACCCGACTCCTAAGACAGCCAGTATGTTTCAGGAATCAGGCTCACCTCCGAAAAACTCTAATTTTCAAATAATCGCATTGAAATTCTTAACATGCATACTACAGACTGTCGTTCATCGACTGAGGGTAAATAGAAAATTTTAGTTTTTTCGCTTCAACCGGAAATGGCCAAACGATTTTTTCAAAGAATGTTGTGTATATTCTGATTATCGCTATCATCCATTGTATCAAATAAAAACAAAAGATATCAGGAATCAGACTTTATTATTCTCTTTGATAACTCCTTCAGCCAACGTTTCGGTGACGAAATTGTCCCTTTTTCAAGGCTAAAACATTCAAAAATTCAGTATGTAAACATACGGTGAAATCCTTCGTTCACCTTCGAAATTCCCTCATACAGAGACACTAAAATAAAACAAGTGCACAAACAAGTCAAAAACATGGTCTACTTATTTCCTGTCGACAATTAAAATTATTAACAGCAAACAATTTGGGTGCAAGGATAGCGGCGTCATTTATCTTGAGTTGTAACTGACAACCAACAGTGAAGCTGTCGTACTTCAAACGTCAGCGTCACCAACTGTTTAAAAACAAATGTTAAAAGGAAGAAAAAGAAGAAAAACGGAGTGGACAGAAGGTCCGGACAGACAAGGCAACTAGTTAAGTATTGTGTCATTTCAATTGTCGACATCACATCTAGATCTGCTTCAAGTTGCGTCGAGTAGGCAATCGTAAAAACTACTTAAACTTTCAACATCAGTTCTGAAATTTACAGTTCTCGACCTTCTGATATGCATTTTTTCACTAATGTTCCTTCTGTAAAAGTGCTTTTCTTTGTCTAAGATGGAGGTATTCTTGAAATTGAAGGAATGTCCCTCTATATGTGTATGGGCAGTGAGTGCAGTTTTATTTTGGTTATTAATGTTTTCAGTATTATATGTATGCTGTTTTAATCTTTCTTTCAGATATTGTTTTGTTTGACCGACGTATGTTTTGTTACAATTGTGACAAGGAATTTCATACACTATTTCTGATTGCCACTCATTGGGAACGTCATCTTTAATTTTTGTGAAAAACTTTCTTGTCGAAAGAACATTATAAGAAGCACATGTACAATCGAACTTGTTGAAAATTTTATTTATTCTATAACACAAATCTGGTTTGAATGGGAATTTAAAATATTTTTTACTCTGACTTGTTGAAGTATCGAACGATAGAGTACTTGTTCTTGTATTAAGGTACGAGTTTATGATGGTGTTGACAAAACTGTTAGGGTAGTTGTTCTCCCTTAATATTTTTTTACTTTTTTGATGTTATTATCCTTGAAAGATGTATCACTAAGTTTAATGGCCCTGTCTACTAAATTGTTAACGATATTAATTTTTTTGTGAGATGTTGTGATTACTGAAATAGTTAATAATTCTATTAGAGCTAATAGTTTTTGTATACCAATCGGTCTTCAAACTATGACCCTCCCTTATAATCAACAAATCTAAAAATTGAATTGAGTTATTCACTTCTATCTCCATCGTGAATTGCAAGTTTCCGTTGTATGAATTGAACAGATCCAAAATGTACTGTGCCCTATCCTCAGGTATCAAGAGAAAAGTATCGTCGACGTAAACCTTCATAAGAGGGATCATGAAGCTGACATTATCTTGTACAAACTCAAACAGGTCATTCATTACCAGGTCTGCGAAGCTTTGACTAGGGGGGGCTCCCATGGGAGTTCCAAATATTTGCTTAAAGTATGTTGAGTCATACAGAAAGTAACTTTTCTCAAAGCAAGTGTTAACAAATAAAATGAATGTATCTTTGTCTAAGCAAGTAAAATTTTTGATATAATACCAACGTTTATTAACTATTGCAATGACTAATTCCCTTGGGATGTTAGTGAATAAGGACACAACGTCCAATGATACCAATATATAACCCTCCGGTACGACTGTCAAGCTAAGTGTTTCAACCAACTGTAAGGAATTTTTGATACTGAAAACAGAAGTGGATAAAACATCAACAAAAATACTATGCAAATATTTCCCTATATTATAAGTTGGGGCTTTGGTGTTATCAACTATTGGTCTCAGACTTAAACTGTTCTTGTGTGTTTTTTTTAGACAATATAGTCTAGGTGGTAAGCTATTGAATCTAGTTAGAGTTTTATAGTGATTTTCTGTGATACTTTTATTGTCTCTTAATGACTTTAACGTACTGTTGATATTGTTTTGAAACTTTATGGTTGGGTCTCCGCCTAACGGGAGGTAGGTTTTCTTATCTTCAAGCATACGTGAAACTTCATTCATGTATTCCGTTCTGTACATAACGACAGTGGTATTACCTTTGTTAGAGCGTCCTATGATCACTTCAGGACTGTCGCGAATGAACTCAGAGGTAGCCCTTAACTGTCTACTGCTGGGCTGCTGTTATCGATCTCTTCTGTCTCTGTCCAGGTAATTACAAATGGTTTTCACGCACTCCATCCTATATCTATTCTTAGACTCTTCTGGCATCGGTCTAGTAGAAATGCAGCTTTCAATGTCCTTTACCATCTCGAAAATCGGAATCCTCGGTGGTATAAGTCCGTGATTGGGGCCCAAGCCTAGCACTATTTTGACGTCATTGTGGATGGTGAGGTTAGTGTAGTTCTTAATATATTTGTCACAGGTTCTCAGAGTTACAGGGGCCTTTTTTGCGTTGGTTAGTTCTTGGAACTTTTTTAGATTGATCTGCTTGACCTTGTCGAACATGGTATTATAAGTGTTGCGAGCAAACATCTCCAAACCAAAATATTCAGTAGGGGTGAGACTTGTTCTTACACGCTGTTTCCTACTATCAATCGAGCTCTCCGTCTGTCCAATCGTCCAAACCGTGATTTTTATCTCAATCTTCAAGATAGATCTTCTGAAATTATGTAACGCGTTACTCACCAACTTCTTGAACGGGTGCTTCTCGAATTGTAAGGTGTAAATTTGCTTGATATTATTAATAATGTGATTTGGGAAAATGTCTGCCTGTCTACAGCGCAGTAAAAATATTCTTCTGTTCTTCAAAGAAGCAAGTTTCCTGTGTAAATTGACAATATCCTTACATCCTCTGTATACATAATCACCATGCAAATCTTTAATGTGTGCGAAACCCCCAGGTATTAAGTTCTGATTATCGCTAACATCCATTGTATCAAATAAAAACAAAAGATATCAGGAATCAGACTTTATTATTCTCTTTGATAACTCCTTCAGCCAACGTTTCGGTGACGAAATTGTCCCTTTTTCAAGGCTAAAACATTCAAAAATTCAGTATGTAAACATACGGTGAAATCCTTCGTTCACCGATGCCAGAAGAGTCTAAGAATAGATATAGGATGGAGTGCGTGAAAACCATTTGTAATTACCTGGACAGAGACAGAAGAGATCGACAACAGCAGCCCAGCAGTAGACAGTTAAGGGCTACCTCTGAGTTCATTCGCGACAATCCTGAAGTGATCATAGGACGCTCTGACAAATGTAATACCACTGTCGTTATGTACAGAACGGAATACATGAATGAAGTTTCACGTATGCTTGAAGATAAGAAAACCTACCTCCCGTTAGGCGGAGACCCAACCATAAAGTTTCAAAACAATATCAACAGTACGTTAAAGTCATTAAGAGACAATAAAAGTATCACAGAAAATCACTATAAAACTCTAACTAGATTCAATAGCTCACCACCTAGACTATATTGTCTAAGAAAAACACACAAGAACAGTTTAAGTCTAAGACCAATAGTTGATAACACCAAAGCCCCAACTTATAATATAGGGAAATATTTGCATAGTATTTTTGTTGATGTTTTATCCACTTCTGTTTTCAGTATCGAAAATTCCTTACAGTTGGTTGAAACACTTAGCTTGACAGTCGTACCGGAGGGTTATATATTGGTATCATTGGACGTTTTGTGTCCTTATTCACTAACATCCCAAGGGAATTAATCATTGCAATAGTTAATAAACGTTGGTATCATATCAAAAATTTTACTTGCTTAGACAAAGATACATTCATTTTATTTGTTAACACTTGCTTTGAGAAAAGTTACTTTCTGTATGACTCAACATACTTTAAGCAAATATTTGGAACTCCCATGGAAGCCCCCCCTAGTCAAAGCTTCGCAGACCTGGTAATGAATGACCTGTTTGAGTTTGTACAAGATAATGTTAGCTTCATGATCCCTCTTATGAAGGTTTACGTCGACGATACTTTTCTCTTGATACCTGAGGATAGGGCACAGTACATTTTGGATCTGTTCAATTCATACAACGGAAACTTGCAATTCACGATGGAGATATAAGTGAATAACTCAATTCCATTTTTGGATTTGTTGATTATAAGGGAGGGTCAGAGTTTGAAGACCGATTGGTATACAAAAACTATTAGCTCTAATAGAATTATTAACTATTTCAGTAATCACAACATCTCACAAAAAATTAATATCGTTAATAATTTAGTAGACAGGGCCATTAAACTTAGTGATACATCTTTCAAGGATAATAACATCAAAAAAGTAAAAGAAATATTAAGGGAGAACAACTACCCTAACAGTTTTGTCAACACCATCATAAACTCGTACCTTAATACAAGAACAAGTACTCTATCGTTCGATACTTCAACAAGTCAGAGTAAAAAATATTTTAAATTCCCATTCATACCAGATTTGTCTTATAGAATAAATAAAATTTTCAACAAGTTCGATTGTACATGTGCTTCTTATAATGTTCTTTCGACAAGAAAGTTTTTCACAAAAATTAAAGATGACGTTCCCAATGAGTGGCAATCAGAAATAGTGTATGAAATTCCTTGTCACAATTGTAACAAAACATACGTCGGTCAAACAAAACAATATCTGAAAGAAAGATTAAAACAGCATACATATAATACTAAAAACATTAATAACCAAAATAAAACTGCACTCACTGCCCATACACATATAGAGGGACATTCCTTCAATTTCAAGAATACCTCCATCTAAGACAAAGAAAAGCACTTTTACAGAAGAAATATTAGTGAAATGATGCATATCAGAAGGTCGAGAACTGTAAATTTCAGAACTGATGTTGAAAGTTTAAGTAGTTTTTACGATTGCCTACTCGACGCAACTTGGAGCAGATCTAGATGTGATGTCGACAATTGGAATGACATAATACTTTACTAGTTGCCTTGTCTGTCCGGACCTTCTGTCCACTCCGTTTTTCTTCTTTTTCTTCCTTTTAACATTTGTTTTTAAACAGTTGGTGACGCTGACGTTTGAAGTACGACAGCTTCACTGTCGGTTGTCAGTTACAACTCAAGATAAATGACGCCGCTATCCTTGCACCCAAATTGTTTGCTTTTAATAATTTTAATTGTCGACAGGAAATAAGTAGACCATGTTTTTGACTTGTTTGTGCACTTGTTTTATTTTAGTGTCTCTGTATAAGGGAATTTCGAAGGTGAACGAAGGATTTCACCGTATGTTTACATACTGAATTTTTGAATGTTTTAGCCTTGAAAAAGGGACAATTTCGTCACCGAAACGTTGGCTGAAGGAGTTATCAAAGAGAATAATAAAGTCTGATTCCTGATATCTTTTGTTTTTGTTGTGTATATTTTTATATATTTGAATTCCATGCTGAGTTTTCGGTGAAATTTCGTGAAAAATTGAATAATTTGATTATTTTTTTGTGAAGTAATCAATATTTAGATATAGAAAAAATTTTTTCTTCCGTAAAGCATAGATGTCGAATATGCAAAAGTATATACATCACACCATATAAGAAAATCAAAATTATTCGGCAATTTCCGAATAAACTGGAAGTCGTAGACCCTCTTTTTTCACATCTGTCGATGGTAAATAATTAAGTATCAATGTGCAAAGTTTCAATTCAATCTCTTAAAAAACAATTATTTTTTCGGCAGTGAGTCTTATTCCTGTGAGTCTCGATATACAGCCGAGCTTCTGCTGCATTGTTGCTGCTAAGAAACAACGAGGCATAGCTCCTCCACAACTGCAGTATATTGGCTTTACTTCGAACGCAGTTTGAGCTATACAGTTTCGATGCAATTCCGCGGGACATATACGGTCCGTTTCGATACAGTTACTGCACCACTATCGCTGCACTTCAAGTGCAGCAACGCTGTACAGTTGTTGTACTCTTGCTGCGTTTTAGTGTTTGCTGGGTAGTATAGATCATTTCCAACGAGAAATGTGCTTATAAAATTTTCTTCAAATTGATTCAATGACGCGATCAGATCGTTATTTTAAACAAAATTGTTTATTGGCGATTTTCAAACAAGATATCATCCCATTTAACGAGAGCATGAAATTTTTTAGAGTCCAACCACCAGCGGTTTGAATTTAGCCTATGGTAAGACAGATTTTTTGAGATTGAATTTTTATGGAGAGACCAGTCTACTTTCGCTAGATGTGGTATCATCAATCCTCATTTCTAGAGTCATGAGAACCTACATACAAAATTATTGAAGCACTTTCAGCACGACTACAGAATAAATGTGTGGATGTGAGAAATTATGTCCCATCTACATGGACCAGCAATCCTTTCGTTCCAGATTTAATACATGTTATTCAAGAATATCCATGTAATAAACATGGTCGAATTATACTTCACAATATTCCCACAGAATTGCTGTTGGAATAGTGGAATTTGATCTAGAAAAAAATTCGTGATGGAATTCCATTAACCATAAGACATATTACAAGAACGGAAAAAAAATTTCCCTGAAAAAGATTTTCAAAACAACAGATAGGTTCAATTGACTTAGCATATCGATTAAGTGTTCACATACATCGAGAACACAAATCTCCTAACAAGTAACACACGTTCAAGCACAATTCGTGATAATGCAAAACAAAAATACATCTGATATTATGTACCATGAAAGAAATGAACGAAGAAATGGTCAAGAGTAGGAAGGAGCCTAAGAACTCAATCACAGCTTCCGAAACAAGACTCGTGCTAGAGATGCATTCTTTAAGAAAAATATCAGTTAGAAAAAAATAATATGACATTTAAAGAATCAGGAACACGCTGACCGAACCAATAAAAATATAACAAAGTATTTTCCGGATTGAGTGAACCAGGATTACACCCGGGAAGGTTTTCGTTGAACTGTATCGATTATTGGCGGTTGATCTAACTGTGGCTGAAATAAACGATTGCCATAATTGAAGGAAAACGGAATAGTTCCTCATAAGACTAAAATTGATTTCAAACCTGCAAAAAAGTTATTTTCTGGAAAGCTAAGCAATTGAAACAAACACCCGTCAGATTGTCCAATGATCTGACGAATAATCAGCGCAAAGAATACTTAGAACAAGTCTTCTCGAGGCAAAAACGAACACAGCTGTTTAATCCTATATACGTGGTGACCGGCAAATGGCCTGTCGAGCTTTTCCAGGAAAATGAGACTCATAGTAGGCCCCCAACACTTTCGGCTTCTGAAACAGCTGCCTTACGAAAACCACCAAGTAGGTGACGAAGCAGGATGGGAGACCGTAGGGGATAGTGAGGAAACGATCAGTGCAGCTGCAGCAGCTCCAAAAGCAGAAAATTCCAACTTATTTTCATCACCGAGAGTTTTGGAAATTCACGAAGCCTCCGAGAAGAAATCACCACTGAGTCACTGAGCATATGTTTCATACCTTATTTCATATCCTTATATAAAATAAGGTATGAAACACATGATTGGATCGACGAGATATTACTAAGATCGAACAATACCACATGGTGCTTAATTTCAGCTGAGCAACATACCATAAATAGGAGATTTTCGAGATTTTAAATATGATACAAGGATAATAGAGAATATCCACATTTTTAGGTACGACACTAGACAGGGAAAAATTAAGGTATTTCAAATAAATGTTGAAATAATTGCAAAAAACTGTGATGACTTGCTGATCTTGATGGACTACCTCTCAATAAAGTTCGAAATAATAGTAATGTGAGAGATATTCAGAATAAATAAAATAGAAATTTTCAACAAGATTGGATACCGCACAATTTACAGAGCACTGACGTGAAATCAGCAGCTTTTGCGCGAATGTTCAAATTCAATGCGAAAGCGGTCATCCCCTTTCCACATGACTACAAGAGATGCTGACTTCAAATCAGGGCTTTTCAAGGTTTTTTTTATAGTGAAGTAAATGTACTGGCATTCTGTTTTGAGGTCACCTTGAATTAATAATTACAATCCGTAAAAAACCTAGAAGAGTTCTACTATCTAGTGGTAAATCGTCATCATATAACTTAACTTCAATATTTTCATTAATCCATTTACCTTTGTGAGATTCCAATTAAGTGAGAAATCCCAATTTTTTAAGGCGTCATATATTGGAGCTGTGAAAGAAGATGCATTTTCATCCACATGAAAATTGACAGGAACAGCCTAATAATTAGGGATTTCAAATTCAAGTTTTCTTAGTTCCTACTACTTTCATTCCAATATATTGAGCTAGAACCAAAATCATCTGGTCTGACCAGAGTTCCTTCATTTTTGGTTACCGGACTGCTGTTAGAGAAAAATTCACCAGGATCTATCTTGATGGTAGAATCACTTTGTATTGTTGATAGGCAGTATTCACCAAATAATTCATCGAAACTAATTATTTTGCTCCTGTTCCCTATATAGAGATCGTTTGATATGCATGTGACTTTGTTAGAAATATTCCTCAGAAATAATTGACTGCAAGATTAAAAACTTGGAGAGCACCGACGAGAAGTCAGCATCTTCTGCGCGTATGTTCTAAGGAGATGAATGCTTTCACAACGAATTCTAACGTGCGTGCAAAAGCTTCTGACTTCGCATCAGGGATTTTCTAGGTTTTTACTTATCCTGGAGAAAGCAACGTGACCGGAAAATAACCACTGAATTTGAAATATTTTTTCCTGATATCTCCAGATGTTATAACTATATCGAAATGGAACTTGATACACTGCTGAAAAATGAGGATTTCTAGATATGAGCAAAATTTTATTCGGATATGAGGAATAGTTTCCAAAAAAAAGTTTCTAACATTGATTGACAATGAAATCTTAAGTTTCAATCCAGTCGCTTTTGTGGTTCCTGAAATATCAGGAAAATAACCTCAAAATTTCAAACGCCTGTAACTCCGAAAACCTTTTTCCGATTTGACCCACTAACGAACTCATTTGCGGCATTCTGATGCGAGAACTACCCTGAAACATTCGAGTCGCTAGCTTGCTCCGTTCGATAGTTATCGTGTCAACGGACGGACGGCTGCACGGACAGAAAATATTTTGAAACTGAATTCGTCATCAGTGAGTCCAACCTGGTCATTTGAGAGCATTCTCCGGAAAAAATCGAGAATTACAGATATTTCGACAAAACAATAACACGCTTTTCCCCAGAATATGCGCTGAAAATGACGTAGTCTTAGTATACATCCAAGGCGATATTGAATGTACACAAAATATAATAAATTCAGGTGAAAACCAGTCCGAAGTAATAAAAATTGCCGTTAGAAACGGTATCTCTCTGATAGTTTTATGAAGATATGTTCATACGTTTGTCCCTACCTTCAAGAATCCTTTTGATTATTTGGAATGTAGATCAACTTTGAGACGCATAATGTTGGTCGGAGATATGAATGTTGATTCGTTAGCAGATGATGAGATTGCTGAAAAATATAAAAATATATTGTGTTTATTTGGTGTTTTTTTCTTTCCAACATGTAGTTATTTTAGTGGATCCGTTTCTGCACGAACTTCATTTTGCCCTACTATTTTTTCGCTTTCAACTCTTAAGCATTGTGCGGTTTTGCTCTGTGGTTTTATTTTATTGTAACTTATCCCTTCTATCTCAGGTGTCTATCTGCATGTAACAGATACGAGAATTCATATTTTTTTATATCATCATATCACATACAAGAGTGATTTGTTTATTCGCCGAAAGGAACTTCATTATTCTCAATTCGGAATCAATTCTAAATTCACTGAAAACATCAGACGCCTTGGAGTAGGTAACTACTATAAAACATGAGCACGATTTGGGGTTTAAAATGGAGGATGTTGCTGAGAAAATTGACGTATAGTGAACGAATAAATGAATGCGGCTTATTCTGATAGTTGGATTGCATGATTTGATCTGAAACAATACCCGCATATAGTCCAGACTTGAATCCCTTGGATTTTTATCAGCAAGGCAGTCTGAAGACGAGGGTTTTGAAGTGAAGTTTGGTCGATAAAAGAATTAAAGGCACATCAAGCGATACATTCGAACAAAAGTAGTGCCTTTTCCACCCAAATGCTTTGTTATAAGTTGATTTTTATTATTATACATTTCCAGATCATTCCACATAATCAATTTCCTTACGTTTTTTCCTACTAGAAAAACAACATGACACAATTAGAAAGTAGTTGTTCTCAGTTACCTACTTATCTACTTCAATGTTGTCTATTTTGGCGCTTACGTTTTCTGGTAGTTTCGATTCATATTGCTATGTCAGTAATATTTCTGGATTGATGTGCTACACATTCGAGAAGCTGAGACTGCATGGAAGTTTTCACGATTATAAAATCAGTACATTACCTCGAGCATTTTTCTTGAAAATGGCGGATAAAATTTGATGTTGATTCCTCATTTCAAATGAACTCCTCACTGAAACTGTCTTTTTTTGGTTCCAATCGAATCTGCTCAAGCGAAATTGGATACGGTGAATGTATCATCTTAATTTTTTTCGATGAAGGGCATATTTATTAACGTAGGTCTTGTAGTTACGGAGATATAACTTCTTTCCTGAAGCGAGTCCAGAAAAGACAGAGGTCTTTATGTATGTAGTATGTAAAACTACGGTGTTTGAGAAAAAAGTTTCAAGTACATTTTTCATTCAAAAAGATCTGTACTATCACCTCCTTGAATACTTTATATATACTCTGTCACACTCTGTGAACCGGGTGATTCATCAACTCATGAATTTATTAAAGATATTAATTCTCAAAGTAGCATATCGGCTTTACCCTAATACCAGCAATATGGGGCTCAAAATAGGGACTCGCTGATTGGGCAAACATTGCGAATTAGTACTATGAGCAATATTGTATAAGTATTTTACCAACAATATTGTTTCAATTTTGAGAACAGGTTATTCGGCTAATATTGTGAATGAGATTAATGGCCAACATAAGTCAGACTTGGGAGTAGTTGATTGTATTTTTGTGATAATACCAGCATGGACCATCGGCACTAGCTTATTGGGAATTTATTGCTAATGAGAATCATCGCCAAATGTGATCAATCAAGCATTGTCTACACCAATTTTGTTCAAATACTCTATACGAATAGTGGCCACGCAAAACTGCACTGATTTCCAAGAAATATCCCTAGATTAAAATGTATTGTGAGCCTTGAATCAATTCAAAGAAATTAAAATATTATTGATTGATAATATTGATTATGTATCCTGTATTTCCTTGGAAAATATTATTTCTGCGTCAATAGGAGGATTGAATCACTGTATGGAACTATGTGATCAATTTCAATACATGTTATGAATGATTTTTAGAATCGTTCTCGAATTCATATACAATCATAATTCGGTAATCAATCAGATGACAAAATTATATATTCGATGTTAGAAATCTGATGGAAATGGTGAAAGACGTGCTGTTATTTTAGAAACAAGCAACGTATGAACCACTCGATCTTCATGCTTTGATTTCAGTCGCGTGATAGGCGACATGCAGTCGAGACCGAAATGTTTGCCTCGAAGCGACTCGTGTGCGGCTTCTTCTTGAACTGCTTGGGTAGCGGAGTGGAGAGGATACATTAATTGTCTCAAATCCTAACCAATCAAAATCGATGTGGGCGTGGTCTTTTTGACGCCAGTTTGAATTGAATTTCTGCTTGGAAGTATTTGAAGTTGACAAAACTGTCATCATCTCACGTTGTGCCCAAGAAGTTAATGTATATCTGGTGTACTGTAAATTGTACTGAACTGTTTGTATTTCAGTAGGAGTTGTAGTAATGAACATAATATAACATCAATTCAGTATATTGCACTGAATCACCATTTGATTAGGTATATTATAAACAAACAGTAAAGTACATTATTCTTTAGATTAGTATTTCTACAAGTTATTCCATTCAATACATTGGCCGAAGTTGAAATGTTTTGGCCTCGCTGTGTATCAATTAACATTTTATTAATCAATAGATTCAGATGTGGATGTAGAGAACGAGCTAGGAATATCACTATGAATTATCACAATGCATGATGAATTCTGAATCATCGGGATATCCCAAAAAATATTATTCAGGTTCTCAATATATTCTAAGATAATTAACTTTTTTTAAATCATTGACTGATATGGACCCACCAACACTGTCCCAATGAAGAAAGCTTCATTATAATTATTCACTTTTTGAAGTTTTTTTTATTGAATATTAAATTTACCTTCCAAATTATTAGTATGTCTTGAAATATTCTACTTGGCACTTTTCTATCTGCAGATCAGTGAAGGATCTATATTACATCAATGATTCAATTTATAAATTTACTAAATTTTCGATATAAAATAGTCAATGAAAAGTAGGTTATTACTTCAAAGGAATAAGCAACAGAAAAAATATACAATAATCATATTTGAAATTGATTATTTTATGAACTTCGAGCAAATAATCATAATAACAAATGGAAAAATTAATCTTTAATAACTTCCAGGGTTAGCAATTCAAAGCTAACAAAGATGAAACAGTTTTTTCACATAATTGATACAAATCTCAACTTAACATATGAATGTCATTTGGGATTGACTGAAACTAGTTTATTTATTTTTAATTTCATTTCAGGCTCCCAACTCCCTACATCTAAACCAAAATGCATTATTTGTATAAATACAATGTACATTTCATTTCAAAATTGAATAATTTTACTTTGAGAAAGTAAGCAGTGTTAAGAGAGTGTTAACTATAATTATTATTTGCACCTTAATATGTTAAGAACTGTAACAATACATATATCACATTAATCCTCACGTTCGAAACATCATACACATTTCACAATTCATAAGCATCTTGAACATTAGCAATATTTACTACACCTAAGCTATATAAAAACACCAACAACCATCAACTTTGTAATATAAAGATATAAATTCCTAACATAACAAAAAACTATATGAAAAGATCCCGAAAATAATGAATTTAAAACATGCGAGAACGTTTCATTTATCATTCGGAAAATAAGTTTGCTTCTCCACTTTCCTCTTCTCAGATATATGCTCATTAACACCTTGTCCCATATTTTCTCTCAATTTCCACGTTTCTGCCATTAATTTGTTGAAAGCATTATCATCCAAACTATTATATTCCTCTAAAGCAATCTAAAAAAAATAGTATCCACATCTAATACAAACCAAATACATTTTTTAGGGTTAATACCTCTCTTTTTCTCGAAATTAATGGATATATTATGTGGCCCGCTCTCCTAAATAAAATTGGTGACATCATACTGGTAACACAGCTTGGTTCCTGTAGGCTCGTTGAGATATAGTGTATCGTTTTCATCTGAATGTGGGGAACCTAAAACAGACTCGCTTCTCTCCTCAAGCTGTTGTAACTTTGAGTCGATGTGCTGTTATCGAAACATCCACATGTCCCATGTGTGTTTCAACAAATAATACTGTAAATAAGCCTAATAGGGGGTTATAAAATCAGATAAATACAAATATATGCATATTCCCTGAATATGAATACTTCCTCCGAGCTTCACGTTACGAATCACACAATTGCTTTGGTATCCTTAAATTCAACACAGTTGATTCTCCATGATCAGAAGTGTCCTACATACCTCTATAATTGCTTCTGTTACAATAGAAGTATACAATTCTATCCCTCTTCTTATTTTCAACAGCTTCAGTACAAGCGTAATTGACGTCTCTGTTCTTCTCTCCTCGCCATGCTTCAAACTCTTCGCGGCTTCTGAAATTAGCAATACCTTCTAAGATTTTTATGTTGTGGATATTTGTAAAATGCTTATCAAAATCATTATAGGAGGAAAACTTCTCTCTGTGTTCATTGAGACTAAGAGAACACATAATATTCTGCCTTCTTTCCAATTTTGGAGAATCATGCTTATGTATTTTCCTGAGGTGCCTGTTTTTATTAGATACACTGGTAAACTTCTTTCGACATAAGTGGATTCACTCTGCAAGAAACCCGAAATTTTGTAACGTTACAAAACGCTCCACTGTCGATTTCAGTTTCTATCGCGAAAAAACGTCATACAAATAATTTCAATTCCGATCTCAAGCAAAAACGCCTTACTGAAATTATATGAGCGGTCGCTAAAGAACGCTCATCGCTTTGACAGTTGAGTGTGTGTTTCGCATGCGCGACCCTTCCCATTCGGTCTAGCGATGGAAAGTTCTTTCTTTTGTGCGTAAGAATTTGAAGATTCAACACCTTGCTAGAGTTTAACGAATAAACGAACTTCGTAATCCATTAACATCGTGGAATTTTGAAGTTTTATTGTTTCTTATAAGACGTCTATTCAAAAGGCGGTAAGTACTACGTATATCCCGACCAATATTTTTGCTTTTGTGAATGCCAGATTGTGATTTCTGATTTATTTCATTCCATGCAGGTTACACAGCTTAACATTTTCCTTTGTATGATATTGTGCATTTGATTTCTTGTCTCATTCTTATTATCGAATAACGTGCTCTTATTCCTGAGCTCTAGATATTTCATCTCGTATTTATTAACTTGTAAATTGTTTCAATAACGTCTAGAGTCGTTGGGAGTGAGATCACGTGTTACAAGCACTATCTTATAGTTTTTAAATTTGCAGTCTTTGTACCGGGGCTACCACCTACTACATGATCTTTGTACCGGGGCTATCGCCCACAGAATCATCTTTATACCGGGGCTATCTACTACTGGATTATCTTCTTACTGGGACTAATGCCCATTTGAATATTCTACTACCGGACCCAGAGTTTGACTGGATCATCTTGGTACTGGAAGCAATCATTACTGGATTATCTTAATACTGGAGCTGATCATGGTTGGAATACCTTTATTCCGAAGCTTATAATTACTGGAACATCTTAATTCTGGACTTTATTCTGGATGGAAACTCTCGAAACTGGACTACCTGCATAATATCTGCATTTTGGAGGATCATACCGTCGGATCCTTACTTTTAAGATAAGTGCTTCTTCGAATCCCGGATCTCAGATTCACTGTACCTAATTTTGTGTTTGTAAATAGCAATTTTTAATTGTAAAGTTGAAATAAATAGATAGGGAGTAAGAGGTTGCATCATTACCACCAGATTAGCGATTAGGGATACATTCAGGAGTTAATTTAATTTCACTGGCGCAGGTAACGTGGGGCCACGAGTAACTTTTTTTTGAGTAACATTTTTTCCCTGAGTGTGTCTTTTTCGTTTTTCTGGTTGTGAAGGTGACTTCGTTATGAGTCTGAGCTCCGAGATTGAATGTTAGATATTACCATCTTTTCGACTTTTACCTTATCGTTATCTTGTATTTGTGTTTTCTGAATAACTGAATCATGAATCCCAATAACTTTAAGTCTCACGAGTTGAGTTATGTAGTTCATTCTCGATACCTCTAGAACTTGGTAGGCCTGGTTGATGGTGGGCTTAGTTTTTGGAGCCATCATACGCTTGGGAAGTTGACCATCGACTATCTGATGGGTCAAAGCAATTATTATCGTCGGTTTATTAGTGAACGATTGTAGTGTGTTCGTGTGGTGGTAATTTGTTGTTTGTAGTATGTCTGTCTAGCAAGGTGTATGAAAGTTATCGCATCCACCAAAAAAAGGATTATTTTGTTTCTTGTTATGTGTGACGAAGGCAGTTATGTTTTTGGATGGAGGTGATGATTGGTCGTTTTTTTTTGTGTATCCAAATTTCCTAATACCTTTTCTCCTTTTCCTATTTCAAGGCAAGTGTCGGTCAATCTGGTGCAAATATTTATTAGTTTTTTCCTTTTGGTTTACATGACAATTTCGTGAAGATGGCGATTAATCTTTCGAGTTTAACGCAGCTATGCAGTGCCTTGAATGGAAATTTGAGCGTAGTCTGCGGTTTACTTTGAAGTTTTCTCAGGCCTTCGATTCGACAATTACCGTATCATTTTCCTTACCGTGTCTTACGACAATTACCGTATCTTATCGTGTCTAATGACAATTTATCTAATGCCGGTTGGCAAATACCGTATCTTTTGTGTCTCGTACACCTATCGTATCTTATGCCTGTGGGCATCTTATCTTTTAATATTTTGAAGTTTAGAGCGGCTATGCAGTATCTTGATTGAAAATTTGGCGTAGTTAGCGATTTACTTTGAAGTTTTCTTTAATCTGTGAGTCTCACAACGTATCTTTTAATATTTTGAAGTTTAGAGCGGCTATGCAGTATCTTGATTGAAAATTTAGCGTAGTTAGCGATTTACTTTGAAGTTTTCTTTGATCTGTGAGTCTCATAGAGATTATTTTTCTTGCATTTTTGGATGCAGTTATTATTTGTACCAACGGGCGGACACTTCTCTTTCTCTTTCCTTACCTGTTGTTTGTATCTATCCCTATTACCTATTTCCTATTATCTATCCCTATTACCTATTATCTATCCCTATTACCTATTATCTATCCCTATTACCTATTTCTATTACCTATTTCCGCTTCCTTATATCGAACCTACTTTGCGATTTGTAATCGCTGGCGCCCAATCTTATCTTTTCTTTCCTACGTATTTCCCGTGTTGTTTTTCCAATTTATTGTCTACTTTAATTATTTTCGCATATTGGGGATCGCTTTCTAGGAGAGGCCTGCTTGGGGAGTGATCTTTAATACGCATTCAACATCTTCAGTCAGATAAATTAGCTTTAAATACCTCTTGATATTATTTGTTACATCATCTTCACATATATCTTTAACACCTTCAGTGAGATTAATTAATTAGCTTCAAATTTCGAGCTTTGAAACTTGGAAAACCACCTCGGGATATGATCAATAGTACCTTGCCTGATAGTATTTTTCTTCTCGATTCCCCTCCTTCCTTTCCACAGTTTCCTAACAGTTTTGTTTTTTTTTTATCTGCATCGTGCCACTGTCGATTTCAGTTTCTATCGCGAAAAAACGTCATACAAATAATTTCAATTCCGATCTCAAGCAAAAACGCCTTACTGAAATTATATGAGCGGTCGCTAAAGAACGCTCATCGCTTTGACAGTTGAGTGTGCGTTTCGCATGCGCGACCCTTCCCATTCGGTCTAGCGATGGAAAGTTCTTTCTTTTGTGCGTAAGAATTTGAAGATTCAACACCTTGCTAGAGTTTAACGAATAAACGAACTTCGTAATCCATTAACATCGTGGAATTTCGAAGTTTTATTGTTTCTTATAAGACGTCTATTCAAAAGGCGGTAAGTACTACGTATATCCCGACCAATATGTTTGCTTTTGTGAATGCCAGATTGTGATTTCTGATTAATTTCATTCCATGCAAGTTACACAGCTTAACATTTTCCTTTGTATGATATTGTGCATTTGATTTCTTGTCTCATTCTTATTATCGAATAACGTGCTCTTATTCCTGAGCTCTAGATATTTCATCTCGTATTTCTTAACTTGTAAATTGTTTCAATAACGTCTAGAGTCATTGGGAGTGAGATCACGTGTTACAAGCACTATCTTATAGTTTTTAAATTTGCAGTCTTTGTACCGGGGCTACCGCCTACTACATGATCTTTGTACCGGGGCTATCGCCCACAGAATCATCTTTATACCGGGGCTATCGACTACTGGATTATCTTTTTACTGGGACTAATGCCCATTTGAATATTCTACTACCGGACCCAGAGTTTGACTGGATCATCTTAGTACTGGAAGCAATCATTACTGGATTATCTTAATACTGGAGCTGATCATGGTTGGAATACCTTTATTCCGAAGCTAATAATTACTGGAACATCTTAATTCTGGACTTTATTCTGGATGGAAACTCTCGAAACTGGACTACCTGCATAATACCTGCATTTTGGAGGATCATACCGTCGGATCCTTACTTTTAAGATAAGTGCTTCTTCGAATCCCGAATCTCAGATTCACTGTACCTAATTTTGTGTTTGTAAATAGCAATTTTTAATTGTAAAGTTGAAATAAATAGATAAGGAGTAAGAGGTTGCATCATTACCACCAGATTAGCGATTAGGGATACATTCAGGAGTTAATTTGATTTCAATTTGATCAAAAAAACCCTTTCATAATGCATTAACTAAACTTACCTGTGTGAATCTGAAATTGTGTAGTAAAGTAATAATTTATGAATAATAATTAGCCGGGTATAGCAATGATAATTGCTTTTTCAAAACGTCTGGACAATTTGCACTGATAATTCTTCAAAATATAACAGAATCATAGCAAGTATCGTTAGAACGTTAGATTTAGGTAAGTAAACATAAACACAGATTGCCAGAAATTCCGCCAAGATCGAGCCGATCAATAATCGACTTCAGACGAATGCTTTCGAGTCCCTCAGAAACGCGTCGCTTTTGATTGGCTAGTATTTGAGACAATTAATGTATCCTGGAGTGGAGAGACGTGACTCACAAGATTTGAGACGCATAGAGCATCGGATCGTCTCTTTGCGGATACTTTACAGCGTCTGCACTCGGGTCGATGCGATATGCGAACTATGCATTTTGAGTAATAATAATAATATAAAAAAATACAATAAAAAAATATATAATATTGAAAATGAAGCGTGAGTTCCGTCCCTCGATTATGCTCTCCATTCAATAAAAGCTGAAGCCGCACATGGGTTGTTACGATACGTACGTTTGAGTTGCTCGATTCACGCATCAGGCGCACCCACACGGATGTTCTTGAAGCTATCCCAACATGGCTTACTTCACACAAACATTTCTCAAAATAGGAATTGGTTTCACGGAGAAGAAAGAGCTCCAGTAATATTGTTATTATTTAATTATGTTATTTCTCAAGATGTTGAACACATTAATTACAAGTTTGCGGAACAAGGCAAAAATTCATTACAGCTTCCGTTTTCCAGAAAAATGGCATGGGCTAGCTTAAGATTGAAGCATTGTGTAAAATTATACCATGATTGAAGGTACACCAGGCACTCTGTAATTTTCGAAGATTAGCAATATATAAAGATCGAATTAGCACACATTCATTGAAGATAAGTGAACGGCGAAAAGATTGAAATGATTCACCCTGAGGTGAAAGACACCCTCTAAGATTGAATAACTAACATCTTTCAATATGCATCTGAAAGATCGGCGGTATGGAATTTTTTACACCCCATTTTTAACAAACATTAAACATCATAATATTTTCAAAGAATAGAATGAATCATCTTGAATATTTTGAAATAATATTCACGTAATTATATAGGCAACGACATGAGCTATTTTATAGGGTACTCGTATTCACCGACTTTTCTCCTTCTTAAAAATTTCAAACAGTAGCCCACACTTCTCTACACATGCTTTACTATTTGAATGAACTAGGGTTTCATAGAGACGATAAATCTCGTCTCGAATGCACTTTCTCGTCCCGTTTCGATCATCGAGACGAGAAATAAACAAAATCTCGTCTCGATGTTTTTCTCGGAGACAATTTCTCGATCTCAATTCGAGACTCTCGAAATTTCAGTAGTCTCGAGAACAAAAACTTAATGTTATCGTGAAAGGCTGCGTACAGCTTATAGCGTTCACCAAAAGGGCTAACGCACCAAAATACACGTTATAAATTTTTTCATGAAGAGATTAATTGCTTTGAAATACCGAGACTATCTGGTCTGAACTAAAAGCATAACAGATAACAGAAAAAACCAAAAATCAGCACAATAATTGGGAAATTGTTCCGAAAAATAAAAATTAAGAGAATTCTTGAAGTTCTAATTTAATCTTCCCCCATAAATTCAAAATTCACCTATGCACGAAAGGTGAACGTTAAAAATTGTTTTTTCCTTCGTAAAGAGAAGAGTACTAGACCCAGCAACGCCTGTTGAAAAAAAAAATCGATATTACGCAAATTCTTTCATCCTAAACGTAGGGGTCGTAATATTAAATGGTGACATTTTTGCAGAATTGCTACTTTTTGTAGTGAAGAAATATATAATAGTATATAATATCATTGATCTCATTCTCATTTACCGGATGTTATTCGATCTGGCAACACTGGCCGGACATCCTGAAATTATTTCTTAGCAAATATTAACGCGCCTGATATAGGGAAAATGACATTATAGTTCCGTCACAATGTCTGTCTTAAGTCTTAAGTGATTGGGTTGAACACATTGAAAAAGAATGAGTGGTCAAATTCAATTCTGTTCGTCCGGCAGTCCGTCCGTATGTGCTCTGACTTCGGAAGGTAAGGACCTAGCGACTTGAAATTATCAGATCCGAAATAAGAGAAAAATATACCAAATTTCGTTGTTAATTGGAATTTTAACGTTATTTCTGCAATATCTCGAGAGTTCAAATCAGATTGACACTTTGTAGTCAGGAAAAATATACTTTTGCGCAACTAGGTGCAAAATTTCGTGTTGGTCTAATAGTGACAATTCAAAGAAGCGCATAAAACCTCCAGATCTCACATCAGTCCTTGTAGCACACATATTTTGCGCAATCGAAAAATCTCGCAATAATTTTTCAATCTCGAAAAAAACTCGACGTGTCTTTCTCGATCTCGTCTCGAAAAAAATATCCTCTCGGTCTCGAAATCGGGATGAGGCGAAACTAGCAATCTCAAATTTTGAGATTCCCCTGAAACCCTGAAATAAACTATTTCAATCAGGAACATGGACAATTAGTGGTGTTTTATCTTCTCCGTAATATTTTGTATTTTTTCTTTACATACCATCCCTAATTCCTCATTTCTATGATTGAAATGTTTCATTTGAATCTTTGAGCATGTGTAAGCGTAGTGTGGTGTCCTGTAATGAATTTTTAAGGGAAGTGATTATATTTCTAATTTTTTTCACTTAGCAAACCACTCATTCCTTACTTTTGTTAATAAAGTAGTTCACTCAAATTCCAAAGCACGTATAAAGGTAGTCGGGACCACTCTAATAATTTTTCTTCAATGAGAAGAATCGGTGAATATTACAATTCTCCATCATAATATTTCAAATTTCTTTCACAACAAACCACAGCACAAACTCCTTATTCTTCTAATTGAAGTTATTCATTTCAATTCAGTACTTGGAGGGAATGTTTTAAAATTTATGTCTATGACTTTTTTGTGATGAATGTGTAAAGAAATCGATTCACCAATTCGATCACTGGATGGAAAATATAGAGTGTACGGTGTAGCTTTAATCCCAAGCAGGCCACGCCTTTTTTCTGGAAAACCTTAGCTGAAATGAATATTTGCTTTGGGGTGCAAATTTGTTATGAATGTGTACGAAATTCTTGGCAAGGTTTTTTTGAAATACTATGAATGCTGTTGAAGATTTGTTTCGTGTCTCAACTTAGATTCCTAAGCGATTTCATGTGGATCTCACACGGAACATTTCAAGAACTACAGATATTTAGGCTGAACTATAGCATGATGTCACCTAGAAAATGCAGGAAAAATATCATAGCTGAAGGTTCATTCGGAATTTTTTGGGAATCAGATAAAAATGATATCGACGAATCGATCCATCAGGAAGTCAGGCTAATTTTGGCTGAGTCATTACGTTAGTATACTCCATTCACTTCTAACAACTATCCCGGTTTGCCATGACATTCTGAGACATTTCACCGTATTCTGAAAATGTTAGGTAATGGTCATTTTCCTGTCAGATACCTATACACAACGTTGTCCTCTCTACATAAAAGTCGTAGTAATTACTTATTTTTCAAAATGTTAATTTTCATTTGGGAAAATCATGGATTTGAGAAAATATTATAATATGTGGAATCAATAATTCCATGTACCTGGCTAATGTTGAAGAAACTTTTTCTGTTAATACTGGAAATATTTTATGTATATAAACAAGGTTACGAGATTCAGTTATGCTATCTTGTTGTACGGAAATCAAGAATCGAGTGTTTTGAAATTTCACTGAAAAATGAAAAATAGAGTAATAATAATAATAATGCTTTATTCTTCTTTTTAAAAGATTACATACTAACGAACACCAATATGATATAATATTTGCAAAAATGGATCGAGCAATATAATCTTTCCCGGATAATAAAGGCTGGAACAAACTGCAAATTTCCTGTCATGATTTTTCCTCTATAACCATTCAAGACGAATCTTGTGCATGGTTGTTTGAACTTTAAATTTTTCCTGATTGAAGCTATTGTTCCGACCCAATGCCATCTTACATAAGTTATGGAGCTGACCAAGTTTTTTCGTTCGGATAATTCTTATATTATCTGTGCATTTTTCAAATCGATCAATTGATCTATACGCTGTCGGGACTGAGAAAAGAGCCATCGTTTTATAGATTGCTTGAAGAGCTGCTTTGAAGTTATTTCCTGTACACCCCGCGGTATTCTATTATGTGTTCTCGGAGCGAGAAACACGAAGGATCTTTGACCAATGGTCCTGTTCATTTTCGGTACTATGTAGAGCAGCCTTCGTGTTCCGTAATTGTGAGAAACCAGATCTTGGTTTCTTTTAGTTTTGAACTGGTAATTAAGAATACTAGCACAGTTGTCTAGGATCGAACAGCTCGGACTCCTTATAAAGGTTATCTGACGCGTAAGTAAAATCTTTTGTCAATAGTATAATAATAGTACCAATTCAATTTTTTTCAGGTGAACACTTGTGGCGCCAACTCAGACCAACAATTCCATACGAGAGCAATGACTGAACAAGTGCCTCATATAAGACCTTCATCTGCCCGGTGACTCAAAATCCAGACATTACCCTATATAAAGGTAGCAAGCATCTCAGTTTTTTAGCCAATGCATCGATATGGTAATTCCACCTTAGAGAATGGTCCACTATGATACCCAGATGTTTAGTTTCAGTGGCCATTCTCACAGTAGTAGTGTCAGTTCCTCGAAGAATGGAGAGTTCCGTGTAACCCGGAAGGCTAGATGAAACACTACAAACGGGCATATAGACTGTTTTCTCAGGATTGTAGGTTAACAGCTTATAATCGACGTAGCTCAGCAACTTTTTGAGATCTTCTCAAACGACTTCTTTCAACTCCCACCAATCCTTTCCTTTATAGAAGATTGCAGTATCATCAGCAAATGCCGTAATTTTCCCACATATTAGTAAAGAAAAAAAAATCATTGAGATAAATCAGAAACAGTAGAAGCCCAAGAACGGTACCCTGGGGTACTCCATATTTCATCTTAGTAGTGAAGCTTCTGACCCCACCCACAACCACCTCCTGCTCCCTGTCAGTTAAGTAATTTTCAATTAGCTTGTATGCATTGCTTCTGAATCCTAAATTTTCCAGAGACTTGAGCAGGCCCCGGCGAGGAACGGTATCAAAAGCCTTGGCCAAATCTATATAGATGCACATTGCTGGCATTCCATCATCTAGAGCTTTATATACCTTGGACATGAGATCTGCCATAGCATCCTCTGTAGACTTTTCAGGGATGAATCCATACTTGTTACTAGACAGTACGTTTCAGAATCTCGGATGTTATTTCATCCCCTCCGGGGGCACTTCTGCACTTCAACGATCTGATAGTACTCTTGACCTCTTCATCATGTGTTTCCACAAGGCCAAAGGAGTTGATAAGCTTGCTCTGGTTATTTCTGTTTCTCGGCGGTTGTCTAATTTTGGCAGCAAGCGTTTTTCCAATTTCTGAGAAGTATGTCACAGAGCAATCTGCAATATCCTTCTTTCCTGTCAGTATTTCATTCTCAGTTTTGAGAAAATCGATGTTTGAGTTTCGTGTTACTCCGCCACTCACTTCTTTGACAGTCTTCCAAAGGTTTTTGTATTTTCCAAGTTTCTATTTATCTGACTTCTTAAATAATCGTTTTTTGTTTTTTTTATCAAATCATTTAAACAGTTTCTATATTTCTTGGAGCTAAGTTTCAATCCTTCATCCTCAGGATTCTTCAACATTTGCCTGTGTAATGCATTTCGAGTCATAATTGACTTCATAAGACCATTAGTTATCCAGTCCTTTCGTTTCCGTTCATTCCTCGTTATTTTTATACTTTTTTGCATTGTTTTATCAGATCCGATAATCTATTAACTAGTATTTTTGACATTTCTTCCGCGTTTCCTCCATCGTACACTTCCTTCCACATTTCATTCTATATTTCCATTTCAAGTTGTTTATAATCTATAATTTCTCTGTAATTCCCAATTTTTTTTTGTAGTATCCTTGATTACAGGATTGGAAAATCGCATAAGAACCGGGTTATGTACGTAATACTTATTCGCTAAGCTACAGCAGTAAATCGCTCTAGAAATTTGCCACGCACAAAAATATGGTCGAGACAACTTTTAGTTTCACCCTGTTTCCTAGTGTACGTGTTTATAGCTGACACATAACCCCTCTCATAGAGAATATTTTGATATTCAATTGAAGTCTCATTATCTCGATCGAGCAAATTGATATTTATATCGCCAACAAAAAATGAAGCATCACAATTAGTTCTTCATTGGCCCAGAAAACTTCCCAGGCCATCTAAAAACTCAGTTTCCGGTTGCGATGGAGGCCGGTATGAACAAATCACCTGTATAATATTACCAGCACATAATGTGATGCTGTGCTTCAATGCCCTAATATCATTTAGTTTTACAATTTCTGACTTCCATGTGTATGTGTTTTCAATAAAAACTAAAACTCCATCATTTTTATTTATATCACCTTCATTATATATGATTGTATATCCAAAAAGCTGGTAAGCATTTTTGTTCTCTATCCTGAATGTTTCGGTCAAAACAACACAATCAAGCTCCACCTCTACCTGATCAATAATAATGCTAAGTTCGTCAAAATTCTTCGCTATACTCCGTATGTTAGTGTGAAACAAATTAAAGTCCGAGCGGTCAACTTCCTTCCTAAGTAGGTCAATACCGCTCTCTTGGGTTTCTGCGACATTTGTTGATATTGTGATCGGCTTTAAGTCACGTATATGAAATAAACTCTCCTCCCAAATCCAAACAAACTTCCCAGCAATCCAATTCTAATTTTGTTTCACTTACTTTTTTAGAAACGGCTCGTTGGTCTTTGGTTGCCTACATCTCAACTCTCTATGTTTAGTTGCAGAGCCATGCGCCTCAGGTCGGGCCACGTCACCTGGCACTCTGTTTTCTTCTACAATCTGCTGAAAACTATATTGTCTGTTGTTGACTATAAGTTTATTTCCTCTAATACGTGCGTTGTTTTTCTTCCAGAGTTTTCTTCACGTTCTCCCCTATTTCATCAACTCCACAGCTCAAACTATAAAGAACCAGGTTGTTTGTCTGGATCTTCTATCAAGTTGGTTCACCTGATCTCTCAGCAACTGGTTCTCCTGTTCTAGAGATTGCACCCTATTCTGCTGAGGGTACAGTTCTTCCTTCAATGCTCTAACTTCACCCTTCAATTCAGCACACAGTGCATCGCAGTGTTTCTTTAATAAAGAGCTCAGAAATTTCTTCTGGGATTCGCTGAATTCAGCACTTTTCATTGTTGAGAAATTCTCTCGGCGTATGTTCTCCTTTAGACCAGATGATAAGAGATAACTTTCACTAGATATCAATTCTGCACATATGCAATTTTTCAAAACGTCGACAATATTTTGTTTTATCGTTGTCTATTATTATTATGAAATTCGATTGGGTTCAATCTATGCAATATTCACTCTGTGAATTTTAGCAAAACACGATGACTGATTTCAGAGGAACACTTCACGAGATCAAGTGCAATTTTTGGTATTGATACACTCGTCCTAATTCACAATTTGTTAGAGAGTACAAATTCGCATGTTCTCAGAACTAAAACTTCACATACGTATAAAGAGTGGTCCGTTACTTTCGATAGCTCGAAAAAAAAAATAATAGTACTCGAATTTTACCCAGCAGTAAAACTTCCAAACGAACAGACGGACCAATGGAATTCTCAACTTTTCTGAATTTTCAAAAAAATCCCACCCCACTACTTTATTTTTTCAAAATGGGAATATATGTGTTGTGATTCATCAAATGGAAGGTACTTTCATAACATGCTCAGCAATATGACAAACATAGAATTTCTTTGTTTTTGTTGCGCCGTTTTAAGAAAGCTGGTCTCCCCATATGCCTTTTTGAATTTGAAATCTCCCACCCTTTACGCTACACACTATTAGCTTTTATTAGCTATTTTTTTATTACAAAATTATCAATTTTTGATTGGTGTCAGGTTCTTATTCTTGGAATAATCAAGATTGAAAAATATCCTTCCACCCGCTAATTTCTATTTTCGAAGTTTGAGAAATGCATGCAGTGTTAAAGTTCAGGGCTCATACTCTTGAAACTCCACAGTTTTATTTTGAAAAAATATTGCATGTGATATATAGCATCAAAGGACATTTGATGACCAATTCGTTTTCCGTTTCCGTTTCTCATTATAAAATATAATATTTTGGTTTTTACTCACATATGTCGTTGATGTAAGATAGCTTTCGATGATTGATTATTTCCAAAATATCAGTTACTATCTGAATGAGCGTAATTCTATATAGCACTTCCTGATACTCTGTCCTTGCTTCTTCAAATTACTTTATGTTATTTCAATTTCGAATCAAAGCGGAATGTTAATTTAATATGGCTGGAGCTGAATTGGTTTTTGTTATTGAAAAACAGTAGAAATTATCCTCCGAATTATTTTCACATTCTCGATATTTCAGAATCGCCAACCTACCTTCGTTTTAGTTACATAAACATGATAGACCTAAATCATGGCCAACCAAGATAGTTTATAAGATTGAATGGAGTTAAGTTGACAAATTTGATAGGTAATTCAGACGAGCGCCTAAAAGCTTTCGACTTCACGTTACATATCCATATTTATGTATGGATATATAATGATTACGATTTATTTTCGATTTTTTTGAGTTAACTGAATGAATGAGATCTCTCTTTTTTCAAAAAAACTGTCAATTATTTTATGAATTAAGCCCCAAGTTTCGGCAATCATTCGTCTGATTCTAGATAAAGATTTCAAATCTTCGGAAGTTCAGCCTTTTTCTCAATTTCGGGAGAAGTAAAGGATTTCACGATTGTCTTCTGATTTTTCATAAATCATGAGAACATCGGAAGCTTCTTCAGGCGTTCGCTGATATAATAATATTCTGATCAGAAGGATAATTTCCTATTATTCTATCAGGTCCATATTTTTTTTCCAATTTTGAAGTAATCTCGTTATCCAATATCACCTCTGTTTACGCTCGAAATAACTAATTAAACTTCTAGCGCTAGCAATCACTTACTAATTCATCTTAATATGTAACTTCAAGCAAAGCGGAAGAACGACTGAACTCGAATGCTAGACTGAAAACCAACTGTGTAGTTCCAAAAAAGCTAGGAGTTTGACTGCATGCAGTCAAACTGGCCGGGCCACATTTATAATGTTTTTTTCATTGAACCTCGCGAGTGATCAACATAACGACCTCAGCGGGTGCAAAAACTACTCAATAAATCTCCGCTGCATTATAAACAACTGGGCATTTCAGATGAAATCAAAACCAAAGTTCACATTCATCACACGCACCCAAATAGAAATTTATGGTTTCATTCTTGAAGTTCCAAATCAGTGATCTGAAAATAATTCCTAAACAAACTAATCAAATCACCTTGTCAAATGTCGAGTTCAACAAACGGAGGCTGTGGATGCCTCGCATGAATGAGTCGAAAATTTAATCGAGTATCGGATAGGTTCTGGCCATTCGTAACTGTCCAGCAATAAAAATTGTGAATATAAATCTCGCCATAGAATTTGGTTTCATTATGGACACGTCCGATTCGTCGACTTTATCGATGTTCGAGGCCAGTGGCTATGGTGTGTAGAAAAATTTTTCATTATGCCAGGCGCCGTTTCATGATAGATTGATTTAGTGTGGGAATCCCCTTGTGCCAAGTAGAAATTTCCAGATGAATTTTCAGAATTTTTTGATGATGTTTTTCAACGTTGCCCGAATCAATTTTGGGTGAGTTCAACTTCAAGTTTTGAAGAAATGCACTATTAGTGGGGATTGACAAATAAAATCAGTAAAGAACTAACCTTTAACAATATTGACTGCTTAGTCTTCATTGTTCGATGAAGGTTGTGAAAACCTTTTCTTGTTGTCGGTGAATCCTGCTTAATTTAACTTTTGAGGCTTGCTGGGACGCTGGGTACAATAGGTTTAACAATGTTATAAGGCCTTGTTGGAATCGTGCACCAAAGTGGTTACCTGAATAGCCTTTGAAAAGCTGGAGAAGAGTTTTGTTCAATCTAAGCTGCTTGCGATTAGTATCCTGTTCTTTCTCACAACAGATACTGACACGGTTCTAGATAGTATGGTAGTGAAACACACAACGTCTTTATATAATTTCATTACAATATGAACAGGTATAAGAAGGAAATCAACACTTATGAGAGTATAACTAACACAACGGTACACCGTCAGGAGAGTTCGGCGTACTATAAGTACTAAAATTTTCAGAATAATGAGACAAATGTCTATACAATCTACCAGATTGAACTTCTGTTTGGAGAATCTGGAGTGCTGGACATACGACAGCTGTATTATCAAAGGTTGTCCTTGAGTGTATGGGGTCTCAAACTCAGATTAGAGCATATCGATCATTCATACTACAACCAGAAATTTTATCTAGATTATTGATTCCTAGATGTGAAAAACCATTTGACAGAGACATTGCACATTTCTAGGTGTAAAGACTTGGGATTTAAATACTTGATTGTCTCAGTCTTTACTTGTCGGAAATTCATCTTGATGATTAAGAAGTAAAATAACTTATTTCCGCTTTATACATACATATAAAGCGGAAATAAGTTATTTTACTTCTTAATCACTTGGGATTTACTTCCTGACGTATACACAACATCAGAAGCCGCAGTAGGTTCGAAAGCGAAGTGAAGAACTGGCTAAAAGAGTGTGATGGGGATATTTACAGGTCGATGTTTGATTGATTAAGGAGAGATTGGTGGTTCCTGACTTAGATGCTGAGTATGTCTCTCGCGGCATCCATTCTTTTTTTTCAGTATTTTTATGTATTTTTTCGTATCAGTTGATTCGATCCTTTATTTACTTATAATATATGTGAAGAGGTTTTTTTTCTATGATGCTTTATCACTCACAAGCAATTTGCTTCAGTGACACCACGTTTTTTTCTGTTTCTGTACAACATAGTATTCCCATCGGGTTATTTTGTGAATGAACATAATTTTTTCATTATCACCCCTTGAAAACGGTCAATTTTTCTACCAGTCTACCAGCTATTTTGCAAGAACCTCCTCACAGATATTATCATCATTATTATTATTATTATAAATATTATTATTATTATTATTGTTTTTATTATTATTATTATTATTATTATTATCAGTATTATTATTATTATTATTATTATTATTATTATTATTATTATTATAATTATTATTTTTTTTCCTCCTTTTCGAGGTACATATCAGGTGAGTCATGGATCAACACTAAATCAAGTGAGTACCTTTCACGGACCGTGTAATGCTCGTCGTCTGCAGGATGGCAGCTTTTTGCATCTGAATGTAAGTATTTCCCGGTATTTTTGTTTTCGATAGGTTATATTTTGATGATTTAGGAATAATTCCAACGATGGAAATGATAAGTGGGGTGAAACTAAAGGATTTTTTCCTGGTACTTTTTGTGGACGTTGTGATTGTTAGGAATTGCCACATCAATGAGGTAAGTTTTCCTGTGTGTCTTGTATATAAGTGTTATGTCAGGCCTATTATGCTGTACAGTTCTGTTGGTTAGTATACCCTTGTCCCAGTAAATCTTGTATCCTGTATTTTCTTCCACAGCATTGGATATGTGTTGATAATATGGCCTTTCGTCACGTTCTATGTTAATCGCCTTTAATAGTTCCAAGTGGACAATTTTTGCAACTTGATAATGCCTGTCGATATATTTGGTCTGAGCCAGTTTCGTCCATCCTGATGTGATATGGTCTATATTTTCCGTTTTTTCCCCATACTATCTACATTTGTCATTCTGCACATCCTCTTTCAATATGTATCTGCTGTAGTTCCTTGTCTTATCAACCTGGTCTTGAATTGCTGTTATGGCTCCTTCCGTTTCTGGATTCAAGTAACCTCATTGTAGTATTTTAAAGAGGCTTGTTTATCTGCATGAGTATTGTCTAGAGCTCTGCAGAACCTACCATGTAGTTGCTTCGATTTCCATTGATTAAGAAGCGTCTGTTCATTGTATGTTGTAGCTGTTGATGCATTTCGATTCTTTAGATCAAGTGGTATTAATTTGTTATTCGCTTGGATGATTGTTTGTTGTAGTAGCTGAGTTTCCTTCGAATAAAAATATCTTCGCATGTTATCCACTTGGTTGTTATGTAGATCCTCGATATCAACGAGGCCCCTCCCTCCAGTATTCCTCGGAAGATTAACACGCTCAGAACTTGATTTGGGGTGGTGCATCCTTGCTCTAGTAGGCGATGTTCTTATTTTCCTGCTAAGATCCTAAAGATCCATTTGCGACCACTTGACAACTCTAAATGTGTAAGATAGTGGTGGAATCATACAGGTGTTAATGGCTTTGGTTAAATTTTTTGAATTAAGTTTCGTCTTCAATTTGGTATTCAGCCTTTTCTCAAATGTGTTTCGCATCTCAGCTTTAACCTCTGTATGTTTTATCTTTTTTTTGGAGAATACCTAGGTATTTGTAGGGTTCATTGTTCACACATTCTAATTTTATGTCAGGTATTATTTTTACAGGCGCTGTATGCTGTAGTTTTTCTCTTTGTACATTCACCGTTTTGCACTTACTGAGACTCCATACCAATGTCTGCGCTCATTTTATGTACTAGTGCCACAGTCATCTCTAATTGTTTTCTGGAGCTGCTGTACATGAGTTTAAGGTCATCCATGAAAAAAAGGTGACTCAGGTGGATGACACTTTGTCCTGTTTTGATTTTCTTCCATTTTTTGTCCGGTTTATGGTGCTAGACAACGGATTCAACGCTATGCAGAACCACGGTGCGCTCAGGGGGTCCCATTGGAAGATTCCTCCTTCGATAAGAATTTCGTTGCTTTGCATGGTCTCGGCACCAGTGCTTAGTTTAAGTATTGTCGACCATTGACGCATAGTGGTTTCTAAGAAACTAATAATCGCTGGATCAACTCTGTTCATTTTCAGGGCATGTATCAACCACAAATGGGGCGCGGAATCGAAAGCCTTTTTGCGCGCATGTTCTAGGGGAACAGCGTGCTATCGTTTTGTCCAAATGTCTGTAATTTTGGATGATTGAGCCGAAAATGGTCTCAATCGACTAGGTTGGACTCACTGATGACGAATCCGGTGTCAAAATCGATTCTGTCCGGCCGACCGGCCGTAGACACGCTAACTGTCGACAGAATCAAGGTAGCAATTTGAAACATTCAGGATAGGTTGCACATCGGAATGCCGCGGTTAAGTTCGTTAATGGGCCAAATCGGTCGAATAGTTTCGGAGTTATAGGCAGTTGAAGTTTTGAAGTTATTCATTTTTATTTCAGAAACTACTAGAGAGATTGGATTCAAACTTGGTAGTTGGGTTGATTATAACGTCGCGCAACTTTGAGCCAAATTTCGTCATGATCAGATCGTCAGTGAATTTCAAAAAAACTTTTTTTCGAAATTTTTTTCCAAAAAATTTTTTTTTCGGAAACCATTTATTATATCCGAAAAGAAGTCCACTTACACTTTAAACTTTGTATTTCACAGCAATGTACCAAATTTCAGTTCGATACGATCATAAGTTTCGGAGATATCGGGAAAAAATGTGTCAAATTTCGAGGTTTTCTTCTCGATATCGTTTATTTTTTCGGTATAACTCGAGAAATACTGATTCAGTCCTGATGAAACTTTACAGCTAGTTTTGAGATGCTGAAAGACAACTTCATGCGAAATTCCGTGATAATCGTGTCATTAGAACAATTTGAAAAAACAAATGTCTATGATTTTTCTTATCATATCATCCTCATCAAATTCTGTATGAAACTTCGAACTGTTATTTTTCGATGAAGTACTGGATTTCAATTCGATCTGATCTGTATTTTTGAAAATATTGAAAGAATAAAATTTTGATTGGGTATACCTACGGAATCATTGGGTGGATTTTACCCATTCACGAATTCGGCCTTCGTAATTTAGGTCCAAACCTTCTCTACAAATATCGAGTTCCTCAGTTGTTTCTTTGGGAAGTTATTGTGTTTACGCAGTCGGCCGTTAGGCTGTAGTTCGAGAGTTAGTACACTTGCCATTTGAAGAAAAACACCCTGTATCTCAGTTGTTTCGAACGTTAGACTTTTCATTTTTAAAACGTTATTCTGAATTGTGAAGAGATTGGTGAAAATTTCAGTCGAATCAGCCCAGTGGTTCGAGAGTTAGTATACCTACCATTTGAAGAAAAACACCCTGTATCTCAGTTGTTTCGAATGTTAGACTGTACATTTTTTGAACGTTATTCTGGATTGTGGAGAGGAGTGATTGGTGAAAATTTCAGTCGAATCAGCCCAGTGGTTCGAGAGTTAGTATACTTGCCATTTGAAGAAAAACGCCCTGTATCTCAGTTGTTTCGAATGTTAGACTGTTCATTTTTGCGCGCATGTTCTAGGGAAACAGCGTGCAGCATTTTGTCCAAATGGCTGTAATTTTGGATGATTGAGCCGAAAATGGTCTCAATCGACTAGGTTGGACTCACTGAAGACGAATCCGGTGCCAAAATCGATTCTGTCTGGCCGGCTGGCCGGCCGGCCGGCCGGCCGTAGACACGATAGCTGTCGACAGAAGCAAGCTAGCAACTTGAAACTTTCAGGATAAGTAGCGCATCAAAATGCCGTGGTTGAGTTCGTTAATGGGCAAAATCGGTCGACTAGTTTCGGAGTTATAGGCACTTGAAGTTTAAAAGTTATTTATTTTTTATTCCGGAAACTACCGGGGCAATTCGATTCAAACTTGTCAGTTAGGTGGAGTACAACAACGCGCAACTTTGGGCCGAATTTCGTCAGGATCATATCGTCAGCAATTAAAAAAAAAAATTTTTTTCGACATTTTTTTCCAAAAAATTTTTTTTTCGAAAACCATTCATCATACCCAAAAAAAAATTATACTCGCACTTTCACCTTCTAATTTCACAGCAGTGTATCAAATTGCAGGTCAATACGATCAAAAGTTTTGGAGATATCGGAAAAAAATATGTCAAATTTCAAGGTTTTCTTCTCGATATCGTTGATTTTTTCGGTAGAACTTAAGGAATACTGATTCAGTCCTGATTAAACTTCACGGCTAGTTTTAAGATGCTAAAAGACAACTTTATGCAAAATTTCGTGATCATCGTGTTATCAGAACAATTTGAAAAAAAAATGTCTATGATTTTCTCATCATATCATCCTCATTAAATTCTGTATGAAACTTCGAACTGTTATTTTTCGATGAAGTACTGGATTTAAATTCGATCTGATCTTGATTTTTGGAAAAATTGGAAAAATAAAATTTTGATTGGGTATATCTACGGAATCATTGGGTGGATTTTACCCATTCACGAATTCGGCCTTCGTTACTTAGGTCCAAACCTTCTCTACAAATATCGAGTTTCTAAGTTGCTTCTTTCGGAAGTTATTGTGTTTACGCAGTCGGCCGTTAGGCCGACCGTAAACACAATAACTTCCAGGAGAAACGACTTAGAAACTCGATATTTGTAAAGTAGGTTTGGGGCTTAATTACGAAGGTCGAATTCGTGAATGGGTAAAATTCGCCCAATGATTCCGTAGATATACCCATTCAAAATTTTATTATTCCAATATGTCCAAAAATACAGATATGATCAAACTGAAATCCGGTAATTTATCAGAAAAAAATTTCGAAAACCACTGCCGTGAAGGCAGCAGCTTTTGCGCGCACGTTCAAATTCGTTGCTGAAGCGGTCATCTACATTGAACATGCGCGCAAAAGTTGCTGCCTTCACGGCAGTGCTTTTCGAAATTTTTCCTGGGAAGTCTCCTCATTATTTTCCGTTTTCTGTTACCCATCTTTAGCTGTTCGATTGCGGCAACAATTTTTCGGGTCTTTTCTATTTTCTGTTCTAGTCTTATTTGCCATTGTGGTTAACTTTTTTGGTGGAGTACTCAATCGACTCGTTTATCCTGATTTTTTTCCAATACTGCTTTTGAAGCACAAGAGATTGAAAGGTGTATTTCCTCCATACCGGCAGTGGCGATTAACTTCTGCGGGATTATGTTATTAATTCCAGCGATGAAAGCATTCGTGTGCGTTCTGTATTGTAGTTTAGGTAGGGACGGTCTCAAGCATGGATCAGATCCACGGTATTCTATTCGATGTATCTCGAAGCATGTTTCCAAACTCTCATCGATGTTTTTCGGTTCTTCGTATGCGAACTTGGAGGATCATCGTTTTGTACTAGTATGGAAGAAGATACATGGGTCACTTCATTTTCTCGACGAATTTGATCTCTGATTCCGTCTAGTATTGTTTTGGATAGGAGATTTCTTCGGATTATTCCTCTTTGTTGGTATGATATTTTCTGTTCAGATAGGTGATTCAGTTGTGGAAAAAATTCAAAGAATTCCTCGCGCATATGCTTTCGATAAAAGGTTCAGTCCGCTTCTGAGTTCGTAGCTGTATAGTACGCCTTCATGATTGCACTATTCATCTCATTAGTCATATTATTATTATTTTCATTACTATTATTATTTTTATTATAGAGTTTCATCGCACGCTTTTACGGTTAGGCTTTCATTGCTCTCCAGAGACCTAAGTCCGGCTGGATTCACAATTTATTGCAACAATTTCGCACAGTGTGGCAAGTTTCAATTATCACTGCTCTTTGCATTTTCCTGATAATGTCTTGAAGCAGATCGAGGGATGCTAGGTCACCTCTTTGAGTTTTCGGTATAGGTCCAACACTAGATATGACCACGGGGACTATTCGGATGCTGTTCAGGTTCCACATCGTCTTCATTTCTACTGCCAGCTCTGAGAATTTTGACAGCTTCTCGTGCCTACTTCTGGTCATGTTTCGGCTTAGGGAAATGGCTACGTCTATCAATGTGGCTGCTTTGGTCTTCTTGTCTATAAATGTAATGTCTGGCCTATTGTGTTCTCGGGTATGACCAGTGTGGATGGTACGATCGTAGTAGATTTTGATGTTCCCGTTTTCTATTACAGGTTCAGGAGTGTACTGATAGTAATGCATCTTATTATTATTATTATTATTTTTATTATTATTATTATTATTATTATTATTATTATTATTATTATTCTTTTCTCAGTTTAGACTGGATTTTTTCTACCAACCCCAGGTAAATGAGTATCAAAAGGGTTAGTGTCGGTCACTAAACCTGCAGAAATTTCCTGACTATGCGGCAAGTGTTCAGGATAACCACCTTCTGGATCTCGAAATAGGTGTTCCTGTGTAGCCCCAGCTTGTTGAGTTATTATTATTATTATTATTATTACTGTTATTATCTTATTGTATCGCATGGTTGTTCCATGGTTGCATTTGTGGGGAACACTGGGTGTTATTATTATTATTATTATTATTATTATTATTATTATTATTATTATTATTATTATTATTATTATTATTATTATTATTATTATTATTTTTATTATTATTATTATTATTATCCTGATTTCTTCTTCATAGGGTTTATTTCTATTCATCATTCGCAAGCGATGCCAATTCGAATGATGCTCAATGTGTCCAGATCAGTTCAAGGTTCTTTTTATCAAACTACCTATGGATAATATGACAGAATATTGCATTTTAGATATAATAGATTTGTAGATTCCTAGGAGTTGGAGGTGTTTTTCCTTGGTTTAAGGTACTATGCCAGTAGTTGACATAATAATTGGGTGGATCATGAAGATATTAATATTCCACTGTTGTTTGGTTTCATCACTTAGTGCTTGGTATTTTCTAATCTGAGCATTGCATGTTGTGCTCATTTAATTGTTATTCACCACTGTATGGTCAAAAATTTGGGCAGTATTTTCGTTTTTGCATACGATCAGCGTGTCTGGTCTGTTGTAACCTATATATTTATCCGTGTATATTGTTCGGTTCCAGTGAATTATGTATTCGTCGGTTCCTATAACGAGCTCTGCTTCGTATCTCCATTAGGGGGTCTCTCTGTTTCTGTTGATTAGTTTAATTTCGATAGCTTGATGTAATATCTTTCCCATATTGTCATGGGTTTTCGAGTAATTTTTTTGGCTCAGAACTGAGTATCCTGCCGTTATATGCTGAATGGTTTCTGGTTGGAGACCGAACCACCGGCAATTGTCTTCTTGCATTTCTAGACCTTTGATTATGTACTTTCAATAATTCTTGGTTGCCACTTCCTGATCCTATATGGAGATAATGGCTTCATTTTTCCAGTTGGACATTTTTTATTGTAGATGGCTTGGTTGATGATTTTCCATACTTTGATTTGACAAGTTTAGTGGCGTAAATCTGTTATCTGCATTTATAACTGCAAGTTTGAGCTGTGATTCTTTTCGTTCGCCCCAGAAGTACTCCCTTATGTTTTTGATCTGTTTGTTTTATAGATGCGTGATGCCACGACCTCCCTGTCTTCTGGGTATCGATATTCTTTTTATTACGCTTTTTGGATGGTATTTATCGAACTTTGTTAGTGTAATGCGAATACTTCCCCCCATGTTTTCAAGATCTATTTATGTCCATTTGATTATACCAAATGAGTAGGTGAGAATTGAGATAGCATTTTGTGTTTACCACGTTTGTTAAGTTCTTTGAATTCAGGTTGGATTTCATGAGTAGTTTTAGTCGGAGATTGAATGCGTTATTGATTTCGTCTTTGGCTCTTGAATGATCTATATTTCGACATTGTTCAATTCCTTGGTATTTATAAAACTCATTAGTTTTTATCGTTTCGATTTTTTTCAGGTTGATTGTAGTATACTTATGTGTTGTTATAATTTTTTCCTTCTTTAACGCTTGTATTTTACATTTGCTCGTGCCTAATTCTATTCTCATTTCTTGGCTGTATTTTTCCACTAGTTCTATTGCGCTGAGTAGGTTTTCTTCAGAGTTTGCATACAGTTTCAATTCATCAATGTAGAATACGTGTGTCAGTATATGTTTCACTACTGTTGTTTTAATTTCAGAGCCTTTTGATTTATTTTCAAGAGGAGCAAGAGAGGATGACGTCTGGTCGGTTACTCATGGTCGTATTGTCTGTGAGGACTGATCTATCCCAGTAGAGTGTGCAAAAGTTATGCTGGTCTTGAAGCACCAGTTTAGGTACATATTGATGATCTTGTGGTATTGGTTTACTTATGAATTGGAGTTGTTTTGCGATTTCTAAAGTAATCACATTATCTAGACATGTGCCAGAAGAGGGACGGGTAGGTTGTCGATTGGAGACCTCCACATGAAAACCCTCTAAAAGAGATATGAAATTCATGCTATCTTGTGAACTTGAAAGAATGTCCAAGTTGAAATCTCTCACCAACATGAATGATGCTCTTTCCAGGGTACATCTTTCTAGAATTACTCTGTGTTTTTCCAAAAATAGATCCACATCAGCCAAAGGTTGGGAGTTTGGCCTGTAAATGCATATAATCAGGATTTTGTGGTGATGTAGGGAAAATTGAGCTGCAGAACACTCAATGACATAGGGTATACTAATGGAATTATAGTCTGGCCTTTCAGTACAGGTAAGTTCATCCTTACAATATATAGCACAACCTCCATGACTTCCCCTTGTACGGCAAAAGCTTGAAACTAGTTTATAACCGACTATTTTATATACTTGAAGTTCTTCCTTACATTTCCAGTGTTCTGTAATTGCTATTATATCCGTGCTTTCTTGATAAGCCATAAGCTGCAGTTTATTCAAAGCAGTACCCAAAGATTGAACATTCTGGAGGATGAGGCTAAAACATTTGTCAGATTTATGATCAAGTACAGCAGAAGAAATTACGTTTTCTGTTGTTCTCTGTTCTTCTGAAAAAAATTTCTATCGAAGGAAAATTCTCTTAAAATAACTCCTTGGGGCCAGAAAGATTCACAAAATACCTTTTTATAAGCATTTTCACTCGGTAGGCCGATACTAAAAGCAGAGTTTTGTCCAACAGTGTTCAGTTTTTTAACTATAATGAGTTCATTACCTTCGATACCGTCCAAGGAAGATAATATACTCTCTTCCGTTACTTGTTTTCCAGCGATTTTTCCAACATAAATCCAATGCCTGCGGATTGCACCTTTTATTGTATCATCTGAGCAATCTGTTTTCGTTCCAAAACAAACTTTCTTTTTATTTATTACGGCTTGTTTTCCCCTTTTCTTTTCAACTGTGGTCCATTCCATTTCTTCGAATCCATGTAATCTATTTGAAACAGATTTGCTTGGAGTATTCACAATATTCAGTCGAGGTTCCTCAATTTTATGTTTGTTTACATCTATTTCTTGACACTCGGATGACAGTGGAAGTTTGTAATCGTGCGCATTAGTGGTGTTAACCTTGACCATAGAACTGTATGAGTTCTTAGATGATTCGCCATCATCGAGAGTATCGTTGACAAGGATGGATACCTTATCTTGAGGAGTCGTGCTTTGACCAGTTTTTTTTGTTGTTGTTGCCTTTATTTGACGTTCTAGGCTGGAGATCTTGAATTTCAATAGGTCGTTATTTTCCATCAGAATTGTATTTTTGCTTCTAGTTTCTTCCAAAAGAGATTTTAAATATTCAATTTCCATACAAAGCGTTTTGTTTTTAGTCCTGACTGAAATTTCTTCGTTCGAAATTAACCTTGACTGACCTTCTTCAGATGGAGCATGATGACAAGTAGTATTTTTCCTGTTCGCTGCTTTGGCTGAACATGAAGGGTGAAAAATATCATCGCACTTGGTACACTTAATAAATTCGCCAACTTTTCGGTTGCAATAATTGCAAATTTTCTCGGAAATCTCTCGTGCAACATTCGGACTCGCCGCACGATCATGTGACTCCTCCTCACGCTGTGACATTCTGAACTCGAATATGATAATACAAAAGTACCAGTCATTGAATCTGTTAGATTTCTCGGAGTTAGACTGTTTTATGAAAAATAATAGCAATATTGAGCAACTCAGTAATAAGTTAAAGTCTGTTATATTACGTTGAGAGTTCTGAGAGAACAAGACGAAGTAGATGTGTTGAAAATAGTTTACTTTGCCATGTTCCACTCAAAGTTGAGCTATGGTATTACTATCTGAGGGGGCAGTTCAGGATCTCCTCGGATAAAGCTCACACAAAAGATGGCTGTGAGAGTATTGTTCCGTTTGGGTTCTAGAGGATCATGTCGCAGTAAATTCAAGAATAATGATGTTTTGACTGTTTATGGATTGTACATTTGAAAAATTTTGATTTTAATCTATAAAAACAGACATTATTTCAGTGGATAGTTAAACGTGAATATTACTAGCAGAAGGCATCCATATATAAATCCAGTGCATTCTTTATCTTTGATGGAGAAGGGACCACTTCCTATGGGTATCAACTTGTTCAACACTTTTCCAAGGAGCATTCAGAACTTATATGGTCATGCCTCTTTCAAAAAAGCTTTATTTAGTTTTCTTTTACAGCTTGAACTATATACTATAAGGAAATTTTTTATTTCTTGTAGAGATTTTGAGTAAGTCAAAAACTATCGTTTTTGACTTGTTTTTCTTTTTACATTTTTTTACGAATTGAAGATCAACAAACTACCATTATAACTATTGCGCCTCATAATTGGAAAATATGTCATCCTGACATAATACATGTCACAAGTTTTTCACTTTATTACCGATATTTTATAAGATTTTTAGTTCGAAATGAACAATAATGGATCTATGGGAGATGATTCCCCAATAAAGGGGCCTGTAGCGTTCTTCGTTTATCTGAGGATCTGAAAATCATCGCTTGGAGGACTGAACCTGGTCGAAAGACCCTCTCGGTCATGAGCAAATGTAGGTGATATTATTTACTGCTTCCTTCTGGTTTTCTGTCCCTCTTTCTGTTTCAGATATTATGTCAAGATATTTTGTCGAAATGAATTCAAGATGACGAAAAAATTATTTTCCAATGAAAAAGATGCCATCCATCTTCTATAAACAAATTACTACACTTATACGGGGAGACAGAATTTTTCCTGAGGTTTTTATCTGTGCTCTTGTATCATACGCAAATAAGTATGGTACCCCGTTCACATTTCCTCTGCTAACACTGTGAGATATCTTAGAATGTAATGCTCGTTCTCAAAAGAATATATATATATATATATATATTGGAAAATATTGGTCTTGACGACATGTGGCTTCAGCAGGACGGTGCCACATTTCATACCAGCTGTCAAACATTGATGATATGGCACGAGTTGGCTACTTGTCGCGTCATTTCACGATTAGGTGACCAGGATCGGTTTTGGAATAATAGTAGTTTTTTTGAATTTCGAAATTATGTCCTCATTTCCCCAGAAACTGTTGAAACGATCGAATTTCAACTTTGCAGTTAGTGAAAGCGGACTAATATTCAACCACGTGCAGAATTTCGAGGAAATCGTATGGCTGGTAAATTAAAAAAATTTTTCGGAAGGTTCATCCAAAATTTTTTTTCATAACTTTCCATCAGTTTCGTACACAATTCACAGATTATTCAAATTTTTATATTTTCCGATAGTGAAATTAATTTTATTTTGACATCATTCAAACTATCCGAGACTTCGGAAAAAAATAACACAAGGTTCTGCTATGGAATTCCTCAGTAAGCTGTAATTGATCCCTTGCGCCACGTTATCAACGTATTAATTGTTTACTCTCTAGTGAAGGGCTGGACGGTTCTCTAAAAATCGGCAAAATTCTTTCCCAGCCAATGGCTTCAACCCCAGAACTTACTATCATGGAACAGAGTCACTACCACTTGACTACCGTCGCTATAATGTGAATTCCTTATATAATGACTCTTCTCTATTTACTTTTAACTGGAAATATCCACGAATTTAACTCGCAGAAGGCAGAAATGTTGCAACTCCATCTTGAATAACCGGAGTATCATGAGCTGGGTTATGAATTCCTTAACAGCGCACCACAAAAAAAAACGGTCTAGAAATCGCATCAAATTATCTCAAAGCCGGATTGAAGTTTGTAATACGTCCAGAAGTGCCAGCATTAAACGGAAATGGGCTATAAAAAATTTAATGTTTGCTGGGACTTCGCTGACGATGTGACGTGAAATAACGCTTTAGAATGATATTTCAATAGGATTTGAATTGAACAAAAATATGTGTCGATTATGAAGCGAATAATTCTGAAGAAGTGTCAGTTCTTTTTCAGGACTTTTCTTAATTAAGAAGCTCATTCATCCTGAGGTTAGCTCTTCATAGTAAAAATATTTTACAGTTTTCAATACTCTTGTCATCACAAAACTTGGCTGAAAGCTTCATTACCTCGTTTTCCAATCTTAAACGAGATCTGGAATCTATAGCATTTGTAATAACATAATTAGCCAGAATATTGTATTCGGAAGGAATACAAAATGAAAAATAATAGGCGAATTTTTTGTATCCTTTCACGATTGCAATCTTTGTAACCAAGGCCAAACTCGTTCTTTTAAAAAAATTTTTGGGCTGCAGTAACCAATACCTAATTCGCGAATGGAAAAAATCAAAAAATCTGCAAATACAGAACAAATACACTCTAGCAATTTGTTTGCAAATTCACAAAAGATATCTCATCATATCATCTATCATCAGTATAAAGTTACCAATCCATTGCTTGGGAATCACAGAAAGTAATGAGAAAACTGAATTTTTATGATCAGGTGCTTTTAGCTGTATCATTGTGAAAACACTTGACCATTGAAACACTAATTTTCCACTGGATATTCCTGCAATATCCAATCCTTTCCACCATGTGATCATGACCACAATTATGCGAAGTTCTATATCAAACTTATAAATGAAGTATATTTAATCAAAATGTTTAAGGACATATCCCTCAGGTGGAGTAACGGTAGACACGTGTTTCTGGCTAAAGGCCTTCGTCAGTACGTTGAGAAACTACAGAAGGTGTATAACACTTGGAGGAAAACAACAAACAAACGGAGTCAACAACAGAAGCCAGCCGCACATTTGTGGTTTCAGTCAGGAGACCCTGTGATTACAGGGCAACACCTAACGTCACACACGGAGGCAGCTATATTTAATCACTTTTTCTGCATGAACATTGACATTTTTGAATTCTATGGAACGTCTTGTCCATAAACATGAGGACATAGTCCCTATATCTGTGGTCTGGTGAAAAAAATGTCTATGTATTTTAGAGTCCTGTTAAACATTTGCGGAAAATATATCACGGCCCTCAATTGCTCTGGGGTGGGTCTACAGAATAGTGGAACTCCTAGAATTCATCAGATTCTATGAAATTTTACGTTGAATATCCCGAAAACACATTTTTCTCCTGAAACTGTGCGTTTCAGGGGAAATTATAAGGAATTTTCAAATGTCCAAAAAGCTTTTCACATTCCTATTGCTTATTATAATTTCATGAATTATCTAGTCTATAACTAGGAAAAAGTTTGAGGTTGGATGAAAGTAAAAACTGAAAAATATATGTCATAGTAATTGAAACACATTAAGGGGCCTTTTGTGTACTAGGGAGATTCGGATATTTGGGTAATAGGAGATTCACCTTATTGGCCGAGAGATTCACCTTACTGGTCGGCGCCGGTAACGTTATCGACGTCGGCTCATAGGAAAGAATATCCGATTGATTACCCAAATACCCGAATCTCCCTCGCACAAAAGGTAGCTTAAAGGTTGATTTCATTCCGAGCTACAAAAAAAACTGACTTTTCTGGAAAATCCACAGTCTGTTTTTTTCTTGGGGCTGAAACTAAGAAAAAAAATGTTTCTGTTGATGAGAGGAATCAATTCTTGGAATTTTTGTACAGATCAGAAAGTCTGCTGGTTTTCTTGACTAGACTTCGTTCGGCTGAGGCTGTGGAATCAATACTAAGGATTTTTTGTTTATTCATAGAACTCAGAATAAAGACATAAAAAAGAATTTCAAAGTTTCAACACAGAAATGAAATAAATAAATATACACTTACATATGCGGAGCTCAATGAAAAATTATGTTAAGTAGAATTATTTTATTTTGAAAAGGGCACAATTGAATGTTGAAACGCCACTACTCATCTGTTTGTGCCAAGCACATTCCGAACTTCTTAGTTTAATTGACGCCTGTGAGCCTGAACTTTGTGTTTTCCTTCAACGAGCTATATATGCGTGATCGAGGCAGCCCAATATATAGTGCGCGTAGAAATTATGTTATAAATTTATTTCCTCAGAAGAAAAATATTTAGTAACAAAATCCTGAAACCGGTCAATTTTTGTCTCTTTTTTACCGAATCAATATGCATTTTTGAAGGATTTTTGGTGCACCCTGTGCTATCCCCATCAACCCTCTAAATTTTTTGAATAGGAAAAGTTTGTCATGTGGTACTTTTTTGGCAAGGTCTTCATATCTTCTTCACAGGCGTGCAGAAATTTGCAAGAAAATTTTTTTTTTAATTAGTTACATCAAATATATTTTCAGTATGTGCACTTTTTCATGGTTCATTTACTTTGAGACGATGGTACCTGAGGATTTTCGTCACCGACTGAAAGTCGACCATTACAGTTTTGTCTTTACACAACTTTCAACCCCCTCGCGTGAAAAATTAGAATGTGTGAATCACTGCGCTTCAGTTATGATCTTGAGTAGGTATGTTATTAGTACGTTTCTACTGAAGTTGAATTTTTTCGATAAAATATTTCAATTCAAAGAAAGATGTCTGACAACGCAATGTCATCAATGTTATGAATGTGTCAAGCACTTTGATTATTGCATCCAGAACGCTGGTGGTCATTTGAATATTAATTTAACTTATCCTGTAATGCACAATGATTCTCTGGGTGGTACTTCAATGCCGACATAAATTTCCAATGTTACTCAATTTTTTTCTCTACTTAAGTGTTCGTAGGAGTTGAAAATTGTGCTTGAACAAAACTGTAAAGGTCGACTTCCATTCGGTGACAAATTTTATCAGGTACCATCGTCTCAAAGTAAATGACCCATGACAAAGTGCACATACTGAAAATCTCTTTGAATGAACTGATTAAAAAAAAATAAGAAGTACTCAACACCATGATTCAACATATAATCATTGAAATACTTCTCGGTTACAATGATGCATTTTCAGATCTTGTCACCCAGACGACAATATATTATAGTTCTTGTTCGTATTCATTAACCTGCAACTGTGCTGCCATAACTAGCCTCGCATTACCCTACTGTTATGAATTACATTTGCAGAATAGGTTTCTCTGACAAACCTATTCAACATTTCTTTATGATCAACTAAACAGCTATATGAGTAGTTAAGGCTCACATCATCAATCGAGCGACATGAAATGATTTTATCATTTGTAACGCTTGTTCCCGGATTAGTTGCACCTACAAAGCATGCAACATGAAAGGGAAATATTCAGGGAGAAGAATTATATCATTTTTGAAACTCATGTTGTTTTCAAATCCATCATTCCTCTGTCTCAGCAATTATCTGATCAAAATGCAAGCTCGTCACTATGCATTCAAAAGGCAACAAACTGCGGATTGGAGGGATTTATCAATAGAAATTCGCGCTTAGTTTAACTGGAATCAACATTCTGGATTAATTTTCACGTCACAGATCTGAATGTCTGGATATTGTTGAACTAGGCGAGACAGACGTTGAAAACTAATGAATATAAATAACCATGCTCATTCAAGACAATTATTTTTCTCTTTATCTGTTGGTTACAAAGAATCGTTTGATTCGAATGGGAAGGTTGAAATCCTTCTCGTTCGAAGTAACTCAACAGAATGGTAAAATGGACCATATTCCAAATACATGAATATTTCTGATGATGGGATGTTGAATTTCATAAGATGAGGTGAGAAATGGGGTGAACGTTTGGATTACTGGAAATCAGTGAAGGAAACTAATATGAATACCTATTCAATTCGTCAACCGCAACTGCAAGTCAAGTTGCGTTGGGCTATGTGAGTGTTCCAGTGAGCGATTTGGACAATCCGCCTCTGAAAATGAGCAGAAATAATGAAAAAATAATTTTTCATTGAAATGCTTCTTAGGAAGTTGTGAGTAAGGAGTTTCAACGCGCTTATTTAAATTCGTTAACAAAGCAATCACGTTTTGGACCTGTCAAACAGAGCTTCACTTCCGAATAATGTTCAGCTATCTTTTTCCTATTTTCCTCACCAATTTCAGTATGAATCATCAAGCTATCATTTTTCATCGATGAATGTATTTCAAATCCATCAGATCTCAAACACGAGCTTCATAATTGAGACCCTAATCCAGCCTACAAATATCGAATATCTAAACGTTTTTTTTTCAATTTATTGTGATAACGACCACCCAAACCACAATACATGCGAACGAAACTAAACAAAGACCTAATAGTAGTAGAGTAGCTGTGGAGTTTAATTACCAAGAAAGACTTCCTGAATTGATGAAATCCACCTTATGATTCGGCAAATTCACCCAGCCAAAATAATATTCCAGCAATAATTTCCAAAATACCCATCGAATCCACGATTTTCTTCACAAATTTACTATCACTGGGGAACGGGACTTTCATGACAAATTCGGGCCGAACTTCGGTTTACTGAAAATTCTAATGGTACCATTTTTGTTCGGCGGAAATGCGCTGTTGCCAAGTTGGGCACTTCGGATTACTGGAAATCTGATATGAAGATGGTACATAGTGGAAATTATTCTATTGATATAAGTGTATGTCGATATGACATTTGAAGTTTGCGGAAATACACTGTTGCCAAGTAATGAACGCTTAAATCCAATTATGATAGATCAATGAGCAGTTCTGTTGAAAAATATTGAAATATGAGTAAATTTTCGCATAATATAGGTAATGACTTTTATTTTTTTGAAATGCGCTGTTGTCAACATGGTCACTTCGGATTTCTGGAAATCTGATATGGAGATGGTGCAAAATGGAAATTATTCTATTGAAATAGGCCACTCTCTATATGTCATTTGAAGTTTGCGGAAATGTGCTTTTGCCAAGCTATGGACGCTGAAATCAAAAGATTCTAGAATGATGTGTTTTTCTGTTGAAAGATATTGAATTATGAGTAAATTTTTTTATAAAATTATTTTCATTTTTCTGAAACGCGCTTTTGCCAATTTGGACACTCCAGATTATTAGGAATCTGACACAAAATTGACAATATTTTATTGAACACAGTCACTCTTCATATGACGTTCGAAGTTCGCGGAATTCTTGGGAAGTTGTGAATCGAAATAAAATTCACAATCGAACCATGCTAGCCCCAGTTCTAAAGCTCACGCTGTGAACATAAGAATGCTGGTTTGATATCTATTTCCATAGAAATCGAAAAATCATTTGTCAGTTGTGACGGCTTCGAAACCAATTTGAATCGCATATTATTCACGATATGTACCGTCATTATGGTGAAGATATTCCTAGCAGGAGAATTTGGAATACCAATAAATCGCCAAAAGACTTCATAGAAGGATATAAATATGCCCAAAGCAAATAATTGATATCACCGCCCCCAAAACATCGTAAAAATATTAAAGGGCATAAAGGTTTGCCGATACACCGATCCCTATAACCAGGGAACATGTTGCTCCCGAGTCCATCATTTGTACTGATGAATGGCGGGCATATCAACAATTGGCAAAGCATGGGAACAAGCACAGAACCGTAAATCATAGTTCTGAGTTCTTAGATATTGCTACTATATCTGTTTATATTCAGTATAGCAGCTATTTGAATTCCAGCTACAGATGGAACCCAAACACAGAGGATAGAATTCTCTTGGTGCCCTGCTAAACTCTGGTTAAAACTCCGCAGGGTGCCTAGATAAAATTTTGCAGAAAACCTTTGCATATATTTATGGCGCCAATGGTTGAAAAGAAGGAAATTGGATGGTTTCGAGGCGTTACTTTGTGCATCGTATGCGGTATAGAGATTTCCGCAATAATCGATAATGAAAAAAATGTATTCATTTCAAGGCTTATTTCCGTGAATACATTTATTGAAAGTTGATTGATGACTTTAATTTTCACATACAGAATGGATATTCTTCAAGTTGCAGCACTATTACGTATCTGAAACTCTGCGAAATCTGATATTTTAAGAGAATTCCTTTTAAAACCATAGTCTGAAAACATGGTCTAAAAGAATGCAATAGCGTATTTACTTGGAATGTTATATGAAGAATGAATCTGTTCAATAGTACTGTGACGTTTTCTTGATTATCAGAACGTTCAGAATGATTGGACTATTTATTTACACCTATTTACAGTAATGAAAAGTAACGCAACAACTATTCGAAGTCAGTACACAATTTATATCCACACTTATTTATTTTCACTGCTCATATTCCGCTTCGAATAACTCCACTGAATTAGTTCCTGGGCTTCTCCGCTCTTGCCCTTATATCGCACGTGCAACTTCTAGCGATAACTGGAAGATTCTGGAGAGTGGGTGACTCATACGCATCTGGAGTGTTCGGACACATTCTAGAATAGACAGGGCCGTACTCGTCACACTGCCCCTCCTCAAGCCTGTTCTGTCCCAGAACAGATTCCATGAATTCCTCAGAGGACCGTGGTGAAATCTGCAATCGTTACCATTTCTACAGTAGCCACTCTGATGGAAGTAGCAATCTACGGTTCTGCTGGGCTTTCCGTTTTGCTTTGGGTTGAAATTGCATACTAAAATCTCTATACCCGTCTTCTGAAACACAACTTCCAGCATACTTCGCACAACCCGCCAATTCAGTTGATCCAGTCCACAACCTAGTTTGGGAACGGCTTATTTCCCAATCCCAAAGCATTTGAAGGTCTTCTTTCAAGCCATGCAGTGCTGTCCATGAATTCTTGTAGGTGGGCTTCTGATATGAATACTGTTTGGTAACTACGTAATAAATGAACTGACCCTCTGACTTCGATCTCAGGCATTTTCCTATTCTGGGCGGCTGTCTCATCGGTTCCTCTTGACGTCCAAATTTATCTCTGAATACTCTTGCTATTCCCCTACTCATCCTTAAATCCGCTGCTACACAATGAGCAAGAGAATATTCCTCGGGAACTGTAAACAGGTCTTGATGAATTTTCTGTGTAACGCCAAACCGTGCAACTCATGTTCCCCCATAGCTATTCGTGAATTCCTGAAAATCGCCATTCTCCTTCGCCGGAACCTCGATGAGACGTACTTCCTCTGCGTCATCCTGTGTTGACGCGTATGGAGTCAATCGGTTGAAATGGATGACATTCGGTTTTCCTCTGGGAAGCTTCCATATCCGGTAAACTGCATCATTTATTCTTTTCATAACTTCATACGGTCTTTCCCATTGTCTCTGCAGTTTCGGTGAAAATCCTCTCCTTCTTTGCGCGTTATACAACCATACCAGATCTCCTGCGGTGAACCCTCCTCCAATGGCCTTGATGTCATAGCGCATTCTCATCCTATCACTTGCTTGGTGCATTTGATTGCGCACCTTGTCAGGAGTATAATCTAGCTTATTCCTCAATTTACTGACGTAGTCCTCCCCGGCTACATCTTCTCCAGGCTTACAACCAAACTCTAGGTCACAAGGTAGTCTAAATTCTCGGCCGAACATTATATTGGCTGGAGTTTCCTTGGTAGATTCCTGAATCGAAGATCGATATGCCATGGTGAATAAATGCAAATACTCATCCCAGTCCCGCTTGTGATCGTAGACTTTGCTAGATGTTTTCTCAGGTCCTATTCATTCGTTCGAGCATGCCATCGGATTGGGGATGCAGAGGTGTTGTTTTTGTCTTATTAATCCCCAATTTTCTACAAACTTCTTGGAATAACGTCGACTTGAAATTTCGGCCTTGATCACAATGTAGCTCTAGAGGTATTCCAAATTTGCAGAAGAATTCTTTAACCCATTTATCAGCAACCGTACATGCCTCTTGATTAGGAATACCGTACGCTTTCACCCATTTAGTAAAATAGTCCATCGCTACCAAAATGTACTTGTTTCCGTGATCTGTTTCGGGAAAGGGGCCCGCAATGTCGATAGCTACTCGTTCCATGGGAGATCCGACGTTATATTGCTTCATTGGAGCTTTCCCTTTGCCATAAGGACTGTTAGCTGTAGCACAAGCCTCACATGTTCTACACCAGTTTTTAACGTCTTTCTTTCAGTTTATCCAATAAAACCGCTGCCTGACTTTCTCCAGCGTCTTAGTAATCCCAAAATGTCCACCTGAAGTTCCACTATGTAGTCTGGTCAAAACGTCTGTCACTCGACTTTTCGGCACAATCAACTGGAGCCTCTGTTCAGATCCATCGTCATTCTCCCAACAACGGTTCAGAAGACCTCTATCGATCTTCAACGTTTCCCAGTATGCCCACTACGACTTAACATTTTGACCCAGTCTGGATACTTCTTCCCAAGTATGTCATCTACCACTCTTCTTCCAACTCAGGATTACTTTCACGTCTGAATCTTCTTCTTGTGCTCGTTGGATTGCTTGAGGTAACCAGTCATCTTCAATTACTGCTGTCCGTCTCAAATCGGCCTTGTCCTCCACACGTGAGCAATGGCTGCAATTCTCGGGTCAAGGTCATCTTGATAACTCATCTTTATTTCGATGGGTAGCTCCCGCTGTATGTTCGGTATCGAAGTCATATTCTTGAAGTCTCTCGATCCATCTGGCCACTTGTCCTTCCGGGTTCTTAAAATTCAGGAGCCATTTCAAAGTAGCATGGTCCGTTCTCAGCAGAAATTTCCTTCCGTTAAAATTTTTGTAAATATGTTCTACGGACTTAATGACTGCTAAAAATTCTCTTCTGGTCACGCAGTAATTCCCTTCTGACTTCGACAAGACCTTGCTGAAATACCCTAAGACTCTTTCTTGTCCATCCTGTACTTGTGATAGAACGCCCCCAATGGCTGTATTACTAGCATCCGTATCGAGCATGAACTTCCCTTCAGCTCTTGCGTAGCTCAAAACTGGAGCTGTGACCAGAGCCTTCTTCAGCTGTGCGAAAGCCTCAGCGCAATCATAGCACTAAATGTAATCCTGTCCACCCTCTGTTGATTTTGTTAGAGGTTTGGCAACGTTGGCGAATCCAGATACGAATCTTATATAACAGATGCATGAGCCTAAGAAACTTCGCAATTCACTCTTGTCTCTCGGTAGAGGCCATTTCTATACTGCTTTGATTTCGTCCGGGTCAACTTTCACGCCCCCTCGAGAAACTACGTGTCCTAAATATTTCACCTCTGTTCGGAATAAATTGTCTTTTTTGGGACTGAGCTTTAGGATGACTTCACGAAGTCGCTGAAAAACCTCGGACAGGTGGTGTAGGTGGTCTTGGAATGATTTTTCCACTACTATCACGTCGTCTAAGTACTCCAGGCAAGTCTTCCAGGCGAGTGCTCTCAGTAAAGTCCCCATTAAACGCTGAAATTTAGCAGGAGCGTTGCATAAACCAAAGGGCATCACTTTAAATTGCCACACACCCGTTCCAATACTTATGGCAGTTTTTTCTTTGTCTCTTGGATCTAAGCCAACCTAACTCACTCACTCACTCACTCACTCTTCTAATTCAAGGTGGAAAACCAACGTGATCTCGAGAGTGTATCCAGTGTATCATCAATTCTCGGTAAGGGATATCATCTTCTTCGTGACTTGGTTGAGCTGCCTCTAGTCTACACAGAACCTGGTGGGCCCATCCTTTTTCTATAATAACACTACAGGCGACGTCCAGGGGTTATTGGATGTTTCAATGACATCTTTTGTCGCCATGTCTTCAATAATCCGTTCAGCCTCTTCTTGTTTTGCCTGATGAAGACGTCTAGGGTGCTTTCGAATGGGTTGTGCATCACCAGTATTGATTTTATGCTACTCAATATCGGTCTTCCCTGTTCTTTCGTCAGTGGCAAACACGTCGGAGAATTTCTGAATCAGTTTTCTCACTTCGGCTAGTTCGTAACGGTCAAGATCTCGACATTTTGAGGTGAGAAAGGTCACCAGCTCTTCGGTATTCTTCTGGCTCTGCGAGACTCCTGCAGTTCCTATCCCACCAGAAATATGGTACAGTGATACCCCTTGTCCAATCAAGGTGTTCTTCTTCAGGCTGACTGGAAACCTGTTGACATTGAGTAATCGGATGGGAATACTGTCTGTTATTCGTACCAATGCATTCCCCAGTAACATTCCTTTAGCTAGGATTGCATCGTCACAGGGCTCGATCACTTCAACGCAGCCTTTTTTCGTAACGTTATCACATATACCACTAACTATGCCTTCAGTTCGACCTGCCAACGTGATGTCCTCGGCCAATCGAATCCGATATGCCTTATCATCCACATCATTGAACGGAATCTCTTCATTTCCCAGTCGAAGCACATCACTCTTCATATCCAGTTGGCATCCAAGTTTCTTAACGAGGTCCAATCCCAGGATAACTTCTTCCGTGATTTAAGCCACTAGAACTTCCTGCCTTGCTGTTGTATTTCCCAATACAATAGTGGAGAGGGCCGATCTATAAGTTGGTATTTCTTGTCCAGACGCAGTTCGAAGTTTGATCATGACTGGACGGATCTTAAATCCTTAAGCTATTTCTGGACGCACAATGGTTCTGGTTTATCCAGTGTCTACCAGGGTTTTCAAATTTCGATCATTTATTTTTCTAGCAACTACCATGCTGGATGAATCTGTGGAAAGAATTCCTCGGATTATCACTTCAGGGGTATCTACAGCTTGAGTTAATTTATGCCCCCTATCACCGTCCCTTTTCCGTTTACCTGCTGTGGCTCTTTTTCTTTTTTTTGAGCCATTTCGCTTAAAATGCCCACTTTAATTGCAGTACCCGCACACATCATCTTTTTTCTCAGTACTCAATAATCTGCTGACTTCTTCCCTGATGATTTCTTCAACAGGTCGGTCTATTTCTTGGACTTGTCTCACACGAGCGTGTCCTCTATGCGATGTCTGCTTCGCTGACTCGAATTCTAAGGCCTGAGATAAAGATTATGCATGGTTTTAGGGCGTGCAAGTCTTAAGGATTGTTGTATTTCACTGTCCCTGATTCCATCTACAAGGGTTTGGATTGATAGCTGTTCAAGGAAGCTGTCTGGAGCAGTTGGGTAAGCCAGCCTGACTTATCTAGCCACATTTTCTTCAAACTCCTGGAGACTTTCTCCTGTTTTCTGCACCCGGTTCTTGATTTCTTCTCCGCGCTTGCCCTTATATCGCACGTGCAACTTCTAGCGATAACTGGAAGTTTCTGGAGAGTGGGTGACTCATACGCGTCTGCAGTGTTCGGACACATTCTAGAATAGACAGGGCCGTACTCGTCACAGTATAATGTCATCGTAGAACAATTTTGTATCAGTTTCCTGATAATTCGAAGTGTCCAACTTGGCAACAGTGCATTTTGGAAAATGAAAATCATTTTATTATGTAGAAATTCAGTTATTCTTTAATATCTTTCAACAGAAATACACATTGATCTATCATCATTGAATTTAAGCATCCATAACTTGAAAACAGCGCATTTCCGCAAACTTCAAATCTCATATCGGGAGTCGCCTATTTCAATAGAATAATTTCCACTCTGTACGATGTCCATATCAGATTCCTAGTAATTCGAAATGACCAACTTGGCAAAAGCGCATTTCCGCAAAACAAAAAAGGTACCATAAGACTCGGATGAGAGCCCAAAATCACGATATTAACATTTTATTTCTATATCTGATTTCCTGTAAACCAAAGTCTTACCCAAATTCGACATGATAAGGTTCCCGTTATTTATGAATATCCGTAAAAGATGCCTCGGCTCCTCAAGCAAGATAATTCATTACAAATATAGGGTTCTGTTAAGATCATCTCTGATTGGCTGCAATTTGTTGGAATTCCTGATATCATGTTGATAGAGTCGAATTTATATAGGATATGTTCCGCAAACCAACTTGGTTATTTCGGTTCCTGGTTTCCATTCCGTAGAAATATTCGGTTGGTTCCTGAAAAAAGGGTAATTACGGAATTTAATTGATAAAAAGGCAATCTTTCTGAAAGCAGAACGACAGTCAATGTTCTATGCATAAAGTAAGCAAAACATGTTTCTATGCATGATGTGAAAAACATGGTGTGATCATCTGAAAACTGAGTTACGTCAGCTAGCAGAAAATACAAGGAGTTACATATTCTGTGCCTTGAATTTGCATGTTAATTCGAAGCACACAATATATAACTCTATGTATTTTCTGCTAGCTGACGCCACTCATTATTCAGATGAGCACACGATGTTTTTTACATCATTGTTCCATGGTAACATATCCATGGCATAGAACAATCCATGATGTTTCACTTTCATCATGGAACAATCTATATTTACCTTATGATCCATATAGACCATACTTAGTAATGTTTTCATTATTGATTGTTGTCTCGTCTATGTTCTATGGATCATAATAAAGATTGTTCTATGCTATGGATATGTTATCATAAAACATTAACTGTCGTTCTGGTGACAAAAACAATGTTTTTTCATCAATCACATGATGGAGTAGAACGTGGTGTGCTCATCTGAAAATACAGTGACGTCAGCAAGATTAAAATACAAGTAAACATATGTGTAATATGTTATATGTATCTTTGTAAAGAATAAGAATACGAATGTCATGTCAAAATAATGAGATGTCACTATTGGAGGGAAATCACCCAGTGAAGAATATAGAGGTCAACTACCCACGTTGTAACAAGGTTATTAGAAGCATTGAAGCATCAAATAAAAAGTTTAAAGTAAAACAGAAATTATTATTATCTGGTGAATAAATAATACATGGGGTCAAGAACAAACTGGTGAATTGAAGAATACCTGGAGTCTTTAAATTGTGGAAAATGGAATCGTTTGTGAAACCACCAGAACCGTTATCCCTGGGAGGTAATGTGTCGGAAGATTTTGGCAAAAATTCGATATGTTCATGAAGGCAGCAGAGATGAACAGTGAACCGGAGACCAAGCAAGTGGAAGTTTTTTTAAATTTCATAGGAGATGATGGGTTGGAACTGTACAATTCATTCGCTATCTCTGAAGAAGAAGCAAAATCACTGAAGACCATCAAAGGCAAGTGTTCGAGGAGTATTGTTCCCCAAGAAAGAATATAATTTTTGAACGATACGTGTTCAATAGTGTAGTACAAAAAGAAGGACAGTCATTTGACAGTTTTTTAACAGAACTGAGAAGGTGTGTTAAATCTACAGAATATTCAGAACAGGATGATATGATCGTACAGTTATGGGTATTTATGACGAAACGACTCAAGAGCGATTATTGAGAGAAGCAAACTTATCACTCAAGAGAGCAATAGATTTCTGTAAAGCAGTTGAGGTGAGCAAAACGCAGGTCAAACAATTACAGTCTGAAACTGAGATAAATGCAGTCAGATATGAAAATGCACACAGAAAAAGGGGAAAACTATCAGAACGCCCATGTGGCTTCTGTAACTTCAAGCACATGAAAGGTTGGTGTCCCGCATATGGAAAAATTTATAACGAGTGCAAAGAAAGAAATCACATTTTATCAGTATGCATGAAGTAGAAGGAAATGGAAAAGAAGAAAAAAAGGTGCATGAAATGAAGACAGAAGGAGAAACTGCAAGCCAAAGAAATTATGATAGTGATTACGATGAAGTGTATGTGAATTCGCTTAAACCGGTATGTGCAGTTGATGCGCAGAAAGGAACAGATGTGATATGGAAACAGAGCATTTGTGTTGGCAGAGGCCAAATATGTTTCAAAATGGACACAGGAGCAGGAGTAAGTGTTGTCCCTATTCATCTATTAAAAGAATGTAATGTGGAAGATCATTTGAAACAAACACGCATAATGTTAGTTGCTTATGGCAGTAATGATTTTAAGATTGAACCAATAGGTGAAATAAGTTTACTCTGCAAAACCAATAACAGGGAAGCTGTAATTGATTTGTGGTGTTAGTTCAGTTTGCCAATTGCCATTGCTAGGATTGTCAGGTTGTTTGAAGTTGGGATTAATTAAAAGAGTACAGAGCTTGAATACTAAGCCAGCAGTAGCTTTAAAAATGTGTAATGATATGTTTGAAAAATATGCATGTGTTTTTGACGGGCTAGGGGAATTTCCAACTAGTTATAAGAACAGATTAAAAAGTGATGCAGTACCACACATTCAACCACCCAGAAGAGTGCCTCATATGTAATATGATGAATTAAGATTAAAGTAAAATCACCTTGAGACACAAGGAGTTATAAAAAAAATAGATGGGCCGTCTGAGTGGGTGAACGGGTTGGTAATAGTTGAAAAGAAAAATGGAGATTTACAACTTTGTCTAGATTCTAAGTATCTTAATCGGGCAATACAAAAAGAGCAATTTCTTATACCAACCGCAAAAGAGATTTCAATTGAATTGCATGACAAGGAATACTTTACCGTATTAGCTATGAAAGATGATTATTTCCAAGTTAAACTCAATGAAGAATCTGCTAAATATACGGTATTCAGTACACCATTTGGCAGATATATGTTTCTAAGAATGCCTTTTGGAATTTCGTCAGCACCAGAGGCTTTTCAGAAGAAAAATTTTGAAATATTTGGATATCTCAACGATGTTAAATTGTATTTTGATGATGTGTTTATCACAGGGATTGATGGAGAATATCACGATAATAATTTGAGGTTAGTTTCAGAAAGAGCCAAAAAGTATAATATTAAGTTCAATAGTTCAAAATGTCAGTTCAAATTAAAATCAGTAAAGTTTATGGGACAAATTTTTTCGACAAAAGGTGTAGAGCTCAATAAATAATATGTAAAGGCTATTCTAGATCTACCATCACCCGCGAATAAAAATGATTTATTGAGAATCTTGGGCATGGCAAAATATTTAAGTCGATTCATTCCGAACATGTCTAAGGTCACAGCTCCACTGAGAGAGTTAACAGCTCAAAATAGCGAGTGGAAATGGGGTGATGTTCACGATAAATCATTATCTGAACCTAAGCACTTACTGACGTCAGTGCCAGTATTAACATATTTTGATACAAAAAAGGAAATTGTGATAGAGACTGATGCCTCAAAAGACTGTCTAGGTGCATGTCTTCTGCAAGAGGGACATCCAGTTGCGTTCGCCTCTAGAAGCCCAAACAAAACAGAAAGAAATTATGCACTAATCGAAAAAGAGATGTTAGCTTTTGTTTTTGTTATTCAAAAATTTCACTTCTTTTTATATGGCTTAAAGTTAAAAGTAAATTCAGATCACAAGCCTTTAGAGTCCATAATGAAAAAAGATTTAACCAGTATAACACCGAGACTTCAACGAATGCGGTTGAGGTTGCTAAATTAACACATTAATGTTAATTATAAACCAGGCAAATATTTATTCATTGCAGATACGTTATCGAGAGCATTTCTCGTGAAAGAAGATTTAAAATCCGATGAAGAATTCAATTTTGCAATACATTCTGTTATTAACGATCTGATAATGTCTGATGAAAGGAAAATCCAATTCAGAAAAAAAAATCAAAATGACATGGAGCTCAAACTAGTTACTGAATTTCGTGTAAATGGATGGCCAGAAAATAAGAATGATGTGCCTGAATTAATTAGTCATTTTCACAGGGTTCATGAAAATTTGAGTTTCTCGGATGGGTTGTTACTTTGTTTGACAATAATTGTAGTTCCAAGTGTTCTTAGATTAAATATGCTTCAGTTACTACATGAAGGTTATTTAGGCCTTGAAAAAACTAAAGCTAGGGCACGACAAATATTCAACTGGCCGGGTATAAATGTTGACATTGAGAGCTTTCATAAGAAATGTAGAGTTTGTGAATCAAATGCAAATAAACAACAACAAAAAACTCTCAAATTGATTCCAATTCCTGATAGGCCTTGGGAGCGTTTAAAAGTAGATATTTTTTCGTATGCTAACAAAATCTATTTAATAATATCTGATGCATATTCTAATTGGTTGGAGTTATGTCCTCCTAATTATAGGTCTACTGATTCAGTTATTAATGTATTAAAAGGAATATTTTGTAGATTTGGTTCACCTGATTTAATGTCTTGTGACAATATACCATTTGACAGTGTTAAATTTAAAAGTTTTGCTCGTGAATGGCAATTTAAAATTATCACCAGAAGTCCGAACTATCCACGCTCTAATGGACTTGCCGAAAAACGAGTAGGTATAGGAAAAAAGATGTTAAAAAAATGTTCAGAAAGTAAGGAAGATATAAATGTAGCATTATCGCAGTATAGGAATTTCCCTATTAAACATGTAGGATATTCACCTTCCCAATGGCTAATGAATAGAATAGGCAAAAACAAAGTGCCTATCAGTGCGGAACTACTAAAACCAGCCTCATGTCAAAATGTTAAAGAAAACTTAAAAAGTAGGCAAGAAGTGTACCAAAAAATATTACAATGTTAACGCAAAAGATTTAAAAAACTTAAGATCAGGTGATGACATAAATGTTTATAATCACAATCAGAGGAAGTGGGAACAAGGTAAGGTAATTGATGAATATAATACCCCGCGATCTTATTTGGTGAAAAACCAATTTGGCAGAATAGTTCGTCGTAATAGAATTGATATAAGAGAGTCCGCAAATAAATATAAATCTCAGATTGAGCCCACTTCGCCTGAAGAGACAATTAATTATGTTCCAAGTACTGATTGTAAAGTTGAGAATAAACAACTATCAGATACTCTGAGATCAAATGACAGACGTCATTCAGAAGCTGATAAGACATCAAAAATTGTGACTAGGAGTGGTCATGAAGTTAAACCCATAAAAAAGCTTAACTTATGAGGGGAGATGTGTTATATGTTATATGTATCTATATAAAGAATAAGAATACAAATGTCAAGTCAAAATAATGAGATGTCACTATTGGAGGGAAATTACCCAGTGAAGAATATAGAGGTCAACTACCCACGCTGTAACAAGGTTATTAGATGCTTCAAATAAAGAGTACAAAGTAAAATAGAAATTTTCATTATCTGGTGAATAAATAATGCAACATATATTCTTTGTTTCAAATTTGAATGGAAAAAGTGACGTCATCATTGGTAGATCGATCACAGATGAGCAGATGAGCACATCATGTTTTACTCACATCATGATCAATCATATTCCGTAACTACTCATTTTTCAGGAACCAACCGAATAGTTCATATTTACGGAACGGAAAACCGGCAACTGAAATAACCAAGTTGATTCGCGGAACATATCCAATATGAATATGAACTCCTTTGGAGGAATTTTTATGTTTGGGGAGCCGAGGCATATTTTACGGATATTAATAAATGACGGGAACCTTATCATGTAGAATTCGTTCTGAAATTCACGTTCCCCAGTGATAGTAAATTTGTGAAGAAAATTGTATGTTGGCAACTTGGGCCGAAGTCGTCTATTTAAACTCAATACTTGATTAAAAAATGACAGCTCCTAAGTTCGTGCACAATTTCATGGGGGCTTTTTGAATAGTAGGTAGAAAATTATGAAATATTCGAAGAAATATTTGATTTTTTTTGTATTGTTTTCATCAAACTTTCATCACGTCAGTTTTCACTGATTTCCCACCAGTATTTTCCAACTAGCAACCAAGCTTCATCATTATCGATTCAAGGCTTCGAATTTTTCTCATGTAACCTGATACTGGGGAAACAACTAAAAATTCTGAAATTTTATATATCGGATAATAATAACGGATTGTGATTCAGATTACTGTTTTATAATAATGACTTCAAGGTCTCTTCCAGTTGAAATATTGTATACAATTGCGAGAATTCGTATATGATATTTCCTAGGAGAATGAGGTTTCATTAACATGCCTGAAATATTTTGAATTTTAATTCAAAATCAATTTCTTATGAATTCGGTATTCAGCTGAAGGAAACAACGACAATAAAACTACGTCCAGCTATAGTGGACGTGATTTCTGGCCCTGCTAAATTTAAATTTCCACTACGGCAGGCTGAAATATCCCCGACTAATTTCTCATCCTTTTGCGGAACCGCCACCCCCACTGATTTAAAATGCAGATGCTGGGCTGAGCTTGCCCACAAAAAGACCATATTACTTTTTTACTGTTGGTCGTAAAAATGTGAATAAGTGTTGAAGAGACTGTGAAATTTATTTGTATTCTAATTCACTATTTGTCAGTTTCAGTAATTCCAGAAAAAAATTGAACTGGAAAATTTCCAGCCATCTGCTGGATACGGAAAACTGAATCATGAATGGATATAAAATTCCAGATTATAATCATGCGGAGAGTTTTCACGTTCCAGTACCTTAAAACGCTAAGGCGAATCCTTATCATATCAGGTGGTCAATATTGGATTTGAGCTGAAAACGAAATTGTCATCTGTTCACTAAATGTTCAATGTTTATATTTTTGGATTTATACGGCTCTCGTTCCACTCCAAGAAGAACTGTTCATTGTGAAATATATATCATATTTGAGCCAGAACATTTCGTGGTCCAATTTTTCTGATTTGAAATTGTCCTGTCAGAAACCGTATTTGAACCATTGAAATTGATTCGCAGTATTTCTGAAGTTGAACACTTATGGAATTTTGCCATTTAACGAAAAACTCCTATGCGTGTTCATCTGAAACAAGTGACTTGACCTCATATTACATGAGTTGACGTCATCTTAGAAAAATTTACGAACCATTTACCTTTTCAGATACTTACTGTTCTCGTATGTGCTTCACTTCAGAATAAAATTATTTTCCTATATCATATTTATGTTAATTTAAACTATCCAATTACCTGACATCAATTCATAGAAATCAACAATCATGAGACCCTATTCTTGAATGTGATGGAATGAACGTTCTCTATCATTCCATCAAAAATCCACCAGGTTTCCTTGGCAACAGCATCGACACGCCTATTTTATCCATTCCCCGTGTCAAGAATAGGGGCTCTGGTGTATTCAATAAGTGTATGAAGGAAATAAGTAAACAAGTTTTATAATGTATTTTAAAATTCAATACCACAAATGATAGTAGCTTTTCAGTTTTACCTCACAATGAACGAATAGCGTAATGAAATTCAATCATCATGACAATGCGTTTGTTTCTTGCCTCATAGCATGAAATCTCATTGGGCCAATGAAATTTGCTCATTGAAACGAAAATATACGGTAATATAATGTACGTAATTGTTGATTCAATGATTTCGGTTCATTGATTCAATTAACGATTTTTTTCACCTGAATGAACGTATTCGTTTAAGGTATGTGTCAACCAGAAATATCAGCAAGTATACCTCAACTACTCACTACTGACAAATATCGGGGTTACATTAGGATCACAATCACTAAAGTGAGATTAATGTATCTTGATAAGAATCATGGAAATAATCACTTGTCTGAAAAGAACTGGAAATTATGATCAATAATCATTCAAAAAATTAAGTTTGCATCAGAAATATTAATTTTTTAATGGGTTGGGATTTTTCGTTATTTTGACATTTGGAAACCTATTCATCATGGATTTCCCTATATACTGAGAGTTAAAATCATATGTTATAAAACATATACTTCAATGAAAAATATAAACGATCATAATCTTGAATTTCTCGAAACTATCATCCAAATGTTAACGGAATGTTTATAATTATTTGATAGAAAATATTGAACACTGTTATATTTGATTGTTCAATTATTAACAACGCCGACGTTTAGAAACTGTTCATTTCTTTTTCAAGGCTGAAAATGAACACATATATGAGGCATACAATAAGACAAGTTGAAGCTGTTTTATCAAAATTCTCACTATCATATTTATGTTGTTTTATTCTCTCACATTGTTTAGTTTAGCCAACATACCACTTGTTACAGTCAGCGCAAAGTATCTTATATACTACTCCCGATTTGAGGTTAAAAGGAGTTTTAAATTTCAAATTAGTGAAAAATATATTTGTGCTTAGTAAATTATAAAAAGCACACTTGACATTTAATGAGCTAAATATTTTATTTACTGTGTGAGAAAGACCAGGCAGGAATGGAAACTTAAATTAAGAAGTAACAACTGGGCTAGAAGGAGCATCAGTTGTAAAACGCATGTTGGAAGTGTGTTTATTTATTGTTCTGTTTATGAAGTAGGTAGGACAGTTATTCTGTTTCAGAATGCTTCTTACTTTATCTAAGTTCTTCGTATGAAACTTTTTGTTAGAAAAATCTTTTTTTTTGATTCTTCATCACCTTAGTTTTTTGCTGCATGCTGTGATTGTTGTAAGAATTTATACATCTATTAGAACTTACTGGTTTGGTGTACCAGTCTGTAATAATACTAGAGTTTTCTCTGATTATCAATAAATCCAAAAAGGGTAAACTATTGTCCTTCTCTACCTCAAGTGTGAACTGTATTTAATCATGGTAAGAGTTGAAAATATCTAAAATGTATTTTACTTTATCGTATGGTACCAACAATAATGTATCATCTACGAAGAATTTGAAGAAAGCACTTCCAACATGCGTCATACAACTGATGCTCCTTCTAGCCCGGTTGTTACTTCAATTACATATTTCAAGTCCAACACTGGAGTCTTTAACACAAAGAGTTGGATAAGAGCTTTATTATATTTCATATTTCACTCTCATGCATTCCAACACGTTTACGAAGTTGCGACTTGGAAATATAGCATTTTATTTTTCTGAATACAGTTACATAAAACTGCAAGCTAATGAATTGTTGAAGAGCTTTCTGTTTAGATTTACTGCAAATAGAAAAAGTAGTTTAGATTCATCCTTCACACTGTGAACTTGCTTAATAAACAATTCCTTCTTAAAACGAGTTTCTTTGGGTAAAACCGTGACCAGGATTTTCCCGCTGTGAGGCAACAGAAAAAAGAAACCTCTTCGACCACAGACGACTTTCAAGTTCTTGGAGAAAATTCAGCCAAACTATCCATCTTCAAGGAGTGCACAGTGCTAGCAGAGCTAAAGCCAGACCCCTTGGAAGACATAAAGCAAAACAACAGCTAGCCCTGGATTGATTGAAATTTCAAATAAAAATGGATCAAATAAGCCGAAAACTAATGATCACTATTGAGTGTTTTTGACGGAAAAACAGCTCGTCTCCCAGATTTCATATTTCAATGCCAAAATTACCTTGATATTATCTCAGAAAGTAACGAGTCAACGAAAACATATTGCATTTTATTAATTAAAATCAAACTAACAAGTATCGCTAGAAGAGAATTGAGTGTTTCAAATGTTGCGAACACTTGGCCAAATTTACGTGATTTCCTAATTCAGAAATTTGGGGACCGAACTAACATTTTCGTACTAAAAAATCAGATTCAATTATTAGGAAAATTAATAATTAGGATTTGTAGTAGAATCACTGCAGAAACGTATCCAGGAAGTGATGAAAGATGCATGAAAGAGCAAACTGACAGATTAGCAACAGAAACTTCAATGCGAAGTGTTTTTTTTTAGAATTAAGAAGTTCTTTAGTACTATGGAGAGATTTAAAATTTGATGAAGCAAATGTCACACGCATTTAAATTGGCATGGATTAAATACCTCAGAGACTTGCACAAAAACGATCAGTCTATTCCATCAAAAGAACCTCCTAATATAAACATCAACAACGACATTGAAATAGGACCTGACGATGTGAAAAAAGCACTCAAAAAATTGAAAAATAGAAAAACACCAGGCCAAGACGACATCTCCAACGAACTCCTCAAATATGGAGGAGAAATGCTAGTCCAAGAACTGACCAAACTCACTAACATGATACTCCAATATTGCACGATTCCGGATGAATGGCGAATAAGTACCCTTCTTCTACTCCTCAAAAAGGGCGACCAAACAGAACCTGCCAATTACAGAGGAATAAATTTGTTGTCTACCACCCTCAAGCTGATAACAAAAATTGTAACTAACATCATAAACGAACACACTTCTTTTGCCGATGAACAACAAGGTTTCAGAAATGGTAGATCCTGTACAGATGCTGCTTTTGTTATCAGGCAAGTTACGGAAAAATCAATTGAATACAACAAGCCAGCATTCTTGTGTTTCATCGACCTCGAGAAAGCTTTTGACAAGATCCGTTTACAAGATATAGTACATCTTCTATACGATAGGCAAATACCGAACAACATCATTAGGTTAATAGAGAACATATACAAGAACAATAAAGTGTAAGCAAAGATCAACAACGCACTCACCGAACCAATAAATGTAGAAAGAGGCATACGACAAGGAGACTCCCTGAGTCCCTTGCTATTCAATATTATGATGGACGAGATTATCAGACAAGTTCGGAAGCTACGGGGATACAAAATGGGGAACAAAGAAATAAACATCTTGTGCTATGCCGATGATGCTGTACTAATAGCAGAAAATGAGGATGACCTCCAGAGACTCCTGTTCCTGTTTAACAAAATTGCCAAGACATTAGGCATGACAATATCTGCACTGAAAACAAAATGTATGACCACATCGAAGACACCTTTAAGATGTAAAATGATGGTGGATGACATCATAATACATCAGGAAATGAAATATACCTACCTGGGTGTACAAATATCGAGTTATTGCGACGTGGAATCAGAAGTGCGACAACAAGCGGTAAAAGCAACCAGAGCAGCCGGTCAATTGAATGATACTATTTTCCGAAATAAACACCTTAACATCGAAACAAAAGCCAGAATATACAAAACAACAATAAGACCAATTCTAACTAATGCAGCGAAAACCAGACCTGAAACCTCGAGAACACAGCAGATACTGGAAACAACCGAGATGAAGATAGTTCGAAGAATAGCAGGAAAAACCTTGTGGGATAGAGAGAGGAGCGAAGACATCAGAAGAACCTGCAGAATAGACAACATCAATGAATGGGTTCTGGGAAGGAAGATAGAATGGAACGATCATATTAGTCGAATGAACCAAGATCGGATAGTAAGAATATCTAGGGATAAATCACCGTTTGGAAGAAGAAGTGTTGGAAGACCCTGGAAGAGATGGAGTGACAACTTGCCCAGATAACGAATAAAATGGCAAATTTTCGATGAGGAACAGGCATATGCCTATTTTGGAAGAACGAAGAAGAAGAAGAAGAAATGTCACACGCATTTAAATTGGAATCCAATTCCTAATTCACAAAAACAACAATCCTCAAATCGATATCAACCTCCTCAACCTAGACCTTTCGTTAATACGCCAATAAGAGAGGCAACTTTCCCTTCACAACAAATCAATGTCCAATCAAAGCAAGTCCCCCAAACGAAATATTATTCGAATGAACAAGTTTTTGGGAAGCCTCAGAATGTTTTCAAACCGAAGCTATTAGAATTTATCACCCCCAAAACCCATGTCAATAAATACTAGAATTTTACCACATAAACGAGAAGCTTCGTCCTCTATTCAAACAAGTCAACCCCTATATCAAAGACCCAAATATTACCATCAACAAAATCCTTCACAAATGAATTTCATTTCTGAAGAATTAGCAAATGTAGAACAAGAAGAAATAAAAAATGATTTGAGTTATGATGAAGAGAATGCCCTCGAATATCAGGAAGAAATACCTGTATCTAAAGATGAAAATACTCAAAATTTTCAGCAACCAGCCTCGGAGAACCCATTGACCTAAATACCGTGAAAGACAAAATAAAAAGAAATTGCCTTCCTTATATTAACCTTCCGGGGCTGGCGCTCACTTATGAGAAATGAAGGCTGGCGCGCGGACTGACAGTCCGCATGTTTTTCTTCAAAAAATATTTCCCATATATGAGATTAAACAACGAAAATATAATCAACATTTTATCGAAATGAATTTTATTGCGAAAAAAACAAATACAGCGTTTTTTAATAAAAAAAATATGAAGTCGAACAAATATACATCTATTTTCGTATTATCTTTATATAAATCGATTTTTTTTCAATCAAATACACAAAATATTATAGAAAATTTGTATTATGAAGTCTCGATAGTTTTTTCTTTCACATTTCTTCAAGAAAATGTTCTTCATAGCACTCAGAACAAGTATGTATAGAGTGTTCTCCACATATGAATTTCCTACATTTTCGGCATGTTATCCGTGTTGGCCTGTTCTTTTTTCTATCACAGAAGACACATCGGCCTCTCGTTATTTCTTGTTCTGGTTGTGCTTGTTCTGTAGTGTCCATTTTGATGATCTCTCTTATTCTTGCAGCCATAATCCTAGAAATATTTTTTTCCGAAGCTCGAACTTTGAGGTGCTGTTCCACTAAGGCGAATGCTAAGTCATGTAAAAGTTTTCTTCGTTTCACTCGAATTTCGGGATTATTACAATGATACAAAACCATTGCGTTTATGCCAGCTATGTTCATTAGGGCATAAAAAATAACCATCGGCCATCGTCTTGTATTCCGTGCGCAGTCATAAGTTGCGCATAATTTGTCCACAGTGTCTACTCCACCTTTCGTTGAATTATAATCAAGTATCATTTCCGGCTTACCAGATTTTTCATCAATTTTATCATCATGATGTAGGCTTGAAAGGAGTAAAACATTTTTATTTTTCTTCGGGATATAAGATACTAGTGTAATATCTTGATGGAAACCAAACATACTCGAACCAATGGGTCTTCCCTGCGGTTCCGAAAATTCAAGTGGCAATTGGCGCTTATTGCTGCGACATGTACCCAAAAATGTAAGATTATAATCTTTTTTCAGATCTTGAATCAATTGGAGACTCGTGAACCAATTGTCACAGGTCAGGTTTCGCTTGGTTCCTTTTATGGACTCGCATAATCTTTTCACCACTTCGGATGGAGAATTGTTCACAAAGAAGGGACCTTGAGGCTGTTATCCCAGATATACTTCCAAATTGCAGGTATAAAATGTCTTGCTATCTGCAAGTGCAAAAATTTGTATGCCGTATTTATTCGGTTTACTGGGAATATACTGCCTGAAACCGCACCTTCCCCGAAATGCCTCCAATTTTTCGTCTATTGTGACGTATTCGAAAGGCGTATAAGCATGCTTATAGTTGGAGACAAATAGTTCGAACAATTCTCGAATTGGACATAATTTATCCAACTGTTTTCTCTCTTCTCTTGTATCCACATCATCGAATCTTATATGTTGTAGCAAAAATTTGAATCTGTACATAGACATTGTCAATCGAAAAAGCTCAACTCCAGTACCATTACTGTTCCACAGTTCCTCCATATTTACTCTACTACTTTTCAGCACACCTCCCAAATATACAAATATATATATAGGATTACTATATTGTACAATACAATACAATATAGTAATCCTATAAGAGCCTGAATTTCTGAGCAGTTAGTTTCCTTTGCATTTCTTTCACGACTATAATTTGCTTGCAATTTTCTGATGCGTTTGTTTGTTGCCTCAACAATGAGGTTCATCATAGCATCATTGAAAAAATATTGCCAAATTTCCAGCAAACTTTTTAAATTTTTAGTTATGTGTTTGGCACCTGGCAAATGACTTAGTAGGTTCTCAGAACGCGTTCTTACGTTTCTTGGGGGTATATGCTTTTGCCATTTGGTTATTTTGTCTTTACCAAGAAAGTGAGGTCCAACAGTAAGATTTTCACTAACATCTTCATCAGAAAACTCCTGCTCAGTATCACTACCATCGGGTCTTTCTTCTAAATTATCCACTTCCCCTTCCTCCTCTTCGTCATCGAATATGGTTTCTTGAACTTCATCATCTTGAAAAACTTCTTCCATCAAACGTTGCAAACGCTCCTGCTCCTTCTCATAAGAATACATTCTGGGTATCTGAACTGAATGAGTAACACCGAAGATGGCACGCGGACACTCCCTCCGCAAACACTAATAACTTTCGAACGATTGTCCCAAAGCAACTGATATTTCATCACATCTCAGGCACTGACAGTCTAAGGAGGTATGGAGGGGGGCAAACTGAACCAATGGCCGGATCCGAAAATTCCGAGAATTTAATATCGGTGCGGAGTCTGAGTCCGCGCGCAAGCCTCGAAAGGTTAATTAAGATTTTCCAAAATGTAAACTTTAATTAGATAGCGGATGTATAATCTGTCTTATCGACCCAAAAATAGCTTATGAACAAATATCTCATAACATTTATTCAGAATCAACTGATTTAATAACTCTACATGGACACGATATAAGCAATGAAAAAGTAGCATTTTCTTTAGATTCTTTCGGAATTAATAGTACATTTCCGATTACCGTCTATAAATTCCACACCCAGAAATAATAGGATTTGAATTTTTAGAGAAAAATGGATTCACGAAAGATTTAACTAGAATGTTATTGATAAGAAAAAATTGCCAAATTCCAATAAATTTTCAAAATGTTATTTCACGAAAACATAAATATCCAATCAATTAGATCATGTAAATAAAACTATCCAAAATCATCTAATCAAAATTTTTAACGTGACAGAAGAAGCACTACATTTACCAGGAGATTCTTTGAAGTTTTCAGGCAAAATCATGCACTATATTAGAACAAAAGATGAAATTCCCATTCAGGCTAAATTATATCGACAGCCGGAAAACTTCAGAGAAGAAATTCAAGAACAAGTTTCAGATTTATTATTCGAAGGCATCATAAGACCTAGCATATCACCTTGGTCATTTCCAATTGTTATGGTTAAAAAAAAATCGATCAATCAGGTAGAGAAAAATGGCGAATGGCCATTGACTATCGCCAACCAAACGATAAAACTATAGATGACAAGCATCCGTTACCTCATATCGATAATATCTTAGATATATTAAAAGAAGCTAAATACTTCACAATCCTTGATTTAGACTCTGGCTTTCACCAGATAGAAGTCGATGATGAAAGTATGGAAAAAACAGAATTCACAATCGAAAACGGCCATTACGAGTTTTTGAGGATGCCTTTTGCTTAAAAAAATGCGTCAGCAACCTTTCAACGACCTATGAAAATGGTTTTACGAAATTTCATTGGAAAAAATTGTTATGTATATATGGATGACATCCTAATTTTTTGAGATCCGGTGGAATCTCATTTAGCCGATATGCATCAAATCCTAGAAATACTGAGAAATAGAAATTCAAAAATACAACTAAACAAATCAGAATTCTTCAAAAACGAAATTGAGTTTATAGGACACCTCATAACCTCGGAACGAACCAAACTCAATCCAAAGAAAATCGAAGCAATTGCAACATTTCCATTACCAAAAACATATAGAGAAATGAAATTGTATCTGGGTATGGTAGGTTATTACCGCAAATATATTTCGAATTTTGTTAAAGTCACTAAACCTATGACGAAATACCTAAAAAAGGACGCAAAAATCAATATTAGGGACCAAGAATATATTGACGCATTCCTTACAACGAAAAACTTAATTATAAATCATCCCATTCTGATATATCCCGACTTTTCAAAGACATTTAATCTTACTACAGACGCGTCAGGTTACGCTATTGGAGCCATTTTATCTCAAGGCCACGTCCCAAACGATTTACCTGTGGCGTTAAAAATTAAAATAAATGAAATTAATACGCTAGATGATACATCATCCATCTTACCTCAAATAGATCCAAACGATATTCAAGTCACTGGAGATTTGTAAAATTAGTTGAAAGATTTCGAAGATTATGAAAATCAAACTGTTCACAGTTCTCATGAAAATCCAATACTTAATATACCTTTCACAGAAAATTGTCTGAATAAACATAAAAATCTGTCAATCTTGTCAATTCAGGACCCAAATTTATAGTTCAAAAAATCAAACTGTTTGATAATAAGCAGAGAATCAATGTAACCATTCATGATGAAGATGATTTGATTCGTTTCATACGAGAAATATTAACACCATATCATATTTTTTTATGATTAATAATGAGCATCTACTAAAATAATTTATTTAAATTTTACAGACCAAATTCCGACCAAAATCGTATAACTTGAGATTAACAAACCTTTTTTTAGGAGATGTAGAAAATCCCATTGTGCAACGGGAAAAACTAGAAATTTATCATGTTTCCAAATCAGGGCAGAGGTATTCAAGAAAATATTTCATCAATATCCAAACGATTTTATTGGCCTTAATCAGATGAAGATATGATTAAATATGTAAATTCTTGTCAAATTTGCCAAGCAAACAAATATGAGAGAACACCGACGAAAATAAAATTCCGGAACAATCCAGTTGAAGAAAAACCATTTGAAAATAATCAGTGTTTAACCATAGTTGATTTTTTTTCAAGATTTGCCTATTGTGTATTATTAAAAACGAAGACTGCGATGGAGACCATTGAGAAGTTGTTAGTTTTCGTGACTCATCATGGAGTGCCTAAAATCATAACGTGCGACAATGGCACAGAATTTAAAAATCGAATTGTAATGGAATTTGCAAAAATACACAAAATTGAGATGCACTACATTCTCGATCTCAACCCAAACTGTAATTTTTTGATAGAACGTTTTCATTCCACCTTTTTGGAACAATTTAGATGTCTATCTGATAAAAACCTAACGACAGAAACTAGACTAGCCAGAACATTATTAGCCTATAATAACTCTATACATACTTCCACGTCATTCCCACCTATGCAAATCATAAAAGTAAATTTAAATTATACAATCCCAATCGAAACAACTACTAACGAAAAAAAAGGTCGATATATAGACAATTATCTTGAAAATTTTAAAGAATTGAAAACTCAAATTCCTACGCAACAAAAATACGTAGAAAAAATCCACAAAATCAATGAAGTACGATCGGATCCCCCTAATATAGATCCGAATAAAACAGCTTATTTGAAACAAATAAATCAGAAAAAGACACTGCCAGTTTTCAAGAAAATCTCTATTCAAGAAACCAACGACATCACTGTACAAAACCCTAAAAATAAGCACCATTATATATATATATATATTCTTTTGAGAACGAGCATTACAATTCTAAGATATATCACAGTGTTAGCAGAGGAAATGTAAACGGGGTACCATACATATTTGCGTATGATACAAGAGCACAGATAAAAACCTCAGGAAAAATTCTGTCTCCCCGCATAAGTGTAGTAATTTGTTTATAGAAGATGGATGGCATCTTCTTCATTTAAAAATAATTTTTTCGTCATCTTGAATTCATTTCGACAAAATATCTTGACATAATATCTGAAACAGAAAGAGGGACAGAAAACCAGAAGGAAGCAGTAAATAATATTACCTACATTTGCTCATGACCGAGAGGGTCTTTCGACCAGGTTTAGTCCTCCAAGCGATGATTTTCAGATCCTCAGATGAACGAAGAACGCTACAGGCCCCTTTATTGGGGAATCATCTCCCATAGATCCATAATTGTTCATTTCGAACTAGAAATCGAATTAAATATCGGGAATAAAGTGAAAAACTTGTGACATGTATTATGTCAGGATGACATTATTATAAGTCTAGAATGAAACAAAGGTAATAATGTATTCATTTCTTTTTCAGATGCCTGCGAACACACCATTAATACTTTAAACCATATTAGCTGTAGTATTTACACTAGATCACATAAAAAATAATCATAATCTCTTGCCAATTAAAGTAGATAAAATTTTGTTGCTAATCATGCTGAGTATTTACTTTTTCATTACGATATTAGTTCCATTATGGATATACTTCAAAAACAGAAGGAAATATTAAAAGAACTAAGCGAGCCCTACGAGTATTCCCAAATAGCTCTTAATACTATCGAAAATAATATGCAAAAATTCAATAACATTATTCTACAAAACTCACGTGTAAAACAGGGTTAACTAAATATTGGAGGAGAAATAGCAGAATTCATATTTGGAACTCTTGACTCCGATGATGAACAAATATGTAATGATTACTTTCAAGCATACAAAAATACCGAAAACATCATTCTTATGAATCAAAATAAAATCATTAAATTGAATGAAAACATTCAGGATGAACTCTTAATCAAAATCAATACTTTGATACAAAAAGTTACAAATCTCCAAAATTCTACCAATATTATTATCAATATAACTGTGTTGATACAACAATCTCACGAACTATCTATTCTATTGAACGAAATGGAAAATGCAATTAGTTTCGCCAGACTTCATTCGCTACACGAAAATATCCTTCCTTTGCAAACTTTCAGAAATATTTTTGAGAATGAAAAAATTTTACCAATGCATCATTTAACGGATTATTATTCTGTAGCGAATTCATCCACTTCAACAAAAACGGAAAAAAGGGCGGAGTCGAAATACGGAATTCAAATCTCCGAAAAATCGTATTTCGCTCCGCTCTCAAAAAACACTCTCTCCAACCCATCTGCATTTACCGCTAAGAAGATATTCTATCTATACGCTGCATTCCTAACATCTGCATCTCATCTTCATCCGTGTCAAGGCGAAGAAATTCAACAAGATCCAACGCATCGACATCTGGTTTTTACCACCCTCGAAGACGGAAGTACCGACCGGCGCCTAAGCATCCCTAGTTCCCGATCGGTCCAGCCGGCGCCAGCGAAGAACTACCTGACAGCACCCTATAACAATAAAAAGATATGATGGTATAACAATAAAAAGGTAAGGTAATGAATTGTTATATTTATGCCTTGAACTCACTCAACCTATTGCATGGAGAGGAAACTGAAAGACTGGATTACTAACCAATCCAATATATTAATTTTTCACAAATATCTACATTTTTTCACAAACAATTTCTGAGCTCAGATTATGGAAACACAAAAAAAATAACACTTATCTAACAATCGGCTAGAGCATGTGTGCTGTTGGTCGAAGATCTCAGATCGTAGGCCTTTTTAATCCAACTTTGGTTATCGTTGGTTTGTGCTCTTGAATTGCTTGGTATCACAGGTGGAATTGCAGGTAGTTACGCAAGTTGGTATGTCCTTAGCAGGTACTGGTTATCAGGTAGGTATGAGGAAGTACTTAGATAATGCCAGACAAGGCCCAAAAGTACGTAATAAATCAGGTGAACAGGTACTCGGTATCCAAAAGATGAGAACCCAGGAAGTAGGGTTCTAAAAAGTTAGGTCCCAGGAAAAGTTAGATCCCAGGAAGTGAAATTCCAGGAAAAGTCAGGTTCCGGGAAGTTAGATTCCAGGAAAAGTGCTAGAAAATTCGAATAAAATTACCACATGTTCATTTGTGTTGGCTTTACCCTCCAGTCTATCTTCCAAAATGTTAAAAGAATGAACAATGACAAAATTCAACTAAGAAAAGTATATAGACTGGAAAATAATCCACTTGAAGATTAATAAGATATGAACAGATAAACTATTCGAGTCGCAAAACCTCCTGGCTATAATCCCTCAAAATGGCGTTCCTACATGTGACGAAATATCGGGAAAAAGCAAAAAAAAAATATATATATATTAGGTCATTGAGAACTGTTAAATTAAAAGTACTTACCCCTAATACTTAATATTAGAGCACACAGGTAACAAATTCTCAAAATCAATGAGAATACTAAACTCAATTAATCGATATTGATCGTTAATATAAAATCGATCTTTGCACCTTGAAAACTCTGCCAGAAAAGAAAGAAGCCGAACGAATCAGGAGCTCTCAGGCGCCACCTTCGTCAGACGCGATTGCGCAACAGTATCGAAAACACAGAGTTCGATATGTGTCAAGTGAAAATTGACCTACTGAAGTGTTTAACTACTACTTCGTTTATATTATTGTTAAAATGTACTTTTAAACCGTTACAACCCAAGGAGATTTACGACAAGAATTGTTAGCCCGTGTTTCCAACAAAAAGAATTTTATTGCCTTTCGAATTCACTTGTGTTGTACACTCGACAGGAAAATAAACAGGCTAATCCCTTTTCTTTATTGCGTGTTTGATTTCACAGGACACACGACTCCACAAATTGGTGACCCCCGACGACCGCAACAAGGAATTCTTGTGGCGTAGACGACATCAGGGCCGACCCGAATTCTTGAAGGAAGGTAGAACGTACCTCAATCAGCAAAATGCAGAGCGACGAAGCACAAATCTCCAGAGTCACAGTCCGGATGCCAGAATTCATTTCCGCCGACCCGGAATTATGGTTCGCTATCGTAGAAGGAATCTTCACCAGTGCCGGCGTGACTTCGGACAAAACGAAGTTCGGACACGTAGTAGAGGCCCTACCAGCGAAGTTCGCAACAGAAGTGAAGGACGTCATCCTGAAGCCACCACCTTCTGAGACCTACTTCAAAATCAAGACAGAGCTGATTCGACGGCTGTGCACATCCCAGGAAGAGCAGACACGCCGCCTCCTCGAACGGGAAGAAATTGGGGACCGCAAACCATCCCAGTTCCTCCGACATCTGAGGGGCCTAGCCGATGCCAACGTACCCGACGCTTTGATGAAGACCCTATGGTTGAGCCGACTACCCAAGCAGATCCAAGTAGCCCTCACCATCGTCAAGGACAGCGAGCTAGAGGACTTGGCAGCCCACGCAGACAACATCTCTGAGGCCTCCAAACCACCCACATCCCAGATCGCTGAAACGACGTCCACGCAATCCCTCGAGGCGATGATGAACGTCCACATGGCGCAGCTCACCCTGGGACTGAACCAAGAGATCGCAGCACTTCGAGCAGAAGTGGCAGCCCTCAGCAGACGACCAACACAACAGCGACACCGAGAACGTTCCAGGTCCTGAAGCCACAGTAGACAACGCACCAATGGATTTTGCTGGTACCACCTACAATTTGGGAGCAACTCCAGAAAGTGCACACAACCCTGTTCCTTCTAATCGGGAAACGACAGGGGCAATCACTAATGACGGCTAGTGATCCCAGCCCAGCACCGCGCCGTCTCTTCATCACCGACCAGGAATCCAAGAGGCAGTTCCTGATAGACACCGGCGCCGATCTCTGCGTATTTCCTCGCAGTGCAACTTCTGGAAGACGAGAGAAGTCCGACTACCTCCCCTCAGCAGCCAATGGTACAGATATCGCAACATATGGTACAATCAACCTCTCGCTCAACTTGGGACTACGCCGCAATTTCACATGGAGATTCGTCGTAGCAGATGTCTCCAAGCCAATCATTGGAGTCGATTTCCTCAGTTTCTACAACCTACTGGTGGACGTGAGAAACCAACGCCTCCTTGACGGAACCACTAAACTCACCACCAGAGGAGAAGCCACACAATGCAACATCCCGTCATCAAAACAATCAGCGGTTCATCCAAGTACCACGACCTCCTCATGGAATTTCCCAACATAACGAGACCCGATGAACATCAAGCACCATACAAGGTATCACATTCAAATAACTCCTGAACCATCACTTCCATCCAGACCACGACGCCTGCCACCAGAAAAACTCAAAGCGGCGAAGAAAGAATTTGAAGCCATGATCAATCTAGGAATTGCACGTCCATCCAAAAGTCTATGGTCATCCCCACTACACCTAACTCCGAAAAAGTCAACAGACAGTTGGAGACCCTGCGGAGATTACCGAGCTCTCAACGCCCGCACAATACCAGATCGATATCCAGTCAGGCACATTCAAGACTTTGCCCACATGCTGCAAGGAAAGAGCATCTTCACCACACTGAACCTTGTTCGAGCCTATAATCAGATACCAGTTGCTGAAGAGGATGTTCCTAAAACAGCCATTACGACACCCTTTGGAATGTTCGAATTTCCTTTCATGTATTTCGGACTTAGAAACGCTGCTCAAACCTTCCAACGCTTCATCGACGAAGTACTACGAGGACTTGACTTCTGCTTCAGCTACAGCGACGATGTATTGATCGCCCCAGAATCCGAAGAAGAACACATAGAACACCTCAGAATCGTCTTCGCAAGATTCCAGGAATACTCGATGATACTGAACCCAGCCAAATGTGTTTTTGGCCAGCTTGAAGTCAAATTCCTAGGCTACCTCATTTCCGCTGAAGGCACTCGCCCACTACCAGATAGAGTTACCGACATTTTGGAGTATCCTCAACCAACCACAGCCAAGGAACTCCGCCGATTTCTAGGTATGATAAACTTCTATCGTCGTTTCATACCCAGAATATCAGACACTCAATCACCCCTCAACGACCTACTGGTACCGAAGCTCAAAGGGAAGGCCAAAATCCACTGGACTCCAAAAGCTTCAGCGGCATTCGAAGAGTGCAAAAAGAAACTGGCTACAGCAACTCTCCTTTCACACCCCAAGGACGATGCACCCCTAGCCATAGTGAGTGATGCTTCGGATACAGCAGCTGGTGCAACTCTGCAACAACGTCACAATCAAGAATGGCAACCACTAGCTTTCTACTCGAAGAAATTATCAGGGACAAAAACCCGCTATGGAGCTTATGATCGAGAACTCCTTGCTATCTACCTCGCCATCAAGCATTTCCAGCATATGGTAGAAGCAAGAAACTTCACCATCTTCACGGACCACAAACCTCTGACGTTCGTCTTCAAACAGAAGCCAGAAAAGTGCTCACCTCGACAGTTTCGCCACCTCGACTTCATCTCGCAGTTCACCACTGATATCCGCTATGTACCAGGTGACCAAAACGTCGTTGCCGATGCCCTGTCACGAGTCGGTGACCTATCAACCGCCCTCGACTACGCAGCATTGGCCTACTCCCAGAAAAACGACGACGAGTTGAAGAAACTTCTACATGGCAACACTGGACTTCAACTGAAAATGGTCAAGCCGCTAGGATCAACCGTCGCAGTGTATTACGATACCTCCACACCACTTGCTAGACCCTACATCACGCAACCATTTCGGAGATCTGCTTTTGATATCGTCCATCGTCTTTCACATCCAGGAACCAACGCAACAGTCAAACTAGCCAAATGGAATGGTAGAAAGGAGCCATCGTCAGCTGAAGGCAGCGATAAAATGCCATAAAAACGACCGATGGACTGAAACACTCCCAACAGTCCTACTCGGAATGAGATAAGCATGGCGAGAAGATCTTAAATCCACCTCTGCAGAACTGGTTCATGGTGAACCACTAAAATTACCAGGTGAATTCCTCGAAACAAACGAACAGAAAACTGGAACTGACGACGTTTCTGAATTTGTAAAAAGTCTTCGAGAACAAATCAAACAGATAAGGCTCACGAACGGAACGAGACATTGAGAACGGAAAAGTTTCGTTTTCGAAGACTTGGCCACTGCAGAATACGTCTTCGTTCGTCACGACGGTCCAAAAGCCTGCCTACAACCACCGTACGATGGACCATTCCAAGTAGTAAGACGAAGTCCAAAAACTTTCACTGTCAACTACTATGGAAAGGAAACGACTGTTACTATCGACAGAGTAAAACCAGCCTACATCGTCACCCATGAAAACACAGAACATCAACCAGACAACCAGCCCGAAGAACGGTCAATTCAACCCACAACACAGGACCTCCGTCATCAGGAAAGACGAACTCGCTCTGGAAGAAAAGTTCATTTTCCGCACGAAATTCAAATCTCCAAAAAATTGTATAAATACATTTCGTTCCGCTCTCAAAAATCACTCTCTCCAACCCATCTGCATTCACCGCTAAGAAGATATTCTATCTATACGCTGCATTCCTGACCGACATCTGCATCTCATCTTTATCCGTATCAAGGCGAAGAAATTCAACAAGATCCAACGCATCGACATCTGGTTTTTACCACCCTCGAAGACGGAAGTACCGACCGGCGCCTTGGCATCCCTAGTTCCCGATCGGTCCAGCCGGCGCCAGCGAAGAACTACCTGACAGCACCCAAGGAGATTTACGACAAAAATTGCTAGCCTGTGTTTCCAACAAAAAGAATTTTATTGCCTTTCGAATTCACTTTTGTTGTACACTCGACAGTAAAATGAACAGGCTAATCCCTTTTCTTTATTTCGTGTTTGATTTCACAGGACACACGACCCCACAATTCGATTTGTAACAGCAAAGTAATAGTGAAACCTTGAGAGCTATTGTTCATGATAACAAATACCTTTTTTCGATGGAACATCATTTGAATTATTCAGATTATATTCATTGCCTTATAGAAATACTCTCATTCCCAACACCTCACCATATGTTCTCTCGAGTAACGAGATAATCAAATGGCAAACCAACACCATCCAAGAATTAGAAAATTTCTACGTCGTCAGAAAAGAAGACCTGAATTACCCACCAAAATGTTTTGCAACATTATTAACACATTTGAAAGATAACTGTTCTAGAATATCCAGCAAAGAAATGCAAGATTTATTTCAAATCGAAGATGGATCCATCATCTCCATAGGTAACCCAAGCGAGAAGAATGTTTCAACGGACAACTCAAATACGAGGTGTCACAAATAGCCATCATCTATTCCAAGTGCAAAGTCACAAATGGCGATGAGGTAATCTACCCAAGAAAACAATTCGAAAAATACTCCATAGTAAAACTGAAGCCACTACACGTCAATTGGACAACAGTAGAAGGACAACTACTCCAAAAAACAGAAATTCCACAACTTCAAGATTCCCAAGGATGGTCAATTCTTTGCTTTATTTCATTTTTAATTGTGTTTTGATTATTACCTTCTTATTGATTTCATGCATTTTATTCGAATATTTAAAGAACTTCATTTCTTCAACCAAAAAATTAAGAAAAATTCTCAGAAAGGGGAGGGATTACATATTTCAGGTCCAACACTGGACCCTTTGACACAAAGAGTCAGATAAGAGCTTTATTATATTTCATATTTCACTCTCATGCAACACGTTGACGGAGTTGCGACTTGGAAATATAACATTTTATTTTTCTGAATATAGTTCCATAAAACTGCAAGCTAATGAATTGTTGAAGAGCTTTCTTTTTAGGTTTACTGCGAATAGAAAAGGCAGTTCAGATTTATCTTCCACACTGTGAACTTGCTCAATAAACAATTCCTTCTTAAAAAGAGTTTCTTTGGGTAAAACAACAAAATTATTTTTACTTTAAGTTTCCATTCTTGCCTGGTCTTTCTCACATAGTAAATAAGATATTTAGTGCATTAAGTGTCAAGTGTGCTTTTTATAATTTTCTAAGCACAAAAATATTTCTCACTAATTTGAAATTTAAAACTCCTTTTAACCTCGAATCGGGAGGAGTTTATAGGATATCTTGCGCTGACAGTAACAAGTGTTATGTTGGCCAAACTAAACAATATTTACGTGATAGAATAAAACAACATAAATATGATAGTGAGAGTATTGCAAATTTTGAGAAAACAGCTTTAACTTTACATCAGATAACCATGGGTCATAAATTTAATTTTGATAGTGTACGAATTTTTGATAGGAAGGAGGTTGGTTATAGAAGAAATGTTAGTGAGATGGTCCACATAAAAAGGAACTATACTGTCAATCACAGAGGAAATGTGCAACACCTAAGTATTATTTATAATAGTATACTTAGAAGATGAGTGCTGGCCTCATCAACAATGTTATAGGGATATTTAAAATCATGTCATGTTGTAACCTTAATGTCATTGTCAAGTTGAATGTGGTTAATGATGTTTATATTGCGTGCCTGCTTTGTTCGATTTGATTTCTTAAATGTCTGAATGTCTTCAATGAGTGTACAATATTCTTTACCGTAACTAGGTTATGTTTTTCACATTATGTCTTATTGTATGCCTTATATATGTGTTTATTTTCAGCCTTGAAAAAGAAAAGCCACCAGTTTTGAAACGTCGGCGTTGTAACTAATTAAACAATAAAATATAACAGTGTCCAATATTTTCTTTCAAATAGTTGACAATGGATGTTAGCCAAGCAAAAATTGTTTATAATTATTATTTACTCTACAGATATAATTTCTGAAGATTATTATGTATGAATTGACATAATCACAAGGTCAAATATCCGTCGATTAATCAACAAATATTACCCCTTGATCAAAGCTAATTTTTCAATCAACCAAAACATCTACACCGATATTTGTCCTTGTAATTATGTTAATTTATTATTACTGGAGATCTTTCTACTCCATTGAACCAATTCCTATCATTATTTTGTATATCAAACTATTGATATAAAATGAGATTTCAGGAAGTTCAGGAGTATTGAAAATTCTCTGAAGAAGTCCCGAAAAATGTATTGTTTATCATATATCAATCGCACACAAAAAAAATTTGGGGTTTGAATTTGTTGCCATTAAAAATTATCTCACTTATGGGTTTCATGTCATCTCTTTTGCCAATTAAAGAGATAGAATTTATGCTGTTGAACTTCTTGGACCAGAACCTTGATTGTTAATGATGATTCCTGGGAATATCCGAGGCACCAAATTGTCACATATGTATGCTTCAACTCTCTTTGAAAAGACATATGAAATTTCAGATGCCCATATCTCCGAAACTATTCGAGCAATTTGGTCGATTAACGAAGTCTCTTGCGCTTTATTCGGGTTTCGAGTTGAGGACGGTTCTAAGACGATTTCAATTTCTAACTTACAGACAGATATCCGATAACTTTTCAATATAGGTTTTGCCATAATATCATGCTGTCAAAATGATGGAAAGTCCATGGCCTACGCTGAGTTCATTTTTGCGCGAATGTTCCAGGAAACAGCGTGCTATTGTTTGCTCCAAATTTCTGTAATTTTTTAATTTCAAGATGAAAATAGTCCCAAACGACTAGGTTGTATCCACTGATGACGGATCCGGTATGAAATTCGGTTCTGTTCGGCCAGCCCTCCAGCCAAAAACCTGATAACTGTCGAACGGAGCAAACTAGCGACTTAAAACTTTCAGGATAGGTCATGCATCCGAATGCCGCGGTCATGTTTGTTACTGGGCGCAACGGTTTCAGCGTTATAGCTATTTGAACTTTTGTGCTCTAACTAGAGCACAATTACACGCAAGTTCTCTGTTGTTGAGATCGTACTGTCAAGAAATCTGGAGAAAAAGTTGTTTCACGAAGTTTTAACAGAAAATTTCATATTCGGAAACAGTACACCATATTTCAAAAAATTCTACTCATACCTTGAACTTCATATTACATAGTATTATACCAAATTTCAGTTCGATTCGTTTAGAATTCTCAGCGATATTGGGAAAAATTATGACAAAATTCGGATTTTTTCCCGGTGTCGTTGTTTCTTCCGGAATAACTCGAAAAATACTGACTCAATCAAGACGAAACTTGGTGACTAGTTTGAAAAAGCTGATATATGACTTTGTGCAAAATTTCTTGATAATCGTATCAATATCTCCAAACACATATACAACAGATGCATTCGTTCTCTTTCCCTACTCCAATCACGCGATAGCCCATCATTTTCCTGTTTCGACAAGTCGATGAAGGGCTTAATTCTTAGTAATCCAAAAAAGTGCTTCAAAGCCCTGCGGTGCTTGGGAGTACTTTGCGGTGCTAGGGAGCACTTTTTCGGATTGCTGAGCATTAAGCCTTCTCAAAAATTCTCGAAGCATCAAGCACCAAGCACTGGCTTAATAAAGTGCTTGCGAGCACAGTGCTTAGAAGCACAAGAGTTCTTCGTGTGCTTTCATGAGCACTAAGTACGAGGTTTTGGCACAGTTCTGGTGGTATTACTGGTATTTCATTTAAAATTGTGCCTTTGTGAATTTTCAGAAGACCATACAGTCTTGGAATTCTGATAATGTCAAATTCAAGACATTTGAAATTTTTCAAGTCTGAGCTATCGGGAATTCTTTCTTCCTTGATTCTCTGTATGATTGTTAATAATATTTTTTTTATGAACTTTGATGGTGGAGTTGAATAAATAAGAACTAACGAATAAAAATAAAGGTCTGCCCCACTCAAAAAGTTTCATTTCCTTACAGGTTGAAATGCAGAGTCAATTGCCATCATCTAAAAACAAAGGCGTCAAACAGATTAAAAGATCAAGAATGAAGATATAACCTACCAAAATAAAAAGAAACGACAAAAACGGTGATAAATGTGTGCATGAGACAAAGACAGCATGAATATCTGAAAACTATACAATTGATGACAAATATATGAAATAAATTGAAACTGAAAGACAACTACATGTTCAACAAAAGGAAAATCTGCGAAAACACATGAGATCCATACATAAAAACACAGATGTTTCATCGCTCCAACGTGGGTACTCATCAAAAATTACAAACAAACTTAGAGTTCTAAAATTAATCAACAATATATAATGAAGTGAGATTGAGCACTTTGTAACGAGCTGAAGAACGTCAAACGTGCCAACTCAGTATGTTCGTTGATACAGGTCTACTTTCGGCACTTGAGCGCTCTGTTGATTTCTAGGATTTCCAGAAGATCTAATCGAAGGCCCCTCTCGCAAGCATGTAATACACTCACATCAGTTCTTGGATCGAAACTGTGCTCTGATTCCAATATGTGGTTGGCAAACTGCAATGAGATGTTGTTATTATTATTATTATTAAAAAAGAAAGACACAGAGTTGAGGTTTAAACCTATAAACTCGGCCAGTAAACAAATAGCAATATTCCACTAAAAAACTAAAGAAAGGACAACGCACTTAAAAATAACATGTAGAGAATGTCAGCAAAAAAAATAAAAACACTTCACAGAGCACCTTCGCGAATTCTCCACTGATCGTAACTGTTCTTGAACGCATTGACACTGGTAAATTCAATTACATATCCCGGCAAACCATTCCATCGGTCGAATATCCTATGTGACAAGAAATTCTCACGTGTATTTGTACGGAATGGTTCCTTAGCAAGCTTGTAGGTATGTCAACGGAGATTCATCCTATTAAATTCGAAGAGGTGAATCAGATCCACATAGAAGCAGCCGTTAATAGCTCGGAAAGCAACGATCAAATCGCCTCTAGTACGACGTTCCTCGAAAGATGACAGATCAAAAGCTCGCAGCCGTGTCTCGTAGTAGGGTCGACCTAGAACGGCGAGAGGAATCCTCGTACACCATCTCTGGACTGATTCTAGCAATTTTAAATCCCCCTGAAGAGTAACCCAACATGCAGGTCCGGCATACTTCATAATAGCTGTCACGTAAGTCTGATACAGCAGCGTCATGGTCTGAACGCTGCAGTTACTGAACGATTTTTGTATAATGAAGGTGATCCTCTTGGCTTTGGAACAGACAGGGGAGATATGCTCGGACCAGGTGAGGTCAGAAGTAACGATCAAATCAAGGTCCCTCTGCACTTCAACTATAGCAAGGGGGCATCCAGCAAGTATATACGCACCCTTGAGTTGTTTTTATCCATGTGTAAGACATGACACTTGTCTTTCTTTAAGGTCAGCAGCCAGTCCTCCATCCACTGAGTAACTGTGTCGAGATCAAGTTGTTGCTGACTATTGATATTCAATGATGACACTCGTTATATTTTTGTATCATCGGAAAATAAAAAAAATAGATTCAACTAGTACGCGCCCAGATCTACCTAGCGATAGATCAATCTTTACTATCGATCTACTTAAACGATACCTACCTAGGAAGCGCCCAGATCTACTTAGCGGGTAGATTCGCCTTTTAGAGTAGATTAATTGAATAGTTGACTGAATTATTAAAAACGAAGCACACTGTTTATAAATTCAGAAAAAATCAGTAGCTTATGTAAAATTTCATCACAGTTATCGTGGTGACAGCCGGCCTTCGGCCGTCTGTAAACACGATAATTTTGCAGAGGAATAACTTAGACATTCGAAATTTTCAGGGCAGGTTTAAACCTTGGATTCGAAGGTTAAGTTTGGAACGAACGAAATCTGCCAAACGGTTCAGTAGATGAACGCATTTGATATTCCATCATTTCAATATTCACAAAAATACAGACACGATTTAGTCAAAATTCAGTTCGAGGATAGACGATAACCGTGGCCTCACATGCGAACATAAAATTGACTATAAAATGAAAATTCAATTAAATTCCTCGAAACGATACCAATAATACTAAATAGATATAAAATCGCATGAAAAATTCATATTACAACAATGTACAACGTTAAAAAAAATTTCTTGGATAAAATCCGAAAATTTTCACTATTCCAATTCAATATCCACTAAACATATGGATGTTCATTTTACAGGAATTTCCAATGTCGCAAATTTACTGAATTTCAATATTTCCAGTACATCACTCTTGGACCGAGAATCACCAAAGCATGAAGTAATATTCATTTTGTAAAGGAATTACGGTACTATGAACATTTAACTTTTCTGTTTCATTACTGGAGATGACCAATTCATAATTGACATATTAAAATATAATTGAGTAACCGAGATATCATGTTCTCCATAGAGGGCAAATGCAAAACTGCCTATTGAATCAATTTTTTATTTATCGATTATTGATAACGATAACAGAGTATAGGTTCAATGGAAAACATTTAGTGATACAAAAAAATGCCAAGAAAAGATAATTAAATTAATGGGTTCAAGTGAACTTGAGCATTGCATTGGATGTGTGTAGAGTAGCCATATGAGCGGACGTATTTTCAGTGCTCTGCATAATATTGCCAATTTTCCGAGTTGCAAGTAATAAAAAAAGTTATCAAATTTCACCGTAGTTCAAATTTAAATGAGGAAATAATTATACATTAAATTTATTTCCTGAGCTGCCATTCTCCGAGCCAATATTACGGTTGTTTTGATCGGAATCAATCAGTGGGTTGTGTAGGATTTATCACATTTATCACATGAACATCTGCTGACATTCCCAACTGAAGATAAATAATAAAGCATATCACACACTGCCAAGAAATATCTGGAATAAAATGACATTAAATGAAGAATTATCAAAGTTCTTAAAAAATGAATTTGCCAAACAGACCGATACCCTGAAGGATGAACTAACGAAAGTAAGAGAAGAACTTAAAAATTTGAGATTAACCACGGATATCCGGGTTGAATCATGTGAGACCAGGATATCCAAGATAGAAAATGGATTATTAGATATGAAGCGAAGAGCAGTACAGAATAATATAATAGTTGCTGGATTGAAAGTGGATGACTCTAATTTGCTACATTCTACCCTTTCTCTGCTGAGCTCACTTCTGGATGTCAACCTACATGAAAGAGACATCAATAATGTTCACAGATTAGGAAAGAACAAGCCATTGATAAAAATAGAATTTTTGTCGTTCTTGGTAAAATCTAGGGTAGTTGATAGCAGACGTAAATTAAAGGGTACGCAAGTGTACATAAATGAAGATCTTTGTGAGGAAGACCGAAGTGATTTCAGAATACTGAAACAACATTTAAAACTGGCAAGAGCAAAAGATTATAGGGCATATATAAGGTCGAAGTGTTTGTTTATAAATGGTGAGAGGTACTCCGTTGAACAACTTAAAGAAAAGGCTGCCCCAGATCTTCATCTCTCGTCTACTGAGGGTAAGAGCGGAGAGTCGTTCACTCAATCTCGTGGTGATTCTGAACTGGTGACCAGTGCACCAAACAGTCCTGCTCCCATAGCCCGGTATAAACAAATGCTGACTGAGCACGAACATTTGATGGTAGAGGAAGATTCGAGGCGAAACAAGGAGATGTCATCAATAAAACAAGTGTTGAACAAAGCAAAGGACTGGGAGGAACTGGGAAGGACAAGGTCGCAGTCTTCTGGTAGCATCGGGAAGGAGCAGAAATCTGTTATCCCCGGAGTCAAGGCGAAGAGAGGCGGCTAGGAAGATTGGCTAAGTTTTGTGTTCTTTCATCTGTCGATATAACTGATTTTTTCTTTTATTAAGTATAAGTGTTCATTTATTTTATAATTAGTTTTTGGGTATTTTCTTTTTCATTTTCGACATGGATCAGTTTTTGAGGGATTTCGATGGGGAATTATATAAAACTGGATATATTGATCAGATAAATGATTTAGGTAATTGTAATATGGGAACAAGGCTTAAAATAGTGCATAACAACATTAGAAGCATAGAAAAGAATTCTGATGAATTTAGATTATTATTGAGGACATGTTCGGAAAATTTTTCTATAATTGTCTTGACGGAGACTTTCACTGTATTAGATATAGATATTTTCGGCATAGGGGGATACAAATGTTTTTATAACGGAGGAACATATAACAAAAATGATGGGGTAATTATTTATGTTCGAGACGATCTCCAGTGCAGTCATAGGATAGTTCCTATTGGAAATATAAAAGCATTGGAAGTAGATATAAATTTAATTGGGAAGACCTTGAAGGTCACAGGAATTTAACGCTCACCAAAGGCATGTCCAAGAGAATTCAACAAGGATTTATATGAGTATATAGAGAATACAAAAATTTGGGATCAACACGTTGTTGTGGGTGATATAAATATGGATTTATTATCAACTATTGAATATATTGATGAATATAAAAACTTATTTAGCTAGTTCGGATATAGATCTTACATAAATGATGTTACCAGGCCTTCTAGTAATAGCTGTTTGGATCATTTCTTTGTAGTATGTCGTCGTCCCATTGTAGATCAGAATAAAGCGTTTATTGTCCGTACAGATGTTACTGATCATTACACAATAGTATTATGTCTTGATTTTGAGAATTTACCTAGTGAAAGAGATGTTAAATATAAGACTTATATAAATTATAATAAATTGAAAGATGATTTGAAGAAGGTTAATTGGCAGGATTTAATTAAAGACAAAGACGTGAACTCTTTAACAGAATCTTTCATTGATTTAATTGCTCTTTATACGCGGAGGAACACGACAAAGATCAGACTATCATATAGAAAATCTGGGAAAAAAGATTGGATTACTCCTGGCCTTTTGAAATCTATAAATTACGAAAATAATCTATACAAGGAAATGATGAAGTATCCGTCCAACATGAGATTGAAGTACGATTATGCCAAATACCGAAACCTATTACAGAAACTAATAAAGAAGGCAAAAAAAGATCACATCAATAACTTTATTACAAAAAATAACTCTAAGGCAAAGGCTCTCTGGTCGGGTGTCGATGACATCTGTGGAAAATCTAGACCTGAAACAGAGATTACCATGATTAGAAATTCTGGGGGACAAGAATTAAGAATAAAAGAACAAATGGAGTTGGAGGAGTTTAGTGAATATTTTAATGGCATAGGGGAACAACTTGCGAAGAATATAGAGGAGGTTCCAGAAAAAGAGGAAGGCGAATGCTTTATTGATGAAACTCTTTTTCTGTTTCCAACTTGTACAGATGAAATTAAAAAAGTTATATTGGAATTAAAAACAAATGGAGCGCCAGGAAATGATGGTATCAGTACAGAACTCTTGAAAAATGTCCGTGAAGACATAGCTGAACCGTTGATGCTGCTGACAAATCTTTGTTTTGAGACTGCTAAGTTCCCGGACATACTCAAAGTGGGTGTCATTAAACCAATGTACAAATCAGGGGATAAAACCGAGGTATCAAACTATAGACCGATTTGTCTAACTTCAAATATTGCCAAAATAATAGAAAAAGTAATAAAGATTCGTATTGTCAACTTTTTAGAAAAAAACAAAATTCTATCTGAAAATCAGTTCGGATTCAGGACAGGAAAATCTACTGAGGATGCGATAAAAAAGCTGATAGAAAAGATATATAGTTGGTTAGATGGAAGTAAGGTTGGTCTGTGCGTTTTCATAGACCTCACAAAGGCCTTTGACACTGTGTCACATAAAAAACTGCTTCGTAAATTGTTTTTAAATGGTTTCCGAGGAAAAGCTTACGACTTGATTAAGAGCTATTTATCAAATAGGAAGCATTATGTGAAAATAGCTACTACGAAGAGCAATGCCAAAACTATCAGCTATGGCGTGCCACAAGGAACAGTGTTGGGGCCTATATTGTTTGTCATATATGTGAACAGTTTGCTATTATTGAAAAAAAAGGAGAGGCCATCAGTTTTGCAGACGATACCGTTATCATGTACGAGAATAGCACTTGGGAAAGACTAAAAGAAGAAACCGAGAGTGATCTTCTGGAAGTGGGACAATGGTTTAAGGAAAATAAGCTCACAATGAATGCTGATAAAACAAGATACTTACCATTCGCTCCTTACGAATCAGGACTTCCACACATGGGGAATCTAGTTATTGACAGCAAAACGTCAATACCCGAAGCCGATCATGTGAAATATCTAGGAATTACGGTTGACAGACATCTGAAATGGGATAAACACATAGATTCATTAGTGGGAAAACTTAGATGTTTGCTGTATAAGTTCAAGTACCTGGATCAAACACATTTGAAGATGATATACAATGCACTGTGTCGGCCTCAGATAGCATATGGTATAATAGGATGGGGTGGAGCATACAAATGTCATATGAAACGAGTGGAAGTTTTACAGAAGTGGTTACTTCGTATTATCTATGGAAAATCCCTTTTGTTTCCTTCGGATGATTTGTATGCAATATCCAGAATTATGAACCCCTGTCAACTATTTGTGCTACAAATATTACTAGCCATAAGCTCTGGAAAAATTCAACCTCAACCAACTGGACATACACATGAAACAAGAAATAAGATGAATTGTTATCTCACACCTAGAGCAGTAAAACGTATAGGCCACAGATGTTTCACCTATCTAGCACCACGTTTATATGGTATCGTTCCCAAGGAACTGAAAGAAATTGAAAGTACTAGAGCACGAAAGATCAAACTTAGAAATTGGGTGATTGAAAAGGGAAGAGCTTACTTCGACTCCATATTAAATCCGCAATGAGCATGTTCTCCACATCTGCAGTCAACAAGATTATACTTACGTCACGACCTCAACCCATAAAACCTCCACGAAGCTGTCTGTATAAACTCAAGAACCCTGTATATAGCGAAAAACGAGATCCGTCTTTGTTGATTTTGTTATTTTTGGTGGAATCTGATGTTTTCTGGTTTGTTTTTTTTTTCGATTGTTCCTAATGAAGAAACAGTGAGAATGCAGTTTTGTTCCCTGGTTTTTTTTTTTCCTCGTCACTAGAAATTTTTATTTGGTTGAATTGGAAATTTTTATTTAGTTTAAATAACGGCTACTGTAATTATTTATTATTCTATTATAAATCGCGTACAGGCTCACGCCTCTGTGATTAATGTTTATACCTGTAGCTTATCAGAATAAACTATATTATTATTATTATTATTATTATTATTAGAGGAGTGTGTCAGGGGTTTATGTGAAGAATTCATCAGTCAATAGCCTTCATCAGGTGTGTTGCATATTTAGATTTAAGAAGTTTCACATTATTTTCAAACAATATCTGCATAAGCCTCTACAGGGTGATTCCGGAGGAGACCGTCAGATATTGGGATAAGTTTACACTAGTCAATACAGTCTCGGAACACTGTTTGGTTTATGGTCGGGGGTCTCTGTTGAGAATATACAGGGTGATTTGTCCGATTCGACCGATTTTACTTTTATTTATAACTTTGGTATGCCTCATTCGATTTAAATGAAATTTTCACAGAAATATAATATTGATGCGCACATTCATTATTTCAAAAATTTTTTTCAAAATGGGCGATTGTTATTCTGATAATTCCAGATTAATTGTGCAGGTTGAAAAAACACCCTGTACATCGCGTTTCCTAAACTTTGCTATCTGTTTAAGATTGTACTATAATAAGTCATTATTTGAGGGTTTATAATTTTTTTGGTACACTTCTAGTTTTCCGAGAAAATTTTTTCAAAAAATGATAATATCGAAATTTCGCTCCAATCGTTTCTACTTTTATTGATAACTTTGGTATGGCTCATCCAATTTTGATGAAATTTGCAGTGTAGAACAATCTGGATGAGTACATTCAATAATCGCAACAATCTATCAAAATACAGCGTTGTAATTGTGATAATTTCAAAATTTCAGATTTATTGTATAGTTGAGAAAGAAAAAACACCCTGTCCATTGCTTTTCCAAAACTTTCTTATTCGTTGCAGATTCTACAATAATATGTCATCATCCAGAGGTTTTTAATTTTTTTGGCACACCTCCTAGAAAACATTTTTGAAGAAAAGCATTATCGAAATTTGGCTCACAAGCAGTGAGAGTATTCCGCACTAGGTAGGAAAGCTGTATCGTCCAAGGATGCAAAGTTGTTCGTCACTCCAAAAATATTCTTTTCAAATTCGAAATATATTCTGAATTGAATGATTTCATACAAAATATTAGCAATTAAATATGAATTTGAAAGAATCTTTTAAAACTTGAGAACTGCTTTGCGTCCTTGGACAATACAGCTTTCCTACTCTCACTGCTTGAGAGCCAAATTTCGAACGTGCTTTTCTTCAAAAATGTTTTCTGAGAAAACCGGAGGTGTGCCAAAAAAATAAAAAACCTCTGAATGATGATATATTATTGTAGAATCTGAAACGAATAAGAAACTTTAGGAAAAGCAATGTACAGGGTGTTTTTTTTTTCAACTGCACAATTAGTCTAGTCGTTCAGATTGTTCAAAACTGCAAATTTCATCAAAATTGAATGAGCCATACCAAAGTTATCAATGAAACTAGAATCGATTGGAGTGAAATTTCGACATTGCCTTTTTTTGATGGAATTTTCTCAGAAAACTAGAAGTGTGCCAAAAAAATTAAAAACTCTCAAATAATGACTTATTATAGTAGAATCGTAAACAGATATAGTTTTGGAAATGCGATGTACAGGGTGTTTTTCAAACTGCACAATTAACCTGTAATTAATACTATAACAACCACTTATTTTGAAAAAAAAAACTTTGAAATATGAATGTCCTCATCAATATTGTACTTCGCTGAAAATTCTCCTAAAATCGAATAAGCCATACCAAAGTTATCAATAAAAGTAAAATCAGTCGAATCGGACGAATCACCCTGTATATTCTCAATAGAGACCCCCAACCATAAACCAAACATTGTTTCGAGACTGTCTTCACTAGTGTAAACTTATCCTTAAATCTGACGGTCTCCTCCGGAATCACCCTGTATATACCATATTCTATTTTGACTTTGTTGGTTCAACTTTATTTGTGATTTTTCCCACAATAGTTTCAAAAAATGACAGATATCCTGTGAAATACACAAAATTGTTGAGAATACCTTACTACAATATATAAATCTCACTTAGAAGATTTCATCTCATTTCATATAACGCATACATTAGAAATTATACCTATATACAGAAAAATTAGTAATTACTTATAGGTGGTTATGAATTTCAACTTAATAAGGGTTGATTATCACTATACATTCCATAACCTTCCCGTTTTGTCATCAAAAAATATTATAAGCTGTATAAGCTGTAAATTATGTTCCATCCGCCATGCCATTTTTGCCAACCAAATTTTGATGTAGCACATATGGAAGGGATAAGGGAGTGTTACGGAACATATACTGAGGATCAACCTCAACTCTCTATATAGTATGAATATAACATTTCATACATTCCTTGATAATGTATTCTTCTTACTCACAGTTTTCTATCATTTCTATTTTTGGAGATCAACCTCTTGTGAATAGTAAGAATCTATTGAATATTCCTGTTTCATTCACAATTATGAATAAATGTATCGGGGGTACGGTATCATAGTGTTGTCCCACACCAGCTGTATATTATTTAAACCATCTATGGATTGCATACTATTTCTGCCATTTCCACTTCTTGAAATCCATTGAGTTCCCTTTTTTTTCATAATGATGATAGTCCATCATTCTACAGTCTTTTGAAGGCTTTCTTCCTTTGTATATGCTTGGATGGTATTTCACTCCAACAACACGACCACACGTATCTCAAAACCGCAAAAATATCATACTTGATGCATCCGCTGAAGGAAAATAACATAATAACGTTTACCTTTGAAGTCGAGTTAAACTCCACCATTTCAAATATTTATGGCAACGTGATTATTTTTCGACGAATTCTGGATAAGCATTCTGATTCTTATCGTAGTTTTGAATCCATTCTAAACATTCTTCACTTTGTGACTTTAACGATACAGAAACTTTCCAATGTTCAGTGCATTTAAAATATCTGACACACCTGAAAATAAATATTTCCTCATGATATTCAGGCTGAAAAAACTTGTGATAAGTTAAGTTATGTTTAATTGTAGGTGGTACTTACTATTTTCTTTCGTAAACGTAAATTATACCGCTAACTCGACTTTTTCCCGAAATAATCATTGTTAGAGTTGGAATAAGGCAGTATTGACCATTGATTGATACTTCTCAATGCATTTCCATTCGTTATAAACTTTATTTTCGTCAATTTCAATGTAGCTTCCACAAAGGATGCTATTTTGACGACAAATCCGATTTGATGTTAATGACAATTGACAGATTGACATAACGCCACTTCGGCTTGAGAGCGTCTCCGAACTCCAGAGCCGCCTTTGTTCAAGTTTTCGCCAAAAGCGGCACAAAATCGCAGTTCGATGTTGCTATCCATCGCTACAGTGGGGGATTCTACCTCCAAACCGAGCCCGAAGGCGGCGGAGGTAGCCGATCTCGGCCGAGTCCAAAGAAGAATATGAAATGGCGAATTTTTACCGGATTTTTCTAGAAATGTCACTTTTTTCCATCATTCCTGCAAGAATACGAAAGTAAGAATCGAAAAAAGGGGCCCGTTACGCCACAATTTCGTCTTTCGTCTTTCTGTTCGTACCAAAAAACTTCACTAAATCCTTTCCTGTGGTTTTGCACCTTTGGGAATAATCGATATTTTCGTTATTTTTCGGGAATTTTTTAAAAGTATCTCTCGATTTTTCCGCGATGAAAGATCAACAGGACGGGAAAATTCGAAACTTCATCCTTCTAATCACGTTCAGATATCACGCCAAAACTCCCAGGAAATATCCGAAAAACTCTCACGAAAATAACCCCTTCTTAGCAAAAGTTTTTCTTGATGTCCTGCAGTGGTTTCGGCGGTGTTGCCTGTAACGCGTTTAGTATTATAGATAAGATAAGGGAAATCAGCAGTATATAACAAAAAAAGAATCGGACTGAGTACCCATCCCTGGGGGACACAACTCAAAACACTTTCTCATAGGGATGAAAAAGACTCACCAACCCTAACCCTGTAAGTCCTTCGACTCAGAAACGCCTCTATCCATGATAGCAAGCAGCCACGTATCCCGAGATGTTGCAATTTTTTCAATAGACGTTTGTGAGGAACACGATTGAAAGCCTTCGAGAAGTCTTAATACACCACATCTATCGGGATCCCCCCATCGAGTGCCCTGCTCCAATCATTCAACGCAGAAAGAAGATTTGTCAGGGTTGAACGTCCTGGAAGGAAATCCTGGGAATCAAGTGGTTTGCATCAGCAAATTCTTAAATATGATCAGCTAAGATTCGCTCAAAAACCTTAGCAACAGTCGAAACCAAGCTGATAGGTCGATAGTTCAAAGGCTGGATCTTATCTCCACCCTTGTATATTGAAGTGACTGTAGCGGACCGCCAGTCGGACGGAAGAGAAGATGTTTGAAAGGATTGTTCGAACAGAAGATATAGTGGCTTATTTTATGCTTCAGAATAGCATGAAAGTAAAAGAGGGGCGATTCCATCAGCGCCCAGTGCCGAAGAAACATTCAAGGCGGACAGATATTCTTTCACAAGTTGGAAAGTGGTTCGTCCAAGAAGTGAGAGGCAAATTATTCAGCAAGAACATTAGCAGACTCGACAGTATCATCACAAAGTTCACTAGAGGCTTCACGTACCATTGGAACCGAAACTTTGCCATCAAGCACATACTTATAAAAACTTTCTCCTATCACCGGATGAAGCCAGATTGTGTTCGAATTGATTATTTGAGGACTATATTAAAGATACAAGTAGTTAGAATAACGTCGATGATTCTCGTAATCTCCACTGCACCCGCTTCGAGTATATCGTTGCCAAAGACACCTTTTAACCTTCATTGCTCTTATGATCCCTCCGTTTATCCATGGTTTCAACGGGTTTTGCGTCACAGTGACGGAGCTTGTATTACTGGCAATAATATCGCGTACAATTCTCAGAAACTAATCCCAAAGAACATCCATGTCTCCACAATGTTCGAAAATGCCAGGCCAATCCACGCACAGAAGATAAGTGGAAACTTGGTCGTAGTCGGTTCGTTTATATGTTTTATTTTGCACAAATAGGGTATGACTTTCATAAAACTGTAGCTGTGTTGACAACACAACCAGGTCAGATTTACCGAGAGGAGACAAATATTGTATTTCAGGAAGTAGGTCAGAATCAGAGGTGATGAAGAGGTTCAAGGTGGAAGGCGTTTGACCGTGTCTATATCTAGTTGGCTGGAGAATTACCTGCTGTAGTCCGGAGTTGGGCATAAATTCAGCAAATGGAAAGGACGGGGAACCAGCTGATGGGAGACTTGTCACTGGCCACTCAATATCAGGTCAATTGAAATACCCAGTAACTAGAATATTTCGACGAGAAAGAGAAATTTCCCTCAAAAACTGAACCAGCGCAATATCCTCAGTGCATTGTCTTGGCCTATAAATGAAACCGGAAGTAAAGGAGATGTTAGGATTGGAGATGTCAACAAAGATATTGTCAACACCCTGCCTATCTTTGTGGAAAGCAGAAACCTTGAAAGCACTGACGACTGAGTTATTCATATAGATACATACCTCCATATCAGACTGTACGAAAACTATCCCGACGAAAAATAGTGTAGTTGGGAAAGTGACAGGTGGAATCAGGAATAGACGAATGCAGCCAAGTTTCCGTCACGAACACGATCGATGGTTTGTGGGTGTGAATAGCGTTCAAAACTTCACTAAATATTGACATCAAAGACTGTGCATTCGTATGAATTACTGGCCAAGTGGTCAGTGTTGGTGGTTTTTTGGTGAGGAGAAATTCAAAGGTTTTTTAGTTGTGACAATGACTAGACTCCCTTCAAGTACTTCATAGTAAGATTTATTTCTCCCTGCCCCTGCCTTTTCCTTAGTTCGTTTCTAAGTTCATTCAACTCGGATAATTGCGTCTTGGTTATATCACCAAAGATAATTACTTCACGAAATAGTGCATTGCCATGCAAGGATCTTTTGTGACGAAGGATTCCACCAACAACATCAGTCCTGGAAAATGACACTCTCAACCACCTTGGTCTATCAGCATGTTTGACCGGACTACGTTCGACGATGAATCTACTTGCCGATGGGTGCACATGGTCTACAATTGTTTTAACATTTTTTTCATCATCAGGACTTTCTGGAAGATTAAGAAGTATAGTGTTACGAGATTTCTCTACACGATTGATTATTTCGGGAATATCATTGCTAACAGCAACAGATGAGTTGTGATCAATCCAAGATCCAAGAGAAAGGATCCTATCTGATGTGGACTTCAGTTTCCCCCGCAGTCCAGTCTTGGATTCATGTAAATCCGAAACATCAATTTGAAGAGCCGTAATAGTCTGCTAGTGACTCGACAGCAATTCTGCGTGCTTATTGATTGAATTTGAGCAAGTAGCTTGTTGTGTGAGAATGTCGTTTTGGCGTTCTTCCATGCGAAGTACACTGGCAGCCACCTCTCATCTGATGAAAATATTCCAATTTCACTTGAGGTGAGATTCACACAATTAGCGTGAAAAGACATGCTTTCCATTGAATAGCCAGGTGTGGACTGGATATTGATTTATTCCAACAACTACAATTTCGCTGCCTTGTCAACTAGTTGTGAAAAGAAATATAAGTGTGAATTTGATTACAGCAGGATAGGAAAAGACTTTTCACTTCCTTGGGTCCTTGAGGAAGACTTGAGACAGAAAGTAGGAAGACTACGAAATCAAGCAGTGAATGATCGGTTCAGATATAAGGGCTTCAAAAAAAAAAGATAAACTCGTGTAGCGAATTCATCTGCTTCAACAAAAACGGAAAAAAGGGTGGAGTCGAAACACGAAATCCAAATCTCTGAAAAATCGCATAAATACATTTCGCTCCGCTCCCAAAAATCACTCTCTCCGATCCATCTGCATATCACCGCTAAGAAGATATTCGATCTCGACGCCGCATTCCTGGCCGACATCTGCATTCCATCTTTATCCGTATCAAGACGAAGAAATTCCAGAAGGTCCAACATCTAGTTTACTATCCTCGACGACAGAAGCCCTTTCGACGTCACCGACTCTTCCGGCGCCAGCTATCTATCAGCACCCCAGGGGACCTACGCCGAAGAATTGTTAAACTCTGCCTTTTCAACAAAAAGAATTATTGCCTTTCGAATTCACTTTTGTTGTAACACTCGACAGAAAAATAAACAGGCTAATCTGTTTTCTTTATTGCGTGTTTGATTCCACAGAACAGACGACTTCACAAATTGGTGACCCCAGACGACCGCAATAAGGAATTCCAGTGGCGTAGACGACATCAGGGCCGACCCGAATTCTTGAAGGAAGGAAGAGCGTAACTCAATCAGCAAAATGCAGAGCGACGAAGCACAAATCTCCAGAATCGCAGTCTGGATGCCAGAATTCATTTCCGCCGACCCGGAATTATGGTTCGCTATAGTGGAAGGAATCTTCACCAGTGCCGGCGTGACTTCGGATAAAACGAAGTTCGGACACGTAGTAGGGGCCCTACCAGCAAAGCTCGCAACCGAAGTGAAGGACGTCATCCTGAAGCCACCACCTTCAGAGGCCTATTTCAAAATCAAGACGGAGCTGATCCGACGGCTGTGCACATCCCAGGAAGAGAAGACACGCCGCCTCCTCGAACGGGAAGAAATTGGGGACCGCAAACCATCCCAGTTCCTCCGGCATTTGAGGGGCCTAGCTGATGCCAATGTACCCGACGTTTTGATGAAGACCCTATGGTTGAGCCGACTACCCAGACAGATCCAAGTAGCCCTCACCATCGTCAAGGACAGCGAGCTAGAAGACTTGGCAGTCCACGCAGACAACATCGCTGAGGCCTCCAAACCACCCGCATCCCAGATCGCTGAAACGACATCGACGCAATCCCTTGAGGCGATGATGAACGTCCACATGGCGCAGCTCACCCTGGGATTGAACCAAGAGATCGCAGCACTCCGAGCAGAAATGGCAGCCCTCAGCAGACGACCGACACAACAGCGACACCGAGAACGTTCGAGGTCCCGAAGCCACAGCAGACAACGCACAAATGGATTCTGCTGGTACCACCTACAATTTGGAAGCAACTCCAGAAAGTGCACACAACCCTGTTCCTTCCAGTCGGGAAACGACAGGGGCAATCACTAATGACGGCTAGTGATCCCAGCCCAGCACCGCGCCGTCTCTTTATCACCGACCGGGAATCCAAGAGGCAGTTCCTGATAGACACCAGCGCCGATCTCTGCGTATTTCCTCGCAGTGCAACTTCTGAAAGACGAGAGAAGTCCGACTACACCCTCTCAGCAGCCAATGGTACAGACATCGCAACATATGGTACAATCAACCTCTCGCTCAACTTGGGACTACGCCGCAATTTCACATGGAGATTCGTCGTAGCAGATGTCTCCAAGCCAATCATTGGAGTCGATTTTCTCAGTTTCTACAACCTACTGGTGGACGTGAGAAACCAACGCCTCCTGGACGGAACCACCAAGCTCACCACCAGAGGAGAAGCCACACAATGCAACATCCCGGTCATCAAAACAATCAGCGGTTCATCCAAGTACCACGACCTCCTCATGGAATTTCCCAACATAACGAGACCTGAGGGAGTCCCGATGAACATCAAGCACCACACAAGACATCACATTCAAACAACTCCTGGTCCATCACTTTCATCCAGACCACGACGCCTGGCACCAGAAAAACTCAAAGCGGCGAAGAGAGAATTTGAAGCCATGATCAATATAGGAATTGCGCGTCCATCCAAGAGTCCATGGTCATCCCCACTACACCTGGCACCGAAAAAGTCAACCGATAGTTGGAGACCCTGCGGAGATTACCGAGCACTCAACGCCCGCACAATACCAGATCGATATCCAGTCAGGCACATTCAAGACTTTGCCCACATCCTGCAAGGAAAGAGCATTTTCAGCACACTGGACCTTGTTCGAGCCTACAATCAGATACCAGTTGCTGAAGAGGATGTTCCCAAAACAGGCATCACGACACCCTTCGGAATGTTCGAATTTCCATTCATGTCTTTCGGACTTAGAAACGCTGCTCAAACCTTCCAACGCTTCATCGACGAAGTACTACGAGGACCTATCAGCACCCCAGGGGACCTACGCCGAAGAATTGTTAAACTCTGCCTTTTCAACAAAAAGAATTATTGCCTTTCGAATTCACTTTTGTTGTAACACTCGACAGAAAAATAAACAGGCTAATCTGTTTTCTTTATTGTGTGTTTCATTCCACAGAACAGACGACTCCACACTCGCATTTAAAGATGATTCATCAATCTCCGAAGGAAGCGAGTCTGCACCGACACGAGTAATACGCGAATTATCACCACTCAAAATCAACAGCTGTGCAATCTACCAGCGATAATAATGTATTTATTTATAAAAATGCATTCGTTTTTTAACAATAACTGAAATACAGAAGAATAGAGTATTTTCACGAAATCTCACCCCTACCACCTTTAACTCACACTTTCGCGAATGAAAACATTCAAACTCAAGTAGCAGAAATATTATCACAGATATATTGGCGAGGAAATCAGAACGCGTGCTTACTGCTCGAATGTGTAATGTGGAATGGATGTTGAATATCCCTTCTTCCTTATTTTTTTCTACCTGTTTCAAGTGTTCACTGACCCTGGTTTCTATTTTCCTTCCGCTCTGGCCTATATAACAGACATTACACTATGGTTGTTAGCAAGACAGTTGATACACTCCAAACATTTGTGTGATTCGAGTTCTGTCCTTTGAGTTGATTGAATATTCAGAATCAACCATCTTGAAGGATATCTGAGTATTTTAAGACTATATTCCAAACAGTTTGCCTATGTTCCTAGATAGTTGACCAAAGTTAGTCAGTAGTTGCTCACTTGGGTTTTATAAGTGAGCGATCTGTTCATTTGTTTGTTTATGTGCTTCCTTCAAAGGCTACAGGTTTCAACAGATATAATATGAAGCTCTTTCTCGATGAGTTGAAGTCTGCGTTAGATAAAAATCAGTTTCCTCCGCAAAATATATAAAATATAGACGAGATTTGAAATACCACTGAGCATCAACCAGTAAAAATTATGGTACCTTAATGGGCCAGACAAGTTGGTAGTGTTACTTTTGGGGAGAGAAGAACCAACATAACTCTCATTGAGTGTATTAATGCATTAGGTGATAATATCCCACCAATTATGATCTTTTCGCTGGCGCTGGTTAACTTCAAGGATTACATGTTGAAAGGGGCTCCCGTAGAAACAATAGGCTCAGCTTATAGCAGTGAATGATACAATGGTGACCAGTTCTTCAAGTTTATGATACATTTTATGATCCAAATAAAGCCATCAATAGAAAAAAAAGTACTTATAATTTTGGATATTCACAAAAATCATATCGAGAAAGACCTAATCAACTTGGCACGGAAAAATGGAATTGTTTTACTGACATTTCCACCCCATATCAGTCATAAATTACAACCCCTAGATCGTGGTAATTTCGTCCCGTTCAAAAAGTTTCACAACAGCGCATCCTCAAACTGGCTACAGGTGCATCCAGAAAAACAGATCACTATTAATGATGTGGCTGAGCTCGTAGGTTATTCCTATTCATTAAAATGAGTAATATTCAATTAGGATTCAAAGATTCAGGGTTATATCCGCTAAAAGGATACATTTTCAGAGATGACGATTTTTTGAGTAACTGACCGATACCAGAAGTATCCGACCTAGGCCTCGAAGTACCTGACCCACAAATGAAAGTAACTCAATCCTCTTCCATACCAAATTCAAATATGAACACCGTCACTTCAACTCGATCTACTAATGTGTTCATTCCTCCTCATGTTATTCGACCTCTTCCTTGAGTGCCTCCAAGAACTTACCGTGTCAAAAGACAACTTGGCAGCAGCAGAATTCTAGCTGAAACACCGGAAAAGAATGAAATGAAGGAGAAGTCAATAATGAAATTGTTGGATCAACAGAAAAATCTCAAACGAGTGACGCGCAAGGTTGTTGACAGTTCACCTGAATCGGATGTGGAAATGGAAAACAGTGATTCTCTTGAAGATATGGATTGGATCCAAGAAGATAGTGACTGCGAGACCTTGCCTAACTCAACACTAACTGATAACTTCAAAATCATCGTTAACGAATTTTACATAACCAAATTTGATGGAAAAAATCAAGTCCATTATTATATAACCGAAGTTATTAATATGATAGGTACAGAAATTCAGATTAAAATTTTCGAACGTGTAGGTAACCAATTCATTTCTCATAAAAAAGACTACCTCAACCGTCAAGTTTTGGATCTTCAAAACAACAGATCCTACAGTTATTGACAGTTATTCTTATAATTTGAAATTACATTATTCGTTAGTTTTATGATTTGAATATTTATATAGAATTTACATTCATTTGACATTGCAGCTCCAAGTACACCGATGGTATGTTCGAGGTCACTACCTAGGTGTACCCTGAGCCACTTCACCTTCATTTTTGTATTATTCATTCAACTAAGGTATTAATATTCTATAATTTTAATGATAAAATGATTTTCTGAAACCTTTTTATTATCCCGTTACAACTACCAACAGGGTTATTTTCGCCATTCTGTGAGAAATATGAGGAATTGAAAAAATCCGGCTCAAGGTACACCACCTTCCCCTATACTCACACACACGGATATGTCAATTGATATCACCACACAGCACCATTGGAAACACAAACTGGCATAGTGTTTAAGTGATACGTGTGCCGAATATTTTATATGATGTATCTCTTCAATTAAGATTTGACGATCCTGATGAGAATAATAAGTCTGTTCCTACACACTCTGGGACTAGTTCTGAATCGGGCGGAGTTTGCGCATATCGATATTAGCGTTCCAACAAATTTCGAACTGGTTAGGAATTACAAACCAAGTGTTCCAACGTGAAAAGAATTTGTGTCAGACCAGTTCTAGAACGGTTAATTCAGTTCTTGGATTAAGGCAAGAACTGAGATGGAGGAATTGAATCGGTCATCTGTTTCGTGCCATTCGAATGCAGCAAGGGGCAATAAAACCACATCTGGCAGAGACGGGCTGCATTTTTCGGGTGACAAACAGCCCTTAGGCTATGACAAGGGAATTTCTAAGAATGATGCGTTTCCAACACTTTCGAACTATCTATTCAGAATTAGTCCCGAACTAGAATGAGCGAAGACGTGTGAATTGATTCAGTTCTGAACGAGTTCAAGACAGTAACAGAACTGGGTGTTGGAACAAACCTAATATAAGCAGTAGGTTCACGTTGTTTTGTCCTTTCGATTTTTCAAAACTGAATTTTATTTCTCTTGTAGTGAGCAGATTTGGGAGTGAAGATGTTAAGGATTTAATTCTGCGAAACCAGCCACCGTGATTAATTGAATGAAATACTTTCAGGAATTTTTAACTCATTTAACATTCGATTGCCGAGAGTATTCACGAACATGCGATAATTGCAAGATTGATGATCCACTGAAAATAATTAGTGAAAATCTTCTGAAGAAGCAGTTTTTGAACCTAGTTCAACTTGTTGGATTAAACCAATGGCTGAGTCGATATGAGCGCTGAAGGTATTCGAAATATCTTGGAAAGAAATGGTTGCACATGCAATAGGGTTTAAACAAATCGAGGAATTGCTCCTAAAACGATATCACACATGAGTCATCTTTTATCCCGAATACAAGACATAACCCATCAGCAGTAAAATCTTGGTATTGAAAAAATAAGTGTTTGAGTATTTCTATACGTGACAAGTATCCTAAAAACTCAGTTCTTCTAACGAATACTTGGGATTTATAATATATCGTTAGTAACCCAAAACCTGAAAAATATCTGGAGCTTTCATAGGATCAAACAAGTCCGACAGTTCGATAGCTTCCGATTAATTACGATGATGTATGGTTTCATCAGAATAACTGTCGAAATCACAGCACAAGAGTAGTCACACTATATCTCAGGACGATATCACTCTCTATCATCTCTAAAAATAGAACGGAGCCTCACCACTTCGCAGTTTGAGAAAACTGTCATTTATACGATATGGAATCGCTCTTAGGTTTGAATTTTTCCATGTTCCCATTGGACCTTGACCATCATCAAGAATAACTTCAAGGTTTTCATTTTTCCAACTGTCCTTTCCAGACCTGTATATACCGAATAGTTATTTATTCTCGAACAAAAACTGAACAGAACACTAGACTTGGTGATCTTACCGCTGCTTACGTCGTTCGTGTAGTTGTTCACTCTTGTACAGTAGGAGATGTACTGGTTAATCATTTTTTTCGTCGTGAACTTATTTGTTCTTGCTGTGGCTCAAAATATCAAACTAACAAAAAGACGTTATTTTATTCCTTCTATAAAATAAACATCAATATTGGAAACTTGAAGAAACGTATTAGAAACGGAATTCAACTTATTATCCAATTCATGTAAAACTTAATATATTTTTTCGGATATTCCCTGTTTAGGGATACTCTTATCATACTTTCCTCACAAAATTCCGAACGAAACTTGAAGCTTAAGTATTTCATTTGTCTCAATCTAGTTTTGAAATATATTTGGAAATTGTTAATGGATAAAGTTGCAGAATCTCTGGTGAGTTCACCAATTTTCCAATTCAAATTCAGGTTCAACCCTTCTCTAAAAATATCCAGTTGCTTTCCGAAATTATTCTGTTTACGATTCGATGTGAGGATAATCGTGAATTCAATAGAAAAGAAAGTGTCAATAAACTCGACATTTGTAAGGTATGTTTGGGACTTAATAACGAAGGTCTAATTCATGAATGAGTAAAAAACGTCCACTGATTCCATAGATAATTCACCCATGCAAAATTCTCATGTCCGGATATTTCCAGAAATACAGCTGGCATGTTTATGCGGAATTGCGTGAAGATAATATGATCAGAGGATGGCCAAATCTTTCCTGCACAGGAAAAAAGTTCTCTTGTATCAATTTGTTACCACATTGATTCAAGAGAATGGTATTTTTGAATAGGTCCAACCGAAAAATAATTTGATTTTTCGATGAAATACCCTCGACCCCTGTGAAGAATGATCCTCTTGATGCGAACAGAATCATGTTTGATCCAAATGAGAAAAACTAAATTTATTACTGGACATATTTGCTACATAAATGTCACATTATTATTCTGAGATACTATGGTTTTGATACGAATGTTAGTTAAGTAAGTATTTGAAATATTTTTCTAGTAGATTTTATTTTTGCACCAAGAAAACATAATATGTTTGCTAGAATGAGCTGCTCACAAATACAAAAACGTATAGTATCTCAAGTAGCCTCTTATTATTGTTTTCGAAGATATAAATCATAAATATGGGGCAAATAGAGATTACCTTCCAAAAATAATATTTTTTGGGAACAGTGTTCCGAAGATGGAAGAGAAGAAGTCCTCTGTAACAATTTGCTCGGTTACTTTATGTATACTCACGACTTTCGAGCATGAAATTGAAACGTGTTGTCTGAAATTCAGTAATGTGGACATGTAACAATGTTTGTGCATAATACACATGCATGTAGGCATGTATTCACTTATGCAAACAATTTTCAATTGAGAGTTTGTTCGCGATCAACAAAGCATATTCTTAAAAACAATCTTTTCTTCTTGACTTCCGAAACTCTGTTTCTCGATCTTGAAAAGTAATTCTCCATTTATGCCAAATTCATAATGCACCATCCAAAACACATACGCACTTGTTCACCATTCAATATGGCGGCCATGGCGTTGTTATCTATCTAAATATCCATATTTACGTTCTGCGATTCTAGATTCCACACATCTTCAGCGTTCTTACCGCTTATTGGTCGAGAGGGTCACGTGTATGTGGTCTCGTCATCAAAACAAGTTTGATAAAAAATGATATTCTCGACTCGGGAGATCTATCATCAGCTGAAATTTTTTCTGAAGTGAAGAGTACGTATGTTTCGGTTCAAGAAAATTGATGTAAACACGCAAACAACGAAACAAGTTGAAAATGAAAGTATATTGGTTAATTTTAAATAATTATTCTTGATGGAGAATTATTCAAATTCAAGAATATGTTTATATTCGATGTGTGAGATCTTTTCTTCTCTGTGTGCGTTCGAAGGGGTCAATATGTAAAAAGGTTACCGCTTTGTTTTTTTAATTGAACTTGATCATCATAAACCCCCTCCGCCCTTCATTAACTAATGTTGTTCGGCTCTTAGGAACCGGTATATACTTCAGCTTCTTAGTTCCTTCTTGGAGAAAAACGGATGATGATGATAGACAGCGTTCGAGAATGTTAAGGCTACTATATTTCATTTGCAAGTCAGAGACTATCTTTTTTTTTCTCGCGATAAGTTTAAATTGTTAGATTTCTGAAGGACACTCTTCTCAGTCTGTAATTAATCTACAATTTCTCACTCCAACGTACTCGAATATGACTACCAATTTTGTTTAACTTTTTTGCTGATGTGCTGTCAAACATCTGTGTAGGCGTATCTCGGATACAGTGGAACTACTCAACAAAAAAAAGCAAGGTATTTCTAAACCACTCTTAATTTCTCCGCTCTCATGAAAAATTAGACAGAATGCCAAAAAGAAAAACTTTGGTTAGCAGGGGGAAAGTATACGGTTGGTTCCAATCAATTTGTATCAACCATGCGAACATGACGACAGCGACCTCTCAAATCTTGTATAGGAAGGAGTTTTGAGGGGCCACTTGTTTCGAAGGTAATTCGATGTCTTATCATAACTGAAAAATGCAACAATAAATTCAGTAATGGTGTGAAAAAATATTCATCATGGCATCTGGAAGTTCCGTCTATTTGACTCATTGAATTAACTGATAATCAGGAACGGGCTTACTATAAGTAGGAAATTCTTCATTGTTTTCAAGTTTCATTGCAACTGTTGCTATTCATTTTTTTATATTACGGAAATACTGACAGAAAAAGTTGTTCAAGTGTATGGCAATTTCAAAAAGGCGATCAAACAATCTTCAAAACGAGGTATTGCACAACGTCATATCTCATATAAGAATTCGGGGATTGCTGTCGTCACGCTCGCAAGGTTGATGAGTTTGTTGAAACCAACCGTGTAATATGTTCCCCTTTTTCCCATTTTTTCTGATTTTGCTTGGGGTTTGATATACTAAGGGAGGAGAGCTCATTTTATTTTTCCAATATTTCCAAAAATACAGATCAGATCGAGTTGACATCCAGTACTTCATCGAAAAATAAAAATTCGAAGTTTCATACAGAATTTAATGAGGATGATATGATAAGAAAATCATAGAAATTTTTTTTTAAATTGTTCTAATGATACGATTATCACGAAATTTCGCATAAAGTTGTCTTTCAGCATCTCAAAACTAGCTGTGAAGTTTTATCAGGACTGAATCAGTTTTTCTCGAGTTATACCGAAAAAATCAACGATATCGAAAAGAAAACCTCGAAATTTGACATATTTTTCCGATATCTCCGGAACTTATGATCGTATCAAACTGAAATTTGGTACACTGCTGTGAAATATAAAGCTCAAAGTGTGAGTGGAATTTTTTTCGGATATGATAAATGGTTTCCGAAAAAAACTTTTTTTAAATTTACTGACAATATGATCCTGACGAAATTTGGCTCAAATTTGCGGGTCGTTATACTCCACCTAACTGCCAAGTTTGAATACAATCGCTGGAGTAGTTTCTGAAATAAAAATAAATAACTTCGAAACTTCAAGTAACTCCGAAACTATTCGACCGATTTGGCCCATTAACGAATTTAACCGCGGCATTCTGATGCGCAACCTATCCTGAAAGTTTCATGTTGCTAGCTTGCTTCTGTCGACAGTTAGCGTGTCTACGGCCGGCCGGACAGAATCGATTTTGACACCGGATTCGTCATCAGTGAGTCCAACCTAGTCGATTGAGACCATTTTCGGCTCAATCATCCAAAATTACAGACATTTGGACAAAACGATAGCACGCTGTTCCCCTAGAACATGCGCGCAAAAAAGAGGCAACATTTCGCATGCTTCATTAATATTTTAAGCACGAAATTTTAATTGAAAGAAATTAACTGTGGTCTTCGAAAGTAACGATAGCGTATAGGGTTGATGGCAGAATTTTATTGACGAATTCATAAATTTTTGTATGAATACTGAATACGATGAATTCATACAAAAATCTATGAATGCATACTAAAAAGCATAAATTCATACAAAAATTTTTGGAGTCATAGTAAAAGGTATGAATCCATACAAAAAAGTATGAATTCGTATTCCACCGTGTGTGTGTATATGTACTAATTCTTGAAACTTTCCGCTTTGTCTGATGAGAGAGTCAAATTTGTATACTTAAACGTAACAGTTTGCTTTCTTTATCGTTTGTATTGTTTCTTTATTGTTTATTAGGGGATCTGTTATTCAAGAAACTGCCCTTGACGAAAAATTCAATACTGCAATCCGCAAGGGCATTTCTCATGAAAAAACAATTTTATTTAATTTTGAATTGTTGTGTTTCAGATATTGGGAGTGAAAACCCAGCAAAAAGCTGAAAAATGATGCGAAATCCGCCCAAAATAAACTTTAATCGATACTTAAAACGTTTGATCATTCTGTTGGCAGGAAATGATGTTTAAGCGGATTTAACGCTTCTGATGTCATGAAGCTGAGGAGTTCGTTGATGGGTGAAACTCGTCAGGAGATATCAGAGTAAATTACCATCTTAATCGATCCGATCGAATTGAAAATGACTACTAGATTGTGGAATGCCAAACTCTTACAATGATAGTATTACTAGGAAATTGAAAAAAAAATCGAAAAGTTCTCACCTCAGATCTCACTTAACACTCGCATGAATATGCAAACAAACCTTTTCACAACCGGACAGATGGATGGATGAATACGGATATGTTCAATATCCCAAACTTTTCAAGTTTCATACCTATGATGCTAAGGCAAAGCCCAATTGGTCCAAAGTTCGATTTTTTTTAATGCGAATATGTACATTCAGTGGTGCAAAATATGATTTCCAAGCCCGATCTGGAAATAAAGTTTAGGGAGACATATTATTCAGTGAAATAATAGCCCAATAGGTCTCCTTCGTTACAACTGTAAGGTGGCAGAAGTCGATATGTCTTATGAATCGAGTTCTGGCTTCCTCACGCCATTTCCAATTTTTCTTTGGACGTATCGAGTTTTCTCATTGCATTGGATCCACAACGTATCGTTTTTACTATTTGCCATTCATTCAAATTTACGTAAACACGTCATGGCATTTCGTTGATTTGCAATTTACTTCTGATCAGAACTTGAATTGCGCTACTTCATTTAAATATATTGGAACGTCTACCTATCAATAATTATTTTTGGAAATAGTAGGAGTCCCAAGCTTGTCGCCTTGATATAAAGTGGTATATTTTTCACCCCAAAGTGTTATTTGAAATAAGGTTATTTTATCGTGAGACCCCAGTTTGGTGTGGCTACCTGATTACGATAATAATTCACCGTAAATCGTTAATGATGAAAAAACGCTGCAAATTTTACACAAGGGTTTATTATTATCTCAGTTGAATAACCGAATATCATTGATATCTTCAAAAAAACTTATAAAGCGTGCCGAAGGAGTAACGTAACTCGTCAATAATTCTTGTACGAAAAATTATTAAGGAAAATTCTCGCACTCGTCGATTTTTGATTCCGAAACTAATTTATCCTGTACTTTCTTGAATTTTATATTTTTCAACCGACTTCTTTATCTTTCCAAATGGAAATATTTGGATTGTGATGATCAAATAGAAGGTAATTTGATTATCTACTCAGCGATATAGCTTAGAGTAGAATTAGTTATGCTGCTTCTTTATCGAAAAATGAGGAAATGATTTACAATTTGTGATCGGACAGTACTGTAATCGGACCATTATTCTTTTAGTAGTTATTATTAGGGAAATCTTAGAACCCATGGGCTCGTAATTTAAATTGAACTAATAATTGACTTTTATTTTTTCACATAACTAAAATGTTCATCGAACGACCTTTGATGCGATATATCGCAATATTTTTCCGAGAAAACTGTTCAGGTTTAAGCATATAAGCCCGCAACTTTTAAAGTGCATGGCATTTCCCAAACTTTGCAAATAGAAATTGGCGGGTAGGACGATATTCCTCAATACTTATTATTTCAAGAATGAGAACCTGACACCAATCACAAATCGTTAGTTTTGCGATATTAAATTTTGAAAAAATTGCTCAACAAACTCTTTAATAAGTAGTTATCATAAAAAACACACTATTTTTGAATTTATTTCAATCTTAGGCTATCGATTTCGGTTAATTTACTATCATCAGGCCAGCTGATAGTATACTAAATAAAATGTATGATTCCTTTCACAAATTATGTCTTATAAAAAGTTAGTTTTTAGGTTAACAGTGTGCAACTTACCGTTAATTGAGTTTAAATGGATCCAAATATTATATTATGTCTCTATGATTATTTTTTCCGTCATGTAGGTTATTTTTCGAATTTCTCAATTGTATTATTGTTATTTTTCCAAATTAATGTGAAACTTTTTTCAATTTCTTGATGGCGTAGTATCATCTGTAATGAACCGGTAAAAGGAATATGCGCCTGTGATGTTGATAAAATGAAGTTCTCTTAGGTAGGGTAGGAAATTTGAAAAGTTGTTTTTTTATTCTTAGATGTCTATAGCACACTTTTTTTAAATTTATTTTAATCTTAGGCTATCGATTTCGGTTAATTAACCATCATCAGGCCAGCTGAAAGTATACTGAATAAAATATATGATTCCTTTCACAAACTACGTCTTATAAAAAATTAGTTTCTATTTTAAGAGTGTGCAACTTACAGTTAATTGAGTTAAAATGGATCCAATTAACATCGATATATTATGTCTATATGATTATTTTTTCTCTCATGTGGGTTGTTTTTCGAATTTCTCAATTGTATTATTATTATTTTTCCAGATTAATGTGATACTTTTTTCAAATGTCATCTGTAATGAACCGGTGAAAGGAATATGCACCGGTTTTGTTGATGAAATGAAGTTCTCTTAGGTAGGGTAGGAAATTTGAAAAGTTGTTTTTTTATTCTTAGATGTCTATGAGTTTAACTACATTTTTTCCGGTGAATTCTCCATTGTCATTTAAGAGAAAAGGATTGTTTTTATTTTTGAGAATCTCGAGTTGTTCACATCACTCAATTTGCAATCGAATGTCCTATCATTGGATATATCCCAATTCATATACTTCTTTGAAAAAAAAAATGTATAATGGTGTAGAGCGTGAAGGGTGGGAGACTTCAAATTCAAAAAAGCATAGAGAGTCCTGCGTTCGGAATCACAAATTCATGTATTCGTGGATGTCTCTCAATAATATTTGGTGAAAGAATAACGGTCTGATTGCAGCACTCTCTAATCTAATTATTTCCTAGCTTTTTATTGCACAACGGCACAAAAAAATTCGTTTTTAAGTCATATCGCTGAGTAGAAAATCAAATTACCTTGCATTTGATGTATATCAACCCATATATTTCCATTTGAAAAAATAAAGTAGTGGGGTGCGGGGCGTAGTGGGTGAGAAATGTCAAATTCAAAAAAACAGAGTATAAATTACTTTCAAAAGTTAAGAACGACGGGTGTGAGGATTTTGCTTCATAATTCTTCGTTCAAATATTATTAACAAGTTACGTTACTTTTTTGGCACGCTGTATACTGTTCATCTCTTTGGTTTTTTATCCCAAAATTTGCAGCGTTTTTCTTTATATCACAGGAACCACTGGTCAAAAATCATCCAGGTGAAAATTTTCAGTCTGAGTTATGCAACAATAATCGAGATTGAAAATTTCATGAAAATTAAGTTTCCGAAAAATATTTTTTTATCTCCGACCCCCAATTTTTAGTCCTTAAGATAGGTAAACCGAACCTGCTGGTATATTTTCGAAAATTATTATTATTTGTTATATTACTTGATTTTATCAGACAATGAATAATGAATTTTCGATTTTTTTCTCCAATTGTTAATTTATTTAGTGAGAATCTGAAATGCAAAAAGTTCTACATGCTTGACTGAGTTTGATTATTTGCTGAAAATTATCGAAGAAGCTATGCAAATTATTATAAGGCTTTAATTATAATTTTGAATAATTTTTACTGAAAAGTTTCGAAATAAATCAAAATGTTGGTCACCAAATGATTTATTCGAGGAATTTTAACTGTGAAGAATGTAAAAATATGCCCATTGATTATTGTTTTATGAGGTAGCAAATATCAAAAGGAAGCTGTTGTAGCTGATATGTTTGTTAACGACCTGAAAAAATATTCTGACTAACAAATTTGGAAGCAATCTGAAATTGGCATAGTATATTCACAAAATACATACCTAATGATCTGAGATCTCACGACTTGTTTTGAAATGACAACTTGAAGTATCTTAAATTGGTTGAACGAAATCTGAGGAGTTGTTTCAGAGATGAATATTCCTAATCTCTCTGTAATGTCAGCTATACAATTCACGGAATTTTGCCCGAGCATATATTCAAAAATAATTGAGATGACCTTGAAGCTTGAAGTTTTTTCATTAGCTATCTTATCCAAAACATTCTGACTAAAATGCCTACCTGATAATGCTCAGATTTTTTCTATCGTTGATAAAACCATATTCAGCGGATGAATAGAGTTGACTCAAATCGTTGAACAGGATTTTCTGTTAAAAATTCGGAACTGAACATAATAAAGTGCAATGATAATAATCCTATTTCATAAAAAAACGCACAAAATAATCAGCAAAGTTGTCTTCTCCACGGAAAATTTATGATATAAAATCTAGAAAAGCACTGAAGTGAAGCCAGCAGCTTTTGCGTGCATTCTCAAACTGGTTACCAAAGCGGTCATCTTTTTACGCAGTGATCCTGCTGAACGCACCTTCACTTCCTTATGGAAAGATTAGGTGGTCTTCTAATGAAATAATCCTCTGAATGAACTTTCAAGCTGTCATTCATCATTTATGTACTGAATTCCAATTTGATCTTATTTGAGTTTTCGAAAATATTGGGTAAGAAAATATCTACGGAATAGTAGGGCGGGTTTATCTATCCACGAAGCTCCGTAATGAAGTCCCAAACCTTCTTCACAATTCTCGAGTTTCTAAGTCGTACTTCCGAAAATTATTTTGCTTACGGTCGGTCGTACGGCCGATAGTAAAAACAATAACTTTCGAAAGAAGAAACTAAAAATCTCGGTATTTCAAGAGTAGGTTTGGACGATAATTGCGAAGACCGAATTTGTGACTGATTCGGCAGATAGACCCAAAAAATAATTTGTTTCCAATGTTCCTGAAAATACGGATAAGATCGAATTGGAATTCAGTGATTGATCGAATAATGACAGTTTGAAGGTTCATACAGAATTTCTTGAGGATAATAAAATCATAAGATAGCAAAGTTTAGAATATTCGATATAAAAGTTCAAAATGTTTTTTTTATGTTTCTCGTGGGACACGTTCATCACAAAATTTCACACAAAGTTTTTCATCATCAATTAAAACTAGGTTTTGAGTTTCATCATGATTGAGTCAGGACTATTTGAGTTATTCCAGAAGAAAAACAAGAATACCGAGGAAACAGTCACTAAATTCGCATCAAAGTGGAATTCGCATCAAAGTGGAATTTGGTACATGGTTGCGAATTTACCGGCCGACCGGCCATGTGCGCTATAACTTTCGAAATATAGAACCTAGAGTCTTCAAATTCTCCTGAATCTCCCGGTTAGGTTCGTTAATGGGCCAAATCTTCCGAATGGTTTTTCTGCTACAGCTATTTGAAATTTTGATTTTTCAATAACTCAAAAAATATTTATTTGATCGAAATGAAACCTGGTTGGTAGATGAACAGTATCAATATGAAGAATTCTTTATAGAAAATTTATAAATAAAATTTTTTTTTTCTTTTGAATTTTCATATTGCATTGGAATTTAACTGAAATCTCCAAACAACAATATCATAACCGAGTGCTTCATTTCAGCCCAATCAGATTTTCTGATATTTTTGAGGAACGAATCAAGAGAAAAACTCAAAGTATTTATTCCAGAAATTTATATATTTCAATAAGGATATCTCCGATTCCAATTAAATTTTATTTCAATCGACACCGAAAGCTCGAAACCTCTGTTTCAGTGCAATCGAATATGTATTCATTGAATTTACGAACCACTTAGTATCATTCACTACATCCTTACAATGCAAAATCAACATGTCAAAAAGTCGTCATGTGCATTAAGTGGTGGGGGCGTTTTTCCAAAAACTGGCAAAAAAATTTTGGACTCACAAAATTTTGCATGAACCTCAAGCTATAATTTTTGATCAAGTACCAGATTGCAATTCGATCCAAAAGTTTGAATGGCTATTACTATCTTAAGAATAATTGGCGAATTCAGCCCATTTAAGATTCGACCTTCTCGATCAAACTGAAAACCTACTCTACAAATATATTTATATGTCGAATCTTCCTAAAGTTAATGTGTTCACGGCCTGCCTAACCACTGATAGTGTACAAAACTAGTGCGCCCAGATCTATCTTAGTGATAGATATACCCATGATGTAAGAAAAACATGTGCTCATCTGTGATCGTATTTACCAATGATGACGTTACTTTTTTCATTCAAATTCGATGTACAGAATATACAGGGTGTTTCATCATAAACTGGTCAAACTATATAGCCGTATAGATGACATTGAGAAAGTCATTTTTGCCTTATGACATATACTCGGTTTTCGAAACATATGGGGTATACAGGGTGTTTAATGTCAACTTTGAGCAATATTCTGATACCTGTTTAAGTTATGCATGACCTTTGAAATAACGGTTTTTGGTCAATTCTTTGTATTTTTTGATGGTCTCTTCAATTATAGTGTAGAATTCTGGAAAATATTTCAAAATGGCGAAAAACCTACAAAGTTGGAATTTTTTGTTTTCGATTGCCAAATTGGAGAGCATTATTTCAATGTACTCAATTTTCTAAGATTTTCCGTGAAAAATTTTTTCCAAAATTCAAACTCAACTTTTTTTTTACATGTCTACAGTGAAAAAAATTCTCCCAAAATTGTTGAAATCTTTCAAGGTTGAACCGACCTTCATTCTGAACACTGGTGTGAAAACAGAATGAAAAAATATACATTGGTTTTCATTTTATAGCCTTCCAAAGATTCTGCTTGGAGTACGAAAATAATTTTTTTTATTTAAGACATTGGTGGCCCTATGGAGGCCAAAATTGTGCTAATGGGCCCTAGAATGATCTGAATAGAAATATGAATTTATAAAAAAAAAATTTCAAAAAAACTTTGGTGGAAATCGAACTCGCTCCACTTACGGACAATAGTCCGAGTATAAATTGGATTCATTCTGATAATGATGTCCGTTACCAAGCAACGGTAGTTCTTCTAATTTGACCATATTTTCCGAATGCGGAGAGAGTTCGATTCCCACCAAAGTTTTTTAGAAAATATTATTTTTTTCTTGACAAATTCATATTTCTATCCAGATCATTCTGGAGGCCTATAAGCATAATTTTGGCATCCGTAGTGCCACCAAATTCTTAAATAAAAATTATTCTTCAGGTCAGTTCAACTTCGAAAGATTCCAACAATTTTGGGTAATTTTTTTTTTCACTGTAGTCATGTAAAATAAAAGTTGAGTTTGAATTTTGGAAAAATTTTTTCACGGAAAACCTTAGACAATTGACATAATGCTATCCAATTTAGCAATCGAAAACAAAAAATTTCAACTTTGTAGGTTTTCCGCCATTTTGATATATTTTTTCCAGAATTCTACAGAATAATTGAATTGACCACCAAAAAATACCAAGATGTGACCAAAAACCGTCATTTCAAAGGTCACGCATAAATCACCACAGTTATCAGAATATTGCTCAAAGTTGACATTAAACACCCTGTATCTCGTTCATTCTTCGAAAACGGGGTATATGTCATAAGCCAAAAATTAATTCCTCAATGTCATCTACACAGCTATATATGTTTGACCAGTTTATGATGGAACTCCCTGTATATTTCCTTGTATTTTAATCTTGCTGACATCACTTTTTTTTTCAGATGAGCACACCATGTTTTTTACATCATGAATATACCTAGGCGATAGATCCATGTTTCTGAATAGATGAAAATATTTATTTATTGAAGAAAATAATTTTAACGATATAATATAGGCTTGAAATATGATTCTTTATGTGATTCTCTATTTAGTATTATGACTTTGTTAGTCGTCTCCGGCCGACTGTAAACACGATAACTTTGCAAAGGAATAACTTAGAGACTCGAAATTTTCAGGGTAGGTTTGGAGCTCAAATACAAAGGTCAACAAAACTCAATTTTATGTATCCAAATGACCAACAAACCCATAATACTAAATAGATCTGAATAGTTTAATGAATTTTTTTATCAGAATTCTATTTTCGGTAATTTGACGCTTAAGATGCCTATTTACGTAATCGTAACAATCACCCTAATACCAATTTCATAGAATCCACAGAAGAAATATAATATGAAAAATAATTTCATACAATATTCATGAAAAAAATTACTCTTTTAGTTGGTATTCTTACTAACACATATTTTAGTACAATCAAAGCTCTACAAATACAACAGGGTTTAAGGAATATTTATTTTTGAGAATATTTCCTTCATAGTCCTTTGTATCGATCATATAGTTAGATTTATTATGTTCACATTGAAAGGAATTATAATGAATTCTTTCAGTCAGGTGCAAAACATGTTCTCCATTCAGGATGAATGCAAAACTGCATATTTAATCAATTTTTTTTTATCGATTATTGATTATGATATCAAAGTATAGTTCAATAGAATACATATTGTAATACGAAAAAATAACAGGTTGGATTCAACACTTCAACAGTTAAATCTTATTCAACACTGGATTTCGTTCTAAATAATAGAACAATGCAATTATTAGCCCTGGTTCAAATTTTCCTTATAATTATGTTGTTCAATATAATTCAATGGAATCAATTAATGCATCCCGATTGTTCACAACTTACGATTCACTTATTCGGGATACATTTCGATGCAAACGTAAACCTTTTTCAACACTGCATTTCCTTCTGAAAAACAGAACACTACCATTAGTAATCCTTGTTCATAGTTTCCTTATATTTTTAGTACGTCAATATAGGAAGGACCTGGAGATTTCTTCTTGTTCTATATAATTTGGTTCAATTTTCCATGTCAATTTATCAATGAAATAAATTAATGCTTTCAGATCGTTTAAAAGTCACGTTTCACTTATTCCAGACACATTTCGATGCAAAGGTAAATCATATTCAACACTGTTGTTCCTTCTGAATAAAGTAACACTGCAATTATTAATCCTGCTTCATAGTTTCTTCACATTTTCAGTACATCAATGTAATAAGGACCTGGAGACTTCTTGTTCTACATTATTCGGTTGTATTTTTCATGTCAATTTATCAATGCAATTAATTGACGCGCGTGAAAACACCGATGGATTCCCAGCGATGGCTCCGCCGATGGGCGACGTATGGCAACATTGCGTTCTAGCTCCGCGAGGCGTTAATTAATTCTGATTCATTTTTGGTACGTCAATATGGGAAGGACCTGGATACTTGTTCTATATTATTCGTTTCAATTTTCCATGTCAATTTATCAATATAATTGATTAGATCAGATCGTATAAAACTTACGATTTACTTCATTCAGACACATTTCAATGCAAAGGTTAATCTTATTCAACACTGAATTTCCTTCTGAATAACAGAACACTGCAATAATTAATCATGGTTGAAATGTTTCTTATGTTTTAAGTTGGTCAATATATGAAGGTTCTGGAGACTTGTTCTATAATATTCGTTTCAATACACCTCCCAAGATAAATTCGTTCCAATACACCTCTCAAGAATGATTTCTAACTTCCATATTTGTTTACCTTCCTTCAAAGCTATGCGACTAGCTGGAATTTCCCAGATCAATTTATCAATCGAATTAATGCATCCATATCGTTTAAAACTTACGATTAACTTATTCAAGACATAGCACATCGGTAATCTTTGGGTTTCGACAAGTCGAGATCAAAACAATATGTGCGCATGCTCCAACAGAGTCATTTAGGGAGCATCGTTGCCAGACTGTAAAATCAATCCGATGTCACAGGAATGTCATATCATTTAAAATCCTGTTTCATTTATATATGTCGTATAGAAATGATATGATTAGGAAATTGCATATCAAAGGAATATAATTGAAGAAGTGAATAAGGGCAATTCTGTTCTATTTTATTTGAAATAGAGATATAGTATGTTTTTCAATCATAAGTTGTATGAAATATAAGATAAGAGGAGACTTTATATGAAACGAATGTTTGAATCAGTAAATAAGGGCAATTATGGTCCTATTTTGTTTGAAACAGTGATATAGTATGTTTTCAATGATGGGACACCGTTATTTTTACTTCCTGATTTGGATTGGTACTGTCCTGAATTAAACTAACCTAACTTAGGACAAATGGAAAGACGAAATTCAAGTGCACTTTCCCAAATTTTGTTTATTTTGATTTGGACTGGCAATGTTCTGAATTGAACCATTTATACTAACCCCCGATAGAATGCACCACATTACTCGATAATTACTTAATGTACTTATTTCCAAGTCAGAATTAACCATCTCAAATGAATCGAGATACTATCACCATTGTTTAATTGTTCTTAAACAATGCTATCACTCAAATCTAATATTTAGGCTCCGCACAATCTGGCAACGATGATCCCGAAATGACACTGTTGGTGCATGCGTACATCTTGTTTTGATTTCCATTTGTCGAAACCCAAAGATTACCAAGACATATTTCCATGCATATTTTCACAAATAACATATATTCGTCTAATAAAATCTTGACTTTGCAACTGTAGAAGTGACATTATTTCTTATTTGACAAATGACAGTACTAACACTACTAACTGTGACGTTTGGTCGTGTCTCAGGCCCCGCCCATACAGTAACATATGCAGTTATCTGATTGGTCGAATATACCTGAATTGGTGATGAAATTTCACCATATTCTGGATTTTTTAAAAATATTAGCAATTCGATTGAGATATGGTTTTTTTCAATGGAAGGTAGGGTGATATTTTATCTAACTATGTGAATTTACCGCTTTCTCCTAACTCTAACGGCTACGAAGGAGATCGCTGATATGTGGGACGACCTTTTCGACTCAGCGTCACCTTATTTAATTAGTATAGTATAGAATAACTTCCGGAAAAATCAACTCAGTAGCTTTATAATTGTAAAGTGAGTTTGGAGTTTAATTACGAAGGCCGAATTGGCGAATTTGTAAAAAATATTGAATGATTTCGCAGATATATGCTTTCAAAATTCAGTTTCCCGATATTTCCAAAACATGGATCGAATCGCCCTTCAGTGAAAAATGCCACCTTGACGTTAGTATAGATTTATAGATGACCACTTTGGCAACGTAAAGCGCGTTAAAGCTCCTGACCTCACTTCAGTGCTTTTCTAGGTATTTTTCGAATATGGTGAGTATTTTTTGATTTATGTACTGACAGTGCAATCATAACAAAATTATCCGGAAAGTTACGCATATTTATGTTTCAACTATATGCCAAAATCAAATCCATTCGCTCCAGTAGTTTTTGAAATGTCAGGGAAAATTCCTTCAAATTCCAATTGGCTATACTCCGGAAGCATTCGAATTATTTCGTCCGTAAACAAACTCATACGGCTCGCATTATGCAATGGAAGACTACCCTGAAGGTTTCAAGTCGGTTAGATACTCCGTACGCCGATAATCGCTTCTACGGACGGCTGTCCGGCCAGGCAGAATCGATTTTGATATCGTATTTGTCCTACACAGTCCTACCTAGTCGTTTGAGACTATTTTCGGGAACAAAATAAAATTACAGACATTTGCACAGAACGATAGTACGCCGTTTTCCAGAACATGCCCGCAAAAACAGTTTTGGACGAGTTGTGAGTTACGTGAAACTTTCACTGTCGAGTGAGCAGATTATAGAATTCTTTCCTGAAACCTAGGTTATTCTTACACCAGATTGAAGCGATGATGATAAAAAAATCAAATTCAAATCCTTTTCGAAAAGCATCACCATATTTTGATAATGAATCGTGGTTATTGATTATTCTGAATTATATTTTCACATTTCACAGCAAAACTCATCTTTTCCGATAAAATCAGGAATCTTTTAAAAATAGATCTCACTTTTCATCTCGATATGTTCGGGAAAAATAAAAAAAATTGTTTTTCCTCTATTCATAGACATCTTTTCAATTCTCTGATTTTATCCCAAATTTCCGAAATGAACCCTGCTAAAACATTTTTTTCGGTTATATTCTGTGGATTAGAGACTTTCTATTTAGAAAGTCTCAGAACTCAATTTTTTTTCACGTGAAAAAGCTGCAAAGCTGAGGCTTCATATTACTCATTTCATATTAATCTCGTTTCAGCAGCAAGCAGTCAGAAAGTCTCTGAGAAGTTAAAAAACGTTCTCAAAATTTTCCAGTGATATTTTCCTCATAAAATTCTGCACACGTCTCCACGTTGGTACTTCATAACTGCAAACCAAGCTTCAATTCACTCAGATCGATATTTTAATTATTGAGGAAGCAAAATTTTAACAAGCTCAACCCAAAATCGTTGTGCGAGTTCTGCTAATTCATCAAATAAACCAACATATTCAGGCTTCGAACCTACTCTGAATATTTGAAGTTCCAAGGTGTGTTTCTTCGAAAGTTAGAGCACACAAGGCCGGACGGCGTATAAATCAATGTTAGGAGCTCAATACTATTCTACACACTTCATTGCATGGGAATAACCGTGAATTAGGAGAATAAAATCCCAGGTTCGTTATAAATACAACCCTGCCTAAGCCGTATAACAAGCAATTATCCACTCCATTACCTTTTTTTCCTAATTTTCAGAATGGGGTATAATTCAGTAGTAATGGTTCTTTTAATATCGGGCCTCTGTAATTTGATTATAACTTCATTTTCTACTCTCAAAGTGAATATTACAATTTTTTCTTGTAATGAGAGGTTTTTCTGATATAATTAGGAACTTTTTCAATAACGTTGCTTTTTTCTTCAGAAAATAAGGAAATTAGATTAAAATATTAATCTCATAGAGTGGAAAGTGTGGAAATTTTGCGCATATAAATTATATATCACATCAAAGAGAGTTGTATACTGCTATGAATATGACGTCACTTCTTGATTGGATTTCAAAACAGGAATAAATAAACGTATTATCATATTATGGGCTTGAGGATATCGAATTAACGAATACGTTTTGTTATTATGCTATGGAGAAAGCCATGAAAAATTAAACTGGGATCCAGTTGGAACTGGATAAGTTATTACTGATCACGACACCACAGAGAATAATACAATGATATTACCAATATTGAAATAATTGTTTCACAATGTCATATTTCGGAAAAATCTATTAGAAACGTTTATGACCCTGCAAGTCACCTTTTTTCAACTTCAACATTTTTGAAAATATTCAGAAAATACAAGTTCGACTACCCACATGTTACCCACAATTTTTTTACTGAGTTGGATTTTTTTCACATAGGTCCAAAACCGCTACACAAAATTAATAAAAGAACCTCGTTTTATTTTTTCGGGGTGTATCGTGCATACGATTGGCCGTTAAAGGACATCAGTGAGTTTCTCATATTAGTTATTTGTATACGAATTCTGTTCAGTTTGAAGCTTCGTTTCATCGTTTGTCTATAATTCCAGAATTTTCACTCGAAAACAATGGGACGTGATTAGTTTTGACTCACTGGTAAAGAATTCGTAGTCTTTCAATTTTTTCTATCTACCCTCCTACAAAAATTGTAACTTTCGGAAAAGGGAAGTAGGTACTCCAAATGCTGAGGGTTGATTTGATATCCAAATGGGACAGTGGATTATGTAAGGTATGTAAGCAGGCAGAATCTTCGCTAGTTCCAAGAAATACACAAAAGAGAGCAAAAGAGTATAGTCAAATGAAATGAATAGTTCTAGGGAAGCAAATGAGATCCGATAACAATATGATATTTTATGTTCCAGATAGATTCTTCAAGAAGCCTGAGGTATTTCCATCGTTATTTTTTCAGGGTTGACTGAAATAACCTAAGTGAGGTTAAATCCTTACCAACGAATCCTACCAAGTTTTTGAATGTTTTTTTGCCAGTTTTTCTGCAACATCCATTGAAGATACATTATATCTAGTATACAGGGTGAGTCTTTGAGTTTAATATTAATTTCAATCAAAGATTCCTCCCATCAAGTTTTTTATATTTCTACATTTTCAGATTCGACTCAGGTAAAAGTAATAAGCATTTAAATATTTCCCAATGTGCAAATACACTTCTGCACGTGATCACCACATATATCTCCCGAGGTGATCTTATCTGCAGAATAGCCAATTCATGTAATTCGAAGAAACAATATTGAGAAGACTCATCTGCTCACTAAATTGTCAAGATTTGGAGCTTTGTAAGATATGGTTGTAACGAAAACATTCCACTACACTTGATCATTGAAGCACTGATGTTCCACTTGAATTCCATGCAATATCCAATTATTTTCACCCTAAGGCTAAACATAGTTCCCATCTCCACTAATTCTCATATTGAAGATTTCATAATTATTCTTATTTTCTCCAAACATATGAATGAGTTATGTGAAATCATTCAGCTAACCTATAACGAAACTAAGTGAACTCTATGGAAAGTCCGATCCATACCCATGGAGACCAAGTCTTGATTTCTATATTGTGGTGACTAAATTGATAGCTAACTGTATATTCGGTGCAAGCTAAGGCATGAATCCACAAAAATCGCTATCTCGGTAGCCTAGAGAATGGAGACAATGTCTTGGATGCTGAAGGTTCCAGGTTCGAATCCCGGCTAGGTAATGGATGTTGTATAAGTTTGGGGTGAAGATATATCTTCGTTTGTCTCAAAAATGAAAATTTTCCATAGTATAGTATGAATCTGAATGAATGTAGTGGTAAAAATATTTAAAGATTTCGTGACTGGGCACATAACCACAGGTTGGACCCAATAAGAGTAAGTGAATCAATGAATGAATCCACAAAAATAGGAGAATCTCCCGAATTTTCATCAGATTATATAACATTCAATGTCGAATATTTTTATAACGATGCTCTTTGGGGAAAACTAGAAGGATTAATTAAGCATTCTGAAATGATTGAAAATTTTATGGTAACTTGAAATTAATTCCATTTTTATTCCTGATAATAATTTCTATTGTTTTCTTAATCGGAAAATCTCTGACCGGGAAACCATTTGAACTAAGATTAAAGTCAGGACTGAGGAATATGTGTCATAGTTATAGAAAACTTCACACGTAAACCGGTTAAGTTCGGAGTAACCATGACATGTGAAAGGTATCAGATAAAGACTCTTTTTGGAAACTTCAACAGCCTGTATCTATTCACCAGAATTTGAATTTGAAAAAAATGTGAATAAACGAAGTTTTTCGTTGGATCACAGGAATCTATGGTTGAAATGAATGTACGAACTGAAGACTCATCCTGTATAATATCTGCATTATCCAGCAATTCTAAATCCAAATTGTCTATCACTCTATCTATCCACAACTCCTCATCAAATGAAATTAGTCGGGTTTTTGAATATTTCTAACATATGTTTAGCAAATTTTTCGATCAATGATATAAGACGGTTATCTCTACTTCCTACATTTGAGGCCATCTAACCTGATCATCATCAGTATGGGTGGCGCCTAAAAAACGAAAAAATAAAATCTTATAGGCAAAACAAAGGTGATTGATTGGTTTGGAGAGTGAAATATACTTTCATACCTGGAGAGCTTCTCTCTTCCAGAAATGATTGCAGTAGAATTTCTAGGATAATAAGCATACGAGGCAACTCAAAACAAAGGCCACTTGCATTCAATGTGAATATTTATTTACCAGCATGTCCAATCTGTTTCAACTACATTCATTGTGTTTGGTGTCCAATACAGCTTTATCATGTAACTCGCAATTCTCAATCAAGACTGTTGCTAGTGGAATAACTAATCCGTTGATGTCAATAACAGGAACATCGAGTGTATACTTTGCATCAAAGCCAAACAGAAACGATTTCATTATTGTACGTTTTACAGTCAATCCAAATGTTTTAATTGTATCTATTGAATTTGCATACACTTCATTCAATTGGAATTCTAACTGAGAGCCGGTCACTGTTCTGACTGAACAAACAAGAGGAATAATTTGCTGAGGCTCTCAGGCAAATATTTTTGTTGTTATTGGATGGCCAATATATTGGTACGCCTTGTCTTTGGATATACAAATGAAAAATGATAACATCATGCGATGAGACCATTTATATAGCGTTCAGTTCTGAATCTAGATAATCATCGTTCCCAGACTTTTAAATGATTTTTTAAATATCAAAATACCGGCATTAATTATCTTGATTATTTAAGTGACTAAAAAACCCGACTGTTGAGAGGATATTCTCTTGAAGAGTGCAAAAAGTTCTTCCGAATGTTGTTAGAGTGATGTGAAATGCATTAAATAATTCGAAATATTGCTAGTCAGACAAATATTCAATCTTTATTTTTCGAAGCACAACGGAAACTCACATCGTTCATATTTGATGACATTAAAGTATTACTGCCTGCAATATTTTAAAATACTCTATTTATTCTACATTGCTCACACTAAGTTATACAAGGCTTGTTTCACCCTATGTGTGAATATTTTTGCAGTAGTCAGGTTTCCTTGAATTTTACGCTCCACTTTCAATTAAGTTCATTTCAAAATTATTAATTGAATCATAAATATCCGGAATTGATTCCGCTGATAAGCTCTGGAGTGTGTATAGTCTGATATCTCATCGAACTTAAAATTAGGTATTTTTGCTGTTAACTATGTTGTAGTATTGTTCCTCCTTTTCTTTTCGATTGGAGAACGCCACGCACAAACTTAAAATCTGTATCCACCTTTGAATCGAAACGAATCCAACGAAGTCTCAAATAGTGAAATCCATCGATTCTTTTTGGTAGCAGAGCATACCAAAAAAACTTAAAAGCACTGAAGTGAGGTCAGGAGCTTTTATGCGCTTGTTCCGGTGCAAACCGATCACCTATACCACTATTGATCTCGCCAAACGCAAATCTTCCAGGTCGATTCTTCCTAAATTTATTATGTACACGGCCAGCCTAGCCGCTGATACTGAACAAAATAACTTCCGGAAGTTTCTGCCCAGCAGCTTGATAATTGAAGAGTTGGTTTGTAGTTCATTTACGGTTGCCGATTTGGCAACTTTGTTAAAACCATCCAATGATTCCGCGAATATATCCTTTTAAAAGTTCATTTTTCGTTATCTTCAGAAACTTAAATTGAATTGAATTTAAATCCAGCCCTTCAATGAAAAATGAAAACTTGAAGTTGGATGCAGAATCATGTGAGGAATATACAGAGTGTCTACTGTAAAAAGACCTAAACTTCAAGGGTAGATTCTGCATGTAATTTTCAACAAAAAATGACATAGAACACATGGTCGAAATATTGATGGTAATTCCTAAAGTCAAAATTTCGTGTTTCCACGAAATTTCTATATTCTTTTATAAAATCAATCACTCTCCAGTTATTCTTGTAGCCTCATCAAATTTGATTACATATCTCGAAAGAGCATGAAATTGCCTATAAAACAAGATTTTTTTTGTGTCAAAAAATTCCTTACTGCGGGCTTGGCAAGCAGATAAACATAAAGGTTCTTAGGTGAAAATTATCAATCATATTTTTCCAATAGGTTTATTGATGATTGAAAATAAATAATTATGAACATGTTTCCTCTTCAGCAGAAACTACCCCATTCAGTGATGTTTCGAATGACATATGAACTTATGTACTAGCTGTTTCTTTTCAGCCTCAATGTCATGGCTAACATGATAACCCTAAAAAACGAAACATTATCTTGATAATAATAATTATCTTGAGTACAAGCAGCAATTCTTGAATTCAACGAATCGAACTCAATTCTCATCATCTAAGACTTAATCGAGAAAATAATGCCTGTTTTTTCAAACGTTGAATACCGTGATATGCAGTTTATTTATGGTTTTGCAAATGGAAATGCCCACGCTGAGGCTCGAGAATACGGTTTGCGTTTTCCCAACAGAAAGCAACCAAGTCGAAAGACATTTGAAAGAGTGTACAGGCGAGTTAGTGAAATAGGTTCAGTTGATGATTCACGAATGCGAGAAAGTGGTCGAAATAGTCAGCAAGCCCATACAATACTTCAATCTGTCCGGGAGGACCCCACAACAAGTACAAGTCGGATTGGTTCTTCATTGAGGCTTCATCATTCCTCAGTAGACAGAGTACTAAAGAAAAATTAAGTTACATCCGTATCATCTGAAAAAGGTACAGGACCTGTAGAATGTAGATCCCAACACAAGATCAGTATTTTGTTGGTGGTACCTGAATAAGTTAGGAGAATGGGAAAGCGATAGGATAATATGGACTGATGAGGTTACTTTCACACGATCAGGTTTGATCAATTTGCGGAATAGCCATATATGGAGCAGAGAGAACCCTCATGCGACTATTGTTTCACACCTCCAACATGAGATTAGGGTCAATGTGTGGTTGGAAGTCATGAGAGGTGAAACCTTTCGGACCAGTTATTCTTTCTGGCCGCCTCAACTCTGCAGAATTTATTCATTTTAAACAGTCTAACAAACATATTGGATGAAATGCCTCTGGAAAATAGACCAAACGTTTGGTTCCAAATGGTGGTTGCCCAGCTCATAATAGCCGGAATGTACGAGACCAACTAAATGAATAATCAAATAAGAGTTAGCACTCGAAATGGTCTGATAAATAGAATCAAATTTTATTGTGAAGAAATGGGTCAGAAACGTTTTGAACTACGCAGGGTTGTAGATTCAGTAGGAAAACGATGTGTGGAATGTATTGAACAAGGTGATAGACATTTTGAATATATGCTATGAATTAATTGTTTAGCTATTTAAAGCGAGCTCTCTCAGCATTTTGTTCTCTTCCTTAACTCCTAATATGTATTAGTAAAATTATGTTGATTCGTTTGACTCGATATATGAATTAACAGTTCCAGAGAGAGTAACCCCAATATTCAATCAGAAAAAACAACTGATTCAATCTTAAGAGCTTCAAAATGGAAGAAAATCAGATCTGACTAATTTCTTATTTCTATTATTATCATGTTAGCTATGATATTGAGGCTGAAAAGAAAGAGCTAGTACGAAAGTTGATACGTCATTCGAAAGACCACTGAATGAGGTAGTTTTTGCTGAAGAGAAAACATGTTCATAATTATTCATTTTTCATCATCGATATACCTATTTGAAAAATATGATTGATAATTTAAACCTAAGAACCTTTATGTTTATCTGCTTACCAAGCCCGCAGTGAGGAATTTTTTGACAAAAAAAAATCTTGTGTTACAGCCAATTTCCTGCTCTTCTGAAACATTTAATCAAATTTGATGAGTCTACAAGGATAACTGGAGAGTGATTGATTTTATTGAAGAAATTGAGGTATTTCGTGAAAACACGAAATGTTGAATCGAAGAATTACTGTCAATATTTCGACCATGTGTTATATGACATTTTTTGTTGAAAATTACATGTAGAATGTACCCTTGAAGTTTAGGACTTTTCAAAGTAGACACCCTGTATTATTAGTAGATCCCCAAATATCACACTTCCCCATAAACTGGACAGAAATATATAACAGTGTGATGACATTGGGAAAGTCATTTTTGCTTTAAGACATATAGCCGTTTTCGAAGAATATTCGAGATACATGATGTTTAATGTCAGCTGAGAGCAATATTCAGATAACTGTAGTAAGTTTTGCGTGACCTTTGAAATAACGGCTCTCGGTCATATCTTATCATTTTTTGGTGGTCAATTCAATTGCGGAATCGAGTTCTGGAAAAAAATTCATGATGGCGGCAAAGTTGCAATTCTATTTTCGATGACCGAATTGGATAGCATATATATTCTTTTGAGATAGCATTAATTTCATGAACTCAATTCTCTGAAATTTTCCGCGAATAATTCTTTCCAAAATTAAAAAATTTCACTCAATATTCATGAAATATTTCAATATTGAGAAATCCTTCATCCCCAACACTGCTGTGAAAACAGAATGACAAAATATTCATTGGTTTTCATTTTGTAGCCTCCCGAAGATTCCGCTCGAAGTAGTCAAATAATTTTCATTTGAAAAACTGGTGACCTTACATAGGCCGAAATTATGATAGTGACCTCAAGAAAAATTATTTCTTTATTATAAAAAAAAAATTTCAAATGAACTTTGGTGGGAATCGAACTCGCACTACTTTCAGACAGTAGGGTCACGTTATCTCTCAAGTATGAATTGGATTCATTTTGATCATTCAAATGTTTGGTACCTAGCAACAGTGATTTGTCAAATTTGATCCTAATGATCGAACGTGGAGAGTTCCAAAGTTTGTACTGTACTTGATTGCCTTCCCATTTACTTGTCTCAGATTGAACAGTGCATCAGTTGTCGCCCTTTTATTTCCCTAGTCCCTGTCGCTCACTTCAATACTATATGGCATCCTGAAAGTTATATTCAGTATGCTGGTTAACAGCTTATCATGCGGGTGCAGATTAGGCTAATTCCTCCATAATGCTCCGGGTTGGTTTTTTAGTCCCTTTTTGAAGATTGGTATCGTGGTGTTTTTTTTCATTCTGTTGGTATGATAGATGTAGCTATTACCTTGTTAAACAGTAGTTTCGCTAGTTCTTGTCTGCCATATTCCAAAAGTTCGTTAGGTATCTCATCAACTCCTGGTGACTTCAGGTTTTTTAATTTTCCCATCTTCATCTCAACGTTCTCCTGAGTAATCGTCACCTCATCCATCGTATCTTCCTCCGGTGCATTCCTCTGAGCTTCTTGATCATCGTTGCCGTATTGTTTTCTAAAATATGTTTACCACTCATTTAATGGAACTTTTTCGTTTGGATGTACTCGTTTAGGGCTTTTTTCTTATCATCAGATTCTATACTGGTTTTTGTGTTCCATAAATATCAAGCTGCATTTCGGCAGTGAATTTTTTTCAATGTGTTGTCTTTATTTTCTGATCTCAAAATTGATCCAATTCCTTGTTTCTCTATATATGGTACAATTCCCTTCGATTCGGACACTTTATAACGTGAATAACTTTTCTTCTTTTTCTCTGCGAGTACTTTTACATGATGACTGAACCAGGATTTGGTGTTATTTTTCGAGTTCATATTAATCTTCTTCTTTCCTATCGCTTCTTTGGCTGCTTCGATTATGCATCTTCTGATAATATTCCAGATACCTTCTACGCTCTCTCCTGTTGTGTTCTCTGCCTTAAGTTTCTGATTCATTCATATAGATTTCTGGTGTTGTCGTAGTCGAATGATTTCATGTTATATTTTTCCACTAGAGTTGGCCTCTGCTTTATTTTGCGATGGTTTTTCAAATCGAATTTTCCGAGAACCAGGTTGTGATCTGTTTCGGTGCTGGCAGAGGTTAGATCCCTTACATCCTGTATCTCATCTGATGTGAAACACCTGTTACAAATCATAAATTCAATTATAGACCTTTGTCCTTTAGTGTTGCAGAAGGTAGTACTCATGTTGATTTTTATTTGTAAAATACGTGTTGTTTATTTTCATCTACTTTCTTGCACAGAAATCGTTCAGTAGGGCTCCATTTTTATACAACACGGACACATCAATCGTTGTTTCACTCCAGCAATTTCCTCCGATCCGATCCTCGCTTTGAACTCACCAGAAATTATTATTCCTTCGCGGTTGTCAATTTTGTTGATGGTGTTTCGTAGCTCTCTATATAAATTATCTGATACTCCTCTTGGATTTGACATATCCAGGGCTCAGATGCTCTCACGATGTAGATGTCCCTTGGGAGAGGTAAGTGTCCAATAAACACACACACGTTGAAATTACGTTTACTTGAAGTTGTTCTCGTTGATTAAACGTTACTTGTTGATAGCGTAACGTTAATTTTGAAACCTCAATTCAACCAAACGTAGATTCAACGTATAATAAACGAATACAATTCAACTCGTTATAGCAGTAACCATAAAGCAACGTATACACATCGTACCTTTCACATGTATTTTAGACTACGACTAAAATACATCATATCAACGTTGACCACGACACAATTTAGCAACTCGAAACCTACAACAACCTTCAATTTACGCATGATAAACTCTTTTTTTAAGTATATTCAACGTCATGAGATAAAGCAATATTTGCGTGGTATGGAATCTTGAAGATTAACTCGCTACTGTTGCCATCATAAAAAAACGTTTACTCATCGTGAGTTCTTCACGTCTTTTCAATTAGGTCGAAGAAACATTACATAAACGTTGAAATCAACACTATTTATAGACTCATGGTCTTGTCATCATCTAATCTACGTTATAGTTACTCTTTTTCTCTGATTTATTCAAAGTCATGAACTCACGTATTTGTTGCGTGGCATGAACTTTTTGATGGAGAATTCGTTACTGTAGCTATCAATATAAATCCTTTTATCCTTGTGCATTGTCGACTTATATTCAATAAGTCACATAAACGTTGGATTTATACTATCCATTAACTTACGCTCTTGTTGATTTCAAATTTATGTTTCAGTAACTCCATTTTCTGCGTTTAATCAACGTCATGGAATCACGAATCTCTTGCGTTGTATGAATTTCATGATAATTAACTCATTTCTGTAGCTAATCTTAATACTAATTTTTGACGATCGTTCATTCCTATTCGACTAGAATCTTTTATTTTTCAGTACAATCGACAGAACAAAAAATTAGCAGGGGCAAAGCTCTTGAATTCACGTCAATGCTTTTCGACATATTTTTATACAAAAGATATAATAAATATGACTACCAGTAACGTAGAACAGCTTCGTCAACTTTCCGATAAATAATAATAAAAATTTATTGTTGGAATAACATATAAAATAACACAAAATCTGGGATATACAAGGGTTTATATTCAATTATTTTTTTTTGAGAAGTCATTATCATTCAAACCCGAAATGATCGAAATGGGATACATTTCTGTGTATAACACTTGAGTTATAAATTTTTATTCATTCGAATGAATGAAGCCGCTTGCCCTTCCGGCTAGTGAATTGAACTTTCTTCTCATGATTAAACATTCAATTAAATCACTTGTATCAATTTGTAATTATTATTCGGTTCTGACTTCCGAAAAGATACTGTCGTACGTTTTCTCCAAATGTTATACTTAAATTGAGAAATCTTGATATTCTTCGAGCAAAAAAAGAGAAGTATTTTATGGTTCAAGGAAAGAACGAATGTAACCCCATTTATTTCCAGTGTTGTCACCTTTTCGATTTTTTCTTCGCTCGAAATTTTAGAAGTTGGAATTGAATTCATTTACTCGCCAATTGCCCAAGTTAGATATCTTAATGTTCCACGACCAAGTCTGATATGGATACTTCCGTGGCAGATATGGATGAAAAATCAAAAACATACGGTTTTATTTGCTCATGTTTGCAAATTATAAAATATTTCATCGAACCGAGGAACCGAAAACCGAGGATGTTTGGCAACGTAGATAGAGGGGAGGATGTTCTCGTCTTACCCGCTTTAACAAAGACACACAACAAATGTTGTTATGTTATGACCGGTGTTCGAAAATACTCGTCACGGCGTGATATCTAAATTCCGCGCGTCCCGTTTTTGAGCTGCAAAAGCTATTGATGGAGTCGGAATATATTGATGAAAATCGAAGATTTCAACGTGATAGGTGAACGTTTAGTATTGTTTGTCAAGAATATGTAGTGATTGTCGTCGTGAACTGTGATTGCGAGAAAGATTGTTGTACCTCGTGCGACGACAGAGAAGAATATTTTTGGGGATTGGAATTTTCAAGACTCCTGCATTCCTCGAGACCCCAAGAATTCAATACTTGAAGATGTTTAGATGGACATAGTTTCCTGGCACATGTAAAGGAAATGGAAGGAATTATAAGGGATGTTATGACCGTTATTACGTCTCAGAACTCCTAGAGTGGCACATAGTATCGTCTGAAAGTGTATTTTCTATATTCATCTGAGGGAAAACACCAACATGGTAAGGTCTACTTTGTCTTTTGCAAACTTTTGAAAATTTCACTCCAATAATTATTGAATTAGAGAATTTATTGTTAGTCGATTAATAGTATTCTTCAACTCATTTTTGAAGAGATTTTAGTTTCGAGTTAATCCGTATCAATTCGTTTTTGATTTATTTCAATAACTTCTACTTCAGTATACACATGAATGCAAAGCGAATCCAATTATTTCAGCATTCTAAACAGAAAATATTCTTGAGGAGATTTTTAGATCATAGTTGAAATATTATATTAGATACAGTTACAATTATTCACAAATGCAATATGCCTAGTTAATTAGTTTCAAACTGCTCAATACTATTCAAAGAATAATTATATTCATTATTTTACAGCTGCTATCCGTCTGATAATAATTCGATGCTGCAACTGATTTGCAGACCAGAAATGCTCCCTCAACCTGTCTGACATTTGCCGAAAAAGATGACTAACACTTTCAAGGCCAAGCAGAAACGAAACTTATAATCTTATGCATTAAGTAGAAATATTACCAGTAGTACAATTCAGTGCAATATTTCTTATTATATATTATCTGTTTTCTTATTTTTATTTTCTATTCCTTTTATATAATAATGAATTCTTCATCTCTAATTTTATTATTCCTTAATGGCTATATCATCAATTAAATATTCAGGTACATTCCTTAATTGAATAATTTTTAAATTTTTCCTCGAAAATGGTTTGCTTTCCATAAAAAATCATTAATCGTAAACACTAAGCCGAAATTAATTTTTATATTTTATATTTTCATTACATGATAGGTGACCATAGTTTTTTATTGAAGCAGTAGGTTATTAGAGATGAACTGACATGAAAGACTGACATTCTTCAAATGAAACATAAATAATGCAAAGATACTGAATTGTTACTCACGAAAAGTTAGGGAATATGATTCATAACAGAAACACCAACAATCAGCTTCTATTGGAATACTTGCGTTGAATGTTTCAGAAGGGAAGTCGGATAGTATAAACAATAGTAATCGTTTATCAACAACGTTATTTAAGAAGGAAAAAACGTTATATTGAGGTTGAATTCAAAATGTTTTTAAAACGTTGATAACCCGTTATGGGGAAAAGTTACGTTGAAACCGAAAAGTAACGATATATTTTAGTGGAATTCCCGTTACAATGTGGATGTTTAAATAACCTAGACATATCGTTGCAAAATAACGTTACTTAACAACGAGAATGCAACGTATTTCCTAACGACATTTTCCTGGTTTTTCAACGTTGTTTGGTCGTGGCGTTACTAGAAAAATTCAACGTTGTTTGCACGTATTTGTGTTTATTAGAATATCACCCTTAGTATTCTGTCACTTACGTAGTCGATGGTTTCTATTAGGTCAACGTATTTTTATGAAGAAGTAAACCAACTCCCGAGTGGGCTCGTTCGTATTTTGGCTTTTCACTGTAATACAACATACAACCTTCATATTTTGTAGTTCCCTGACCTTAACGTTTTGTCTCAGAAAGCCCACATATGTCCACCCTATGCCCATTCATCTCCAAAAAGATCCCCTGGTCCCTTTCATTCCATGACGTTATATTCAGCAAGCTATTCTAGTGATCTTGCTATTTCGCGCTTGTTTTGTTTCCAAACTCTGTCCAGTTTCCGAGGCTTGACCTTCCTGTCTGTGAGCCGTATACAGAGTGTAACAGCCAAATGGAATAAATTCGATAAAGAATAAATGAGGGGGTGTTAGGAAAAACGCTCGGACACGTCGATTTGTAATTTTAAATGCGCATAGTTTTCAAGAAAATAAAATTATATAGGGTGTTCCATGCGACCGTGGCCAATACCTACTTTCTTATTTCAAATGTAACCCCCTGTATATTATTTATTTTTTGGATTCTTCAGAAAATTCTAGACATAATACATGTACAATGTTCCATACCTATCTTCGACTTTTTCGGAAATATTAAGTGTTTTCAGAAATGTTGAGTAACGTTAGAAGACAATTCTACACCAGATTTGCATGTTGCCAAGACGTTCGCGGCGAGCATTTTGAACATTTCCTACATTGACATTAATGTTTTTCTTTTGTTTTTTTCTTTAATTATTATGAATAATCAGTATTACTTATTAGAATTTAAGTGTAATGTACCGAATTTGTGAAATAAAATAATTTTTATTTATAACGTTGATTTTTGCACTAAATCTGAAAACACTTAATATTTCCGAAATTGTTGAAAATAGGTATAAGACATATGCATGAATTGTGTCTAGAATTCTCTGAAGAATCTAAAAAATAAATAATATACAGGGTGTTGCATTTGAAATAAGAAAGTTGGTATTGGCCACGGTCACATGGAACACCCTATATAATATTATTTTCCTGAAAAATATGCGCAGTTAAAATTACAAATCGACGTGTCCGAGCGTTTTTTCCAACACGCCCTCATTTATTCGTTATCGAATTTATTCCATTTGGCTGTTACACTCTGTAAAGGCGATTATACCTTAGGCTGGAAGCTAACCTTACCTAAGAACCCTCCCCCTTTATCTGGGCTTGGGACCGGCAGAAACTGAACGACTCAAACCGCCCAGTTTCCATTGCTACATACTATGGACATTTTTTATTACAAGACATACAAACATATACCTTCACCCCAAATTCACACAACATTCGAGACCTCACCGGGTTTCCAACCCACTACCCTCTGCATCTTAGTCCACCTCTTCAGAGATAACAATCTCCTTTACCTCTTACTATGAAATACAATGTCATAGAAACATTAGTATATTGAACTCTGGAATTTTATGAATCAATGAGTAGAAAACTCAACATATATTGTATTCCATAAAGATTTCTGCTTCGCTGGGGCTATAGCATAGATATCTACCTACGGACTACAGTTATCTAAGGCAATCTGCGCCATCTACTAACGCGCCGTAGAAATGATACTCCCTGGATTAGAGACTTAATCTTTCTTCTCAAAAAATTCAAACGTGATCTGGCCGGAATGAAGTTATCGGTTATGAAATGGCAGCTTGAAGATTCCGGTGAAATTCAAACAAAATATATCAAAAATGTATAGATTTAAAAAAAAAAAATTTCGAAATTTTTCTCTGGTTATTTTTTTTTATTGATACTGTACTCCTATCAACCAAGTTTTCAAATAGCTATAACACAAAAACCATTCGGAAGATTAGACCCATTAACAACTCAACTGAGATACTTATGATCTAGAACTGACCGTAAAGTTAGGCGCTCTAGGCCGTGTGCGCTACACGGCCGGACGGACAGACCGAATCGAACATGACCAAGGGTTCTTCATCAGTGAGTCTAACGTAGTCGTTTGAGAACAATTTCGGCTAAAAATTCGAAAATATGAGATATTGTGGCAGAAGGATAACGCGCTAATCCCCAGAACGAGTTTGCAAAAATGAAAAACTATATACATACAAACATAAGGCGTTTTCGGAAACTTGATCGAGTCAACATGATTCCTAAAACTGCGTGTTCGTTTACCTGATCCGTGTTGTTGACCCTAGTTCGGAAGCATTTGTGCCCTTACTCGATCAGTGATCGAGTTAATCGAATTAGGTACCCACGTTCGGAAACCTCTGGACCTCTTACCCGATCACTCACCCAGATCATCTTTCGATAACTCTGAATAGATTTGCATTCGAGTTGGACTCATCGGGTGGAAAATATGGTAAAAGATACTATTTCCGTTGGAAAATTCAACATTATAATCAAAATAAAAACGCTCTGACGTGAAGTTAGCAGCTTTTGCGCGTATGTTCAAATTTTTTTCACATATTTATCCCACCAAATGCACTGAATCTCCTTATCATAGTATCTTCACGAAATTCTTCATGAACCTTCTAGCTATCATTTCTTCATAAAGTACTAGATTTCAACTTGATCTATTTTTTTTTTCGGAAATATTGTAGAATAAAATTTTGAATTGGTATATCTTCGGAATCATTAGGCGGATTTTACCCATTAATGTATCCGACCTTCGGAATTAAGCCCCAAACCTACTTCACAAATAGTGAGTGTTTAAGTTGATTCTTCCGGAAGTTATTTTGTTTACGGTCAGCCTAACGATCGGTCGTAAACACAAATACTTACAAAAGAAAGAACCGTTAAATTCGATATTGATAGAGTAGGTTCGGATCTTGATTACGAATGTCAAATTCGTGATTGTGAAAACTTCACTCAATGATTCCGCAGATATATCCTATCAAAATTCTGTTTTACGAAAAATTTCAAAAATGCAGATTATATCAGATTCGAATCCACTAGTTTTTCGAAAAATCACAGCTTCAAGGTTCATACAGAATTTTATGAGGATTATATAATGGGATCACAGAATATAGATAATTTTGAAAAATAATTATATTTTTTAGGGACGTCCTGATTACGTGAACACCACGAGATTTCACACAGAATTGTATATGAACATTTTCGAAGTAATTGCCAATTTGCGTTTGGATTCAATTAGTATTTTCAAGTTATTCCGGAAAAAAGAATAGATCGAGAAGGAAACCACGAAATTTAACACATTTTTTCCGATTATCTGCATACATTATTATCGTTTCTGAGTGGAATTTGGTACACTGCTGCAAAATATGAAGCTCGAGGGATGAACAATTTTTTTAAATATGATGAATTGTTTCTGAAATAAAATTCGTTTTCGGAAAAAATTGTGAAAAAAATTTTTCCGTTGCGCGACGTTATGCTCAAACTAACTGCCAATGTCTGATATAATCGATGTAGAGGTTCCTGGAATATCAGGAGAGTATCCTGAAAAGTTTGAATGACTTAAGCTGGGTCCAGATGAGTGTAATTCGAACAGCAAATGCAATGAAAATGAAAAAACGATTCGGCAAATAGTGTGGACGACACTCGAGCTCAGCCTCGAATTATTCATTCAAATGCATCGTTCATGTTCAAAACCGAGTCCTGGCGGAGCAAAAAGAGTACTGCCGCGAACCATAAAACTTCCTGCAGCTTGCTGCATCCGCTGTTCGCATTACACTCATCTCTACCTGGCTTTAAACTCCGAAACTATTTGGCCGACTCACCCCATTAAAGAACTCATCCCCTGCGTTCAATATGCTGAAATTTTCACGTCACAAACTTGCTTTGTCCGACTGTTGTCGTGTCGCAGTCATTCGAAACCATTTTTGTGAAAAAAATAGGAAATAACATACATTCGGACGAAACGATAGCCCGCTATTCCCCAGAACATCCTCATTAAAACTAGGAAGGCACTGCTGAGAGATCAGAATTTCTTGCGCGCTTGTTAAAATTCGTTGCCAAGTCGGTCAACTAGCCACGTATTGACGTTGGGAAACCCAACTTCACTTCCTGATTGAAATGATTCTTTTCATACGGTCCCTCAAAATTTATTTCTCAATCAAATACTAAATTCGAAATCCATTCGATTTTCATTTTTGGAAATTGAGAGAAAAACAATTGGAATTAATATATCTACGAAACAATGGAAGCAATGTGCCTATTCAAAAATTCGGTCTGCATAATCAAGCCTCGGACCTGCTCTATAAATATCGTCAGCTTGTAGTTTCTTTCGGAAAAAAATTTGTCCTCGGCTGGCCTAACTAACAATCTTAGACATAATAATTATCGAAATAATCCACTCAGAAACTTGATAATTGTAGATGGGGTTTGGAGTTCACTAACGAAGACCGATTAGTTACCAAGTTGAAATGATTGGATTGCCAATTTCAAATTTTCCTGAGTTATTCGAGAAATAACAATGATATAAGGAAATAAACACAAAATATAAGAAAAATTTCCCCGATAACTCTGAAGATAAATATCTGATCGAATTCAAATATAAAACAGTGTTCTTAAATAGCGACTTCTATGTCGATGCCTGTCTTCATTTCAGGCGAAAAACATATTATATGGATTTTCTCTTCTATAAATCACAATATGAATAAGTTGAGTTTGATAGTGTGGCAGTTTAAGAGATAAGGAAATAATCTCAAAATTTGAAATAACCACGGAATTCAATTTTCTTGTTTTCAATGCCCCTTGAAGTAGTAATCGATTTGGACTGAGAATTGAAGCGCAATTGCAAATTCTGACTCTAAGGCTTACGCCAAATTCATTGAATCATACTAATAGTGAAGGAAAAATGCGGAATGGGAGAGATACAGGAAAGACGAAAATCTCGAGTTTGTCAAATATATCGCTCGAAAGATTATAGTCTTTCCCAATAGAATTTACGAATTCATCGGAAAATGTTCGCTGTGGAGAAAAATGTTATTAATATTCAGATCACTTTGAACAAGACTGAGTATATCATCTCTGAAAATTGCCCTGAATGGATCAAATGCCACCATAAATCGGCATTGGCTCTCTTTGGACTCGCAAATATTTCTGTGACTGATGAGCAATGCACCTGGAATGCTCCAAAATGAAGGATGCACTAATTCAAACAGCTGATGGTTCATATCCTCATAAGCCTTATTCTACCATCACGCAGGCCATTAGTGAAGACCAGGTGAAAAATTTGAGGGATAAGCTTTATCGTTGAGAAAATATTGTTTTAATGATGCAGTCAACTAAAGTTATTTACTGAAATCGTGTACACTTGAGTGACGTCAAGTGACCATTCCATGCCGGTGAAAAAAGGCCGTTCAATGAATCAGGCAACTGGTTCCAGTTAGCTGGACTGTCGACTGATAGTTCAACTGCACGATCAAAGCATTCATGTAGCCGTATTTTCATCATTATGATAGTCAAAATCTCAAACTCATAATTTGAATGGAATCACAGCAGTTCAGTGGGGATATCCGAAAAACATGGACTCGAATTCGCTAGGAACACCCTTACATATCAGGATATAATCAACGGAAATCTGGCCTTCGAATCAAGGACTACGGAGTAGAGCCCTGACGGTTGGGCAGGAGACGATGCCATTGTGAAAGTAAATTGTCTATACCAAGCATGCCAATCAGTGGCTTAACCCGTGCAGTGCAACGGGTGCCCCAAGCTTGATGGACCAGCTGAAAAGGACTCAATTTGAACATTTTGAAATAACTTCTATATGATGTATCCGCCGAATTCTTATCATGGTTAAATCTGAATCTGGCGAAGGTTACACCCACTGGACTAAATTTACAGTCGTGAATTTATTCTTTTCGTTCGAAATCTACTACTATCTGGAACCATTAATTATCTGTGATCTCGAGGTATATGTTTATTCTTCGTACTATTACATTGTCTTTTTTCGTTAGTTTAAGTTCTTCAGTAAGAAAGAATTTTGTTATCTCTTCAGTTATTTCCGTTTCAACCTTTGAAAGGAAAAGCCATATTCTTTTGTTTTTAATATGTCTCTACCTTGAAATCCAATCTGGTTTTCATTACTCATTTCTGCCTCTGCTGTACTAGCTGTTATTGGGCGCTTTGATTTCATCATCTTCTAAGGAATAGCACTATTTGAATAATTTTCCATGTCTCTCTACTTCAAAATGTTTGTTGGTGTATTACTAGAATAATGGTTACTTTCATTCATAGTGCTGTCATTAGTTTCAATTTGTGAATTTCTGTTTCAATTCGGTATCGATATAAGTAGTTCAGTTGTGATCGGTTTTTGTTTTCTTTCTAGTGGTGCGATTGTTTTCATATTTGCATTTTTGTATTTCTTGACTTTTTAATTTCTCAAATTCCTTCTGTTAAGAGGAACTAACCTTACCTTTTCGTTGAGATTTGTCGTGGTTGAACTGACCTCCATTCTGAACACCGTTGTGAAAACAGAGTAAAAAAATATCATATTTCATGTTGTAGTCTTTTGAAGATTCTGTTCGTGATACTAAAATAATTTCTATTTGAAAAAAAACTGTTCCTACAGAGGCCAGTATTATGCTAATGGGCCTCCAGATTTACCTGGTAGAAATTTGAATTTATCAAAAAAAAAATATATTTCTCAAAAGAATTCTATGGTGGGAATTGAAATCGTTCCACATTTGAATATGAGGGTCACGTTACCACTCGAGTATGAATTGCATTTATTCTGATTACATCAATGTCCGTTACCAAGCAAAGCTAGTTTATGGAATTTGACCCTGATGTCCGAATTAGGAAAGAATTCGATTCTCACCAGAGTTTGTCCGTAGATATTTTTTTCGATAAATTGGCCTTTCTATCCAGGTCATTCTGAAAACTCATTAGAAAAAGTTTGGCGTCCGTGAGGCCACTAGTTTTTAAATAAAAATTATCCGAGTACTCCGTGTGGAATCTTTGAAAGGCTACATAATGAATATCAATGGATATATTCTAATTCTGTTTTCACAACAGGGCTGAAAACGAAGACTTGTTTTACTTCAAGAGATTCTGAATTTCGTGTTATTTTTTTTTCTGTAGATATGGAAAAAAAGTTGAGTTTGTTCGAAATAAATTGAAATAAAGCTATCCAATCTCGCAATCGAAAAAAAATATCCAACTTTGCAGTTTTTTCGCCATTTTGATATTTCTTATCCAGAATTCTACATTACAGTTGAATTGATCACAAGAAAATAATAAGATGTGACACAGAACCGCTATAACAAAGATCCCGCATACCTCACCATCACAATTATCAGAATATTGCTCAAAGGGTATATATCATAGGGAATAATGACTTTTCCGATGTCATCTACACGTCAATATATGTTGGTCCAGTTTATGATGAACCACCCTGTATATTCCTCAACAAATATTCCAAGATTTTATTTGATTTAGTCAACTAATATGTTAACTTGGAGCAAATTTTCTATTGCGTTATCATGCGTGATTTACTGAAGAAGGTACTGAATTTGAATCTGTGAGAAAATTTATCTCATAGAGACAGTCCAGAAATAAACGTAAAAAAATTCGATGGTATTTTTTTCATGTATGAAATAGGACAATATCTCCATACATATCTATTACGATTTAGCTCAGTAGTCGAGATGAGAAGTTCTCAAAAAATATTGTTCTCGAAAGTGGGGCCTTCCACTGACAACAGATATGCATCCTCATGATACATGGTATCTCAAAAATCAAATTGTCACAATAAAAAAAAAGTATTATTTCACAAATTACACCAGCCATGATCAAATATCGGAATGAAGTGAAAAAAAAGAATATTTCAATCTTGAGCCATTAAGAACGTTTAAAGGTATAGCGATAGTTTTCCATCATTTCAGAAATGCAAATGAAGTTATATGTATAAACTGCTCTAAACAAAAAAAACTTTCATGACTTGAATAGATGAGGATTGACAACAGAAAATGTTTATTCCGTACGATAATTCTTTTTGTACTATACAATCCGTGATTTTGCCAAAATAATCATAATATGACTGTCGAAATATTACGGCAGCTGACACGTGGAAAATTAGAAAGCAGTTCAGGATGCTCAATTAATTCAGCGATTGATTTTATCAGAATGAATCTATCAAAATCTGGAAACGACGTCTAATTTCATTGTTAATTTATGTTCGATCACAACAGCTGACGAGATGACGGAAGAAAAAAAATAATGGACGAGCATTCCAATTCGAGTGAAACTTTCCGATAGGCTAATGCGACAAACATTGCTTTTTGAGCATCGAATTCATCCTTAATAATTTTCACTTGAACCCAACAGCCGCAAGGAAGTGGTTTTTGTTTTGTCACAGTGCAAATCTGGCCTGTATAATAGAAAGGGTTGGTAATCTATTGTTACGCGCTTGTTCTAGGGAACAGCGCGATATCATTTCGTCACGATGTCTGTAATTTTCGAATTTCGAGCCAAAAATTGTCTTAAACGATTGGGTTGAACTCCCTGAAGGAGAATCCGTGGTCAAATTTTATTCTGTCCGTCCGGCTGGCTATCCGGCCTGCCGTGTGTGCTGTACCTTCCGAAAGTAAAGACCCGAAGTCTTGAAATTTTCAGTTTAGGTTTTGATCCTGAATATCTCGCCTGAGTTCGTTAATGGGCCAAATCTGTCCAATGTTTTTTGTGTCAGAGCCATTCGAAATTTCTATTTTTCATTAACTCGAAAAATATTCATCTGATCGAAATGAAACTTGGTAGGAAAATGGACAGTATCAATGAAAAAAATTATCACTGGAAAAATCTGAAAAAAAAATAAATTTTTTCTGAAAATTTCCATATTTCATTCAAATTTCACTGAAATTTCCAAGTAGCCATTTCGCAATGTAAAGAAGCGCATAATAGCGGCTGACTCCACGTCTTTGTTTTTCTATGTTTTTTTATTCACATTCGGTTATTTAACCATCATATTCCTGTGCATTGGTATCGTTTGGATCTTAACGCCAATGTCGATCGATTTCGTTTGACGAATACAGGATAATCTAGTGAAATAGAGATATTTTTCTAGAATTTTCACACCAGAATCGTGAAAACTACAGTCTGACGAAAATCTAGTTGAATTGCTCACGAATTAATATCACTATGGCCGATTGGTGTCGTTTTTGTGTTGATATCGAAATTGTAGTTGTTGATGAGTTTGGTTCACTCTCTGTAAAATTCGGAATTTCTTTTTTGAAATTCCATTATTCTGAGTAATCACAGCAATTCTTTAGCGAAAATTTTGTAGACGGTACTTCTCTAAGACTAAGAACGAAGCTTCGATCTGGAAGCTTATTCAGTATTTTGCGAGATATTGGCGAAATAGTCCAAACTTTTCAAATAAATAGGAAATTTGACTTAATTTTTCGAAAAAGATCCGAACATGAATATCGTCATATTGAAAATTCAAACACTGTTCTGAAACAATGAGTCAAAGTTTTCTGCCGCGTTTTTTCGAAATCTGATCGATACAAAAATAAACTTTAATACAAATTAGTGAAATTTTAAAAAAACAATCCAAATATTCTCAAATTATCAGATTTTCAAGAAATTTTGCAATAAGTTGGGGATTGATATTTTACAACTGATCAAGAAACTTCTTATCGCAACATCAAACTTTCAAACGGATATAAAGCATACGGCCGATTTTGCTTGTACTGATCTCAACCAAGGTATTCAGTGAGTCCCCCCTAAACATACAAGAACCTTTTTTGCAAAAAATTCGAACAAATAATAGATTTTTAAAAAAATTATAAAGTACTGTTTCTCAGAAAACTCGCGTTAAAATCGTTCAAATTTCAGGGACATTGCCAAGACTTAAGAATATATATCATATCTGAAAGTTCGAGTCATTTCTAATGCTGAGCAACGTTAACAAAATTTCTTGTATTGTTTTCATTGGAATATGGTCGAAAGATACATCGTGAACTTTGAACGTATGAGTTCTATTTTTAGGTACTCCACGAACCAATGAGGCCGCGGTTAGGACCAGGAAGCGGAAGCGATCGCGATCAACTCGAATACATTAATATGCATATGTTGGACTTGAACGCAATCGCTACCGCTTACTGATTGCCACCGCATACGCTTTGGTTTGTAGAGCCCTTTAAGCGCTCGCAGTTACTCCAAATTTCTGAGTTTTGTTGACTAAATTAAGAATGAGTTCGGCACGAAGCTTGGGGTCAGTAGTTAACAACAGTCCCAACAACAGTGAAACTCTGGTCGTCTCACCGCTGAACCTTGGCCACGTCAGCAACGTGTCGGCATCGGTATATCTATATCGGCAAAATGCAGGCCCAATCTATGGGTAGCAACAATCGGGTAATTATAATTCAGCCAGAGATGGCCCGATGTTTAGCCTTCGGTAATCGGGCTCATACAATTATTCATCCAGCAATGACCCGACGAAACCAAATCCAAATTAGAAATATCTAAACAATAGATATTTGTAAGCGCCCAGATTTACCTAGCGATAGATCAATCTTGACTGTATATCTACTTGAACGATACGTACGTAGGAAGCGCCCAGATCTACCTAGCGGGTAGGTTTGACTTTTTCGGTAGATCAATTAAATAGCTGACTAAATTATTACAAACGGAGCACACTCTATATAAAGTCAGAACGAATCAGAAGCTAATGTGAAATTTCGTCACGGTTATCGTCCATCCTCGAACTGAATTTTGACTAAATCGTGCCTGTAATTTTGTGAATCCTGAGATGATGAAATTTCAAATGCGTTCATCTTCTGAACCGTTGGCAGATTTTGTTCATTCCGAACTCAACCTTTGAATCCGACCTTCAAACCTGCCCTGAAAATGTCGAGTATCTAAGTTATTTCTTTGCAAATTTATCGTTTACAGTCGGCCGAAGGCATTGGAAATTTCATCATCTCAATATTCACAAAAATACAAACACGATTCAGTCAACATTCAGTTTGAGGATGGACGATATCTGTGATCTCACAGCAAACATAAAATTTACTATGAAATCAAAACTCCATTAAATTCCTCAGAACCACACCAATGATACTGAATAAATTTAAAATCACATGAAAAATTCATTATCCAACACTGTATAGCGTTGAAAATTTTTTTCGATAAAATCCGAAAACTTTCACTATTCCTGTCAAGACACCCCAGCAATTAATAATGTATATAGGAGTTATACCCACCATTCAATATTGAAAACATATGGATGTTCATTTCCCAGCATTTTCCAACGTCGCAAAATTACAGGATTTCAATATTTTCAGTATATAGGTAACTCTTCGACCCACAATCACTAAAGGATGAATTCACTTATTTAAGGTATTCTATAAAGTGTGAATTTGGACAAAAATTATCAAATGAAATGAAAGATTCGTGGAAATTGACTTTTCAAAAATAGAAATGTCTCAGAACTGCAAAAAGTTCACTGTCGTTTAATTTAACCGAACAACAGTCACAAACAAAACATAAATCGATAAAATCGTCACAAATCACAATAGAATGCCTGAAAATAGTAATATTGTCAAGGAAAAGCATTGGTACTAATCTTATCTTATATCTAATTCAACAATTCAAGTTTCAAGAAATTATTTTCAGCTTAATATGTTTCTTCATTTCAACTGAGATTTTGTTTGAGGGAATATTTCATGAAAACTGCTCTTTATATACCTGATCTGAATACCTGAAGTTGGTTTTTCATCAAAATTTTACATCATTCCATACAAATCAGTATATCTCGTCTACGATGTAGTATATTTTGTCTCTGCTACACATTTTCTCAACAACAACAATGCAACGATTTTCAAAATCTTAACCTCAATTCAGTTTCGAGATTAAATTCCCAGGAATACCCGAACAATGTGAAACACGCGCTTTTCGATACGTGATAATTGCTGACAATCAAAGTCCATCGGGTGTCACATTCAAATTAAATTTGAAATAATTCAATAATTTTAAAATATATTAAATTTATGGGTATGTTGTTGCGTGAATTCGGTTTATTTGAATGTGTTCAATTCAAAATTTATTCTTTTCGTTAAAATAATTCTTCTATTTGCTTACGTGATACTATTCAACGGTTATGCTAGCTCCACCCTTTCCAACGTCCATGAGGAGCATCAGGGAAAGTGACCTTGAAAAGACGGAAGTACCCAATCTTTGCCATATATTCCCCGTCGCAAGAAAATATACCTCCAAAGCAAGCCCGAAGGCGGCGGGGATAGCCGATCTCGGCCGAGTCCACAGAAATACTTGAAATGTCGAATTTTTACCGCATTTTCGTAGAAATGTCACTTTTTTCCATCATTCCTGCAAGTATCCGAAAGTGGGAATCATGAAAAGGGGCCTCTTACGGATCAATTTCATCGTTCGTCTTTTTGTTTGTACCAAAAAAACTAGTTTGAATCCAGTGGCCAAATTCTTTGCAGTGGTTTTGCACCTTTGGAAAATATCAATATTTTCGGTATTTTTCATTTGTTACCGATCAAGAGGTTTAACATGGAATGAACAAGGACCGAACATCTATCGAGTCAATAAAAAAGCAGAAGACTGCTTACCTTGGCCATATCATGAGGCAGGACAAGTACAGCTTCCTGCAACCGATCATGGATGGAAAGATTGAGGGACAGCGTGCTACTAGACGTAGACAGTGAGTGCTCTTGGCCGAAAAACATAAGGGATTGGACAGGCTTGATCTCAAACTCTCTGCTAAGAAGAGCCCAAGAGAGAGACGAATTTGCCAGAATTGTTTCCGATCTTCATTGAATGGAGAAGGCACTTCAAGAAGAAGAAGAAGAAAAAGTAAGAATAAGTATTGACATTGGAAGGCTGGATCACCTCGGTGAACGAACGCATGTTGAAGAGACTAGGGAATCCTGGTGGACTACTGACCTTCAAAAGCGAAAAAAAAAGTGCGCGTGCACTTTCAAAAAGCACGAAGAAGGGGCAATAGTGAAGATGAGAAAATATTTTATCTCCGTCTCAGGAGTAGATATTAGAGGCAAATGCATGAAGCAAAACAGAAAGACTAGGGGAGATCAGTTGAGAAAATGGGTAACACCGACCCTTGGGGGAAGGGATTAGATATGCATGAGAGAGGAGGTGTATAAGATATGTGTGAGAAAAAAGAAAACGGTTGAGCTGAGAGGAGCGAGAATCGGCGACAGAATGACGGATGAGTTTTACTCAGCCGACGACGAACCTATTACACTAACCCAATATCCCGGGTCCGGCAAAAAGAAACTGTGTAGTCTTATAACGAACCGGCAGCCAGGATCCTGATAGGGCGATAGATTCAAAGGATTATTATTACACTAAAAGGCATATTACACTTTCCATACTGGCCTGACTTCTGTCATCTGAACGTCAACGTGGGGAAATTTACAAATATCCAATCATTATGTCCCCGAAATTATTGAAAAAACAAAAAGTTGCATTAGTGGGGAGTTTGGCGGTCAGTACCTCGCAATCCACCAAACGGAAGGAGAGGGGAAATGGGTGAAAAATATTTGTTCCTCAGGGAAAATCTCTCAAATATGCAAATACTTCGTTATTTAGACCAAACAGATTCACGGAACTACTTGAGAATAAAATCAGACCAATTTGAAGAGCTACTTGACTTAGAGGCTTCGTTAATAAAAAAAGATGATATCATTTTAAGAGAAAGCTTAAGTCCACAGCAAAGACAGGTTGTCACATTGAGATTTCTAGCCACTGGAAACCCTTATGAAGATTTGAGATTTAGTTCTTTGATATCTCAACCTCTCTTATCAAACATTATAACCTTGACTGTTGCCGTTTCATCGAAGTTTTCATATGTTTCCTTAGATTTCTGAGAGCACTTTATAGCCGTCATTCCCCAAGTCTTCATTGACAAAGTTATTATATTGTGCTAATGGTAATTAATTGAAATTCAATTTATTACTATGTGGAAAAACACGTTTATCTTCTTGTCTTCGTATCTCAGCATTCTACTTTTCCTTTTGTCTTCCGGCGTCTCCACAAAACAATGATACCAATTGCGTGACATTCCCAGTTACAACACTCTCCCTCGCATAAACAAAATGGAAATATAAACTAAATTGTTTTTCTTCATTAAATCATAATTTAACATAGGTGTAAAAAAATCAACAATCGTTATCTATGTCTTGACCACATTCAAGAAGTTGATTGACCTGTCGTTTCCACTGAAGTCCATCCACTTGTACCCTGTAGGTTGAAACCGGAACTAAAATTTCAACAATTTTTCCTAACGACCAAAGTTTTTTCTTATTTTTTCTTGGATCTCTTGCCATTACTCTTTCTCCTACTTCAAATGATTTGTATTTATCCTCACTTTTCATCGTTGACTTAATTTGTTCGAAATCAATTTTATCAGGCACTGGAGCTGGTCTCAGCAGTGAGGAACGACACCTCAATTTTATTCCAAACATTAATTTTGCTGGGCTTTGACCTGTTGTTTTGTGGGCAGTAGATCTATAGTCGAAGAGCAATAAATTACATGCATATTGAAGTGATTGCCCACTCTCTATAATTTTCACTTCATGATATTTGAATGAGTCTACAAACCGCTCTGCTAATCCATTCGTGCCCGGATAGTAAGTTGGAGTAAAACTTTGTTGGATTTCTGTGATCTTACACAGTAGTCTGAAGTCTTCAATAGTCCATGTGGGACCATTATCAGTGACTAGATGTAAAGGGCAACCATAAATTGTTTTGTCTGCGGTAATATTACTCATGACAAACACCTCAGGCCACTTGGAATAAGCGTCAATTATTACCAAAAGCATTTTCTAATACAAGGGTCCCAAAAAATCAGCATGTATTCTGTGCCAAACAGTTAGGGGTTGAGAGGCCATACTGTTAGTTTGGTCTTTCCATGGTTTTTATGGTTTTGTAAACAATTTATACAGTTCATCGTTATATTTTCTATTTCCCCATCTATGTCTGGCCACCAAAAATATGATCTGGCAATTTCTTTCATGCGAGTGGTACCTAAATGACTAGGATGTAACTCATATATCACATTATCTTTAATATCTTTTGGTATTATTACCCCATATCCCAATAAAAGGCAATCTTCTTCAATACTCAATTTTTCTTTTAAAGTATGGCTCATATTCTTCCCCTAAATAATTTTTTGCCGGCCAGCCATTTCTACAGTAGGTACCTTGAAATATCACATAAAATCTTATCCTTTTTAGTTTCAGTTTGTATTATTTTCCAATTCAATGTATTAAATTTTGATTTATTCATATAATTAACCTTATTAGCCTCGAAACTTTTTTCAGTAATTTCCACATTCTTGACATTTTTATCTTGCCCCTCAGTGACTACACGTGATAAATAGTCAGCTGGATTATTTTTGGATTTTATGTGTTCAATTTCATAGTCAAAACCACTCAAGAATATTGACCAATATTGCAATCTTCTGGCTGTCATTTTTGGTATGCTATATTTTGGACCAAGGATTTTAGACAATGCCTCGTTATCGGTTGAATTTATTTCCAAACAAAACTCATAAAATTTATTTACGCCAAAAACGATTGCATAAGCTTCTTTTTCTAAGATTTGGTATTTAATTTGTGCATCATTTAACTTTTTGCTGGCAAATGCTACCGGTCTTACTATATTATTATTATCTCGTACAGATAATACAGCTGCCACTATCTGCAGAATCGCATGTTAAAATAATGGTTGAATTTTGATCAAAATGTGATAACGAGGACTTATTTGCTATAGAATTTTCTATTTCTTGAAAAGAGTCTTCACATGCATCAGTCCAATAAAATGTATCCTTTTTTCAGCAATCCTATAATGGTTTCAATATTATTGCCATGTTTTTTAAGAATCGGTCATAATAATTTATTTTTCCCAAAAAAGATCTCAACATTATCACGTTATTTCGACCTGTCGATGACAACAGAGGTCCTATTTTACTTTTTTTGATCTTAACCCCCGTTTGGCTTACCTCAAATCCAAAAATATCCAATTTTCTCCAAAAAAATTCACATTAATTAATTGTCAATTTCAGTCCTGAATCCTTGAGTCTTTCAAAAACCTGTTTTAATAGCTTGTTTGTATCTGATAAAGTTTTTCCATACACATATATGTTATCTATATATACAGTTATATCTAACCCATTTGATTTTTGAGTTATTAATCCTTGAAATGACTCAGGGCCAGTACTTACACCGAAAGGTAGGTATAAGTATCTGTAGGTGCCCTCTTCAGTGACTATTGTGACTAGTTGTTGAGATTCTTTATCTAATGGGGCCTGTAAATATGCATCCTGCAAGTCTAGTTCACAAAAGTAACTGTTTCCTTGCATTTTCATGAGAATCTGATTAATTGTTGGTAATGGGTGATGGTCAATCTGCAAATATTTATTTATTGTGATTTGAAAATCACCACATAAACGAACAGTTCCATCTGATTTAAGAACTGGAACCACTGGAGTTCCGCAATCGGAGTACTCCACTGGTTCAATACGTTTATTAGTAACCAATCTTTCAAGTTCTTCTTTGACTTTACCTTTTAGTGCAAATGCGACTGTTTTTGCTGGCATGAATATTGGCTTTACATTAGGTTTGATACATAAAAGGATTGGCGCTCCCTTAAAATTCCCCATGCCTGGATCGAACAATGCAAAATATTCGTTCTTGATACGCTCAATTAATTTATCTATTGGAATTTCCTCATAAACTTTTTGTTTAAATTAAGGAGGCCATAAACATAACGAAGAGAGCCAATCCTTGCCAATTATTTTTGGAAAACCATCTTTTACCACATATAAATTTTGGTTTGTTAGAGTTACTGTTCCATATCTCACATTCAAATCTTCGATAACGCCCAATGGTATTGAGGTTGACCGGTCAAAGTTAGTGAATATGACATAACGCTCTTTTATTTCTGAATTTGAAAAATATTTTTGTTTTTCACTTAAAGTAATCGTACTCACGTCTGCTCCAGTGTCAGCCTCAAACTCAACAGCATTTTCATTGACAACAATTTGCAATATAGCGGAAGAAACCTTTTCATTATTTCAAAAATAAAAAATATCAAACATTTCAGTTTCTACCACGTTATTATTTTCTTCAGGCTGATTATTGTCTTCTTTTGTAGGTGTTTTCACTAAATTCAACATTTTCACCTTTGCAGATTTATTTTTACCACAAACTCTGAAAATATGTCCTCGAAAACCGCACTCTACATAATTTTTCACGAAGTGAACATTGTGCTTTAATATGTCTCGCTTTTCCGCAGCGGAAACATGCCGTTTTTTGTTCATTCTCCGGTACCGCGCTCTGATGAAAACTGTCGTGCTTATTTTTACTGTTGTATTTTCTTTGGAATTTAAACATTTTTCTTTGTTCCTCTTCCTGATTGAAGGCCAAATTGTATGCCATCTCTACGGTTTTCCCAATATTAGTTAAAATTGTTAATGGTTGATCGGCCTGTTTCAACAATTCAAACTTTACTGAATCGCGAAATGTTCCATTCAACAGTCTCTCCTTTATTTCTTCATTTAAACTTCTGGAGTTACAGTTTTTCGACAATTTCTTGAGTTCCATTATGAACTGTTCAAAAGTTTCGTCAGGTTTTTGACTTATTTTTCGGAATTTAGCTTGATATAGTGCGTAGTTTTTTACAGGATGGTAATGTTTCTTCAGTTTTTCACATATGCTTTCATATGCTTCATTGACTGGCGAATTTGGTGTGCACAATGTTGTTAACAAGTCACAAACACCTGTGCTCAATTCCGTGATAAGTATTGGCACTTTTTTTTCTGGTACTTCATTTGGCAAAATAAAACACTCGAGTTGTTGTGATAAGCAGCCCAATTTTCACAGGTGAACATTTCCGAACTGGTGATGGAGGTCATTTTTACGACGGGCCGACCGTATTCATACTTTAAGCCGTCAACGTATTCGCGTAAATATTCCCTGACCTCTCTGATTGTGCTCGTGCTGGAAAATATTGTCTCCTGTGCCCATTTTTTGGCAATTGTAATCAATACTTCTTTAGTCTTCGCTTGTATCCAAGCTTTTTTTTTCAATTTAATCAACTCCGCGACCGAATCCATTAACAGTAAACATCCGAACACCTTACTCGGTAACGTGCAACAGGTACACCAGAGAACACTTTGAGGTTATGATATTTTTACTTTATCAGGATCATGAAAATGATAATCTCCTGCTGATGGTATTTAATGAATACTCAATTTATAACTGTGTGGAAAAACACATTCATTTTCTTGTCTTCGTATCTCAACATTCTATTTTTTCTTCCTGCACAAGTGTCCACAAGACAATGATACCAAGTGCGTGACATTCCCAGTTACAACAATAGTCTTTGTGGTCTTTCTTTCACAGATACGGCATTTTCCTGTATATTTCTATTTCATTAAGTAAATTGCTTTTTCTCTCGCGCACGAAATCTCACAGAATAACGCACTCAGGCTCATGACATGTGTTCAATATTATTCTATATTATAACATGTCAGATATACTCTATGGTCAAGTTACTGGAATGTCAGATTGATAGCATAACCACACTGTTGTAACATCACATGAATGTATATGTGATACCGATTAAATATTAAAGTACAAATCTCTAGTGTTCTATTAAATATCAATACCCAAGTATTAAACATGGCGCAGTCGTAACGGAATTGAGTGATATACGAAGAAAAGGTGAAGGATCCAAGAAATAAATTTAGATTTCTATTATAACCTATAAAATGGCAAGCTACACGGGGCCGGTAAAACTACCCCCAGATTTCGACTTGCAAGGCAAAAATGCCGCTATGGAGTGGAAATTTTGGAAAACTGCATTCACCGACTATCTTATAGCGACAGGACAATACGAATCCCAGGACCACATCAAGTTATCGATATTGAGAAATATTATCGGTACAGAGGCAGCAAGAATTATGTCTACATTCGTCATCCCCGAAACAGAAGTAAACAAATATAATTATACGATTGATCAGATCCAAAAATATGTGAACCCGAGGGTTAACGAATGTTTCGAAAGGTATAATTTCCTAAAAAGGATGCAAAAGGAGGATGAACCCTTTGAACATTTTCTCACGGAATGTAAATACCTGGTACGCACATGTAATTACAATGAAAGAGACCCAAATCAGACAGCTGAAGATAAAGCTCTGAGGGACAAAATAGTTATGGGCATCCGAGATCCTATAACCCGAGAGGCATTGCTGCGGATCGAAAAGTTGAGCTTGGATAAAGCAATTGAATTTTGTCGAACCAGTGAACAAAGCAAACAACAGAACGAGCAGTTCCAGAATGAATTGAGGTCAGATGTTCATGCTGTAAACAAGTTCAACCAACAACCAAGAAACACATATAAATCACAGGGCCAGAACAAGGAAAATGAAAAGTTCAAATGTAGGAGATGCCAGTCAACACATGGTGCACGTGAATGCCCTGCATTTGGAAAGAAGTGTAAAAAGTGTGGTAGGTTCAACCATTTTGCCATTTCATGTTTCGTAAAGAATATTAAGAATGTTGAGAAAGATGATCATAGTTCGGAAGATGTATTTGTAGGTTATGTAGGAAAATGTAAATGTAGTGATCCCAACTGTAGTCATGAAAAAATGTGGGATGAAACTATTCAGATTGAAGGTGAAAATTTCAACGTAAAATTGGATACAGGTGCGGATATTAGTATAATACCTGAAGTAAAGTTTAATGAAATAAAAACACAGATTTTAGTTCGTAAATACAATTATATTATTAAAGGATTTGAAGGTACTCAGGCCAAAACTGTTGGAATTATAAATTTATATTGTAAATATAAAAATAAGAGTCTTTATGAGGATTTTGTGATCGTTGAGGGGGCTACTAGAATCCTTTTAAGTGGTCAGGCATGTGAAAGTTTAGGAATTATTAGGCGAGTAAATAATGTTAATATAAATCCTTCTGGAAAAGTCTCGGAAAGAGATAAATTCATCGAACAAAATTCGGATATTTTCTCAGGACCCGGTAGATTCCTAGGCGAGCATAAAGTAACTACCAAAATAGACTTTGAGGCTGTCAGTCATCCACCAAGTAAAATCCCCTTAGCTATAAAAGATGCGCTGAAGTGTGAATTGGATAGGCTCGTGAAATTAAAAGCAATAGTAAAAGTTGATGAAGTAAGCCCCGGCATGAGTATTAATCGAATTGTAGTCGTTGAGAAAAATAATGGTAACTTAAGGTTATGTCTAGACCCGGCTGATTTAAACCAACAAATTATACGCAAACCTAGAGCGACACATAAGATCGAAGATATTTGTTCAAATATTAGAGGTAAAAAATTTTTTACAGTTTTTGATCTATCTGAAGGATATCACCATTTAAAATTAGATGAAGAGTCGTCGTGGAAATGTTCTTTCGCAACCACATTTGGCATTTACAGATACTTAGTGTTACCTTATGGTTTATCAAATTCTCAAGATTTATTCGAAGAAGCAGTAGAAAAGAGATTTGGCGATATTGAGAATGTATTGATATGTCATGATGATATGATAGTTTCAGGTGGTACTAGGGAAGAACATGATAAAACTGTAGAAAAAGTAGTAGCAAGAGCTCGAGAAGTAGGCGCTAGATTCAATAGAGATAAATTTCAATTTTGTAAAGACAGTGTTAAATTTATGGGTCAAATTTTTTCTGGTAGAGGAATGGAAATAGACGAAGATAGAGCAAAATCACTTTGTGAACTAAAAGTCCAAGTAACAAATTAGAATTGCAAAGAATCATTGGATCATTTAATTATGTTAGGCGCTATGTTCCCAATATGACAAATCACATACAACCTCTTTGCGAATTGTTGAAAGCTAGTGTAGAATGGCAATGGCTACCTAAGCATGAAGAATGTTTTAAAAAGCTGAAAGAGATTGTATGTAATTCACCTGCTCTTGTTCCATTTGATCCTGGTAGGAAAATAATCCTTCAGTGTGACGCATCAAAAAATGGTCTAGGATGCTGCATGTTCCAAGAATATGAGAATAAAATTTTAAAGTTGGTAGCATGCGCTTCACGCAATATGAATGACAGTGAGATAAATTATAGTCAAACAGAAAAGGAATTTCTCGCTATCTACTTCGGTACACAAAAGTTTCACCATTTTATTTATAAAAGTATAGTAGATGTTCAGTGTGATCATAAACCGATAATATCCATCATGAATAAGCCTATATGTAAAATTGGATCAGTTAGGTTACAAAGGCTAAGAATAAAATTATTAAAATATTCTCTTAATGTATATTATGTACCTGGAAAAGATATACATTTTGCAGACATGTTATCTAGGGCCTCATTAAAAATAGACAGTTATGATTCTGAGATGTTAGAGATGGTACATTCAATATCAAAGCATCTACCCATGAGTGAAGAGAAAAAATTTGAATTCAGAAATGCTACCGGTAACGATGATACATTGGTTAGAATTTTCAATTATTATTACAACGGATGGCCTCAAGAGAAAAATATTCCCTACCAATGTAAACCGTATTATAAACTAAGAGATTCAATATATGTAGAAGCTGGTATCATATTTCTTGACGACAAGATAATCGTTCCTAAAACGCTAAGAACCCAAATGATTGAAATACTGCACAGAGGTCACACAGGCATGAATAAAACAATAAATAAGGCTAGAACTTTATTTTATTGGCCAGAATTAACAACAGATATAATGAACTATGTTAAACGTTGTAGGACATGTGAAAAGTACAGTCCCAGTAACTTCAAGGAACCATTGTTACCACACTCGGTACCAAGATTAAGATTCAATAAAGTAGGTACAGATATATTGGAATTTGGACCCAATTCCTATTTAGTAACAGTAGATTATTTCTCTCATTGGCTTGAAATTATAAAACTGAAAGATAAAACGTCAAATTCTGTAATAGACGCTTTTCAAAATATATTTACCAGATTTGGTTACCCAGAGCAAATAATTGCTGACAACTTACCATTCGTTTCGAGTAAATGTAGGAACTATTATGTTAGTAAAGATATTTCTATTTCAACATGCAGTCCACATTATCATCAAAGCAACGGACTAGCTGAGAAAGCTGTAAATATAGGCAAGCAAATTTTGAAAAAGAGTAATGAGGAAAATCTAGATTTTAGAGACCTAGTCATGAACTACAATAACACGCCTCTTAGTGGTTTGAAAGCATCACCATCACAAATTTTACAAAGTAGACACCTTAGAGACCTTTTACCGCCAACAACCGATAAATTGCAACCTCAAATTCAAAAAGGTATTTTCAAAAAATTGTGCGATCAAAAGTTGCAACTTAAGATGCAATATAATAGAACAGTACGTAGAAATCCAGTAGAATTTAAAAAAGGCGATCAAGTTGTAATTAAAACACCAAATGATAAAATTTGGGAAAAGGCAATTGTTTTAGAAAAGGCAAAAGAACCTAGATCTTATTGGCTGAAAAAGGAAATAAACGGTCAAATACTAAGACGTAATACACACCATATAAAACGATCATATACCAGACCACATAGTGGCGAATACATTCTGCAGCCAGAATTGAGCCCGAACCAACTTTCACCAGATCCTCATAACAAAGATGGTGGTAATTTGAACAAATCGAATACATCCAATATTGTGAACAACCCAATTATAGAAACTAAAACTGTAAAAGATAATATGACCCGTTTTGGAAGAATTGTGAAACCCCCTGGTCGTTTAGATCTTTGAGGGGAAGGTGTTCAATATTATTCTATATTATAACATGTCAGATATACTCTATGGTCAAGTTACTGGAATGTCAGATTGATAGCATAACCACACTGTTGTAACATCACATGAATGTATATGTGATACCGATTAAATATTAAAGTACAAATCTCTAGTGTTCTATTAAATATCAATACCCAAGTATTAAACAACATGTTTATCTGTATTGTACGCTCTCTGCGTTGATATGCGACTGAGCTCCCTCACTCCCTAGCGCTTATTACACTGCAAGGTATGCCGGGTCCGGCAGATTGGGTCTAAAGGCCTATTACACTATCCAATCTCCAGGGCCCGGCAGGCAGGGACCGGGTAGTGTAGCGAGGAACCGGCTGCTAGGCTCTTGATCTAGTGCGATCCAGTATACCCACTCTGGTAGGGAATTAGGGAGCTCAGTCGCATAGCAACGCAGAGAGCGTACAATACACATAAACGTATCATAAACCTGAATGCGATATTCTGTAAAATGTCGTGCTTGGGAGAGAAAGCAATCCTACTCAATATTATAGAAATTTACAAGGAAATGCCGTATCTGTGAAAAAAAACCACAAAGACCATGTCAGTAAAGACTTGAGGAATGGTGTCTATGAGGTGCTATTAGAAATCTAAGAAAATAAATAAAAACTTCCACGAAACCCCAACAGTCAAGGTTATTATGTTTGATAAGGGAGGTTGAGGTATCAAAGAACTAAATCTAAAATCTTGATACGAGTCTCAAGTTGCTAGAAATTTCAATGTGACAACCAGTCCTTGTTGTTGACTTACGCTTTCCCTTAAAATAGTATTGTATTCTTTTAATAACGGAGTTACTAAGTTGAGTAGCTCTTCATATTGGTCTGGTTCTGGTCTCAAGTAGATCCGTGAATCTGTTTAGTCTGAACAACGAAGTATTTGCATATTTGAAAGTTTTTCTCTTAGAAGCAATATGTCTTCACCCATATGTCTCTCTCTTTCCGTTTTGTGGATTTCGAGGTACGGACCGCCAAACACACCACTAATGCAACTTTTTGTCTTTTCGATAAATTCATAATGATTGGATATTCGTGAATGTCTCCACGTTCACGATCAGATGACAGAAGTCAGACCGGTATCTAGTGTAGTGTAATAAGCGACACCCTTACGGGCATACCGAGCCCTAGAGATTGGATAGTGTAATAGGCCTTTTACTTAATCGCCCTAGATCAGGAATCTAGCTGCCGGTTCCTAATTACACTACCCGGTCCCTGCCTGCCGGGCCCTGGAGATTGGATAGTGTAATAGGCCTTTACCCAATATTCTGGGCCCGGCAGGCAGGGACCGTGTAGTGTAATAACGACCCGGCAGCCAGGATCCTGATCCAGGGCGATCGAGTGGACTCGATCTGGCTTGCTTCCTATCGCCTGACAATCCTGACATAGGGGGTAGTATCATAGCAACGCCGAGAGCGGTCATTCACGAATAGAATAGAAGTGGCTGGCATTTAGGGTGGTCCAGTAATAAGCGACACCCAGTACGGCTGATTGGGTACGCGATATGCCGGGCCCTTGAGATTGGATATTGTAAAAGGCCTTTCAATGAGAGAGATTCAAGGGTGGCTGTTCACAAGGACTGATGAATGGATGAAGTGAAGCGGTGCGAAAGCAAAAGAATGGAAAGGCCCCCCGTATAGATGATATATCCTGAGATGTTTAAGCATGTAGGGCGATGTATACCTGATTTATGAACTTCACAATTTTCCGTGATGGGAATCTTCCTACGGCATGGCGGGTGGCGTCAGTCGTGGTCTTGGTGAAGTCCATGGATAAACCCAGGTCTGTAATGGGAAAAGTACATTGATGATATAATTATAATTACTAATATTAGGTGTCTCCTCATTTAGCCAGGTAAGATTTCGTAGCGTATCATAGTTCAGGGGTGTGCCTGTCTACTCTATCAGGATAGGTTTCGTAGTGGCGGTGGTTGCAAGCCCACATGATTGGCTAAAAGGGGGCATTTCCTTTCAGCATTTGAGTTGCATCTTCAACTCGGGTGCTAAACTGCATAGCTAGTACAGACTTGTATTGCAGGGCGATGTATACCTGATTTATAAACTCCACAATTTTCCGTGATGGGAATCTTCCTAGGGCATGGCGAGTGGCGTCGGTCTTGGTCTTGGTGAAGTCCATGGATGAACCCAGGTCTGTAGTGGGAAAAGTACATTGATGTATATATATAATTTATCATTATTATAATTACTATTATTAGGTGTCCCCTCATTGTACCAGGTAAGATTTCGTAGCGTATCATGGTTCAGAGGTGTGCTTGTCTGCTCTATTAGGATAGGTTTCGTTGTGGCGGTGGTTGCAAGCCCGCATGCTTGGCTAATAGGGGGCATTTCCTTTCGGCATTTGAGTTGCGTCTTCAACTCGGGTACTAACCTGCATAGCTAGTACAGACTTGCATTGCATCTCCCCCCTCATACTGGTAGCAGAGCACTTCGGCTGTTCTGTGCACTGTTTGGGCGTATCTCAATCCCGCGCCTGTCAAGGCCATGAACATAAAATCTTCAGGTAGGCAGGCTTCATTTGACCAATCAATCTACTCTGTTGTTCATCAAAACAAAAACACCACTCTGCTTTAAATTTGAGAAGTTCAGGAATTTAGGCAAATGATAGCACGCTGTTCGCTGAGTCATGCGCGATTGGCTCATCGCAAGCGTCCTAGAGGGGTGCTTCGAATATGGCGGGTATTGAAGATAAATCTGTATGTAAGAATAACTCGACGATCTCCCTATTTTCGGGGTAGTTTGTTCGTTGAAATTCAAGATAAATAAAACGGAAACTCTTTTCACTGTCGAGAAGACGTTCGCTTCTTTCAAAAGTCTCCTCGGGACACTGAAATTATACAAAACAATATACTACAAGCCACAATGAAAAGATGTACAGTTATAATTAACGAACAATTTTGAAGTTGACTATAAAAGAACTGATAAATTGAGTTGACATTATATAAATTGGCGTTGACACTAAATACACTTATTTTACTTTCTTTTCTTCTGATGACCGAAATCAACTATATGCATGATATCAAGATTAAATGTGACTCAAATTGAAATGAGAACTTACACACGAAAGCTATAAGGTTTATCAACTTCCCAAGAAAGGCATCACCATTAGTTTCATATTGATTGTATTTATCCACGCGAACAATAAGGATCAATTTTTCTTATTCGGTTGATTGGAATAGTAACAATTCATCTTTCAAATCAGAACTAAATACACCTCATTGAGATTTTCTCTTTGTGTTCTTTTTAATTGAATGAGAAAGAATAAAAGGAAAATGTGACAAGAGCTGATGAACGCCACGTTAAAGTCATTCTCGATGTTGACCTATACAATCGAAAAGCGATAGAAATGCCGAACGATACGGCAACTCATTTCCTTATCGGCAGGGATTTAACAACAGCGTTCCACGAAGAATTTGATAAAATAAGATTGTTTCATCAAATCACATCCAGAACAAAAAAGGGATCTCTTAATAATCATACACATTATTCTCATTGAAACAGGGAGAATCTTTCATTGGGTTTCAACTGAAGGACAAGGTCTATTCAATCCGCAGAATTTTAAAATTCGTTCTGAATGAAATTATTCACCATATATAGTTTAATCTCCTACAAACCCATTGTTCAAGCAACTGTATGTCGTCTGTATATGCCGATTAAGAAATGACAGGGTTATAAAATCAAGTATCGCACTGCAATCGTTCGAACTGTCTTTTTAAATGAGATATGTAGATGATATCACCGCACTGATGTTCCAGAGGATTAAACAGAAATCGTCCTCTATATTTTGAATGAGTTGAACCAAAGACAGCAGTTTACCTCAGAGAAGAAGATGGATATGAGTATATATTATCTTGATACCTAAATAATAAGGAGACGAATCAAACATTGATCTCCGACTGATTCCAAAAACCCACATTTTCAGAAAGATTCCCAAATTTCATTCGGGTCATTCTTTTCATCGAACGGTTACCATTGTACAAATTTGAAATTGAGAGCAGCCTGCCTTTCAAGTCCGGAACATCAAATGAAAAATTATCAATACGTCACAGGAATGCTTCGAAGAACAAATGATCATGAACGGTAAGAATGTGTCAAGGTGTAATTCACGGTCGATGCTACAAGTTAAGTCTCTGGCGGTGTCGACAGCACTTATCGAGGAGGCTACCTGCAACCTGCAATGCTCAGTTGAGCTTAAAAAACTGCATGCTTAACAGTTTGTGAGTTTTTCTCATATTCATGAGGCATGTGAAATATTTTGAGATCAACGGCCAATTGTGAGCTATCACAGGTCAGTGAACCAGTACAGGCTATATACCTTCTAACTTGAGGAGCTTGCTCAATGTTAGGGAGTGAAATTATTTCTATTTACTCCTAGGTTGATAACTTGCTTCAAAGCCTGTCGTCTATTTCTTTCTAGAAAACCTTCAAGCTTTTCAGAAGGAGGCAGTGATATTTGTGTCCTGGTTTAAAACCGAATTAGATATATGAAGTAAGGTACTTATATTCAGTTTGAAACTTGGGAGTGGTTTAAATCAGAAGACATCATTTTCTGCGAGTTGAGATGGAGGTACCAATCACAGGCTTGCATCCTTGTAGATCGCTCTGTAGGTATCCCTGTTGAACAAATTATTTTATTTGCAAAAGTATAGATGTGAACCGTCTTTGATGGCATCCCTTCAAACCTTACTTGATCTGTTTTTTACTCACTTAAATGTATTTCATTTATATGGATGTCAACATCAACCGTAACACACTTTTTCTCTTCGTACACTAACGTTGATGGTTTTTGTTGTGCATTTTCAGTTTGACTTTTTTAATAATTGTTTTAGGTTTTTGCTGGGTTTCACTGCTAAAATTTGGAGCAGAACTATTAAAGATCGAATGAAAATCGTTTTTTCATGAAAACTTGTGGTTTGCAAGATCGAACTATTTGTCAAAGACAACTTTCTGATGTTGCGTCCTAGCAGAATTCCTTTTTTCTCATTTTCACTTGTATTTTAGTTTCCCTTCACTATCATGCATCTAGTAAAATTCCATATTCCTTGAAAAAAAATGAAAGAAAATCTTTCAATCTATTATCAAGTTCAATCGAATGTACTGCGTCTTCAATTTCAACTTGAATCACCAATTTTACATTGTTGACATTTTTATTTGTTCTTTATTCCGACCCTACATATGTTCATTGCGCCATGTAGTCTGTTGTTCATCTTTAAATGCAGTGCAATGAGGAAACCTTGTTTCCTGCTTTCAACTCACAAAGACTTGCAGAAATACTATACAGATAATTCAGAACGACTGTATCTATCTTTTCGAAGGATTACTGAAGTTTCATGACGTTCGGGATAAATGGTATTTTTAACATCATTGATGAATTCTTTTTCACTACAATCCATCAAGATGCCAGAGGAGAAATGCAGTTTTTTGCCAACCCCCTATATATACAGGGTGAGTCTTGCAGAATATTTTAACAGAAGATTCTTGAAGCTGAAAGAAACACATTTGTCCACTACCATTTTTTCCGATTCGGCCTAGATAAAAAGATATATGCATTATAAATTTTCATAATAGGCTAGCCGCCCCTGTAACTGAACACTGAAGTTTTTCCAAGCCTAAAATATACCATTCAAATCTTCGGAATAAGCAACTCTGTTATGGAAACAAGCGTCAATTTACTTTTCGCATTCCAGTTGGTGAAAAAAGTTGTATTTATTGTACAATAAACAAGTTAGGTATTCCAAATTTCGTGGGCGATAAAAGTTGAATATTCTTCTCTTGGTTTCATTTTCGATAATAAGGAATTCATCTAGCTATCACTCATATTAGCTTTGAGATTCATCTTCAATTTGTAATTATTAATTTTCTTTGTTAATTTCATCTTCTCCAAGAATTATCAGATATAGACATAACCCATTCAAACTTTCATTTTCATAAATAAATAAAACAGATGTACCTAACGTACAAACCATAAAGTAAATATAGTGTTCTGTGGTACAAACGTTGCCAAATTGACGAACAGAAAGAAAGAACTCTTCGAAATCCAACAACACACAATATGCCAATTCTATGTATACACTTGTATAGTCTATGATTCTGAACTGAACTATAAATCTGTGGCTCCGTGGTTTTAAGGATATGTCATGGTGGTTTTTTTTCACCATGGGTTGTTATATTATGAAAGCGCATTTGAAGAATACCTCAAAATAAATACTATCAAAGTTTCTGATAGTGGTGTGGAAATTTGCTTGAACATTAGGAGTATTTAAATTGTAGAAGTTGAGGTAGGCTTATTCATATTACTCCACTTTCGAACTAATAGCCAATTTACAATGGACATAACTTTACCGTAAATTTACTTATACATAAAATGTAAGAATTAAACAACCGAAATCATAAGGAATAAGAATAGAACTGCATTCGACTTATGGAAGTCAAAAGCAAAGTTGAACCCATTGTGAAGATGTTAGTACTTTTGTAGTTTCCTCTTTGATTTTTACGCACGAGTTGCGAGATTCTTACGGTGACGTCCATTGTGAATTGGCCAAAGTCAGCTACTCCGCTTACAAATCATTCCAAATAAAAAATGCTAGGATTCCATTCTCAACTTTTAGACGTGGCAATGCGGAAAAATTGAATATTGTGAATTTTTTGAACAGAGTTGCATTCAGCCAAAGTACCCAATTCTCGGAATTTCACAGATATTTTTTATTTTTGAATTTCAGATTAGTCGAAAACGGCGCATCATACGAAAAAAAATAAGGAATACTTTTACTTTACAAAATGGTCAAAAATTTGTCGAATAGCATTCAAATTATTTTCAAAAGTTGGATTCCTTGAATTTTATGAAATGTTATGGTCATATTGAAGAAACTGGAGGATGTGGGTGGAATTTTGTAATCTAGGAACATTCATGGTATCAATGAAAAACTATATTCCAAAAATCATCTCATTCGGAGAGATCGTTCGCGAGATATAATCGAAAATTGAATTTTTTTATGGATTTTCAACAGTCTGTATCTTACGAACCAAGCCGAATCGGAAAAAATGGTAAGGAAAAAAAGTGTTTCTTTTGGCTTCAGGAATCTTCTGTTGAAATATTCTGCATTATATTTTGTGGTATATCATAGTGTTAGCAGAGGAAATGTAAACGGGGTATCATACATTTTTTCGTATGATACAAGAGCACAGATAAAAATCTCAGCAAAAACTTTGCCTCCCCGTATAAGTGTAGGAATTTTTTTTAAGTACATGAATGGCATCTTTTGCATCGGAAAATTTTTACGTCATCTTGAATTTATTTTGACAAAGCATCTTGACATACTACCTGGAACGAAAAGAAGAACAGAAAACCAGCAAAAAACAGTAAATAATATTACCTACATTACGTATGAAGACGCTTTTGGTGAGCTCTTGAGACCGATGGTTTCCCAGTCTGCCGCCCAAATGGTTCTCCTACTGAGGATGTTTCAGAGTCGGTCGATGTTGTCCTGGACCGTCTTTTTTCTATGATTCGTCCGAGGATTCAGCAGATTGGACCGTTTTGCGCACAGAGGTGTTGAATACTCCAACTATTTCTCCACTTTCCTTCGGTTCGCTTTCCGGTTACGAGTTCGAGGTGGCTGTAGCCACTAACCTGGTCTGGGGTGCCCCCGACATGGACATGATGACAGTTCCAATATTTCGGATAACCAGTTCGGTCATCCCAAAATTATGCCCCTTCTATACAACTGCTGCCTACTGCTCGGCCATTTCCCGAGTATTTGTCTCTATGTCTATGTCCTCTATCTGCCGAACACCCGCTTCAGAACCATAGATCTTACCAGCCTATTAGCCTCTTCCTCCAAACAAATATCTACTGACCCCGGTGGGTCCTCTTCTCTTCAGTTTGGATGTAGGCTGGGCCTTTCTACTGAGGATACGGTTCGTAGGTTAGTCAACTTTGCTAGGAATTCCAAGCACAAACACCTTGCTGCCCTCTACCTTAATATCGATAGAGCATTTGACAACCTTTGGTGGCCCAGCATCCTTCATCGTGCCCGTGTCATCGGCATTCCTCTCGATCAGCTGCGGCTTTATAAAGGTTGCCTCAGGGTTTCATTTTCATCATGGAACTTGGTGTTTTTGACGAGCCGATCTTGCTCCTCGCGGTGGAACTCGGCCTTGCCATCGCCTACGCAAACGACCTCGAATTGGTGGTAATCGCAGACAGCCGATGTGCCTTGGAGATCGACGTGACGTTGAAGTAGCTCATACGTTATAAGCTCTCCATCTCTCAGAAAAAGTCGACCTGAATCTTGTTGACGAGGTCTCGGGATTCTAGCTGTACCTCTTCCATTCGATCGGCAACTTTCGGTAGGCTTCCGAGGTTCGCTATCTTGACGTGTTTATTGATTTTAACCTATCCTTCATTTCTCATGCTAAGGCTTTACTGATAAATTCCAGACAGTGACCTGAAAAGTGTACCGCTTAAAATGCCTTCTCGGAGGCAATCAGCACGAATCCTTCTTGTTATTTAGTAAATTGATCTTTATGCAGACAATTTCGTACTGTGCTTATGTCTGGTACCACCATCTGAGTCACACGCACGTCAGACCGCATCGTGATCTCCGCCCAGCGACCTCTTTGTGTCGCACTGCTGCCATATCATCCCTTCAGGTGATGTCCGGTAGTCTTCCAGCTGACTTTTACATTTCCCACCGCGAGGCGATGTATAGTCTTGGGAGGGGCCTGCAATTCCAGTTTGGTGAGCTATCCTTCCTGCCTATCCTCCTGGGTGTTTCCGATAGGATGGCACAGATTCATCGGTGTCCCACTGAATTTTGGCGATACTTAGTTTTCTCCGGCAATCGGACTTTGAGACATCTGATACGGGTAGAGCGTTTGACTGGACCCCCTTCATACAATTTCTATTAGAACACCCTTGTTTCCGAGATCAAGTTTTTATGTGGCCTGCTTCATATCAGGCCATGATCGATATGACGGAAATTTACATCGGTTGGGCCTCATTGACGACGCGCTTTACCCGTGTGATCACATTCAATCTTGTGACCATGAATTGAGATCTTGAAATCTATTCAGTATTTTATTTCTTCTCGTGAGAAATCGCGAAATGTGTCCTTCCTCGAGGAATGCACTAGTCGGCTGAATTGGTTAACAGCTCCGCTCATGTGCCACTAAAGCGTTTCCAAACCTATCTATTTGGTCTGGACATGAAAGGAATGCAGAATCTGATGATGAGATAATTTTGACAAAATATGATCTTTATCTTCTCAATATCAATCCAAGAAGCAAATGAAACTCAGATAGTCTTTATATGCTCTTTTATTCATCGGATTTCTCCAATGCCCAGTTTCTACTTGGTGTCTGGAATTCGAAATACATATCCCATTAGTTGGAGAGGAAATTTTATTTATTGGTTTGGTATAGTTGAGTTTGTGGTGCGCTAAACATCGATTTCCATGTTCTTCATTCAAGCTGACTTTGGTACTAGGTTGTGAAATATTAGAATAAGAACTATACAGCATTTCGACAGATTATCGAGTACTAAAAAATATATTAAATTCCTAATCCTCAATGTCAGTGGTACGTTCCTCCCGAAGTTTTGCATACGTTCTGGCGTTAGTTTTATCGTTTTCTTGTTTCTGAAGGAATAATATCATATATAACTAAAACTTTGATAACTTCGAGCAGGTTTCAACTGGTGTATTCAGGTGCGCAATATATCCAAGAACTTTCTAACACCTTAATCTCATTTTTACAGACAAGAATGTCTACAGCCGATTGACGGACGAATGGACAGTGATAAACTGAGAGAAAATCCTGACCATCACAGTTGAGAACAAACAATACCACGAGGTGTTGAATTACGACTAGGCAGCATAGCCACATTCAAGTTTCATTTAACCTCGTTAATATCTCGAAGTCAGGCACCTTAATCGCGATGTATATGTTTAAACGTTGCCAATAGCTGCGTGAAATCTTAGAATTCGGAAAAATTTTGACGTATATAGTATAAAACGGGGTATACTCATGCCTGAAAGAGTATTTTTTGAAAAATTTGGTATTTACTCAATTCTTCTGTGAGAAGGCTCAATTTTAGTTATTTTTCCATTGTTCACTCCACTTTTCATTTTCCTAAATTTTTCCCTGAATATAAAAAAGTGGCAACATTGCTCATTCTTACAATTTTTTACAACCATTAACACCAAAAAAATTTCCTTGAAAGAACGGACTCTGGCCTCCAAATGTCACCCCGTTACATTCGAGGTATTGTTTGCTCTCAACATACTTACTTGCATGGAGTAGGCTAATGAATTCGAAGACAAATATCCACTGGTTATATATTTTATTGCTCTGTATTTGTATATCCTATATTCTGATGTTCACTTAATACACCGTGTCTGAATAAATATCATGTGAATCAATTTCATAAGGCCATTATGGAAAAATGATAGCACGAGATTACCCCGAAGAATCAAGCAAAAGCTTTTCGACCATTTCAACACCACCTCTAAATTCATTGTCTAGATATTAGTTTCACTATAAATATTGATTGTTTTTTAGGGATCATTCGGGAAAATAGATAACACAAAACTAGGTTGAATTCTTTTTAATTCACTCTCAACACATTTACCTTGATCATAAATAAACGAATGTGTTATAAAATAACATAAGCAATAACAGTTGGAAGGTGCTCCCAAAAATTTTGGCTGACGTTTGATATAATTCTCATTTTTCAGGGCGAATAAATATAATGTAAGTGGAAATATACAGTATGATTATGAACACAATAGTCAAAGAGTAGTCGATCCGGTTCATGAACAATTGCCTCCAAAAACGAACAGTTCCTCAACATAGGGGAACATATTCACCATCAAAAGTATACTCTAAAGGCAGACACTTCAAGGACAGTCACCAATAAAATTGTTCATATCTCGCGGAAGAAAAGAGCTGATTTTATATGAAATAACCTATAGTTCTAGCTTGGAAAGATAAGAATATAATGTTTGCTGATAATGCTTTTGATTTTCGGACTTAAGTTACCAGAATTAAAAAAAAAAAACTCTTAGACAGATGGAGAATATCCAAAATACTTCATTCCTCAAATGAATTGAGTTCTATCAGTTTAAATATTTTCTCTTGAAAAATTAACGAAATTTTTTGAAAATTGAGAACGATATAAATAATTCTGAATCTGACAATTTCAGTTCATAGTCTCGAACTGGTTGCCATCTTCCGAAAAAACAATCATCAATTTTATGTGAAAACTACAAGAATATGCGCATATCATCCAGTTTCCAAAATTGAATATGAAGATTTCTACTCATTTCTGGGAAAAAAGTGCTGATTTTTTGGTCTACCGTATTTTATAATTTTGATGGAAAAAGTTTATCAGAAATTCGTACAATGAATGTTCTCAAACTACAGTTTGAAGATGAAAATTGCATGGATTAGTACTTATAAAGAAATCGAATAATTTTATATTCGTTCTCAAGAAAGAGGAAGCATATTCTCAAGAAAGACGTTTTGAATCGACGCTTCACGGAGAAGCCGTGTTAATACACCATCTCAGTTGTTTCATGTCTGTTGTGCTTGTGGACGAGTGCGATTAATTGGAGGTATCAAGTATGTCCAAGGAGTTTTTGTTGCAGAATGTCTCATTGGTATGATCAGCATTTTCGGCAAAGGTTGGACGTTATGAACTCCAATCGCAGTGAAAAAACACTGTGAGGAAATACTACGGTAGCCCAAATCACCGGACACTAATTCACTTCTATTTGATGAAGAAGTCTGGTAAATATTTAAGCCTTGGGTCCACGCTGATATAAAGTTGAAATATAGTTTTTTCACTGAATTTGGTCTCCTGAACACGAATCCGCAGCCAAACCTTGGCGTTCCACCTGATTTTCGAAGATATAGGACCCCAAAGTTTCAAACATGTCCATTTTCAGATCACTTTTTCTACTTTGAAAACAAGCACAAACCTCTGTTTGTTAGTTCATATATCATCTATGAACCATTGCTACTCACCACGAGTTTTCTCGAGAATATTCATTATTTATTGAATAAATACAAAATTAGCGAACTGCCATTTAACCCCAAAATCTACTTACATTCAATCACACAACAATTGGAGTTTGGCAAAAGGCACGAATATCAACTGACGTTTGACTCATTCGAGTGTCATCGTTCGGGTTTGTTTACTTGAAAGAGGAGTACTCGAATTCGGAGTATAAGCGCGAAATTCAATTCAGGATTATACCTTGAATTTCGAGTTCTGAGTAGTTAAGGTACTTGAATAGATTTCAATAGTTAATTAATTTATTCTTCCGATTCGAACTGGCACTGTCCTAAACTAAACTAACCTAACCTTACCGAATACTTCTGAACTAAGAATGGTTATTAATTATCGAACCACCTAAAAAAAAATTCAAATTATTGGGCTCATCAGATATCAATTCGAATTTCGCAATTTTATGTCATATTGCGAATACGAATTCGATTACTTATCTCTATAACAATGTCATCCGTCTACGACGCTTGACGATGGACATTAACTTGGCGAGTTGCCAAAATTCAGTTTTTGTATGAGCAAAAGTAAGCAGATTTTGAGGTTGAGTGGCAGTTCGCTAAGGTCGTATTAATAAATAATAAATATTTTCGAAAAAATCATGGTGAATACTTAGGCAAAGGTTCATAAAAAGTGGTTTGTGATCGTTTTAATAGTGGAAAAATTCGGACAATGGACATGTTTGGAACTTTGGGGGCCCATATCTCCGAAAATAAGTTAGGCCGCCCAAGTTTGACAGCAGATTTGTGTTCAGAGGACCAAATTCAGTGGGAAAAACTAAATTCCAACTCAATATCAGCCGGGACCCAAAACCTTAATATCTACCAAAAGTCTATATCACATCATATCGTAAGTGGATGACCCTCAGCACCCTCACGGCTACCCAGATAATCCTCAGCAAAAATGTCCACACTCCACACTGCAAAGCAAAAACAAAAAAAAAACTTTTTATCCTATAGCTACAATATAGAAAGATTTGAATTTATGAGGAGAAGAATTCGATGGACATATCTCTGAGACCGTAGAAACGTGTTTCGGCTCCTTCAGTAGGGGGAGAAAAATGTAAAAGATGGTGAAAAACAACAAACAAATGACATCAACAGAATATACCAGCCGATAACAGAAAAGTGTGTAACTACTCTCTAATCCACTAACACTTTCTGCGTCTAACGCACACCAAGTTTCCTTTGTCGAAGACATATCGTTACTTAACAAAGGACAAAGTAAACTTGATTTCCGAAACGTGCGTTAGGCGCAAAAAGTGTAAATGGATCAGAGAGTAGTTACACACTGATTTTTATCAGTATTCTATTCACAGTGTACTCAAATAGTTATCAGAAGCCAGCTGCACAGTTGAGGTTTCAGTCAATTCCACCGAGTGTTTCTCATTTTTTACACTTTTCTCAACATATTGAAGAAGACCGAATGCCAGAAACTCGTATCTGCGGTTACTTTATCTGAGCGATATGCCCATTACATTCTTCTCCTGTTAAACAAACGTCTAGTAATTCTTTTTTCGTATATAATTCTGCACTCGGATGTTCATACAGGGAACTATAACTGCCTCCGTGTGTGACGTTAGATGTTGCTCTGGAATGCAGAGTCTCCTGACTGAAACTACAAATATGCGGCTGACTTCTGTTGTTGACTCCATTTGTTTGTAATTTTCCACCTAATTTTGATCCTCGTTTACTCTTTCCTCACCGTACTGAAGAAGGCTGAAAGCCAGAAACACTTGTGTACGGTTACTCTTTCTGAGGGATATTTCTACTTGATTCCATTCCCTTTAGACAATCCTCTCGTTATTTCTTTTTTCATATTTGAATTGATACTTTCCAAATTTTTCAGCATTATTGGGCCCACTATCCAAGTTTTAAAGTCATCATTCCAACCTCATGAAATCCAAGCGGAGTACTCTTTTCTTCAAAATCGGGAAATTAAATAAAAGTGTCCTTCATCTAAGAAAAAATTGAAGAAATGTGATTGAACTTGATATATTCTGTCAGCGGGGGTAAATATTTCTTGAAATCAATAAATCTCTTATTCTATTCCATGAACATTCCATGTCATAATAAGGAGGGCGTTTAATTTCCCCTTTCACTAGTCCCTGACCTGGACTGTCCTGTAAGTGTCATGAACAATCAGTCAAAGACTGTTCCGTCCGTATGCATAAGACATTTGGGCAAACTTTTCACGGCATCACTAATGTTCGCAACACCGATCACGGGTGAAAGCGGCACGTTCTCGATATCCGCGTGAATGATTTTCAATGGCAGTTGGTCCTTCGAGGTCCCGGCTAGTTCGTCGTTGCATTCGATGGAGTTGGTCATCGGGACCTGATTCGCCAACCTGATGGCTACACGTTGATCCGTAACATGCCGACGCTGTACACTCAGATCCGAAACGAGCCGGCTTTCACCTGAAAATCAAAAAAAATATTTTCATAACAAATCCAAAAGATTAGCATAGGTACATGGAAAATCATCGACAAGCTACTATTCCCATTCATCTATATCATGATATTCATTTCAACCTAGGAAATTCAAAAGTAGTTTTTCGACAAGTTGACCCGTCGATCTTTCTCCCGCCTAAAATATTTAATATCGAAATAATCAAGCTTTTTAATGTCCAAAAATTTTATATTGAACTAAATATATTGATGTTTATTTATATGATCATTGTCAGCCAGGTATCTGTTACACGATGGTTTCGGATCAAAGTTTTCGTTCAGAGTTCTGAACAGGAAACTTTATAGTTTAAATAGAACAAATTTTATTGTATAATCATCAGAAATATTATAATATGTTGCGTCCTATCTGAGATTTCCTATGAAAAATTATCAAAAGAAATTTGTCAACTTCACGAAGCAATCAAAGGTCAATTCTGTTTGATATACTTTCCACTCGCTCGATTATTACATGCAACTGTGAAGTGAAGACTTTCTTGAAAACGGCTGAGTCTGGCTGTTCAATTGCATGAACAACATCTTCAAAAACCTCATTATTGGTAATTCAACACCCAACTAATTTCGCCAATTTAGAACCGTTCTTTTGAATGGTCATTGAAAAGCCTTGTTTTGCTGTCAGGTTTACAAATGAAAAGACCAGATAGTTTGCTGACACGAAATAACATAAATCCGCGAAATTAACTTGCCAAGAAAAAAATATAATTTTGCAGATTCGGGTCAGGAATATTGAAATATCGGCATTGCGCTTCAATAATTATACTAGCTCAAGCCAACGAATAGAAATTGAATTCGAGTGAAGACAAGTGACATATCGGTCAGAAAAAACAGTAAACTTCCCATGAATCTGACCAATCAAAGGCTAGCAGTTTATTCCGTTTAAAGTTTTACCATTGTACACGTCATAATATATTGTTATCATTATATATTATATAAGCAAACAGTTTACTCATTCAATGTTTTGTATTTAGTAGCTGACGCACTTTCATCTTGAAACCGATTGATAAATATTGAAAATATTCAGAGTAATAATTTCCTTCTGATTTTATTATAAGGAGGAATAGTGGAGCGTGCTTATATAGCTGGACTGTAGAACTCAATTGATCATTTCCTACTACAAATATAAGTTTCAATAATGCAAGAATTCATTCAGGTAAGAAAATTGGTTTGACAAGTATTTCGAGAACGCGCGTTCGAGATGATAGAATAGAGGAGGAATATAATAAGTCCTCTTTGTTCCGATAATGGTCCAAGGATGTATTGGTATGGACGCTATGATGGAGAGCTTTTACCAATGAACAGAGAGTTCAGTTTTAAAACATCCTAACTTCAAGGAGAGATTATGCGAGTGATTTGCAACAAAAAGTATCAGATAATATATGGTCGAAATGTTGGTGGTTATTCTTCAATTTAGATTTCACGGAATTTATCCTTTTTTTTTTAAACCATTTATATCTTATATATCTCAGCATGCTCATCAAATTTTATCATTCATTCAGAAAGACTATTAAATTTCCTCAACATGAGAAGTCATGGGTGGCAATTGAGTTTTACTGACGAGTATAGTGAGGTTGTGAAAATAAATATTCTGATGAGAGCTAAATAATTCGTATCTTTCCAATCATCTTATGAATGGAGAACTATAACTCAGAATATGTTTTCTTTGCAGCAAAAACTTCTCCATTCAGCAGGCTTCCGGACGACATAGAAAGTTCTGTTGTAGCTACTTTTCTTCTCCTGTAATGCCATGGCTAATGTGATGACAATGAAAAAGACGAAAATACCCAAACTTTCCTTCGCTCAATTTTGGAGCTGCTTATGTATGATTGGATATTGATATCATTTTCCTGGAAATATTCATAAACTCGATATTCATAAAAACATGGATTGAACTCAAGTTATTTTCACCAAACTGAATGATTAAACCAAATAAGTTCAAATGCCATCTGCTGAATTGGAACGATAGAGGCAACCAATTTCGACAGATTTGAAATCTGACAGCTTTGGTGACTCGTTGACCTCAAGTATTAGTACATTTGTTCCTAATTAAAAGAATTAAGTCATTTCATTTGTATTAGAATTAAAAAGAGAAGGAATTATGCCTGCTTTTTCAATCATTGAATATTGTTTTCCGAAAAGACGAAAACCAAACAGAAAAACCTTTGTAGTAGTGTTCAGCTGATTAAACGAAACGAGTTCCTTTCGTTATTTAAGAATCAGAGAAGGCGGTGGAAATACTAAGCAATAGCAGCAACTACCTGCTATGCTAGAAGCAGTCCAAGAGGATGCGACAACGAGTACTTGTCGCATTGGTAAACTTTAAGTTTCCGCTACCACAGTTTACAGGATACTCAAAAAACAAAAAAAATACATCCTTATCGTTTGGAAAAGTAAATTATTTGCTAGCTCCAGATGCCGAGACGAAGTTTGTGTTTTTGTAGGTGGTACATTAACAAGTTGGTAGAATGCGTTGGCGATAGAATAATATGCACAGACGAAGCCACGTTCACAAAAACAGGTGTAATAAGTTCTTATAGCCATATATGTAAAAGGGAAAACCCACATGCGACTGTTGTTACCCATTTCCAACATGAATAGTTGTGACTGATGAGAGGCGAACTTTCGGGTCCTGTAATTCTTCCAGATCGTCTAAATTCTGAAGAATTCAAAAATATTATCATCAAGAACCTACCTGTATCAGACCAAACGCCCCTGGCTATCAGACAAAATGTGAAGTTTCAGATGGATGGCTTGGCGGCCCATAATGGTCGGAATGTAGCGGAATTAATGAATTCATATTTTGAAATGAGGTGGATCGGAAGACACGGTCCAGTGAGATAGCCACCCACGAGCTGACCCCTTTAGATTGTTGTGTGTAGAACAATTTGAAAGAGAAAGTGTACAAAATTCGCGTTCTGACTCGAATTATTGAAATAATCCAATAGTGCTCTGAACAAATGCTTCAAAACGTATTAAACTTCAATACAACAACGTATCGAACTTCAATGCAACAACAATAAGAAAAATATGTGGCAAATGTATTGGACAAAAGGGAGGACATTCCGAAAAAATACTTCAATGTTTTCATCTATTTCGTTCATTTTTCTTGTATTCAATACTCAGGTTTGGTTATCTTTCCACAATACTTGTTTGTATGAAATATTGAGTTGAATAGAAATTCATAATTTCCATGAGAATAATCTCACGATCCAATTAAAAGAAGCTCTGAATTAGGGCAAAGGGAAGTTTCAGTATTTTAGTCGTTTTCATGGTCATCACGTTAGTCATGATATTACAGCAGAAGGCTACTAGCACCAAACTTGATAAGTCGTTCGAAAGCCTGCGAAATAGAAGAGTTTTTGGTGTAAAGAAAACAAATTCTCATTCATACTTTTTTATTTATAAAACCATTGCGAAGATTGGATTTATTCCGCTCTCTTCAGAATATTCATATTCACCACCTCACCCTACTCGTCAGTAATACTCTCTTGCACTGAGAAAAAAGAATCCCGAGAAATTCCGGTTAAATAAATTCCTGTTGTTTAAACACAAGTATTATCATAACTACAGAAAAAGACCGTTATGAGAACAATCTGTACTTGAAATCTAACATGCCGATTCCGGTACAAGTGACTTCTGTCGTATGAACAGGAAAAACAGTAAGTTTAGCAGTGATATTGTACCTTTAATTCGTAAGGAATAATTCCTGTGTATATAGAAGAATATTCTGCCATATTTACGAGCCACGACTGTAAAACATACGTAGTTCGGAACCATAAGTGCAACCGGAATCAAACATAGTAAATGTTACAGGAATATCTAGTAGAATATAATCATTTCGTAATATACACCCAACAATATTTGTATGATTAACATTATGGACCCATTAAATTCAACAGGAATATTCCGTATATCTCACATAAATTCAGATTATCAATGAGATATTATTCCTGTTATCTCTACGATCGACGCTACTGTTTTAACAGCTCAGAACTTTTATTGTAACAGAATTCCTATAAAACGCCAAAATCAATCCGCTTCTCTGGGTAAGACGTTCGTGTTGGTTCGTTGGTTGTTAGAACACGCATATGTAGTTGTGGTATTCGCCATTCTTCTGTACAAGTGCAGTTATTGTGAATTTTGCCATTTATTGGAAAAATAGTTATGTATGAATCAAGTGCTGCTGATTATTTATATGATTTGGCCCCTATTCTCTTGGGCTTAGATCAAAGTCAAGATGGGGATGAAGAGGAAATATATACTCCAATCAGTGGATCTATAGAATCAATGGAAATGGCAGCCAGCGAGGATGATGTTGGCGGCTATTTAAGAGGATGGGGTTTAGTAATTACGCAGAAATATTCAGAAGTAAGTATATTTCATCATTTCAAGTTGTTTAGCTGTGAAGTGTCTGTCACTAAAACAACGTATATTGAAGTAATCGTAATCAACTTATGAGCATACAAGTATTGCGAACCGTAGATTTCATATGCCAAACATAATGAAGGTAACAGAAACAGTTTTGAACGCAAAAAACGAATTAAATAGAATACACATTGAAATAAAAAGAGTTTCAAAACATGTATGAAGTTATAGAATTAGTAGTAGGAAGGAAATGTGCCTGGTATTGTGATTTTCCACTCTATGAAACCTATTCTTTTCATCCAAATTTTCTTCTAGTGCCATAATTTCAGTTGTTTTCCGCCCAAGCACCCTTATTCACTCCAGATCCCGTTTATTTGGAAATTTCTGCAAAAACTCGTGTGTTAGTATTGAAATCAATCGAAAAACACATGGAAACGCTCATTTTGCAATAAAAAAAAATCGAACTCGAAAATTCGTGGGTAGTTAAAGTAGATATTTACCATGAGTGAAACATTTAAAACTCTATATCGATTTTTATTAAGTAAGTAGGTACAGGATGTTGGAAATTACCTATCTATCATCAAGTTCAAGCAATATTAATATTTAAACAAATGACTAACCAGCTTATATCTACCTAGCTTTTCAAACGCTATACACATTGATAATAAAAAATTATACGGGGTGATCAGATATTCATGGAAGGTTCAGACTCAAGAAGTAGTTGAACTGAACATTCTATTGTTGAATAGTTATTCACTTCAGGACTCAAGTTCGATAGAGATCCCCGAGATCAGCTATAAGTTTTGGCTTTTCCAATTCGTAAAATAATGTTACCCATTGAAGTCATTTTGTCCAGTTTCCATTCTAAGTTCTGAGTTACAACATATCACTTTCTCATACTAACAGGCTGTCTAGTACGTAAATCGTTATTAATTTTTCAATTTCGATTTTAGGTGGAGAAGAACGTTGCAACCTAGAACTTTCTCTTTCTATAACGTATATACTTTATTTGAGTAGCGTTTGAAGAAGCCAAAAAGGTACAACCTAGATGCCATCCCGATAAGAATTAATGGAAGGTTTTATAACACACCTGAGATCAGCTGTAGAAGTGGAGGAAACAATAAGTGGGAGACGAGATAAAATGGCAGGTTTGAAGTTACATTTGCCACTTTTCATTATAATTGTATGCCAAACATTATCAGATATTAGCTCTAACTATGTTATTGTAGACGAAACATTGTGAAAATATCGTTTTTTTTAATAAACAAATTACATTTTGAGCAGATTGAAATTCATATTTTCATACCCGACCTATATTTGAAGTGCATACTCTGTTTTATGGGTATTCCGTCATCAAATTTGGAGATTTGGCTAGGTTACTAAACAAACTACGCAACTTACAGAAAGATTCCGGTTAGTTCTACCGTGAAGTATTGCTGTAATTCAGGGTACTTTCTGTTAATATTCAAGTGCTATTTTGTACAGGTGCAGCGAAACAGACAATGTAGTTTTGTGAGGCTATTAAAATTACGTAATTTACAGAAATAAGATTTAGTTAGTTTTCTTTACTACATTATGCCGTTTTATCTATCGAGTTCTAAAAATGCCATCAGATAGATGATGGCTACCAGCAGAAATCGCCTTCATCAATGTATCCCTGCTGGCGGCCACTTTTTTCTGATGTCATTTTTAAAACTTGATACATAAAACGGCATAATGTACTAAAGAAAATTAAGTATATCTTATTTTTGTAAGTAACGTAGTTTTTTTTAATAGCTTTTTAAAACTGCACTGTCTGTTTCGCCACACCCTGTACAAAAAATCACTTGAATATTGACAGGAAGAACCCTAAACTGCAACAATGCTTCACTGTAGAACTAACCGGAATCTTCCAGTAAAATTCCATGGAAACAAATCTCAACTGCACATGGAAATTACTGCCAAAACTACGTAATTATTCAATAGGAAATGCAAGAAATTCCTGTGGAATACTAGATGACTGGAAAAGATTCCTGTAAAAGCTCAGGTTATAAGCTTCGAATACAACTGACTAGTACTGTAATATATGAACGATAGTTCTTTATTCCAACGGAAAATTCCTGTTAAATCGATACTACAGTTCCGTTATGAGTAAAGTATTTCCTGTTCTAGTTTATGGTTCATTACTGGAAATTCTTGTAGAAACTGAAGTTTGAAGCTTGGAATACAACTATCTAGTTTGTTTATTGAACAGGAAATTCCTGTTAGATCGAAATTACAGCTGCGGTAAAAGTAAGGTAGTTCATTGAAATAACTAGAATATTCCAGTTGAATCAATGTTACGTACTGTAAATAGTCACGTATATTCCGCTTTTCGTCACATTATTATTTTCCTGTTGAAATGACAAACTGCAGTTTGGTTGCATTAACTAATCTGAATCTTGTTATTTCTAGAGGAATTGAACGACAGGAATAGGTCTCTTGCATGTAACACGAATTATCATATTTGCATGTTTTTCTCATTCTATATCGATACAAAATCATAATGTATGATATCTCACACTCCAACAATTCGCGAATTTCGAATAATTCGGTATTAAAAATCGTCAAATCGGGACGCAAAACCAAAGTGGGTGAAACGCGGTAGTTCGCCTCCTACGTCACTCGTTATTCCACGATGCCCCGATCGATACAGCTCGACGCTGTCTATTGGCTTGCTAGACAGAAAAGTGTACGAGAAAAGGGAGAGAGTCGATATATCCCCATACGTCACGGAAACCGCGAAGCTTCGTCCGTTTAAACAACCGATATGCGGAGCCAAATTTAAAAGGGCATTTTCTCGTTAACCATTTAAATTTTTGATGGTGGATAAAGTTTTTCAGTGTTCTTATGGATAGAATATTTGATTCCAATGATAAAAAAAATGCATGCAAGAGACCTATTGTCACGTAAATTCAACAAATATTCCTGCTGTCGCTTATATAGGGGGAATTTCCTGTAGAAGTCACCGAATTCCTGTTGTATATCCTGGTGAATTTCTTTGAGTGTGCCACTCATGACTTCTTACGTTGAAGAAAACTTAATGTTCTTTCGGAATATATGGTCAAATTTGAGTCTGCTGAAATAGATAAAATATAATTGGTTTTATCGAATGAAGTGACAAACTCCCTGAAATCAAGAAAAGCTAAACTGAGAAATTACTGCCGACATTTCGACCATGTGTTATATAACTTTTGTATTGCAAATCATTTGTATAATCTCCCCTCGGAGTTGAAAAAGTTTACAAATATGGGTATATATATTGTCTTTATACAATGCTTTTATGACCCGAGCGGTTGTCGGTGTAGACCACTGGCAGATAAATCGCTTTTGGTTTATTGTGGTTCTTGCCGTAGACAAGATATACGGTAGATGGGTACCTCGCAGCATTTCCCGAAACAGTGATACCAGCGTACCAATCGGGTGGTCACCCAAAAAAAAACAGCAGATTGGTTTCCCATGGCGGTAATTTGAAATTGTTTAGTACCTTCCCTTTCTTATGCAAAAATTATAAATATTTGTAATTCATTCGATGCAATTATTTTTGACTAGCATCGAAACGACTCTCAGAAAACCATTTTCAGTTAAGAAATTGGTGTTGACTCAAATTCTTGATATCTTTTCAACGAAACCATCATAAAAAATCAATAATAATAAAAAGTGGATAGTTATACGAATGAGTATGAAGTGAAGGATAACAGAATCAGTAATAAGTTGAGAACAATACTATACTGAAATATTCAATAGTCCTCTCATACTGAAAGAAATAAATCGAGACAGTTATGAATGACAATCAATCAAAAAAAGCCCTGAACGTCTACTGATAATAATCGGATAATTATTTATAGTACTGTAATACAAGTTGAAGTGCGAATATCGATGAACTAGGTACATCGAAAACGGCAAATGTGGAAGCTTGAAATTATGACTCTCAGAAGGGAAATAGGGTGGGTATTTATGTATCTAGCACTGAATTTCAAAACTTCAAAAACGGCGCACACGAAAAAAAAAGGACGGTGACAAAAATATACACGAATTCTTCGAATTATGAAAATATGCATGGGTATTGTAAGAGAACAGGTTACTTGTAAAAATTCGTAGTGTTTGATTAAAGAACGAACTATATTCATTTTGTGATGAAACAGATCATTCACCATATAAGATTGACTCGAACTCAGTTGAAGCATTACAGTACGTATGCACCAAAACATTTGAGCATAAATTCGGAATGAATTTCATCACAAACTGAAAAACACATTGATAATAGATGATGACAGCTATAAAAAACGGGATAATAGCAACAATATACTCTAGATTCTATTTATTTTGAATTCTATACAGTCGATTATTGCCAAAGAATCTACTTTCAGGTAGGCTACTACTCCTACAAAACTTTGGGGTGGAAGTTTATGATTTGATATATCTAAAATTCACCAAAATTGAACAACGAGCTTCAACAAATATCTCGTTCAGTCACAACTTTCCACTTTCTGTCGCATAGCTGACCATGTGAGCACAGACCAGGTCTGCGATTTGATAATACTAAAGTAAGCGTCCACTGAAGGCGTGTCGCGTTGCAACGGTGAGGCGAGCATTATTGCGTACTGAATCCATTGTATTCGAATAAGGCAAGTCGGGTAGCATCGACGAATTGCAGCAGGCAGTTGTTGTTAGGACAAGCTTGCGTAAATCAGCCAATGCACCGCGTTGCTCTAGTCTAGCGTTCACTTAGGCCGAGCGAGTCGGATTGACGAAGAAATACGCTCGCTTAGCAATCCTTCGGCTGATTCCGCCGAGTACCGGCACTATGACTCTGTTGTGGATGCAGTGTATTTAAACCTAAGTAGGCAGATTTCTCCGGCTGCGATGAGCCCCGGTCTTTCCGCCTAATGGGCGCTTACCTTAATGCGACAGATCCAAACTGATCGGGATACGATTGAGTCGCTCTAATTCTGTCGAATACGTCCGTCCAAACTTGCTGTTAGTCGAAAAGGGTACCTAGCAGTGGCGTAGCGACTATTTCTGGGGTTCTATGCTTTGGAAATTTTTGGTGCCCCCTATACTTCTTCAATCAATCCAAATCTAACAAATTAATTTATATCAAAACAAATGTGAACAACTCATATCAATGGATCTTTCTATAAAAAAACGACTAAACATGAACAGAAATATTGAAAAATAAGAAAGGATTATTATGTGAAATGCCAGAATACTAATCAACTATTCTTTTACTCATTTCCACGTCTGCAAAGCTTTTCATTGCCGCATCTTAATTCAAAATCTCGAAAGTAATACTAGGAACTGAACTCTGTTCTTCTCCATAACTGTTCTTCATTCATTTTCATTAATAAAAATGACTTGGAAAATCTCAATGTTAAAGATAATTTCGAAGCGATATACAGGGTGTTTTCAAATTTCAGGAACAAACGGAGAGGGTAGATCCTTGCATGATATCAAGGACCAAGATTATCGTCAACACGGAACCGTAAACTTTTCCTTCACGGTTCCGGTTTACAGCGTGTGTTGAAGTTTAAATCTGTTTAGAATATTTTTGCCATAGTGTCTCCATTTAATAAAACAAAGTTTATCAAGCTTTATGAGTCAGTATTATAGATCAGGAATAGATCCGCAAAAACTAATGATGAGTTTATTCACTCTAACCTAACTCACTAACTGGATTATTATGACAGATTGGATACGACAGAATCACGAAGGACGATAAAGTTCAAAATTACAGCAAAGCTACTTTTCACAATTATTCAGACTAACAGTGGCTCACCAAAAAAAATTCTGGAGAAAAACAGAGACAGTGTTCCAGAAAATGTAAACCGGTACATCTACGATCGAAAGTGGCATGTTGCATTGTGGACTCTCTGAAATATAACATTTATGCCAAATTTCAGTTGAATATCTCGTGAAATGCAGATAATTTGGAAAAAAACTCGAAAAGGGGCAAACTTCAACACCCTGATTCTCAGAAACGAAACGTCTGAGGTCCCATATTTATGGAATTTTTATCCTCACAATAAAGCGTGGTATCTTTTCTCTTCGTTTTTACCTCCAATTCAGGAAAATTCTGCATATATTCAAAACACTTTCATCATTCCCTTATCATTTTCTTGTGATTTTCCAGGTTTTAAGAGTTTTCTATATGCTCTTAACTGAAAAAACAGACTGATAATTTGTTCATCAGACCCTCTTGATACTATCAGAAAACCGTTTTGAAAGTGTTCGTTTCAATGTCTTGCGAAAGATCGAATATATGTGAACATATGAATTGTAGAGTTATATTTTGATAGAAAGAACTCCACTCCAATAGTCCAAGTCGGCAATGAGGAATTTCTCGCACGCAATTCTATCTTTTCCAGAAAAATGAAATTTAAGAGTCCACAAACGGGTATTTACCTTGCGAATCCAAATGAGGTGCTTGAAGATTGAAAGAAGCTTTTACGAAGCATTTTAGAATTGTTTCCCAAATAACTGTATGCAAGCATATCCTATTCTAAATGCCAAACAAGTGTCTTGTACTCTGCATCATTCCCTACACACAAAATCGACGGTGCCAAGTACCTAGATTTCAGAAGGATGCCAACAACTTTACTCTCACCCTTGCTGGAATTATTGCTCTAGGGCTAGTTGCCTTTCATATGACTGACAATTTACTCGTTATTCTTCATTTTCCCTTGCAAGGCGCATTTTCATTCTTGAGAAATATTGATCCGATCGAACTCGGGGCCCTATCAATAAGCGCACTAAGACTACTGAACGTACCGGTTTAAGGTTGATTCACTATACGTTCCATAACCTTCCAGTATCCTTTTCGTATGAGTCAAGTCAAAATTTAGCAGGCAAAAATGTCAAGTTGACGGAACGTAAGCTGGATGTATAGTGTGCAAACAGCAGTTAATTTACACCTTATAATATTTTACGGAAAGGATAGTGGAAGGTTACGGAACAGATAGTGAAAATCTACCCCTGGTACCTAGAATTCATGTCCATAAAGTAAGCCACTTGCACGGAAGTCAATGAAAACCATCTCATTAATTGTCGTATATTTGTCGAGAATTTCTCGTGAAAGAAAAAAATTTGTCGCGCTTCTAGTTTTTTTTTAAGGGGTGGCTCCGCTAACTTAATATTAAGTTAGCAGAGCCATTCTAGAATATGCATCGACTTCTATCAGAAATGTTATGAGTACTTGTCGAGTATTTGTCGTAGATAATCTAACCTGAAAAAAATATTTCTTTATAGCTTTTTTATAGGTTTTAATGAAATTTTCTGGTTTCTCAGGAAATTTGACAGATTCGGCAACACTGCATTGGTAAATTGATATTTCAGGTATGTTTTTCGTATCATTATGGACTGATATTGGGTTGTTTATGTTGAATTTTCTATTTCCTGAGATGAACAATTTTCGTTCCAATGCTGAATAATGGAAATATTCCACTCTCAAGGATATACATCGACGTAACTTTGTGATACAAGAAAGTTGATTAGATGACCGCTTTTTCTTCCGGAAATGAGCTGAACGATTGGAGGACGACCAAAACATATTTGTCGTGAAAGAAAATGATTTGTCGCGCTTCTAGTTTTTTTTTAAGGGGTGGCTCTGCTAACTTAATATTAAGTTAGCAGAGCCATTCTAAAATATGCATCGAATTCGATCGGAAATGTTATGAGTAATTGTCGAGTATTTGTCATTTGTCGTAGACGATCTAACCTGAAAAAACCAGAAAAAAACATTCTTTTATAGCGTTTTTATAGGTTTCAATGAAATTTTCTGGTTTCTCAGGAAATTTGTCAGATTCGGCAACATTGCATTGGTAAATTGATATTTCAGGTATGTTTTTCGTATCATTATTGACAGATATTGGGTTGTATAGGTTGAATCTTTCATTTCCTGAGATGAACAATTTTCGTTTCAATGCTGAATAATAGAAATATTCCATTCTCACGGACATACATCGACGTAACTTTGTGATACAAAAAAGTTGATTAGATGACCGTTTTTTCTTCCGGAGATGAGCTGAACGATTGGAGGACGACCAAAATAAATTTGTCGTGAAAGAAAAAAATTTGTCGCGCTTCCATTCCAAAATATGCATCGAATTCGATCAGAAATGTTATGAGTAATTGTCGAGTATTTGTCGTGGACGATCTAACCTGAAAAAAACAGAAAAAATATTTTTTTATAGCTTTTTTTATAGGTTTTAATGAAATGTTCTGGTTTCTCAGGAAATTTGTCATATTCGGCAACGGCGTTCGTTTACGCTCCTTTCGCACCCCTTGAAATTGCTTGCAGTAGACGATCAGCCTATGAATAGAAATATGGTATTTTTTATGACTGAGGTTCTGGGAACCTAACAACGATGTATTACAATAATTGCCCTCTTGGTGCCTCACGTATTTGTTATCTCTTATCAAATGCAGAAAACGCAATATAATCAAAGGCATCAAAACATCTACTGTCCTTCGGATTTCTAGTAAAAATCTGAGATATTGGTAGCCTAATGAATTTGACATTTCTCAGATATTTTATTCCATAATTATTTCGGTTCACATTCCAGTTAATGTCAGTTATATTGACACAAAAAACTGTGACTTAAATTGATTATCAGTATCGGGAAAAGAGTTCATGGACAAACCTATCAGTTTCAATTTCAGAATTCATGAAACATTTGGCATATGCAAACTTCTTGAAATCTCATTCTGTTTTCGCGAGATTAGAGCTCGCATGTGTTTTCTGCAAAGAACTGGAAGACATGAAAAACGTATTGTAACGAGTATAGCCTTGTCTGTGCTAGAGTGTTCACGAAAGCTCTAGACGTCTATGAGTCACCCTTAATGAAAATGGGCATATTTAAAGTAGTAAAAGAGCCACAGCAAGGAAACTGAAAAGGGTCGGTGATAAGGGGCAAAAATCGACTCAAGCTGAAAACGTCCCTGAAGTGATAAGCACAGTTACCTCAAACAAGATCGAAGAAGATGCAGATGTTTTAACAAGAAGACCATGCCCCGAGAATTGCAGTCATTGTTCAACAATCCAACGAGCACCAGAAGAAGATCCAGACTTGAAAGTAATCCTGAGTTGGAAGAAAAGTGGTAGACGGAGAAGTATCCAGACTGATTCAAAATGTAAAGTCGTATTGGGAATAATGGGAAACGTTGAAGATCGATAGAGGTCTTCTGAAACGTTTTTGGGACAATGACGATGGATCTGAACAGTCTCCAGTTGATTGTGCCGAAGAGTCGAATGACAGACGTTTTGGCCAGACTACATAATGAAACTTCAGGTAGACATTTTGGAAATTCTAGGACGCTAGAGAAAGTCAGGCAGCTGTTTTATTAGATAAGCTGTAAGAAAGACGTCAAAGACTGGTGTAGAACATGTAAAGCCTGTGCTGCAGCTAACGGCCCTTATGGCAAAGGAAAGGCTACAATGAAGCAATATAACGTCCGATCTCCCATGGAAAGAGTAGCTATTGACATCACGGGCTTCTTCCCCGAAACATATAACTGAAACAAGTACATTTTAGTAGCGATGGACTTTTTTATATAATGGGTGGAGGCGTACGGTGTTCCCAATCAAGAGGCAAGTACGGTTGCTGATAAATTGGTCAAAGAATTCTTCTGCAGATTTGGAATACTTCCAGAGCTGCATTGTAATCAAGGCCCAAATTTCGAGTCGATGTTATCCCAAGAAGTTTGTAGAAAATTGGGAATTCATAAGACAAGAACCAGATCTCTGCATCCCCAATCAGATAGCATGGTGGAACGAATGAATAGAACCATGGGAAAACACTTAGTCAAAGTAGTCTCCGATCACCAGCGGTACTGGACTGAGATGAATATTTGCATCTACACATTCACCATGGCATATAGATCTTCGGATCAAGAATCTACCAAGGAAACTCCAGCCAATGTAATGTTCGGCAAGGAAATTAGACTACCTTGTGACCTAGACTTTGGTTGTAAGCCTGGAGTAGATGTAGCCAGGGAGGACTACGTCAGTGAATTGAGGAGTAAGCTAGAATACTTTAAAGACAAGGTGCGCAATCAAATGCAGCAAGCTACTGATTGGATGAAAATGCGCTATGACATCGAGGCCATTGAAGTAAGGGTCACCCCAGAAGATCTGGTATGGTTGTATTTCCCGCAAAGAAGAAGAGGATTTTCACCGAGCTACAAAGACAGTGGGAAGGGCCGTTAAAAAATATGAAAAGAATAAATGATGTAGTTTACCCGATACGAAAGCTTCCCAGAGGAAAATCGACTAGCTCCGTACGCGTCAACACTGGGTGACGAAGAAGAACGTCCCATCGAGGTTCCGGCGAAGGACAATGACGAGTTTCAGGAATTATGAATAACTATGGGGGAACACGAGTTGCACGGTTTGGCGTTACACAGGAAGTTCATCGAGACCTGTTTACAGTTCCCGAAGAACACTCTCTTGCTCATTGTGTAGCAGCGGATCTAGAGATGAGTAAGGAAATAGCAAGAGTATTCAGAAATGAATGTGACGTCAAGAGGAACTGATGAGAGGGCAGCCCAGAATCGGAAAATTACTGAGACTGAAGTCAGAGGGACGGTTGATTTATTACGTAGTTACCAAACAGTACTCATATCAGAAGCCCTTACCAGAATTTATGGACAGCATTGCATGGCTTGAGAGAAGACCTTCAATGCTTTGGGATTGGGAAATCAGCTGTTTCCGAACAAGGTTGTGGACTGAATCAACTGAATTGACGGGTTGTGCGGAGTATGCTAGAAGTGGTGTTTCAGAAGACAGGTATACAGATTTTGGTATGCAATTTCAAGCCAAAGCAAAACGAAATGCCCAGCAAAACCGTACATGGTTACTTCCATCAGAAGGGCTACTGTAAAAATGGTGACGATTGCAGATTTCGCCACGGTCTTCCCAGGAATTCATGAAATATGTTTTGGGACAAAACATGCTCAAGGAGGGGACAGTGTGACGAGTACGGTCCTGTCTATGCTAGAGTGTTCCCGAAAGCTCCAGACGTCTATGAGTCACCAGCCTCTCTAGAATCTTCTAGTAAGCGCTAAATGTTCCACGAGTGATAAAAGGACAGGCGCGGAGCAGCACAGGGCTTATTCAGCGGAGTTATTCAAAGCGGAAAGTGATCAGTGAAAATAAATCAGTGTTGAAATAAATTGTGCATAGACTTTGATAGAAAAGTTGTTGAGGTACTTTTCATTAGTGTGAATAAGTGTAAATAATTAGTTTAATTATTCTGAACGTTTTGATAAACTAAGAAAACCTTACAGTTTATACCAATTCCGACATATTGTCATGCAATGACTATCATAATTGGAACCAAGGATTGCGTTCGCATAGCACAGTATCCTTTGAATTGAAATTTAATTCCGATATAGCACTGAACTATGAATTTTTTGAAGAGAAATTTAGAATGCTCTGGAGGTTGAATTGTGAAAATTATAGTCGAACACTATCGAAAGAAAAGGAAAGTAAGTTTTCCAGTTGGTGTACTATGAATGAAGAACTGATTCATATTCATATATTTGTGCATGATATATAGGCATTGGAGTGAATATGTCTTTTCATTCACTATGCCTATTTTCCAAGAAAGATTTTTGTGATCACTAGATGTTCAAACATGCAGTATTTTTTCTCTTTTATTTTCGCACGTAAAAACTTTCTATGTCCTCGTATGAAAGCATCGTCGAAGTTGAATGTAATTCTCTTTCACGAATTTCACTGATCGCATTTGAATGCATAGTAAAAATATGATAATTAGTCAGTGATTTGTTTGTAAAACATGTGAAATGGAGTTAATCCGATCACTCAATACGTATGAATGAATATATAACATTCAAGAGTACTCAGTAGTGTACTATTGAATAAAGGTACACACCTACACATTGGATTAGATAATGAATTACTGAAATTTTTATTTTAGAGGTAAAAACATACTTATTTAATTTCAACATTCAAATAACCACAGCTGATATGTTAACTCAGTTTGAAATTGAAGTTAATTCTTCGTTCGATAGACTTCAAGCAACTGCGGTCAAAATCATCCAACAATATATGACATGCACGATCCCAGAAATCTAAACAGAATGAAGATTTCTTCCGAACGATTTCAATTCAAGACCTCTCCACGTGAAATTTTCTGTATGCTACTGTGAAAATATTCGAATTACACCATGACTAAGATATAACTGGTGAACGCGCAGATCTACCTAGCGATAGATCAATCTCGACTGTAGATCTACTTGAACGATACCTACGTAGGAAGGGCCCAGATCTACCTAGCGGGTAGATTTGCCTTTTCTGGCAGATCAATTGAATAGCTGACTGAAATACTACAAACGGAGCGCACTGTATATAAAGTCAGACAGAATCAGTAGCTTGTGTGAAATTTGATCACGATTATTGTTCATCCTCGAACTGAATTTCGACTAAATCGTGTCTGTATTTTTGTGATTATTAAGATGATGGAATTTCGAATGAGTTCATCTACTGAGTTGTTGGGCGGATTATGTTCATTTCCAACTGGACCTTCGAATTCAAATTTTAAACCTACCCCGAAATTCCGAGTTTCTAAGTCATTCCTTTGCAAAGTTATCGTGTTATTTTCAGGGCAGGTTTAAAGCTTGAATTAAAAGGTCAAGTTCGGAGTGAACAAAATCTTTCATCATCTCAATATTCACAAAACTACAGACACGATTTAGTCGAAATTCAGTTCAGGGATAAACGATACCCGTGACCTCACATTCAAACATAAAATTGACCATAAAATCAAAAATCAATTGAATATCTCAAATCGACACCAATAATACTGAATAGATATAGAGTCGCATAAAAATTCATATTTCAACACAATATAAATTAAAAAACAATTCATGGAAAAAATCCGAAAAATGTCACTATTCCTGTCAAGCAACACCAGCAATTAATAATGTATAGGAGTTATTGTACCCGCCATTCAATATTCACTAAACATATGGATGTTCATTTTCCACGAATTTCCAATGTCGTCTCATAACTGAATTTTAATATTTCCAGTATATCACTCTTCGACCGAGAACCACCAAACCAGGAATTCACTTATTTAAGGCATTCATTATAGTTTACATTTGAATGAAAATTATCAACTGAAATTAAATGACTCGTCGATATCGACTCTTCAGAAACAGGAATGTCAAAGAACTGCAAAAAGTTTACTGTTCGATTCATCCGAACAAAAGACACAATGGAAACATAAACACAAATTACTATAGAAAGCCTGAAAATAGTTATATTGTCAAGAAACACAATCGATACTAGCCTGATTTTATATCTACTTCAACGATTCAAGTTTTGAGAAATTATGTCCAGCTTGATGTTACTTCATTTCAACTGAGACTTTTTTCGAAAGAATATTTCACGAAAACTGGTTATTCTTCCTACTTGAAATTTGTAATTTATTCATATTTTTCATCATTTCATGCAAATCAGTTTATCTTGTCTATGATGTAGTATATCTTGTCTCTGATGCAAATTTTATCTACAACAATTCAACGATCTTCGAAATCTTAACCTCAATTCAGTTTCGAGATTAAATTCCCGGAAATACCCCATCATTGCGCTTTTCGAAATTAAATCCCTGATCATTGCCGACAGTTAAAGTCCTTCGGGTTTGGAAATCCATACAGACAAAAAAAATGAACTGAGCATATCATTGGTATCAAAATTGTCACATTTAATCAGCAATACTTTCATGAGTTTCTTGTGGCAAGAATTTGGTTTATTTGAATGTTTTCAATTCAAAGTTCCTTCTGTTCATTGAAATAATTCTCTTATTTGCTTACGTGTTACTTTTTAACAGTTATGCAAGCTCCACCCTTTTCAACGTTCATGAGGAACATCAGGAAAAGTGACCTTGAAAAGACGAAAGTACCCGATCTTTGCCGACGGTCAAAGCCTACATGCTCAAGTTTACCACGGAATCAACAGAAATTCAAAGTTCGACGTTGCCATTTATTTACCGTCGAAGAAAATTCTACCTTGAAAAGGAGCCCGAAGGCGGCGCAGATAGCCGATCTCGGCCGAGTCCACAGAAATATTTTAAATGTCGAATTTTCACCCAATTTTCGTAGAAATGCCCCTCTTTTTCTCCATTCCTGCAGGAAAATGAAAATGAGAATCGAAAAAAGAGGCCTGTTACGGATCAATTTCGTTTTTTGTATTTCTGTTCGTACCAAAAAATTTCACCTTGCTTGAACCCAGCGGCCATATTCTTTCTTGTGGTTTTGCACATTTGAAAAATATATTTTCGGTATTTTTCAGGATTTTTCAGAAGTATCTCTCGATTTTTCCGCTATGAAAGATCAACAGAACAGGAAAGTTCGGAACTTCCTCTTTCTAATCATGTTAAGATATCAGGCCACGTCTTCCTAGAAATATCCGAATAATTCTCATGAGTAGTTCCTTTTTCAACCAAAAGTTTTTCTTGATCTCCTGCAGTGGTTTTGGCGGTGTTCTTCGTTTTTTATATAAAACGACCCGTAGGCTGATCCATCTAATCAAATTCCATAACATACTTGAGCTTGGGTTAAAAATGATGTGAAAAAAATGACGACCTTCTTTTGTTAATGAACATATAAGATGCTCAATGTACGAATTAATATCATTTCTTTTCATTGAATTCATTAAAATTAATTTTTGTACGTAGGATATTTCATCATTTGAGAAATCAGTGAATATGCTACTTAGAAGAACATGCTCTTCAATTTTCGTGATATGAGTTATTGCACTGAACGTTAAAAAATTAAATGAATACTTACCCGAGACGCGCAAAAACTTAGACAGAAACAAACTAGCAATAGAAGAACTGCAGATGCAAGCAGATAAATTGACCAGGAGAGCTCACAGGTTCCTGAAACAAATATTTTGTTATAAAATTGTTGATGTGATATACAAACATATGCTGAGACTATATGAAGGATTTGGAATATTTGAGGAGTATTCGGAAATTCATTTCAACAATTGACAATTTGGAATTTTGACTGGATTCGTATGCAAGCTTCTGCCGTCCGCCGTACGCCGTCTGCCGTCCGTTGTCCGGAGCTTTTCTCTGGAAGTACTGTACCATATACCCGTAAATCCTTGGAAATCCTCAGAAACATAAATGAATCCCCCGTAAATCCTGAAGGTTGTACACTATAAATCCCCAGATATTTACCTCTCGGTTCCAAAAAAAATTTTCGAATAATCAATTTTTGAGGATTTTTTATTAACTCCACAATGAGCTTTGCGCTGGCATTCTCCATATGATCGATCTGATCGCATCTGTACTTTTTGAGATATTGAGGAAATAATGTCAAAATTTCAAACAACAACAAAATTTGACATATTTTTCCATATATCTCCGAAACTTAATATCGTATCGCACTGAAATCTGCACCGTTGTTGTTGACTACTGATTCTGGAGTCTGTGGAAAATTCCGTTGAAATCTGATCAACACTTTCCGTGAGAAAAATTTTCAACAAAAATAAACATTTTCTAACCACTGGATCAACAAGAAATTTTGCACTCAGTTGTACGTTGGTATGCATTCTTCAACTGATTATGAAGTTTCAATTTGATTGCATCTGTTCTTCGAGAGATATCGCGAAAATAACGTTAAAATTGCAATAAACAACGAAATTTGGCATATCTTATTTCCTCATATTTCCTAAGCTAAATATCGGATCAAATTGAAATTTGAATTGTTATTATAAGATTTTGACTCAAAGGTCCTGGCCGAATTCCATCGAAACTCCATGAAGATTTTCCGGAAAAAAAATTTCAATAAAAACTTGAAAAATATTGTAATAATTTTTTTTTTTAATTTGTAACAACCGGATCCACACAAAATTCTGCACTGAGCTGCGCATTGGTATTCTTCAAGTATCCACAAAGTTTTGATCTGATAGAGTCAGTGCTCCATGATATATCGAATACTTAACCGCAAAATTTCGAATAGGCCTAAATCTGAAACTATTCGACTGATGTCACCCATTTACGAAATCTCCCGAGATATTTGGACTCTCAATCTAATTTGGCAATATCAAGTCGCTAGTTCATTTCATCCGAAAGTTAGAGCACATACAGATGGCTAGACGGACGGACGGACACAAATGAATTTGACCACGGATTCTCCTTCATGTTGTTCAACCCAATTGTTCAAGACAATTTTCGGCTTGAAATTAGAAAATTACAGACACTGTAACGAAACGATAACGCGCTGTTTCCCAGAACAAGCACGTAGAAAGACATATACATTGAAAGAAAGGTTCAGTTAGAATCTGCTCCCTCAAGTTGCGTTGATTTTTGCATTGACACCCTGAAAAGCAATCTGAAAAAAGAAGTATGACGTACTCTAGACATACACCTTTATTACATTTCTTGCAGAAATAGTTACTCAGCCTACGTTTTCCGAGTGTGCTCACTAGCCGAAAGCAGTGAGTTAGGTAATTGAAAGCGAGTCAGGAAAAATCACTTCTCCTCCGGAAGAAACATGTTATTTTATTTTCAAACGTTTTGAAATTCAACAAATCTGAATATCTATTTTTTAATTGATTCAGCTTTACTATCGTTCGAGTAATTGTCTGAACAATGAAACATTCGCCTAGCTACGGTTTATATGAAGCAACACTTTTCCTACCGCCAAAAGAAAAAGTAGTTGACAGCAACTATTCCTTCGTTTAGAAAGTGGAATAGAAATTTTCGATAAGTCTGTCTTGAAATGACGAAGTAATCATCTGTTCAAAAATAGAAATTTTTCATGAAATATAAAATTATATGCAAATAATTTCATAGAAAAGTGGCGGAATTTCACCTTGCATACCATGTCTCTTTAGGTTCGGTGAGCCTGAAAGATTATAAGATTCTTACACGCTCCAATCGAAGGTTCGAAAAATAATGAATTATTGGTTCCAATCGACCCAAAGAAAGGAAGGTAATGAATTAGAGAGGTTTCAGCTTTGCGTAAGTCGGCACGAACGCTGTTATAAGTACACCATGTGCTTGTCAGATCAAGCGCGCCCAACGCAGGTTGAATATTTTTCATATCAAATTTAGTCTTAGTATTAGCTTGATCAGTGTCCCTAGGTTGGATAACAATAATTGATTTCGACCTGACATACAGGTCACAGGATTGAGGACACTTTTGAGAATGTATTTTCAGCCTGATGAGTGATATTTGCTTTAGTCTGGCATCAAAGGAGTCCCCATATGTTTCTCATATGTATTGCGATTTCATAACATTCCGGGCAGTTCCAACTAAAATTAGTGGATTTCAAATATCGTGAATTATCAGGGGAGATTCCAACACATTGAGCCTGATATGTTTTTGCACATGTGCCCAGAATGCTCGGCGATTTGCAACCATGAAATGATTCATTGCTGTGGCCACAGGTAGATAGTCTTTCATTATTTAGTTCCAGAAAATTCGCAGTTACAATTCGAAACTGGGTGTTATAAAAATGATCGGAATATTCAATTCAATTCTATGCGCACCAATTATTTCGAAATATCACCTGCATTTGGGTATCTGCACCTAAGTAGGTTAAAGAATATAGTCATCATAGCAATCTTTCAACATTGTAACATATCCCAATAACCTTCGTACTGTGTTAAGGAGTTCATCGACTCATAATTGCCTCGTTTGGATTGTGCTCCTCTTGACTTGACACATATCGATGCCTTCAAGGATAAAATTGATGGCCTGTTTCGCATGCAATGACTTCATTACTTCATACTTGATTTATGCCTTTAAAATTTCTTTGAAATTTTAAATTTTTAGGTTTCGTATCCCTTTTGATCAATTTCATTGATGTTCTTTCGTGAATAAGTTTTTTTTCAGTCTTGATATTTTCAGTTTCTGTTCTTCATTCAGAAATTTCCAAATCAAATGTCCATTTTATATTCAACAATTCTACTTGTGTACTATTGACACTCACTTCCACCTCAGACAACCTTGTTTCCATCGTTTGATTATCGCTTCAGACAGGTCGTTCACAATAGTTGTTATGACTGCGTCACTGCTTAGACATTTATTGCTTGCGTTATTCACAACCGATTCTAATGAACTTGGTGTATGTTTATCGATGATAATTTCCGCCACGGTGTTGTCTGTATCAGAAAAGTTATCGCAATTCACCCGGAACTCTGGCTTTGCACGTCCACTGGCCACACATATTCTCGAATCATACAATATATCAAACCATATTTCATCTCTTAGTCAAATAGTAAAAGTTGTTTGTTCAATAAAATTCAATGGGCATAGTTGTGAAATATTTGATAAGGTCAATAATGATTACGCTACTAGAAATCATAGTGAAAATATGTACCAGTTCGGGATATTTCCTTCGATGGCTCGAGAGTAGATAAAGCGTCACAAATGATGCAATGATACCTGTGGTCCGATGGGAACCAAGTCTCTCAGAGTTACGAGGTACTTTCTCACTTCCACTGATGCTAAAACATTATATGAGGCTCATCTCAAAACAACAAAGCTTAAGGTGAATCTAGCGGGAGCTTCTAATTTTTACTTAGTGCACAATAGATCTGCAGGTCGAAGTATTTGTGAAATTTGCAATACCCTACACCCCCATTATAATTCTAGCTGAGTTACAAACATAATGATTCCAGCAAAGTTATAAACATAATGATATGAACTCTCTCGAGACTGGCAAGGGCAGGTTTTTCTTCACAAATTATTTGAATAAATCAGGAAGCATACTTGTACAGATATATCCCTAATAACAGAACGAGCTGGTTGAAAGAATGAAACGCGAACTGATGGAATGGGCTCACGATGTATCTTGAGCATGAGCAATGGTAACCGTGTTGTGATTATATTACAAACAGATGTTTCAATGGAAAGAGCATCCAAGAATTTCGCACAAATTCTCGCATCAGCATTTGCCAATTAGTTTTATCATGATTCGATTAGTCTATTCTGAGTCATTTCGAAAACAGCATTGGAACCAAGGAAATATGCACGGAGTTTGACATATTCGTTTCGAAACTTCTAGTCGGTCAAACTGAAATTTGAAATACCGTTGTGTAATAGTAACCTAAAGGTATTTGCAACTTTTCATTGCAAAACAAAAGTATACAAAGAAACAATTATTTTCAACTATAATTTTTTCGATTCAGATTTCCAAAGCTTCAGTTCTTGTCGAGATAATGGGGACATCTCAGATTTTGAAATACAACGAAATTTAAATTTTTACGCGCTTGTTCAATGGGAACAGAGTATTATAGTTTTGTCACAATTCTGTAATTTTAGAATTTTGAGCTGAAAATTTTATTTTCGAATAACTCGAAAAATATTCATTTGATCGAAATGAAACTCGGTTGGTGAATCAATAGTAACAACAAAAAGAATTTTTTTACACAAAAATTGAAACGAAAAATTTACAGAAAGTACTTCATTTTAGCCCAATCAGATTCGTATTTTTCGAATTTAAAAAAAAAAAAGTCCAAAAAGCACTGCCGTGAAGGCAGCAACTTTTGCGCGCATGTTCAATGTAGATGACCGCTTCAGCAACGAATTTGAACGTGCGCGCAAAAGCTGCTGCCTTCACGGCAGTGCTTTTTGAAATTTTTTTCTGATAAATTACTGGATTTCAATTCGATCATATCTGTATTTTTGGACATATTGTCAAAATAAAATTTTGAATGGGTATATCTACGGAAACATCGGGCGGATTTTACCCATTCACGAATTCGACCTTCGTAATTAAGCCCCAAACCTACTTTACAAATATCGAGTTTCTAAGTCGTTTCTTCCGGAATTTATTGTGTTTACGGTCAGCCAGACGGCCGACTGCGTAAACACAATAACTTCCGAAAGAAACAACTTAGAAACTCGATATTTGTAGAGAAGGTTTGGACCTTAATTACGAAGGCCGAATTCGTGAATAGGTAAAATCCACCCAATGATTCCGTAGATATACCCAATCAAAATTTTATTTTTCCAATATTTCCAAAAATACAGATCAGATCGAATTGAAATCCAGTACTTCATCGAAAATAACAGTTCGAAGTTTCATACAGAATTTAATGAGGATGATATGATGAGAAAATCATAGAAATTTTTTTTTTTCAAATTGTTCTAATAACACGATTATCACGAAATTTTGCATAAAGTTCTATTTCAGCATCTTAAAACTAGCTGTGAAGTTTAATCAGGACTGAATCAGTATTTCTCGAGTAATACCGAAAAAATCAACGATATCGAGAAGAAAACCTCGAAATTTGACATATTTTTTCCCGATATCTCCAAAACTTATGATCGTATCAAACTGAAATTTAGTATACTGCTGTGAAATTAGAAGGTCAAAGTGTGAGTATAATTTTTCTTGGATATGATTAATGATTTCCGAAAAAAAAATTTTTTTGTAAAAAAATTTCGAAAAAATTTTTTTTTTTAATTTACTGACAATATGATCTTGACGAAATTTGGCTCAAAGTTGCGCGTCGTTATACTCCACCAAACTGTCAAGTTTGAATCCAATCGTTTGAGTAGTTTCTGAAAAAAAATAAATAACTTCAAAACTTCAAGTGCCTATAACTCTGAAACTATTCGACCGATTTGGCTCATTAACGAACTTAACCGCGGCATTCTGATGCGCAACCTATCCTGAAAGTTTCAAGTAGCTAGCTTGCTTCTGTCGACAGTTATCGTGTCTACGGACGGCCGGCCGGCCGGCCGGACAGAATCAATTTTGATACCGGATTCGTCATCAGTGAGTCTAACCTAGTCGATTGAGACCATTTTCGGCTCAATCATCCAAAATTACAGACATTTGGACAAAACGATAGCACGCTGTTCCCCTAAAACATGCGCGCAAAAATAACCTCCAATTGAGGAAGCATGATTTTGTCGGCGCGAAGGTAGATGTCGAAGACAGCTTTAGGTAACTGTAAGGTGACTTTTCACAAGATTATAGATTCACTGTAGGTAACTGTTGTCCGTAGGTCAACATATCTACGCTAGTTAAGCAGAAAACTTTATTGACTTAATATAATTATAAAACTCTACAGTTCAATATGTCAAAGTTTCTATTGTGTGACATCAACTTGTTCACGAATGCCAAGGACGTCTAACGGATATTGAATATTTATTTGATGTTTTTAGTGAGAAACGAGTGAAGTTCCGTGATAATGGATCTGATCAACTGCTTTTCAATCTCAATGATTCACATTCAAAACGGTTTAAAGAAAAAGTTGCAGTATTCAATATTGAATATTGAATCTTGTCTTTCGAAGCCTGGAGAATCGGCATCAGAGATATCATTTACTGGAAGTATTACTTTTGAAAATAAAATAGTAAGACTGGTTGGCTCTTTTATCACCAAAAAGTAGGAAAACATCGTGTTATTGTTCTGTCCAGATATCTGTAATTTTAGAATTTTGAGACGACAATGTTCTCAAATGACTACTTTGGACTCACTGATGACAAATCCGGTGTCAAAATCCCACTTTCCACCAATATAAAAATCAGTAACCTTATAACGTGCGGTAGTTGTAGGCAGATATCACTCTCACCTGAGATGAAAAAAATTTTAGAAAAAGTATTCAGAGAAAAATTGTGAAATTTCTCGATAAATGTGGTCTCATTCCTAGTAAACAATATGGATTCAGGAGGGGATTATCAACCAAAGACGCTTTTGCACATGTTATTGGTGAAATATATGAAGCTTTGAATAAAAATATTCCAGCAGTATGTGTTTTTGTTGCCTTGGCAAAGGCTTTTGACTCGATTAGTCATGCAAATCTTTTTTTGAGTTTGGAGGGTATTGGATTTACAGGGAAGGGTTTAAATCTTCAATAGAGTTGTCTTTTTAATCGCAGGAAGTACAAATGAGAGAATTTCTGAGTGAGTTCAAGGAAATTAATTGTGGAGCCCACTGGGTTATTGGTCCATTTTTATTCTTGATGTACATCAATGATCTATACGATCTTACCTCGGGAGATGTTGTTGGATTTGTGGGTGACGCTGTAGTATTTTACCGAGACAAAACATGGAGTGATCTTAAACATACAGTAAAGAACGATTTGAGAAAAAGAATATCTTTTTTTCAATTGTAAACTATTCACAGTGAATAAAGAAAAAACGAAATTCATGAAGTTCAATAGTTTGGCTAATAAGCTTCCTTAATTCACCAAGCTCAACGTAGATCTGGGAGATTCAGTCACAGAAATTAATATCACGGATACAATATATTATAGCTTGGGAAGGGATATATAACTTTTTTTTTAAAAAGATAGAGATTGCCCAGAAAAGGATCCTCAAAGTGATGATACGGTGAGGTTTCCGATTTCCAACTGACCAATTGTTTTCGGAGAGCGGTGTTTTTGACATAAGACAAATATGTGGTCAATCGGTGTCTATGTATCAGTTCAAATATAGATCTGTGTGGATGAAGGTTGACCAAACACAAACATACAGGTCTGGCCAAGACACTCGGTACCATGCGAAACTCCACGTTAAACTAGATCTGTTGAGAATATATGTGGACAGTTGAAGAACTGAAACCTTAGCGCGATTCTATATCGAAGGAACGACTGTTCTGCTGCATGTTCGTGAAGAATCTCTTGTTCCTCGATACGCGATCCAAGTCAAGTAAGAAATGCCAGTCGCACAGTGGCACTCCAAACTTGAGGTGCGTAAGACCATATCGGTTTAAAATAAAGTATAATCCTCGTAAATTGAAATGTTTAGTGTGAAGTGTGGTATTTTGGTGGTCAATCAATTCAAGAAACAATGAATTCATTAATTTTTGCCCTTGAAGATAGGGTTTCATCTTCAAGTTCGAAATAATTAATTTCGAGGAATGTGGTTGTTTACAAACATTCAGTAATTGCAAGATTGATAAAACACCAAAAACCATCAGTGAAAACCGTCAGAATAAAGAAGTAGAAATGTGCTGCTGTTGAAACCAGTGCACCTTGTTCAAGAAGACAAATTGCTGAAAAAGTCGATGGGAGTGATAGAAGTGTTCGGAATATTTTGAAAAAAATGGTTACGGATGTAATAAGGTCAAAACGAATCGAGAAACTTTTCCAGTAGACCACATCAAAAGAATGGAATTATGTGGAACAATGAAGAAACCAAAATAGCTCATTTCTAAGCAATCTTATCCACCGATTAGTCATCGTTTTCTTTGAATAGAAAACATAACCCATCAGTAGAAAGATATTGGTCGAGGCAGAATAGGCATCTGAGTCTTCGTTTGCATACCAAATATCATCAAAAACTCAATGTCTGAACAGAAATACTGGATTACATCATCAAGCCATATTTATTGGTGGTATCCTGAACGCTGCCAAATATCTGGAGTTCTTTAAATGATCAAATTAATCTGACAGTTCGACAGCTACCAATCAATTTCGATGTATCTGGTTTCAAAAGGATAGCTGTCCGAGTCATAACGCGAGAGTTGTTACAAAATATCTGAAGACGACTTTTTCGGACCGTGTCATTTCTACATATGGCACGATGAAATGACCTCTTAGATCACTAGGCTTACCTCCAAATGATTTTTTCGCCTGGAAATATCTGAAAACTTTGATTTATTGGCACGAAATCAATAAGGCAAGGAATAGTAATTAACTAGGGTTCAAAATAATCCAACTTTGGGCCAAAATATCAGCTAGTCCGATTCTGCTCAGAGATAATAGATTTTCTCTTCATAATAGCTACTGTTTGGCACAACAAGATCTATCATTTGAATATTTTATCTAAATATATCGATCTTCAATTTCGCATTTTTAAAATTTTTCTATTGTTTTCCAATTTCTGACTTTCGTAGAATTCATTTCATCTTCAAGCCAGTTATGCCAAAAAAAGAACACAGATACTCATTTTCACAGAGGAAAGTATAAGTCATTCATTGTAGCAAATAAATTCCTCTTCTTCGATGGCATAGAATTAATGTATTCATTTTCAACCGATATAGTCTAGAACACCTCACATCTTGAGTGCGACTGGCATACTGAGCACTGGCAAATTTTTAGTTTGATCGCGATCGCGTTTCGAAGGACTGCAGACTGGAGACTGCCAACCGACCTGTAAAAAAACAGTCGTTTATTTGATATAGCATCGCGCTTAGGTTTCAGTTCTTTGACTGGCGGACTATATTCTCAACTGATTTAGATTAACGTGGAGTTTCGCATAGTGCCGAGTGTATTGATCATGTAAGACGCTACAAGGCATATGGAATAGGTCGACAATGATAATTAAAATATATAATTCTACCTTAAGCTGAAGAATCAGATGAATACTTCCTTATCAAGTAGAAACATTTCGACCATAACATTTCTTTTAATTTCTTTCATGAATTTATGTATATTCAGAGACTTCACAGAGGATGGCAAATGATTGTATAGATTAATGCTCTGATATAAAGGAAAGCACTCGAATTTGTGTGTTCTACGTTTTGGTACAAGAAGGATTTGAGAATTCTTGGTAACATATTCATTAGAACTCGAAACTGATTTCCAATTAGTCACATTTTCTTCAGCATATTCAAGGCTTTTCAAAATATATATACAAGGCATTGGTAATATTCTATTTGATACAAATATTGGCTTGCATGATGTACCTGGTGCTAAATTGGAAATTAATTTTATTATTCTCTTCCTTGCAACAAGAGCTATTGAAACAGAAACGCTGTTGCCCCAGAGTAAGATGTTTTATACGAGATGGTTGTAAACAATAACATAATAAATGTCAATGAGGAAATTTCGAGGCATAAAATGTTTGGCATTAGTTATTGCGAAGTAAGCACTATTAATTTTTTACATAGAATATCGATATGGGATGACTAGCTCAGATTTTTGTCGATGGAATGCCAAAAAATTTAGCACAATCAACTGAGGTTATTATACTATCTGACCCAATTTAAGGGGATCACTCTCGTGGTTATTACCGAGCCCAAAATAAAAACAAACGGTTTTTGTGATATCAAACATTGAGTTATTCAGGCGAAATCACCTGGAAAATTCTGCCATCAAACTTTCACAAGCTTGCCGGAGATCCCCACGACTCCCCGCTGAAACAACCACTGATATGTAGTCAGCGAACAGGGTAAGCGAAAGACTAGTCAAATGATCGGGCAAATCATTTATGAATAATAAAAAAAGTAGTGGTCCCAATACGGACCCCTGAGGAACTCCCAGCTCTAAATTATTCTCACTTGAAAAGCATTGCTCCAGTTTGACTGACATGGTTCTATTGTTCAGAAAACTGCATAAACAGTCTGAGAATACTCCCCTGAATCCTACACTATAGCACCTTCCCAGAATAAAGGCAAAGTTGAGGGTATCAAATGCGCAAGAGAGGTCGAAAAATATCCCAGTTACCTGGGATTTATCCTAACATTCGTAGATAGTTTCCACGAAGCTGAGTGAAGCAGTTTGGGTAGAATGACCGTTTCTGAAACCATGTTGAGCCTGGTGTAATATTTTGAATTTGTGGATTTAATTTATGATTTTCTGAAACACAACCTTTCCAGAAACCTTCAAATAGATGCTCAGGATTGATATCGGGCGGTAGTTGCTTATATCATAAGGATTCCGCTCTCCAATATTGGAACCACAAAAGATTTTTTGAGAATCAAAAAAAACATTCCTGATGCGACGAAGTTGATTAAATGAGCAAAGTGACTGCTAACTACTGGAACAATTGCTTTGAGTATCCTCTCTGAAATATGGTCCTCACGAAATTCTGCAGTACCGAATTCCAATGTAATAAAATTCGTATTATCTGAAATATTAGGATACTAAGACATTGAACCAGTTAACATGCTGCATCATTGGAATAAAAATATTTAATTTGACCTTCGAAACAATACTGAGAAATAATTATGCATTCTTTGAGTGAATTATTCAGGTAGTTATAGGGCTTATAATCTGCTTTTGGGCCAGCCGTTAAAACAATATCATCCAGAAAATCAAAATCGACTCAGAGAACGGATATTTGCAAAGCCGGTTTGTAGTTTAATTCTCTAGAATATCCGCAATAAGATTAATGTTAACAAAACATAAATCGCCAACAATATACATGTGTTCATTCAATGAGAGTGTTCTGTTTGTTATGAACATTGCTCTCCTACAAGAGGCTCTATTTTGAAATCAGTCAGATACCAATACGCGACAAACATGCGAGATGCATAAAGCTTGATATTTCAAAGGATCCCTTCATCAGTATTTTCGAAAATTTATATTTACCTTCCAGATAGAAATGAATTCTTGGAATTTCGTTGATGCCTTGCTGCACTTTGAGCCAGCTGACTAAAGCAAATAATGTTGATACAAGCATAATGTAACATCATAAAGTGAGATAGGATGTAACAGAATGCAATACAGCGAGGAATATGTATCGATATTGGAATAATGCATAATAGATATGCAGAATTGGTCTAGTTATTCGATAATCCATTGATCAGAAATGTTCTCATTGGCTGAAATTGGAATACACGTACATATTTGGAGTAAATGATATGTCGCCCTTATTGAAGGGTTTACCACATGGATGCGATTTTCGCTCGAATTTAATAATGACGCCTATAGTAAATGTAATTTCATTTGTTTTTTGTACAGTTAGAATTCCAGAATAAACTCAATCAGGAAATCCTACAACTCATCAGTCACAATTCATTGATGTGAAGGACCTTTTTCGTGGACATAAGCTCAAAAATATTCCATGCCTCAATTCAACACATTTTTGAAGATGAAGTCTTAATCACTCCTTTGGCTTTTGCAATTAAACTCCAAATCTACTATAGAAAATATCTTTTCTCCAAGGTTTTCCTTTATGAAGTGATTATGCTCACAATTAGAGTTAGCATTCTAGGAATGATCTAGTATGTCTCAGCGATTGTACTGAGGTGAGGATGAAAAAAATAAACAGACTTACGGGGTTTTGAACACGAATAGTAATTCGAATTACTTAATTTTTCGTAATTTATGAAATACTTTACAAGAATTAGTGCGGTTTCCGTGAAAATCTAAGTAAGGATTTTGGTTTATGCATTTTTGAAGGGTATTGTGGAACATCAAGAGGCGGCTCAGCGTACACTGGCTAATTCGATGAAATAGATCATTAAGGAAATTATTCACATGGTATGTTACCTAATTTTGAGAATGGACTGTAATTTGTTACAATAATAAATGCAGTCCTTAAATCCATAAAATATAATTTTTTCAGAACTAGAATCGTTATGTAGCAGAGTTTTATTTCAAAACCAGTTCTATTCATTTCCTATATTTTTGACATCACCCTATATATAGAGATGATGTTACTAGATTAGCAGCTAGAATGGTTATTATCTCACTACAAGAAAATATATGAATAATCTAATATGATCATAGGGACAAACACCTGTCGATAAAGCAACAAATTATAAATCTTGATCTGAAGTAATCATCCAACCAAAGTCTTGACGATAAAAAAAGCATGTATGTGAGCGATTTGTGTCATGTTTCTATTTACGTCAAGTTTATCCAGAGTAACAATCGTGAGTGTTTCATGTGACTGCTTCATATGGATGCGACATCTCCGCTTCAAATTGTCTACCTAGTACAAGAAATTTGTTGTTTTTACATGAACTCAAGGAAGAATATTTGTTGATACATCAACAACCACTCCACCTCTACCTGAGCTGATCATCCGAACAAGCCTCTAAGCCGAAAAAGCTTTGTCCAAGACATTCATTTAGTGCACAGTTTAACTGATCGTTAAACAAATGCACCTTGATGAATGCGGAAATAGCTCTAGACACTTCATACCTGTAACACGATGCTTTTGTGGATGGAACCCACAGAAATCTTTGAGCCACTGATTTCTTTCTGGAATATTTGTTGACGTATACCTGCGGGCCAATTCCTTTAGAAGGCATTTTATGCATCTATATGTTCCAGAGGTGTTTGAGGGGTAAATAGACGTATAAACATGCGAGAAATAGCTCTCGACTGAACGTTGGTACTTTTCTCGGATTTTAATTAATTCCACTCCATCACATTTCATTCAATTCACTACCATACATTTTTTTGTAATAGTGAATAAAATGCCCTAATTATTACGATACAAAAAACGGTGCGTTTGGATTCAATAGAGAACTGCAAGAGATTCGTGTATGCATAACGTGGGCTTATTGGATGGTTTCTTTAACAATGAATGTGCAATGTGGAAGTGTAGGGGTCCGAAGTGGATTCACTCAAAAAATATGCATTTGCGTATAGTCTACTCTCGTTACCTCATTTCCAGTCCCATTATTTACAGTAACGAAACCTCTGCGGTCGTTGTGTTGACAGGTTTACGAGTAACAGGGTATTTTTCGAATGAAACGGTCATTTTGAGGCCTTCATAACTTCAAAACTGCTCTTGCTCATGAGTTGACGCTTCGTTTTGAGGTAGACTAAGGAGGGGTATACCTTTGTCAAATTCGTTAAGTCCATCATATCTGGACGCATTGTGAAATAAAGCAAATGATCGCCATCCAATTCAAGTGAGACCTAACGGCCGACCGTAAACACAATAACTTCCGGAAAAAACAACTTAGAAACTCGATATTCGTAAAGTAGGTTTGGACCTTCATGAGGAAGGCCGTATTCGTTATTGGGTGAAATCCACCCAATGATTCCGCAGATATACCGGATTCGTCATAAGTGAGTCTAAACTAGTCGTTTGAGACCCTTTTTGGGTCAGAACTCGCAAATTACAGACATTCGGACAAAACGATAGCACGCTGTTCCTATATAACATGCGCGCAGAAGGGTGCTGACTCTAAAGGCTACCCATAATATTTCGTTAAAAACTGCGCTACTGCTCATAGAGTTCATCCTAGCATTTCATTCAATAAATCAATGCAATCCGGAAATTTCAGGCTGTTTGAATAATTGCATTGTTTTTACTAATTCATAAGTACTCTTGTGATAAAAGACAAATCAAAAACTATCGTCAAATTAGTAAATTTTCTGTTTTCAGTAGAATATTTGAGACCATTGTTCACGCTACTATGCGGTCATCAATATTAGAAAGTAAGCATGTTTTTTTGCGCGGATGTTGGGGGGAACAGCGTGCTATCGTTTTGTCCAATTGTCTGTTATTTTCAATGATTGATTCGAAAATGGTCCCAAACGACTAGGTTGGACTCACTGATGACGAATCCTGTGTCAAAATCGATTCTGTCCGACAGGCCGGCAGACGACACGGTAACTCAAACGGAGCAAGCTAGCGACTTGAAACTTGTGGGGTAGTTTGCGCATTGGAATGTCGCGGTTAAGCTCATTAACGGGCTAAATCGGCCGAACAGTTTCGGAGTTTGACACTTGGCAGTCAATTGGAGCATAACGACGCGCAACTTTGAAAAAATTTCGTTGACATCTCATAGTCACTGAATTTCAAAAAACTTTTTTTCAAAAATTTTTTCCGAAAAAACTTTTTTTTCTGAAACCATTTTTCATATTCGAGAAAAATTTCTCTATATTTCACAGCAGTGTACCGAATTCCACTTCGATACGGCCATTAGTTTTGCAGATGTTGGAAAAAAATATGTAGAATTTCGTGGTTTGGTTTTCTTCTCGATATCGTTGTTTTTTTCGGTTTACCTCAAGAAATACTGATTCAATCGTGATGAAACTTTGCAGCTTGTTCAGAGATGCTGAAGGACAATATTGTGCAGAACTTCGTGATGATCCTGTCATAAGAACAATTCGAAAAAAAAAATTTCGATTTTTTTGTAACTATTCAATATTCTGTGATCTTCTCATCATATCATCCTCATTAAATACTTATAAACCTTCAAACTGTCATTTTTCGAGTAAAATCCGCAGCAGCTTCTGTTGGAATGTTCAAATTCGTTGCCGAAGCGGTCATCTACATTGAACATGCGCGCAAAAGCTGCTGCTTTCACGGCAGTGCTTTTCCAGATTTTTTTTCTGAAGGTTTCATAGAACTCAATTTGGTTGTGTCCTGAATATTTTCGTAGAGCAATAGATGATAGGACCAAGTTGACTCGCTCTATACTGATTTCAACAACAACAATTTCAACTTTGATAAAGTTGAAAATTTTATTTTGACATTTGCTGAAATTAATGGAAATCGGTGTGCATGGAGAAAGTTTGAGATGGTTGTGATTGTATATCCACTGCAATAGTCAACATGTCTTGTCGCTCAATGTTGAGAAGACCCAAAAAATCTTATTCTCGAACAAAAAAGGAAATCATACCTCACTGAAATATCTGGGAGTAGAGTTCCAAACTGGTCTGAGTTGGAAAGTTTACATAGATAGCCTATGCAAGAAACTATCAACACATATGTTCATGATTAGAAGGATGAAACAACTAGCTGATGCAGAAACAGTCAAACTCACGTACTATTCTGGTTTTCATAATACAGCAATATACGATATAATCCTGTGAGGCCAGAGTAGTGATGCAAAAACGGTTCTTCTCCTACAAAAGAGGGCTATAAGAGCTATGTTCGGAATGAAACTAAGTGAAAGGATATATACAAGAGAGAAAGAATTCTCACCACAACATCTGTGTTTATACTCACCTGTTTGAAATATGCCCACAATAATAAGAAAAAATTCAGAGTCGGTGGAGTTCTTCATGGCTACAATACACGACGTAAAAATGATTACATCCTGCCCCATGCACGGATATCTAAGGGACAGCAAGGACCCAATTTTACATGCTTGAAGCTTTATAATAAGCTTTCCGAGGAGATGAGAAGTCTGGATGCATTCAAATTCGAAAGGGAAATGAAAAGAATTCTACTTGGGAAGACGGTTCTTTGCATAGAGGAGGAGACGTGTCATGTATATTTTTTGATGACTAAACTTTATACCTTACATTTATGTAGGTGTATGAATTAAAAAAATAAATAAAATGAATTGTGGGAAAGTATTTGTCATTTGCGTTCGTTGCTTCTTCTGGAGTGCCACAGGGTTTGGATCTCGGTCCGCAGCTTGTTTCTGACGTTCGTCAAAGATCTATAATACTATTTGGAATATTCAGATATTCCTTTCCAGTAAAATGATATCTCAGTTCTTTTCGCATAAAAGCCATTGGAAGTATTGAATGCTATTGATGTGCTGGAGATTATGATGAAATTGGTATGACCATCGGATGTGACCCTAAGGGAGGCTTGTGTGGAGAAGTTGCAGCAGAAGTTTATGGAGATGGATACTAACTTCTCACCCTACCCTTGCAAATGCTAAGAAAAACGTATTGCAAAAACACTTGACTGTCACACATGGTTATCATATCATTTGGTATTCATCTGGTTTAAATTCTTGTACTGTGTGTTGAAGTTGGTTTAGCTTTTGCGTAAAACCAATAAATATATTTGCGTTCCTCTAAGCTTGAAATACTCGATAAATTTCACATGAACTTTCGACTTTCGGTTATCAGGCTCCTCCACTTGTTAATAGGAGCATTATTTTGCCCAAATTCATGATATTTTCTGTCTGAGTCGAAAAAACTCTTGGACTCACTGAAGAGAACACTGAGGTCCAATTCAATTGCTTCATGCCATTCAGCCGGCAGCCCTCATGTTTTCTTACCCAAAGATTCTTCAAATTTTCAGGAAACATCAAATCCTAGTTCGTGTATTGAAAAAATTCACGGAACGGTTCAACTGTTGAGATTATCTCCGCATAATATCTCAGTCAAATTTAATCTTTGTTATTAGTTGGAGTATGTCGACGTGCTATCCTATGCCAAATTTCAAAGGAATCGTAAATCAAAAAAAATTACAAAATGCGAAAATTGTTCGTGAAAGTTCTTTTCGATAAAACTATTCCTCAGATTTCGATTGAATTCGGCATTTAGTTTTTGATTGGTATTCGTCAATGGTGCCTAAAATTCAAATATTCTAGGAAATTCCGAAAAATGGTTCGAATAGTGCAGAATATTTGGTATTTTACTCATTTTTGCTGACGAACTAATTCTTAGTCTATTAAAATAATTCTTCGGAAGTTATTATATTCACAATCGAGCGCTATGCTGAATTTTAAATTCTGAGGGGAATTACATGGGATCTCGGTATTTTTAATGTAACTTAGGAGATTCATCATGAAGGTGGAATTCTCGAATGGGTCAAATTCGGCCGCTGATTCAGTATAGATGCCATCACTCTTTGACCAAGTACAAGAGTTCAATTCTATATCGAATGGAAATCTATTACTTGGTCGCAAATGACTCCCGAAGGGACCGACTTGGAATCTCGATTTTTGTTGGTCGAAATTTTTCCTTATTATATGAACTCTACTCCATGATCTAGTTTATAACATTTGGAATTCATCATCTGCGGATTTTGGACTTCCGTCCTTGTTTCAAGATAACTCCATGAATTAAATTAGCCATCGTTTGGGGACTTGTGAACCAGTCTAGCAGTCCCACTACGAAAATTCACTGGAATTAGTGATACATATTATGAAACTACAAATATGGTAACAGCACCCCGAGGGGCAAATTTCGAGGACCTTCAATTCCTCTAGAACCAGATGAAATACTGACCTAGTCTGTATATATGACTGCTATTCCCGCAGGACTCCCGCATCTCTCTGTTGTCCCATCCTACAGGATAGAGCACCGCTCCTCCTAACACCAGAAGAGCTGAAACAAAACAGAATGTAGGGGTTCAATTGAAGGAATTCCGTGGTCGTGCTAATATTAATGAAGCCATTATTTTGGAAAAGGGGTGAGAACACACATGCGGGAAATTGTTCACGGGGTGATGGGTGGCGTTTTGTGTGCTTTTCCCATTATCAGGGGATAAAAGCTATCGAGAGGTCGGCCTAGTTTAGCAGGCATGCAAATATTTTCGTTTCGAGTTTAATTCGACGCGATTAAATGAAACAAAGTTGGCAATTCAGATATGTCGTTTTTGTTGGTTTTATGAGTGTTTACTTCGACGGTATGCGGAAAAGAGGGAATATTCGGGTTTGAACGAGGTGATAAATTCAATAGGAATTTCGTGCTACCTATAATATTCGTGGGAGGATATTGCCACCCTTGCGTACATGGAACATCGTGATCGGTCGGTTCGAATTACGGCTATAATTTTATGAGTAGGCTATTCAACAATTTCGGTTTTGGTTTTTTGAGGGGTATTCAAATCAAAATATAAGTATTATTTTCGAAAACCAACATTTTATGATTACATACTTCTATACCCCAACTTTCTGTTTATTTTAATTTCGTCATTTTTATGAAAAGCAAAAAGTCATGAATGTAGGAACTGAATTCTTGCTTCAGCTTTTCCGAGTGTAAAAGAGATTTAAAAAGGGAATTGTAAACAATCGTCAGACATATGTCTGATCCTAATCGCAAAAGACGATTGTTCACAATTTCATTTTGGAATCTCTTTTTCACTAATTTATGTGAAGTTAACTTCACATAATTTTAGGAGAAATCCTATGTTGGTGTCACATTGACGTCATAAGACGAAGTATATAGGAATTTGTTGATGAAAAAGAAAGGGCTTCACCCAAGAAACAATTCTCGAAGTATAGCCAATACGGACAGGATTCAATGGTGTTTTAAGCTTGTTGATAAGTATCTATGAACTTCAAAATTACTTCAGTTCAGACCAGTTACTCTTCAAAATTACTTGATTCGATAACGATATCTTATAGTATCTTTTATAAAGATTATTTAGTCTTAAAAGTACTCGACCTTGTGATGGTATACAATTATGATCAAGAAGGTGGTTGTCATAAAACCATTTAATCTTATCAGTTTTATGAAGAATTTTTGGCTGCATGAAAGCTTAATGAAAAGCATGAAGTTTTATAACTGAATTTCGAAGTATCTTTGAGAGTCCCAATTATATCACTTCCAAGATGTAATAGACTTCAAGCACAACTAATTCAACGTTTGAAACAGTGAGCCATTTCATTTATAAAAATGTTAATATATTTGTGTCAGACAGAGGGTTGGAAGTATACAAGTTTTGGAATATCGGGATCATGATGACTTAAGATATAGTCTCATCATACTTCTAATGACTATAAAAAGAAGTGGTACATTTAAGCAGAGAGTGAGGAACATGAATATCTTTTTTTTAGGTTTTTTCTGGGTACCAGTTCCAATATCTGAAACGGAACTATTAAAAATTATATAAAATTATTTTTTCAGGAAGAAAAATTTTATATTTTTTAATTTATCTTGCTTCAGATACTGAGAGTGAAATCCAAGAAAAAAAACAAAAAATGTATGCATAATCGTCCCAAAATGAGCTTCAATCCATACTTAAAGGAACGGAAGTAGCTTTTTTTCCGTGAAAGTATGAAAAATGTTCAATATTGAGCTGATATCAAAGAAACAATCATTATAGACTTCTTCAGAGCAGTAAGTTAACGAATTTGTAAACAGATCAAATGATACCAGAACTCGAACTTGAACAATTTCATTGAAAGTAAGGAAACTTCTTTAATTTGGAAGAATACGAGTTTGAGGATAGTCACAATGAGAATTCACTCAATTGTACGAATTAGATGAGAATGGTATTGAAGATGAGCAAATTCACATTTTTCAGGAATATCAGAGAGTTTCAAAAAAAATTTATCATAGAATATGCTAGTAGCTTGAACATTATGAATGATTTCGAAAAGGCGACTTCAACTAAATGTTCTGCGGATTTCTCTTTCTAGAAGTTTCTGATCTCTGATTAGCATCTGTGGGAGACCTCCGACCATCACATACAAGTAACGGCGTCAGGCCTGAAACCTGTACAGGTCAACCTTTTCGGTAGACCGTATGTGGCCGGCATAAAAAGCCAAATACTCATTAAAGATTTGAGACCAATTTATTTCAAACGGATTTCAAATGATTATGTTAGGTTTTATTGAACTTTTCGCCAAATTTTTAGTGGAAAAACTTGTCAGCCATTTTATAAGTCGAAACCAAAATTGGAAATTTGGAATATTGAAGGGACATTATAATCAACAAAACCGCTATTAATTGTGTCTAATAGTTAATTTGAATAATTCGAAATCTCAACATTGAGAAGAGTTTCCATAAAAAATTTCTGATGCTTTCATTGAATATCAATCGATTAAAATATTTGAATCCTGCTTTTTTTCTATGTGTATCTCAGTCGAATTCATCAGAAAATATTGGAGCGTTCCAGAATTCATTTTCTATTCAGATATATTGATAATGTAATTTTTTTATCGAGAAATAGAATAGAATAAAAATATAAGCTATATCCGTATGCAGCTTTATCCTATTATACCATATCTGAGGCATCATCGGATCAAATTAAGAGAATGTGATCTTCTGTAAATATCCTTCAAGATTGTAATCATACTTCATCCCTATCTCATCACAAGGATTCCTTGATACTTCAGGTCTAGTGGCCCATTGCAAACTGAGCTTTCACAAGTTTCTAACAAGTTTTCTAACAGTTTTGAAACGTTTTCTCTGAATATAATAATGAAATCATTAGGTTTTCACCATTCCTGCGAAAATAGTCTTAGAATCCTCCACGAACAAGCCAAAAAATGCTGAAGGTAGCTTCATTGTAGACGTCAAGTACAATTCCGGAATGGGGAATTTTCTGGCTTGGTTCATTTTCTGTTATTAATGCACCCTTGCAGATCGTGATAAAAATATAGTTTATTATTCAATGACTGCTATTATTAACAGAAGTTAATGTTCGCTACACGAGCCGCAAATCACCCAAGTATATAAAATCAATTATATGCGAGTTAAATACTTTACTTTGTCAACGACTGAAATTTAAATTGTTCTACATTTTCGAAAACCTACAAGAGAGATGTCGAAACCATCAACACAATTTTCTGTGATTGCAGGAAATTGTCAATCTTATGAAAAATGTCAAAACTTACACTTGATATATACCTGCTACCATCTTCGACGAGAGCAATCGAAATATATACCTATATTTTTCAATGCTGGTGCGAAAAACTATTTATTGGTCAGCATTAATCAACTTACATACACACAAGGACGAATATCTGTCGATAAGTCAACAATTGATTTGTTTGGTTGATTAGCTCTGATCAAGGTTCAATATTCGTTGACTTATCAACAGATATTTATTCTTGTATTTATGTAAGGCTATTGTTTTAATATCGTTCGAGACGATAATTGTATGGTTACTTTTCAGTTCTGTGAAATTAAGCTTAGCGAAAAACAAACTCTGATTTGTCATGATTGCATCACGCCGCCTTATATAATTCAATGTCTCTCGAGACATACTGCAGAAAAATTTTTGTATAGAATTTATTTGATGGATTGAAGTTGAATTGATACCAACTTTCTTTATGGCTAAATATATTTAGAAATGGTCTCGAATATACTCAGTGGTCTCACAACTACACTGGAGAAGGGTGTGAGTTTTGATGTTAGTGAAAAGGGAAGCCACGTGATTCCTGGTGCAAATGCTTGGTTCATAAAAATCACGAAAATGAGGAATTCTTAATTTAATCAATCAGACTATATATACTCGCCTCAAAATCAGTAAACGATGTTATCTCCGTATATAGGCGTATTTATGGCGCAGAGATCAAGCATGAAACTTTAGGACGGGTATGTCAATCAAGAAGAAACATTCGAAATATATGATAGTAAAAAAAATAACTAGCATTAATGGTTTCACCAAAACTTGCTGTCCTTTATCCTGAAGGCAACCTCAAGTTACTTTTTGATATATTGACAACAAATACCAACGTCTATATGCAGCAAGGTAATGCCTGCAGAGGTTAGGGGTTGAATCTCACTACGATATGCAATTGGGTGGACACTCGCACAACCACTGATATAAAGTTTGGCCGTACTAGTACCCTAAAATATATAATTGAATGGAAGTTTTAGAATGATGTTCGAAATATTTCAGCAGATAATATTAGTTGTAAATGATTACCTCGTTCAGATGGAAAAGAGGTTATATTTGGTTGGTAATCAATAATGGTAGATCTAAATATCCTCGATGGTCGGATCACTATTTCTCAATACCAGGACCCAGGAATCATGTAATGGTCTCTTTGAACAATGACGATAAATCCGTCTGAGGACGTATGTGTTTATGAAGTCTTCCAAATGATACACGACAATCGTGGGTTTAAACACTTGAATCTTCGTGGAATAAATACCAAATATTTCAGAGAATAAAATTTCTCAAATTTCCAACAACTAAAACTCCGAACTATGTCCCGCAAAGGTGGCGTGAAAAGAATAATCCGCTGCCTTTTTGATCCTGCTCAAATTAACCCAGTGATCAGAAACCACCAAAAGTAGGTTAAACAACTTCAGTAATAATCTCTTAATACTTTCCTCTTATTCTATCACCAAGAATTCACACATGATACTTAAATCAATGACATAATTAAAATTGGGAAATTTATCTTCTTTGGATACTTATACTGAACTGAGACGTAGGCGGAGACCCTTACAGTACGTAAGGGTTCAGAATTGTTACTGCAGTAGAAATAGCACGTAAGAGAATGTAATTAATATGTATTCATTTGATTCTTCTGTACATTATTTCCATTCCTGATTCAAAATTTCGAGGAGAATTTCTAGAAACCACATCAGAAAATAGTGCACTTAGCTGAAGCTAAAACGAAAACTGAATTGTAGATAACAATGACTATGATCTTTTTGCTTTACTTGAATTTCTAATAGCTCATATAAAACATACACTGCTATATAACTTTTATAGGTGAACTAATCATGAGGCTAGTAGGTGGATTTGCATGAAATTAAACACAACAGGATAAGAGATCCAACTGTCACCCATACAATATGAAATACAAAGAGTACCTGAACATAAACTAAACTAGGTTGAGACCTTCTATTATATTCTATAATATTGAGGTGAAAGGTAAATCAGACAATTTCAACAAAATAATCGACCAAACGGGCTGAAAGAATTCAATATTTCCCGCACTAATTAATGATTAATACTTGTTCTTGTGATGTGGCATAATGACTATGTAATTGTAAACAAACCTTCTTATAATTTTCTTAGGAATACTTTAGCGAAGGTTTTCAAAACTCTATTTGGCAATACTATCTTTTGTTTGGAGAGTTGAAAAACTGAAATAAATTAATACATCTCTCCGTGAACCAATCGTGATTCGAGTAAAAAACATAAGTTAACTGTTCATCTCACAAAACTTTGCACTACGGATTTCAATGTATATAAATTCAACTATATTCGAAACTTGCCAAGCCAGTAGATCGTTTGAGACAAAACTAATTCAAATCAATGCTGAAAAAAAAACTTGTGAAACTAGTCAATTTTTATACTACAGAAAAAAACCTCTTCGAATATTGCACAAAGGTTAATTGGAGGGTAAAGGGAAAAAAACAAGAAATGTCGCAATTTTTAGCGAATGGATTTAATGGCAGTATATGCAAGTTATTGAAAATTTTCTTTTTTGGCAGCAGAATGGTAGATTATTACTAGCACCACTAGAGGCAGGAGGGTCCGTCACAATAACAGTAACCTCAGTCATTGTATATTGTATGTTATACAATGCCTCAGTTCGAATTTCAACTTCAATCACTACATTTGTTTGTGTGAGTTATGGCTCAGAAGCAACATATATTATCTGTGTATTTACGAGTACTTTCTGGTACTCATTGAACAAGAAATGTCTGCCAATAGAGATGAGTGTAAAAATGTCTATAATTTGACGAGAAAATGGAGAGATGTTATGGAAAATAAAATAACAGAAACGACACATGTATGAACGTCATGTGCTAAGCTCAGAGTATTGTTCATCTTGGGAGTTAGGTTCAAAAGATTCCACTGAGATGAAGCTAGAGAAATTTCCTTCACGAAGCGTTCATCAACAGGACAGACGTACCAAGAAGTCTTTCGTAACCTATCAGGGCATAAAAAGACGTGCTGAGGATCGTGAAACTTTGTAACTGCAGTACTTGATTTTCTTGGAAGGTTATTTTTTTTTGAAGATGCTTTGAGTGGTAGCAATCACCTCGAAGGACGTTTGTTTACTCATTCAGTTTCGAGTCTCTCCCACTCAATGCTTTTCAGACAAAACCGTTTTATTTTTCAGAAATTCAGAAAGATTCTAGGACATATTTTCGTTTATCGTTCGTATTGTTTAGGTATTATTCATCAGTAAATCCATTTTCCAAACTGCAAGGGCATTTTCCATGAAAAATACAATTTTATTTAACTTTCAATAGTTGTTTCAAATATAGGGAGAGAAAGACCAGCAATAACCTGAAAAATGATGCATTATCAACAAAACATAAGCTTTGATCGATACTTGGAAATGAATACTCAAGCTCTCAAGAAAAATCCATTAGACTTTTATTGGAATTCGTAGCGGAGGAATAAAATATTTTGGTGATTTGTTTTTCAGAAAATATCCATGAGATTTGAGGAGAAATTCGCGCACCACTGAAAATCTATAATTCACAACAGAATGCCAAATTCCGCATTTAACTGATTTAAATTTTTCGGATTTCGAAGAAAATATGTCGAATTTCGTGGATTTTTTCTATATATCGTTGGCGTCCAGAATAACTAAAAAATACGGATCCAATTCTGATGAGACTTGGCCAACGGTTCAAAGATACTTAGGCACAACTTGCTGTGAAATTTTGTGATCATTATGTCATTGAAATCATCTCGAATAATCTCCTCGAATATTTTTATTCGAATATCCTTCATTCTGTAATCTCGTAATCATTTATACTCAGGAGGCTAACATGCCAATATGCTTATTCATCAGGTGGAATCTACCAATTTACTAATCAGGCCTTGCTAATTAAGGTCAAAGTCTTACGTAACGGATCAATTAACGTAGCATCTATCTGACTCAATGCTCAGAAGAAAGGGTCGAATGACCCTTTCTCTAGCAATAACCCCATCGTATGATGTATTTCAATTTCTCTTGAAGATAGTGAATGCTTTTGAGGATGGAGACTTGGCACTGGGATTGTTCTTAGACCTTGCCTAGGCCTTCGATAGTTCGAATGTTAACATTTTATTAAAGAAGATGGAAAAATATGGTATAAATGCCTCAGCAGTAAAATGGATTCAGTCATATTTCAGGGGAAGAACACAGCTGGTGGAAATATCTACTAACGAAGGTTCTATAAGATATAAGCCACTCGAATTGAAATTGGGAGTTCCACAGGGTAGTATTGCTGGTCGTTTTTTTTCATGATATACATAAATGACTTCATTGAGAATTCATAACGGAACACAAAAGAAGTGAGTACAGTAAATTATGCAGATGACTCAAATCTCCTACTAATAAAGTCTTTGTGGCCATAGTCAAGGCAGCTACTTGAGGATGTATTCCTGCAGACTGAGATATGGTTTGAACAAAATAACCTAATTTTGAATAAAAATAAAACAGGTATTGTTCTTTTTCACCCCATGAATTCTGGAATACAACCACCAGAGAGTATTTCGGTACGAAATGAAGAATACACTTTGTCAAGTTGTGTTAAATTCCTCGGTCACCATGTGATGACAAACTAAACTGGCACTCGCATATACAAAATCCCTGCAATAAGGTAGGATCTTCAGTCTATGCTCTGAAAATTATCGCTAAGTATGTCGACACCCCAACGCTGAGAACTGCATATTATGGAACAATTGAATCACAACTGAGATTTGGAAAAACTTTCTATGGCAGTGAAAATACTTCATCTTTATTTGTCCTACAGAAAAATGCAGTCAGAATAAAGTTTAACCTGAAGTTCAGGGAATCATGTCGAGGATTTTTTCAGACAAAAAGCTATTTTGACGATTTATGGGATATATATTCAGGAATATCTCCTATTTTTCTATAAAAATCAAGAACTCCTCAGCAATTATAGGAATCTTAAGGAAAGATATAATACCAGAACCTCATCCCATAATCTACCTAAATACAAATCCAAAACAAATGCAATACAGAGGCCATGAACTTCTCAATAGTCTACCGGAAGTAATACAGAGGGAAAGCAACTATGAATTATTCAAGAAAAAAATGTTTAAACTTCTTTTGAACCTAGAGCCGTATTGTCCTGATGATTTCATGAATTAAAATTTCGATTTGATACTATTTCATTTCATCTGTTGTCAGTAACTTGTTATTGTTTAACATTGATTTGAAATAAAGACTGTGTATTATGATTATTATAATTACCTTTTTCTCGCCTGAATTTCCAGAGCAAATGGCATATTGGTTCTCTTTAACTTCTGAACTCCCTTTATAGTGTATGTAGGTTCACTTTACAATATACATATGCGCGGAAAAACAACACATTTTTTGATCGATAGCAGCGCTAAGATTGCTTCTTCTTGTTTCATATCGTTGGAAAATTTTCAGCTGAATTTTTGATCTATTTATGCATATCATGACTCATCTACGAAAACCTTCTTGGAAATGGTGGAATTATCTGAAATTGACTATCCCAGATCACCAAGAGAATTTACTGATCCAGTTTTGATAGGGAATCGGAAACTATAATTTTCCTTCGCTTTTCTTCCTTGATAATTATACAATGTGGTTTCACAGATTTGTATTACGCCGGTACAATTTAAAATCCATAATGCGGAAAAACTCTAGTCACCTGACCCAGCCTGATGCACTTCATAATTTGTATCAGCCAGAATCGGACTGAATTAATACAGTAGTGTTTTGTGAAAGTGAAAAATGTCCAGAACAAAATGAGTGTCAGTGATTTCGACGAGAAAACAAAAAGGAGTAAGTATGAAGATCAAAGAAAAGAATCAGAACGACTTAAAAACTAATTACAGCAAGGGTGGTTATGCACACCAAATCCCCTCAACAAGTTACGCCTCTGACTTCCATACGTGTTCAACGAACCTTTCGCTGTCACCAATTATTGACATTGTTTTGACAGGTAGGGCGTCTATTTTCATATTCCCCGGTCTTCTCGAAGTTGTAGCTGTCACATTGTTGATTCATGTAATTTAGTCGCTGTTTCTTGAATTTTATGGATTTTATTAACTTGACCATTACGAATGTACGTTATTGTTGTTGTTTGCTGTACCATTCCTCTTTACTGTGACTTGGGATAATTCCTGGATGGGTAATCATCCTAATTTTGTGAATATATCTGTTCTTATGAATTCAATAACCTTTCCAGGAAAACCCTGATGATGGCCTGTTGACTGGCCTAAAGCGCTCGGTTTTCGACTTAATAATAAAAAGAACCACACTGAAGTACCTTTATTTCATTCACTTTATTTCATTCATTTCATTCACTAAAAACTAATTGGTTTTTTATCACCAATCGAGTTAATCTTATACAGAATCAAGTGGAGGTAAGTTTTCATCGAGTTTTTTTCCCACCATAAGGAAAATATCAAAGGAACATTATTTTAAACATGGTTCGATGAATGCTTATTTGGATATTAGTTATGCAACTGGGAAAGTCGTCGAACAACTAGAGGACCTCTACACGAAGAAATTCTTACAAGATGGAACGATCATCTTCAAAATGGAATAGACAAGGAAGTGAGGACCGAATTAATGGAAGAATATCCTCTATTTGAAAATTGTCCGCAGCAGAAGGCTCCCTTGTTAGGGCCAGAAATAACATTTTGCTTGGATCAGAAAGCTCTGAGGCAAGATCGATTCATGGGTAACTTGCAAGACCGAACAGGACATGCTTTAGCAGCATTAGAAAAAGAAATGTCGGAAATGCTGACAAAGAATGGTGATGAATATAAAACGACACTAACTGTATCAGCAGATGTAGCATAGTTGATCTTGAATGTGTATCAGTCATTAACGACTCACAGAAAATATATTATTATACCGTTCTTGAACCATTCTTCCCGGAAAATTATCGAAAAATGCCAAACGGATGAATTTTTCCTCGGTTTCTGATTTGAAAGCGAGCCATCTTGCGAAGAAGAATAGTTCTGATCTCAAAGCTACCTCCTTCAAATTGAATTCATCAACTCTCAAATACCAACCGACAACTGAAGCTGGAGCAGGTTCTTCTAGCTACCAAGCTCATCGTAATTTAAATTGGAAGCGCCCACAACAACACGTCAAGAAGAAACAACCAACTCAAGAGTCAGGAAATTGGAGAGGGAAGAAATCAATATTCCCGAAACGGAAAAACTTAACCAACAGGTGATTGAAGAACCATATTCTGGTCGCAAAAAACGTTATTTTAGCAACTGGGAAATGTTAACTCAAGAGGAATGAATCCTTGAATAGGCAAAAGGGTCAGCCAACAATTGGTAAGAAATGTGAGTATTTCCCAGGCTGAAAAACACTTTTATGACCATACAATCAGTAATTGATAATAGGAGCAATATCTGAATATCAATATGAACCAGGTGAATTCTTGTCAACTTAGTTTTTGATCCAGAACACTAACGGAAAAGTAAGATTCATTCTAAATTTAAAAGAGTTCAAATAGTTCATAGTAGAACCACACTTCAAAATTCAAGATCACTGTTGTGTTTATAGTATAATGAGAAGTATTATCGATAGTATAAGAGAAATTCGTTGATATCAGATGAACTAATACCTACTTCTTGATTCTATGGGCACCGCATACAATATCAATTCAATATTTAAGGATAACAGCCTATAACGAATTCGTATGAATTATCTGTAAAAAACACAAATCGATCGTGATGATTTCCCTGAAGCATCCCATCAATATAACGTAACCCAATTCTTTTCACCCGAAACCTCACGCGTCTTTTGTGAGGCAGATAACGAGATAACTTCCCCCTTTAAGGAGAACAAATATTTTCTGAGATAACAGGATCCTATCGAACCTGAACCTCCCTGGCGAGGGGGCAACGCCGAATATTTCCCGGCGAAAAGAGGATAACGAATTCATCCAAGTATTTTATTTCACGATTTGTATACCCACTAAACTCGAAAACATTCGGCCGGGGTTCCGCGGCGAGACCTTTTGTGTCGGATGGGCCCATAAAAATGTAGACTGGTTCTCAGTCAGGAAGGGCTTGGTGGTCCTTCGAATAAATATTCATAAATTTCCCGAGAAAACGGCCATAAAGTTAGCGTCAGAGGCAACTTTTGCAGATATAGATTCCGCGTTGTTTTTAACGTTTTTCCCCCAAAGGTGTTGCGGTTCCGTTTTCGGCAATGTCTCCGGGGAAAATTGACGATGCTGATGGCGGTTTGGTTGAGGCATAAATTTGGGATGAGTCAGGGATTCGGCACTTGAAACGGAATAAGTTCGATTCTGAATGTTATCGTTTACATTTTTTTCACAGTATGGAGCAAATGGGAGATGCGATAAAGGTGAAGTGATTACTTGGAGGGTATCAAAAAGGAACATGGTTGGTATACGCTCTTTCTGCGTGATACTTGAAACTTTTATGTTTGCATCACTCGGAATGTCAAATATCCTTGAAATTCTACACGGTGCTATTTTACCTAACGTAGCGTAGCGATTTTATTCAGGCCACATATGTTTTTGTTTTGAAAACGTTCATGATCTTTCAAGGGTCAGGCTTCATTTTTCAGCGAAGAAAGAGTATTGTTCAACCTTTTTTCCTAAAGATGTAGAGAATACGGAGAAAGTGGAAAATATCAAGCAGTTCTTAAATGAAACACATTACCAATCTTTCTTCAAACTGGCCGAAATTTATTTGATTAGATTCCTAGTTGGCCGAGAGGGTATGTAGTTACGGTTAATAAAAAATGTTTTAATTTATATACCTATATGAAATTATAAAGCAGATTGGATCAACGCATCTAGTTTGAATTCAATCGCCTTTTATACAGTTCTAATGCATCATGAAATTTCAGTCATATCATCCAACATTTCCATTTTTTTACTAGTTCCTCAACTTCTCTTCAAGTAAGTTGAAATAAACCAGCATGGTTTATCTCAAGTAACAACGCAAACTAATAAGGCTTTCAATTAGTTTGCGTTTCAGGATATTTCATTTCAAATAGATCATCAGTTCCAAAATTTTATTTTGGATTTCAATTTTGCGATTAAAAAAAAACAGTTATTCAAAGTTCAAGTTGTATAACCTATTTGAAAGGTGGGATATATTTGCCATTTTTATTTAATACTCGCAATGGCGTGATTTCTGTAGAAAAACGATTCAGTTCTCATCGTTGATCGTTTGGATTTCTCGACATCATTCCTAAATAGGTGAAATGCGGCAATTGGTTCCTCAGATATATTTGAAATTAAATGTTTTTAATATTTTCCAGAACATAACAAAAATTAATTTCCTATCGAATATTAACAGTATTAGTGATCTAACACTTTACTTACGTTTACGTATCTTTTTACCTGTGAATTTACATTATTATGAAAAATTAAGTTCTTCTGTTCGACACAAATCATCTGTCAAACTCGCTCGGGGCGATTCGAAATGCAAAAGACGAGGAATAGTTATCATTTGATTGAGGCTCATACATTTCATTATATACCCTCAGAAAACTGTAATGAAGATTTCAGTGAACGAATATGAATTTAATATATTCTGATGTTATCCTATTACTTGGTCCCTCCAAAATGAAAATATCGTCTGTATGTATAAGCATACACAGTGGTACTGATCTGAAGAATTTGTCGACGTGTGGAATGTAAGAAAACGTAGATTTAAGGATTCCATAAGTTATTTACCCAAAATTTCCCAAAATATAGATCAAATAGATTGATAGAAATCTAGTTGGTTCAGAATGGATGCCGTACGATCGCGAAATATTTGGTTAGGAAAATATGATTGGAAAATTGTGGAATTGAGTTATTTTGGGAGGATTTCGCATCATTTTTAGTTTTTTTTTTTTTTGATTTCCACTCCCAATATCTGGAATAGAACCATTCAAAATTGAATTGAATGGAAGTTATATTTTTATTGAATTTTTAATAGTTCTGTTTCCAATATTGGGAGTGGAAACCCAGAAAAAAATTGAAAAATGATGTGAAATCCTCAAAAATAAGCTTTAATCGATACTTGAAGAAAAAGTATGAGGCCTTTTTCAATATTTTGTTCCCGAAATTTGGAAGAATTATATAAGAAACTATCACACACAGAAAACAGCCTCACTTTCATATGCAGATGTAGAAATAATAAATTCAATTCAAAGATTCTTTGAATTAAACTACCCGGTGTTGAAAAAAATCGAAATGAAAAATCTAAAGAAAACAATTCTTGAAATTTTCTGCTTTCTCTGTTGAAAGAGTCAAATTTGTACTCCGAAACTTCACAGTTTGCTTTCTTCATCGTTCGTTTTGTTCCTGTATTTTTCATTAGGCAATCTATTTTGCAAGAAACTGCCATTGACAAATAGTTTAATACTACAATCCGCAAGGGCGTTTTTAATGAGAGAAACAATTTTATTTAATTTTAATAGTTTTGATTCAGATATTGGGAGTGGAAACCCAGAAAAAAACTTAAAAAGAGATTGGCTGCAGTAGAGAAGCTTCTTGTATATCTCAAATTTTGAGATAATTGAGAAATGTTTTCTCAACTTGATAATAATACTGCTTTGTCGAACTCAGCCCTGAACCTTCGCTACAATCCTGAACCCGATAACATTCGAAACAAACGAAAAAGATAATAGAAAATCTAAAAAAGCACTGCCGTGACGTTAGTAGCTTTTGCGCGCTTGTTCACATCGCGAAATGGTGACTTGGAAATTTCAGTGATATTTCAATTAAATATAAAAATTTAAAAAAAAAAGATAATTTTTTTCGAATTTTTCCATGAATAATTATTCTTATTGACAATGTTAATCTTCCGACCAAGTTTTATTCCGATCAGATAAATATTTCGAGTTAATAAAAATTCAACATTTCAAATGGGTGTAGCACAGAAACCATTCGGCAGATTTGGCCCACTAACGAACTTAACCGAGATATTCTAACCTGAAAATTTCAAGACTCTAGGTCCTTTCTTCCGAGAGTTACAGCGCACACGGCCGGATGGCCGGCCGGACGGACAGTATCAATTTCTACCACGGATTCTTCATCAGTGAGTCCAACCTAGTCGTTTGAGACCAATTTCGGCTCAAAATTCGAAAATTACAGACATCGAGACAAAATGATAACGCGCTGTTTCCTAGAACAAGTGCGAAATAAGGGAAAATAAATATTTTGAGAACTTCATTGACGAGCTTGAATTCACGAAAAGTTCATCGTTCTATTTCCGCGAATCAACAAGGAATTATGGGCATTAAAATTCTCCGAAAACAATTTTAAGAATTTTTTTTGGAATACGATTCAATTCGATTATATCATGCACCGTCCAGTTATTGAGGAATTATTACACGGTATGTTGATTTGCATGCTACTGTTTCGTCCAAATGTCTGTATTTTCGAAAATTTTCTCGAAAATGGTTTCGAACGACTGGGTTGGACCCACTGATGAGGAATCCAGTGTCAAATTCGTTTCTGACCAGCCGGTCGTCTGGCTGAGAACACAATAACTATCGAACAGAGCAAAATAGGCACTTTCAGAATGCCTCAGCTTAGATCACTAATTGATGAAATCGGCCCGAAAATTTCGGAGTACTAATTTTTAAAATTTTTGGGTTTATATTCCTGATATTTCATAAAATTCTGTGGCGATTTGATTGAAACTTGGCAGTTGGTTAGAGCATAAGGGCACGCAATTTTTCAGTAATTTTGTCGGATCGTATTCTTCATTATATTTAAAATAAAATGTTTTGAAAATATTTCCCGAAGAAGCTTTTTTTTGAGGACCATTTAGCATACTCGAGAAAAGTTTCACTCATACCTTAGGCTCCATAGTTCACAGCAATATATCGAATTTCAGTTCCATACTCTCGGAGTTATTGAAAAAAAAGGTAAAATTTCGTGGCGGCTTCCTCGGTATCAATTATTTTTCCGGAATAACTCGAAATATATTAATATTAAGTCATAATGAAAATTGCTATTGCTGATGCACAACTTCTTGTGGAATCCCGCGATGATCTTTTTAGTGGAACATGAAAAACTTCAATTTCAATTTTGGAAATATTCAATATTCTGCGGTCATGTGATCATATTGTCCTCACGAAATTGTAAATGAAACTTCACGCTATCATTTTTAGATCAAGTACTGGATTTAAATCTTATCTGTATTCTTGGAAATATTGGGTGGATTTTACCAATTGAAGAATGAGCTATTCGACATTAAGGTCTGAACCTTTCCTAAACATTTCATAAATCGAGTTCCTAAGTTGTTTCTTTCGGAATTTTCTGTTAGTGCGATCCGCTGTTTGGCCAACACTGAACACAATAACTTCCGAAAGAAACGACTCAGGAACTATATATTTGTGGCGTAGGTTTTGGGCTTGACAGCAAAGCTCGAATTCGCGAATGGGTGAAATTCGCCTAATGATTCCGTTGATACACCCATTCAATCTTCCGAACTGAACGGCTCGATATTTGTAGAGTAGGTTTGGAGCTTAATTACGAAGGTTGAATTCGTGAATGGGTAAAATCCGCCCAATGATTCCGTAGATATACACGTTCAAAATTTCATTTCTCCAATATTTCCAAAAATACAGATTAGATCGAATTGAAATCCAGTAATTTATCGAAAAAAAAATCTAGAGAAGCATTACCGTGAATGCAGCAGCTTTTGCGCACAGGTTCAAATTCGTTGCCGAAGCGGTCATACACAAGCAGAAGTTTCTCATCTAGGTGATTCAAGTAGATATTATTGACGTATATTTTGATGAAATTGGGGCGGTATTGTATATTCGTATCATCAGTAAATAAATTATTAAATTATCATTATTATAATTATAAATTATTATAATTGACAACATAATGATAACAAAAAGACCTCATCTGTTGGCAAGGTCAGCACTCATCTTCTAAGTATATTAATATAAGTCGAGCTCAGGTGTTTCACATTTTTTCTAAGATGGACAATGTAATTTTCTTTATATGGATCATCCACTTATATTTCTTCTATAACGAACTTCTTCGAGAATCTTTAGGTACAATGTTAGTATGAAATTGATAGTTCACAGTTATTTGATGTGAAGCTTAAGCTGTTCCAATATTTTTCATAATTAAATAACAATGGATGATAACCAAGGTATAATTCAATTTGAAATTCTTACCTGACCATAAAAACTTATTCAATCTGCTACCTCACCATTATCCACGTAATTTACCAGACGTCGAGTCAATCATTCTGTAACATTACTTTTGCAAAACTCTAAGACGACATAAATTTTTCACAGTCCTCTTTATTACCTCAGAATCCATTTTATGCCGAGAACTTACACGACAGTATCCGAACGCAAGGTATTACGAAATTGAAATTAATTTCTAGAGACTTGTGAAGTTTTAATTGCTAGAGTTGGAAATGAATTCAATTATGGATCTCCCGGACTGCCCAACGGCCCTAAATTCATGACAGAAAAATTAATATCCGGCTGTGATACTCGTTTGGATGTGGAACGAGAGGCAGGCTTCGTCTTCGTAGGGGAAACTTGATGAATGATAGAGGGCCGGCAGAGCAGTGATTGCTAGATGGGGAATTACTAAATAACAGATTGAAGTAAGGGCTGGAAATGTCCAGCTACACACGCAATGATTAATGCTTGACTGGATTGAGGTAAAAACTTATGAGAGTCCGAATCGATCGTTCCTGTGGAATTCTTCTGTTTCTTCTCATCATCACGTGCACCAAGAATTTTGTGGCTGTTGTTTTCTGTTTTGCGTATTTAAAGAGCAAATCAAAGTATGGAAGAAGTACGAGAGCTCATGACAATTTTCAATCAAGAAATTTTACATGATATTATTGAAATGATAGATGAGTATATTATCAGGTGTCTTTCTGGACTACATGCGTATACCAGGTACTGCGCTTACAAGAAAGTTTCAATTGGCCAGGAAGACCATTTTGAACGAGCTAGCATTGAAGAAAATAACCCTAAAGTAGCATTATTCAGTTAACAAAATAGGCCATTTTCACAAAAAAAAATAATTTGACAATTCACTTTCTATATAGCGGAAAAAATAACGAGGCTTCCTTGATCATTCTATACCCCAAATTGCCGAACGGATTTCATTTGGTCCTGAATGGAAAAATCATTATTGTAAATAACATAATCACAAGGACGAATATCCGTCGATAAATCAACAAATATTCCCCCCTTGATCAGAGCTAATCATCCAATCAACCAAAACACCTACACCAAAGAAGCGGATCGAAGGAGAATGACTACAGTTGTTTCACAATTGTTTTTGATCGTCAAGTCAACTTACCTTGGATAAACCGCAGAGGGATCTCTCGATACTTGTCACCTTTCAGATGGACCGCTGCAGTATAACAACGCCATCTGCCAGGAGCATCTTGCGAGTCCCACCTTCGAGTGCAGAATACTCTGATCGATGTGAATGACGTTCATCCTTTTGTCTTCTAGGAAAGGCTACGTGAAGGTTATTTCGTTCAATGCTAACTCCCCCAGAATAATTTCCACTATCGATTTTTTCACAATACGTAACTTAAATTGTAAAAACATTCATTTTCTGCCCAACATATCCTCACAACTTTTTCGTATGCGCAGTACCTGGCGTCCCCGCGTAGATTAGAAACTTTCTCGCCAGAATACTCATGCAGCCTATGTACACCAAAATGTGAAATTTGAACTTGTCATGATACGATGTAAAAAGATGGCACATACACATATAGCTCACCTATTATTTTCCTAAGTATATCTTGAAACATATCTGAAAGAGCGGCGGTAGCGATTTTGCTCGTTTTCAGCTTCCCAACTCTCCAAAAAACCAACAAGCTTTCAACTTACAAAACTGACAATATTCAAGTCTTGAAGTGGTGTTCTTACTGATACTTCGGTTAACCGATTCACACCCTCCAACCCAACTTGCCACGCTCGAGTATGAACGATCTCTACCGAAGTACACTTTTTGCGTATATGTTCTAGGGGAACAGCGTGCTATCGTTGTGTCTAAATGTCTGTTATTTTCGACGATTGAGCCGAAAATGGTCTTAAACGACTAGGTTGGACTAACTGATGACGAATCCGATGTCAAAATCGATTTTGTCCGGCCGGCCGGCCGGTCGTCATCACTACAATGGGCGTACGGAGGATTAAATCGACTTGAAAATTCCAGAAATGGTTGCATTTCAAAATACGAAGGTTGTGTTCGTTAACGGTCCGAATCGGCTTAATAGTTTCGGAGTTATAGCAATTCGAAATTCTGGGGTTATTTTCCTCATATCTCAGAAACAACTGTCGCGATTGAAATGAAACTTGACAGTCAGTTGAAGCATAACGGCACGCAACTTTAGCAGAATTTCGCCGAAATAGTATGGTTATAAAATTTCAAAAAAATTCTCAAAGTTTATTTCGAAAAAAAATTTTTTTTCTGAGACTATCGTACATATTCAATATAAATTTCAGTTATACCTTGAACTTTATATTTCATAGCAGTGTATGAAATTCCAATTCGATACGGCCATAAGTTTAGGAGATATTGGGAAAAAAATATGTAGAATTTCGTGGCTTTCTTCTCGATATCGTTGGTTTTTTTGGTATGAATCAGGAAATACTGATTCTATCATGATGAAACTTCGCAGCTAGTTTGTAGATGTTAAAGCACAACATTGTACGAAATTTCAGGATGATCGTGTCATCAGAACAATCAAAAAAAAAATCAAATTTTTGTTTTCAAATAGTAAATATTCTGTGATCTTCTCATCATATTATCCTCATTTAATTCTGTATGAACCTTCAAACTGTTATTTTTTGACGAAGTTCCGAATTCCAATTCGATCTTATCTGTATTCTCGAAACTATTGGGAAATAAAATTTTGAATGGGTATATCTGGGGAATCATTGGGTGGATTTTACCCATTCACGAATTTGGCCTTCGTAATTGAGGTCCAAACCTTCTTTACAAATATCGAGTTTTTAAGTTGTTTTTTCGGAAGTTATTGTGTTTATGTAGTCGGCCGTTAGTTCATCATAATGAACTAATAAAGGCCAGATTCCGACCTACCCTAGAACTCGTTGAAGTTATTTTTATTCAGAATAAGGAACTAATATTTATTCATAAATTGATTGACACTTCTTTTTTTTTTTCTTTTGACATCACTAATGTATACTGATCTTATTAAAGGAACAATAATCATAGAACCAAAATAAACTAATGCTGCTGAGAATATGTCCAGCTTCAACACCTTCCCTCATTGGAATATTTTGGTTAATCCCATTTTGTTCCTTAGCATTTGAAGTCGAGGTTTGAACAAAGGTTTTGTCATTAAGTCTGCTAATTGGTCCTCTGTTGAAACTTTTTCTACTTTCATTTCCCCATCTAAAACTAGTTCACGCACAAAGAAATGCCTTATATGTATATGTTTAGTGCGTCTGTGAAATTCTGGGTTTTGACTCAGCTTAATAGCAGCTTCATTGTCTACCATCAATGTTGGAACTGACTGAAAACTGAGTATTTCTTTGAACAATCGCTTTAGCCATTCTATTTCCCGTGCAGCTTCACTAGCAGCCACTATTTCAGCCTCTGTTGTGGAAATTGCAACAGATGTTTGACGCTGACTGAGCCAAGATATAGCTCCACCAGCATACATGCATAAAACGCCAGAAGTTGAGCGTCCTGTTTCACAATCTCCTCCGTGGTCTGCATCACTGTAGGCCACTAACTCATCTCTTTCCTTCGACTTGTAGCTAAGTCCAAGATCCATTGTGCCCTTCAGATAACGAAATATCCTTTTAACCTTAACACAATCTGCGTTCGTTGGATTTTCTAGCTTTCTTGAGGCGACACTGACTGCATAAGCTATGTGTGGCCTCGTACTTGTCATTGGGTAAAGTAAAGCACCAACTGCCTCTCGATAAGGAAAAGTTTTGTTCAATTCTACATCTTCCTTCCCTAATTGAGAAACTTCTTTTACAATTGGAGTTGTTACTGGTTTGCAGTTTGACATGCCATATCTTTCAAGAATTTTCTTTGTATAAGAAGATTGATTCACTTGAATGGTACCGTTCTCTTCTTTCTGAATCTGGAGCCCAAGAAAATAGGATGCCGGTTTTATTGTTATCTTGAATTCTTCTTCTAAACTATTCAAAAACTCATTTTTCATGGTATCATTGCTGCAAGCTAGTAATCCATCGTCAACATAGAGAGCTAACAATAACATGTCAGTTCTTTGTTTTTTGATAAATAAACATGGGTCGGCATCAGATCGTCTAAATCCTCGTTTTTCAAGAAAATCCCTGAAACGTTTATTCCAACATCTTGGAGCTTGTTTTAATCCATACAAACTCCGTTGGAGTTTACAAACCATGCCGCTTGTATCTATGAAACCTTCAGGTTGTTTCATGTACACTTCTTCGTCTAAATTACCATAGAGAAAAGCAGTACATACGTCAAACTGTGTAAGAGACATATTTTTACTCGCAGCTATGCTTAATAGTGACCTTATTGTTCCTCCTTTTGCCACTGGACTATACGTTTGGTCATAATCAACCCCCTTCTTCTGAGAGTATCCTTTTATAACCAGTCTAGCTTTGTACTTTTCAACAGAGCCATCAGGATTCGTTTTTAGCTTGAATACCCATTTGCAAGGAATCGCCTTTTTTCCAGGTGGTAATCCTTTCAAAATCCAAGTATTATTTTCCTTCAAAGATTGTAACTCCTGCTTCATTGCTGTAATCCAGTGTTCGTTTTCATTACAAGTTATGGCATCCATGTAATTTAAAGGTTCATTTGATTCACATATTTCTGCAGCAACTGTCATAACATAATCATCAAAACGTGATGGTTTTCTAATGGTCATTCTGTCCCTTAACGCCTGTCTGATTTCTTCAGTACTCTGCTCACTTTCTTCAACTATTTCTGTAGGTAACTCTCTTCGTTCCAGATTTTGATTATCTTCTTCAATTGACTCTTGATCATGTTCATTGTCAGAATTTGATGATTCAAGGAAGTTTTCCCCTTTGTCAACAACTCTCAAGTAATCAAAATTATTTTGAAGTCCACCATTTTGACTTTCAGTCTGTTGACTATTTGTTATTGGCAAAATTTCACATTCATCAAAAATGACATCCCTTGATCTTACTAGTCTCTTTTGATCTATAGACCATATCCGATAACCGTCGTCATTTTCATAACCCATAAGAATACCTTTAGTAGCTTTCTTTTCCATTTTTTTCCGATGCATCTTAGGAATATGAGCATAGCAACTACTACCTATGATTTTCAAATGACTCAATTTTGGTTTCTTATTGAACCATATTTCATAAGGAGATAATCCTTCATCACCTGATTTACTGGTGCGATTCAGAATGTATGTCGCTGTGTTGACTAATTCTGCCCAAAAACTCTGATCAAATATTCCTTCTCTAGCATACATTAAGGCTCTTGCTGTTTCAACAACAGTTCGGTTTTCTCTTTCTGCACACCCGTTCTGTTGTGGTGTATATGGCATGATTAGTCTTTGTCGTATGCCATAATGGTTTAGCGTTTTTCTGACTCTATTATTGTCGAACTCACCACCATTATCTGATAAAACTTCTTTCACACCATAACCTGCAGCTTTAATTTCTTCTAGGACAATGTTCAAATTATCTATCACTTCTGATTTGTGTTTCATGAAATATATAAAACGATATCTGCTATAATCATCCTTGAATAAGACATAATATCGATAGCCGGATTTGGATGGGTCAAATGGACCACATACATCTGTATGTAAGAGTTCACCAGGTGCTTTGGCTCGACATCTTGTACCAAATTTGAGTACATAAGCTTTCCCATAGATACAACCTTCACACATTTCACTATCGAGATTGACATCTAATCCCAGTTCTCTTTTCAATATTGTTTTTACGTATCTCTTATTTTGATGTCCAAATCTTTCATGATATAACTGCAAAACATTATCATTATGAACTGAATTAATTTCTTTCGAATTTTCTGGCTTTAAGGATGTCATTTTAAGTTTATACAATCCTCCTGAACAATTTCTGGATCCAACAAGTATAACTTCTCCTGATAACTTGAAATAACACTTTTCTGTTGTTGAAACAAATTCACTGTCTGGATTTTTATCTTGTGCTGACAATGTTGAGAACAAGTTTTTCTTGATACTAGGAACATACCATACTTCAGTCAGAGGAAAAACTTGAATTCTACCATTCACGTTTGTTTTTACTCTAATTGTACCTTTTCCTAATGCCGGTACTGACTCTCCGTTTGCTGTAGTTATTTGGTGATGATTGTCAAATGGTACATAGCTCTCAAACACATTATTTTGGTTGGTAATGTGATTAGTTGCACCATTGTCGACGTACCAATTTTCTTCATCTTGTTCACACAACAATACAACATTGGAAACGGCTAGTAATGAAACATTGTTCTTCGTATCACTTGCTCTATTAGTTTTGTCAGGTTTTGGTGGCTTACCATCTGCCTTCCATTTCAGACACTGTCTTATTTTATGTCCTCGTGATTTACAGTATTTACAAAATAGATTGCTTCTTTTGTTTACTGTATACAAAACTTCCTGTTTAGTCTCAATTTTGCTTGATAATGCTTTTTCATAAGCAACCAATTGATTTGTCAAGTTATCTATTGTTCTTTCTTTGTTTGATATGAGCATCCAACTTGACTTGAACGAGAAGTAATCAGAAGGTAGAGTTTCTAGTATTTTACAGATAAGTAAAATTTCAGGTAAATCACATTTACACTCATTTCCAGCAGTCATTTTGTCCTTCAAAATATCTTTCTGAAGTTTGTCCCAAAGATTCTTCAGTTTTGATGTATGTGTGGCTATATCATCATCTGCTTGTTTTACATAGCTGAAGAATTGCATGCATAGGTCATAGGTCTTGTCCTCGACATTGCCATCATAAAGCCTGTGCAATTCTAGCCAAACTTCTCTAGCGGATGTGAAACGCATTACTTTTTCTAAAGTTTCTTGTGTCATATTTAGAGTCAGAATTAGTAAAGCATTATTATCGGCTTGATTGAAATCTGATAAGTCTTTCTCGTACCTGGTTTTATCAACAGTTGTAGCATCTTCTGGTAAGGATTTAGGGGCTTTTAAATTTCCTTCGATAACCTCTAGACCGCCTTTAATTCCTCTTAACAAAATGCACAATTTATATTTCCAGGTTGACCAGTTTGACTTCCCCTCTAGCAAACCAATTTGTATTTTGCTTGTATCCATCTTCTGATTTTAACTCTCTTTCAATTTGTAAATATCTTCTCGTTTATTCTGTTTCTTCAACCTGAACCACGCTCTGCTACCACGTTGAAGTTATTTTTATTCAGAATAAGGAACTAATATTTATTCATAAATTGATTGACACTTCTTTTTTTTTTCTTTCGACATCACTAATGTATACTGATCTTATTAAAAGAACAATAATCATAGAACCAAAATAAACTAATGCTGCTGAGAATATCTCCAGCTTCAACAGAACTATCCTTGAGGCAATGAAACCACAATGCTTATCATGAAAGGGTTCACATCAGGATCATAAAGGAGGAAAGACGTCCGCTTGTGTTCGATGACTGAGAAGAGGAATGGTAATCATGCCTTGTTGGTAAGAAAATCAGAAAAATATGCAAATTTCTGACTGCGTCACAGTTTCTATGTTACCATTGATATACCAAAATTACCTTTTAATTTTTGGTTGTAACTACTAGCTGTCGGTTGAATCGATTTTTGTGAAATTTTTTTTTCTATTTCACTGTAATAGGTTACGAGCAGTTTTGACAGTTGAGAGAGACTGGATGACCAACAATAACCTGAAATGCATTGTTTGCTATGGGAAAAAGCGATATCCCTCATGATTTCGTATTCATTTGAGAATTTTGGATTGATATATTCTCTTTTTCTTTGAAAAGGATAGTATGAATTTGGTGTACTTAAAATGAAATTAGTCCATGATTTCATAAACAGACCTTTGGTTACTTCAGTCAACAGTCTTTTTGTGTGTTGTAGTATATTATATAGGCACATTGTTACTTTCATATGAAGGTAAAATATTGCGAAAATATTTTGTGATATCATCGTGCTAATAAATTTTTCATTCCTAGACACTGCCAAGTATTCCTGGGTGTAGTAGATAGGAAAAGTGGATGGTTTTTATTTCTTAAATACGACTCAAGAGTGAACAAATTAGGCTGAAACGCCGATCAGTGATGATTCAGATCCTTTCTTTGTGAAAACAAACAGGAATGTTTATCAAAAACTGACGATTTTACGAAAATTCCCCACCTGGAATCAAAACACCCAAAACATTGTCAGTAGTAATACTGCACCTTAAGCGATAATCAGCTAATAATTTGACTGCATTGAATACTTGAATGGAAATATCTTTTGTGAATCCTGTCTTGTTCAAGTAATAAAGAAATGATTATGAAGAACTTATGACTTTTGAAATATTCCATACCGCGAATCGTTCGGTATGCCCTACCAAAATAACGTACATGATATTACTCGACTATACATGATAATCAGCTCGAAATTCGATGTCATTGCATACCTGAATGTCAATGGTATATATCAATTCTATCTAATTCAAGTTTTACTGATTATGTAGACTAATCTCCATCCTATGTTCTTTGCCGAGGTAACTGACAAGTTGCCAAGTAACATTTATTCTGTGAATATTCGTTTTAGAGAGCAGTTCTTCATTCAATTAACTCAGAAGATATTATTTTCCCTGTCAGAACCGATTGAATTTTCTTATTTCTCTCTTTTGTAATGGATAAATCGAGTTCCTCTCCACATCCGGTTAGTTCCTACCATTCAAATGAAATTACTTCAACAACTCATTGGTAGTTTTCATCGATTTGATGTTGATTATTCAAGCTTGAATACCTTACTTCACTTCAAAAACCTTAGGTTTTAAATTGTATTTTCTGCCTTACTAAACCAAGCAGCATTCAACAACAGCATCAACCAGCAAGAATTGTATTTAATCGAAAAATTCCATAAGTTTAGTGAAGCTGTTACTGTAACAAGATATCAAGTACTTTGAATATAGTTCCTAGATAATGTAATAGTGAATATTTCAGTCCAAAATGTCCAAATTCATACAAAATCACGAGCCAAATGACTTTTTCCCATAGTAAACAATGCATTTTAGGTTATTGTTGGTCCTCCAGTCTCTCCCAACTGTCAAAACTGCTCGTGACCTATAGTTCAATCATATTTCATAATGAACTAGCAGACTGGAAGCAATTAATACAGATTACATTGATATAACAGTGAGTTACCGATGAATGTACTTTAGATGGATAGATAGTTTCATTACACAGTATGGTAATGAACACAAAAGAAAACGTCGAGCAACATTATTTAGCAAGAATAATCAGACAAAGAATATGACTCCAATTCAATGAAAAATTCTCCAACTTTTCACTTGAAAATTCATAAATGATTGCATTTCTCTATGCTTCACAAAATAATGTATTCGATTGTTAAGAGCAAACAATACCTCGAATATAACGGGGTGACTTTTGGAGGCCGGAGTTCGTTTCTTTAAAAAAATTTGTGGTGCAAATGGTTGAAAAAAATTGTAAAGATGCTCAATGTTGCCACTTTTATGTTCAAGAATTCTCGGGAAAATAAAACCGAAATAGAGTGAAAAATGGGAGAATAACCAACATAGCGCATTGTCATTATAAGGTTCATAATTAAGTACATCCCATAAAAGAAGTCTCGAAAAATACTCACTGACGCCTGCAGAACGACACCCCGTTTTCTCATGTGAGCGTCTAAATTTCTCCGAATTTTAAGATTTCACGCGGCTATTGACAACGCTTAAACATATACATCGCGATTCAGGTGCTTGACCTTCATGAGGTTTAATGAAACTTGAATGTGGCTGGGTCGCCTAGTCGTAATTTAGGACCACGTGGTATTGGTTGCTCTCAAGTATTCGTTTTCCAGCAATCAGAATCCAAACCGACACGACACGTCAGGTAAATTATTTAAATTGTTGACACACAGACAGCCACGCAACGACTGTGCAAACTACCCAATTCTGAAGAAGTTCGGACTCCTACCTTCGAACTCCTTTCTCAGTTCTAAAACAGTTGAGAATCAGTTCTGAAAAGAAACATAATTTTTTCTTGTATTTTTCCATATTGAGTTTTTCAATTATATTCCATAGTGTTCTAGCAATCTGAAGGCAAGCTCTATAAATTACATTGATATAATAATGATTTTACCGATGAACGTACTTCAGATACATAAATAGCTTCATTTCCTAGTATGTATATGGACATTAAAGACAAATTATCAAGCAACAGCATTAAGCACAAATAATCAGATGAAAATATGGATCCAATTAAACAACAAGTTTTCCCACTTTTCCCTTAAAAATCCTTGAATCATTCAATTTCTTCATGCTACCCTTCAGGAGAAAAATGATCTTAAACTTTACTTTTGGTTTTTTCAACGTCGAAACGGTCAGGTTAACCATTTAAATGGTTGACACACAGACGGCCACGTTACGCCACTGCGAAATACACATTTCTGAAGCAGTTCGGAATTTTACGTTCGATAATCTTTCACAGTTCTAAAAAAGTTTGGAATCAGTTCGAAAAAAATCAAAACAGAAGCCGTCAAATTTTTAACTGGTTCTGAAATGAACCGGAGCACAAATTCAGAACCGTGTGTGCTCGAACAATTCCAAATAATTCTGATGTCGAAATCAAGACAAAGCTGTCGTTTTTATGCGCTTGTTCTAGGGAACAGCGCGTAATCATTTCGTCACGTCCGTTCGTCCGTCCGTATGTCTAACTTTCGAAGGAAAAGACTTAGCAACTTAAAATTGTGAGGCTACGTTTGGACTACAAATATCTCAGTCAGGTTCGTTACTGGGTGAAATCGGTCGGATTGTTTGGGAGTTATGCTCATGTGAAATTTTGATGTAAAATACTCGATATCTCATGAAGTATTGACTCGATCAAATTGAAACTTCGTGGACAGTTTTGGAATACTAACGCGCTACTCAAAGCGATATTTCGTGTGGTTTCACTATTAAGAAAATTGAAATAATTTCATTCAAATATCGATTAGATTCCAATGGAATTTGGCACGAACCTTAGGGTCGATTTAACAACAATACTTCAAATTTCAATTCGACACGATATTCACTTGTGCCAAATTTAGTTGTTATTTGGAAATGCAATCAGATTGAAATCAGATGGAGATTATCAAAACGCAACTAAGTGCGAAATTTCTAATAGTTAGAATTTGAACAAGAGCGTAAAAGCTCCTGTCCTTACGTCAGTTCTTTTCTAGATTTTCATTCAATTCCTTTGCTGGCGAGTACCAACTGATGAGAAGATTGAATGTTTCGAATTCACCCCTGGCTACATTAGCCAGGGGAACAAAGAAGAAAATGAGGAAGTATTATGCATAATCGTCATTCATTTCGTTGTATGTGGGAATGAAACTCTTGAGACAGAATTCGTAATTGATTCAATCGTAACCAATGAACCCTTCCGATCAATGTAATTTATCTAACTCCATTGCCTTTCGTTTTATCGGCATTAATGATAACGACAATAAAGCTTTATACAACCAGTTTGTGGAAATAATTTTCCTGAGTCAAAAAAGTAAGTATACATCCTATCCTATATTATGGGAGTGCGGGATAACTGATTCAGGCAAGTCAGTCTGCTATTTTGGAATCATTACTATGACCGGACTGACAGTTACAAACGACAGGACTTTCCATTGAAGGCTGAGACACACAGGGCGATATCTGTACGATGACAAGTGCGGTACGAACTGATGGCCACTTTATATTATCCAACTGGCACAGATCAGTTCTGCCGCACCAGATTATCTTTTAGTGGGTTTTATATGGACTAATTTATATTATCTGTCCACGGCCCTTCGGCACGAATCAAAGAAGAATCCTGCGGTGTGGAGGAACAGAGCTCTGCCGATCGGATAATATGAATAAGCATTGAGTCGACTTCTCGTTTCGATAACCTAGACAACGCAATTGCAAGGGGTGGTTAAATTATAGGTAAAAATTAGTATATTGTAAATAGTGGAATTATTACAGGAAACAACATTTATTTTACTAAAATCCTTAAAGTTCTCGGTGAGCGAGAAATTGATTCGCATATCGCACTCTTTCGTGTATTAGGAACCTACGGCTTGGCAAGTACTGGACTCGTTGAAAAAAAATTAAATCACCCAATTGTTTGAAAAACCATTTCCATTTAAACAGCCAAGACCTGAAAACATTGAGTGAAATTTGATATTTAATATCGACTTAGGGATATTCAGGGTCGATTTAACATTACTTTTCAACTTTTATCTGAGCTTTCACGCCTAGTTTCTGTATAGAATTCATTGACAAGTGAATGAAATTATCATTTATAGGAATGCCCGTTTGGATTGCTAAGTTCCAACTATTTTTCAGGGGCAGTTCTTGGAAAGAATGTTGCCTACTGAACAATAGTATCAAAATAACGCAGAACATCAAAGAACTGAACTGTAATGTTTCAGAGTATTTATTTGACTTACTTATTAAATAATTGAAAATAATTCTGCAAATTTCCTCATAACTGTCTTATGCTCTGGAAAAGCCAAACAGATTTTTACCAGCTTCCGATATTCAATCAGTTTAATTTCACACTGCTCTTAGCCATAGTGGATAGCTGCCACCCATAACTAGCTTACTGTGGGTTTCACAAAGCTTGATAATCCCATTATTCGATCATCTGATATTCTGTGGTATCGCTGAAAATGAATTGACATTGAATTTACTTAAGCTTTTACAATCACGTCAATCACAGCTTTGTGAAACCTTCTGTTAGTGTTGCTAAGTAGACAGTGTACTCAAACAATCCAGAGTCAATTCAAAACACACGAATTAATTAAGAGCTCTCTGTATGGTCATCTGCTTTTGATACTTTTTTCATTAGAAAGGTTTTGAAATAGTATTTTTCCATCTGATATTGATATTTCGGTTTTCCACCTTGATTTGGGCCTTGTGATCAGAACTCGTTAGGAATATATAGTAGTCCTGATTCCTCATGAAATTAAATAGGCTTTCATCGAGATGAGAAATCTAGTCTCGGAGGCACTTTCTCGTCTCGTCTCGATCATAGAGACGAGAAATAAACAAACTGTCGTCTCGATGTTTTTCTCGAAGACAATTTCTCGATCTCAATTTGAGACTCTCGAAATTTCGAGAGTCTCGAAATTTCGAGAGTCTCGAAAACAAAAACTGAATGTTACTAATGATGCTAAGTTTAGCTCATAATGTATAGCGAAAGGCCAAGGCTGTTACAAAGAACAGAGTATTAATTTTTTTCTATAAAAAAATCACGTTGAAATACAGAGGCTATATGCCACGAACTAAGAGCCACGGAAATGGGATTAAAAGGTTTGGTTGAACACCCCGAAGAAGAATCTGTGTTCAAATTCAGATCTGTCCGTCCGGCTGTCAGCGCGTATTTGCTCCAACTTTGGGAGGATAGGACCTAGCGGCTTGAAGTTGTTAGATTAGGTTTGGGGTCCAAATGTCTTAGTTGAGTTAGTTAATGATTGAAATCGGTTGAATAGTTTCGTAGTAAGGTCCATTTGAAATTTTGAGATTGGTTCCCCAATATCTCACGGAGTACTGAATCAATCAGATCGATCGAATCGTTGAAAATAGTTTCGGAATATCAACGAGCAACCTAGTAAAAATTTTTGTATGAATCTAGTCGTTAGAAAATTTTAAAGATTGTTTTCAAACTTTGGATGAAAAAGTTTTCAATGCGAAAATATTCATTAGAATTCAACTTGATTTGGCACAAACCTCAGAGTGAGTATCGAACAACAATTTTCAACATTTTGAGTCCATCCGATACATTTCTTTGGAGATATAAGAAAAATAATATTTATTAGATTCGAACATAATTTGGCACATACCTCGGAGTCAGTATTGAACAATAGAATAATTTGAGGATATTTCTTCAGATCATTGTATAAAATATAAAATTTATACATTGCTCAGATAGAGTAACCGTAGACGTACTGAAGAAGTTCTGAAGCCAGGAACACGTATCTGAGGGATATGTCCTTGAATTCTTCTATTTTCGAACAAACCCCTCACTACTCCATTTTCATTGAACAACTATGTTTCAAATTTCGAGTCTATCCGATATTTACTTTCGGAGATATAAAGAAAAAATATGTCAAATTCAGTTGCTATTTGGGATTTTGAAGTTATTTCCACAATATCTCAAGAAAAACGAATGCAATCAGATTTAAACTTCGTATTCAGCTGAAGAATGCCAAGGCGCAACTATGTGTGAGATTCTGTATTCATCTAATAGTTAAAATTTGAAAAAGTATAAGCTCCTGACCTCACGCCAGTGCTTTTTATAGTTTTATTTTCTCTTTTCTGGCGTATGTAGGGTTGTGAGTTATTAAAGACATATATTCCGAGATCGAGCATTCTCGAACTAATTTCTCGATCTCGAAAAAATCTCGAAAAGGTATTCTCGATTTCGTCTCGAAAAAAAAAGTTAGTCTCGACTCTAACTCGAGACTCGAACAGAGTCTCGTGAAAGCCTAAAAATATATAATGGCATATTTACAAAATCATTTTTTACACCTGAAAATAATAGTAGAACGAAACTCATTCAAAAAGAAGGGGAATATAACGAGAATGGTAGAGAAAGAAGATCTGAGGTCGGGAAGTGGAAGTCCTGTGAAACAAAGTTGATCGGCAGGGTTGGAGGAGATAAAAGTGTCTAAATCTGTTGTTTTGACACTTTTTTCACATAACCTCGAAATGTGTGTGAAAATTTCAGATAACCAAGCCTATGGTTCTTCAATTTTATCTTTTACAAAACGAGTTCTTCCGTGAATTTCATAAAAACCGACCCTTTTTATTTTCAAAATACACTGTGATTTCAAAAAGAAAAGTATTCATTTCCTCCATTTTTTTACTGAATGTGGGTGAACACCCTAATTTTCAATCGTGAAGACACACATCAGGATTATTTACGTTTCAAAAAATATTGGTGGAAATTTTGTTGGTTGAAATCTCTACTTCACGATGGTGCAAATAAGATTTCAATACTATGGTGAATTTCCTTGTACCCAGACTCTTCGAACCCCTTCTCCACTTCTCTATGAAATATCTTTCAATTGGGTAATATTTTCCGTGGGTCACTCAGATGTAAAGTATTTCAAAATAGAGATAAAAAGACATAAACGCATATAATCCAAAAAAGATATGAGAACTTTCTGACTATTCTGTAAATATATATTTGTTCACACCATAATAAAGGAGAGATTTCGACGAATAAAAGGCCAATCAACTTCTCTGAAGAAGTGGATATTTTGACTTGAGACTTTTCAATAAAAAAGGGTGCTTTTTCTTTGTTTATTAGAAATATAGGAAACAAATGAATATTTCAAATAAAAATTTTCAATGTATACTCCATTCACTTTTATAAACTCTTCCGGTTGGCCATAACAACAAATTTCACTGCGTAAATTTTTAAAATGTTAGGTTATAGATATTTTCCTGTCTCATATCTACTAAACGTTGTTCTCTGTACATAGAGATAGTTGTAATTAGGTATTTCGAAAATGTGAATTTACTTCGGTAAAAAAATTTATTTGAGAAAATGTTATGTGAATTCCAAAGACCTGGCGAATTTTGAAGAAACTTCATTCTCTGTTAATACTGAAAATAATTCACGTATATAAACATGGTTGAAAGATTTAATCATGCTATTTTCTTGCATGGAAATCAAAAATCGAGTGGTCATATGTTACTGAAAAATAATGGATAGAGTAGTCCGTTACTTTATGATAGTTCATTCGAAAAAAAAATAAAACGTCCATTTGCGACGACAGTGTGATATCTCGAAAAATTTAATTTTTCGTTTTATAGTAATAACGATTCGCCTTTTTGCGATCTATTATCTGCAAGAACGCGGTATTTCGTACTCCAAATATGGGGAAGCTATGAAAGAAAAAGAAGCAAAATATCACGTTGTTGCTTGCACTCTCTCACTCAGCGATTTAATTTACTCAAAGAATGTGACAGCACAAATGTAGTCTGCTGTTGCTACAGTATAGTGCGCTCTGTTTTCGCGAATAAAGTGATAATTGAAGAAACCACGTTTATGGTGAAAAGGTAAGTGTAAAATTCCCCAATTTTTTGCTTTCGAACAGCGTTATATATGATTTTTTTCCACTGTTCTCGTGAAATAACGGAAGAATTAATGTGCGGTTCCCCGATATTATCGCGTTTTTCTTGTAAATATTATAAATTTCAATGTGATAACCCTAAAAGTTACATTGAAGGCGATGAACTATTTGTTCTCTAGCAGAATACTGTTTGTTTCAGTTGTCGATGTGCTGTTTTTCTCGAAAACTTTTCGATTAAGTTAATGGTTTATTTCCTCCCATCCTGTTTAAGGTGCTAAGCAATATTATTTTATCATTGCTATATTTGCAGATGGCATCAACATCAAAGTTTATATTAGACTTAGCAAGAAAAAGAAAAGATGACGAATTTTCGAATTCCACAGTTTCCCCATGAGAGCAAGGATTCTAGAATCATAGGTATGTTGAAACAAAGATGATATTTCCATTTATACTTCATTTAATTTCTCTATAATAAAGATGTCTACTTTATTCTACTCATGTGTACCCTCCAATTTCAGAAAACCAAGTAAAAATTCAATCCAACCGCCAACGTAGTGAATCTTCTTCGAGCTCATCGTGTAGCTCTAGCAGTTCATCATCAACATTCCAGAAAGGTAGGTTTATACATAACTCAATATAGACTGACATACTTGTATATCTCACCTGATATCAATTCTTTTTCGCAGACAGCGATGACTCAGTGAAAGATTCCGATTACAAGAATGTACAAGAAATGCCTAAATTCAAAATTTTTTCGCAAGACGAACTGAGTAGCAGTTTTACCATAAGGGCAGATAATTTGCAAGAAACCGGACAGAATGAAGAAGTAACAGCAGATATCAACTCGAATATTCAACTCGCAGATACAAACGAAAATATATTCCTACTTAATACACTGAATGAACCGAAAACCATGACCGAAAATGAATCTCTGTACGCCATTTCAGAAAACTCACCACCCTTATGTGACAAAAACATAGTTGAAATTATCACAGATGAAGATTTTCAAGGTCCAGAGAGACGATCCTGAAGCATTGTACTACAAAATGTCTTATGCAGAAGAATATGAGAGAGCTGTAGTTATGAGAAAGTGGGTGAATTCAACATTCACCTCGCAAAGGTTTTTAAGAAAAAACCTAGTTTGGCTGAGAGAAAAAGAGCTAATATAATTTCATTACTGAGAAGTAAACATATTTCTGGCTATTATAAAGTATTCTTTGATAGTTTATAGTTTGCAATGATTTTTTATACAAATCTATTTTATTAGTTCTTCTCAGTAGATGTGAGTTTATTTTTTCATTGTGATTCCTCATAAAAATTTATTTCTTTTGTTTAAAGACCGAATTCCGTTATATATACTGAAGGAATAACAAAGTTCCCATATTAACAGTTCCCATTGTTTTATTTATTTACTCTTTCTCAAGCCTAAATCTTTATTATTTTTGCTAGATGCCCCTACATAAAAATGTACTCGTTAGAATGATTGAATGCGTTTCATTAAAAAAAAAATCACTACAACAGTGTTTTATTTCAACATTCCTCAGTTCTAGATTGATAAATTTATCATCTTCAACGTTATATCAATACTCATCACACTATAAGTGTGGGAGTTTTCAAGAACAAGGTGATAAAATTTTCGTTTTTGTTCTAAACGTTAAAATTTTTGTTATTTTGCATAAAAACTAGGAATATCTTTTCATGAATCATTCTATCAAAAGTTTACCTTAAACACACTTCTACAGACTACCACGATCTGTGCAGTATGTAAAACGTTAGATTCGATCAAATGTTGGAAAATCGTTTCCTGTAAAATCGTTGTTTTCGAGATGTCACGCTGTCAACGCAAATGGACGAAAAGTACTCGAATAACCCTGCAGTAAATCATCTAAACGAAAGGACGAACCTATGGAATTCCCTACTTTTCGGAATTCTCAAGAAATATGCCTACAGAAGACTTTCAAATAATCTATTGCACAACTCTAAATAATACTCTAGTATGAAAATGTAGTAGTACTACGAAATCTGTATCAACTCAAAAAATCTAACTCAATTTACAAAGCTCTTGGGAATCTATGTGAACGAAGCACTGAATTGGGATAAACATTTTTTTAAATTGGGATGCATTTGGGGCTTCCGTCTGGTAACTTTGGGTGTCGGATAGCTTGTTATAAATTATTGATTCTAGATTATTAGGGTTTCTATCGGAAAGAGCAGATTTCGATTCTACATAGCACTTTCGCACACTTTGTCTCTGCCTCTTCAAAACTAACTTCGGCAGTTTTGTGTCTAAGCGTGATGATTATGTTGAGATTGAGAGTAGAAATTGACATTGCCAATATTTCATGAGCGACAACCTGCGTCAGTTTCAAGTAAAAAAAAACATGGTAGAGATGAATCCATGGCCAAGCGGGATAATTCATAAAAGTGAGTGGAGTATATCTAAATCTTAAAAAGGTGATTTTCAAAAATTCCGTGAAAATTTTTTGAAAAAGCTCGGTTATTTGAATTTTTCACAACAATTCCGAAGTTATGTGAAAAATTGAGAAGAAAAAGTTGTAGATGTCTTCATTATCTACAACTTTAATGTTCACCTTTTTTTCAATAGGGCGAACAGTTTCGCAGGAAATCGATAGAAATCGTCTTTTACTCTCGAAAAATCATTCCCTTCCACTTCCTGACCTCACATCGCCACTGAATTATTGTTTTTGTGTTTTTTTCGATTTTCTTCTTCAATAATAAGGTTCGTTCCATTTTCATCATTTATTTTTTTCTTTTTACTGATTTTGAAGGCTTTAGCCCTGGTCCATGAGTTGATCCGACGGCCACGATCTCTTCTATACCCACATTGAAATACATTGCAAAATTTACAATAGAAACCTCTTATTTTTGCCCCTTAGACCGCCACCGTTCCTCGATTATCACTATTAATTTGCAATGCATAGCAGTGGGGCATAGCATAATAGTTACAGGGTCCATAGTTATAAACAGCTCCGAGGGATCAGATATGCATATTGAACACACTCCGAACATAATGAGTGAGTGGGGCACTATGCTGATGACACGGGGTAGTTCAACTTATTAACCATGTTAACTTATGTTCATGATAATCAAAAACTTTGATTCATGAAAAGCTCAATTTTACTATTGACAAAATGGAAAGTGTTTGAAGTTGCGACATTCACTATTATAATATTCAACTATTCTAATCATCTATACAACAAATAATGTTTAAATTTCTCTCTCGAGATGAATTCATAGTTTTAGAGCCATTTGATATAGGGTATCATATTCATAACAAACAGAATCGCGAATCAGGAATGAATATTCTCTCGTTATCAACAACTGAATGAAGTCGAGACCTAGATCTTTATTGAATAAATTTACAATGAATAAACAAATTACGCGAGCAAAAAAAACAGAATAAATGTCCACCACTAAACAAAAGATGGGAGAAAGGCAAAGAAGCACAGGTTCACGAAGTTACCGGTAAAAACATCGAAGTTACCGGTAAAAACATCGAACCTACCAGAAATAATATCTTAGGTAATTAACATCATAGTTCAACAGGAACAGACAGATCGCAGCCGAAAAGATTGTGAATTCCGTAGGAGTCTGTTAGAGTTCAGCAGAAGTGTGGACTACCCAAAACAGCTTTAAAACAATGTTTGTTTTATGGTTGCGGGTCTCTACAGAGACTATATATGTGATTTGGCCGATTCATCCGACTTTACTCTTATTGGTAACATTGGTACGGTTCATTCGATTTTGATATAATTTTGAGTGAAGTGAGGACATTCAGTTATTCCAGAAATTTTTCCCAAATACACAGTTGTTATTGTTATAATTTCCGAATTGTGCATGCTGAAAAAATACGCTGTACATTGCGTTTCAAAAACTTCGCTATTTGTTTTAGGATTCAACCAGAATAAGACATTATTCAATCGTTTCAGTTTTTTTTGACACACCTCTGGTGTTCCGAGAAACTTTTATTTTTCGAAAATAGACTATACCTAATTTTGCTCCTATCGAGTTTTTTTTATCGATAACTTTGATATGGCTAATTCAATTTCGATGAAATTTTCAGCGTGGTACAATGTGAATCAGTATACTCAATCTTCTCGAAGAAAATTTCAAAATAGGCACGTAGTCGTTATTGATATGATTTCAGAAAAATTATGTAGGTTGAAAAAACACTCTGTAAATAAGGTTCCAAAACTTTGATATCCGTTTCCGATTAAAATTCACGAAGAAGAGCATTATAAGAATTTTGCTTCAGAGCAGTGAGAATATTCTGCAAAGCTGTTTATTTCGAGATTGCAAAACGGTTCTAAAATAGTCTTAATTCCTGATTTATATTTGATTCTTCATATTCTGAATGGAATCATTCAATTTAGAAAATAATTTCATAGGCGTTAATGAGTACATACATTATTGAACGAGATCATTGAACGTATGCTGTTCCATTTGAATAATCTTTTTATGGAAAAGCGGTAGTATGCATTTCAAATTCAAGGTATATGCACTTTGGCCTGTGTCAAATTTATTTGACTCATTTCAAAAATAGGGTAGTGGCCTTGTAACTAACGAACTACTGGTTCAATTGTAGTGCACGATAAGTGATCATCTCTTATCGAAGATGGATTAGTAGAAAAGGGCAAAATAGGAGAAGAAGATGCGAAAAACATCATTTTACTGAGTACTACACAACACAATTTTGTTAGCGATGTTACACTTGAACCTTTGTTTTCGATCGGCAAATTGTTCACAACACTGAAGGAAATAACAGTTCACGTTTTCTAAAAGCGGACTAACTATAATTTATAATTTACGAAAGTGGGTCGAACTAAGTAATGCGGCGAATCTATTAAGCGGAGCGATTTCTCAAAATACTGAATATCTGCACACACACACACACACACACACACACACACACACACACACACACACACACTCACACTCACACACACTATATATATATAAAATACCTCAGGGGATTCGGCGCAAATCTTCAGTAATTTTTAAATTGAAGAATATTAGTAATTGAATGTGAATTTCGAATTTGAGAAGAATATCTTCTTATATAATAAATGACGAACTTTGGATCCTGGAACGATACACTTTTACTACCTAGAGTAAAATATCCTCACTTCTGAGCGAATTTTTCCGGAAAATCGAATGTGTGCCACTAAATTTAAAAGCACCTGGATAATGACATATTATAATAGAATCTAAAATGAACAAAGAAGTTCTGGAAATGCAATGTACAGGGTGTTTTCTTCTTTGCACCATTAATCTGAAATCATCACAATAATGTCCCTGTATTTTGGAATGAGGAATATAAGAGTTATTTGAATTTACTTATTCATATTGTAATACTCTGAAAATTTCATCAAACTTGAATGAGGAATACCCATGTTATCATTAGAAGTAGAATCGGTTGGAGTGAAATTTCTATATTGCCTTTTTTCTTCGGAAAACTGAGGGTGTGCCTAATTAAGTGGGTACACCTGAATGACTCATGATGGTGGAATCTGAAACGAATTGTGAAATTTTGAGAACACAATGTACATGGTGTTTTCCCAACCTGCGCGAACAATCTGAAATTATCACAATAACACCCGCGAATTTTGGAAAATATTCTGCAAATTTTCAAATGAGCTCATTTATGTTGTGCAATACTGAAAATTGCAGCACAATGGAATGAGCCATACCAAAGTTATTCATAAAAGTTATGAATAAAACTCAAATTCTCCCTATTGTTTTTCATGTGATGTTGTTTGAGGTGTATTTATTCAAAATATTTCATGTTTCTGAAATTGAAACAACAATTGGAATTAGCCCTTAAGTAGATTTTTGGATAAAATCGAAATATGTCGGAGTTATCTTGAGAAGTGGTTTTTTATTCAATGATCTAACCTTCAACGTTTAACTATATTAACCATTTAGTAAAAGTAAAATCGGTCAACTCAGACGAATCACCCTGTATAGCCTCAATAGAGACACCAAACTATAAACCAAACATTGTTTCTAAACTATGTGTACTAGTGTAAATTTATCCTAGAATTTGACGGTCTCCTCCGAAATCATTCTGTATAGTCGGGACAATTCCACCTATCAGGTAATTTTGTTGGAAAGCGCTGCACTCCATGAGGTCTATGACGAATTGGTAGATTGGATACCAAACAGACCCGGCGAATTCCAGTTGAATGACCGCAAATGTCAATTGGGATCAATGCCAGATTATTGTTATTATTGTGAATATTGAACAAATGAACGTCTTAGAATGCAAATACTCAGGCAAGTCACCATTGGTCTGGCAGCAGGAAGAGGTTCCAAAGGAAAGAAAAAAGTAAACCTACTTTCTGAACTATTGTTGTGAGGACCTGTTTGATAAAAATTACACAAGACGCAACACTCAAAGTTGCCCATTATCACTGTGGTTTAATTTCACAATAATTCAGTTGAAAAATGAAGCGGAAACTGCAAAAATTAATCACAAGATAGCTTTGAATTAGATGACAATATACTTGAGAGTTAATACCGAGCGAACGACGATATGTTGATTTTTATAATAATGACGGAGACATTTGAAGGTCCATTCCTGGCAATGCTTCATGAAAGAATCAGAGTATCTTTTGTTGCCTTGGATTAGGTGGCAGTCATATGATCAGACCACGTGAGCATTCTGAGATTTCACGCTAGGCCCGAAATCCACATGGAAATCAGTCAATTCAACCTAAAAATCACCGAGATAATGAAGCACTTGTGATTTATTCACTGCAAGTGAAGAACTCTGCGTTTTGGGAATATTCAAAGACATCAGTCATATGTCAAACCCATCAACAACTCAGTTGAGGTCTTCCTGGAAAACCCCGTGGACAGCATACAACTTGAAATCATCCGCGTGTTGGGAATTCAGAGATCAAAAAAGTGGAGACATCCGCAGCATGAACGAGGAAAAGAAAACAGTTACTTGAGATATTCCACTGAAGGGAATCCTTAATGTATGTCATACAAAAACAACATTTTTGAAATTTTTTCTCTGATTCCAGAATGTACGATCGCCTGAAAGACATGTAATATACAGGAAAAAACCAAATACAGCGCATCAACAGCTAGTAGAGTTCACAAGGCACGAAGAGAGTTCTAAAACAGATTTTCGTGTGAACTTCTCTGCTAAAATGTATGAATCACTTAGTAACATTTCCCACAGTTCACAATGCGAAATAAACTTGTCGTCGAAAAATCGTCGTGTACAGGAAGTGGGGGGAGGGGCGTTTTTCTAAAAATTGGCAAAAATTTTTTTCCGTTCATCTTTATCTACGTTGAATGTCACTTATTCTGACGAATTTCTATCGAAATAGAAGATTCAGAAATATGCTATCGTAATTATCAAAAGAGTCGGGTATCAAGCGCCTATATGGAGTTCGTTATGACATAATCGCTTGCCTTGAAACTGCATGTTTACAATCATGTTATTTTCGATTCTGCACGAAAACTGTTGGGAAAATCGAAAACAAGTTTAATTTGAAAGGTGTTCACCGAAAAAATAAGATTCAGATGGATTACTCAAAATTTCAATTGGCTGAAAAGTTTTCTCAAAAAATAAGAAATTGTGTTGTTGAATCCCATTCACCGTTGCTGACTGCGAGTAAGGTGCACTCTCACGCGTTGAATCAGAAATAAACGACCTTGTGACCCGAAGCGTTGATAAGGTTTAGTTTGAGGATCATTCGAGTAACAACCACGTTGATCGCCCATTTTTGAGATGTCATTGTTTGAATATTGAATTTCTCATATATATTTGAATATGTACAAAAATAGGTTTTTCATTAAATTTCTGTTGAATTTGGGTAGAAATTGTTAGTTGACAAATCAGTTTATTGAATAAAATTAATTTTTCCTGATTTTTATTAATATGTTTTTGAGTTTTTTTATAGATATTCACTAGATTTCTGTTAAATTTTCAATAAATATACAAATACATGCAAGTTCAGTTGAATAGTCGATCAAAGGGCATTTTGGGAGGAATTTGAATTACATTTTTCAGATTTCCTATATGGATTCCGAATTCGCAACTGAGATTATTGTCCCTCGGCATAAAAATTCGTGATTAGTAGTTACTGTTATGGTTTTTTCTGAATCGGTATTTAAGAAACAGAAAAAAATAACTCACCAATGAACACAAATGCATATATTCAATCATTTATTATCATAATATACAATTAATTTGATTCCAGGCCTCAAACATAGTAAATTCTATCATAAGATTTTTTTTTATAAATTATTTATTTCTAGGTTGTTGAATTATAATCTTGTTTTTTTTATGTGAATTGAAATATTTGATTATTTGAGCTGAAATATTTGATTATAATAATATTGTTTTTCGTTTTGTTCAATGGATCTAAGGTTAGATTGAACAGTACACTCTCGTAGTGTACTGGATCTCGCCTTTTTCACAGTGGAATTGTCACCATTCAATTTGATTGTAATCGTTTTGGGAAAATAAAGACCTTTATTATTATTATTATTATTATTATCAGATATAAGAAATGTCCAAATCAATCACGATCCAGTAACAAATGCAGAGAATTCATTCTAGTATCTCAATAGTTTATTCAGAGCACATAATCCTTCCAAATTATCTTTCTCAACAGGCTTCTCATGATCTGAAAGTATAATAATTTGTATCAATACATTGAATTTTATAAAATTGCCTTATCTAGTCAAAAAGTAGGAGAAATGAGGAATTTAAGTTATATTTTGTTGAAAATTATTATTATAGGTTTGAATTGAACAGAACTAGCAATCATGAGTAGAATTAGATGTAGAATTTCAAAGAAAATGTAAATTTAGAATAGAAGTTATGTCCCGACCCATAAGTTGCACATAATGTAATTATCAGGTTTCCGAAGGAACAAAATTGCAGCTATATTTTAGTAATAGGGTTAATTTAATATAATGAAAGCATTTTTTTGGCGATTGTAAGTAGAAATTCAAGAAAACTCAGCAAATGGAATTGTTTACTTAGAAAATTGTCCATTTAGGCATAAAACTTGAAAAATTTTATACATTAGAGATTTAGAATATAGGCAAGAGGCACTTCGAAATTCGGAGAAAAATACGGCCAAATTTTCTAGACCAGGTCTGAAGAAGGAAAACTTACCTCGGAAGAGAAAACTGCGAAAGCATCATTTTTGGAAGATGAGATGTTGAAGAAAATTCCGAAAAGGTATAAATACCGAAGCTCGAGCACAAAGAATTTAGTCCATTTTTAACCTTCGTCAAGACTGTAGCTACCCTCGTAAAAATTTGTCGAAACATCGTAATATTCCAGTCAGAAACCCAAAGTAAACCAAAATTGAATCAAAGTGACTGGCATCCTGGAAGAATATCAGAATAAAATACATGGAATATTGAAGCAAAATTAAAATAAACTTACCAAAAGGGAAAAACCAGCAGTGATCAAATTCACATAAGTGAACTCCAGAAAAATAAACTTCATTTCAAGAGTTAACCCTTGGAGATTTGTAACTTGCAGGAAATAAAGAAGACGAACTTTGGAGGTTATCCAGAAATTCCGAACCACAGAAGAACATCAATTAACAAAGTGACATAGACTAAAAAACACCGTGGGTGAGACTAAAAGGACATTATAATAAGTTTTTAAATTCAATTTAATTATTTGAATTAGGTAGTTAGTAATTTTGACATTTAAATCAATTTCCTTGATATTATTTCATTAAATATTTCTATTCGGAATAATTATATAAACTATTATTTCACGTCATAGAATCCACCTGAGAAAGAGACAGAAAGCCGCGCCAAATTCAAATCAAATTCAAAATTCATATTTTTTGTTATTGGATCCTGTTAAAAATTCAGAATTATTCAACATTAAACAACAGTTAGATTAATAACAATTGGCGCCCAACGCGGGGCTTTGTTTTCTATAGGATATTGGTGTTCATAGAGTAATTATTTTCAGGAATGATAAAAAATTTAATAACCAGTATTCACAATTTGTAATTTGAGCAAGAATATACTTGAAAGTTGTTGATATTTGAATAAAATAGACATGGCTACTCATCAAATGGAATTTAGAAATAAACCTATCAGGGAAGAGGAAGATAGTGTGAGTGAACAAGAGGATTTGGACACAAAAATGATCGTGAATGACATGTTTCTACAAATGATGAAAAAAAATGAGAGAACAAAGAAAGGAAATGAATGAACAGACACAGAAATTGGAGAAAAAAATGGATGAACATAAACAAGAGTTAGCTACAGTGAAGGAACAAACAAATGAAATAGATGCTACAGTGAACGAGCAAAAGATAGAAGAGGAAATTTTGAGAAAAGAAATCAGAGAAGGATGCAGAAGATTAGGTGAAAAGATAGAAATTGAAGGAAATAAGACTATACAAGAATTGAAGAGATTACAAGATAAAATAGAGGTTAAAACAGAAGCACAAGAAAAAGAAAATATAGAAGAATTCAAGAGAACAAAAGATAAACTGAATGTTGTAACAGGAAAACAAAATGAACCAGTATATGACACAGAGATGCAAGGAAATGAAACCATACACGAATTCGATATAATACAAAATAGAATATATGACGGAACAGAAACAGGAAATGAATCAATAACTGATACAGAAATGCAAGGAAATGAAATTATACAAGAGTTAGATATAATACATGATGAAATATATGACAAAATAGAAAAACAAAATGAATGGAAATATTATACAAAAATGAACAGGGAAAAAACAGAGGAAACATTTGAAATAGAACTTAAAAACTACAGAGACATGAATACTTTTAATTTGAATATGGATAATATACAGACGATTGATGAAAATACAAAATACAGACATTCACAAGATTACATAAACAATATAAAAATAAAAATAAAAAACATAAACATAACTGGCAAGATCAGAAAGAACCTTGGTTTAAAAGAAAAAAAGAAATGAATAATCTAGTTAAAGCGGAAATAAAGCTAATGAGTTATTTTTGGGGAGGCGAGCAACAAGGAAGAATCATAAATATTAGACATCCAGCAGCAAATCCTGCTGAAAGGTATATCAGAGAAGTGATAACATTTTTGAGAACAACAACCTCTACAGATCATACTCTCTGGGAAGATAAATTAGAGAACATAGGGAAATATATGAACTGTGTACCAAGTACAAAGACAGAGGAATGTCCAATTAAATTAATGAAAAATGAAAAGCTAACAAGAAACTGGGAGAGGAATGATTACAGACAATATGACCAGATTATAAAAGAGGTGAATAAGAGAATCAGAAGAACCGCAGAAAAGTATATAAAGAAAATGGGAAAAAATTGCAAGAAGAAAACAAGATTCAAGAAGGGAGATTTAGTAGTTGTAAGAGCTTCAAGAAGATCTGATCGAAGGCTTAACAAATGCGCCAAATTCCAATTTCCATTTGAAGGACCATATATAATAAAAACAGAAAACCCTGTGAATATTTATCTATTGAAAGATCCAGCAACAGGATGTTTGAAAGGAGTTCACTTTATAGAACATCTTTACCAATTCAATGAATAATTTACAGAGTCAGTTGAAATAAGTTTCCATTTGCAGAAATTTGACAATTTTTTCAAATCTCAACGAATTTCAGGCGAATTGTTATGGTTTTTTCTAAATCGGCATTTAAGAAAACGAAAAAAAGAACTTACCAATGAACACAAATGCATATATTCAATCATTTATTATCATAATATACAATCAAGGTAATTTCAGGCCTCAATCATGGTGAATTCTATCATGAGATATAAGAAATGTCTAAATCAATCACGATCCAGTAACAAATGCAGAGAATTCATTCTAGTATTTCAATAGTTTATTCAGGGCACATAATCTTTCCAAATCATCTTTCTCAACAGGCTTTTCAAGATCTGAAAGTATAATAATTCGTATCAATACCTTGAATTTTATAAAATTGCCTTATCTAGTCAAACAGTAGGAAATTATGAGGAATTTGAGTGATATTTTGTTGAAAATTATTATTATAGGTTTAAATTGAACAGAACAAGCAATCATAAGTAGAATTAGATGTAGAATTTCAAAGAAAATGTAAATTTAGGATAGAAGTTATGTCTCGACCCTTAAGTTGCACATAATGTAATTATCAGGTTTCCGAAGGAACCAAATTGCATCCATATTTTAGTAATAGGGTTAATTTAATATAATGAAAGCATTTTTTTGGCGATTGTAAGTAGAAATTCAAGAATACTCAGCAAATGAAATTGTAAACTTAGAAAATTGTACATTTAGCCATAAAACTTGAAAAATTTTATATATTAGAGATTTAGAATATGGGCAAGAGGCACATCAAAATTCGGAGAAAAATACGGCGGAATTTTCTAGACTAGGTTTAAAGAAGAAAAACTTACCTCAGAAGAGAAAACTGCGAAAGCATAATTAAAAGCGAGGCTAATAAGATGTTGAAAAAAATTCCGGAAAGGTATAAATACCGAAGCTCGAGCACAGAGAATTTAGTCCATTTTTAACCATCGTCAAGACAGTAGCTGCTCCTCGTAAAAATTTGTCGAAACATCGTAATATTCCAGTCAGAAACCCAAAGTAAACCAAAATTGAATCAAAGTGACTGGCATCCTGGAAGCATATCAGAATAAAATACATGAAATATTGAAGGAAAACCAAAATAAACTTACCAAAGGGGAAAAACCAGCAATGATCGAATTCACATAAGTGAACTCCAGAAAAATGAACTTCATTTCAAGATTCAACCCTTGGAGATTTGTAACTTGCAGAAAATAAACAAGACGAACTTTGGAGGTTATCCAGAAATTTCGAACCACAGAAGAACATCAATTAACAAAGTGACATAAACTAAAAAACACCGTGGGTGAGACTAAAAGAACATTATAATAAGTTATTGAATTTAATTTAATTATTTGAATTAGGTAGTTAGTAAGTTTGGCATTCAAATCAATTTCCTTAAAATTATTTCATTAAATATTTGTATTCAAAATTATATGAACTATTATTTCACTTCATAGAATCCACCTGAGAAAGAGACAGAAAGGCGCGCAAAATTCAAATCAAATTGAACATTCATATTTTTTGTTATTGGATCCTGTTAAAAATTCAAACTTCCAAATTATTCAACATTAAACAACAGTTTGATTCATAACAGTACCTACTGATCAGATATTTTCTATTTGATACATTCCCCTTCCAAAGTAATAAATATTATTTCGGTATATTTAAATAACGATTCCCCTTTACATCTTGAAGAAGCTTAATCTCCTCAAGAGTGGTTTTGAAACTAGAAAAATATATAGTGAAATCCCTGTTACCATTTTTTGCTGGAATAACTAATGGGGTTCAATTCATAAAATCAAGTAATAAACCAATTTATGTACCGAGATTCCCGCAACAATTTTGCAGACTGAGTGCTATTATACTTCCAAAAAGCAGGCAATAATTTCTCATAGGTAAGAGAAATGGGCAAAACAGATCAAATATAACATATATGTTTAAACATGTACTGGCGGCATATTCATCATCACTGACACATTAAGAAGCTAGATCCGTTTCCTCAACAAAAACGTTGAAAAATCATTGAATACTAAAACTTTCGAAAGCCACATAGGTACTTTTGTATTATCAAAAATCAGTTCAATGCAGAACGAATCGATTTTGGGCTATAAATATGGTTTATTTCCATCATGAAAAATATTCACTATAAAGCGGATACAAAAGTGTTGTGTGAAGAAGACATAAAAAACCATTGAAGGACAAAATAAATCATTTTCATGGAAAATGGGATTCATTCATTCGAATTCAATTTCTAATAAGAAACAACTGAAAAATACTTTTAGTTATTATATTGACCATCAGGTGCACGATTCATTCTACCACACCAACAGTTCATTGAATCTGATACAATAGGGGGTTTTTTGCTTGTTCTAGATTTGAAAAGTTGTACCAAAAATCATTACCAACATTTGACGAAGAGTTTGGTAGTCGAATAACCCGACATAATTGATTAACTCAAATAAGAGCACATTAAGTCCAGAAGTATGGTTGATTGTAACTATACGGAAATTTCACTGACCTATTCAAGATATTTTTACACCACAAATTTCGATGAAAGTGTGCAAATTTGGGATAAAGAATCCTGCACTGCAATCATGACACAAAAAAAAAAATTTCATTGCACAAATGTTTATGTCATTTTTGATGACTTAAGAGGCTACGATATCACCAGCGAGTTCATTGAATATGTGAAAAAAACTGCTGGAACGTAGGTATCCTTAATAAATCATAAGTTCAAAATTACAGTTTGTAATAGCTGTTTACGACAAACGAAAATACATATTGCATTCACACGTTCAGGAAAATCTTAACTACAAGTGCAATTAGGAATATAGTATAGTGTAGCCATAGAATATTCAAAGATATAGATTCGTCTTTTTCAACAGATCAATTATTGAGCTTGCAATGACGCTATAGTGTTGCAAACTGATGAGTTCATAAAGGTTAGACAGTGTATAAATTTTATATTTTGGAACGAAATTGTTTTATAATCCATTAACACAAAAATATAAATCAACAGTGATGTATCCAAACCCACTAAACTGAATCTTTATGCATACTGGGTGAAATGTAGAGAAAGGAAAATTCTGCTGAAATTCACACCTCCAATTCATCAGGGCAAATGCCATTTCTGATAACTGTTTCTCCATAACAAATAGATATAACGAATATCTGATAAATATTCGAATATTTTCTACGAAATGACAATTTTTCATCTAGTTAGTCCAATATGAGTACGAGTTGGGGAAATTAAATTTCGTGGTAAGTGTAGGTATGCACTGAAAAAATGAGACAGAAAAAGTATATAGCGCAATTATTCCAAACTTCTTCCGAATAATTATTCTCCATCTGATAGTGATAAATCAAGGCAACTTATCAAGTATAATTCAGTTGCTCAGATTTCATATCCCCGATCACGGGAATCTGGTCTTTTCAAATAATAACTTTAACAATGATATCTTGAAAATGAAAGAAAAACGCAAATATTACTTGAATGATCTTTAAACGGAACCTTATGAACGCTTCTATGTATAAGGTCGCTCATTCCTGCTCCAATACCCGTTAACACGCGAGAGTGCGCCTTACTCGCATCTTCTTTTCTTCTATTCGGCCTATTGAAATTCTAAAAATCCATCTGAATCTTATGTTTTTGGTTACCAGCTTTTATATGGAGCATTTTTTCGATGCTCCCAACAGTTTTCGAGCAAAATGGAAATGAACATAATTGTAAACATGCATTTTCAGGGCAAGCGAATATATCATAAGTAACTCCATAAAAGCGCATGGTATCCGATAATTAAAATAAAATAGTTCTGAATCTTATATTTGAATAGAAATTCGTCAGGATAAAGAACATGCTACGTAGATAAATATGAACGGGAATTTTTATTTTGCCAGTTTTTGGAAAAATGCCTCCCACCTGCACACGACGATTTTTTGACGACAAGTTGATTTTGCGTTGTAAGGGTATAGGGAATGTTACTTAGTGGTTCATCATTTTAGCAATGAAGTTCGCACGGGGTGACACGATAGAGCTCCCTTTGAACCCTATACTAATCTAGAGCTATGTGAACCTGGCAATTGACCTTGAAATTTTCCCGTGAAAACTTTGTGATCGATTGTACCCGGTAGGTACCCGATTGTACCACAAAAATTTTCGTTTGTACCCCTAACGATTTCTCTATACAGCCATTATAACTTTCGAACCCATCGGCACACAAAAAAAAAATTCGAAATTTCCTCATGAAAACTTGGTGAAGGATTGTAACAGGTAGGTACCCGATTGTACCACTTTTATTTTTGCTGAAATCCCCATGGTTTTTTTTACACATCAATTCGAAATTTTTTTTTCTCTTCAACTCGTGATTGACCGATAATTGATGGAATTTTTGTATGAAAATTCTGTGGTCGATTGTACCCGGTAGGTACTCAATTGTACCACAAAATTTTTCGTTTGTACCCCTAGCGTTTTTTCTATACAGCCATTATAACTTCTGAACCCACCGGCACCCCAAAAAAAAAATCGAAATTTCTTCATGAAGACTTGGTGAAGGATTGTACCAGGTAGGTACCCGATTGTACCACATTTATTTTTGCTGAAATCCCCATGGTTTTTTTTGCACATCAATTCGAAATTTTTTTTTCTTCAACTCGTGAATGGCCGATAATCGATGGAATTTTTGTGTGAAAATTCTGTGGTCGATTGTACCCGGTAGGTACCCGATTGAACCTCAAAAATTTTTGTTTGTACCCCTAACGTTTTCTTTATACAGCCATTATATAACTTTTGAACCCACCGATACCGAAAAAAAATTTGTTTGATTTTTTCATGAAAACTTGGTGAAGTATTGTACCATGTAGGTACCCGATTGTACCACATTTATTTTTGCTGAAATCCCCATGGTTTTTTTTACACATCAATTCGAAATTTATTTTTCTCTTCAACTCGTGATTGGCCGATAATTGATGGAATTTTTGTATGCAAATTCTGTGGTCGATTGTACCCGGTAGGTATCCGATTGTACCACAGAAATTTTCGTTTGTACCCCTAACGTTTTCTCTCTACAGCCATCATAAATTTTGAACCCACTGGCATCGAAAAAAAAAAATTCGAAATTTCCTCATGAAAACTTGGTGAAGGATTGTACCAGGTAGGTACCCGATTGTACCACTTTTATTTTTGCTGAAATCCCCATGGTTTTTTTTAACTCATCAATTCGACATTTTTTTTTTCTCTTTAACTCGTCATTGGCCGAGAATCGATGGAATTTTTGTGTGAAAATTCTGTGGTCGATTGTACCCGGTAGGAACCCGATTGTACCACAGAAATGTTTGTTCGTACCCCTAACGTTTTTCCTACACAGCCATTGAGACTTTTGAACACACCGACATCAAAAAAAAAATGTTATATTTTTTCATGAAAACTTGGTGAATGATTGTACTAGATAGGGACCCGTTTGTACAACTTTCATTTTCGCTGAAATCCCCATGGTTTATCCTACATATCAATTCGAAAATTTTTTCTCTTCAACTCGTGATTGGCCGATAATCGATGGAACTTTTGTGTGCAAATTCTGTGGTCGATTGTACCCGGTAAGATACCCGATTGTACCACAAAATTTTTCGTTTGTACCCCTAACGTTTTCCTTGTATGGCCATTGAGACTTTTGAACCCACCGACATCCAAAAAAAAAAATTTTATATTTTTTCATGAAAACTTGGTGAAGGATTGAACTAGATAGGTACCCGATTGTACCACTTTCATTTTTGCTGAAATCCCCATGGTTTTTCCTACATATCAATTCGAAAATTTTTTCTCTTCAACCCGTGATTGGCCGATAATCGATGGAACTTTTGTGTGAAAATTCTGTGGTCGATTTTACCCGGTAGGTACCCGATTGTACCACTTTTATTTTTGCCGAAATCCCTATGGTTTTTTTCACACGTCAATTCGAATTTTTTTTATTCTTCAACTCGTGATTGGTCGATAATTGATTGAATTTTAGTGTGGAAATTCTGTGGTTGATTGTACCCGGTAGGTACCCGATTGTACCACAAAAATTTTCGTTTGTACCCCTACCGTTTTCTTTATACAGCCATTATAACTTTTGAACCCACCGGCACCCAAAAAAAAAACAATCGAAATTTCTTCACGAAAACTTGTTGAAGGATTTTACCAGGTAGGTACCCTATTGTACCACGTTTATTTTTGCTGAAATCTCCATGGTTTTTTTTGCACATCAATTCGAAATTTTTTCTTCTTCAACTCGTGATTGGCCGATAATCGATGGAATTTTTGTGTGAAAATTCTGTGGACGATTGTACCCGGTAGGTACCCGATTGTACCTCAAAAATTTTTGTTTGCACCCTTAACGTTTTCTTTATACAGCCATTATAACTTTTGAACCTACCGATACCCAAAAAAATTTTTTCATGAAAACTTGGTGGAGGATTGTACCATGTAGGTACCCGATTGTATCATCTTCATTTTTGCTGAAATCCTCATGGTTTTTCGTACACATCAATTCGAAAATTGGTTTTTCCTCAACTCCTGATTTGCCGATAATCGATGGAATTTAGGTGTGAAAATGCAGACGGCCAACTTTGTGCAGAATTGCGTGATGATCATGTCATCAGAACAATTTGAGGAAAAAATTTCAAATTTTTTTTTCAAATATTCTATATTCCGTTATTTTCTGATCGAATTATTCCCACGAAATTTTTTCGAAATATTGGGAAAATCAAATTTTGGATTTCGGCCTTCGTCATTGAGGTTCTAAGCTACTGTACAAATATGGAATTTCTTAGTTGATTCTTTCGGAATTTATTGTGTTTATGATCGGCCATGAGGACTCCACCATTTCCAGTAATGCAAATATTCGAAGGTGAGAGTGGGGACGTTTTTTCGAAACGCGTTCAATATTTGAGAAAATAATTCAGAAGTATGTATGAGGAAAAAAGAATTTCTAACACCTATAGTTCATAAAACAAGCATAATGCCAGTTGGAAATAAAAATAATTCGGTGAAAATAAATAATAGTATATAACCTTATATCCAGAATCCCAATGATCCACGTTGGTTTTAATGACAAGGTTTTTCTGAAGTAGATATAACAAATTGTCTTAAAATTCACTCATATGAGCTTCGATACCAGAGTAACTGAAGCAGGTCCAGAAGGGTTTTTAATTTAAAAATTCGCTGACACACAGGAACCTAACTAAAGCCAGATAGAAGTTCCCGTTGCGAAAAGAATATGTTACTTAGCAACAAATGCGCAAAAGGATACATTTTTTCTGATTCAGCATTTTATAGTTCGCTGAGAGAACTCTAGAAAAGCTGAAAAAAAACCCACATTTCAAATAAAAAAACCATTCGATACTAACCTATGACGATTGGGTATTTGGCTGAAAATATCAAAGGTACTCTCGGATTCTTTTCTGGTAAAACTGATCACAGAATACTAACAGAAGAATTCAATCCGTTTTGTGGGCTGACGATTAGTCTCACATTTCCTATACTAGGTGTTCTACAAGCTCTATGACAAACTTTGACAGATAGTAGCTGTTCTAATTCTGAACATTTTTTTTCCTATGAACATATATCCGATTCGTTTTTGTTAAGAAGATACAAGCCTTTGAAAAATTATATTTTCATTTTCAAATCATAATTATAAATGGAAATTTTGATACTATAAAAATTGTTCAAAATATCCACATTAGGCTTGAATGCAAGCTTCACATCGACGAACTAAAGATTTCGTTACTCGGCGGATCAGATTTGGGTCGTTTCGTATTTGGTTTGCTGCATCTTGAATTCTATCTAGTAATTGTTGATGCGATTCGATTTCTACATGATGAACAAGCTGATTCATATGTCCCCATAAATAAAAATCTGAGGGATTTAGATCAGGCGAACGAGGTGCCCATTGTATTGGTCCTCCTTGACCTTTCCATTTATATTTATATTTTATGTCGGTCTACTTGATCAAAACATGGATATACATTTTTTCAAATGCTTGTAACTTCGAAACGAGAACGAATCAGAACTATGTTCATAGGAAAAAAATGTTCAGAATAAGCACAGCTACCATCTGTCAAAGTTTGTCTAGAGCTTGTAGAACACTCTGTATAGAAGAAACTTCGGGTAGAGAAACGAATATTTTTGTGGTGAAATTGGTTGCAATGAACCACAAATTTCCACTCAATAATATTTAATTGGTGTGTAGGGACAACAATAATGTTTCAAACAGAAATGGAAATGGTACAATCGGGTACCTACCGAGTACAATCACCAACAGAAAAATTTCAGCGATTGTCGACCCATCACGAGTTGAGGAGAGAAATTCGAATGTGTAAGAAAAACCATGGGGATTTCACCAATAATAAAAGTGGTAAAATCGGGACCTACCTGGTACAATCCTTCACCAAGTTTTCATGAAGAAATTTCGATTTTTTTTTGGGGTGCCGTAGGGTTCAAAAGTTATAATGGCTGTATATTGAAAACGTTAGGGGTACAAACGGAAATTTTTGAGGTACAATCAGGTACCTACCGGGCACAATCCACCACAGAATTGTCACACAAAAGTTCCATCGATTATCGGCCAATCACGAGTTGAAGAGAAAACATTTTCGAATTGATATGTAGAAAAAACCATAGGGACTTCAGCAAAAATGAAAGTGGAACAAACAGGTACCTATCTAGTATAATCCTTCACCAAGTTTTCATGAAAAAATATAACATTTTTTTTTTGGATGTCGGCGGGTTCAAAAGACTCAATGGCCGTATAAGGAAAACATTAGGGGTACAAACGAAAATTTTTGTGGTACGATCGGGTACCTACCGGGTACAATCGAACACAGAATTTTCACACAAAAATTCCATCGATTTTCGGTCAATCACGAGTTGAAGAAAAAAAAAATGTCGAATTGATGTGTAAAAAAAACTATGGGGATTTCAGCAAAAATAAAAGTGGTTCAATCGGGTACGTACCTGGTACAATCCTTCACCAAGTTTTCATGAAGAAATTTTCAATTTTTTTTTTTGGGTGCCGGTGGGTTCAGAAGTTATAATGGCTGTATAGGGAAAAAGTTATGGGTACAAACGAAAATTTTTGTGGTACAATCGAGTACCTACCAGGTACAATCGACCACAGAATTTTCACACCAAAATTCCATCGATTATCGGCAAATCACGAGTTGAAGAAAGAAAAAATTTCGAATTGATTTGCAAGAAGAACCATGGGGATTTCAGCAAAAATAAATGTGGTACCATCGGGTACCTACCTGGAAAATCCTTCACCAAGTTTTCATGAGGAAATTTCGATTATTTTTCGGGGTGCCGGTGGGTTCAAAAGTTATAATGGCTGTATAGAGAAAACGCTAGGGGTACAAACGAAAATTTTTATTGTACAATCTAGTACCTACCAGGTACAATCGACCACAGAATTTTCACACCAAAATTCCATCGATTATCGGCAAATCACGAGTTGAAGAAAGAAAAAATTTCGAATTGATTTGCAAGAAGAACCATGGGGATTTCAGCAAAAATAAATGTGGTACAATCGGGAACCTACCTGGTACAATCCTTCACTAAGTTTTCATGAAGAAATTTCGATTTTTTTTTGGGGTGCCGGTGGGTTCAAAAGTTATAATGGCTGTATAGAGAAAACGCTAGGGGTACAAACGAAAATTTTTATGGTACAATCGAGAACCTACCGGGTACAATCAACCACAGAATTTTCATACAAAAATTCCATCAATTATCGGCCAATCACGAGTTGAAGAGAAAAAAAAATCGAATTGATGTGCAAAGAAAACCATGAGGATTTCGGCAAAAATAAAAGTGGTACAATCGGGTACCTACCAGGTACAATCGACCACAGAATTTTCACACAAAAGTTCCATCGATTATCGGCCAATCACGAGTTGAAGAGAAAAATTTTTCGAATCGATATGCAGGAAAAAACACGGGGATTTCAGCAAAAATGAAAGTGGTGCAAATGGGTACCTATCTAGTACAATCCTTCACCAAGATTCCATGAAAAAATATAACATTTTTTTTCTAGATGTCGGTGAGTTCAAAGGTCTCAATGGCTGTATAAGGAAATCGTTAGGGGTACAAACGAAAATTTTTGTGGTACAATCGGGTACCTGCCGGGTACAATCGATCACAAAATTTTCGCACAAAAATTCCATCGATTATCGGCCAATCACGAGTTGAAGAAAAAAAAAATTTCGAATTGTCGTGCAAAAAAATCATGGAGATTTCAGCAAAAATAAATGTGGTACAATCGGGTACCTACCTGGTACAATCCTTCACCAAGTTTTCATGAAGAAATTTCGATTTTTTTTTTTGGGTGCCGGTGGGTTCAAAAGTTTTAATGGCTGTCTAGAAAAAACGCTAGGGGTACAAATGAAAATTTTTGTGGTACAATCGAGTACCTACCGGGTACAATCGATCACAGAATTTTCATACAAAAATTTCATCAACTATTGGCCAATCACGAGTTGAAGAGAAAAAAAATTCGAATTGATGTGTAAAAAAAACCAAGGGAATTTCAGCAAAAATAAAAGTGGTACAATCGGGTACCTACCTGGTTCAATCCTTCACCAAGTTTTCATGAGGAAATTTCGAATTTTTTTTTTTGGGTGCCGGTGGGTTCAAAAGTTATAATGGCTGTATAGAGAAAACGTTAGTGGTACAAACGAAAATTTTTGTGGTACAATCGAGTACCTACCGGGTACAATCGATCACAAAATTCTCACGAGAAAATTTCAAGGTCAATTGCCAGGTTCACATAGCTCTAATCTAGCCCATCATAAACCATCCTCGTTCAGTTCTCAATACTCCATTCGTTTTCGCAAACAAAATTGATAATAGACATTAATACATGGACTGCACGTTCCTTTCGAAAAATATTTTATTTTTCGCGAATGAAATATCTCGAATATTTATTACATTATAACCAATACATTTGGCCTAACTCAGTGTTTTTTTGATTGTCTCATCAAGAAAGAAAAAAATTTATGGAGGTAGATGGTTTGTTCTCTTTATCTATTCCGAATCCTCAAATTTCTTGGTCATGCGTAATATTGAAATTATTTCTAGAAATTATTATGCAAGTAAAAGCCTCATCGACTGAGGGATATTTCTATTCATATTCATATCAACGCACAGTATCCTAGACCATACCCAGATTCTCACATTGTACAAAGTCGAACTTTCATAATCTGCACTTCGGTACAACATTTCAAAAGAATATATATATATAACAATTAACAGTGAAAGTGCACAACAAAATCAACGAGCGTTAACAGTGATACACGATCTAACCTGGCGTAAAAATATTTCAGCCTCTGAATAAAGAACATTGTTGTTCTTTATTCAAAGATTTCAGCTCATGGAGACAAACCGAACAAACCTCTTAACAATGAACTTGTTGCGTTGGACTTACGCACTCGATTAGCCATCATATTGTTATTCATAATCGTAATTCAGATCTCAATGTAGCCAGTGATTTCAACTAATGTCGAAATATACCGGGGTATTGGAACCAAAAGACGGGTTTGGCAAGTCTACAGTATTTTCCGTTAGGAAAACAAGTTCAGGAAAATTACAGCATTTGACACAAAAGAAAATATTCAGCGAGGGTGGTTGTTCACACCAATCCTAAGTGTGTGAACGAATAAGCAGAGGTACTTCGGTGTGGGTTTTTTATTATAATTTCGAAAACCAAGCGCTTTCGGCCAGTCAAAAGGCCATCATCAGGGTTTTCCTGGAAGGATTATTGAACTCATAAAAACAGCAATATTTACAAAATCAGGATGATTACCCGTCCAGGGATTATTCCAAGTCACAACAAAGAAGAATGATACAGCAAACAACAATAACGTACGTTCGTTATAATGAAGTTAATAAAATCAATAAAATTCAAACAACAGCGAATAATTTACTTATATCGACAATATGACAGCTACAACTTCGAGGAGACCGGTAAATAAGAGAAAAGACCAGACGTACCACCTGTCAAAACAATGTCAATAATTGATGTCAGCAAAACTTCCTCGAACTCGTATGAAAGTCAGAGGCGTAACTTAGTGAGGGTAAATCTCGAAGTTATATCACATTTATAAAAACTTTCAAAAAGTAAATAATGCTAACAAACAAGTACAAACACATTATAATAATTCTTAATAAATGTTGAATGAGACTCTCGAATAAGGGAGTAACACCATTATTTAAATTTAAATTCACCTGTGTATTTACACAGTTTTTGTTCGATTTCAACTCACGGACTATTTCAATATCTTCAAAAAGGTTCATTTTGATGCTATATTTGCTCGACGTGATCTTATGAAGCATTTTTGAGTTGTGGTTAGGGCTGAATAGGTGACCTGTGAATTTTAAATGGTGGCCGTATACCGATGACTGAGGTCTTTTTAGATGTTCTTTTATTCTGACCTCTAATTTTCTTCGAGTCTGCCCGATATACGAGATATCACAATCATTATATTTCAGCTTGTTTAAATTATCTTTGGAATTCCACAATAGAATTCCCATTCTATAATAGGCTTCGGCTGTTGAATGGTGTATGAATTGAATAAATAAAAAAAAAATAAAAATAAAAAGATGTTTTTCAGGGAAGCGGCGTTAGAAAATGAAATTTTCACTCTTTGACAGAATGTTTCAATAATGTGTGCAATGGCATTGGAAAAGAGTCCCAAGTAAGGTAGCGAGAAGTATCTCGAGCTCGAGTCGAGGGGGTTGGAACGGTAGGCCAGATCTTGCCTTTTTCTGAATAAAAGTTGTAAGCCTATCTACTATGCTTGGGCTGTATCCATTGTTGAAGGCTATTTGCTTGATGGTGTTTAGCTCTCTCATTCTATTTTCTTCAGAGAGTGGAATATTAAGGGCTCTGTGGATGTAACAACGCAAAGCTGCCATTTTATGGCTAGAAGGATGGTGAGAATGGTTGGGAATAATATGGTCAGTTTGCGTGACCTTTCGGTAAATAAGTTGAGACTACCGTTTGATCTCGAGATAAATAGGTCTAGAAAATTGATCTTTTCATCAACCTCAACTTCGAGGGTGAAATTGATTTTTGGGTGGATGTTATTGATGAAATCGAGTAAGATCTGAGCGTCGTCGTCGGAGAAAACAAATATGACGAAAACGTTATCAACATATCTGTACCAATACCGTTCCATTTTGTTAGCATTATTTATTTTTTGAAAGCTTTCATAAATGTGATATAACTTCGAGATTTCCCCTTACTACATTAAGCCTCTGACTTTCATACCAGTTCAAGGAACTTTCGCTGCCACCAATTATTAACATTGTTTCGACAGACGTCTGGTCTATTCTCTCATTTACCGGTCTCCTAGAAGTTGTAGCTGTTATATTGTCGATTTATGTAACTTAGTCGCTGTTGTTTGAATTCTATTGATTTTGCTAACTTGATTTTCACGAATGCACGTTATTGTTGTTTACTGTATCATTTCTCTTTGTTATGGCTTGGGATAATTCCTGGACGGGTAATCATCCAGATTATGTAAATATTGCTGTTTTTATGAGTTCAATAATCCTTCAAAGAAATCCCTGATGTTGGCCTGCTGCCTGGCCGAAAGCGCTTGGTTTTCGACATAATAATAAAAACCCACACTGAAGTACCTCCACTTATTCATTCACTCAGAAAATATTCAATAGAAGCAGACCCTGATATGAAGTTAAATATATGGCCTGATGAAGACCAAGGCAGCTACTAATGAAAAAGCAGAAAGACCATATTTTTCAGCCTCAACAAGGAAGCAAATAGAGACTAAGAAAACCGTAGAAGACTATATGGAATCGATTTTTTGGTTGACATTGCCCACTGGATGAAAATATAGTTGGAAGAAGATGAAGAGATCTATGGAAGGCAGGCCAGTCAATTAAGTGTGCGAAAGCCAATAGTAAAATGTAAGAATATCAGATAGGGTACATCTCTATTGCTGATATTCTATATGCTACTGTTTTCTATGATGATGTGGTAAAGAATTCATCCGGAAAATTCAACGAGTTTCAATTGATATTAGACTAGGAGACAAAAGTACTGTATCGTGCGTATATTCATAATTTTACCAAATCAATTGAATGGAACAAAATGTGGTGGAAGTTGTTTTTGTTGAATGGATTTGTCCTTCTTCTGCTTCTCATTAAGGTACTTTTCGAAGGTTAGTCCTGCATATAAAGGCTGTCTCAAGTTGAAGAAACATGATATTCTATCTACAGTGAAGTGCGAGAGTGAATGTGTCGCAAAGTCATAATGGAAAAGTATATATTTCACCCTTTTAACTTTGAATGTTGAAGTTGGGATTGTTTTCATTGAAACATTCATATGAATACGAATGATAATAACCACTTGATAAATTCATGTTTTTCGAATTGATTAACCGTTTTGGTAATTGAATTTATTATTCCATTTAATTTTTTCAGGGAAATAAAACACTTCAGTTCCACACTCACTGAAAGTTTCCTAGAAATGGAACTGTGTTGTAAATTGAATAAATCCTTTTTAGATGGAGAAAATGTATAATAAAGATAACGATGAATGTCCTCATTTCACCAAAAATATCAAGGAGAAGTTCACTCAAAGGTTTTCTACCACTCAACCCTTGTAGTCTACAAAAAATACATACTATAACAAATGAAAAACTGAGAGTATATTCAGCAAAGAGAAAAAAAACAATATGAGCACATCAACGAGCGTAATTCACAGAGACTTTCAAGGAATGTTTTGATAAGTAATACAAGAGATATGCTTCGATCTTCTTCTTGGAATCAGTTTGATTTAATAGTTTGAATTCATAGGGAATACTATTGTGCAGCCTATGAGTATTGGAATTTCATAATCAATTTATGATTATAACTGGTTTGTCCTCAATATCTCACATTGAAATTTGTAACGTATTTTTAGAGCATTAAAGGATTTAATCTGCCAAAACTTCGAATTATGAACTTTATATCCCTTTTACTCTCCTATATAAAAAAGATGGCAAACTTTGATGAGACATCCTGAGTTAGTCGGTATTAGAATTTCATATAAAACGTAATGTATCTGAAGTTAAGTACGTTTTATATTTGAAAGCGAGACATCTTATTGAAAAATCCAGATAACCACTGACGCGAAGTCAGCAGCTTTTGTGCGCATGTTAACATTCGTTGGCAAAGCGATCACCCCGCCAAACGACTGCGATTAGCGATTGCCCCGCCAAACGCAGTTTCACTTCCTGGTGGAAAGATCAGGTGATTTTTGCGCGCATGTTCTAGGGAAAAAGCGTGCTATCGTTTTGTCCAAATTCCTGTTATTTTAAAATTCTGAGCAGCAAATGATCAAGTGGTCCGGTGTCAAAATCGATTCTGTCTGCCCGGCCAGTGGGCCATTCTTATGGACGATTACGGTCGTACGGAAAATCGTATCGACCTGAAACTTTCAAGGTGGTTTGTGCTTCAAAATGCAATGGTTAAGTTTGCTAATGGGCAAATTCGGCGAAACGGTTTCGGAGTTAAAGTCTTTTGAAATTCTGAGGTTATTTCCGTGATAATTCGGGAACTACTGAAATGATTGAATCGAAATTTGGCAGCTGATTGAAATATTATGACGCGCAATTTTTCGCGGAACTTTGTTGGGATCATACTGTCGGTAAATTCAAGAAAAAATGTTTCAATTTTTTTCAAGAATTGTTCATTATATTCGAAAAAAAATTGCCATGACTTCGAACCTCAAATGTCGCTGCAGTGTACCGACTTTCAATCCGACACGAATAATATTTTCGGAGATATTGGGAAAAAATATGTTAAATTTCGTGGTTTTCTCCTTGTTATCGTTGTTTATTTCAGATTAACTCAAAAAATGCTCAGTCACAATCGAACTTAGTACCTGATTCGAAAATGCTGGTAGACAACTTTGTGTAAAATTTCGTGATGATCGTGTATTTCAAATTTTTTTTTTCAAATATTCAATATTTTGTGATCATCCGATCATATTATCCTCACTAAATTATGGATGAATCTTTGGACTGTAATTTTTCGATAAATTACTCGATTTTCATTCGATCTAGTCTGTATTTTTATAATTAATGGAAAAAAAAATTAAATGGGTACGTATATCTACGGAATCATTGGGCGGATTTTCGCCATTCACGAATTTGATCTCTGTAATTAAATTCCAAACCTACTCTACAAATATCGAGTTTTATTTATTTTCCCAATATTTTCAAAATCACAGATAAGATTGCATCAAAATCCGGTGCTTCGTTGAAAAATGCCTTAATGTTCATACAGAATTTCGTGGGGAAAATATAATCAGAAAATCCCTGAATATTTATCGAATATCTGCGAAAAAAACTGAAATTTTTTTATCAATGTTCTGAGAACACTATATCATTACGAAATTTTGCACGAAGCTGCACATCAGTATTCCGAACAAAAAGACCGTGTTTATATATTTCCGAATCAGTATTTTCTAGTTAATTCCGAACGATACAGAAGAAAAAACCTCGAAATTTGACAATTTTTTTTTATATCTCCAAGAATTGTAATCATATCGATTTGAAATTTGGTACCCTGCTGTGAAATTTATACAGTTTTAAGTCTCAGCAATATTGTTTTCAAATATCATGGATAGTTCCTGGAAAAATTAATTTTTCGAAAAAAATTCGAGCTTTTGTTATTTAGGTACGGTACAATCTCAAGAATATCCTGCGAACAGTGTCACCTGTTTTTGTTCCAACTAATTGCCAAGTTTCGATTCAATTATATTAGTATTTTCTGAAATATCTGGAAAATATCCGCAAAATTTCAAACTACAAAACCTTCCGGCTGATTCTGTCCGTTAACGAACTCAGCCGTCCCATTCTGAAATAGAACCTATTCTTAAAGTTCAAAATTAATAAGGTTCTCTGTACGCACGTTATCGTGCATACCTAGTCATTTGCGATAATTTTCGGTAAAAAATTGTACAGTTCCAGACAAAACGATAGCATGCTGTTCCCCAGAACATGCGCGCAAAAATATGGCACTAGAGTAGATCAACTGCCTTCGCAATATCGATGATTGAAATTAATTATAACTCGGAATTCCGGATGAAGGAAATCCTACAATGGAAAACTCATAGACTGACTTGATATACATATATATGATACGTAATGAATTTTTTCATGATATAAGTATTGTGATCATACCTGATAAAAGTTGAGCTGATCCTGCTATCTTCGCGTTTCCTGAGTGAATCACGTATGTTATACAACATGCGGCTGTGGCTGTGACGGCAATTAGTAAACTGAGAGCACTTCCTGTTCCTACAAGTATCGTACTTGCTTGCCACCACGGACTAGGTATATCCCAAAATCTGAAAAAAATTAGAACATGTGATGTTTTTTATGAGAAAGGTGCATAATTTCGTTAGATAAAATAATCAATTCTTGAATTAAATGAGATAATATTGGAAAACAAGGACTGTCGAATCATCATAATTGTGAAAAACTTCGTTCGATGCTGAGATATGCCGTAGTTCAAAACTGAAACCGATGGGTCACTTTATTGCCGTAACGGACATCTTTCTGCTGAAATTCAATAATTTATAGAAATTTCCGCCCAGAAAAACTTTAATATCGAGGTTTTATGTGAGTGAAAAACTGAAATGCGTAAGTATAATTTCTGAGGTATAAGATTCTAAGATAACGAAAGTGGACCGAAAACCGCCGATGAGAAATCATTAGCTTTTGCGTGCTTGTTAAAATTTCTATGCACGCCTTAAATATTCTCTGATGATAAAATGAATGATTCGTTTCGAGAATCAGAAGTACTAAAGACGAACTATAGCAGCCATCAACCCAATGTTGCACGGTAAGCAGATTGAAAACTTCCGAATTTCTAATCTTTTGATGAATATGAACCACCAGTCCGATTTTAAACATTCTTGAGGGTGATTTTTGTAATCACGATCCTAGTTTATGAAACTAACGTATAAGAGTCAATAAATTCCAAATTAATTCTGGTAAAATGAAATCAAAACCTTCCATTTCTTGGGTTACAATGATGATATTAGATCGAACTGAAGATCAGCAGTCTCTTTCGAAATAACGGCTAGGAAGTCCATGCAAGAAACATTCGAATTAAAATTTCAAAGACTTCACATTTTAATTATGAGGAAGCAGCGACATTGAGTAAGAGAATTTTCGTGCTTTTTCGAATTGAAACCAATTCCTTCGCGACATTTCGTATGAACACCTTTATTTTTTAAACCGGGGTACTAGTATTTGAATTGGTTGAATCAATATTATCGGAAATACTAGAAAAAAAAAATTTGAATGGATATATCCACGAAATCATTGAAAAAATACTACCCGTTTACGAATTCGGCCTCTCTATTCGAGCTCATACTTAACGCTTCAAATATCGAGTTTCAAAGAAATAACCTCTTATTACCACTCACAGAGATGAAGTTTGTGAATGGGAGAAATTCATCAAATGATTCCGCCAATGAAAAATACATTCGAATAATTATCTGGCCGATATTCTCGAAATTGCAGATCCGATCCCATTGAAATCTATTACTTACTTGGTCAGAAAAAAAAACAGCGTGAAGTTCTATGCCAATTTTTTTTTCGAATTTCAAAAAAAAATTGAACAACCGTGAGAGGAATTGGCTGAGATTGACTAAAATGATTTCAATATACAAGATATTTCATAATATATGCGCCGAACTTCAGAATGTGAAAGCTCGTCCAAAAATATGAGAAATATATATATAATATGCACCGTTTTCGAGATACAGGGTGTTGAAATTGAATAAAAAATCGTTTTTTGCGAATATGTCCAGAGTTTTTTATCTTACAGAAAACAGCTTCCGTAAGTATTTTCTAATCATAAAAAGCTATTTTCTAGGTGGATATTTTCTTGCGTTTTAATTGGTGAAGGTTTTGAACGGGTAGTAGGTGTTTTCCTCCCCAACTTCACCGCTAATGGGATAAGTAAGGTTTTCGAGAAGCTCATTTGAACCACCACCGTTTTCAACAAAAAAAGTAGCCGGGAACATACGCTCTAAAGTCGACCATTTTCGAGAGAACTGAACTTTTATGGTGGAAAACATGGTTAAATTGTTGAAATAAATTTGGATTCATACTAATTGAATCGAAATTATCTAAAAGTTAAAACCAGGTAATATAAAACCATGTTTCTCAATATGAAAATTGATTTTGCTCGAAAGCGTAGTTTTTCTATTCGCGTAGAAATTCGGGAGAAAACACTCCCTAACTCTTCAAAACCTTCACCAATTGAGACTCAAAAAAAGCGCATGACACATAGCTTATTATGATTAGAAAAAATTTACGAAAGCACTTTTCTATACGATAAGAGGTTCCAGAGATATTCTCAAAAAGGATTTTTCCTCAAATTCAACACCCTGTATCTCGACAATGGTGCATTCTGGAGGGTTAGTTAATGGAATTTTTTTTTAATATTTTTGGACGGGCGATCCGATCTTGAAGTCTTGCTCACATATTATGACTCACCGTGTATATCCTTTTTCACTCCAACTCATTTCATAACTTTATTAACAACATGTATAGAGGGAAAGACAACTGAGGAGATGTTTTGAAATTAATTAACAGCGTTTATTTGATTCAATTATTTCAATATTAGATTTACAGCAACATGCCGAAATCATCAAATGAAAATCCATCACGAACCCATTGGCTGTCGGAGCACCAAAAGAGGTTTCATTAAACTGATGAGATTTTTGTTGGCCAATATCTTCTTTAGATAAATTATTGGAATTCATAAAAATTTATGAGTTATTGGAGTGATTGAACTCTACCGTACACCTCCTTTTTGTCTTTATTTAAGTCACCCGCCCTACGCCTTCCCTTGTGTGGGCAACACAAGAGAAGGAGTAGGTTAGATAAAATACGGCATACTTTATCTAACCAACGGCCGCATAGGCCAATATGCAGGAGGCGTAATAGCTTGCGCTTGCATAAAGTGACGGTATCAATATAATAAAAATATAGTCACTCTACACCTTTTCTTTTAAAACCTTTCAATGTCTTAGGAGACTAGTCATCTCCGACGATGTGTTATACACCTTTATGATCTTCATAAACGGTATCCACTCACGTAAGCATATAAATAATAGTCTGACACATGCCCTAACAAGTTGGCTCAAAGTAACACAGAGCCAAACGTGATACCTCGAAAGGGTTCTCAAGATACCTTGCAAACCATCAAAAAACTGTTATAGAGACATACTCAATTCAAACAACGGTATAACATTTTCTGTTCCAACGCAAACATCTTCGCTTCGGTGGGAACCTCGCTTGTCAATGTCTCTTCAAAACAAGTTTCTTATGGCCATTCAACTCTAGTTCTGCAATACGTGGCCACAGCACTTTCACGAGTGGTACATGAAATAACAAGTGCTAAAGCGTTTTTTCGTTTCGAGTTTCTCACATTTCAAAGGCCCCCAACTGCTTCTGTTCATGTCACAAACACGATTCTACTTCAGCCATACTCAGAAGAAATTCTCTGATCACATTCGGTCGAAAAATACCTTCCATAAATCGACACCCCATCTGGAACGAGAAAAAAACCTAGAAAAGCAATGACGTGAAGTCAACAGATTTAACGCGCTTGTTCACATTACGAAATGACGACTAGGAAATATTAGTGAAATTTAAAGGAAATATAAAAATTGAAGTAAAAAAATTTAAATTTTTTCATTGATAATTCTTCTTATTGATACTGTCCATCTTCCAACCAAGTTTCATTTCGATCATATGAATATTTTTCGAATTATTGAAAAAACGATATTTCCAATGACTTTAAGACAAAAACCAGTCGGCAGATTTAGTCCGTTAACGAATTGAACCGAGATATTCAGGATCAAAACCTAACCTGAAAATTTCAAGATTCTAGGTCCTTTTTTTCGAAAGTTATAGCACATACGGACGGCCAGACAGAATTGAATTTGACCACGGGTTTTTTTTCAGGGAGTTCATTCAATCCAATCGTTTAAGTCCATTCTCCGCTCAAAATTCAAGAATTACAGACATCGTGACAAAATGATAACGCGCTGTTCCATAGAACAAGCGCAAAAAGTGCTCTATAGAAGTTGATGAGGCGTGAAATAAAATGGTTTGGCCAACCATGAATGCATATTTCTATTCACCCAACCTAATGCTATCGCTTTTTCTGAAAGAGGAGTCTCTGCCTTTGAGTAAGTTGCGAGTTTTACTTCACTACTTGTGTTGTAAGTAGCCTTCTTTACCCATAGGCCTAATCAATCAATGGGTGGACGTGCAGAAGAAGATAAAATAATGTATTTATCTTTTGTTTCGGAAATTTTCAATGTTTTCCAGCGGCATCTACAGCATTGCGAGTAACTGTTTTTATTACTCTCCTGAGAATTCCATCACTTTGGCGGTTTTGACTACGGCAACAATTTTGCCATCGCTGTCGATCGGACAGTTGCGTGAAGAATCAAAAGGCGCTCAACACACAATTGGCGGTGAAAAATCGCGTGACAGTTTTGTAGTTAGAGGTCACGCAAGCAACGCACTTGGCGGTTTTCGCAGTGGTGGTATTCTCACCGTCCCCGCCCAAAATAATAGAATGCTTCAACACAGTCAATCGCTAAATGACCACTTCGTAAGTAAGATTGCACTCCCCCCGCTTAGTTTTTATTAGTAGATAATTCGAATTGTATTTGAGAAAGGAAAAAAACAATTATCGAGGCTGACATATCTATTTAGTAGAAACAGATATATCGATATGATCTAACATCTAACAGTATTGTAATACGTAAAGTTCATTATCGATGATCTCAAAACTTGATTTCAATGGTTCAATTATTGAAGTGTTGATCAAAACTTGTAGACCAGGTTCGATAATTTTTGAAATAAAGAAAAAATAAAAGTGGGATGAAACCCATTGAAAGGACACCACTATAAAAAAAATTAACCTAAGTGATCTGAGGTTGGGAGGTGAGAGGGGGTGAATTTATCTCGGTTAACGGCAACACTACTAGTCCTGTAGGCAGCGTAGATTAACTGACAGCATAACACAGCATAAACGCGTCGGTCATGGTCTCTCACTATGCCGCTTTTGCGGTTGTCATACGCAAGTGCCAGAGGATTCAGCCTGTCTGATAAGTCCACCTCTGTCACTGGGACCAAACAACTTTCCCTAAGAGCGCGCCGTCCTTCAGATAGCGCGAACTCATGAGAACCACCAAAGTGGTGACCCCGACGTGATACCATGGACAAGCTTATCTCAATGAGATAACTTATCTATGTGCTTTTCTATCTTTGAACGTGGCGGTTCTCTGCATGACATCGCACCTCTTCCTCCTTCGTCATCATCGTCGCTGGTGGAGGAGTGTGTAGGCGGAGTAGATTAACTGAGTTGCAAGACGATGGCGCCACTGACCGACGCACTCCTCCTTCAGATGGCACGAACTCATGAGAACCGCCAAAGTCCTATGAAAAATGTCAAACGTCAAAGTTGTAGACAATGAAAGATTCACAAATAATTTTGTTGTCTTACTTCTCTCCCATAACCTCAAAGTTTATGTGAAAAATTCAAATATTTATTTTTCCGAAAAAAAATAGTTTTCGCGAAATTTGATGGAAACGTACTTTTTTATTTCTCAAATACACCGCAATGGTTTCGATTCAGAATATCAATATTTTCACCTTATTTCGACAAAATATCTAAAAGACACCCTGATTTTCAATCGAATTAATGATTTCCGTTTATAAATAGAATTTTGAACATTACTTTTCCGTTTATTTTTATTTTATGAAAATTTAATGATAGTTATGTACCGTTTTTTACACAATCCGGAAGCAAAGATTTCAACGAAAAAAAAATCCCAACAACTCTTTCCATCAGGTAGACATTTTGATACGAGACTTCTCCATTGAAAATTGGGCTGCATTTTCGATATTCCCTCAAAATAAGGTGAGGAAATAAATATTTTGAATCAAATTAATTACATTTTTGGGACATGAATAGGTAGATTCCTACTAAATTTCATGAAAAATTATTTTTTTTGCTAAAAGATGAAAATACAGATCCAAACTTTCGGTTATTTATATATTTCATATAAATTTACAGGTTATGTGGAAAAAGTGCGGAGAGCAGTTGTGAACCTCAATTTTCCAGGGTTTTCTTTTCCAATGCCTGAAACAGAATCTTTATATCAGTTTGTCGTTCAAATTTTTCCATGGGACTTTAAGTTTTGCGGGAAATTGAGTTTCAGCCTTTAAACCTAACCTCTTTTCACTTTTCACTTGCCCCTTGATTAGTTTTCGTTTCATTTTTGTTATATTCTTTTCCTTTTTCTTTGATATGCATCTCACTATTTTTTCTACTTTTTACCATTTTCAAAGGTTTCGGCCCGGCTCCCTTGGTAGTGTGATGATTTATGGACTACAATCTACTGCTTATACAACTTAATGTTCTACTAGATCATAAGTTAATATGTCCATGTACTTATTATTATAAGTTCAAGGAAGTGAATGAATTGCGAGTTAACCTCGCCCATTTAAGTCGGAATGTTTAACGCCAAACAAAAATCCACCTCAAACCTTTCCTTTTTGTGGAAAAATGGTAGGATTTTGAACATTATTCCTAGGCCGGGATGATGAAGACCTCGTTTGCAGGAAGATGGTGCTGATTCGCTACCAATGAGAGCTTCTTGGCATCATTGTGTAGTAATTTCGAAGTATTAAATTGTTGTACTCTACTGCTAATAGAACATCAGGCAGTGAAGATCCTAAGAATGGTTCAGTTAACTTTTTGAAGGGAATCGCAGACTTTTTCATGACTTCGAAGCTTTGTTTTTGAACTATAAAGAAATATCTGAGAATTCAAAGTTCTGTGACCTCATAGAGTACGAACATGTTTCGTACGGTTTTAAGTAGTCTGGTTATGCCCAATGAAATCATTTCTTCAGCTTCAGCTAGTTGAAATGAAACCGTGATGCAACCTTGATTGTAAATATTTTGACGATTTTTTTTTGTATTTGTTGGTTTGCTCTTCCAGTTAGTTGAGGGCAAGTTAGTAATTTTGTATGATGTGAAGCTTATATTATTGCTTGAAAATTGTATTCAAATTTTTTTTTTAATATAATTTCCTTCAATACTTCTAATTCATAACTGAAGAAAAATCTGCTTTCTTTTGATTTTTATGTTTTTTCACGAGAGGTGATTAACTGCTGATTTAGTTTGATATAATGGTTTATAAAGGATTAATTTGTCACAGGTGGATAAATGTATTTTTTTTCCTCCTTACTGCCATGCCCTTCGAGTTCATTATTCGAACAGACCATCTACCAAAATAAAAATTAAATCGAATTAATTAACAAAAATATCGTCAATGTACGTACCGATTGAATTCTGTACCGTAATGAAAGATGTGTGGCAAGTCAGGTTGCGAAAAAATCAAGACGCATTAAATCAGTGATTATTTAACCGCCCACTATTTTTGAATACACAATCATTTCAGACTGCGACCGGGAATATGCACGAAAAAAAAAGGATTGGCTGAATGAAACCGAATTTGTTTCAGTCAACCAAATAAAAGTGTCATATATGCAATACAAAATATTTAGTCACAATAGGTTGAATAAATTCTTATTTTATAATCAATATTTACAGCAAATCAAGAGAATATTTTTTGGACGAAAAAAATTTTTGTCGAAGTCTCTTAATATTTTGTTCGAAAGAAAATATGAATCAATAGACGACTTCGGCCCAAGTTGCCAACCCACAATTTTCTTCACAAATTTATTATCACTGGGGAACGAGAATTTCAGGACAAATTCGATATGATAAGGTTCGGGTTATTTCTAAATATCCGTAAAAGATGCCTCGGCTCTTCAAACAAGATGATTCCTCCCAGATATAGTTTTTTGTTAGGCTGAAGTTTGAGTTGTTGAGATTCCTGATTTCATGTTAATATAGTGTCAAGTTTAAAAAGGATATGTTCCGCAAATCAACTTTGTTACTTCGGTTGTCGGTTTTCCGTTCTGTAAATATGAAATATTCGGTTGGTTCCTGAAAAAAAAACGTTCATTACCGAATTTGATTGATGGAAAAGCAATCTTTTTGTCACCAGAACATAGACATATTGAGTCTATGCACTAGAACGACAATCAATGTTTTATGGTAACATATCTATAGCATAGAACAATCTTCATTAACCTCATGATCCATAGACCATACCTAGTAATTTTTTCATTGGTTATTGTTGTCTCTTCTATGTTCTATAGATCAAACGGATAAAGTGAATAAAGATAGTTCTATGCTATCTATATAGTACCATAGAACACTGACTATCGTTCTGGTGACCGAAAGAACGTTTTTTCATTAATCAAATTCCGTAATTAACCTTTTTTTCAGGAACCAACCGAATATTTCATATTTACGGAATGAAAAACCGGCAACCGAAATAACCAAGTTGATTTACGGAACATATCCTATATAAATTTGACACTATTAACACGAAATCAGGAATCCCAACGTAAATTTTAGCCAATCTGAGATGATCTCAACAAAACCCTATAATTGGAAGGAATTATCTTGTTCGGGGAGCCGGGGCATCTTTTACGGATATTTATAAATAACGCGAACCTTATCATGTAGAATTTTTCCTGAAAGTCTCGTTCCCCAGTGATAGTAAATTTGTGAAGAAAATTGTGGGTTGGCAACTAGGGCCGAAGTCGTCTATTGATTGAACAAAATTATGATATTGAATAAAATGAATTCGCTAGTTCATTCGACCATGAAAATAGTTTCGATATAACCCAAATTTTGTTGGACAGATGAAAGAAGATGATTTATTCAAACAACAAGCGGTGATTCCCACATAGTTTGCGATCTGCTTTAAGAAAAACTCCTGTACATTGAAGAATTCATTTGTTTCAACACAAAGTGAAAGATGGTTGATTCAACAGACTATAGCTAGTCATATCTACAACAATTTTTGTTAGCATGTATGACAATTATTCAAATGAAGCTTCTGCTTCGTTAGAGTAAATTTGGAAAAGGATCAAATGAACCATGCTCATAATCAATTCAAATATTTCCGATCGTGTTTCAATGTAAACGTTGTTTCGATCTCACATTAGTTTTATTGAACTGACTATGAATAGTAATCATCATCGTAATCAATAAGTTTGTCCCAGTACAAACATGAACTGTCCCAAAGAGTTGACATATTTACGGTGGTAGTTATATCTACCTCAGACATTCATGTGCTTGTTAAAACTTGTGCTAGAAAAACTCAAATGATCCAATACAAAATATGCTTTTTGAAGTCCAAAATGATAAAGTTGAGGTTTCAGCTTTTTAAACACTTCAAGCTAAAATCTATCGAATGACATATTGTGTCAGATGATTTTGATTCATTAACAGCGGGTTTCACAAAGCTCTGATTAACTTTATTGTTCTGATCAAGACAATTCTATGTTCAATTTCAGTTCATTTTTAGCAATAACACAGAATATAAAGGCGTTGATCAGAGGATTAAGCTTTGTGAAACCCACGGTTAGAATATCCAATTGCGTCATTCGTTTCCAAACAATGGATCTTCAATAATGAAAGTTTTCAGACTCATTGCTATGTTCAGTTGAGTGAATTATTTTGGAATTATTGTAGCCACATTATTCTTTTATTCCGAAAGGACATAAACATGACATCAATTTTTTCCAATATACATATTTTTGGATTGGGGATGAAATAATGCCTAGATTGACCTCCACATACGCCTGGAAAATATATTTGTATGTAACATCCAAAATCAACAATGATCAAATCATTCTAACAATTTCTGAATGAAAAGCTCCTGACGTCAGTGCCTTCTATCGAATTCTTTGACGTAGTTTTCGTGATTTATGCCCCTAAAGGAAATGAGTAATGAAAGTTTCATGAAAATACAACGTATATACCTAACTTCTTTAGATATAATGTTATACGAATATTCTATGACGAAAACATGAATTGGTCTTATTTGGAAACAATTAATTCATCCAGAATTTTGTACAAAAGATGGTGATGAATTGTACATCAATAAATACTGGAAATTATCTATTGATATGAAAATATATTAACCTGAATCTAAATACTACACTAACGACTTATTCTCTAACCGACATAGCAACGACAATATCCTTATACGTTCAGCTGCATACTGATCACTATGATTTCCATATAATCTCTTGCTTGCTTGATCCAAGAAAATAAATGATGGATTTAAAAAATTCTTGTTTAAATGAATTGTTGAAAATTTAATCTGCTAGAACTGAATGAATAAGTTCCTTCGATTCAAGAAAAATTCATTTGGCAAATTTGCATTATTGAATCATTCAAGTTTGATTGTTCGAAACGAATATTTGAGTTGAACTGAAAATAGTATAATTTGAAGTGAGTATAAAACTGTTTTTTCTGAATATCTCTTTCTCTAGTCAATAAATTGGTAGCATTACATGAAGTATTCAATTTGGTCTCGATGAACATTTCATTTCATCTGATACACAAAACTGATATTTGAAAAGAGATTTATTTGATCTATTCAACAGAATAAACGTTACAAAGGCTTTTTTGTTGGAATAACGAATCCTTTTTTCCCGTGTGCCATCCAAGCGAAAACCGCCAAGTATGTTAGTAGGGTCCCACTAATTTGTCCTAGACCTCAACGTTCTGTGCAATTTATGTCCTCTTTTAAATCAATTGCAGACCACTCCCGGAGCAGAGATTCTCTGAAAAATTCAGATATCACCCTGTCACCCTCAATTTCATACAGTTCCATTTCTCGGAAAGTTTTTCAGGATCCCCGACAAAAAAAGCGTTGATATCATTCGTTGAAATATCGGGTCTATTCAAAATATTCTAATGAATTCATGCATATTCTATTGAACAACGCTAATCCTGATCAATAAGTTAAGTAAAAGAGATTTAATGTCATTGGGTTCTGGCCACATATTCAGGTTCTTTGAATGCATCAAATTTCGGTCTTGGTCAGTCCCAAGTATGCTTTCATCCACCTCCATGAATGTTTCCTTTCCTTCCGCAAGAATAAATTCATTCCTATCCTCATCTAGGATGATATTGGCACTTACTTGTTTTATAAGTTTAGTTACTGAACCATTTCTTTTCAGTTCTTCTACTGTATAGGATCTTTGCTTGAGATTTTTGGTTTTTGTCACCCACATGGTGGCTAAATGAAAGGCATTTTTGTGTTCATTGATTTTTCTTGATTTTTTTTATCTTGAATTCATTATATGGGATATTTTAATCCCTTGTGACTTATATCTTCAGACCTAGGCACAATGCTTGGGTCCCGTTCGTTGAATTTCTGCGTTTTGTTTTCTTTCCAATAGATTACTTTGAAAATCTTCATTGTGAATTGAATTAATTCCCCCAAATCATCAATTATTCGTTCAAAGGCAATAAACACTATGCGATAATCGGCAGTCTCTCAGAAACCTGTACATACACTATCAAGCCTTCACCTGCGAGCGGTCTCAATGAATTCAGATATGAGTCTGTGAGTACCTTAAACTGGCGGATCTAGCCCAGAACGCAGAAGAATTTTGATTCCATATTGTTCATCAGGCAAAATTTTTTCAAGAAGTTTCTTCTGACAATAACTTCGAATCGTGCAATTCGCAGAGATGATTCCTTTAACTCAGGTTCTTAATTCTATATGTAATAGTTAGGTTCTTTCAGATATTAGGAAAGAGATTCCCAAAACCGCTAACTTAATGGAACGAATCTTCATTTGAAAGCGAACACTACCACGTGCTGGTACATTTACGGCTCGGCAACACAGCCACATGCAAGTTCCATTAAACATCGTTTATATCTCAAGATCAGGCACCTTCTCGCTGTCTAGCAAATTTAACGTTGCCAATAACCGCGAGAAATATCGGAAATGCGTGAAATTTAGGAGAAGAGATGATGTTCTGTAAGCTTCACTGATTATCTTTTGAATTTTTTTTTTATGTACTTAATTATTCAATAAAAATGCGCAATGTTAGTTATTTTTCACTGCATTTAAGTTTTTTTTCCCGAAAATTCTAAAAAGGCGCAACATTGCGCATTATTACTATTGTTTTAAACCATTTGCACCTAATAAATATTTCAAAAAAAATGAATTCTGGCCTTCAAAAGTCACCCAGTCTTAATCAAAGTTTTGTTTGCTCTTGAGGGTACTATTGAATGATTTGATTATTCTTTGAAGTATATCTTATTCAGAACAAGGGGACCAATTATATTACTTTTCTATGTCGCCATCGCTTCCTTATAAGCGGAATACCTTAGAAACGATATTAAAGTCACTCAAAACAAGTATCGCAAATTCTCAATTCAACTAGACCATCGAACACTCAGTGATTTTTTGTTTTGCGAATAGGCACATTGAATTTCACCGTTCGAATGTCATATATCACAAGTTCTTATAGATAAGAGGAAGTGATTTATATTTTATATAATGTACATATTTTCATTGTAATATATAATATATAGAAGAAAATTCAGAAATAGCGGCTTTGTAGGTCGGCTGAACAGAATTATATGCTAACGCTTGGACATGTCAACTACATTTGCGAGTAGGACATCGTTTGCGATGGAACTCACCCGAAAACCTACCATCCCTCAAATTTGTGACAACCATCCCTAAATTTTTGAACAGAAACATTTTGCAGGTGCAACCTTATTTGAACAGAATTTTTTCCATTTCAATATCGAGCAACAAAAATAAATCAATTTCGTGGATTCGTTTCTGAGATATCGTAACTTGAAATCGAGAAATCACCTTTTATTCACTCAACCAACGAAAAAGGTATGACGCTGGGTTACTCTTACAATAGTTATTATCGTCAATGACTTGAATTATCTACCATCTATTTCCAATCAATATTTCAAGTTTTCTTTTCTTAAATGCATTTCGTAGCACCTCCGGCCTTTATTCTGACTCGGCTGTTTTTCAAGTCACTGCATTGAAAAAAATCGGGTGAATTAATACCCGAAGATCTTGTTGGCCACTTAACGATGCCGCTTCTTTAAATCCAACTTACAAGAAACGTTCTATCCAGAAACGCCCAAACAGGCCTGGCATAATGTGTAGGTGTCGGTAAAATAAGATGTGTTCTTCAGGCAGCGATCGCTGTTCTCAAGGAATTTCAAATGAGTTTCTCGTGTCAGGATTCGTCGAGAAATACTTCAAGATTTAAATGTCCGCAAAAAAATCGACTCAGACCTTGAGGTTAAAGGGGCCTTTTGTGCTAGGGAAATTCGGGTATTTGGGTTATCGGAGATTCACCCTATTGGCTGGGGACGACCACGTGATCGTTGTCGGCCAAAGGTAGCTTAAGGGGATTTTGAGTACCAACTTTGTGGAAAAATGAGTGGATTAACATCTGACAAATAACGAGATTCTGACTTTTTACAGTCAAATCCAAAAATAATGTGCAGTCATCAGAAATGCAAAATAAGAAAAGGTGGTTTTCATCAGCATCTATTTTCGTAGGCAAAATTTCCCAAAATTTCTGTTGCCCATCATTCATTCAATTGGTGTATTAAATATATTTCATGGTGGAATAAGTTATGTTTCAAGATTCGACGGATACCAATTTCTTTCAGTTAAAGTTTTGATCTGCATGAACTCACCCTCAAAAAACAACTTCAACAGGTTATTGGTAACTAACCCAGAATGATAAATTTTCTCACTGATTCTGAACATTATTTTCCAGCAAGAAGTTTATATGGATTCTTTTCATAGATCATATAAGCCGAGGCATTTTAAAAAAAAATCCTTATTATTTCAACTGTTTCTGCCATCGTCACCATATTATTATTGACGATAGATATTTAGCAGCTTTAATCCATGTCGTTCACTCAAGGATTTCAAAACAGAATGGCATTTTATTTAATAGTGGTGAGTTTTAATATTTAATTCCTTGATGCTTATAATTATCTTCAAACATTCAGGGTGAATTTCATCGCGAATTATGTCTTCTTTCGAAAATATACTTGAACTGTCCCAGTGTTTTTACATAATTCAGTTCTGCTAATCTGCAAAGCCAGTGTTTCGTTTTCTATGGCGCAGCCTTTAGTATATATATTATAAACAAAGGAACATTGACTTCGCTATTCCTTCACAACTTTGAACGAAAGTGAGTGACGATGTGATGGAGACGAAACAAACTATCCTCCTAAGTAGGCGGGAAAATTTATTGAAACTTCGTAGATCTCTTGATTCGATATTTTAAATATTTATAAAATATCAACCAAAACCCTTGAATTAACCCAAGTAAATAAACTATTAGTGTGGAAAAGACTTTGAGGGGAGAGAGCCTCTCTTTTTCCAGGGATAACAGATTTCATGATGTTATTATACGCAGTCCATGCCTCAATGTCTATGAAATATATCAAGTCAGAAAACTGTGCAGTATTTTTATTTACCTTTCAGTTTTATACAGGCCGACAAACTGCGATATATATCCTCTTACAACAATTTAATAGAGTGGAAAATGGTGAAAGAACGAACAAAATCAAATGCATGCATGTAATTGTTCATTTTCATGAGATGCTAGATGTTATTCTTCCAGTCGACATGCTTTTTCAGTTATATTTTTTGATATTTGCTACGACAATCAACAAATCACGTGACCAATGCTTCAGTGTTTGTAGTAGGTATCTTGAAATAAGTATTTTTTTAAGACAAGTTGTATGCTCACGTGCTGGAAAAACATCTGCTTTGTTTATTCTCGAACTATAAGCAAAAAAAATGTCGATCATCACAAGGCATTCCACTCAATGAACTGCGAATCACCAAAAAAACAAAAAAGTGTACCTCTTGAGTGAAACAAACTAATGCCATTTTTCTTCACAGACAATGAATATCAATGTTTTTTCTTTCGATCCAGTTCAGTTTTTCTTCAGCTGCGTTCATTAATTTTTCGATATTCATCTACTGAAGAGTTAAATACCTTCAAGGCGAAACGAAGTTTCCCGGTTCAGATTGTAATTTGAATATTTGAGAATTCCAATATAAATTGAAATACCTCACAAGAACTCTCGGTGCCAAGCACGCTGTTTCATTTCAGAGCAAAGATTCCTTGGAAAATAATTTAGGTGATATTCAATACTGAAAAAAGAATTGACTGATGAATAAATGGAAGTTTTGTTCATTGGATGACTCCCACTGCTCATTTACTCATTAAAGCCCCTAATCAAATTTTTCTCAATTCAGTGATTGAATAATTATTCATTCAGATAAACTGATTAGTCATATAAACTACAAGTTTCATATCAACTTCGTATTCAACAGAGATATTTTTTCCAAGCACGTCTTTTTTCGAGCTTTTTCCTCAGAAGATTTTGGCTACGTTTGTTTTCCTGAAAACAAAAGTTCACGTTCAACACTAAAACCCCATTGAGTAGGTATAACGTCCAGATGATCGAAATTTTTCTGATCCCCAGAGCCTTAGTGTGAAAGCCGAATTCAACACGTTCTCGAAAGTCTTGCTGGAATCCAAACTCTTGCGCTGTTTAATAGAAATCATGCCCGTGAAACTTCTTCAAGGATCAAAGGAATAGGATACCAACGTCGAATTTATGGACCCAAAAGTTGCAGTTTGCTTATAAAGCTCTCTTTTCAGAACGAAACAGTAAAATAATTATGGAATGCTTTCGGTAGAACGCTGGAAGGGGTGTGGGAATTTCCATGCTTTTTCCAATCGAATGCCAACTATTATCGTAGTACTTCTATAAAGATCAAATTAGTTAATGGAAAATAAGATTAAGTGAGATAAAATTAATTGACTCTACATAGTGCACCAAGTTGGATCCTTTTGAAAGGAAATCCTATTTCCTTACTAGATAAACGAAAACTGGGGCCAAGTTTCATCAGGAAAACATTTGCAAAACACAATTCTATAGATATCTCCGTAACATTGTTACAGGGTGTTTTTCGGAAATGTACGTTTTAAAAATATGTAACTTTTCTCTTGCTTTCTGCGAAAATATTCTCTCAGCGACTCCCCCCTTCGATGATGTTAACAGAGTTTTCTGCAAACTAATAATTCATGAGATATAACTAGGAATTTTTTTTTCAAATGTAAAACCCCGTATATTTTTACATACTTCGAAAGACCTTGAAATTTTCATTTCAATAATAAAGACTGAATACATTCTAGAAATATTGAAATCTCAACTCTTATTTTTGAGTAGGAAATGGAAATGTTATTTATCGAACGTTTATTGAATCAATAAAAGTTCTGTTTATTTCACAACATCTGTTCAACAAGTGATCTAGTTCAGAAATTGCGGGAATAGGACAGGAATAAACATACAAATGACTTCTAGATCATATATTCAGCTACGTTTCGCAGATCTACATCCGCTTCTTCAGGCCTAAAAACATCAAAATGACATCACTTATACAATGGTACAAACAAAACAGCAAATTACCTCTATAAAAATTAGAAGTTTTAAAACTAAAGAACAAGTCTAACATCAAACTCCGAGGTATAACTCAATTCACAAGCAGTCTTTCAAATATCCAGAAAGGTACATCAAGCTACAACGCAAAAACCTAACCATAAAATGGTCGAACACAGAAAAGGTTTTTGCGTTGTAGCTTGATGTACCTTTCTGGATATTTGAAAGATTGCTTGTGAATTGAGTTTCACCTCGGAGTTTGATGTTAGACTTGTTCTTTAGTTTTAAAACTTCTAATTTTTATAGAGGTAATTTGCTGTTTTGTTTGTACCATTGTATAAGTGATGTCATTTTGATGTTTTTAGGCCTGAAGAAGCGGATGTAGATCTGCTAAACGTAGCTGAATATATGATCTAGAAGTCATTTGTATGTTTATTCCTGTCCTATTCCCGCAATTTCTGAACTAGATTACTTGATTACCAGTGGAGGACACTAAATTTGGATTTTTGATTCATCTGTTCAACTTTCTGCAATGAAATACAAAATTTTGATAATTGGGTCATGCTAGTATGTTTTATACAAACCGAAGAAAATGCTATTGAATTATGCAAGTAATTCTCACTGCAACAAAAAGTTAAACTTGTGGATCTCACTGCGATTCATCACGCTAGTCCGCATGTAACTGTCGAGATATTCCTCATTTCAGTTAGTTAATTTTAATTCTGTATTTAAACACTGTGCTGCGTACTTATGAACTTCTGAAACCTTAAACCGTTGTAGTTATTATCTTCCTAAGGGCATCCCCAATCCAACAGGTTATTGGCCCAGTTAACCTCGAATACTCTGACGATTTACAGTGATATAAAAAGTGATAAGTTCCGAGTTCTAATAAAGTTAAAAAAAACCATTGATAAAGAATCAGTGGTAATTTCATTGTGACGTTTTCCAAGATACAAATATTGATAATGGATCTGAACGTTAAAAACAAAAGAAACATTCAACAATTCAATGGTGAGAGATACAGTATTTGGAAATTTCGAATAAAATCTTTGTTGGCGGAATAACAAGTATTAGACGTAATAGAAAACGAAGTGCCAAACAATCCTGATGAAAATTGGAGAAAAAGAAATTTGACAGCAAAAAGTACCATTGTTGAATATTTAAGCGACTCTTTTTTGAACTATGCAAGAGATAACAGTATAGCAAAAACAATCATTAAGAACTTAGATGAAATCTATGAAAGGAGAAGTCTGGCATCTCAACTTGCCCTGCGAAAACAACTTCTAGAAATGAAATTGAAATCCGGCAACACCTTACTACAGCACTTTGCATATTTCGATGGAATTATGACCGAATTGATTTCTGCGGGAGCGAACCTTGATGAAATGGACAAGGTATCACATTCATTATTGACATTGCCTGCATCTTATGATGGAATGATCACGGCCTTGGAGACCCTTGGTGAAGATAACCTCAATCATGCTTTTGTCAAAACAGGATTATTAGATCAAGAAATAAAACTAAAATTAGAAACATCTATAGACATAAAAGTTTTGAATTTTGAAAATAGAAATGCGGCAGGGACATCTGGGATAACTAAGAAAAAATGGAAAAGTTCGAAACATTCAAAAGGAAAGTTTTCACGCCATCAGACGAGCCAATCCCGCTATAAACTGTCAAACTTGAAGTGTGACTATTATGGACGACGGAACCATATACGAAGAGATTGTTATTATCACAAACAAATGATGAGCAAGCAACGAGAACGTCCAACGACCATTCAGAACATTCAGACCACCAATGATGAACTGGAAAGTTTTGCTTTTATGTTGTCAACCTTCAAAGCATATAAAAATCCCAAAGTTTCAGATTCCTACGAAGTTGATTTTCTCTTAGATTCTGGAGCAACAGACCACATACCCGTATAACAATTCGTTATCCGATCGTGACGACTGAATAACCTCCTTAGAGCTAAAGAACAACTTTATCGAATCTACACCAAACTTTAAAGATTATCTATATACAGTAAAGTGATTCCTTGTATATAAATTCGACCAAGGCTTGGTAAAGATCCTACACACAATATCTGTAACGAGAGTCGATAACTATTCGCAACGAATTCAATTGAGAAAATCGCTAACGATTAATTCAAATACCTAGGTAAAGAATATATAATGATTTTCGAAATTATTCCTATATCAAAAAGCTTTGCTTATTCAATATTATCCTATAAATAAATTCTTTGTAAAAAATTCACGATAAATCGATACAAAATGGATAATTTTTCAACAGAAAGATAATAATATACCTTAGGTCATGATGTAACAAAAACATCTTGCCTGTTTTCCTATCTATGGTCTATTGGTTTCGTGCGTCGTTTGACATTTGTCATACGTTGGAGGTAAAACAACCTCACTTTCCCGCTTTGTTTATGTTTTGAAATACAGCATTTTTAACAATTTCAGGATAAATACATAAGTTAAAATGATTTATATTCATAGAATTGGTGAATTACTAGGCCCGTGAGGCCAAGTTATTGTGTCGTTGTGAAATGCGACATAAATACATCGAGAGACCAAGGAATACATTCGCTTTGTTTATATTGGCGAAGAGCGATTATCTGGAGATTTTGGTGATTTTATTCATTTTATAAGTGAAATTTTGAGATAATGGATCTGATTAACTGATATTCAATCTCAGATGATAATCATTCGAAACGATATAAATGAAAATTGCAGTATTTATTCTTGTCTTCTGAAGCCTAGAGTATCCACATCAAAGATAGCATTTATTATAGGTATAATTATTGAAAATGAAACAGTAAAATGTTTGGCTCATTTATTCTTGAAAATAAACAGCAGAATGAAATCCCACAAATGTATGGAATGGAAAAAACATGGGTTCCAGAGAACTTCTCGGTACTATTTCAAATAACGTGCTATGTTGCAAATTATCAAATTACTATAATATTGGTCTGCAGTTACTATGTCAGTGCTATCATAATATTCAATTTTATATTTATTATACTTAATATATGTTATAAATAAAATAGTTCATATGAAATTTTTCCCTTGAACACCGATTTCGATTCATCCTCAGTGTTAACAAGAATTTTGATGAACTTGTATCTTTAATATTCTCTGTAATGTACCATCTTCTCCATTCAAGCTTCAAATCAGGTCTTTCAGAGATCTCTGATGGCACTTGTGATGACTCGTTTTTCAGTACTTCATCAGATATTATCGGTATTGATGCATCAGAGCTAGTTCCACCATCACGGGAGGGAACATTATTTTTTATGCCTTCAGTACTTGTGGTGATAAATTAAAGTAAATTATATTATTATTATATAATAAGATGTGATTTATTTGTTTATTCAGTAACTTATGAAGTACTAACATTGATCTTCCTTTTTTCGTGTCATTATAATGGTAATTTACATCATTTTCATTATTCTCATGACCTTCATTGATCCTAGCTTTCTTTTTCGGTTTTTTTCTGAGATTAAATCGTGAATTTTCACTCTCGGTTCGACAGTTATATCGAGTCCTTTTTTAATTGTATCCATTGCAACAATGATTGAACGCACTTTTGATGTCTTAACAACAAGGTTACCGGATGAGTTGGTTAAAGCACAGGACAAACCGAAGAGGGATGGAGTTGATGCAGGTTTGAACCCAAGTAAGGAACAAAAATTTAAACGTTAGCTCAATATAATGGTGATGGGAGGTAGAATTCAAGAGAACTTAGAAATTGAGCTACCTGAACAATAAAACGCATAAATATAAGAAAAGCTTTTAAATTTATGTTCTCCGTTCCCATTTTCAACCGTGTAGTTTTTATAAATGTCAGATAAAGATTATTGTTTATGAATCGATATCGATTTTCTTTACTTCAAAGTTACGTTTCATAGTCCCAAAATACGCATCTGCTTAATAAAGAATGTCTGCAGCCAAACGTTACCGTTTGTCGGTAATGAGTCTTCAGCGCAAAAATATAGTTTATCGTGATTTGATCTCCATCTAAGGGGTAGAGGTTTTTGATAACGTTTTGTTGCTGGTTTTGATAACGATATCTCATTATCGTACCGGACCTTCAGATATTCCACCTTTAAGTAATCGATAACGAATTGTTATACGGGTAGTAAACAGTAATGATGTATTCAGTACTTATTCCGAATTATCCGTGCCCTTGAAGATTAGTGTAGCAAAAAATGGTACGTCAGTGTTTGCTATTGGAAAGGGCAGCATAAAAGTTACAACCAACTTGGGCGTTGTGGGTACATTGGATGATGTCCTTTATTCACCAGAGGTACCCGACAACCTTCTGTCAGTTCATCGCATTCAGAAAGCTGGAATGACAGTGATTTTCGACAAAGATGGAGTAATAAGAGTTATGAAAGACGAAGAAATTTTATTAACAGGTAAAAATTCAAATAATCTGTTTGAAGTTGTTTTTGGTTGTTTGAATGAAAATCGAAGTAGCATCAATAATGTTAGTAATATTTCAAACTATAAACTTTGGCATGCACGTCTGGGTCATATTAATAAATTCATATTTGAAAACTTGAAGGAATTAGTTCATGATTATTCATTAATCAAAAATGTGATTCCTGATAATGGAATCTGCGAAGGATGCATATTTGGTAAACAGTCCAGACTTCCATTCGCCAAAGTTAAACCAAAACAACCAAACAGTAGCCCATTGTTTATCATTCATACAGATGTCTGTGGCCCAATAATACTTTCAACAATTGACGAAAAAAATTATTTCGTTACTTTCATTGATAACCACACACATTATACAGTAACTTACCTGATGAATCAAGTCAATGAGTCAAAAGTTTTCAAAATGTTTCATGATTATGTTTCAAAAGCAGAGACATTTCACAATTTGAAAGTTGGTAATTTATACTGTGATAATGGCATCGAATACCTTTCGACAGAATTCAGAGAATTTTGCTTTAAAAAGGAAATAATGTATCATCTGACGGTTCCATATACACCGCAGCAAAATGGTGTATCAGAACGAATGAATCGCACGTTGACTGAAATGGCACGTACCATGGTCACAAGTGCGAGTTTAGAAAAATACTTTTGGGGCGAAGCTATTTTAGCATCCACATATTTAGTGAATATTTCACCTACAAAAGCCGTTCTGATGAATAAAACACCATATGAACGGTGGCACAATGAAAGACCTAAAATACACCATTTAAGGGTATTTGGTTTCACAGTATTTGTCCATTACAAGACCAGAAAAAGCAAATTTGATGAAAAATCATTTAAATCGATACTGGTCGGATATGAACCAAATGGTTATAAATTATGGAATATTGAAACTGGAAAATTCTTTATCGCGAGAGACGTTATTGTAGATGAATTTAATTTCAAACATTCCAGACCAGGTGATACAACTAATGAAATTCCTAACAAAATTAATAAGCTCAACAATGATGTTGGTACAGAGCAAAACAAATTTAAAAAGGTAACAATAGAACCGGAAAATATTTGACGAAGTGAAAGAACTAAAAATATCCCAGTAAAGTCATATTCAGAGGATCATTATGATTTTAATTATTACCTGTCAGTTACTAGTACTCACTCTGATGTACCGAAGTCGTATTTGGAAATATCTGAAAGAAATGATTGGTCAAGTTTGCAAGTTTCTGAATGACATATAAGGGAGAATTAAATAAAGCTCTATATGGCCTGAAACAGTCATCTAAATGTTGGTTTGAACGTTTTGATCTTGTTCTCAAGCAGATGCAGTTCATAAATTCGAAAGTGGATCCGTGTATATGTTCTAGAGAATAAAAGTATAAACAAAAATATTTATGTTATATTATATGTTGATGATCTTGTCATCCCATCGAAAGATGAATTACTTCCATCAAACTTCAAAACTTGTTTGATGGAACAATTCAAGATGACAGATTTGAAAGAAATAAAATTATTTTTGGGAATACGTATCATAAAAACCGAAGGAAGAATATCTCTGGATCAATCAGTTTATCTTCAACATATTATCAATAAATTTGGTATGACTGATTGCAATTTAATCACCTCTTCCTGCGAAATTGAATTATATCGCTCTGAATTCTGATGAATATTATGGAGCACCATGTAGAAATTTAATCGGTTATCTTATGTATGCAATGGTGTGCACTAGACCTGATATTTGTGCTGCAATAAATATCTTGAGTCGATATCAGAGTAAAAATAACAAAGAACTATGGATTTGCTTAAAGCACTTACTTAAATAGATTAAAGAAACAGTGGATCTGAAGTTAACATACAAAAAGTGTGACGATCAAAATATACTGGTTGGCTATGCGGATTCTGATTGGGGAAGTGATGGAATAGACAGGAAAAGTACAACAGGTTACTTATTCAAACTTTATGAAAATTGTACTATTTCACAGAACACAAGAAAGCAAAACACTGTGGCTGCTTCCTCAACAGAAGCCAAGTATATGACACTTTTTGAACCAGTAAGAGAAGCTGTTTGGCTAAAGGGCTTATCATGCAGCATCAACCAAAAATTTTTGGAGCGTATAATTATATTCGAAGATAATAATAGCTGTATAAGCATAGCCAACAATCCTACTATTATATATATTGACATCAAATATTATTTCTCACGAGAGCAAATTGAAAACAAAGTAATAACTTTGAAATATATCCCTACAGGGGAGCAGCTGGCCGATGCTTTCACAAAGGTCCTGCCATTTAAGATTGAAATTGAATTTGTAATGAAGAAAGATATAATTATATGATTGTATGAATATAATTTTTGTTGTTAAAAAAAATTATCAAAAAAAAAATTAAAAATTAAAAAATATGGAAATAATGAAAGTTTACCTACATTATTGTTTGTATGAATAGTTCACTATAAAAATAAGGTTTCATGAGGCATAATGTTATGTAAGGTTCAATTTTTTGAGAGGGGCAATTGAATTATGCAAGTGATTCTCACTGCAACAAAAAATTAAACATGTGGTTCTCACTGTGATTCATCACGCTAGTCCGCATGTGGCTGTCAAGATGTTCCTCATTCCAGTTAGTTAATTTTCATTCTGTATTTAAACACTGTGCTGCGTACTTATAAACTTCTGAAACCTTAGACCGTTGTGGTTATTATCTTCCAAAGGGCATCCCCAATCCAACAAATGCAGTGAGCTCAAACAAGAAAAAAATCTAGAAAAGCACTTACGTGAAGTCAGCTGCTTTTAAGCGCTTGTTTACATTGCGAAATGGTGACTTATTGAAAATTTTAGTGAAAGTACAATGAAATATAAAAATTTTCAGAAAAATTTTTTCAAGGATAATTTTTCTTATTGATACTGTTCATCTTCCAACCAAGTTTCATTTCGCTCAGATCAATATTTTTTGAGTTATTGAAAAATCAAAATTTCAAACGGCAGTACCTCAAAAACTTTTCAGCAATTTTGGCCCATTAACAAGCTCAACCGAGATTTTCAGGACCTTAACCTAACCTGAAAGTTTCAAGACTGTAGGTCCTCCCTTTCGAAAGTTACAGCGCACACGGCCGGACGGACAGAATCAATTTTGACCACGGATTCTTCATCAGTGAGTCCAACCTAGTCGTTTGAGACCAATTTCAGCTCAAAATTCGAAAATTTCAGACATCGTGACGAAATCTAGCAAATGTGACAACAAGATAGTGTACAAGTAGTTCCGGTCATAATATCATCAACTGTAGTGATCCCAAAGAGACTGCATAAAAGCTTGGAAACTCTGGAACTGAATAGGAACTTGTATATACAAGTGCAAGAAAGTGTGATCATCAATACCTGCCCAATCGTCAATAGATTTCTGAATGACATATAAGGGAGACATTGACTCCAACCTGCCAATGTTTTCATTCAACTACTGGCAGACCAAGAAGAAGAAGTGCTGCTGAGAAAGCCTCAATAATAATAAAAATAATAATCAACAAGGCATTCTTGCTATTTTATTTGTGTTTATATGACACCAGTTCACAAATCTCCGTGATAGTAGTTGATACATTACCTGAAGTTCTTCGAATGTGAGGGCTGTAACCACTCAGCGATCTATTCATTTAACGATCGTGTGTAGCCAATCTCAACGAAGGACAGCACGAATCGAATGTAATTCGAATAGCATCAATACGTAGTTATGAATGGTTCAAAATTGAAATTTGAAGAGTAAAATCGATAACATTTTGCCGAGTCAAGTTTCCTACCAATTTTGAGCCACCTTCTGTATTATCACTATTATGTGTCATTGAACACAACCAAGCACGGCGGTATTTCAGAAGTGGCTCGAAAATGTTTACATTGGAGTCAAATAGACCCACTTTCGTTGAAACATAGTCCATTTTCGAAAGGAATGTATGGCCAGTTACGCAAGGATTGCCCTCGTAGGATCTTCTGATAAAACTTTAAAATCAAAAAAATCAATGAAATCGATAAATAGCTCATGCACAGTTAATACATTCAGTTTTAAGAAAATCAACGTTCAGGTCACCTCATACAAAGATGGGGACAACCAAATTCGAACAATAGTTCCCTTAATATATCGAGCTAACGTCAAATCTACCGGAACAAGGCAGATAAACGATTTCAATACCCTGCCGAATATCGTTAGGCATTACATGAAATTTTACCCTAGATTCTTCATGAGCGAGCCTAACCTAATCATTTATGACCTCACATGGTGATATCACAGCTATTTTTCTGAGCTCTGAATGTCCATTCCTCAATTCATTCGTTTGAAGTGAATTCTGTCGATATCGACTCTAGGATGAAGTGCCTCTTTAATGTTCAGTAATGTTCTTGTTTATCAGTAAACTTCATCTTCCTCATTTCCACCTGTGCCTCCTTCGAGATATCCAAAGTCTATTGTGGAATTAGTAAAGATTTCCGTGATTCGGTATGGTTCAAAATCATCAGACTTCTTTCAGAGTCTAAGATGACTTAAGTGATCGACGTCCAATATGTGCGGTTTCTAATTGCGATGCTTTCAGTAGCTTACTATGAAAAATAGCCAATATTCCTCAATGACTTCTTGAGAGTGTCACCTAAAAGACTCTTAAAGGCGAAACTATATTCGAGAGTTCGTTGGAATCGTTGTTAAAATTTCGTATTTTTTTGTGATGCACGTTTCGTCTGAAACAGAATGAAATGAATAACAGAATGTTAGTGCTTTGTTTTAAATATGTTACGCTTTGGAGCGATACAAATCAAACCATTAATGTTTATATGTATTCCACTTCAGTTGTACATTCTTATTCGAAAATCATGAAATGGTGACTGATCATAATGTTTCTGTATTTATCATACTCTGTCTTTAACGGGCAGTTTTTTTGCTGAAATACAAGAAATTAATAAGCTCTCCATAAAACTTCGTAGATACTTTTTAAACTGTCGTTTTCTTGGATTCCGCGCAGCGGAATTTTTCCATTCAGCCGGAAAGTTTGCGAAAATAAATATCACCGAAACTCGTAGTCCAAACTGCAATTATCCCCTGGCACACCTGATTTGCGAAGGAAAGTTCCCCTGGCTCCTGAAAGATATTCTAGAACGCAATCTTCGATTTTTGCGCTCCGTAGCCGAATTATGACACAATATCTGGAACGAAGCGAGTTTATTCGGTTTAACTAAATTATTATGCCATTTGTTCCAGGCACAGATGTGGCTAAATTCCCCTAACAGTGGCTCTGAGAACTTCTCAGCGTCGATTGGCCAGGTGTTACGCAGTGTTTTTGAAGTATATTTTATTTTCGATCATTCTGCATGGGAGGAGGAAGGGTTAAGCCTACATCAGATCGTTCTGACTGAGATTCAATGGACGATAGGGACATTTTACTGAATGAATATGTCTAAAAGATCTGTGCTTTTTCTTCATTGAACTGAAGTGATTAATTGAATCTAACGATGAAAAAACCATCAACATATATTAAGAAAATATTTCGACATTTCTTTATCATCTGATGAATATAAAGATAGGAAAATGGAAGATATGGATGAATTCAATTTGTTTACATTTAGAAATTTTTCAGCTCATGTTTCTCCAAGAAATCGAAGATACTCTATCACCCTTCATCACTCTCCATTTACTCACTGTGAACCATATACGTATTACTTGAATATGCTAGAGAACTATGGCATCCATCATCGATACCTGAACTAACTAGACAACAACTACCCAAAGCACAAAATACTGATTCCTAAGTGCTTCGGAATCTCAAGCGCTAGGCTCTTTTGTTTATGGAATTTCCGCAAGTACTTAGCGCTTTCATAAAATAGTTCATCTTTTCAAGAACTAATAGATCAGTGATTAAGCCTCCTGAAAAGGTGAAAGGTGAGAAAAAAATTAGTAGAATGAAACCCCTTAGAGAAGAAAACAAAATATAACAAAAATTAAAGGAAAGATAATTTATGGGTGATCGGAGGTTGGGAAGTGGAAAGGAGTGAATGGCATAGTAAAACATGGTGTATCTCGATTTCCAGCAAAACTACAAGCAGGCTATGAAAAGATCTACATCTTCTGTATTCTCACTTTTTTCATATAGGTAACATAATATGCGAAAAATCCGAATAACCAAGTTTTTAGTTACTCATTGTAACGTTTTCTTGATTCATCAAAACTTTCAGAATAATTTAACTACGTATTTACACTAATTACAAATAACTTAACAACTAATTCTATCAACGTCTGTGCACAATTCATTTCCACACTATTTTTTTCACTCATCATTTTCCGCCGACTTCGAGTAACTCCGCTGAATGAATTAACCATGGTAATGTATATTGTTTTCGACACCATATTGGAAATTTTTGCAGATAAACGAAATAACACGCTGATTCTTCGGAAAATGAAAAATGAACTGACTTTTTATTTACTCGTGTCAACTACACAACATTGAATATAATTATGAAGCTACATCTATGCAATCTTTCATCATAAGGCATGTAGGAATATTTGGATCTATTCACAACACCTCCACTAGTTCAAAATATTTCTCAATAACAGAAAATGAATCCACAAATTTTAAAAACACAAAGGTTTCAAAAACTTATGGTATTTGTTGGCTCCTAGAGCCTTTGTAAAAATATCTGCAGGCCTGTCAATTGTCTGCAAATACTCCAAAGAGAATAACCCATTTGCCACCGTTTCTCTCACGGAAAGGTGACGTACATCAATGTGCTTTGAAAGTTTGTGAAACGTTGGAAAGCTTGATAGCATTTTGACTATCACTTCAAAATAACACACAATTTAAAGAGCTTTGTAATTCTCACAGTAGGTTCCTCAAATATATAGCCTCCTTAGCTGCTTCTGCCAAAGCCATATATTCTGCCTCAGTGCTTGAGAGCGCAACAGTGTTTTGTTTGTTGCTCTCCCAAGATACTGCACAATTAGAACATATAAAACAGCATCAAGTGCAGGGCCACCTATCAAGAGAATTGCTGCCCAAGTCAGCATTCACAAAACCACGTAAACCTTTTGAATCATTCTCATACTTCAGACATAAATCTTTAGTTTTTTTCAAATATTTTAACAGTCTTTTAACACTTTGCCAATGAGTGTTATCGTGACAATTGTTAAATTGGCTCAAGTAACTTACACTTACTTCAAGAAATGCCTGGTCGAGTCATGACCGCTAAATACATTAATATACCTATCAGCTGTTGATAAGGTTTAGATTCATGATTATTACCCTTCAAAAAATTTGAATTCTTTTCCATGGATCTACCATATTAAATTTATACAATAACTGATCAATGTTTTGTCTTTGATCTGATGTAATGACAATTTTGGTTTTGTTAGTGCAGACATTCATACCTAAAATTTGGTTAGCTTGGCCTAAATATTTCAATTTGAAATTTTGTGCCAATTCCTTTCTGAGAACATTCGATTCGAGAATATCATTCGAAAAAATAAAACAATCGTGAACATATAAGGCAATCACTGTTATCAGCCTCTATTGTGATGAATACACACGGTTCAAAATTAGACGTTTGGTACTTTAACTTGGTCAAAACATCTTCGACTTTCTTGTTTCAAACGTGGGATGACTGTTTCAGTCCATAACAACACGTTTCAATTTAAATACTTTGTTTTCCTGACCTGGTTTTATAAAACCCTCAGGTTGTGTCATGAAAACAGATTCCTCTAACTGGTCATGCAAGAATGCTGTGGTTACATCTAAACGAGAAATTTATCATCCTTAATTTACGCTTAAAGCTACCAACAGTCTTAGGGTCGAGTGCCTCACAACAGGCGAGAAGGTTTCATTGTAGTCCATGCCTTCTCTTCGGGTGAAACGTTTTGCCGCTATCCTAGCCCGATACGTTTTAACATTTTCACTATCGGTTTCGATTTTATAGACCCACTTACATTGCACTAATGTACCGTTTCCACAGAAGTCCACTACATCCAATGTATCATTTTCTTCTAGATTTTTCATTTTCTCCATCATGCCTCGCTTCCACATACTACGATCGGATCTCGACATCGCATCAGAGTAAGTTTCTGGAGCCTCCTCAGAGACAGTTTAAACCACTGGAGTTAAATAAGTAACATAATCATTATATCTTTTTACTTTTTTTGTCGCTCGGATCTTCTTGATATTGCAAATTCACATGCATTTGCTTCATTGATCTTTACTGACAGCACTGGCTCATAGTCGCTATCACGTGAGTCATCGGCTGTGTGCATATCATAGGTTGTATCATTGGAATCTTTGTCTAATTCTTCTGTCGAACTGGTGTCACTGCCCCTCAATAAATATGGTATCGGATTTGCAATGTCAACAATTGTGATATTTTGAATTTTTGTCTTCAAATCCTCATGAATATTCACATCTCTGCTTGTTGTTACATTATCAGTTTCAGGATTACATACCATATAGGTAGCCCTTTATTTCTTTTGAATATCCAACCAGAATGTGTTTGATCGACTTTTCATCAATCTTTATCCTTTTTTTTTTTGGTATATGTACCATGACAATACTTTCAAAGATACGTGACTTTAACAGGTCCGGTTTTTTCCATACCATATTTGATACAGAATCTTTCAATTCAGGCTACTTGAAACGCTTCTGTTCCTTAAGTAGTTGGCAGTGTTGACTGCTTCACCCCAAAAACGTTTCTCGAGTCCAGCATAAAATAAAAGGCATCTTGCCTTTTCCACAATGGTACGGTTAAACTTTCAGCCATACCATTTTGCTTTGGTGTATAGGTATTCGTTTTTTTGTGGATTATCCCTTTTTCTTTTAGAAAACTTTCGAATTCTCTGCAACAAAATTCGCTTCCTTGATCAGTTCTGAAAATTTTAATCTTTTGGTCTTTTTGATTTTCTACCATGGCTTTGAAATCCTTGAACCGCTCGAAAACTTCACATTTCGCTTTAAGAAAGTAGACAAATTACATTTTACTGAAGTCATTGATAAGGAGCAGAAAGTATCGTGACCTACCTATTTAGGTAACTTCCAACGGCCCACATACATCAGCATGAATAATTTCTAGTGTTTCAGTGCTCCGAGTACCAACATTTGAAAGAGACAGTCTGGATTGTTTGACTTCGCAGCCCACACTACAATTGTTCCTATCAATCTTAGATATACATTTTATTGACAAGCCATCAACACAATCTTTCAATTTTACTAGATCCTGACTGTTTATGTGTGATAGCCTTCTGTGCCATATTTCCGAATTATTGCACATACTCAACATGCAATTTTCTCCTTTCAAGTCAAGCTTATAAACTCCGTCGATGAAGCTTGCTGTAGCCAACAATTTGTTATTGTGATTATAAATGGAACATTCATTGTTGGTAAATGACACATTATTACCTTTCGAGATAAGTTGACTAACTGAAGTGAGGTTTGTAGTGAGGTCTGGAATAACCAATACATCTTCCACAGTAATATCGTAAGATTTTCCATTCACTAAAGTTACGATATCTAAATTTCCTGAGAATTTCACTGGAAGTTTTCCTTGATTTTCAATGGTGATTCCACGTATAACTGGTTTGGTAACATTTCTTGCCCAACTTCCATTTGGAGTCATGTGCTCACAAGCTCCCGAGTCTAAATAAAGGTCATTCTTGTTATACTTCGCACTCAAGAAAACTGCACTAAAGGCATACTTGTCATCTGATCTGGAATGATTGGCTGTATTCGGACATTCAGACATAAAATGCCCCGTTTGTTTGCATTTGAAACAAATGATTTTGGTTTTGTTCTTTGACTTATCATCACTCAACTGTTTTGGTACTGTCTTTCTACCACTACCGCCACTTGTTGGTCCTTTTCTGAAGTTACCAAATTTCGCGGTGAATGCACCACTGGTACTACCAGCAGCGTCACGAAGTTCCACATCAATCAAACTTTGGTTTACTAGAACTCTGATTTGGAAAAACAATATGGACGTTGCGTTTCGGGGCTATCACCCGATTCTAATGGACCATTTTTGTTTTGCGGAAATGCGCAGTTGGGATTACTGGAAATCTGCTATGGAGTTAGTTCAAAGTGAAAGTTATTCTTTTGAACTAGGTGAATCATGATCTGATATTTGAAGTTCGCGAAAATGCCATGTTGCCAAGAAATGAACGTTTGAATACGTTAGAAAAAGATTCATGGAAATTTCGAAATGTCGAAATGTATGTGAATCTTGACCAATAATTTTATTTTACCTAATGCACCGTTGCCAAGTGGGTCACTTGAGATAAATGGAAATCTTATGTCGAAATAGTTCAAAGTGGAAGCAGGTTGCTTTCGATATAATATTGGAAGTTACAGAAAATGCCAAGTAACGAGCTCTGTAAATAATTGGGAATTCTTAAATGGAAACTTTCATCATAAGGGCATTTTTCATGAATCCTAACATACTCTAAGACACCTTGTTGTATACGATTGGTTAAAATAGAGTGACTGGAAAATAACCCGAAATGTTGTTCAATATATCCACAACTGGAAAAAAAAATCCTCAGTGAAAATAATTCCAGGTCATTATCTAATTAGCATGGTAGCAATATCTATAATCCAGACTTGTCCTAGTAAACATTCTGAATTTAATGGAAAACTGGACTAAGTAGTTATCAAAATGCGCGTGTCCGGCCGACAATTCGCGAATCACTACGCTCGTATTTCTGAGCTTATGGATCCCATATGATGCTTATGATCAATTAAATTCAATCTTAGGTTCATTTGCTCTCAAATATGTAAATCCGTTTCAACCACAGCAATGGCAGTTATAATAAAATCATGTCGAGGGTTAGAAATTTCGCAAATCCGCGCGCGCTGATTTGCGAAGTGTCGGCCAGGTGCGCTCGCGTATTTATTCTTATCGATACCATGTATTATATGATTGAGTAATGTTAACATAATACTTCCTTCTGTATTTGAAGGAGGTGAATCCGTCTCTTCCGAAACAATTTCAGTAATAATGAAATTTTGTCGAGATCTAATTATTGTAGATGCATAGGTGTAAAAATTCAATGTCAGAGCAAATGAATTGGCGGACTGGGCAGCTAATGAGGTTGTACTGATGGGGCCAGGCTTGGGCACCGACAAAATGGAAATGGGAGAGTAGCAAAAGGGCGCTGGGTGCTGGCAATCAGAACTGAACTAAGATATCAATTGTTTGCAATAGGGCGAAAAATCATCACAAAGCAATTTGTCTGATGAAATATTCAGAGGTGACAAGCTTTAACGCAGCAAACTTCCAAAAGTTGAAAATTATATCATTTGAATGAGATGCAGATCTCTACTAATAGCCTTGAAGCAACACATCATTATGTCCCCGAATTGGGTTTACAGATTCACCGGATTTAATCGTGTGATTTCTACTTAGGCCTATTTCCATATCAGATTTGAAATCATTCACGCAGTAGTCGATATACAAAAAAAATCATATTTTCCAAGATTCACATATATTTTATCATTCAACTTCAAAATGTGCTGGAATCTGCTTATTCCCACGAACTAAGAATATCCTATACTGTTACCTCGTTCAACAGAATATTCTGTCCACTTAATAATAATAAAAATAGGAATTGGTTCATTTCAGATTCCTATTAATAATGAAGTACTGTTATAATAATATAACTATAATGTAATCATGATGTTCAATTTTGCGTATATCGATATCAGATTGCCGGTAGGTACTCCGAAGTGACCAACTTAGCCACACCGCAATTTGTATGAACATAAACAATTCACATTCGACAAGATTCACATTTATATCATATAATACACACGAAATTTGCATAAGTCTATCTTCAACGGCTTCCACTGTTAAAAATTTGGCAACACCGGATATCTGCAAAATACAATACCGAAAAACACCTGACTTAATAAAATAATGTCTTCTTCGAACCATCTCGATGTCCGATTTACAGTAATCCGATGTGAACAACCTGGCAACAGCGCATTAAGTGAAAATGAAAATTATTCAGATACGAGAAAATCCACATATTTATCAATATTCTGCAACTGGAATTCTCTCAGATCTATTTTCAAGGGTTACCAGTATCCATTACTTGGCAACAGCGCATTTCCGCAAATATCGAATGTCATATCATGAATCACCTAGCCTACTAGAATGATGTCTACTATGAACCATCTTCACATCAGATTTCCAGTAATCCGAAGTGACCAACTTGGCAACAGCTCATTTTCGCAAAACGAATATAGTACACTGAAAAAAAGATCTCAGTAATATTGAATAAACCTTTATTTCTTCCGAATTTGTTAAGAATAAGTAAATAATATTCACAATGAATATGGCTTAACCATTAAAACTGTTTGTGATATGTTTAAATATTCTCTATAAAAAAAGCATTTGTTACTGCGATATTCAGTTATTAAAAACAAAAGAAGTTAACGATAAATAATTTGTCCATTAAAGAGATTAAAATATTTCTCATCAATAAGTTTTGGTAACTATCAATAAATAATGGGGTCTCTATTAATAAATACATATTCACGTTTATTATAATTCGGGGCTGTTCAGAGTCTCCTCATATCGTGTTCAGACTCGTCGATTATCGAGTGTGGTGTGGATAGTGTATAGTATCATCTGATCGTTCCATCGGGTCTGATTTTTGTGTCGAAGCTCTTAGCGTTCATAGTGATATTGAATTGGAATTGTTAAAGAAGAGGAAACAAATCAGGTATGTATACACTATTAATGTTTCCTAACCTATTCACGATATGGGTAATTCATGCATCAAAAGCCTCATAAATGTAAATTTTGCAAAGGCAGATCGAAATTTGGTTATAAATTGATTATGACTCAGGTATACAAAAGTAGTATTGTAAACCAATGAATATTAAGATAATTAACTCTGATTATATTTGCGAAACATGTTTCAAGAATGATTAATTTTTCAGAAAATGGAATTAATCCTTTCCAACTGCCAAAGGAGATATTCGAGAAAGAAGAAAACTGAATGAGATAGTGCCTCGTACAGGAAATATTGTTCAAAGAAGGGTAGAACTCAACAAAACAGATTTCTCGTGTGGATTCTAAGCCATTCAAATCGATAGGAAAAACCTTCATTCATTCTGTATACGAATTCTCAATTATTCTCTTCTGACTTATTGGAACTATTCTTCAGGAAAACAGTGAGTTAGTGACTGATGAATTTATACTTTATTGTTATTTTCAAAATGGCTCTTATTTCTTGTTACAATACTGTCATAGCATTTTGTTCCCAATTTCGTTGTATGTAGTAAATAGGAGGATATCAGTTGATCATTTCATAAAACATAAACATATGTACTGCTGCATGTATTCAATAAATGGACTCTTCAATTAATGCATAATATTGAGCATTGTTTCAATTATGAAAAATAAAAATTAATTTTTGATTTTGAAAATAAATGATTTGCATGAAAGATAAATTGCTTTATTGCTACGAAGAACTGCATATAAAGAAATCCAGGGGTTTTGTGAAAATTTTATTATTTTGTGAGATAATAGTTCCCTCTCGATAGTTTTTTTTTTTGAATGAAATGAACAAGTTTGTCAGAAACATGATTAATCTAGTGAATTTATTGTTTTGAAAATGAATTTTTGTAGGAACTGAATTTCATCTTCAAATGTTAATAGATATTGAACTGAAATTACTCGTTGATGGTTATGAACGAGTATTTTGTGATAAATCACCAATGATTTTACAGTTTTGAAAACTTTATCTATTGAAACATATCATCTTTATATGAATAGCAAGTAGCACAAAGGATGCTGTGAATGTTTTGCTTGTTGTTTAACAGAATGAAATGCTTAAGATTCTCAGCATCTTGGTGCTACAACGTGCTTTTCATAAAGAAAATAGGTTTGAAAAAAATAAATTTTCAAAATGTTGAAATCATTATTACAAACATGTTTTCCTCACTTAAATAAACATTGATTGATAATCACAAAATATTCGTTCATTACTAATGACAAGTTATTTACGTTCAATATTCGTTAATATCCGAAGAACAAAATTTATTTATAGTTATGCCATACTAAGCATAGACCACAAAATATTTATTCACTATTATTAAATGAATAATATGATGAAATGAATGTATATGATAACCCTTAATAAGTCTTTATTTATCAAGGCGTGAAAAAGTTATTTGTTTATACAAAACAAATGTTGGATAAGCCATATTTCAATAACGGATTAGGCGACTGTTAATAATTTTCACTTAATGTTACCAAAGTGTTCTTCACTCGATGTTCATATTTTTTTTACATAACTGATTTCCAGTAAACCAAAGTCTTACCTGACATCTGTGGTAATAGGGATGCCTGCATGCTCAATGGCCATCGGCATCGAGGAGTATTTAGTTGGTAATCCTGCCAGCAACAAAGAACCAATCCATTTTTCCGTAATAGCGAATTCTGTTTTTCTCAGCTTTTGTGCCGTTTCAATCACCTGATTGACATATCTTTCCATGGATTCGCAATTATCTAATCTCACAGATATGAGAGTTCTCAGCAGTCCAATCTACCTCGAACAACCTGTGTCTGCATACAAATTTCTTATCATGTCCCACACTTCTTTGCACGTGTTTGCACCTCTGAAGTGGATATACAGGGTCTTTCACGAGGAACCTCACCCATATTTATACGGGAAACTACTGAACGTATTTTCATGAAATTCAGCACTTATAAGTATTTCACGATGCTGATGAAATCTAAAATATTTTCAAGGCATGAGCACCTCCGGTTTTTCCGGAAATGACGTCAACTTCCGTTTTTCAAATTAGAACACCATTTTTTTATTGCAGAAATAGATTCCTTAGAAAATTTCAATTTATTTTGATATAACATTTTTCAGTTTTGGTTGGAAAATTCTCTCTGAGCGGGAAAATTCGAAAAAAAAATCGAAAATAGAGCTCCGCTGAAACAAGAATAACATCGAGGTTTTCATTTTTGGGATTTTTCAAGATATAAGATTGATGTATCCACTTTAAAAATCGAAATCGCGATTCATGATACAGGGGGTGAAAAAATCGCTTTCAAAGTTAGGGATGACATAATCGTGAAAAATCAATTTTTTCAAATTAGAACCCCATTTTTTCATGGCAGATATTGAATCTACGTTAAAAAATAATGTGAGTGTATTTATCATACCCTTGCCCTTAAGTGGATATTTTCTGAGTTATTCACAAAAAACTGTTTTTCGTCTTGAATTTTCAGCTATTTCTTTTCCCTTCACGCCAAAAAGATGACATTTTCAGGAACTGTTACTTAAACCATGTTTTAGATTTTACTACCCTAATATGCAAGAGAAAAAAGTTACAGGTTGTTCCTAAATAGATGGCGAATTTGTATTCGAATTTGTATCGAAAACCTCTTTATTTCAACTAATCGGCCATCGGTTTTCTCTCCAGTGATAAATAAATAATTCCTTATGAACCATATGCAAAAACTTACCATGTTTTACATTTTTTTTTTTAATGATATATATCATTAATTACATCTGCCAAATTCTTTTTTATTCAGTAGCATTTTGTGTTTACTATTAATTTGGTGATAATTCGTATTAAGTTATAAAATCGATCACTATGCCTAATTTTACCAATGAAGATTATTTAAATCTCATTCTACTTCATGGAGAATGTAATAAAGTTGTAGGTAGAACGATTCGACTGTTCATTGAGAGGTTTCCTGACCGACCCAGACCAACGAGAGATACCATTAACAGAACCATGACAAACTTGAGAAATGTCGGATCTTTCGTTAAGAAAACTACACACAGAGAAAAAAGTGTAGTAGAAGATGAGAACAACGAAATTACAGTTCTTGCATATTTTCGTGTGAATCCTCAAAATTCTCTCAAAGATGCCGAGATTGATCTGGGATTATCTCAATCGAGTGTTTGGAGAATATTAAAAAAACATAAAATGCACCCATATAAATTCAATAGGGTACAGCATTTGAAGGAAACTGATTTCGTCAGGAGAACAGAGTTTTGCGAAGCTATGATGATTCGATTTCAAGAGAATGAAAACTTTTTGGACTGTATAATTTGGACAGATGAATCTAAATTCACAAAGAATGGTTCTTTCAATAGGCATAACAGTCATTATTGGGATGAGGAGAACAACCACCACTTCAGACAATGGAACTTTCAAGAGACCTGGAGTTTCAATGTTTTTTGCGCCATCAAAAATAATGCAATTCTCGATGTTCACATTTATGATGGGACTTTAACTGGTAAGATAGAACACTACACATGTTTGCATTATTTAAAGAATTTTCTCCCTTAGGAGATAGATATTCTGACATATTGACTCAAATAATTGAGCCGCTAGTACAGAACCATAATGACTTATGGTATCAACAAGATGGCGCGCCTCCACACAATTCACTCAATGTGTCAAATATCCTCTACAGGCTATTTGAAGATCGATGGTTGGCGAACAATGGTCCACATCTTTGGCCACCACGTTCTCCCGATTTAACTACTTTAGACTATTATGTTTGGGGTAGGATAAAAAATATTGTCTACTCAACTCCCCTGACTGATAAAGAGGACTGCATAGAACGAGTCAGAAATGCGTTCAGGTTTGTTTAGATTTTTAGATTCATAGTTTTTAAACTCAATTTGGTTTTTAAACACTTTTGCAGATCTCTTCCTCCTGATGAAATAAGAAGAGCAACGCACGAAGCATTCCTGAGACGTATAAATAAATGTCTAAAAATTAACGGTCAAAACTTTGAGCATCTTCTCTAGTTATAACTGCGAGAGTTTTCCATGGTTCTCCTAATAGTAACTTGAAGTCGGTTTCAAGAAGGGGTGAAAAATCTACAGCATGGTTCAAATAACAGTTCCTGAAAATTCCATCTTTTTGGCGTGAAGGGAAAATAAATAGCTGAAAATTCAAGACGAAAAACAGTTTTTTGTGAATAACTCAGAAAATATCCATTTTAGGGCAAGGGTGTAATGCATACACTCACATTATTTTTTAACGTAGATTCAATATCTGCCGTAAAAAAATGGGGTTCTAATTTGAAAAAATTGATTTTTCACGATTTTGTCATCCCTAACTTTGAAAGCGATTTTTTCACCCCCTGTATCATGAATCGCGATTTCGATTTTTAAAGTGGATACATCAATCTTACATCTTGAAAAATCCCAAAAATGAAAATTTTCCATCCAAAAACCTCGAAGTTATTCTTGTTTCAGCGGAGCTCTATTTTCGATTTTTTTTTCGAATTTTCCCGCTCAGAGAGAATTGCCCAACCAAAACTGAAAAATGTTACATCAAAATAAATTGAAATTTTCTAAGGAATCCATTTCTGCAATAAAAAAATGGTGTTCTAATTTGAAAAACGGAAGTTGACGTCATTTCCGGAAAAACCGGAGGTGCTCATGCCTTGAAAATATTTTAGATTTCATCAGCATCGTGAAATACTTATAAGTGCTGAATTTCTTTAAAATACGTTCAGTAGTTTCCCATATAAATATGGGTGAGGTTCCTCGTGAAAGACCCTGTATAATGACGGATCAATTGTTAGAATCAATTTTGCCTTTGCTTTTGAAATCACAGCCAAATCTTTTTCGGTACCATCGATTGCTTGAGAAAATCCTCAAAAATTTCTCAACTGCAAACGACCATTCGTCATAATTTTGCACGTCCGAGAAGCTTCGGTACATTGTACATGTATCTGACGAGAGACATTTTTAGCACGAAAACTGAATCAACTGAAGGTACGATTACTGGGCCCACAACCTATTGAAAATCTTTGTAGATACACGAAATAACACGCTGAATCTTCGGCAAAAGAAAAATGAACTGACTTTTTATTTACTTGTGTCAACTACACAACATAGAATATAATTATGAAGCTATCTATACAATGTTTTATAAGGCATGTAGTAATATTTGGAACTATTCACAACACAACAACAGAAAGAAGGGATTTCGGCGAACGAAAAAAACTTTTACGAAAAAGTAGATATTTTGACGTGAGATTTTTCGATTTGAAATTGGGATGCTATTTCGATATTTAGTCGATGTGAGGCGAACAAATATATATTTCGAATGAAGAAATTACAGTGAATTTGAAGCATAAAAAGGTTAGTTTCCACTGCATTTCGTGGACAATTTTTTGTGGGAGATAATATTAAAATCCAGAAATCAGACCCAGAAATGAATTTCGAGATTATGTGAAAAAATTTCCAACATTACAGTAGTATATCTTTTTATTAGCTACAAATTTTTCATGGTACTTTTTTCCATAGGACTTTCAGTTCTGCCGGAAATCGAGATGAACCATATTTCACCCTGAAACACTCACCTCCTTCCACTTCCCGACCTCAGGTGGCCAGTAATTCATTTTTCCTGTAATTTTTGTTGAATTCTCTTCGTTTTCTACTTGGTTCAATCATACTTTCATTTTTTTCGTTTTGAAATATTATCTATTCTGATCTATTGGCAGTTTTATGATTCAGCTTTGATAACGGGGCAGCAAATGGGAGGTGTCTGAAGTTGGCCACAACTTTTTCGAAAGAATATTTTTTTTTAAATTCTTTAGTTACTCGTTAGTTACTGTTTTCAACACAGGAATTTTCGTCTGTACTTTTAGGATATTGATAAAAAAACATCGAATCCCGCAAGGGTGCAAACTTCACGGGCATCCACTTCTCGATTTTTCTCGAAACAAAAGTTCACTTTGAAAGTTCATCATAAGCAACTGTTTCTTACACAAAAATTGCTGTTTGTTACCCAACCTCTAATGATAAAATGAACCACTAACATGTGAAGTTGGCATCCAAATTTTCAAAAATTCCATCTTCATTCCTATTGTTCTATAGTTTGTTACCAAATTTATAATGAAAAACTCACATCACCGAAATATAAAGTTAGCACGCGCATCTCTTAAAATTCTCAACTCTTTCGCTTACAACGGAATTCTGTTATGAACCGATAGAATAACGAAAAATTTTATTTGTAACCCAACCAATTATGAAAAAATGACACCCCTAAGATGCATAAATAATATCCACATCTACTGAAATTCTCATTTTGTTTGTTATCACCTGTGTTTTGTTTGTAACCAAGTGTAAGACAATAATAGAAGCGGTAGTACAGAATTTAGAACTAAAGCCTTATGATCGTAAGGTCTAGGGTTTTCAAGACCTTGGCCAGAAAATATTTTTTTCGGTTTTCAGGTGACTGTCCGACCTTTCGCTGTTGGTTAAATAATGAACTTTGGTATTCCTAATAACGTGGCGCAAGGAATTAGTAACAGAGCCAACACAGAAAACACCTGGTCTCCTTACTCGTACAATCATTAGCTTTTGAGGGGTTCCACAACGGAGCCTAGGAAAATCGGAAACTATTAGATTTTCGTTTGAAACCTAACCTATAATAGTAAAATGACAGCCGTGAATTGCAAATTTGGTACCCACGTTTTCGAAAATTCTATACTTTTTACGCGCTTGTTCTAAGGAACAATGCGATGAAGCGTTATTATTTTACAAACAATCCTGAAATTCTCGAAGTGCGAACGCAAATGTCCTTGAACGACTAGGTTGGACTAACATAGAGACAAGAAATTAATTTTGGAATTCAATTCTGTTAGTCAGGCCGTCAACACTCTGTACCATTTTCGAAGGAGAAGATCAGACTTGAGTATTTACTGAATATACCGGATGAGTAAACTCAATATAGAACCAAATCCGCCAAATAGTTTCGTGGATTTACAAATCTGAAATTATGGTGCTTTCCTAAACGAATCAACCAAAAAAAAATCCTCTGCGTACACAAAATTGAAACTTGGTAATTATAGTTGTGAGTTTCAGTAAGACAATAAGCTTAGGTAATCGATATTTGTTGAACAAGTTTAGGGCCTAATATCAATAAATTACGAATTCGTGAATGGGTAAAATATATCTGAAATGGGTGCAATGATGGTTTATCATCGCCTGATCGCCTGATGATTCAAATCATTTACTTCTTGGTCTTTGTGCACCAGAACTCTTTATCTACAAATATCGGTTCACTTAGACCACCGATTGTAAACATAATAACTTTGAGAACAAACAACTTAGACTTAAAAGTTGTAGAGCCAGGAATTTGGAGCTCAAGTAAGAATTCATGAATGGGTGTAAAATACACCTGTAGTTTTCAATCACATAATATATTTATTAGATATATGTATATTATACATATCTGATGGAGCTGAAATATATATAGATATACGATATTAATGAAAACTATGACTAATTATCAAGTTTCAATTTTGTAGACGAAGTGTTCTTTCAAATTTATCATTTAGGAAGACAGCAATAATAATTTCAAATTTGTATATCCCACTATTCAGTGGATTTAGCTCATTCACTCAACCGAAATATTCAATATTTACACCTGAAAATTTCCATACCCTTCTTCTCCTTCGAGAGTAACAGAGTGTTTTATGGCCTGACAGACAGAATGTAATTCAATTATATATTTTTCATCAGTGTAGGTCCAACCTAGTCGTTCAAGGTCATTAAAAAAAGAACCGACTTCATGCTACAAATTTTCCAATATACATAATACACTTATTACATAGACATCCAGTTTTTTGCCAGAAATAAAGGAACAAACAGTCTTTGTTTTATAAAAAAAATAAAATACTGTATGTAACCAAAGACACACCATATAGAACAGTCATCCTTCACGTTGTTTAGTTCAAAATTACCGCCATTCCATATTTTCTCTGATTGGCCGATAACAAACCCTCATGTTCCTGTCTCTAATCGCATGTCTTTTTCATTATAGGTTGGGTAACAAACAATATTTTTTGGTGTTACAAAATACTATTGAAGGAAAATGAGAATTTCAGTGGATATGTGTGTTAACTTAGGGGTGTCATTTGCCACTATATATTAGGATATAAACAAAATTTTTTGCGTTACGAATCATAACTAACAAAGTACTATCAGAAGCAATAGAGAAATATTGAATTTTCGGGAATTTGGAAACTAATTCTGCATTTCAGCAGTGTTATTTCTTCATTAACTGTAGGATTACAAACGGCATTCTTCGTGTTACAAATTCGTACTAACGAAGTATCATCAGAAGCAAAAAAGAATTATAGAATTTTTCAAAACGTTCAGCTAACTCCCCATTTCAGGGGTGTCATTTTTTCATTATGAATTAGGTAACAAACAGATATTTTTATGTTTTCAATTGATTTCTAACCGATTACTATTGAAAGCAAAAATTTAGAATTTCAAGGGTGCTAACTTCGAGGGCAACCATTTTTCGATTTTTCCATTTACTGAAATGTACCCGACTCATTTGGAAACACCAGTGGTGCTCAGAATCATATTTGTGCTTGGGAACACGAGCTTTACAGTCCTCCGGAGCAGTTTTTCAGTTCACTGAGAACTGAGTTTGGATATTGGCTCGATACACATCATGGTCCTTAGAAATCACCCTGCATTCATTGAATTAATAAAGTGAGCACATTTTATATGAGTCCAACAAACTAGACTTCGAGGAAAAATCACCATATCTTATAGAGCATCAAGGCACGGATAACTAATTCGAGAAGATTTTTACACTGATATGCTCAATTTTCAGAACGACGTAGATGGAGCATTCTCATCCAACTGCAGTTCAGTGCCTGGGATTATTTAGGAGGAGTCGTCCTTGTGCAGTCAGTAAATGTCTTCAGAAATAAACTGGATTGAAAAATTCCGAATGCTTCATTTTGTATTTTGCACTTGAATCGGATGTTTTTCAGACTTCAGTTATGGTGACGAAATTGGAAATTGCTTATGAACGACGGTGACGTTTCGTCAGTGAAGCTTGGTTCTTAAAATATTTTTGAAACGGTTTAATGCTGCCTTGGTTTCTGTTCGTCGGATTTCCGTTCGAGTTCAAATTCGATAATAAACAAGGCTCCACGTCAGATCATTGAAGTAGTTCTTCGCAGTGTACATGATCATACCATCATGGAAATTCGAAAACTTGTATTATGATATATGTATTATTAGGTATATGTAAATAATTTCATTCTGTTGAACAGAAATGTACTCCTGAAAAATCTACGTCGTCCTTTCTGCATAAGAATTTTGAAAGATATAACAACAGAGCGATTCGTTTCGCGATAAAATTCCGAAGTAGTGGACATATAATGGATAATTATGGTGTTATCCAGCATCTTTCATTGCATTACATTGCTGTGTTTTGTGTCAATAGCAGTTGTAGCTATATTGGATCACAGTATGATAAACATTCCCATTCAATGAGTTTCCAGTTAGTCTCAATCAATATTAATCTCAAAAATTTAAACTTGCAATGACAAGTGATTTTAACGATTTTACAAGTCATTCTAATATAGCTTTTTCTGCGATTACCTCCAGCTAAAATACTAATGAAAATAGCCTCAGATTCTGGGTTCATAATTCCTGTTTGTCAATTATGAATGGGAAATGATTTCTGATAAATGTCCTTCGCGGCCACGGTTGCAGATACTGATTATTTTACTAAGGTTTCGTATCACTTTTTGACAAAATGATGACTCTGTCTCATTGATCACTTGACGAGTTTTAAATCAAGAGGGTGCAATCGATTCAATTGGTTCCATTCAGACTATATACCCCAAAATCAATTGTAGATGCTTTCGTGGATCATTTCAAGAGTGTATAAGAGAGCTTGGGGGTTGAAATATCGGATGCCGGTAGTGATGATCAGGAAAACCATTTGATAGATCCCTCTCAATACCTTAATATTCAGGGGATCTCAGAGGTACAGATACTTAAGGCAGCCGGAAAGCTTGGAAATAAGCTGAGCTCTGGTCCTGACAATGTTCCAGCCAGTGTAGTCAAAGAAAATATAAATTCGTTGTGTCATCCATTATTACTTATTTTAAACTTGTTGTCAAGAATCAAAATGTTCCCTGCAATGTGGAAGACCTCACGTATCTGTCCTGTATTCAAATCGAGTAAGATCGCAGATATTGGAAACTAAAAACACATCGCGCTTGTATCTGTGTTTTCCAAGTTGTTTGAGATTGTTCTCTTTGATCTGATCTATTCACAGGTGCATAGCACCTTCACTCAATACGTATCAAGTTCACTCTATAATCGCAGGCAAAACGATGTTGTTTACGCTGATTTCAGCAGAGCTTTCGACAAAGTGTCACATAAGCAGCTCTTAAAGAAGTTGGCTAGATTTGATATTTCTGTTGACATACGGTTTCTCTCGAGTTCCTATCTAGATGACCGACAACTGTACGTGGAAATTGAAGGAATGAAATCTTTTCACTTCTTTGCCTGTTCTCGGGTTCTACAGGGTTCTAATCTGGGGCCTCTCCTGTTCCTCGTTTCCACCAACGACGTATGCGATATACCCACTTCGGTGAAACTATAATACTTTTTGCAGATGATTTGAAGTTTTATAGGGAAATAGCAGGTATACCTGATTGTCAACTTTTGCAGGACGATATCCAGCGCTTATCTGAATGGTGCTCTTCAGACGGACTACCTTTAAGTATCGGGAAATGTGAAGTGATGAGTTACTCTAGAAAACTGTCGACAATTGAATGCGACTATAAAATTGACGGTAAAGCTTTGCATAGGGTTAGTGAAATTAGGGTGTACTGTTCGACCGCAAGCTTTCCTTCGGTCCTCATATCGAAAACATCATTTGCAGTGCCAATAAGTCTTTGGGATTTGTGTTGCGCAACTGAAAGGAGTTCTTGAATCTTAGGGCTGTACAATCAGTGTATTCCTGCTTATTGCGCAGTAAACTCGAGTACTGTAGTGTGGTGTGGAATCCATATCATGATAAATATATATCAGCGTTAGAGTCCTTCCAAACAAATTCTTGAAATTTCTGTATTTTAAAAAACATGAGGTTAATCTTATTCATTCACACTATCACTCACTGCTGGTCGAGTTCAATTTCATGAGTTTGAGGAAGAGAAGGGAAATTGCAGATGCAACTACTGCATAAAAATAAATTAATAATTGTAATGATTCAGCTCCGTAACTTACCCTTCTGGATTCTAATGCGCCTGGACTTGTTTCAAGATATAATTTGACGTTCAGGATTAGTGTCCCAAGTTCTCAGCACCATTGCAACAGTCCTGTTGTGTCAATGTGTAGAAGCTTGAACAATGTTTCTTCAGTAGGTATTTTTTTTGTCCATTGTTGAGTTCAGAAGGCAATAGTATAGCCTGATAAGGAACTGAAGTTTTTTTTTCCTCTCGACGGCGATTTAATTTCGGTTGATTCGATTTCATCAGATTTGTTTCGATTTAATGTAGTTTAATTTATTGTAATTTGATGATTTTGTATTATTCTCAACTGTAGTTGGGCATGTGCCTGTTGGATGTAAAATATTTGAATGAATGAATAAATAAATAAATAAATATCCCTAACATGACCCCATAAAAATAATTCAGTTGTATTAAACTGCATGATTGTAGTGACCATTTGAAGGCTGTGATTTGTGGCACCATATCGTTGGAACCACATATTAGTGACAGTAATTTCTCTAATAATATGCCAAAATCAAGTGACTCAAACGTCTCGATAGCGTCATCCATTAAGCGGAACAAATTTCCAACCAAACTGTTGAAGAAGAACCGCCCAATCATGCCTCCAGACTACATAGCGCATTTTACCCTGACACGTTGACGATGGAAAAGCTTCTCAACAATCTTTCTCGGATTTTCCAAAGCCCAAATTCCACTATTTTGCTTCTTGAAGTAGATTGATTAATGAACAGACGGGTTGTTTTTTAATGAATCGAGCGAATCTTCAGCGATGTGAATGATTGGACGGCTTCATTTCTTGCACCAGTTGCATCTAGGAAGGCTTCAAAGCCAAACCCAAACACAATGGATTCATCATATGCTCGTTGCAGGTTACCTCAATTGTTGACAATATCCGATATTCTTCAACACAGTAGCTCACTGCTACGATGTTTCCACTCGACCCACCCGGTCGAGCATACATAAGTGTTGACACATTATGTATCGAGCCTGTCGAACCAAACTAATTGGCCAACTTCTGAATAGCGGTCCAAGAAGAACGATCTCGAAGATCATGATGTTTCCCAGTTATTGAATTCATTGTAATAATAACTCAAGCTACTACCAAATATAGGTCAATAAACGAAAAGCCGAAACTATCATGTAGTGCGACCAACGTAAAAAACGAAGTTCTCGTTGAAAAGGCCCCCAACTTTATCAGGAAGAAACCTTTTTTCAAATCAATTAGAATAAAATCAAAAATTCCTTTGAAAAGCAGTAAACCAATTCTTAAACTACGAAGTTATAAGTAGTCACATCTAACATGTAGATTTACGTCACATTCATTTCAAGCCTGATAAATGAACCCCATTCAGCCGTTCTTCCCGAATGATTCAATAGCTATATTTCTTCGAACAATCCATTCGAAGGAAAAACCATTGTTCGCTAGCTGCAGCCGCATCGGATGTGGATGAAAAATTGCACAGAAATAACATTTGTGTCAACTAGAGCCAGACCCTTAGCTTTTAATATTTCATATTGCAAGAGACTTAATCGAAATCAATCAGGCGATGTTTCGACACAAAAGGGACCGGCCAAAAGGAGCTGAGCTGAATCCAGTAAAGTTCAAAGCTTGTCGCATTAAAGCAGTATGGTGAAATGGAGTTATTCCAGCACGTGACACATGGACGGTAGGACGGATTCATTTGAGAGTGGGAGATGTGGCATGACCCAAGAAGGCCGAATGTTAAAATGGTCGTTTGAACCTGAAAATTATCAGTGAAGTTTATGATATATTGAAGTTCGAGTTCTGATTCAATGTCAGAGAGAGAAAAAAATTTGATTCTTCGAGTTTCACGCCCAATATGGTCTTGAGCGACGAGGTAAGACTCACTGAAAAAAAAATCCCAAATGTAATTCTGTTCAGCCCTCTCTTGCTGTAATAACTTTCAATCTTCTAAGATAGATTCCGTATCAAAATGCAATGAATAAGGTACTTAATTGAAAAAATCGGTCAAGAGATTCTGAAGTCATACTCATTTGAGTTTTCAAGGGTATCTTCCGAATGAACTATGATGTTTTCGGATTTGGTTTCTTCATTAGAAAAAATACTAAAAGGCAACAAGAATTCTGATGAGTATCTTATCGTTGAAAATCAGTAAATATTCCATATAAAAACTCTTCAATTTTCATCTTGAAGTTTTTATTTCTGAGACTTTTTATCGGATTCCTACGAAATAACTAGTGAGCAACAGCGTATCAAATTTTTTTTCAACCCGTTATTCATTTTCGAAAATGTTCGAAGAAACTTGCCAAACTTCAACGTAACGCCGTCCGCATTGTTGTTCATTTTTCCAATAATTCGAACAGTACCGATTAGGAACCGAATTTAGGCAAAGAGCGTGACAGCTCGTGACCCCAAATCAGTGTGTTTCTGGACTTTTTCAACTTCTTAATCCTCTATGCTTCGAAAGCAGATAATAAATTGTCTAAGATATTTTATGCCTCGGTAAACCAAGTGGAAATTATTCTTACCTATGAATTATTCGCCTGGGAGAAAAAGCGATCCACGAATATCTGGTTTTGTATTAATCAGTATTCAATAGTTCCGTTGCTTGGTTGTAGCTCCTTTCAATAAGGTCATAGCCGTGATAAAAATACAAATCTCGAAAATATATCATCCTCGAGATATGTGAACTTGACTGAATAATATATTCAATTCAATTCAATTCAATTCAATTTATTCATCATAAAAAAATACATATTTGTTCAAAACTAAACACATTGAGTTGCAGAACATGCAGTCTAAGTAAACTTGTATACCGTCACATTCCGCAACACTGATGATAAACACTCTCCTCGGAATAACAATCTTTCACAATGATATCGAAACATAAATCGACAAAGAACCGAGAAAAAGAAAAAACCAAATTGAAAAAAAAAAGAAACACATATTATACAGAGAGAATAGCCTCAAATCTACTCGAATTCATCTTTATGTATGATTAAAGACGATTCCTACATACCCTAGATTTTAGGTTGAATGATGCCCTGAGTTCATAAGGAAGAAGATTATAAAATTTGGGACCATAGTACAAAAGGCTGCACTGCAAATGTTTTTTGTGGAACAGTGGAACAACCAGATTTCTGTTTCGAACCTGCCTTGTTCGAACAGAATGCTGAACAACTTGTTTCTTCTTTTTCATCTGATTTAGTGTTACTTCATATATAAAAAGTTGTCTAATATTTAACTGCTCAGATTCCAGAAATAGTCTCTCAGTTTCAAACCTTTTACTCAATTCCATTATTATTTTCAGTACCGCCTTATGAAGAACGTCCAATCCTCCCATATTATTTTCACTGACACAACCCCATATCACAATACCAAACCTCAACAGTGACAAAACTAGAGACTCGTACACCTAGAAACATTCTTTCCTCGAGAGAATATTACGTATATTATAAAATACATAATAAAGTTTTTTGATGCTTTTGACAAGATGAGCTGTGTGCTCACTCTACCTCAGATGTTGGTCGATGATTACTCCCAAATACTTTATCGACTCAGTTTTATTAATACCGTTACACTGACACCCTGACTGGTCACAATGATCTTCATGGAGAAGTATCGAATCAAACTCCGGCTGTTCAGACACTCTAAGGGAAAATGAAACAAATCTAGTCTTAGTCTTATTCAAACTCAACAAGGATACTGACAACAACCTGAAAACTGTTTCCAAACCCTTTACAGCATAATGATAGACCTCCTCCTATGTGTCACCCTCAAAAATTATGACGGTATCATCAGCATAGGCTATCATATTGAGTCTGGCAGCACGAAGCAACAAGTCAATGAAAACCAAAAAGAGGATAGGTCCAAGCACAGTTCCCTGCGGGATCCCAATGTCCACCCTCAATGGCGAACTCAAAATACCCCCCATCTTAACACACGGAATCCGATTTTCCAAATAACTTCGAATCAAATTCGAGCTTACCCCACTGACACCAAGATTTTCCAGTCTATCAATAAGTAAAGTGTGATTCACAGTGTAAAAAGCCTTAGCCAGATCTAAAAACACCGCCATTACTCTTTTATTCGGGTCCATGGGGTGAACGACATTTTCAATAAGTTCTTGAATCGCGTCAGTGGTTGATGTATTTTTACGGAAACCAAATTGTCTATCATTCGATAATTTATTCTTTTCAAGATATGCGATTAATCTATCTTTCGGGCATTTACCGAAGTTATTGATTACAGAGATAGGACGGTAGTTTGTCATTTCAGATCTATTTCCAGATTTGAAAACGCAAGTCACATGAGACTCCTTCCACTCTGTCGGCACTGCACCACCCGAGAAACACAAATTTATGACATGTACTAGAGGCTTCAGAACGAATGCATGTATATGTTTAATGAGGCAGGAAGAAACTCCGTCAGGTCCTGGACCAGTTCCGTTTTTTAATGAGGCAATGGCGCAAAAAATTTCATTTTCATCAACAGGTTCCAAATATATAGAAGACCTAGTCGGGGAAAAATAAGAATCAGTAATAGTTGATCTTTTTATATCCTATGCTACCCGCTTGCCGACATTGACAAAAAAATCATTGAATTTATCCGCTTTCTCCTTCAGCTCTGTAATACTACGACCTTTCTCATCACTTATTTCATTAGGTATACCGGATTTAACTTTATTCATATTATTTAAATGATTGAAAGTTTTCCAAAATTTCCTTGTATCCCTTCCAGCTAGTTTAAACTGTTTCACATAATAAAATTCCTTAGCTTTCTTCAACAAATTATTTAGTGAATTTCTTTAGGTTGTGAACTTGAATTTATTTTCAGGATTGAAATTCTTTCTCAGCCATAGTTTCATTTTATCTCTTCGCTTGATAGATGTTACTAACCCTAATGTTATCCATGGCTGATTTCGTTTATAGGTTTTTACATTCTCACTTTTATTATATGATGACTTCTTTATATATTCTTTTAAGGTTCTCAAAAAGTTAGTACAAGCCGTCTGGGGATGAGAGTCATCCAAGACCTGTCGCCAGCTTTCATCCCTTAGGTAGGACACTAATTTATTTTTATCAAGAAAGGTTCGTTTCGAAGGATTATTCTCACAATTATGCTTCTCTACCGGTTCAGACCTAACAGACAAGAATACCGCCCAATGATCCGTGATTGACGTTTTTATAATACCAGAACAAAGCAGTAATCTTTTTCGTAAATGAGTCTTAAGTTTCACATATATATGGTCAATAATAGTGGCGGAAGTATCAGTTACTCATGTAGGATTATTTATTTCAGAAATATATCCATTTTGTCCCATAGAAGCTTCATATGTTAGTACATCCAAATTTTTTGCATATCCAATATCGATATTAATATCTCCCAAGAAAACTTCAACATCCCTAGAGTCCGAGCTCATTAAGTATTCTTTTAATTCCTCAATATATAGCTTCACGTTAATAGAGGGAGGTCTATATGATGCAGATAATCCATAGCTTATATGATTCATTACGAAAGATAAATGCAATAGGTTTGTTTCAGTGGAATGTATTAGTTGAACACTCACATTTATAGTCGACTTCACATATTTTAATAAATCATTTCTATTATAATTTGATTCATTATAAAACACATCAAAACCAGAAATACAATAATTTGATCCATCGTACAATTCCCAACATTCAGACAGAACAATAATATTCAGATTGTCCAAATTCAAGGCATTCAAATATAATAATAGTTCATCATAATTTTTACATATACTCCGTATATTGAATTGAACAATATTCAGTAGTCTTTCAAGTTCAAATTGTTATTTAGCACTATCAACATCAAATTATCGATCCGTACTCTCATCTATTTCCGATTCGAGGCACTCCATTCTGCAATTATAATAGTTCAAAAAGAATATATCAAGAATTGAAAATAAAAAAAGATTCAACAAATTATTATCGTAATTATATGAAAGTGAGAAATATGTAGTAGGTAATCTCGCCAATGATCAATACCGCCGATAAGTTATACAATTATAAACAAAAACACAAATACTTATCAATCATAAATGCATACTCAAATCCCGAATAATCAAACTATATCTACATCATGTCTTTTTCTAATTGAAATTATTCCCTTGCCAGTTCTAACCTTAATAACGCCATAAACAGTCCAAACATTTTTATGGAATTTCTCTTTAGCGTACTTGAACAGTTCAATACGTTTTAGTGTAAGGTCTTCACACACAAAAATCTTGAACTTAAGAAAAAGTTTTCTTGCTGAGTAAAATTCATCACGGTGATATTCATTCACAAATTTGACGATGATCGGACGTGGTTTATTTTGTCCTCCTCTTCCCAAGCGATGACAAGATTTTATCGATTGTGCATTGATGTTTACGTTCTTTTCTTGACACATGGTGATAAGGTTCTTTTTCACTGTCGCAAAATCTGATTCGGGAATCCCAAATAAAATCGAATTTGATCTTTTACAATCCTGTTGTAATTGTTCCAAATTAGACTCTGCCTTCTGTAATTTCAACTGTAATTCTTCGAAATCCTCTTGAAGTGTAGTGAATTCTTTATGTTTAAACGCTGCATTTATTTTCTCATATTCCTCTTCAATTCTGTCCTTGATCTTTGTCATAACCTGGTCAGCTAACTTATCCAGGTAATTATCTAGTACTGCAATAATAGTTTCCCTTATGATTTCCCTTATTTCGGCCTTGTTTTCACGTGTTAATCCCATTTTCAGGAATATTTCGATAACTGAATACAATAACAGAAACTTAACTTATCGGAGCGGTAAATTAACGTCTAATCGCAGCGACACATGCGGAGAGAATCAAAATATTATTTGACAAAATGACAGAAAAGTGAAAATATTCGATCCATATCGTATATATCAGGACATCCTGTGATTAATTTTTCATAACATTACTTTGGAAAACATTTTGATAGTTTTTTTATTCCCAACAGTTCGATCCTAGCAAAATATGCGTCCATATTCTTCAACAACATGCAAAAATACAATTCGATTCCATCAGTAGTTTTTCATATGCTGGAGGAATATCCTCAAAAATGCAAATGACTTTGATTTCGAAAGCAATTTATTCCATTCGCGAATTAAGCAGTCGCATTTCGATGTGCAAACTCAAGTGGTAGTTTAAAGGTGCCCGCTTTGTTTGTTTTCAAGCGAGCTCGTTTAGTGCAGGTCGATCAGACGAGCAGAATTGAATGCGACATTGGATTCTTCATCGGTGCGTCAAACCTAGTTGAAGATTAATTTTTCCCCTAAAATCTGAGAAAACAGATATGCGCGAAAAACGATAAAATATTGTTCCCCTGAGCACGCGCATCTGAATAAAATCAGGTTAATATTCTAAAAAAAGTAGTGATTTGGTACGGAAATATCCCTGGAAATTGTGCTCAGTTATCCAGAAAAACTTTTGATGTTCGATTTGTCGATTCAACAAAACGGTCTAGATCGGAGGATTTGTCTGACAGATTTCCTACATGTTTAGAAATAAAATATTTTTATCGATCATAATCGAACCTATTAGAAGAGGCAATAAGAAATAAAATATCACACGAATGTTTTAGCAAAAGGAAATCTTCCGATGAACTGAAGTAAACTGTTACACATTACTCATTCATATCTATATCAAGTGAGTCATATTTCGTTTATCTACGGAAGAAATTCATCAAAACTTAATCATTAAATACCTCCGCGAATCATTTTCATACATTGATACACTATCACTGTACGAGAGTGGAAAAAGAAGCAGATTTCTCGAATACTCCATGAATAAAATAGTATCTCAAGTCAATTCGAACAGAAAAATTTCCCCTTCGAATTCCATCACAAATTCAATTTATTCACTTGTTATGTTTCATTGTATACAGTTTCGGTCAGTTTTTATACCTGTTTTTCATTCAAGAGGAGCGGAGAAAATGTGGAGTGTAGGGCAGCTGTATAAAGCTGAAGTTCCAATACCTTCGTGAAGCGATGCTGAGAACAGTAAATTCCTATTTTATTACTGTCTGACATTTTTGAGTCACCTAATTTATAAACTTGAAGTACAACCTAGGTCACGAGTGTCAAGAAATATGAAGGCGGAAATGTTGGAAAACCCAATTCTTCTCCTGCCGAAAAATAGAACGGTCCCCCAAGCTTTCTCGGGGCAATTTCGCGTCGAGAGTCAAACGAGCATATTTTTTCCTCTGGGAATTTATGATGGATGTGCAGTATTATACGATTTTTTGTTGGAGTTGTTTTTCACTCTAATGGCTAGTCTCACTTTGGCGATTGAAGAAAATACCCTTGTGTGGACTTCACAACTCCCTTGATACAAATCATGAAAGGGGCAAACCGAAAATTTGCATTAGCCATTTTTGGCATCTAAAAAATATTCTAAGATATGGCCTTTGAAATAATGGTATGCAATTTATATTCCCAGTTATTGTGGTTGATGATTCGAAGGTGGACATTGTGAATTCAAATACGACTAAGCATTTGTGTTTATTAATTCCCAGTCAAGATGCATGAAATATTTAGCGCAGGCACTCTTTCCCTATTCCAGCAGCTCATCAAGAGAAGGATTCCGTAATATTTTAACTAAAACCAGTCTTTCCTAGAAATCGCTGTGAGTTTTGACGTCAAATATTGTTTCATTTCTGATTGATTCGGCAGAAATCACTTTGGAGAGGTTGATTCTGCAATCGACGGCAGTGTTTCTGAAATCAAATTCATGTCATCCTCTTATTCTACCTCCTGAACCATATGTGGGGTGTTGAATAATTTGAAATGTCATGGGGGTGGAATTTCAATTCTGAATATGAAAATTTGAGAACTGAATTGACGGAGGTCCGAACTATATTTTTAAGCGCTTGTCCAAACTCTTTGCGGAAGTAGAATTCTAGTAGGATTGGATGAGTTGCAGTTTTCTCCGGAATCGGTGATGGGGCAACTTGATACATTGAAAATCGTCTCCTCACCCAGTGTAGATGGGTTGTCCATTAGAGTGCTAAATTTAGCATCAACTGCTAGTGCTGCCACGTTCATCTTTTCAAGAAGTGTCAAGTCAACATTTATATCGTACGTTTATTGCCGATTCCACGCTCAATTTCTCACCACATGACTGAAATCTGCTCGAATCTGCTATGTGAATACCGTGCGCGGTAGTTGTATTATGCCCTCAACCTTAAATTATCCAAAAATAATCGCAATTTTCATAAGCTTAAATCAACAAATATTCATTTGTGCAAGTTCATTTTGACAGAAAATGCCTTATTGTCATGTGACATCTCAACTTAAGAATTCCTTCCTTTTGTGCCTCGAAACAAAAATTCTGTAAAGGATCCTTGAGGACACCTCAACGGAATGACTATAAACACCACCCCTAATGATGAGGGCTGAGAACTGCCTTTTTACCCTCTCCGAACTAGACCAACTCAACCCCTCTTGGACAGCCATTTTTCCCACAGAGATACCATTTAATCTACAGAAATTTTGAGTCAGAGGATGTCGGGCATATTGAACATTCATTAATGTTTCATGAGATTTCACACCCAACTTAATTATACATGGTGAGTATTCGTAAGCATTGAAGCAAATGTCAAAAGAAACCCACCAGCAGATACGGAATTTCCAACTTAAGCTATTCAATCACAACCAATTTCCACCGAAATCAGATATTTTTGCATGATTAGGACGCATCAAAGACAAGATCACATAATTATATTCAGGACCACAGCGAAAGAGGCACCCATCCAAAAATATCGATCCACTGCACACGAATCCCAAAAGATATGAGGGTTCATTCACTCCTGATTGGATGAGGAAGGAAAATTCATCCAGCATAAACTCGGAAGATCACACTAACAGTATTATTCATCCCTCTTCCGTGAAGGGATCGGCTTAAGATGAGAGCCTGCTTTCTCTATGATTGATACATTTTCAGAAAGGTTTTGAGATGGAGACAACCTCGTCTGCTACTTATCGGTCACCTTGAGCTTCGATTCACCCGGATTGAATAACTTTGAAGTCCCTCATCAGACGTGCTTTCTGAAATATCATTATCTACTATGTAAAATGCTGAGAGACCTCCTGTAGTCAGGTTGCGAAATATTCACTTGATTCATGTTCACTGGGAGGAAGACCATCGTCTCAAATAAAGGATACTTCAGAAAAACACCTTTGTCTCTAACAGATTTCGTAGTTTTGTTTTCCTGGATTTGATCATTTCCAGAACTAGGTTCTTAACAGCTCGACATAACATGAGATCACAAGGAAGGTTTATATAGGGTGTTCCACTATAAACTGAATATATAGACGAATATATGACATTGGAAAATTCATTTCTGCATTATGACGTATACCCTGTTTTCTGAGCATGAGCGAGATACAGAGTGTTAAATGCCAACTTTGAGCTATATTCTGATGTGTTGAGTTTGCGTGACCTTTGAAATGGTGGATTATCATTAATATCGAATTTTTTTTATATTTGATTGCCGAATTGGAAAGCAATTTTTCAAGGTACTCGATTTTATGAGATTTTCTGTGGAAAAATTTTCGAAAATCTGAACTAAGCTTTTTTCTGCAATTCCACACAAAAATTTCGAAGTAAAATTGGCATTCATTCTGAAAACTGGCGTGAAAAAAGAATGAAAAATATCTATTCTTTTCTACTCATAGTGCTTGGATAATTCCTATTTAAAAAAACTGGTGGCCTTATGGCAGCCGAAATTGTGTTAACGGGTCTTTATAATGACTTGGACATAGAAATATGAATTCATCTACAAGGAACAAGTTTTTCAAAAAAACTTTGTTGTGAGTCTAACTCGCTCCACTTTTACACAATAGGGTCACGTTACTTCTCGAGTATGAATTGTTTTCATTCTGATCATATTAATGTCTGTAACCAAGCAATGGTAGTTTCTAGAATTCAAACCTAACGTCCAAATATGGAGAAAGTTACTTTTTCGTCAAAGTTTTACTGAAAAAAATTTTTTTTTCTTGATAAATTCATATTTCTATCCAGGTCATTCTGGTAGCCCATTAGCACAAATCTGGTCTCCGTAAGGGCAACAGTTTATAAATGAAAATTATTTAAGCACTTCGAGTGGAATCATCGGAAGACTACAAAATGAAAACCAATGGATATTTTTCATTATTTTTTTACACCAGTATTCAGAATGAAGGCCAGTTGAACTTTGAAAGATTGTAAATTTTCGGGTGAAATTGCTATTTCTCTGTAGACATATATTTCAGAAAATTGAGTGAATTCAAATACTGGTACCCAATTTGGCAATCGAAATTAAAAAATCCAACTTTGCAAGTTTTCCGCAACTCTGTATTTCTTATAGAATTCGATAACACAATTGAATTGACCACCCAAAAATAATAAGATACGACCAGAAGCCGTTATTTCAAAGGTCAGCCTTAGAACTCCTTATGGAGATTTACATGCAAAAATTCTCAAAGTTGCGCTCGAACTCCTGTTGCATACCTACTTTAATAAGTTACCACAGTTACCAGAATATTGCCCCAAGTCGACATTAAATAACTTGTATCTCGCTAAAGCTTCAAACACGGGCTTAAGGCAAAAATTACTTTCCCAATGTCATCTACACGGCTATATATGTTTTTCCAGTTTATGGTGGAAACTGTTGGTAATCTTTGTAGACTTCTATGATATTGATCCATATTTGAACAGAAGACATAGAGAAAACTATTTTTTAATACTTTTCTCAATAACTTATGTGTGTTCGAAATTCGTTCATTTCACAAGCCTTTAGTGTAATAGTTCTTGTTTAAGTTTAATATAGAATAAATGACATGATTCGTTGTCTGGTACAGTTCGATTTCTTTTCAAAGTTCAAATTTGTTGCTCATTCATTAATTGATTCTGTATTTATTGAATAGTGTGGCTTTGTCAATAGTTTTGATGCCTCAAATGCGAGTTTCAATTTAAGGTAGTCATATATTCACGAAGTACTTTGTGTCTCCATATGAGCCATTACTTAAATTTTTGAATGAGAGCGTTTTATCATCATGAATCCATGTGATGAATTCCTGACTGATCATGTCTGCATTTTTCTAATCATTCGAATGCCTGAGTTCAAAATCAATTCATTTTCTGAAGATTAAGATAGAAATTGTACATTCTGAACTAGACCATCGAATGTCAGCTTTGAACCTACTCAGATTAAACAAAAAATTCTCCGCAAAGCTCTCATGTTCACAGTTGAAGACTCAAAATCACCACGACAGGGTCAAAACTTGCATACGAAGGTTATGTGTAGAATGCACGAAATCCGCCTATTGGTTCGATGAATAAACGCATTTGAAATTCCGTCCTCTCAATATTCACGAAAATACAGACACGGTTTTACATTCATCACTGATAAAATATCACTCTCAAAATCACGATAATTTATAATTTCGATATCTCAAAAATATCAGATATCTCCAAAAAAACATTAACGATCGGTTTTGAATTTATGAATTGATGTGAAGTAAATCGAGATATTCAGGCCAATCAACCCAACAAACCGTCGAAATATTTGATATAGGAGCATGATGAATTGAAATAAAATATAATTCCTGTTTGGAAATTATAGATTGAAGGGCTTTTATGGCTATACCAAGATTCCAGGACCTAAAAAGCTTATACATTCCATGAGGAGAATACCTAAATATTTTGGAAATTATTATAGTGTCCATGTCATACTGTATTATTTCCGGAAAAATAGTGTAGCATTTAAAATTACATCTCCAAGTTATTTCGGTGTATATTTTGGAAAAGATCTGAGGAAGGAGACTGTTTACCTACTGTGGTTAGCGAAATGAGAAATGTCAACGCATCGACGAGGAAAATGATACGTGTTGAAAAACGAATGCCCTCAGAAGATAACTTTCCATTTTTTTTGTGATAGCCCTAACTTGCATCATAATTATTGGCAAGTTCAATAGGTACAATATTCAAGGACGTTGATTTTCAGTAACCACGTCCAAACGTTGTGACGAATTGATGTTAAAGAATTGAAAAGGATACAACAAGAAGAGGGAAAAAACACCTAAGGAACTACATTGATGACTAGATCAATATGTTTCTGACGACAATCACGAAATTGATGGAGCAAAATTGTACTATGTATAATATGTTTTGTATTATAATTGGTTATATTTAAGGTTTACTATCTTCACTCGCAGAAAGTGTAAAAATTTATTTTTATGGGGAAGTTTTTTACGCGCTTGATCTGGGGGAAAGCACGTTATCGTTTCGTCACAATGTCTATAATTTTTGGTCTCTAACGACTAAGCTTGACTGACTGATGAACAATTCGTGGTAAAATTGAATTCTGTGCGTCCGTGCATCCGTCTGTACGTCCCTCTGTAGGTTCGGCCTATATGTTCTAAATTGCATAGAAATACAATCAGCGACTTGGAATTCACTGATAAGGTTTGAAGCTTGAATATCTCGATTCAGTTCGTTAACACGAATAATCAACCGAGGGGTTTTGGCATCATGGTACTTTGAAATTACTTTTTCGATATCACAAGAAGTATTGATAAGATTGAATTGAAACTGTTACTAATGGAAAGAAATCAGCACGCACCTAGTGCAAAATTTCTCACCGATCTAGTTTGTTGAAAATCCGTGAAAATTTGTATTGGAAAATTCAACTTATGTTTGATGAAAAAATTTTCCGGAAACTGTGAATGAGATTACTATGAAACTTAGCACAGACGTTGAAGTCAATATGTAACAATGATCCTTCCAATTTCAATCTGATCAGATACAAAATTCCGTAAATATAAGATAAAATAATAAACATTTTCATTGATGTTCGAAGTTTCGCTGTTATTTCCTCGATATCTCTAGAATTACTGATGCGAACAACTTTAAAACGTGCCATTAATTGGAGAATAGATACTTACCTGTAATTCAATGCGATTTTGGATACAAAATTGGAGAATACTTCTTGGTTATTTCATATCGGTTCCGTTTCCATTTTCCAAATATCTCAGGAAATACTGATCCGATCATAGTGAAACTTGGTAGCTAGTAAAAAATGCAAATGAGAATATTTGTGCAGATTTGATGATCGTTCGATTACATGGAAAAAATACCTTTGAATTGTTCCTCAATATTTCCCAAAACAGAGATAAGATCGAATTTATATCTAGTACTTCATCGAAAAAAACTAAGAAAGCACTGATGCTGGTATTTCATCAAACAAAAATGGATAGACCATAGATTGCAATAAGATATTCAAGCAACGTATGTTTGATTCATTGCTGGGATATTAGTATATGTATTTAAAAGTTATTATTCTCACAGACTGTCAAACTTTATGAGATTTGAATAAAAACAAAACAGGCAATGCGCAGATAATAAGGTGGTCTCACATACTGAGTGAATTCAAATTTGTGGTCAAAATAAGACGGGGAACTATAAGGAAACAACTTGACGCATTATCAAGAGCTCCATCTGAGTGAGTTGCAAAACATGTAGAAGATGAAGTGGTAAAATGCAGACATAAGCACGGTATCTCTACGGAGCTAGAGCAAAAAAATCAGTCGAGAATTTTCAACATTTTTGATGAAAATTTGTTTTGTCTCTGAAAACATTGATCGAGTTTCCATGGAATTTGGCACGAACTTCGGAGTCTGTATTTAACGACAATATTCCTAATTTCAATCCGATCTATCATTTACTTCTGGAGAGCAATCAGATTAAAACTTCGTATTCAGGTGGATAAATACCAATACCCAACTGGGTGCAAAATTTCGTGTTGATCCAATAGTTAGGAATTGATCAAGCGCATAATAGTTCCTGACGTCACGTCAGTGCTTCTCTAGATTTTTGATTGTACTGGATTTTATTTCAGATTTCAATCTGTTCTGTATCAAATTCTTGATCAAACTTAAAACGAACGGTACGATTATTAAGTCCCTGAATGAAATCTTCTAGGAGTTGTTTTGTTCATAATCAGTGGTTAGGCCAGTCGTTAACCTTAATTAACAAGTAATCCACTATGTTATATTTGTAGAGTAGCTTTCCAATCGAATTACAAAGTTCGTATTCGTGAACTGGTGAAATTCGCCCAGTGATTCCGTTAATAGAGGTTCCCATTCAAAATATTATTCGTCCAATAATCGCACATTCAGAGATCGGATCAAATTGGATTTTAGTACTTGATGGAAAATGAGGATCAAGGTGAATTTCATAAGGGCCATAGGGAAAAAATATCGCCAAATCTTTCCATCAAGTAGTAAAACTGCTTTTGGCACGGCAATACGTGTATAGATGATTAGCAATGAATTCAGACAAGCGCGTAAGAGCACCTGGTCTCATATCCGTGATTTACTAGGTTTTTTTGTATTGAGCTAAACTTAAAATGTTTAGAGGTAAAAGAACAGTTAGTTATAGGTTTATGGTGAAACGAAGTATGTGATTAACTGATAACTAAATATAACAAGAATCAAGATGAATTTGTGAACCATATAATGACTGTTCAAAGGGTGGGATGAACCAGAAGAGAACGAGAAGTAAACGAAAACGTAGCTGGGAAAATCAAATGAGAAGAGAAGCTCGCAAGACAGGAGAGCCCTTCGATTCAGCAGGAAACGACAAGAAATAATGAATAGACAGAGATCGATAAAGAAACAGGCGAATTGCTATAACTGTAATGATATATGACACATTTCTAAGGCATACAGGAGGGAGACAGGGCTTTACAAATGGTTCAACTGTAAAAAAGGCCATACTCAGAAATTTTCGGAAGCCCAAAATCAATGAATGAAGTTAGTTCTCAATTCCTCAGTCAAATCAGAGAATTTCAAAAAAAAATTCACAACCATGATAGATATGGGATGTATTGACTGTACTATCAAGGTATATATCACTAGAGGTGTGAAAATAGTCCCAGTTAGTGTACAACCTATAGGTGTTATTATTGGAAAAGCCCTAAGTGAATTTTATCCTGTACTTCGTTATAAAGTATATGAAAAAAGTCGATGAACACAGATACTTACCAGCTCCATATATGACGTCTTTAAATATAAATATTGATGGTCAAATAACATTTCTATCTACACACAACTTTGACAATGAAGCTGATCAACTGAACAAAAAATTTTCGTGACAATAGTAAAAACAACGTCAACACAGAGCATGAAGGCGAATTAACCAATTTACCGAATTATTATTGACTCTGTGTGGCAACAACGAATATGGCAAACCTGATTCGTTGGAAATAAATATAGAAGAAATACCAGACAGAAAACCAATAATCTGTATTCTACTCACACATCATTCAAGTCCAGTACTTTCAAAACTGAAAAGTCAGATGAGAATAGTCAATCAGTTGATTAGAGACGATTGAACGCACGAGCGAAAAGAATCATCTCTCCTTAAGTACTCTCATACGAAATGAAAAATTGTTCAAAATATTCGAATTGGCATTTTCTCCTTAGCCTATATTTGTATATGCGAAATACTGAAATTTGCTAAAATTAACTTAAATGAATTTTTACCACTTAATTTCAATCATGATCATTTCACAAGGCAATTGCATGATCTAACTGTTTCTCATTACCGCCTGCCTGGATATGAGAAATTATCAAGATATATGGAAATCAAACTATATAACGCACATCCCATTGAATTTAGGCGTATTGAAAATATAAGTTCTTTCAATAAATCCATCGAACAGTTTTTGTCGACAAAGCTTTTACTCTGTTTCCTGTACAACAGAGTAAAAGCATATTTCGATCATAATATGTCGATTTTCCATTTATAACATATCCTATACCTGTTTATATTTATCATGTAAATATGTGAGGATCAATGAATTATTAATATTATTATCTACAAATGCCGTTCCTCACACCAGATGAAACAGGTCAATTCACAAAAGCAATATTTCGATTAATGTATGTACCATTTTACTTCTACGAACTGATTATAAAAGCATTGGACCCGTAAGAGATTGAAATTATCCTATATTTCATTGAAATCATGATGAAATTCTAAAGAAAATTGTAACTTGTGATTAACTTTAAAATTGGGTGAATGTAATTTGCGATGACCAGATATAATTATTCGGGATTTTTGTATGGAAAAATGAAATATAATATCGACAATGAAAACTAACAATGATAGACATTTACTCATTTCTGACTTCTGACTTCCTGTCAGTGCTTTTCTAGGATATTTTCGATAAAGCACTAGATTTCGATTAGATGTTTCCTGTATTTTTGGAACAATTGGAAAAATAAAATTTTGAATGGGTATATCTGCGGAATCATTGGGTGGATTTTACCCATTCACGAATTTGGCCTTCGTAATTAAGGTCCAAACCTCCTCTACAAATATCGAGTTTCCAAGTTGATCCTTTCGGAAGATATTTCGTTTACGTTCGATATTTGTAGAGTAGGTTCGGGCCTTAATTACGAAGGTCGAATTCGTGAATGAGCAAAATCCACTCAATGATTCTGTAGATATACCCATTCAAACTTTTATTTTCTCAATATTTCCCAAAATAGAGATAATATCGAATTTAAATCTAATAATTCATCGAAAAAACCTCAAAAAGCACTGATTCTGGTATTTCAAACAAAAATGGATCGCCCATAGATTGCAATAAGATATTCAAGCAACGTATGTTTGATTCATTGCTGGAATATTAGTATATGTATTTAAAAGTTATTATTCTCACAGACTGTCAAACCTTATGAGATTCGAATAAAAACAAAACAGGCAATGCGCAGATAATAAGGTGGTCTCACATACTGAGTGAATTCAAATATGTGATCAAAATTAGACGAGGAACTATACGGAAACAACTTGACCCATTATCAAGAGCTCCATCTGAGTGAGTTGCAAAATATGTAGTAGATGAATTGATAGAAAACTTAGGTTCGGTATAAACATCCGATTTTTTCAGCTCCGGCATCGTTGCAGTGTCATGCTTGCGATGTGAAAAACACAGAATACGGGGTGAAATACAGACATAAGCACGGTACCGCTACGGTGCTGGAGCTTAAAAAACCGGATGTGCCCACCGGACCTTAGTGTCTTAACCATAATGAATCGAACAGGAGAATTTGCACAACTTCAATACTTTGACCACGATTAAAAATGGTTATATATATTTTGAAGAGCAATGAACTCGTAAAATGGAAGATCCAAAAAATTCAGTCAGAAATTATTTATTGATAGGTTGACATCCTTATGAAACGTTGAATGTGAAGAAGAAAATAGAAAATTTATATGTTGTTTCAAGAGCAATGTGAAATTTATTGGTTGTAAAATGTCACGATTTCAATGGACACCATGGCACGGAAGTTTTGAGAAAAGCATCGAAAAATTATAATTTCCGTAAAATGAGGTATTATGTGAAACAACAAATTTGTTCCTGTTCAGAATGTATCCGTTGAAAAATCCGTATTGGAAAAAATACAGTCATCTAAAACATATACCTTTGGGTAAACGGCCTTTCGCAATTGTAAATGTGGATCACTTGGGACTCTTTGTAACCTCCGCAAAAGGAAGTAAATATATGTTAGCTGCTATAGATAATTAAACTGATTATTCTCATTAAGAAGCTGCTAAAAGTTCAACCACTGAATAAACCTTAAATTTAGGCAGTTTTTCGACAATTTTAGTGCTTCGATGTAAATTATTACAGATCGAGAATTATGTTTCAATCCAATGAACGATTGTCTGAAGTTTATAGTATAATGCACGCCATACATCTCAGGCTAACGGATTTGATAAGAGATTGAATTCTAAAAATCTGTATTATTTGGAGCTCAGTTGAAATGAATGACAAAAAAAAACATCTACATCGAAGCATGAACTCGAGCATGAATCTGACAACTGGACTCCATTCGAAATATTATATGAATATTCACCAAGATTTTACTACGAATAACTGAGAACATTCACTACTGGAAATTAAATTTGCAGACTTTCTGATACAATTACACAAGAACAAGAACAAAATATGAAGAAGGCAAGTGAGCTAAGAAATAATTTTGATAAAAAAGATGCCAAGCAAAAAATATTATAAATATGACATAATTTATATGGAAGCTATAATACACAAGAAAACAGACTGAATAACAACCTGAGGCTGAATGATAATGCAAGTCTTACAGGTAGATATTATCGAATTACTCATTTTTTTGACAACAAACAGAAATATGTCACACTATACCAGAAATAGATTTCGTGAGTATTTGAAGTAGACAAGTACTAAACCATATTCGAACAAGTATATTATGTAAAGAAATCTGGAAAAACAAGATTGAAAGAAGAGATCCGAACTGATAGAATGAAAAAACTACTGATCCGTTAGTAAGATAACGAGATGTAGAAAAAAACTGCGGATGCTAAATAATAATATTCAACATTCGTTGTGTTTTTTCATCATTATGTTACATATGGCTTGAAAAATATTTTGAAAAAAGTCAAAAACAAATATGAGCTTTTTAAATATCATTCAGTAACATTAGGTTACTATAACGCGACTAAATGGAATATATAACTGAATTTAATTCAACGGAAAATCTCAGAGATAATGAATTCATCGAGAAATCCTTCGAAAACATATTTTTCTCTTCTAAACGTCAAATGAACAAGCTGCACCAAGATTGAAAATCTGAAAATAATGAGTTATTCATTCAAATGATCATTGTTTTGAAAAGCCTATCGCTTGAGCTTGAAGGATGAAGGGTGCCTCAGAGTTCTGCGAACAATTAGAAATTCCCCATTTTTTTAAAGGTATTACTTCTTTAGCCTATAGCCAAAATAATGAAACGTGTTACTGAAAAACAAAACATCACAGCATAGAGTGAAATCATCGAATTTTTTCAAGCCAAAAAAAGCAGAAGTAATATATCAGGAGTTCAACAGGAAGATCTTGAAACACTGCAAGTATTCCTTAGGCGTCTTCAAAGGAACACCACATTTTCTCCAATGGATCTGCAGTGAAAACAAGTTTCTGATTTTTCAGATAACTTATTCGCTCGTCCGTATGACCGTCAAATTGGGTACTGAAGGAAACTTGGAAAAGCACTGAGTGTTTGGGGTTGGGGCTTAATTACGGGGTAAAATGGGTAAAATTTGCAAATAATTTCGAAGATATACCCATTCAAAATTTTATTTTTCCAATATTTCCAAGAATACAGATTAGATCGAATTGAAATCCAGTAGTTGTGACGTCAGCAGCTTTTGCGCACATGTTCTAAGGATATCACCAAAAGTGAACATGTGCGCAAAAGCTGCTGACTTCACAACTACTGGATTTCAATTCGATCTAATCTGTATTTCTGGAAATATTGGAAGTAGTTGTGAAGTCAGTAGCTTTTGCAAATATGTTCTAAGGATATCACCAAGAGTGAGTTTGCGAGCTAAAGCTGCTGATTTCACAACTACCGGATTTCAATTCGATCTGATCTGTATTTTTGGAAATATTGGAAAAATAAGATTTTGAATGGGTATATCTACGGAATCATTGGGCAGATTTCACACATTCACGAACTCGACCTTCGTAATCAAGCCCCAAACATACTCTATAAATATAGAGTTCCTAAGTTATTTCATTCGGAGGTTATTGTGTCCGTTTGGCCACCTAACGATTCCGCAGATATACCCAATCAAAATTTTATTTTTCCAATCATTCCATAAATATACATTTGATCGAATTGAAATCCAGAACTTCATCGGAAACTGGCCCTTCAAAGGTTCATACAGAATATCATGAGGATAATCAGAATTCAGAAGTTCACAGAATATGGAATATTTGAAAAAAAAAAATTTTTAAATATTTTTTCGAATTGTTCTAATGACACGATCGTCATGAAATTCCGCATAAAGTTGCCTACTAGCATTTTCAAACTAGCTGTCAAGTTTCATTCTGATTGAATCTGTATTTTCTGAGTTAAGTCGGAAAGAACGATATCGAGAAAAAAACTACGGAAGTGTACATATTTTTTTTCAATATCTCCAAAGAATATGGTCGTTCCGAAATGAAGTTTGGTATACTGCCGTAGAATATGATGGTCAAGGTATAAGCAGGAGATTTTGAAAGATTTGATGAACAGTTTTCGAAAAAAACACGGAACTTTACATATTTTTTTTCAATATCTCCGGAAATTATAGTCGTATTAAGATGAAATTTGGTACGCTGCTGCAGAATATGATGTTGAAGGTATGAGCCGGAATTTTTTCTGGGTTCAATGAATACGAAAAAATTTCGAAAACAAATTCTTTCAACATTCACTGACTGTGGGATCTCAACAGAATTTTGTTGAAGGTTGCGCGTTGGTGTGATCCAACTAACTTTCGAATTTCGATTCAATCGCAAAAGCGGTTCCTGAAATATCAGGTAGTTAGTCTCAAAATTTCAAATGACTCTATCTCCGAAACCATTCGACCGATTCGTCCCACTAACGAACTTCACCGCAGCGTTCCAATACGTGACCTAATCTTGAGGTTTCAAGTAGCTAGGTCACTTCTTTCGACAGTTTTCGTATCAACGGCCGGCCAAAAAGAATGATTTTTACACCGGATTCGTCATCAGTGAGTGCAACCTAGTCGTTTGAGACCATTTTCGGTAGACAATTTGATACAGACATTTGGACAAAACAATAGCACGCTGTTTCAAAGAACTTGCACACAAAAAACGCCGAAAAGATTCATGCAAAATTTGGACCGAAATGAGAATTTTATTGTTAACAGCAAAATAACTTGCACGAGTTTTCAGTAAGTTTTCATGTCAAGAATAAACACCTGTGGAATAAAAAACTGGATTCAGTTCGATTGAATCAGAATTCTTGATCCTTCCATTTATTGGATTACTGAATTTTGATCGAAAGTGTGACAATCGAGTTCTTACGTGAAAACAGATTCAGTATAGCTGAAATCTTGTATTCGGTAGGAGAGCGATTTCTTGAATGTTCAAGAATAATCAAGGTGAACTCAGACCGGTAGTTTTCGAGTACTCTCCAAACATTATAATAGAGTAGCTTGTCCGCCATGCTTCTGTGCCGTTTTTGTGTACAATGACCGGTTTGCAGAAAGCCAAAGGAAAACAAGTCCGAAACATATATGACCAAGCTGCATTAAAATGTCCTCGGGCTTATGGCTATATCTATATTTTATGTTACATCATAATATCCAGATATTGCAGATGGGAACTGATATTATAAAAAGGATATTATTCCATGAATATACCCATGAATTTTTCATGCTATTCCAAAATGAACATAGAATATGCAATTAAAAATTTCGATATTGCTCTTTCCCCAGAACAGAACACATGTGAAACTGTGATATACTCGCACCACTAGGGGGGATTTAAACCTCATTTTAAGCGTAGTGAAGCATATGAGCGAGATTGATTTTTCGAATATTTTCTTCACAGGCTTCCACTTTCTCGTTAGAATTCAATTCATATACTCTCAGGATATTGAGATATTTACATATAGATTAGGAAGTATCAAACACGCAAGATACGGATCGTCATAATCAATGCATGAAGATGGCAGAATTTTATTGTTAGCTGTGCGTGTTCTGATCCAAAAGTAAAAATGAACCATGAGCATAAGGTTAGACTTATAAATCAAGAATAAGTGTTCATATTCAATTATGTCCGGGAATCCGGCAGGCCTGAAAAGACCTGAGATTTTCCATTCAGCCTAAACATCCAAGTGTACCTGTGAAGTTCGTTGCTGGGTGTTTCCTCCCAATTGTCTCGCAGTTATGCGCGCCTCCTCATAACACAAAAAAATCTAGAAAAGCACTGACGTTAGGTCAGGAGCTCTTACGCGCTTGTTCAAATTCTAACTATTAGATCAACACGAAATTTTTCACCTAGTTGCGTGTTGGTAATCTTCACCTGATTACGGAGTTTCAATCTGATTGTATTTGTACCTCTTGAGATATTGCGAAAATAACGTTAAAATTCCAAAAAACAACGAAATTGGTACATTTTTTCCTTATATCTCCGAAAGTAATAATCTGATCGAATTGAGATTTGGAACATTGTTATGAAATATTGGCTTTAAGATTTGTGCTAAATTCCATTGAAATCTCATCAATAATTTCAGACAAAAAAAAATATTCCTCAAAAATTTTGAAAATTTTCGAAAAATTTTTTTTCAATTTTCGAACAACTGAATTCACACGAAATTTTTGTCTGGGTTGCGCGTTAGTATTTCCAAAGTGTCCACGAAGTTTCAGTCTGATCGAGTCAATACTTCATGAGGCATCGAGGAATTAACCTCAAAATTTCAAATAGGGTTTACTTCAAAACTATTCAACCGATTCCAGCCATTAACGAACTCAAGTGAGATATTCGGACTTCAAACCTGATCTGAAAATACGAAGTTGCTGTACGGACAGACGGACTGACGAACAGAATCAAATTTGAATACGGAATCTTTTTGAGGGAGTTCAACCAAATAGTTTGAAACCATTTTAGGATCATAATTCGAAAATTACACACATCGTGACGTGACGAAATGATAACCCGGTGTTCCCTTGAACAAGCGCATAAGATCTGAACTGGAGGAATAAAATCTGGGATGGATTTGTGCATTATTGTTTTTTTTTCCATTCATAAATCAGATATTCATAATTTATCTCTGATGGTGTGTTGCATTTTTCGGGGATGAGATCGATCGGGAACAGAATGGGTAGGTATCATAGATATTTGGCTAGAAAGTGCAAAATTCTGTATTGGATCGAGTTCCGACAAAAAATGCTAATGTCGGAACCGGACAATCTGAAGAGAAGTGTTCAGATATTTTACTAAATGAAGAAACTAATTTCATTCATCTATAGAAATATTTGGCTCAATTCAATGACGAAAGGAGTGGAATGAAAAAACTTCCATATCAAGTGAATCTGTGCTGCTGTGGTTTTTTTGAAAATGTCAATTTGACGATAGTTTTACAAGACAAAATTATCGAAAGAAAATAATACTGCAGGTTTTCTCGTTATTGTCTGATGAGAGAATCAGATTTAGACTATGGAATGCTAGTACTGCGTTTATAATCAGCCTTATTTCTATATTGTTCATTATTGTTATTGATATTATTTCTAAAAACTACACAGAGAAAAATAATTGTGTAAAATTGCCACGTAAATCGTTGGTTACAAGTGAATAACGATTTACGTGGTGAATTCCCAATGGCTGTGTGAATTTGACAGATTACTGTAAAAGTGACTGGAATATTGGTCACCTGAAAAATTTAAAATATAATAAATATTTTTTCTACACTGACCCAAAAGAGTACATGAATGTAATGAAAAAGTACTTTATATCAATGAAAGTTTGTACTAAAATCAGCCCAACGACTGGTTTCATCAATATAATGAAACGCCATAAGATAATCTATGATTCCGATAATAATTCGATGAACGAACCATTGCATAATGAATCATCATTTGATGAAAATTCGTGGTTTTATATTATACCTCTGTCACATACTCGCCGAATACTGTACTGAACAGTACCGATGATCGATTCATTGCTCGACGCAAAGAATTTATCTTGATTCATTATACTGAATTAAGTGAAATCAACCTGTCAGAATTTTACTTATCAGTACTGCTGAAAGTTTGGAACCCGGGGAATTCGTCTGTATTCATTCATCAATTGATGAATTAAAGTCATAGACTGATGTATTCCTATTCTCAAACACTTGAAATGAAACGAACGTGCATTTCGGTGGTAGTGAAGATGTAATAATTCATATTTCCGCAAAGTTCTCAACAGCAATTTACAAATAATGCATTTAAAAAATATCGTTAATAATATGAATAAGTTACCAGACGTAAGAAACACCACACCTTACACTAATCTACCCTTAACTGGCACAAGTGACACTGAAATTGAATGAACTATATTCTCGCACTTCCTGAGTGGACTTTCAGTCGAATAGAAGAACACCTTCATGTCATGTGACCATCAAAACGTTGTAATAACACATTCGTTCTGTGGAATTCCCTAACCTCCTGTTAATTATCTGTGACTGTGAAAGTTCATAAGTTTCTGGAATTTGAAGGATTCTTATAAACACTTGTAAAATGGATTGAAAAATGATCATACCAACAATGTTGGACGTTGTGTTTTTCACATTATTATGCTTGAGAATAATATGGATTATGCGACCGGAAAACATTTGAGGAATGAAAATTATTCCTCTCCTATTTGTCAAGGCTACAGAATGGCCGAGATATTCAAGTCAAAAAATAATTTTAGGTGTGTGGTACTAAGCTGCGTCCGATTTAAAACGTTTTTCCTAGAACACGGTCCAACAATTAGTCCTTCCTTTCATAAAATGGTATATTCTAAACATGAACTCAAGTCACAAAATTTTCCATCTGAAATGGAGAATTTAAGTTCGAGCGAGTTAGATTGTGAATTAAAATACTGAACAGCAATTCCTCAGTTCTCGAGCTAATTCAAAAGCTGCTTCATACCAGGTGTCACAGGAATCGGTCTCCCCCCAAATAAAACTGTATTCTACGAGCAATCATATCAAAATTTTGGATTTTGATACTAGATATCATTACCCATCGATAATGATTTTAAATAACGGTTAAAATCGATATATATAAACGATTCGAAGTCAGCAAAAATTAAAATTTTTTTTTTCTTTTTTTTTTCTTTTGACACTGTTTTACTCAATTCCAAGTAGAATTCGAATCTTAAAAAATATACATCACATAATCGTGAAAAATCAAAAGTTACGGCTATTTACCCTAAAACCGGAAGTCGTATTTACACCTTGGTAAACTTAGTCTATGGGTACAGGTAATGATATCTTGTATCAACGTCCATAGTTTCAATCCGATATCTTGAAATATACAAAATTTTTGGGTGATGATTTTTCTTCATTAGAACATTTTGTAAACCTTCCATTTTCTCATGATCAGAACAAAAACAAAAATTCGGAGACGAAATAATTATTTCGACTCCATTTATTCGAGCCCCTTCCTCGTTTTCAATTACTACCTTTCATCAATTCCAGTTATTTTCATCGATGAATCAAAATTAATCAGCCTAAAAAAACTTGTTTCATTATTCAATCAATGTTTCCAGAATCATGAATTCATGAAGAGCACACCACACACTGAAAAAAAGAATTTTTCCTCAATTGCGGAACTTAATGAAAAACCCTTGTACTCACCGATAAAAATTTTGACGAAAACACTAAAATTATCTTTTCTGACATCACAAACTTTGTAGCTTTATAGTGTTTCTATGAAAATACTATCTCAGTGATTTACCAAGAAGGCATTTTCGAGAAATAATTTCTGCAAATAATGACCTATTTAGTACTACTTTTTCGTAATACTATGACATATAGGATCTGGGGCATTTACTTTTTGGCTTTGCGTTGGAATTGAGTTAAGGCGTTTTAATTTTTGCGCGCATGTTCTAGGGGAACAGCGTGCTATCGTTTTGTCCAAATGTCTGTAATTTTGGATGATTGAGCCGAAAATGGTCTCAATCGACTAGGTTGGACTCACTGATGACGAATCCGGTGTCAAAATTGATTCTGTCCGGCCGGCCGGCCGGTTGGCCGGCCGTAGACACGATAACTGTCGACAAAAGCAAGCTAGCAACTTGAAACTTTCAGCATAGGTTGCGCATCGGAATGCCGCGGTTAAGTTCGTTAATGGGCCAAATCGATCTAACAGTTTCGGAGTTATAGGCATTTGAAGTTTTGAAGTTATTTATTTTTTATTTCAGAAACTACCTGAGCGATTGGATTCAAACTTGGCAGTTAGATGGAGTACAATGACGCGCAACTTTGAGCCAAATTTCGTCAGGATCATATTGTCAGTAATTTAGAAAAAAAAATTTTTTCGAAATTTTTTTCCAAAAAAATTTTTTTCTCGGAAACTATTCATCATATCCAAAAAAAATTATACTCACACTTTGACCTTCTAATTTCACAGCAGTGTACCTAATTTCAGTTCGATACGATCATAAGTTTTGGAGATATCGGGAAAAAATATGTCAAATTTCGAGGTTTTCTTCTCGATATCGTTGATTTTTTCGGTATAACTCGAGAAATACTGATTCAGTCCTGATTAAACTTCACAGCTAGTTTTAAGATGCTTAAAGACAACCTTATGCAAAATTTCGTGATAATCGTGTTATTAGAACAATTTGAAAAAAAAAATTTCTATGATTTTCTCATCATATCATCCTCATTAAATTCTGTATGAAACTTCGAACTGTTATTTTCGATGAAGTACTGGATTTCAATTCGATCTGATCTGTATTTTTGGAAATATTGGAAAAATAAAATTTTGATTGGGTATATCTACGGAATCATTGGGTGGATTTTACCCATTCACGAATTCGGCCTTCGTAATTAAGGTCCAAACCTTCTCTACAAATATCGAGTTTCTAAGTTGTTTCTTCCGGAAGTTATTGTGTTTACGCAGTCGGCCGTTAGGCTGACCGTAAACACAATAACTTCCGGAAGAAACGACTTAGAAACTCGATATTTGTAGAGTAGGTTTGGGGCTTAATTACGAAGGTCGAATTCGTGAATGGGTAAAATCCACCCAATGATTCTGTAGATATACCCAATCAAAATTATATTTTTCCAATATTTCCAAAAATACAGATCAGATCGAATTGAAATCCAGTAATTCATCAGAAAAAAATTTCAAAAAGCACTACCGTCAAGGCAGCAGCTTTTGCGCGCACGTTCAAATTCGTTTCTGAAGCGGTCATCTACATTGAACATGCGCGCAAAAGTTGCTGCCTCCACGGCAGTGCTTTTTGAAATTTTTAATTTACGGTTGTGAATTCAAGACAGTCTTAATCGAATGTCAGTTCAAAATTTTTCAGCTGTGAAATTCAAGTGGAATTCATGGAAAATTCCATGAGGCCAACTGGCAGATATTCCGAAAAGATGTTGCGTTATAGGATAATTCAATGAAACATACAGAACATACGTACGACCTCATGTCTCATTCGAAAACACGAATATTTAAAGAATTCTGCTGCTCGCTTTCATTGTTTGTGTATTCCATAAGTGTGGTAATAGTTATCAGCTGTGAAGTAAAATATTGAAAATATTTTCGTCTATTCTAGAAATTTTTACATCGGGAAAAATTATGAAACCAATTATTTTGGTACAAGCACAACTTACTATGATCACCCATGGCTAGTAGTTGGATGTTTTGGATTACATCCTATTTCTCATACTAATGTAGAAAAATGCTATACCCTTGAAGTAACAACTAATTTTCCATTTCCATGCGTAGACAGACATGTCTGCCATAACCAACAGTTTCAACTTAATCTCCAAAATATTGCGGGGAGCACCACTTGGAATAATTCCATTCATTGAGGCAACTTTCCAAATTAGACACCCCGTTGAAACTTTCAAATATACCTATATATAACTTGTTAGAAATTCAGCGAATTATGTCTCCAGCAAAGTGTGCACATTAACTAACTACGAAGCCATATACTTTCGAGTTGAAGCCTTCTGAAGTTGCGACTAAGTCATTTCAGGTTGGCGTGCAAATAGCTTATGAGTTTTCGTTCTTGTTGAGTTTTGTGTACTTGTCTCATAGAAATAGAATGCGGCAGTCTGGATGAATTATTTCGCAGTTTCTGTAGGTAAACTGGGGAAACGATTATTGTATCGAATGAGGATACGATTTGGCATAAATGTATTCATCATACTTTAGAATGAATAATTTCATATGTCGTGCAAGGTAAAGTTATCCACAGATCCTTCAATTGAGATTTCCCGCATGTCGATTCACTCCAAAATAAGATAGATATATAAAGTTAGTGGAGCCACTCAACGCGATAGTTATTTTGCTATTTTACCATTTTTTAGCGTACGGCTCTGCTTACAGTCTATTAAACGATACAAAACGCAAATTACTTTTAATCGTGGCATGGTCTTCACCATATAAGATTTTCGTGGTTTTTGTGGATATTTCCTATTCTGAAGAACAGCGCATTTGTAACTATATGTTTATAACTATCCCTCACTATTTTTTCGTATAATCATTGACATTCGAAATGCTATTCATCAATTTTTTATATGACAGCAGAATTTTGATCTAGGGTTTATTGGTGACAAACGAAAAACTCTATTTTCTAATTTTCACATTGACATTCGAGGAATATAAGAACGGCTCGAGATGACAACACACACCATGTCCATATAATTTGAACTTCCGGCAGAAAAAAAAACAGTGTTCACAGGAATAGGAGAACCCAAAAAAAGTACAAACAACTTACTTACCTAATCAAGAACGTGGAGATTCAAAATTCATTCAGAAATTGTATCGAAAATTAAAAACCAAATTTGAAATTTCGTGTAAAAGAATATATTTTTGTGAAATCGAGGTTACGAGCATTTCTTTGTGAAGACAAAAGTTTCACAAAAAAGACAACAATTTCCATGAGAGATAGAAAGCCGATAACTAAGACAGCATAGAATAATGTGAAGGTTTCCAAAATAGAAATTAAATCGAATTGAAAGCACTTGCTTGGGAATTGATAGCTCGAAGGTTTATGCCGACTTCCGTGAGGATAATTTAATTATTAGATTGTTCGGCTCTTTTCATCAGGGACTAAAGCGGAGTCAGTACATGAAAAGAGTACCGCTTCGGCAACAAATTCGAATAAGTGCGCGAAAGTTGTTGATTTCACTTCGGTGCTTTTCTGGAATTTAATTTCTTCGTTTACATTGGATAAATCAATACATTTTAGTCCGATTATAATTGGTAACATGGTTGGCTGAGTATCGACTTAAGCTTATTCTGGGAGGATTATATATTTATATATCTGAAACAGAACTATCAAAAATTAAATAGAAACTGTTATTATGGAAAACGCCCTTGCGGATTGCAGAATGAAACTATCTCTCTAAAGTAGTTTCTAGGAAGGAGGTTGCCTGACAATTCAACAATACCGGAAAAATGCAATACATCAACAGAGGGATCTGCAACGTTTCAGAGTACCATTCTGACGTTATCATCAGACAAAATGAAAAATTTGCGAAATTGAGTACCTTTTTTCTTCTGCTTGCTCAGACTTTTGTCATAGTTCTGTTAATTTTCTCGTTTGTCTGACAGAAGAGTCAGCTTTGTACTATGAAACGTTACGGTTCGCTTTGCTAATCGTTTGCCTTGTTTCGGTATTTTTAATTAGGCAACGTTTTGCTTAGAAACTGCTCTAACTCCTGCAATCCTCAAGGGCGTTGTCCATAAAGAAATTCACTCGATTCTTTGTAGCTTTGTTTCGAATATTGGAAGTGAAAACCCAGAAAAAACGTACAAAATGGTTGGTTGAATTTCGTGTTGATCGCTTCATTGGAACAGTTCAACACAAAAGGTTCCACATTTCTTCCACCCACGAATTTGAACATGCGCTCGAAATGCCAATCCATCCTTCACAACTGATAGCAGCAAAGCGAACATCAAGAAAAAAAAGAAAAGTTGAAAGCAGAATTGTCGTAGAGCTTTTCTTGAGAATATCTGTCAGATTCAAAGGGACTATGCCTTTTATGAATTCATGAGTTCATACATTGCCAAAATTTATGAATTGGGAAGTGAGTTTCATCCAGAACTACATATTTGTCATTATTTAGGTTTTCGAATTCTGATCATCACGCTAAAAGATCTAACAGAAATTCAACGTGAATTCGATTTCCATAGAAGATTATTTTTTCACCTTAATTTTAATATGGCAGCCAAGACAAAGGTAGTATAGATAAAAAATATGAACTCTGTGTCAAGGTTTTTACTCAGTTGGTGGTTTCAAAATAGTTCACAATTTCATTGCAAATTATCGATATTGTAACGTTCTCTTCGTTTATTAAAACGTTCAGAATAATTCAACTATTTACTGACACTTATTTACACACTACTGTTCCAATAACTAAACAACTTATTTTATCAAAGTCGGTGCACAATTTATTTCCACGCTAATTTATTTTCACTGACCACTTTCCGCTACAAATCACTCTGCTGAATTAGTCCCTGGGCTGCTCCGCGCTTGCCCTTATATCGCACATGCAACTTCTAGCGATTACTGGAAGATTCTGGAGAGTGGGTGACTCATACGCGTCTGGAGTGTTCGAACACATTCTGGAATAGACAAGGCCGTACTTGTCACAATATGATACCCGAAGTCTTCCCTGTATCATTCAAAGATCTTATGTTTCGTTTCTAGATTTGAAATCAAGAGCATCATCAGACTTTTTCATGTTCAAAAAATATTCATTCATTGTTCTCACAGGATTTTGGTGAGTTTATGGGGCATGCATAATTTCAAATTTGAATTACATACTGAATAGGTATCTTGCATGTTAAACGAATTATCATATTTCCATGTTTTTCCCATTCTATATCGATAAAAATCATAATGTCTGCACGTTTCATCAATTAGCGAATTTGGAATTATTCCCTATTGAAAATGGTCAACACGAGACGCAAGGTCGAAGCAAGTGAAACGAGTCAGATAGCCTTCTATGTCACTCGTTATTTCATAATTTCATAATTCACCTATCGATACAGCAAACGCTGTTTTTTGGCATACTAGAGATAAAAGAACACGAGAAGAGAGAGAGAGAGAGAGAGAGAGAGAGAGAGAGAGAGAGAGAGAGAGTAGATATATCCCGGTACGTCAGGGAAGGCGCGGAGTAGTCTTACCGATAGAATATTTGATTCTAATGATGAAAAATCATGCAAGAGACCTATTCCGGGCATTCAAAACATTTCAGAGTTATCTGAAATAAATGAATTTCAAAGAAATCATACCAGCCGCAATAAGGTCACGAAACAATATGTATTATATTTGACTCATACGATAAACTTCATCGATTATTAACTGGTAATATCTTCTAGAGAAATTCCCCTTCACATGCCTCAATGCACAATTTCACGTCGATTGCGACCCTAAATCAATTCTCAGTTCGCTTTCGTCCGAACATTCAAGCCTAATAACGATTGCCGAAGTCGAGAGAGATCGTCTAGATAGCAATAAATCCCTACGATATTAGCTACCTACCGTGTGGACAGGTATCTTGAAATCAACAAATCTACCCTATTAAAGTGTCAGGTTACCAGTCACTTTGTCGATGTAACTAGATCACTCGTAGCTCTCTACGTGTGGAGGTCACTATCAATCTCTGCCTTCTGCTTGTAAGAAAAAAAATTGATAAAGATGATAAATTCAGCTTTGGGTTAGAGGAGAAACAATCTTGACGTGGAATGATAATAGATGCCATTAATCTTCTGGCTACTGTGTTCTCGGTTTCACGAGTTTCGTTGTTATACAATGCGGAGAACGCTGAAAGGAAGACGTGTGTTCTCATTTACGTTGAGTTTTTATACCCTCTAGGGAAGGATATACTGGGATTACAGTTGGTCCTGGTATAATTCAAAGAAGTGCTATCGTCCTTGATGAATTTTTTTGAGTAGGTATTTGTTAATATGGATAATCATGGTGATTCCAGAGTGGACCGTCAGATTTGAGGATAAGTTTACACGAGTCTCGACAATTTCGAAACAATATTTGGTTTGTAGTTGATGTTCTCTGTTGAGACTGTACAGGGTGATTTGTTTAATTCTACATATTTAACCTTCATCAATATCGCTGGTATGGCTAAGTTTCAGTGGTTTGCAATACATTCAGTATATCCAACACTTTTTACAGGAATGTCATTGTGATCATTTTAGATAAATTGTGCAGGTGAAAAGATGTTCTTTAAAAACTTCTTCGTCTGATTGAGATTCTACTATGATGTATCATTGAACAGGAGTTTCAAATATTTCTGATGAAAACTTGAGGAAGAGAAATGTCAAAATTTTGCTAATAAGCAATGAAAGTATACTGCACTAGGTAGTGAAGCTGTGTAACGTTATTTATATATCTGTGTTGCCTTGAAGTAATGAACATAATTGTTGTCATTGTGATATGAATGCTCTAAGGCGTTATTTCTTGGTTGGTTTTTGTTGTTCACTTTTGTCTATAAATTTGTCGGAAATATTTGGAAAATTCACCCCTGTGGCAAAGTACCTTTTATGAAAATGCTTCAAAACTCTTAAATTGGGCATTTATGGCGATGAATAACATTGGACCCTTTCATTTCACTTATTTCAATTGTATCATACATTTTGTTTATTTTCTGTTGCATTTATTTACTTATCGTTCATTCCAAGTAATTTAAGATCACATATAGTATATTATCCAACTAAATTTTGTCATTTAGTGAATAACTACATTTGGATGAATAATTGAGTAATCATCATGAAGAGGTTTGTGCCATCAAAATTTCATACTGTATGAAGTTTCTGTACATGAAAGCCGGCATTCATATCATTTTATATTCTTTCTTTGTGCACATTTTCTTGAAGAACAACAACATGTGTAATATATGATGATCAGTATGTTTTATTAAACATAATCCCTTACTTTAGTAAGATTTTCAATTTCCTATGATTTGTTTTGGTATTTTGGTAGGAATTTGGAGGAAAGGAATCTAGAATAAAAGCTATCTGGCGCCCATTTCTACCGATTAATTTATGCAAGGAAAATGAGAGGAATAAAGAATCTACCCCGTTCTCCCCTAGAGCTAAGCCGCGAGATTCATTTTCCCTTGATTTATCTTACCATCTCGAAACATTCAGTAAACAGTTGAGTCGCACAAAAAAATAACGTAACAGCTGTATTATCTGGAGATGCAAAGTTGTTTGTCAGTTCTGATTTTTTCTTTTCAAATTCAAAATTCATGAAGAATAGCTTATATTCTGAAGAGAATCACTCAATTCTGAGAACTACTAAGTTAAATTTTTTCAGAATTCCGCTTTTCTAACGAAGGATTATTTTTATGAGACAACGAAGAAAAGTGAATTCGTACAGAAATTTTTTCATTCACGCATATGAAGTCATTTTCCAAATAAAAAGATTTCAAACAAAATAGAACCAATTGAGTGTAATTCACAGATTTGGAAAGACTTTCTCAGAACTGAGGAACTGCTTTTTTTTCTTGGAATATACTGCTTTACGAATATGTTCTCCTTTGAATTTTTTTCCGGGAAACCGAAGGTATGCCAAAAATAATGAAAACGCTTGAGTAATGACTCATGATGGTATAATTTGGAACATATACCGAAGTATTGGAAACGCACTCCACAGGGTGTTTTTTCAAACTGCACGATTAATCTCAAATTATCACAATAACAACCAAGAATTTTGGACAAATTTTCGAGTTGCATAGTTTTTTGAAACTTTATTTGAAATCGAATAAGCCCCACCAAAGTTATCAATAAATGTAAAATGGGGCAAATCGAACAAATCACCCTGTAGAGTCTCAATCATAAATAAAATATTGTTTCAAAACTTCTACTGAATCTAACGGATTCTTTCGGAATCACCATATATACCTAGTGCGATATGAATTGTGAATGAAATACTATTTCCATAAGCCACTACATTAAGGAATGATATCTTCCTCTAAAACTATACTATCTTGGCTTTTTTCTTCTAATGTCTGAAACACGACTGACATATCGATAGAATTTTATATGATTTCAATATCTGTATAAAGATGTTCTTTCGGGCGAAAGCATTGTAATGACTGTCATAATAACGTGACATCATTCACATTTTTATTTCGAAATGTGTTTGAATTCTTAGAGAAAAGAGCATATTTAAAACTATGGATATATGATTTTTCAATATAAGGGATCTACAGCATTCCTCGTATACGTGATGTTCTGTGAAATCCCCCTTTAGGGAATCAAACCTGGTTTAATAGAGACTCCTGGCCAGAAGGCAGAGTTGTTATGCAATGAGACTGTTTCTGCGTCTGGACTTATGTTCTATTTGTCAGAAACAATTTTTTAAAGGAACCTTGACTGATGCTGAGTATTCAAACCTCACAAAGGATGAGTAAATCCAGTCGTAACATTTAGGTGTCTAGATCAGAAGTTTTCTGCATTCTAAAAGCAAGTTACAATCATTCGAATAACTTTCTTGAACTGATATTTTGCAAAATATGCCAGATACTTTTTTTTAAATCACAAAAAAGATTAATTCACCGCACTGGGAAATTTCAAAGGTCTGCCGATTTATGAATTTTTTTTATTCAGTAAAATACAAGTTGAACTCCGATTCCTTTTTACGCCCTTGTTCTGAGGAAGGGACAGCGGGTTATCATTTCGTCACTATGTCTGTAATTCATAATCATGAACAATTGATATTTGAAATTATCTGATTACTATTAGCACTTTTCCACCCGATACATATTCATAATACGCCCGAACTTGCATCATTCCATTCCATTCGCTGCGTATAGGAAATAAACAAAGTCGTGCGCGGAAGCAGATCAGTTACGGGTTGTCCCGAACGCCCCGACATAGTACCCTGGCTTCGACCGCGCCACGTTGCCATACGACCCCCGTCGACGAAATCCATCGGTGGCTTAACACCCGTTGTGCATTGTTTTTAAATAGCAACGGGCAACTTGGTGCAGAATTTCTTCTGGATTCTTATGTCGAAAAATTCGAAAAAAAATATATTTCTTGAATTTTGTTGAAAAAATGTTTTTTAACCTTTGAGTTCGGTGTGCTCAACTCATAACAGCATCTCAAATCTGTATGATATATGTACACTCAAACGTTCTCATCAATCCATACAATCTATATTAAGATATCTTAGAGTAGGAGCTGAAATCCAGTAAATGAGAATATTCTTTTCCATTTTTGGTTTTGGATCGTTTGGATATGTTAACTATTCAGATCATGAAGTTTTATTGTTCTCTCTATTAATTGTTTTAAAATTTGAGGCATACATTCTGTGCAATTTCTTGTAACTGGATATTCCACTTGTTGGAAATGAATCTTCAGCTTCCTTGTTATGCTTCGAAAACGGAGTATATCATCAGGCATGAAAGACTTACTTAATGTCATCCACCCGGCTATATATGATTTTTCAGTTTATGATGAAACTGTTGTAGTTTTTGTAATATCCAGTGGAATAACACGTAAATGAGTGAGCAACAATCGTCCTTTTGTTAAGCCTTTTATTCAACGTTCTAAAAACTAGTGGCAATTGACAATTATCCATAGAACTATGTCAGACCACAGTTAGACATTTCAAACACAGAATATCATGTGCAGCGCTTCGAAAATGAATAGTATTCTAATTGAAACACAGATGTCACTGCAGGTATCAAAACAACAGTAACATGCATATTTGGAGATTTCTCATAATTTACAACACCTCCTCTAAATCGAGCAAATAGTGCCCAGAATTAATATTTATTCAAAGTTCAAAATCTTTTAAAAGCTTGTAATGTTTTACAGAACTTAAAGCTTTCGTAAATAGATCAGCAGGCATCTCATTAGTATCTTTATAACCTAACACAACTGTTCCATCACTAACCAAATCCCTGATGAAGTGATGTCTTATGTCAATATGTTTACTTCTATTATCAAATACAGGGTTGGTAGAGAGTTTGATAGCATCATTGAATGAATTAATTTTCAAACTTTCTCCCAATAAATCATTCAACACATTTTTCAGATATATGCCCTCTTTTGCCGCATCGCTCAAGGCCATATATTCTGCAACCGTGGGCTGTTTCTTGCTTTGCCACGAAATCAAATAATCATTAAATTTGAAACCGTATCCTGTATAGGATTTTCGATCTATCGAATTTCCTCCCGACTCAGCATCAACATATCAAGTTAAACATGACTTAGAATTAGATTTTCCAAATACAAGACAAAAATCTTTAGTCTGTTGCAAATAACGTAAAACTCTTTTTGCATACTTCCAGTGCATTTCATCATGAAAATTTTTGAATTGACTTAAAAAGCTTATTGTTTATGAAATATCTGGTCTGGTTAAGACGGATATATACATAAGGCTGCCTATCAATTCCTGATGAGGTAAATCAGTTATACAATTTTCAGCCTTGTCAAATTTTAGATTAACTTCTAATGGTGTCTTTAATACCTTTACACTCAAACATGTTGAATTTTAACAATAGTTTTTCGATGACGTCTTTTTGACTTAGAGTGATTTTTCTATTATTTTTATTAACACTAACTTTCATTCCTAGACAGTTTTGAATATTACCAAGATCCTTAATTTTAAATCTTTTTTGAAAGGTCACATTTAATCTTTTCAGTTTCGCTAAAATCATTTGAGAAACAAAAATATTATCTACGTATAAACAAATGATCGTCATTAAATCACTATTTCTCTTTTTATACAAACAATATTCAAAATTTGATCTTTTGAATCCTAAATCAACCAAAACTTGATGAATTTTCTTATTCCAGGCTCGTGATGCCGTTTAAAGCCATAAACTGCCTTTTTTAAATTTAGGACTTTAAATTCCTGACCCTTCCTTTCAAAACCTAATGGTTGAGCCATGTATATATCTTCTGATATTTCTCCATTTAAAAAGGCAGTTTTAACATCAAAATGCGTCATTCTCAAATTATACTCAACGGACAAAGAAAATAATAGTCTTAGGATAGAGTACCTGATCACCGGTGAAAAAAATTCATCATAGTCCTTGCCCTTCTTTTGTGAGCAACTTTTCGCCACTAGTCTAGCTCGAAACCGCATGATTTTCACCATCACTTTTTGTTTTAAAAACCCATTTACACTTAACAATCGTTTTACCTTCCGGACGATTAACAATTTCCCACGCACCATTTTCTTGAATTGCTGAATTCTCATCTTCCATTGCAGGTTTTCATTCACTGCTATTCACACTTGCTAAAGCTTCTTCGAACGTCTCATGATCTTCTGGTATATTCTTCATTTCAGCTGTCTCGCATTTAAACGTAACGAAGTCATCGAATCTTTTTAGCTTGGGAATTCTCTGAGATTTTCTAGGTTCATCAGGTATCTCGATGTTATCGAAGACTACTTCTTCATCACTTTCCAAACCATAATCCTCCACCTCCACACTATCTTCACCAGTCGAAGATAAAGCTTCCTCTGGGACTGCTTCTATAATTTCCTCCACTGAAACATCTGTTTCTGGGAACTCTTCTAAGATAGCTGTGTCATTATTGATTCTTCCAGCACTTTCACATCTCGGCTGAGATTAACACTGTTGGATTTTTGATTGTAGTCCCGATAACCCTTCGTTTCTTCAGAGTATCCAACTAAAAGCATTTCCTAGGATTTTCTTTCCCATTTAAGCCTCTTTTGTTTTGGAACATGAACCATGGCTGGGCTTCCAAAAATTTTTAAATGGCATACATTTGGCTTATAACCATGCCATGCCTCAAAAGGGGTTTCACAATTCAAGCCAGCAGTTATACACCGATTTCTAAGATGAACAGCCGTATGACTAGCTTCTGCCCAAAACTGTTTGTCTAGCTTTGCGTCAAACATTGGACATTTTGCTCTTTCCAAAATCGTTCTGTTTAAACGCTCTGCAGATCCATTCTGCTCTGGTGTAAAGCTGTTGGTTTTCTGGTGAATAATTCCAGAATTTTTCAAAAATGTTTCAAAGTCTGAACTACAAAATTCTCCACCGTTGTCTGTCCTTAGAATTTTCATCTTTTTCTCCTTCTGATTTTCTTTTTTTTGAGTGTTTTGAGTGTTCTAAAATTCAAATGACCGAATTTTTTGTGTCATACATTCGCTGTTGCTTTGGTTTCCACCATCGAAGATGACAGGATCAGCAAGCTTAAATCTATAACCATCATTAATCAACTCTGCTTCAGCAACGATAATGCCATCTTTGTTGAATATTTTGCAACCATTTTCCTCAAAGTTAACCATATTACCATTTTTCATTAATTGGCTGACTGATAATAGGTTAGTGGTTAATTGAGGTGCACATAAAGTATTGTTAACTACAACGTCGAAAATTTCATGACCAACCTTGGTTCTAAGATTAACATTTCCACAACATACAACTGGAATTTTTATTTGTTAGCTACTGTTACATCATTGAAACTAGTATTTGTTGAAACACTCACCAAACAAACTTTATTCGAAGTAAAATGGGAACTAGCACCACTGTTAATGTACCACCCATGTTTATATGATTTCCATTCATGAAAACTGCACTGAAAGCTTGACTTGCTCTTTGCTCATATTTTTCACTTTTGTTATTATCTGGCTCCCTGTTTTTTAACTGAGGACATTTATTCTTATAGTGTCCAACTTTATTACAGCCATAGCATTTCACGTTTTTGTCTGAGAATTTCATCCCTGATGGATTCTTTGATCGTGTCTTATCAACAGCAAACGCAGCACCTGATTTTGACGACGTTTCTTCTTCGAAATCCATCAGTTTTGACTTAATTGTGTCTGTAGAAATCTCAATTCCGCTGTGTTCAATACCGATAACTATAGGAGAGAACTTCTCGGGTGATCCTGCCGGTAACAATAATCCAATCCATTCGTCATTTATCGCGAAGCCCGTTCCATGAAGTTTCTGAGCAACATCAACGATCTGGTTAACATACGAGCTCATGGAATCACAGTTTTCTAACCTTATGGATATCAAATTACGAATCAACGTGATTTTTCTGGAGAATCCTGAATCATCAAACATGTATTTCAACTTATCCCACAGTTCTTTGGTAGTTTTTGCTTGCTTACCACTTCATTACACGCGATGTATCTGACAGATACATAGTTGAGCGTTTTTCATCAAATGTTGGTCTCGTGAAGGTCGACGTCGTCCCCTTTCCTCCTATTCCACATGCTCGAGTTACTCAATACTTTAGCTGAGCATTGACTGCCAATGCGTCCAGCTGGGGGTGTTTTTTGACACTGTGTATCTTATAGATACGGCGCGTGCAAAAATGTAAGTATTCCAAAAAACATTATTTTCGAATATAAGTGTTCATTTGTTTTAGTATGTGAACCTACTGTTGCCTTCTGATTATTAATATTGCTAAAAAAATCGGTATTTAGTAAGAGATAGGTGCTCCAGTATCTCACAGATACTATACGCCTGTATTCATGTTATATCACATATGACTACTCATTTGATATCAGATCTCAATGATCCTCGTAACATCTAAGTAATCCACGAACTTCTACTAGAAAAAGATAACTGTCACATGGGTGATGTTGAACAAGACTAATAGGAGATGATGAAAAACGCCCTCGTTCTTCAGCTTCAGGACAATCAAATATCATTACAGAGGTTCCTGAAGAGGACCTCGACTCTGATGAAGAAGTGTTTGAAAAATGTGCTTTTGATCTCCAGTATGTATACGGATGGAGCTACTGATGAAAAAAGTGGAGAGAAAAAAAACAGGAATAATTATCTATTACAATCTACATAAATTGGTGTAGACATGGTAGACAAAAAATGTGTTCAGCATGAAATGTCCAGAAAAGAACGAGAAGATGGCCAATGGTGGTTTTTTCCACCATTTTAAATGTTGATGGTATAAATGGCCAAGTCATTCCTTTGGGAAATGGCCAAAACGTGCCACCTCGCCGAGTTTTTCTTCGCGAACTAGGTTATGAATTCATAAGAGAGCAACGACAACGACAAGGCTGATCAAATAATATACTTGCTTTGAATGTGGCCTGCACCACTGTGAATATTCTTGTATTGGTGGCTGTAATGTTGGTCGAGAAAGTAATGACAATTTTTTAGACTGAAATTCTCCAAAAGCAAGTAGTTGGTAGAGGGGGCCTCTCTTATGTTTTGTGATATTTTCGTTATCTCCTTACTAGTAATGAAATAAGTAACCAGTTTTTATAGAGTCCTATATTTGTTTTGTTCGTTAATACATAAATGTTTTTTAAATTTCTTATATCACAGGGATGATTGACCGTATACTTGATGTTACTTATCTTTATTCACTTTTTGACTGACATACCTGTGCCATTACAAACACAAACAACTGAATTTTATGAGTATGTTACCAGAGTTCACATTGTTGTATATATTTATATACTTTGACGATAAAAATTATTGTATTTTCTATGCAAAGCTTTTTTCAATTTTCTCTGCAACTTTTCACTAAGGAAACGCGAAATATTTAGTTACAGCATGTATTTCTTCAATTAACTGATTTTGTATCTCACAGATACGACGCGTGCATTGGTGTTCTACCGCAGAGCGCGTGTAATGGAGTGTTAAAGTGTTGAATCAAAGGTAAGAGTCAACTTGGCTTTTGCTTTTTTATCAGAAGCAACATCCACAGTTTCAGTTGGTTCACATGTGATATTCTTGTTCAAATTTTCAATCAATAGAATGTTCGTTACTGCGACAGCCCATTCGCTGTAATTTTCTCGTCCTTTAAGCCTGGGAACGTTTGCGATGAACGGCGAAGACGCCATCATATTCTACTGTTGCTGACCACAACCGAAAAACCCCCTTCAATACAACTTACAATGTCAATACCGACTTGAAAAAAACACTTATCGACGAACACTCGTAACTGGGCGCATAACCTGTTGTAGTTTTTGTGATATCCAGTGGAATAACACGTAAATGAGTGAGAAACAATCGTCTTTTTGTCAAGCCTTCAGTTTAACGTTCTAAAAACTAGTGACAATTGACAATACCCACAGAACTATGTCAGACCACAGTTGGACATTTCAAACACAGAATATCATGTGCAGCGCTTCGAAAATGAATAGTATTCTAATTGAAACACAGATGTCACTGCAGGTATCAAAACAACAGTAACATGTATATTTGGAGATCTCTCATAATTTACAACAGAAACACCCTATATACAGGCTTAGAATTTAATTTTCTCCATATTTCCAGAAATTCAGATCAGATCGTAATGGAATCTTTTATTCGATTGAATTTTATGAATACCATATGAAAATATTATCGCCAATCCATAAGTGAAGCTATACGTTTGGCAGGGTCAACTTGGCCACTTTGGGACACAAATATATTCACTGGAGTTCATATTGTTCAGGAATTAATGGAAAGTGTGAATTTATGAGAAGTAGTTTTTAATTTTAAGATTATTCATTTTCGGAACTGTTCATTGTTTGTGAACGAAATTTCGCATAAACTGTCATGCCACCATTTCACAACCTTGTACCATAAGGTTGAATCCTCGAGTCATCTATATACGGTATCTGCTGATGTGGGTGGCCACTTTGGGACACAAATATATTCACTGGAGTTCATATTATTCAGGAATTAATGAAAAAGGTGAATTTATGAGAAGTAGTTTTTACTTTTAAGATTTTTCATTTTCGGAACTTTTCATCGTTTGTGAACGAAATTTCGCATAAACTGTCATGCCACCATTTCACAACCTTGTACCATAAGGTTGAATCCTCGAGTCATCTATATGTATACGGTATCTGCTGATGTGGGAAAATATAAAATAGCTGTACATCCTCAGTAAAATAAACAATAATCCATTCCGAGATTATTAAAAATACTGAGTGTACCCTCACGTACCCATACATTTTGAGGGGATAGAGGGACATGAAGCAGGTATAAGGAAATTTCTTTCATTTTTGCGCGCATGTTTTAGGGGAACAGCGTGCTACCGTTTTGTCCAAATTTTGAGCCAAAAATTGCCCCAAACGACTACACAAGTGGTCGTAAATGATTTTAATAACTATTTTGTAAATGTTGCTTCCAATACTATATCACCACCTGAATCTGATCTTAGGTTGAAACATGTGGATACATCTTTCTTTGTTCTTGAGGTAAAAACAGCGGAGATTATTAAAGAAGTCCAACAGCTTGAGAATTCTCTCTCGTCAGGTTACGATCAAATACCAAATTTCATCATGAATAAGGTTAATCACTCGATTGCTGAACCACTTAAATATATCATAAATAGGGCCTTCATAGTTGGTATGTTTCCATCAGCACTCAAAATATCAATAATTTCACCTTTGTATAAATCTGGTCCGGTAGAGGATCTGTAAAACTATAGGCCAATTAATTTGTTGACAACTTCCTCTCAGATATTTGAAAAAATTCTTGCTAACCCTCTCGTTATGTTTTCAAGAAAACATTATGTTTGCAGTTCAGCCCAACACGGATATATGAGTAATAAATATACAACCACTACGATTTTTGAACATACGCAAAAAGGTACAGAAGCATTGAAAAAGAGAAAAATTCCGGTAGATTTGTTTTTTTTTTTTAAAAAACTCAATGCTTTTGGAATTTAGGGACAAACAACTCAAGTCAAACTGTATCTCGTAGAGCGAGAACAGAAAGTGTGTATTACCGTGGATACTATAATACATTTATTTCAGAAGAAACGTAGGTCAGTTGTAGTGTACCACAGGGTAGTGTTTTGGATCCACTCTTAATTTTAATCTGTATTAACGATCTTCCTTCCAATATCAGTCAGGGGCTTAATATGATTTTGTATGATGACGATACCAACATAGTAAAGATTATGAATGATATATTTCAATTGATGAAAAAGTTGAATAATAAATTTATTGATGTGGAAGAATGGTGTTCAATGGCTAGTTTGAAATTGAATTCCGAAAAGATAAAATGTGTAGTTTTTCATAATTCCAGATCAAAAACTGAGCTACCTATTAGGATTGATAACACTAATGTAAATATATCCAATGCTGCTAAATTTTTGGGTATTTATGTTGACTCTGACTGGAAATATTACATTGATTATTTGAACAGAAAATTAAATTCCTATTTGTTTGCTATTAATGTTTTGAAGAATGTAGATTCTGCGACCTAAAGAGTTGCTTTTGCGCGTATGTTCTAGGAGAACAGCATGCTATCGTTTGGTCCGAATGTCTGTAATTTTCGATGATTGAGCCAAAAATGGTCTCAAACGACTAGGTTGGACTCGCTGATGACGAATCCGGTGTCAACATCGATTCTGTCTGGCCGGCCATGGACACGATAACTGTTGAATGCAGCCAGTTAGCAACTTGAAACTTGTAGGGTCGTTCGCGTATCCAAATGCCGCGGTTAAATTCGTTAATGAGCCAAATCGGCCAAATTGTTTTGGAGTTATAGCAATTTGAAATTTTGAGGTTATTTCCCTCATATTTCAGAAACTACAGGAGCGATTGAATTGAAACTTGGCGGTTAGTTGGAGCATAACGACGCGCAACTTTGAGCAGAATTTTGTCGGAATCTTATGGTCACTGAATTTTGAAAAAAAAAATTTTCAAAATTTTTTCCGAAATTTTTTTTTTCCGAAACTATTGTTCATATTCATTAACAATTTCAGTCATACCTTGAGCCTCCATATTTCACAGCCGCGTACCAAATTTCAGTTCGATACGGCCATCAGTTTTGAAGATATGGGGAAAAAATATGTAGAATTTCGTGGTTTTCTTCTCGATATCGTTGTTTTTTTCGGTTTAGCTCAAGAAAAACTATTTCAATCGTGATGAAACTCTCCAGTTAGTTCAAAGATGCTGAAGGATACTATTGTGCGAAATTTCGTGTTGATCGTGTCATAAAAACAATTCGAAAAAAAAAAATTCAAATTTTTTTTTTTTTTCAAATATTCCATAGCCTGTGATTTCCTCATCATAGTAACCACATTGAATTCTGTATTAATCTTCAAACTGACGTCGTTCGATAATGTAGTGGAGTTCAATTCGATCTAATCTGTATTTTTGGAAATATTGGGAAAATAAATTCTGAATGGGTATATCTGCGGAATCCTTGGGTGGAATTTACCCATTCACGAACGGGCGGACAATAAACACGATAACTTCCGGAAGGAACGACTGAGAAACTCGATATTTGTAGAGGAGGTTTGGGGCTAAATAACGAAGGTCGAATTCGTGAATGGGTAAAATCTGCCCAATGATTCCGTAGATATACCCATTCAAATTTTATTTTTTCAATATTTTTCAGAAATACAGATCGAATCGAATTGAAATCCAGTAATTTATCGAAAAAAATCTATAAGAGCACTGCAGTGAAGGAAGCAGCTTTTGTTGGAATGTTCAAATTCGTTGCCGAAGCGTTCATCTACATTGAACATTCGCGCAAAAGCTGCTTCCTTCACGGCAGTGCTTTTCTGGATTTTTTTTCAGGTTTTCAGTCTACAATACCATTGAAAAATCTTCAATTGATGGCTTCTTAAATTATAATTTAGCAGAAAGTTCATCTATATAGTCGACAAACAAATTGTTCATCTACCAAAGAACAAGGTGTTTCTGAACTGATTTCATTACGGAAATCAAACTGAGTTCGCCAGAGAGCAATATCAGGTGAAAGTGATGCGCATCAGTTCAAAATCACAACATGCTCAAATAAAACGGGCATCAACTGATTTTATATCAGTTTGGAAGTGATACAGCGTCGAAAAGAAAGCGCCTATTGTAAACAAGAAAATAATGAACTGAAACTACCCTGATTGAACGTTCGTTTCGAAACCGGAAAAAGTCAGTTATTAACTGAAATTTTGAGAAACAGAAAAAAAAATTAAATTGAAAGTTGAAAATATATCCTTGAATGGATATGAATTTCGCCTTCTATATAGTTGAGGCCTTTTGGTGTACAATCTTATTAAGCTCAAATTCATTTTGATCTAATATGAATAATAATAAGAATGATCATAGCGGCAAATAACTTTCACACTCTAGATATATTTTATTCAACTCGTAGTGGTTTGAGGGATCAACTCAGGTCTTGTTTCCTTTTCGAATAATATGTTGATTTGCTGTTTTTTTTCTCCTTAATTTTGGTCTTATTGTGGGAATGGTTTGAAATTGTACTTTACTCTTATTTGTTATATATGCTACCATGTGGATACTTTGTTGGACTTAGGTCTGTTTGTATCTAAGATTGATGAATAAATAAATAAATAAATAAATAAATAAATATCCAAAGCCACAAAATCATTTGTTCCTTTCCTTTGGATCTGGTCGACAAAATATCTCAATGGCAATCATTACTCACATATTTGTTCCCTATGCTATCAATGATTGACTGATAGCTACAACATCAATGTTGTCTTTTAACGAATAATACCAGGAACATGTAGTTTGGATGCAGTGGTGAGAAATCAAAATAAAATCCCTAAAATTGTTTTCAGTATGAATCGAAAGATATTCTCACAGACTTTCTATTAGTACTCAAGTGAATGAAATACATTGAATGCATTGATATTTTCGCCTTCTAAATTGTGCTCAGTTTCGTGAGCAATAAGGTCTTACTCGAGATATCAAAAACCGCAATGAAAGTATCTTTATCAGAAACCTTGAGGAAAATTCACTGAAATAAAAGATAGGAATAAAAAGATGCTTCTGAATCTAACCATGTTCTCATAGATCCTATTCATCATCAAATGAGTTACATTGGAGCAAATCTCATAAATAAAGATTTACGAACCACAGTTATGTTTTAATTAGCCATAAGCTTTCGGTCAGAAGATGTGCATTGGAGTATTCATCCCAGGTACAAAATGATGATAATAATGTTCATTCGATTCATAAAACAAAAATATGTACAAGAATGAATGTCAAACAAATATATTCAACGAAGTAATATAATCCTTTACCTCTTACGAAAATCTAAAACTTCTCAGCATTATACGGTTTACATCTCATTATGCATTCATTTAAGTTCCTCATAACATAACATAACAGAATTGCTACACATACACTACGAAATTGCCCCGGCAGATAATTATACAATGTTATACACATTTACATATCAGTTTTACATACATTACAAAATTGCTTCGGCAAACAATTATACAATGTTATACACATTTACATAGCATTATTACATACATTAAGAAATTGCTTCGGCAGGCATTTATACAATGTTAAACACATTTACAAAGCATTATTGTGGCTGATAGTTAAATAGTGTACCGGATACAGATATTGATCAATTTTCCTGGTTTTGGTATTATTATTCTAGAAATTCTCAAACATTTATTTATGCTGTTACAAAAACCTTATACAATTAAAAACATAAAGTCCCGTATGAGTATGTATATTGTGAGACCGGAAAACACCCCTATATGTCTGCATATATTTTATACCAAGTATAGATCTTATTACCATTTTTTGCTTCACGAACAGGCTAGTCGATTAATGAACTGTTACCATACCATACAATACCATAAGACAATACTGAATACCAGTCGAAACCTGAAAATTTTGCCAACACCTACTAATTCTGAACATCACACCAAGTGAATTTTTTTCCACTGCCTGCATTGCTGTAAATAAAACTGAATAATTTATAGTATGAAGTTTGTTGCGATGCTATGTTTTGTTAATTTGGTGTGTTTAATATGAAAATCGTCATCCCAGCAAACACTAAAACGCAGCAAGAGTACAAAAACTGTACAGCGTTGCTGCACTTGAAGTGCAGCGATAGTGGTGCAGTAACTGTATCGAAAAGGACCGTATATGTCCCGCATAATTGCATCGAAACTGTACAGCTCAAACTGCGTTCAAAGTACAGCCACTATACAGCAGTTGTGGAGGAGCTATGCCTCGTTGTAATGCAGTTTGTACGTAGTAATAATGCACCAACTGTGCTACTTCGATATGAAGTTTCTAAGCAGCAACAATGCAGCAGAAGCTCGGCTGTATAACGAGACTCACAGGAATAAGACTCACTGCCGAAAAAATAATTATTTTTTAAGAGATTGAATTGAAACTTTGCACATTGATACTTAATTATTTACCATCGACAGATGTGAAAAAAGAGGGTCTACGACTTCCATTCTGCAATTTTTTCTGTATCTAAATATTGATTACTTCACAAAAAAATGTTCAAACTATTTAATTTTTCACGACATTTCACCAAAAACTCTGCAAGGAATTCAAATATATAATAATATACACAACATTCTTTGAAAAAATCGTTCGGCCATTTATGGTTGAAACGAAAAAAAAATAAAATTTTCTATTTAGCCTCAGTCGATGAAAGACAGTCTACAGTATGCATGTTTAGAATTCCAATGCGATATTACTTGAAAAATATAGGTTTTTCGTAGGTGAGCCTGATTCCTGAAACATACTGGCTGTCTTATGAGTCGGGTTAACCTAGTTCATGTTGAGCATATTGCGGAATGTAATTCATAGAAAATTCAACTAAATAAAAAAACATTGCGCTAGGAACATGACTTCAATAGAAAAAACCAGAATTTGCAGAAATACTGGTGATATCAAACATTATAAATATAATATATTATTGGGTGACTCTCTCCCGTTCCTTTCTAATTCCTCTAAAATGAGTACATATTTCTCAATCATACCGTGATGATTGTTTCAATATCGGTTGGTGAATCATTTTTGCTCCCTCTGTTTTTGCGTACAGCAACTTAAAGTGAAGAAAAATGAGTTAATAAACAAAACAAAAGTTTTACCTTGTGTGAATAAAATACCTAAAATTCCTTCATTGATGTTAGTACTTCGAAATTCTGTTTCTTAGTTGACCCTATCCAGTTCACGTAGAGACCCAGATGTTTTCTACTATTGTCCATTTATTCCAGTTCCAAAAGAAACGGCATCATCTAAACTGACTTAGCCACACACATAATTTGCCTTATTTCGTTTTTTCGGGAATTTATCATGTCGATACATTTGTTTTTCGCACTTGCAACACAGTCAACTTGAAACAAACAGTTCGAATAGCTTGAATCAAAAACGACACAAAGAACAAATTTCCGTTACAAAACAGCATGGTCGACGACGACGATTGACAACGGCTCGACCGGCATAGTGGGTGTGTGGTATAGCATCAAAGACAGAGACAACGTTGTCTCATACAGCATTTCGATTTTGTTGTACAAAAGCTGTACAGCAGCTGCATTTAAAAGACTGCATTTAGGAAAGCAGTATCAGCAATGCAAAGATTGTGCAGTTTCAATACAACATTTTATGTACTGCATTCCGGTGGCACCTGTAATGCAGTAACTGCACAATTGCTGTATTTTGTGTTTGTTGGGAGAGACAGCGTTGTCTCATACAGCATTTCGATTTTGTTGTACAAAAGCTGTACAGCAGCAGTATTCAAAAGACTGCATTTTTAGGAAAGCAGTATGAACAATGCAGAGACTGTGCAGTTTCAATACAACATTTTATGTACTGCATTCCGGTGGCACTTGTAATGCGTAACTGCACAATTGCTGTATCTTGTGTTTGTTGGGAGCGACAGCGTTGTCTCATACAGCATTTCTATTTTGTTGTACAAAAGCTGTACAGCAGCTGTATTTAAAAGACTGCATTTTTAGGAAAGCAGTATGACCAATGCAGAGATTGTGCAGTTTCAATACAACATTTTATGTACTGCATTTCGGTGGCACTTGTAATGCAGTAACTGCACAATTGCTGTATTTTGTGTTTGTTGGGATACATTTGAGAAACAGGTTGAATATTGAAAATAAAACTTTTCGTTAGTTCAGTTCGCCTTCTTTCTGTGTTGTCAGAATACGTCATGGCGACGCGCGGTCCAGGTATATGTTGCTCTCGATGCAATTCTAAAATAGATAGAAAATATGACGATTCATTAACTTGTGAAAGATGTGACAAAAGTCACCATATCAAGTGTATCAATTTGTCCATAGAAGACTTCAACAAAATTCGAGCAGACCCTTCAATAAAATGGATTTGTGGAGTTTGTGAACTGTCTAGTGGAGAAACAAGTACGTCTGAGGTGAAAATTCCTTCAAATGAAATATGTATATCTCAAGAAATTTTAAATGATATGAGAGGAAAAATTGTGAGTGAGATTTCTGCAATATTCCTTGATGAAATCAACAATTTGAATCAACTCATTATACTCCAAAGTAAACAAATAAGTGATCTCAACAAACAAATATGTCACCTAAAAAACCCAGAAAGTAAATCGAACGAGGACGGAACACAATATTCGCAGGGAAATACATCATATGTGGGTGCTGCTGGAGATAAGACATCTTATCATAAATCGACCTCTGACTCACATCATACTACATTACATCTTGATGCTAGAGAAGAAGATAAAACCGAGATCGCTGATATAAATACAGGGGAGTGTTCAGAAGGAAGTTGCACTGTTGCTGGGGATGAACCAAAATAGAATGTCGTAACGAAAAGGAAGAACAGGAAAACAAACAACGTCATACTGGATTCATCCGCTCCAAAGATGCACCCAAGCAATACTAACACAACAAGAAAATCCTCAAAACCAATAATTGGTACACAGAAAACTAACTCCTTAACGGTGGTACCCAAAATGAGGATGTCATACGTTCATGTATCCCGACTAAATCCTGATACTACGGTTAACGAGCTGTGTAATTTTTTCAAATCGCATATACCAGACGTCAAATGTGAAAAATTGAAATCAAGGCAACCAGAGATATATTCATCTTTCAACGTTTCCATTCCTACAGAATATTTGCAAAATGCCATGAATCCAGATTTTTGGCCGGAAGGAGTAGCCGTTACTAGGTTTTTTGTCAAGCGTCACCAGTCAATTCCAGTGCTATAACAAATGAACAAAACAACGTCATCAGTTCCCAGGATATGCCAGGAAACAGAGTGAAGTTGAATAGCAAGAAAACATCTAATACCATAAGCATCATACATCAAAACGTGCAATCTCTGGGGAATGTGATGGATAGAATTCGAGTTTTTCTGCACACGGAGGAAGAATGTAAATTTTTGTTAATATCGGAACATTGGAAAACTCTAGACCAGCTTAAAGTACTTTCAATTGAGAACTTTGTATTAGCCGGATACTGGTGCAGGAAGGAGAAATAGCATGGTGGAGCAGCAGTGTATGTTCGCACAGGTATGAAATTTAAAGAAAGATTTGATATAGGTAAACAATCAATAAAAGGTGAATTCGAATGTGCTGCAACAGAAAGTAAATATGCAAGTAAATTTTTTTAATAATTTCATTGTACAGACCTTCCGGTGGAGATAAGGACATATTTTTGAGGGAATTGGAAAAGTTAATGCTAAAGATTCACACAGAAAATAGAATTATAATCTTGGGAGGGGATTTTAATATTGAACTGAGAGATGAAAATGAATATAAGACCGAACTTATATCACTTCTCAACTCGTTTTCTTTAGACAGGCACATTTCAGAATACACAAGAATTGTGGGACAATCAAAAAGCTGTATTGACAATTTTTTTACGAACCTAAGTTGCTCAGTAAAGAGCCACGTTATGTTTAATCATATCTCTGATCATAGTGCCCAAAAAATTTCATTTGAATTTGATATCGAATGTTCAAACTCGGTCAGGCGAATACGTATATTTCCTGAAAACGCTTGTAGGGAGTTTCTACACGAGTTGAAAGATCAAGACTGGACAAATGTATATGCCATAGAAACGGAAGATGTCAACAAGCAATGGCAAAGCTTCTCGAATGACTTCATGAATATTTTCAATAAACATTTTCCCTTGGAATATATTACATTGAAAAACCGAAAGAATAAAGAAATTTATTACAAAAATCCTGAGATCATTCAGATGAAACATAATCTGGATTTATTATTCACGCTCAGTAAATATCATGAGCCAATGAAATCTGCCTATAATGTTGAAAAGAAAAAATATGACCGGATACTCATCGATGCTAGAAAAGAATACTACAAAAACGAAATTAAAACCTCGGATAATAAGACTAAAGCCATGTGGAAAATTTGCAATGAAATTCGAAATAAAAGCAGTTTTACAGGTGTGACATATCCAATTTCTAAATCACCTCAGGAAACAGCGGATGCTTACAATAATTTTTTGGTCCAATTGATCCCGAACATGATGAAAAATCTCAATAATTCAAAATTTGCTTGCAATGTTGTAACCAATACATCTTTTTACTTGAAGCCCTTTACCAGAGAGGAGATTGGTGAGATATTTAGGAAACTGAAAAACAAATCAAGTTCCGGAATTGACGAAATTCCAGTTAAAATTGTTAAACTGAGTGTCGATGCTATCTCTTCAGTATTTTGTCATATTGTGAATAACTCCCTGAGGTTTGGGGTGTTTCCTGAGCAGCTTAAGCTATCGGTGGTGGTTCCGATATTCAAGTCTGGGGATCCTGAGGACTGGAAAAACTTTAGGCCTATAAGTCTGTTGAATAGTTTTTCGAAAGTATTTGAGCTAGCAATGGTGACTAGACTTCTGACATATTTCAATAGCCATGATCTATTCCATCCCTCTCAACATGGATTTTTGAAAAATCGGTCCACCCAAACTGCTATATTTCAATTCACCGGTAATATTTTGAGGTTGCTGGAAGAGGGAATGCTGGTCTCAGGACTATTCATCGATTTTTCTAAGGCATTTGATTGCCTAAATAAAGATTATCTTATTGAAAAGCTCAGAAAATATGGAATTGTGGGAAACGCGTTGAATTGGCTTGTGTCTTATTTGTATGATCGCTTGCAATGTATGAGAATAACCGTAGATGGCCTAACATATCTATCAACTTGGCTCATGAACGAATTTGGAGTACCACAGGGCAGCATCTTAGGTGTTCTGTTGTTTCTAGTAATGATAAATGATATGTGTGAAGTAGCAGATTCGATCGAAGATACAGAGTCGACAAATTTTGTGGATGATTCTAATTATTTAATAGCAGAACGTAGTATAAGTGAGTTGCAGCAGAAATGCGGAGTTGTATACCAAAAAATTCAAGAATGGCTAGCACGGAACAATTTCATTTTGAATAGAAAGAAGACGGACATTATGGTTTTTCGTGCCAACAGATTGAAAGAGGACAAGCTTATGATAGACTTGGATGAGGATAAAGTGGAAACATCAACATTCACCAGATTTCTGGGGGTTTTCATAGATGAGTTCCTACAATGGACAAAACATATAGAAGAACTACTGAATAAGTTGAACAAAGTATACTATGCTATGAGAGTAATCAATAAATACATGGACATGGATACGGAGAAGACTATATCCTACGCAAACTATGAATCTTTGATCAGATATGGAATAATTTTCTGGGGAGTGAGCTCAGCAGTAAAGTCAATTTTTATCAATCAGAAGAGAATCCTGAGATCGTTGCTGGGTATGAATTTCAGAGATTCATGCAGAGGAAAGTTCAAACAGCAGGGTTTCCTAACGGTTTATGGACTCTATTTTCATGAATGTCTAATGTATTTGTATAAACATGAAACTGAGTTTTTAAAAAATTCCAAAAAGCACTGCCGTGAAGGCAGCAACTTTTGCGCGCATGTTCAATGTAGATGACCGCTTCAGCAACGAATTTGAACGTGCGCGCAAAAGCTGCTGCCTTCACGGCAGTGCTTTTTGAAATTTTTTTCTGATAAATTACTGGACTTCAATTCGATCATATCTGTATTTTTAGACATATTGTAAAAATAAAATTTTGAATGGGTATATATTCGGAATCATTGGGCGGATTTTACCCATTCACGAATTCGACCTTCGTAATTAAGCCCCAAACCTACTATACAAATATCGAGTTTCTAAGACGTTTCTTCCGGAAGTTATAGTGTTTACGGTCAGCCTGACGGCCGACTGCGTAAACACAATAACTTCCGAAAGAAACAACTTAGAAACTCGATATTTGTAGAGAAGGTTTGGACCTTAATTACGAAGGCCGAATTCGTGAATGGGTAAAATCCACCCAATGATTCCGTAGATATACCCAATCAAAATTTTATTTTTCCAATATTTCCAAAAATACAGATCAGATCGAATTGAAATATAGTACTTCATCGAAAATAACAGTTCGAAGTTTCATACAGAATTTAATGAGGATGATATGATGAGAAAATCATAGAATTTTTTTTTTTCAAATTGTTCTAATAACACGATTATCACGAAATTTTGCATAAAGTTGTCTTAGAGCATCTTAAAACTACCTGTGAAGTTTAATCAGGACTGATTCAGTATTTCTCGAGTAATACCGAAAAAATCAACGATATCGAGAAAAAAACCTCGAAATTTGACATATTTTTTCCCGATATCTCCAAAACTTATGATCGTATCGAACTGAAATTTAGTACACTGCTGTGAAATTAGAAGGTCAAACTGTGAGTGTAATTTTTTTTTGATATGATTTATGGTTTCCGAAAAAAAATTTTTTTGTAAAAAAATTTCGAAAAAAATTTTTTTCGAATTTACTGACGATATGATCTTGACGAAATTTAGCTCAAGGTTGCGCGTCGTTATACCCCACCAAACTGCCAATTTTGAATCCAATCGCTTGGGTAGTTTCTGAAATAAAAAATAAATAACTTCAAAACTTCAAGTGCCTATAACTCCGAAACTATTCAACCGATTTGGCCCATTAACAAACTTAACCGCGGCATTCCGATGCGCAACCTATCCTGAAAGTTTCAAGTAGCTAGCTTGCTTCTGTCGACAGTTATCGTGTCTACGGACGGCCGGCCGAGAGGCCGGACAGAATCGATTTTGACCGCGGATTCGTCATCAGTGAGTCCAACCTAGTCGATTGAGACCATTTTCGGCTCAATCATCCAAAATAACAGACATTTGGACAAAACGATAGCACGCTGTTCCCCTAGAACATGCGCGCAAAAATAACACAAATACGACTTATAATACAAGAACAGCAAATATTAACTTTCCATATCATCGTTTGTCTCTTTCTGAAAAAAATCCATCCTATATGTGTATTAGGATCTTCAATAAATTACCTTATAATCTAAAAATAATCAATAATCTCAAACATTTCAAAGTTAGAACCAAGAAATTCTTAGTAGAGCTAGAGCCATATTGTTTGGAAGACTATTTAGGTGCAAACTGATTGTTTTTTTTTTCTCTTATAATATTGTATGACACTGTTTCATTTTGTGGTTTCCTGTGTGGGAATATAATTTGAAATAAAGACGTTTATCTATCTATCTATCTATCTATATTATATAGGTACCTTGTTACTTTCACATGGAAGTAAGATATTGGATGAATATTATGCTATTCCATCGTGCTACTACAACTATTCCGTTTCTAGACACGATTATTTATTCCTGGCTGTGATAGATAGGAATGGTTTATTGACAAAGTGAATGGTTTGGGTTCAGTGTAAAATATGACTCTATGGTGATCACATATGGCTAAAATGCTGATCAGTGATGACTTAGACCTTTTTCTTCATAAAAATAAACAGGAATGCTAATCGAAAATTGACGGTTCCTCCAAAATATCTTGCTTGGAATCAACCGACATGCCCGGACAAAACATTGTCGGTATTAAAACTTTACATTAGGTGGAAACCAGCTCAAAATATTTGATTGCATTATATATCTATATGGAAATATTTTGGATTAATCCTGCATTGTTCGAATAACAATGGAAATTTCTATAAAAACTTAGGATTTTTCAAAAATTTCATCATTCGCTTTGAACTACCAAAACATTCTAAATCATAATATTCGATTGATAATGAAAATTAACTCCAAATTCGATTTTATTGCATACCTCAATGTCATGTTATGAATCAGTCCTATTTTTTTCAAGTTTCATTGATTGTGGAGTCTAATCTCCACTTTACCGATGTAACTGACATTTTGTCAAAGAACATTTATTGTGTTGATTTTCCAATTTTGAAACACAATAACCTACAAGATTGAATGAATTCGAAAAATATGATTTTTCCTTTGAGAGCCAATAGAATGTTCTCATTCCTCTCAACTTAAATGAAAAACTTGAATTCCTGTCCACATAGGTCCGGATAGTTTCAAATGAAAATACTTCAACAACTCATTACTGGTTTTCATCGATTGGATGTTGATTATTCGAGCTCGACTATCGTGATAAAGAAAGCTTAGGTTTTAAATTTCATTTCCTGCCTTACTAAACCCAGCAACATGCAAGACGGAGTCAACTGGCAAGAATTTCATTTATCCGAAAAATTCGATAAGTTCAGTAAAGCTGGTACAGAAACAAGATATTGAATACCTCCGATATAGTTTCTAGATAGTGTGGTAGTAAGTATTTCAGTCCAAAATTTCCAAATTATTATAAAATCACAAGCCAAGTTGCATTTTTCTATAGTAAACAATCCATTTCGAACTCTTGTTGGTCCTAGTCTCTCTCAACTGTCAAAACAGCACGTCAGCTGTTATGGAGTCGTGTTCTGTTTGTCAAATTCACTTCAGCTCGAAGTGAAGAAATTCGGAAATTAATCAGTCAAACAGAAAGCTAGGAATAACGCATTTCTTTTTGCGGACTTAAATGTGTTGGAAGTTTCTCTCGGTTGACAGCATTTGTATTCACTACGCTCTATTTTAGTTCTTCACCGAGATTTAACTAAGAAAAAAGGTCTTCACTGGAATATCAAGCCACTCTTCTGAAGAAATCATTTACCAAGGTAGCCCTTCGAGTGCTTCTAACATACTTTTTTTCCTTGTTCAAATTATCTCATTTATTATTTCTAGTTTTTTTTATTCATCCAGTACCCGAATCAAGTTCAGCTGAGAAATTTTGGTTTACTATACCTTTTTGCATTTCCTAGTTTGTAAGAAATTCTCAATGACCATAAATTTTACTTCATATTTTCCCATTTGAATGATTTCGTAAAACTTTTAATAACTGAGATAGCTATTGAGTCAAATATAAACAAGTACCCGGTATATTCCGACTCCTCACTGAAAATTTTCACAGCTCATTGATTCGCTCACTTTCTCGTTCAGCTCTTTGGTTATGTATGTGCCTAGTCACGAACTTATTCATATAATTTCCTCACGTCCTTATATCGTTCATATCTTACATTGGGAAATTTATTCCCACCCGCCACCAACGACACAACAATTTTCGTAGCTAATATGCTGGAGAAGAATTTCTCATAAAAATTCTTTTAGATAGGCTTACACTGCCAATCTTTGAACCATTCTAGGATATAACTCAGAGAATAAATTCCTGAATTTTGGTGGCGTTCGGTAGAATATACTCAATTATTGTGGTTTTTGTGGTTTCTGCGTGCTCGATTGCTTTGCTTATTCACCGTTCTGCAGCAGGAAGTTTAGTTGAAGTTTTTGGTCACATATTACAGGGCACAGCAGGCTATATAGTTCTGCCCTATTACATGTTGATTATCCCTCCACGAATTTTTAAGGTCAATTTTCTAATATCTCAGAAACTACCCACGAAAATTAAAAATCAATTCAAAATTCCTGAAATTTTCGTTGAAAAATATCTTTTTGAATGGGATTTTGCACATAAGTTGAGGGAAATGTCCACAACATGACAGCAACCTATTTCAGTTTGATTCAATTGCTTGAGTCGTTGGAAAATGAAATATGTAAAATTTGGGAGTTTTTCTTCGTTGTTGATATACGACCACAATGAATCAAGTTGACGAGTTTGCAAATGCCAATGCGCAATTCTTCATGGGAATTCGTTGAGTTCTTGGTATTAAAACAATTCAAAACAAAAATTTAAAACCTTTTACTTGTCGCCGAACTTGAATATAAGCAAAAAGCTCATTACCTCGCGGTAGTGCTTTTCTACGATTTATTATAGTGTAATGAATATCGTATATAACTGAGAATTATGGATGCCTGCGAACTCGTTTATAACGTTTCAAGAAAAAATAAAATTTTGTTAATTTCAAGCAATGTTATTCTTGCTCAAATCTCTGGTATTCCCAAATTTGAGTTAAAAAAACCTAGAAAAGCACATGACAATTTTCAAATTTCTCCATGCATAATTCTTTTTATTGGAACTGTCCATCTTCCAACCAAGTCTCATTTCGATCAGATAATTTTTTCGAAAAAAATGTTTGCTCAGAAACTATTGATCATATTCGATATAAATTTTGCTCATACCTTGAACTTCATATTCTACAGCACCACCAGATTCCAATTCGATACGGCTATTGATTTCGAAGATATCGGGAAAACATATGTAAAATTTCGTGGTTCTCTTCACGATATCGTTGTTTTTTTTGTAATAACTCAATAAATACTGATCAATACTGATAAAACTTCGCAGCTGGTTTGTGGATGCTGCCAAATTTCGTGATAATCGTGTCATAAATTTGAAAAATATTTTATTTTTTTTTCAAATATTCAATATTCTATGATCTTCTTATTATATTATCCTCATTGAAATCTGTATGAACTTTCGAACTGCCATTTTCCGGAAAATGTACTGAATTTCAATTCGATCTTATCTGTATTTTTGAAAATATTGAGAAAATAAAATTTCGAATGGGTATATTTACGGAATCATTGAACGGATTTTACCCATTCACGAATTCGACTTCGTAATTAAGGTCCAAACCTTCTTTACCAATCCGGAAGTTATTATGGTGACGGTTGGCCTAAGTTTATTTTTCCAATTTTTTCAAAAATATAGTTCAGATCGAATTGAAATCCAATACCTCGTCGTAATAAACCTTAAGTCATCTCCATTGAAAATTCGCGTAAAAACTGCTGCCTTCACGGCAGTTTACTGATAATTGATACTCTTTAATTACAGATAAGTACTTAGTTGAACACGTTTGTTGCACGAACTCTTGCAAATATTCGATCAAATCACGCTGAAATTCCGCATAACTCTTTTAATTTTGGTTTATTATTCGATAAAATCAAATAATAAACCTTAGTGATCGACCAAAAAAAAAAAATTTTTAACCCCCCCCTGAAAATTTCACAGTTTACGTTTTGGAGTATGTAGATTTGAATAAACTAATAAAAAAAAATCCGTCTGTCCGCCGTCCCCCGTCCGCCGTCCGCCGTCCGTTGTCCGGGGATTTTCTCAGAAAGTACTGAACCGAAATCAGTGAAACTTGGTAGAAAAATCGTGTGTCGCTCAGGATTGATCCTCCAAGCTTTTCAGCAGAATCGGTGTACCCTAAGGGCTCAAAATGGGGGGTTGGGGGGAAAAAAAAATTTTTTCTCGAAAACTTACCACCGAATTTTCATGAAACTCTGAACGTTGATTACTGTTGCAAAACTAAACCAAAAAAGTTTCATCCGGATCATTTCCGACCAGTGGTTCCTGAGTTATAAAGAAAAACGCTTCAAATTTCCGATAATGTCGAAAATGACATCATCGCATTCGGTTCTAAGATTGGAATTCACTGAAATAATCGGTTTACTTTTCATCCAGAGTAATACATCTAAAAGTAGATGAAAATATTGATTACCAAATTTTCAACACATATCGAGAAATTTTTAATGGATGCGTTATTATTTCATAAACACAATTTGCAAATGCCCCATCGGTGTTCTTGACAATTTCATAATCGTAAGTAGTTCAGATTAAATATTTTTGGGTTTTCTCTTCCAATATCTTAAACATGACTACTGAAAATCGGGTAAAATTATTATTTATAGAAATCACCCTGCGGATTACGGGATTTAAGATTAAATTTCTTCATGAAGCTCATTCATATCTCGAATAAAACTTTTATTTTATTCATAAATCATTGGTTTTTCAGAACACAAAAACCAATTCCATGAAAAAATTCATTTGAAACATTGAAATCTCAATAAATACTCTTTTATAACTGAATAACACTTTTGCATGCAGAACGCGAATTAAGTAGCGTAATTTAAAATAATGCAGATTTCCAAAAAATTCGGTTGATCGGAGGTTTCCATCAATTTCGGTTTGCGTAGTACGATTATCGTCAACATGTGGATATCCGTTACTGGTTTCAATCGAAATCCAAAACTTTCGTACTGATAGTTTGAAATAAGCGTGAATATAAAAAATAATGAGCATTTATAGGATAAATCAAATTGGAGGATATAATATGCAAAAAAATCAACAACAAACCGCAAATCTCATCAATTGTCGATTGTCGAGAATCTAATACTGAGGGTTGGAGCCTCAGACTGAAGTTAGGAGCCGATCATCTGTCTACCTGTTGTGAATGGGGACTGTGCCGGGTCTAGACCTAAGACAAGCGATATAGCGTAGACAAAAATATACCGCATCTGGTTGTCGGCAAACTACTTGTTTGAATTTCACGTCTTTACATCAAACAGACTTTTGGATTTGACATCCTCTTGGTTGAGTGTATTTGACAACGATAACAACGAACGAAATTTATAATCTAGAATTATTCTTTCGAATTCAACCTGATGAGGTTCACGATATATTTAATTGTTACAGAAATAATATAGAAAAATTTTAGTTTTTCAGTTTGTGTGGTGAATACTTTGTGAATCAAGTGAATCGGATATCTGCTGTGGAAAAAAATTTTTTCAGATCAATTGCACAGGAAGGTTGAGTTTCTTTTCATTTCATTAATATTTTTCAGAACAAAGTTGAATCCTAGTAGAAATCACATCTACACATTTGATATTAGCGAAAAGTCTTGAATTTTGTTATACGTATTGGTGTTAGTTTGAAAGATTGAGTTTATTTCCTCAGTGTCAAGAAAAACGAACGCGTTCGGATTGAAACATCATGACTAATTGTGAAATATAGACACTCGATCTAATGCAAAATTTCGTGAGAATTGTATAGTGGAAAAATCGAATTTTTTCAAACATTTTTTTTTTCGAATACATATTCATCGAATTTCAATGAAATTTGGTACAGGTTTCAGAGTCAACATTTAGAAACAGTGTTTCAAATTTCAGTTTTGACCGATATTCATTTGTGCAGATATTGGCAAAAAATTTCGTGACCATTTTGAATATTGAGGTTATTTCCCTAATATCTCAAAAAGGGCAAACCCTATCTGATTTGAACTTAATTTTCAGTTGTAGAATACCGACACGAAATTTAATAATTGTGGAAAATAGTTAGAGGTGAAATGACTGTGGAACTTCTCTTCTCATTTAAAATATTATTTTAAATTTTGCTACTCATTTAGCGTTCTGCATGTGGAAATGTTGTTCAATTATTCTAGTGTATTTATTGAGATTTCTATGTTCGCATGAATTATTTCATGGAATTGGTTTCTGTGTTGTAAGAAACCAATGATTTATGCATAATATTATATATAAGTTTTTTAAGATATCAATGGTATATTGGGTTATTTAACTGAGAAAATAATAAACCCTTGTGTAAAATTTGCAGCGTTTATTTTACTACTAAGCGCCCAGATCCACCTTGCAGGTAGGTTTTCCCTTTTTGGGTAGATCAATTGAATAGTTGAATTAATTATTACGAACGGAGCAGACTGTATATGAATTTACAAAAAATCAGTAGCTAATGTAAAATTGGATCACGGTTATCGTATATCCTGAACTGAATTTTGACTAAATCGTGTCCGTATTTTCGTTAATATTTAGATGATGAAATTTCAAATGCGTACACCTACTGAACCGTTGGGCGGATTTTGTTCATTCCGAACTTGACCTTCGGCCGACTGTAAACACGATAACTTTGCAAAGAAATAACTTAGACACTCGAAATTTTTAGGGCAGGTTTAAAGCTTGAATTCGAAGCTTAAGTTCGGAATGAACAAAATCTGCCAACGGTTCAGTAGATGAACGCATTTTAAATTCCATCATCTCAATATTCACAAAAATACAGACACGATTTAGTCAAAATTTAGTTCGAGGATAGACGATACCGTGGCCTCACATGCAAACATGAAATTGACTGTAAATCAAAACTAAATTGAATTTCTCAAAACGACACCAATACTACTGAATAGATATAAAAGCGCATGAAAAATTCATATTTCAACGTTGTACAACGTAAAAAAAAATTCTTGGGTAAAATCCGTAAAATTTTACTATTCCAATTCAATATTCACTAAACATATGGATGTTCATTTTCTAGGAATTTCAAAAGTCGCAAATTTTTTCGACATTTCCGGTACATCACTCTTCGATCGAGAATCGCGAAAGCATGAAGTCATATTCATTTGAATCATATAGGTAGTCGGATTTATTAGGTCCTTTGTTTGCATAGAAAGTGTGGCAGATTCTATGCAAACGAAAGGACCTATTATGTTCACATTGGACGAAATTGAAATGAATGCCTTCATAGTCATGTGTAAAGGAATTAAAGTATTATGAACATTTAAATTTTCTGTTTCCTTAATGACGATGACCAATTCATAATTGAAATATTGAAATATAACTGAGCAACCGAGACAAAGGCAAAACTGCATATTGAATTAATTTTTTATTTATCGATTATTTATGACGCTAACAAAGTATAGTTCAATAAATGAAATGCCAAGAAATTGAATTAATGAGTTCAAGTAAACTTGTGGCATAAGAGAAGTGTGTCAGGGGTTTATGTGAAAAATTCATCAGTCGATAGCCTTCATCAGGTTGGTTGCATATTTCGATATAAGAAGTTTCATATTGTTTTCACACAGTGTCTGCATAAGCCTCTATATATCATATTCTATCTTGACGTTGTTGGTTCAACTTAATTTGTAATTTTTCTCACGATTATTTCGAAAAATGACAGATATCCTGTGAATTACACAAAATTATTGAGAACATTAGAAAGGATCCATATTATTTGATTACTCACCGTAAAGTTCAAATGGTTTAACATATATTGAATTCTCAAGGGGGCGATAGTGAGATTTTTTAGATATTAATATAAAATTCTAGAGTCTTTTAAAGATTTTTTCTTCCTTTGTATATGCTTGGATGGCATCTAACTTCGAGAAAACGACAACACATGTCTGAGAACTTCAAAATTATCATACTTGATGCATTTGCTGAATGAAAATAACATAATAACGTATACCTTCGAAGTCGAGTTAATCTCTATCATTTCAAATAATATTTATGGCAATGTAATAATTTTTCGACGAATTCTGGATTAGCATTCTGATTCTCATCGTAGTTCTGAACCCATTATTAATATTTTTCACTTTATGACTATTGATACAAAAACTTCACAACGTCCTGTTCATTTACAATATCTGACACATCTGAAAATGAATATTTCCTTGTGATAAGTTAAATTATGTTCAATTGTAGGTACTTAGTGTTTTCTCTCGTTAAACGTAGCATAATCTGTATTTTCCAGAATTCGTTCCAAGGAGGTTAAAATAACTTGGTAACATCATACTGATAACTCTAGTATTTCTTGAAATAATCATTGTTAAAGTTGGAAATAGGCAGTATCGACCATTGATTGATTCTTCTTAATGCATTTCCATTCGTTATCAACTTTATTTTCGTCCATTTCAATGTAGCTTCCACCTAGGACGCTATTTTGACGGCCAATTCGAATTGATTTAATAATAATTGACATACACATACCGCCGGTTCGGCTTGAGAATATTGACGGAAGTACCTGATCATCTCCGAACTTCAGAGCCGCCTTTGTTCGAGTTTTTACCAAAAACGGCACAAAATCGCCGTTCGATGTTGCCATTCATCGCTACAGTAGTGAATTCTGCTTGCAAACGGAACACGAAGGGGGCGGAGATAGCCGATCTCGTCCGAGTCTACAGAAAAGTATGAAATGGCGAATTTTCACAGGATTTTAGTAGAGATATCACTTTTTTCCATCATTCCTGCAAGAATACAAAAGTGAGAGTCGAAAAAAGGGGCCCGTTACGGATCAATTTCGTTTTTCCTTTTTTCTATTCGTACCAAAAACTTCCCCTAGCTTGAACCCGGTGCGGCCAAATTCTTTCCTGTGGTTTTGCACCTTTGGAAAATATCAATATTTTCGGTATTTTTCGGAAATTTTTTTATAATATCTCTCGATTTTTCCGCGATGAAAGATCAACAGCACAGGAAAATTTGAAACTTCCTCTTTCCTATCATGTTCCCAGATAGCACACCATATGTATATCCTCTCAATATCCTATTCGTGGCGTATGTCCCAGGACATTGGGAGGATATACGGGGAATGTACAATTGGGGATATCCCTATGATTTAGGGTTCGTATATACCAAGTATGTCCTCGGAGTAACTGCAACCCACATTAAATTTTCGACATTGAGAGGACATACTTGGAATGTACAACGTGGGATATCCCTGCGATTTAGGATTCGTACATACCAAATATGTCCTCTAGTAGCTGCGAATGCTGCGATGCAATCCACGTCAAATTTTTCGAAATACGCCTTCGCGTAGATTGCTGGTTCAAATACCAATAAGAGCCAGAATGTTTATGGGTTGGATCTATGTTGTATAATTTAATAACGAAAAATATCCAACTTGAGGTGTGAAATCGAATTATTCACTTTTTCAATATATCTGGGTGCATATCTGAAAGCTGAGATCAATGAATATCATTTGTGGATTATGAAAAAATCAGGAATAATCTAATAATACAAGAGAATTCAATGTAGCAATGTGAATAATGTAATAATATAATAATTAATTAATTATTAGATCATTGATTATCGATCCGACAGATTAGGAAGTTCATATTACTTTATGTTCTGTGGTTCATAATCTATGATCGGTCAATCATGACATTTGACAGATTCTGTGTTGATGTTCATCATATTTTTTATTTTATTTGCTTCTTTTCTTGACTTGGAGTAATATTAATTATGGGCTTATGGGCATCACAAAACACATGAACTGATTAAATGGTTTACTTTTCGTCTTCAGTAAACTCGTTCTGCTTTCGTCCATTTCGAAAGTGGATTACGGCAGTGATTTTGTGCTATATTTTATACCCTGTGGTATGTTAGTATAAAAAATTCATCAACTAGCTAACAAATATAACATAGGGTTCCAACGACAAAATGAGCCATTCAATACAAGAGCTTGAAGGTCAAGCTTGTTGGATTGAAACATCTATAATTTATGAAAAATACTTTTGAGCAGTTAGTACAGTGAATGGAAAATGGAGGTGGTATGATTTATGGAACCGACACATCTAAAAATCCCATGATTTCTTGCAATATAAATGGGTTGAATGATGTTTCATTATCCTATTATTCTTCAGAAAAAAACTATACCAAAGGAGACTTCTAGTATTCCATGGTTTGTCAAAGATTGAAATTGTTTAACTACTCTAAGGTGAGTACAGCAGATATTTTTTCCATTTCATTAGCTAGATGGGCGATACATCACAATATTGAAAATAAAACAATTAATGGTAGGTATACTAATAGGTACGCATTCAAACTTGTGGAGGGATACCCGAACACTTCCAGGTACAATATGTGTGGTACCAACTGTACCTGTTGGTTCAGGCTTCCATATATTTTAGGGTACACAATTGTTTACGAAACTCATGAGCTGGTCGATGCAACTCAGCCAATCAGGAAATCGAAATCGAATTCAAAAGTGAACCAGAACTGGAATCGAAGCTCGATCAAGAACGCCTAGTTCATAAATTTTGTTCTGTTCGAATTAGCGTTTGGCCTCGCAATATAAAATCTGGTATAGGACCTAACATAAAGATCAGAATATAACATGAAGTTGGTGTTATTCATAGTTGAATTTTTTGTAAACTCATGTTTGATTCTTTCTATTCATTTCACTGAATATTTTATTGCACTTTATATTATTTTATATGTTTATTCATTTCTAGCATCAAATACAGTGAGTGGAACAAATCAAACCGAGGGAATATGAAATAATGTATGCAACAAGCATTGCACACAAAATAATTCGAGCATTTGTGAGTTGATCAGGTGCAGTTCGATAATACAGTTTAATATGTGAAACTTTTCAGGTGATCAAAGTATGGTTAAGACTCTGATCACGCAGTGTCACATTATCCTGAGTATTGTGTTGGATATCGTACAAGATGTGAACAATAAAAGAAAACCTAAAAAAAGCCCAAAAACCAGCAAACGATGAAATATCAACCAATAGGCTGAAGGACTTCGGTCGATGCCCTTTTCAGAGAGAATAAAGAATGGTATTATTATTATTATTATCAACTAATCATGATGATCCTTTGGTTATAATCTTCCCAATAAATAGCTTATATCTGGAGGCATTTAAGATTTTTTTTTAAGTGACGAGCAAATTTTTCATCTAGTTGTGAGTTCAATGAGTAGAAAGTTCAACCTATGAGCCCAAAGTGTCAATTCATTTTGATGAGGATAAATGATAATTTCTTCTCAGAAAAAAGTATTTTAGGAAATAAGATTAAATGTATTGCTTTGATTAATGGTTCCTAGGTCTTACCCTTGATGCTATGGGTTGAATAATGTCCTTTTAAATGGTCAAAACGGGATAACATGAATCAATTTCAGGCGATGGACTAAAAGCTCTGGTTATCATTCGGTTATACAAACTGACCTTTAGGCAGAAGATAATCTGTCAATTTGGATAACCGTAACTATAATCAATTTCAAGCGATGGACCAAAAGCTCTGGTTATAGTTAAGCTTATCCAAACTGACATAGGTGAAGGATAGTCTTTCAATTTGGATAACCGTAACTATAACCAGAGCTTTTGGTCCATCGCTTGAAATCACATTTTGTGTTGATAAGTACTTGCAACTGTCTGAATGTCATTTGTTATAATGTTAATGTAACTTGCTGACTATTAATTTAGGCCAAAGAGATTGCACAATGCGGAAGAAACAATAGTTATGAATTTGTAGGAGAGGCAATGACTCCCCCAATCAGTGACAACGGCAATGCAGTTTAACTGGCGAAGAAAAAGAGGAAATTTGGGAGGTTGTATATTATGAAATTGATAAATGGTAAGCAAAATAAGTCTGCAATTAATTTATTGTTTCAATTCATATATTTTGTTTCAGACGCTGATGAAATTGCGAAAATTACTACACTGAGAAAGACGGAAAAATTTGTTGCTGGCTGGCTAGAGAGATGTAAGAAGATGATTGAACCCTGTGATAAGTTGAGAAATATGTAATATCCCTTTTTTCTTGTAGGCTTTCTTTTAGAATAAAAATTATTGAAATTACGTACAGTGCTTTAGTCTAATGACCCTGTAATGTGAAACTCCCCCTCCCTCTTTTCTAAATTAGGGATATCCTATAGTCAACTTGGAACTATATCCCTAGAATATATGCGTAGACTGCTGGAAGAGGTCCCACTTTTCTAAATAAGTCATCCTCAGGATGTCCTCTTGATAGCTTATGGTCTGTGGAGTATATCCTCCGTATATACAAAAACACCACCTGGGGGATTCTCACTTAGTAACATTCTATATCCTCAGGATATCCTGAGGATGAGGTATAGACGAATTAGGATATACTAATATCTCGGCTCGATATCTCAAGAACATCCTCAGGATCTTATTGTGCTATCTGGGTTCAGATATCACGCCAAGTTCTTCCAGAAATAGCCGAAAAATTCTCATGAAAATAACCCTCTCTTAGCAGAAGTTTTTTTTGATATCCTGCAGTGGTTTCGGCGTAGTTTCCTGTAACGCGTCTAGTATTATCGATTTCACAGTCGAATAGCCGAGATTCACCCGATCGGATTTGTAGTTTGGAAAATGATATTTTGAATGGATAAATATGCATCATCTCTCATTTCATTTTACCAATAACTCAAGAATTCGATCTACTCACTTAAGCTCTTAACTCGATTTGCGAATTCCGAGAACATAAGTGGTTTCCTTCGAATATTCTATCAACATTGGTCGCTATTTCAACCGTTCACTTGATAAATTAAAAAAAAAGAACATTGAGTTTGGTTGAAACATCATAATTGCCGAATCAGTGAAAAGATATTATTATTATATTTATTTTGCAACCCTTCACTTGATTGTATTGAATACAAATCATTTACTTGGTGAAATAATTCGTTGAAAGAACTTAGCCTGACGGACCATACAAAATTTAGGACACTTTCACTAACAGATAAAATAATTTCACGATCTTCCGATTATATTATCTTCTAGAAAATCTGCTTCACTCTTGGCGCCATAATTTCAATAATGAAGAAGCTTACGATTCGATGGTTCTGCTCATGAATTTTTCCTTCGTTGATAAGCTCTTAGCATACTCAATCTCTGAGTACTCTGTTTCTCTCGAAATATTGAGTCACGATGAGCCGTTTGGCTCACATCATACATAATATCTTCTGATAGAAACGGCGCGGCGACTCGATATGTTTAGATCAGATAAAGGGCTTGATTACAGCGATTCTGCCAGGAAAGTAATCCGCCCAATGATTTTATTGAGGTTATTTTTTCCTAATATTTCAAAGATAAAATGTTTATATCACGAAGCGACAGTTCAACAAGCGTGGTCGTTTCCTGTATGGAGTAGAGTTCTTGCTTCGTATTTTTACAAGCACTGAAAAGTTTTCACTTCAGGACAGTCGTCTTCTAGGAATTTTCAACCCAGTTGATTCAACGTAAACAAAAAAAAATTATTTTGATTGTTGGAATAACAAGAACATCAACAAATTTCCCGAAGAATTGAGCATCGGAATTCATGAGTAGCTTACGGATTTCATTTTGATAGGATCAGCATTTGTTACTCCGAAAATATTATCGATACCGAGGAAGAAATCACAAAATTTTGACATAATTTTTCCCATTATCGACCACAGTTGTATTCGAATAGAACTGAAATTTGATACTGTGCAACGAATAATAAAGTTTGAAGTCTGTGCCAGATTTTGTCGAGATGTAAAGATAGTTTCTGAAAAAATATTGAGAAGAATGCGGAACAAAATTCTGCAGTCAATTGCTTATGAGTATGTTCCATCTATTCGCCCATTTTGAGACCCATCATTTGAATAGTTCCTAAGATTTCGAGGAAATAGTCACAAACATTCCAATAACAATTACACTGAAACCATTAGGCTGGTCTGTCCCATTAACGAACTCAAGCGCTGCATTCTGACGCACATTCTACCCTGGAACTTCCAAGTAGCTAGAGTTTGCTCTGTTCTCAAGTATTCGTGTCTTGGGCTAGACAGAATCGATTTCTTCACCGGATTCCTCATCAGTGAATCCCACCTATTCATATGAGACCATTTTCGGTTCAAAATCCTGTAGTAACAAAAATTAGACAAAACGTAAGCATGCGCGCAAAGAGTCAACAAAGAAAAAGCTACCCTAACGTCCTGACTCATTTTCAATGGATGAGATCCTTATTTCCATCAAAGCCACGCCGTTGAGACCTTCAACATGAAACAGGACCCAAATGTAAAACACTGGGCTGTCTGGAATCGTAGCAACTTAACGAGAATAACAAATAGGTATATGGATACTTACCTGGAGTATCGACCGCATTCCTCCACAATTTCAACAACACCCTGGGGGTTCACACGGGGGTAATTACACCGACGAAAGGAGCTGAAATATGCATCCACTCTGCCGAGCAAACGACCCTGGAAAAATAGAGAAAAACGTCAGGTTTACATTTCAACGGTGTTAAATATTTAACGAGGGAGAAATCGGTTTTTATGTATTATTCAAGTAGAGGCTGAGACTGCCACAATTCAGGCGACGTTGTACGGATGGAGCTTGAAAATGCAATTTATTTAGGTTATGAATCCGAGAAATGACGTCAGTTTCTTTGGAAACCTTTTCCTAACCAGCTATATTTATTAAAACGGAGGTCTGGTGACCAGCGGAAAAGCTCTCAGGTGAAGATAGATGTGCAAAGAGTTTTCCGAATATTGTTGAAATTCAATACAGTTTGTAAATTGGAAGATTTTCAACTGAATTCAAATGTACTTGTTACTGCTTGGTGACATTGAATATTTTTTCGTGCCAGGAATCAAATGCAATAATTTTCTGAAGAAAACAGAATTATATGGTTTACAAGATGTGCCCGCAGAACTCTGTCTCTTGATAATGTCATGCAATGGAAAATGACTAAAATACAGTCAAGCAAAGACTGTCAGCAAGATGCCAAACTCAACGTTTATCTAGATAAGAGTCAGAATGCCACCCACCAGTGTAAGAATCGAAAACTCAACGCGATGCCTTATCGAATGAACGACTGTTCTCATGTAATGGCAAGTAAGGGGGGGGGGGGTGGTAGGCTCTCTACGCGATTAAACAGGGGACTTTACTTTCCACTATAAATTACACAAATGGCCAGAAATCAGTTTTAATTTATTGTTTGGAAGCTCAGTACTTGAACTTGAATGATTCGAATAGAAACCTCTGGTGCATGTGGAGACCACCTATTATTGGTATATTTCACTCTTCTTTGTAAACGAACAAGATTTAATCGGATTTGAATGATTCGTGTTGGAGAGCTCGTTCTTTCAAAATTTCATAGCGTCATTTGTGATATTTTATTGGAGAAGAAATCATTGATTTCAGAATGGGTGGAATTACTGTCCAGCTCTAATTTGGAGTTTTGAAACGCGACAAATATTTTTTGTCGTAACTGAACGTTTGAATGTTCAAATTTTTGGTTTCACTCCACGTAAAATATATTTCTAATATCAATAGCTATTGCGGTGAGATTTATCTATATTTATGAATTGTATGACCACTGTTCATTGGAGTAAACTATTTTATTTTGAATCAATGAGAATCCTACAACAACTCAACCCACCTAAGTAGTTAACCTCTAGATTCACTCATAATAAATATGAACATATATTAGGTATATTTCTATAATGGATCGTGTTGCTCTCTGTCAAGCATTGATATAGCATTGTTCCGTTGACTGTCTTAGAAGCTGTTTAATTAATAACATGAAATGTCGTTTCTTCATTTCAGGTGAGATTCTGTTAAGAATTCGTATGTTTAAATAATTGAAGAAACTTCATTCCAGAGAAACTCAGTTGGATTATTAATCTGCAGTAGAAACCCCAAAAAGAAAATTAATTCATTATAAAAGGATTTTTCGTGGGTAAAAAGGAAGGAAAAGGTTAAAACTGAAATTTTCAAGTTGAGCCAACAGAAGATTGAAAATCCAATTTTATAGCCTCAACTTTGATTCAAACATGAAAAAATAAATCGTTCTTGATACCTTGATACCAAGGGTATCCACATCTCTCCACCAAAAAATATGTACTTCGAACAATTTTTCAAGAGTGAAAAATACTTTGAAGAAAATGTATCAAAAAAGGAGTGTTTGGGTTTCCTTAACAGAAGATATGAAAAAAGCATACTTCGACGACGATGGAAATATTATCTTTCAAAATGAGTATCTGGAGGAAACATGTATGAGCAATCCAGACAGTGATTTAATCAGCGATATAAATACTCCAATCGTCAAAATTTTGAGATATCTGAATGAAAATCATGAGGAAAACAAAAAACATAATGTGAGGAGAATAGATGAGAGGTTTCTGCTCGAGAAATTTGATGTTGAGTCGAATGTCAACGCATACCAGTAAATGGAGTTTTTCGAAAGGGAAAGGTAGGAATATTCAGAATATTTCTTGATAAGTCATGTATAGAATGGTAAAATTTCATGATATTGGAATTAACTCCTAAATCTCAGTGAAAAAAAGGCTGGTCTGCAGGTAGACATGCGTTAACTTTCAAATACCAAACAGGTTATTTATTAAACTGTGCCATTAGAAAAAAAGATTAATGCTTGAAGTGAGTAAAACTATCGATCAAGGTACTCTCATTCAGATAATTGCTACTGGCCTTCCAACATCCATTACAGATAGAATAAAAAAAAAGATATTTTTGAAAGAAGGGATCTATTCAGTGAAATGATTATGTTGAGTATTTTGTCAACAGAAATGAATCAATGAAGTATAAGAATAGTGAAAATCTGAATACGGATCAGGAACAGAAATGTATATGCGCTATCATCCTGAATCGTTATGTTGGTATAAGGATAGGAGTAATAAATTAAGGAAAAAAACACGAATGAAACTCGTTAACAATTCAGAATTGGAATGCGAAATACAAGATTAGAATACAAAAACTCATTGTGCCGCCATTAATCTAAATAAAGTTATTATTGAATGAAAATCTCGATATTTTTGGAGATGATAATTCGGGCTCAAAGGTATTTCTGATAAATTCAAGATTACTACAGATTGATAATGAACACAGAAGTAAGGATAATGATGCGAACTCAGGAACGATTAATGGTGTGAAGAAATCAAATAGTATTTTAACATTGGATGTGGAAATTTGCGATGTAGAAAAAAAATCACGCATTCATAATATATGAATCAAATTTCCATTATGATTTTTGGATTGTTCTGGATTGTTTAAGAGATTTTCACTGAACCCAAGACGAAAATCTGAAAAATAAGTCAAGCAGTTCCAACATAATAAACCAGTTCTAAGGAAATGAACAATGAAAGTTCTGGAATGAATTCTTAACAACTTGAAGAGAATACTAAAAGTATATTCACTTCGAAAGGAGTTGAAAATATGTCGAAAATAAAGGATATGAATACTTGATTGTTGGAATTCTGTTTTGCCGGACGACAACTAACAATACACCCTAATGTATTGTAGGTGACCGTATTCACTAGAATAACGTTATTGGAAGAAAACGTTATGTCTATCTATTGTCCTTATTCCCTCTCTGTGGTTCAACAGCGGATTCTGTGATCGGCATCATCGCCATATTGATCTATTATTGATTGAGAAACCGACAATGTATGTATAAGATAAATGATATGATAAAGAGTGTTTTGAGTTATATGTGAATAAAGATATTCTTAAATTCAAACTGTGTTATTAGTCACCACAATCTAAGCCACAAATCCAACAATTTTAATGAGGGCACAGAAGGGAACATTTCTGGAACTTAATGTGAATCATTCAAGTTACAATCAGATAATAAAGATTGATGAATTGATAGATGTGAACAGATAAATTTTTGCCAAAGATAAATATCACCTCGGCACAGTTTCAGGCTATGAGACACACATTGATTTATTGGTCGAAAATTATTGCTGTAAGAGCCCAAATAGATGTACGATGGATGACAGCAGAAAAAGCGAGTAACAAATTTCAAGATTATTAGACAAAAAGCCGATAGAGGAATCGTATACCCCATTTGCAGTCCGAGTACCATTGGAATTTAAGAAGGAAAAAAATAAGAAATCAAGATTGTACATAGATTTCAGATATCTTTCCCTTATCAAGGATTCATTCGAAGAAAGGAGAGATTGTGAATTTTAAAACTCTAGACATAAATTCAGCGTTTTGGTCGATTCCGCTACAGATATATATAAACAAGACTGCTTTTGTCACACATGAAGGTAATTATCAGTGGACTTGCCTACCATTCGGTCTGAAAAGTTCACCAGCGATATTTCAAAGGAAAATATCCAACATCATGAGGAAAAATGGACATTCAAATTTCACTGCATGTTACATTGAAAATCTCTTGGTCTTTTCGAAAACCTTCTTTAAACATATCGAACATAATGACAAAACTATTTCAAGTATTTAAGGAAGAAGGCTTCAAGTTAAAATATGTAAGATGAAAGTTCTCAGCTGATTCAATAAAATACCTAGCTCATTTCATACAGAACAATTCGGTTAAACCATGGAAAGACAACCTAACAGCAATTAGAAATTTTCTAGTGCCAAAAACTCGAAAAAACTTGAAAACATTTTCAGGTAAGATGAACTTGTATCACAAATACGTTTAAAGTAGGTATGGCTATAATGTCGGATCCTCTGCACGATCTTTTAGAAAAGGACAAGCACTCATTTGGACGGAAGAATGTCAAGAATCATTTGAAAAGCTGAAAGATTTATTATGCACGCAACCATTACTGACAATGTTCGAGAAAAATTTATCCATACATATCTATACAGATGCTAGTTTGTTGGGTGCAGAAGGAGTAATGAAACAATCACAGAAAAATGGGGAAGAAAAACCAATGGTATATTTCTCAAAAGAGCTGAATGAGGTGCAGAAGAGAAAAAAAGCTATTTATTTCGAATGCTCCGCAATTGAGGAGTTTGTGAAATACTGGCAATATAAATTGATTGGTCGAAAATTCACTGTTCATTCGGACTATAAAACTCTGGAGAATATGAACATAAAATCAAGAACTCATAAGGAACTTGAAGAGCTATCATATTACCTCTCACAATATGACTTTGAATTAAAATATTCTCCAGGTAAATATAATGCAGGAGCCAACTGCCTTAGTGGAAATCCGGTTCTAGAACCAGAAGAAAATAAGGAAGAACAATTAAAAATCGTCAACTTGATTGAATTAGAAGATATGATAGAAGACCAGAAAAAAACTTCAGTATCAAAGAAACAGACGGGAAACTGTTAAAAAATCATAATGTTTCCTACTAAGTAATTCGAAAAAAAGAAAAAAAAATAACTATCAGAAGCTTCCGGTACAGAATTAATTGAAACTATAAATAGAAATATGTCACGTAGGAATCAAGCAATAGCAAAATAAGATCCCACCATTTTATACGGCCAAAAATTTGACGTATAATATATAACAAATATTCAAAACTGCATGAAAACTAAACCAAGAGGTAGAACGAAAATGAGATTGATGTGACATTTGAGCCCAGCAACCAGACCTTCTGAAATTATGTCGATAGATACCATTGGCGGTTTTGGAGGATCTTGTTCAACAAAAAAGTATATAAACCTACTGGTTGATAATTTTACAAGATATGCATACATTCTTACCTCTAAAACACAAAATTCTAGTGATTTTATCAAACTTTTCGCAAACATCTCTTACACCGAAGAAGTAGGAACTTTTCTATCACATCAGTATCTAGGCATCAATTCAAGAGAATTCTAGAATTTTTTAAAGGGGGCAAAATCAATTTGATCTTCACTGCCGTAGATTTGCCTTTCTCGAATGGTTTGAATGAGAGATTGAACCAGATATTGGTCAATAAAATCAGATGCAAAATTCATGAAAATGAGAAGAGAGTGGCTTGGACAAGAATAGCTGTTGATGTATAGTACTGACATCACAATGTTACCAAGCGAACTCAAACAACATATTTCGGAGAAGAACTTGACTGAGGACGAGAAATGTAAAAAATACAATAAAAATCACAATTACAATAAGAAAATTCATGATAGAGTTCGAACAAATTATTTTTTTGGAGTTGGTGACTTGGTTTTTGTGGAAAATGGAAACAAATTCATGGAAAAAATTGGAAGAACTTGAAATTAGAACATTTAAAACTGAAGAAAAAATTTTCCAATCCGATTAAAAGAATAAATACAGGCCACAAAAATTAGAGTCAAGCCTTTTTCACATATATAAACCAACTCCAGTAACAGCGATCGAAGATAACTAATGAAGATTCGGGAGGGGAGATGTGAAAAAATTAGGTATATTTTTTTAATGTGTAGCGAGCGCCCTCTCTCAGCTCTTTCTTAAGTCGCGCGCGCAATACCATCTCTTGCGTCTTAAGTACCCTACGTTACCTGCTTGTAACGCTTGGCCACATCATCGGTCAACGTACAGGGGCCGCTAGCGCGCACGCTGTCCCGGTTGGATCCTCTCAAGATCTCGGAAGTACGCTCATCCCAACAGTCTGGTACACTCCCTTGTGTTCCTTACAAGGGGTGTCCACTCACGTAGGCATGTAAACGGCTTAGTTTGGTGCATGCCCTGACGAGTTCCCTCAAACTAAGCCGTGACGAAACGTGACACTGTCCCAAAGAGGTTGAAGCTACCTCGCAAACCTTCAAAAGCTTCAAATGAATCGTGTTGCTCACTGTCAAGCGTTGTTATAGTATTGTTCCGTTAACTCTTTCAGAAGTTGTTTAATTGATAACATACAATGTCGTTTTTCATTTCAGGTGAGATTCTGTAGAGAATTTGAATAATAAAAAAACTTTATTCCAGAGACACTCAGTTGTGTTATTAATTGGCAGTAGAAATTCGAAAAAACGAATCAATTCATTTTATAAATAACCATTCTGTAGCGATTATGTGAGATATATTTGACTTTAAAACTTTCAACATTATATTTGTTTGTTCTGTTTGACTTATGATTCGAAGCAGACAATAAAATTCCAATATTTCGAATATATGAAAGTACCTGCACGAGTATTTGAATCACTGTCATTTTTCCCGTCTCGACCCCAAAAGATGGCGGCCACTCTGTTTCTCTGATCAAGAAGGGAGTTAGCACTTCCAGTATATTGTTATTCTATGACTCATAAAAGTAATTGCATAGATACATTTACGTTGATAGAGAACTGTTTCTGGCCTAATCAAATATGAAATATGATATATAGATCTCGAGAGTCTATATTGAATGTTGAATAGGGATAACAATGTAGAAAAGCAGGTACTTTGCAGTACATTAGATGTGGTTGAAATGACTTTACGGAAAACATCCCGTACAATTGGCAGATAATTGTTTCGAAAGATGTGGTAAGATATTGTACAGGTTTTTCACATTTTACTTGACCAATTGAAATTTCTTCCTGAATAAAAATTTGCTTCTGGGCTTGCAGGAACCGTTTCCCACAAGATTTATTCAGATTGATTTGCAGTACAATGCTCAAAATCAAACTAGCCTTTAATATAAATAATCATTGGTGAAACTTGTAATGCCTGAAATATTCAGTAGACACAAAGTATGGCAGTAACAGATCTTCAGTCATGAAAAAAACCCTGAAAATGTTATGACATTATAAATTCTGGAAACCAGTTCAACATGAAATTTTGGCGGTGAGTTCAATAAGGTATAACCATCCATCCATTTTGAATCCATTTTGGTAGAATTATATGATTCAATCAAGGTCAATTTTCCAGAGAATGCGGAATATCAATTGAATCACCGAGATAGCCAAATTTGCTCAATTTATTCATTTCCATCGTCTGGAAATTGTATTTCGTAAAAATAAATTTTCCCGGTATACTTTCAAAAAAAAATGTTTCTTATTGAAAAAGGTTCAACAAACCAGATGAGAAGTTGGATTGCAATATTTGATTCTTTTTCCACCAAGCTAGCCAAGGATATATCAACTCATTCATCACGAAATTGGATTCATAAACTTGCTATCCTTATTGAAACGTAAGTGTATATCGAATATATTTCCTATATTGGAGCCACAACGAATTGAAGTTCTGCAGTGAATTTCTTTATTCTCCAGAGACCGAAGGGATTTGCGAATCATGAAAATGACCTTTAGTCAAATGAATTCCGAAACTCTAGCCGGAAAAAGAAATGGAAATCTGTCCTCTCTGTTCGACGTACCTAATAGAAATGTTAGAGAATAGCTCTGTTGAATATTTTTCATTTCACAAACAAACACATTTGTAGGATACCGACCATTGAAATTCAAACATTTGAATCTTTATGAATAAAGTCGGAAATATTCAATGGGATGCGAAAACATCATTTTGTAGTCTTTGGGAGATTCCCTGAAGAATTATAGTAAAATTTGCGCAGAATCAAATACACAAACAGAAACACTAAAGCCAACAGTTTGATCAGGCCTAAAAGAACAATTAATAAATCACGGTGTTCCACTAGGAAATCTACTTCGATATACTCTGGGGTCACTGTCACGACATGTGTTCTTAGAAATATCATCTTATTGCAGTAAAGTTGAGATTTGAACAAGATATCTATATGAGTCGCTTATTGTGGCAGAGTACCACATTCTTGAATCTTACAGTTGTGTTGTTCTGTCATTTTTCCCCAGTTTTGATGGATGGTTGGTCCACCACATTGGCATATCGTTTTGTTTTGACATATCAATTCTGCTGTGCCATTTCGTGGGAGGTATTGAAGGTATTTTCGGGAATTCATAAATAATATACTTTTAGACGGACATATCAAAGAAATTTTTGGCCTATTATCGGTTTCCAAATTCGACTTTTTTTCCGAATATGGAACTCCCGAGTAATTTTTCACGAAAGATATTAGGCCGTCCGGCTGGATTCGGAAATAGGGAAATCAACTCAATAATTTCGAGGATCTACCTGATAAAATTTTACGATCTCAAAATCTTTTCTTGATTTGGCGACCAATCTGAACATCAAAATCGTCATAAATTATTGCACGAAGTCTTCAATCCGCATTTCTTAAGTAGTAACTAGGTTTCAGCATGATTGGATCAGTATTTTCTGAGGTAAAAATAATTAACAACGATACTGGGAAAAAACACGAAATTCGAAATACTCTCTTCAAATATCGCCAACAATTCAAATCGTATCGCACTTGAATTGAACTGGGTGTAAGGTTCCTGCAAAACTCATTCGAAGTCCGAAGAATACCTTTCTGAAAAAACTGTTCCAGAGGATATCGTCAAATTTATTGTCTCTGAATTATCACACGATTACCATTAATGTTAGAAAGTGTTTTCCATCTACAATTTTCAACTAGTATTTCATTATGATTGAAACAGTGATACTTGCGTTATTTGAAGAATAACAACGGAATGAAACATTCAAGGTTTGTACGAAATTCCGTGTGAATCTGAGGAATATTAGTAAAAGAAAAAATCTCTAGAGAAATTTCAAATATTTTTTATGATCACCAACCTGACGATCACAAGAAATTTGGCGGAAAGTTACGCACTGGTAAGCTTCAATTTTCAATCCGATAGCGCAGGCAGTTCCTTAGGTATTGGGAAGAACCGCATCTGAAAAATTCAAATGACTAGATTATAACTTTCCACCTTTATCGTGTCCCCGGTCAGCTGGAAGAATTGACGGTGATAAACAAGTCGTCATTAGTCGTTTCAGACTATCTTCCGAAAAAAACTAGGAAAATAAAATACCTTTGGGCAGAGCGATAATACGCTGTTTCTAAGAACATACGAGCAAAAAGAATTCTGCTTGTTTTGCAGAAAAAATTGATCTTAGGATCACCTCGCAACAGTCAATACGCCTCTCGCTGTCCATTGGGGACAATTCCTGGACCAGTTTTTTTTGGTGGTCAAATGCTTTCTTATTGGAAATATTCTATTTTAGGTGGGCGATTATGATACTGCAACTGGTCAACTAAGTTTTTTTGGTTCGTTTCATTATTAATAAATTTATGCTGATTTATAGTAAGCCTAATTCAAGGGATATCATTCATTTCGAATGTACCGCGAAAAAACATGTGCTGTAGATTTGAGAAATGCTAGATACGCAACAAAAATTCGACACTCGTCCGTACATACGGACGAATATACAGCATTCAACTTACTCTTAATAGTAAGTTCTGTGTATAGAAAAACCCTATCTTTCTTTTCTATGAAAATTTTCGAATCATATCAAATTTCAAGAACAATACATTTCTTTCGGTAGGCGGGATTAAGTGTTGCGTCTACAACCAGTTCGACTGCGAAGATACATCAGCCGAGGACACGGCTTTCCTGCCACAAGGTAGGCAGGAATTATTTCTTCATAGTTCTTTATTTTCGGTTTTTTCAAATTGAGGCTTTAAGCACGCGAGTAATTCATCAGTGAATCAGTATTTTTTGAGTAATTCTAAAAAAACAACGATACCGAGAAAAAAACACGATATTCGACAAATGTTCTCCTAATACCTCTGCAAATTTTTAACAAATCGAACTGTTATTTGTTGAGCCACTGTGAAATATGGAACTCGAGGTATGAGCAAAATTTCTTTCGAATATAAGGAATAGTAAACTTTTATTTTGAATTTTGGACGATACGATTCCATATGGCTATAATCCTAAAATCTTAAGGATGATAAGGTTCACTACTGAATTCAACCGCGGCATTCTAATGCGCGATCTAGAATATACGTTTCAAGTTGCTAGCTTGACAGTTATCGTGTTCAAAGTTTTCCGACTGGCCGGAAAGAATCGATTATGACACTTAATGCATCATCAGCGAGACAATCCTAGTCGTTACTGATCAATTTCGAGAAAAAATTTTAAAATTACAGACATTTGGACTAATTAATAGCACGCTTTCGCCATGTTCCGAAAATGATAATTCACAGAACTGTAGAGTTTGCTTTTATATGAAACATAACATTGATTCGTCTTATAGTTTCTGGAAATTTCACAGTTCACGTTTTGGAGTATGTAGATTTGAATGAACGAATAAAAAAAAATCCGTCCGTCCGCCGTCCGCCGTCCGTTGTCCAGAGCTTTACTCGGAAAGTACTGAACCGAAATCCGTGAAACTTGGTAGAAAAATCATGTGTGTAGAAAAATCATGTGTCGCTCCAAGCTTTTCAGCAGGATTGGTGTACCCTAAGGGCTTTGTGAAATTCTCAACGTTGATTACTGTTGCATAACTCAACCTAAACATTTTTACCCGCATGATATCCGACCAGTAGTCTCTGAGTTATAACGAAAAATGCTGCAAATTTCCAATAATCCCGAGAATGAATCATCGCATTCGGTTCTAAGATTGGAATTCAGTGAAATAATCTGTTAACTTTTCATTCAGAATCATATATCTGAATGTGGATGAAAAGATTGTTACCAAATTTTCAACATATATTGAGAAATTTCGAACGGATTCGTTAATTATTTTATAAACACAATGTGCAAATGCCCTATCGATGTTCTCGACAATTTCATAATCGTTAGTAGTTCAAATTAAATATTTTTGGGGTTTCTCTCCTAATATCTGAAACATAACTACAAAAGCTCGGATAACAATTATTATTTATAGATATCACCCTGCGAATTACGGGATGAAACATTAAATTTCTTCATGGAGCTCAATTATATCTTAAATAAAACTTATATATTATTCATAAATCATTGGTTTTTCACAACCCGAAAACTGATTCCATGAAAAAATTCATTTGAAACATTGAAATCTCAATAAATACTCTTGTGTAACTGAATAACCCATTCACATGCAGAACGCGAATTAAGAAGCGTTATTTAAAATAATGAATATTTCCAAAATATTCGGTCGATCGGAGGTTTCCATCAATTTTGGATTGCTTTGTACAATTATCGTCAACATGTGGATATCGGCTACTGGTTTCAATCGAAATCCAATATTTTCGTACTGAGACTTTGAAATAGGGGTGAATATAAAAGATAATGAGCATGAGAAATCAATTAACAAACCGGAAATCTCATCAATTGTCGAGAATCTAATACTAAGGGTACTGGGAACCGTAGACAAGAATACTCCGCATGTTTCAACATCTAGTGGTTTTAACATTAAACAGACGTTAGGATTTGACACCCTCTTAGTTGAGTGTATCTGACAACTATACGGAACGAAATTTCTCTTTTAGAATTATTCAGTCGAATTCAACCTTGAGAGGTTCACGATATATTTGATTTTTACAGAAAAGTTATTGAAAATAACTTTAGGTCTTCAGTTTGTGTATTGGATATTTTGTGAATCAAGTGAACTCTTATCGGATATACTGTGGAAAATTTTTTTTCAGATAAGTTGCACAGGACGGGTGAGTTTTTTTTCATTTCATTGATATTTTTCAGAACAAAGTTGAATCCTAGTCGGAATCACATCCACACATTCAATATTAGCGGAAAATCTTGAATTTTGTTTTACGTATTTGTTGTTAATTTGAGAGTTTAAGTTAATTTTCCCGAGAGTTTCTCAAGAAATACTAACGCGATCAAATTGAAACATCATAACTAGTTGTGAAATATCGACGCTCAATTTAATGCATGATTTCGTGAGAATTGTATTGGAAAAAAATTGAATTTTTTCTAAACATTTTTTTCGGAAGCTATTCATTAAAGTTCAATATAATTTGGTACAGGTCTTAGTCAACATTTTGAAACCATTTTGATTTGCAGAGATATTGGCGGAAAATTTTGTGGCCATTTTAAATTCTGAGGTTATTTCCCTTATATGTCAAAAGGCGCAAACGCTTTCTGATTTGAATTTCATTTCTATTTGTGTAATACCGACACGCAATTTAATAAGTAATATCGTTGGTGGATTGACTTGATTATTGATACTTCGGGTTTTTTGTGTTTTTTGTGGTTTCTGATTCTTGAAATTGTTCTTGCTTTTCGGAAATCCGGCTCGAAGGACCAATGGTCGATTGAATTGATTATTGATACTTCGGGTTTTTTGTGGACTGTATAATTTTGAACTTAATTGTGATTGTACATGAAAGAAGGCCGGCGATCTTGGACTCGTCGGTCTCTTACAGATTTGGCGTGACTTCGCCTAGCATGGTTTATTCAATACTGCGTGTTCGCATAGAACTGCGACCGGAGCACCGTTCTTGCGGTGTTGTCATGTGTGGCTTTTCCATACCGCCGGCCTTGAAATATTATTTCAATATAAAGGTTACAACTAAATAAACAATTCTTGTATAAGGGCAGAGGTAAGTATTGTCTTTTCTATATACCAGACACTGGTAAAACACATAACTTCGAAATTGCTCTTTTACAGGCCGAACCATCACTAAACTTCACTGTGGCCACCCTGATGATGTTATCAGCTCCACGATGTAACTCGATGATTCTGCCCAAGCGCCAGGAATAGGTAAGTGCATCTTCTTGCTTAACCAATACCAAACTGGAGGAGATTTTCGACGTTTTCTTTCCATTTCGTTCTTGTTTACAGGTCAGAGATATATTCGACTGACCATCGCTGCCAAAAAGTTTGAATGATCTTCTGCAGATACTTATAGTGAGTTAGACGATTATCAGGTTCTTGTACATATCCAGGCTCAGGAATAGATGAAATTGTTTTCCCAAGCAGAAAGTGAGATGGAGTCAACGGATTGAAATCGGAAGCATCGGAAGATAAAGGGCAGAGGGGACGAGAGTTAAGTATACCTTCAATTTGTACTAAAACTGTCATCATATCTTCATACGTTAAACTAGTATTTTTCAATATTCTTTTCAGATAATATTTTACTTGTTTTATATTGGATTCCCAGATACCTCCGAAATTGGGAGCCCTAGGGGGAATGAAATGCCAACTTATGTTTTCATTAGCATGTGCAGCAGCTATCGAAGTCGAAGAAGCTTCTATAAATTTTCTCAGCTCATTATTAGCTCCTATGAAAGAAGTGCCATTATCCGAAAATAAATGAGATGGTCGACCTCGTCTGCCAATGAACCTCTTGAACATAGATATAAATGCTTCAGATGACAAATCGGTGAGCAGCTCTAGGTGTATACACTTTGTACTCATACAAATGAATGAGCAAATGTAGCTCTTTATTAATTTTGCCCCTCGTATTTTTCTATCTTTGATAAGGATGGGTCCGGCGTAATCTAATCCCACATTAGTAAATGGAATATATTTATTAACCCTTACTGAAGGAAGATTTCCCATTAAATATTTGCATCCCATAGGCTGGGCCTTACGACAAATGATACATTTCTTTACCACAGATCGCGTTAGTCTGCGTCCTGCTATAGGCCAGTATTTTTCTCGTAACGAATATAAAAGCTGATTTGGTCCACAATGCATCAGTCTCTCATGTTCCGCTTGTAGCAACAGTAAAGTTACAAGATGCTTTGTGTCCAATAAGATAGGATGCTGCTTGGCGTAATCTATATCGGCATTTAATAACCTGCCTCCTACTCGAATTAGACCATCGGTTCCAATAAATGGATTCAAAGCTAATAATTTACTTGAAGTATTAATTTTTACTCCCTGCGTTAATAATCTATATTCATCAGGGAAAGAATGTTGTTGGGAAGTTTTTATTATTATATCATGAGTTTTGCTCAATTCCTCGACAGTTAAGATTTCGCTTGTCTTCATTGACTTGCTCTTCAAATTTGAAATGAATCGTAGGCAGTAAGCTATTGTTCTTTGTAATTTTATAAACCTTGAAAACTTAGTGAACGGTAATTCCAATTGATTCGTTTTTTGACAAAGATTAACTAATATTCTTTGCTCTGGTAATTCTTGATTTGGTATCTCTAGAACAAATGCAGTTCTTTCTATGTTCGACAAGAACTGTGGACCATTCCACCAAATATCGGAATCTAAAAGGAAAGCAACGGTTGTACCGCGTGACAATAAATCGGCTGGATTGAGTTTACCAGCAATGTGGTACCATTGACTTGGCTCTGATAAATTTTGAATTATAGAGACTCGGTTTGCCACAAAGGTTTTCCACTGATTTGGGCATCCATTTATCCACACCAATACAACTGTGGAATCCGTCCAATAGAAACACTGATCAAATATAATTTCATTAGCCTTTATGACCTTTCGCATTAATTTAGATAAGAGTTCTGCTGCGCATAATTCTAATCGGGGTAATGATATTTGTTTCAACGGACACACTCTCGATTTAGAGCATAACAATTGAGTTTTGTAAAACTTATCTAGCACTCTACACGAAATATAGATACATGCACCGTATGCTTTTTCGGATGCATCTGCAAATCCGTGTAACTCTATAAATGTATAATTTTCGCAACAGACATATCTTGGAATTTTAAGATTATTTAACAGCAATAATTCCTTGCAGAAACTGTTCCAAGTGACACCAAGATGATCAGACACTTGATCCCAGTCTAATTTTTCCTGCCATAAACGTTGCAGAAACATCTTCGCTATGACCACAATAGGACCAACTAATCCCAATGGATCAAAGATCTGACTTGTCATAGACAATATGATTCGTTTCGATAATTTTGATGTAAATTCGAATGTTTTTATGGAATACTGTATACTGTCATTGAATGCATTCCAATAAATGCCTAGAGTTTTGTTATTTTCTTCTTTACCTAAATGTAGGATGCCTGAAGATAAATTTTCGTCTACATTGATTTCTTTTAATAATTCTTGATTATTACACAACCAATTCCTCAGTTGGAAACCGCCGGTTCTTAATATTTCAGTGACGTCTCGCTGAATCTCTCGTAATTCCGATAGACTATCTGAGCCCGTTAATAGGTCATCGACATAAAAGTCGTTCAAAATTACTTTACTTGCGATAGGGTATTGATCTTTACTTTCGGTACCTAGTTGCTGAAGACAACGTACAGCTAAGTATGGCGCTGATGAAGTTCCATAGGTAACCGTGTTTAATTCATAGCATTCTATTTCTTTATCATCATTGTCTCGCCAAAAAATCCTCAAATATTTTCTCTCTCTTGGATCAACTAAAACTTGGCGATACATTTTTGAGATATCCCCATTTAAGACATATCTATATTGCCTAAATCTTAATATAATGGAAGATAAATCATCTTGTAATGTAGGTCCTACGTACTGAACATCATTTAACGAAATTCCATTGTCGGATTTAGCTGACGCATCAAAAACAATTCGGGTTTTTGTAGTGATACTTGAGTTCTTCACTACTGCGTGATGAGGAAGAAAATAGCCATCCTTAATTTTCGTATTCATATTGACATCCGTTAATTTGCGCATGTGCCCTAACTCAATATATTCTTTAATGAAATCGCAGTAATCATTTTTTAGAAGTTTATCTCTATTTAGACGTCTCTCTAAGGCATGAAAACGATTCATTGCCATGCCGCCAGAGTGTCCTAAATTTATCACATTTTCTTTAAATGGAATTTTTACTATAAATCTACCCTCTGGGGTCCGCTTCACATTATTCAGAAAGTGTTCCTCACAGAATTTTTCATCTTTGGTAAGAAGTCTTTCGTTGTCGCATTCTTCGACGGTCCAAAATTTACTTAGAGCGTTTTCTAAACACTCGTTTACTGTTACACATGAAATAGTTTCGGTTGATTTTGTCTCAACATATGGAATATTACCTCCAAAAACCCAACCTAGTTGTGTATTTTGTAATATAGGCATATCAACAATTTTCCTTTGTTCCATGATTAAAATGTCATAAAAAATACTAACTCCCAAAAGCATATCGATGTCTTGAGATAGATTGTAATTTGGATCCGCTAAAGTAATTCCGTCAATTCTTAATCGCGAAGAAACCTTAAATGATATATTTGGCAATTTTTGTGCTATTTTGGGAATAATAAGACAAGAAATATTTTTTGTATAGTTATTGATTCGTGAAGTGAATTTCACCTCAGTCTTGAACTGAGCAGCTAGTATCTTTGACTCCCCTACGCCTAGTATAGAATAATTTACCGGTTTTTTATACAAATTTAATTGTTGAACCAGTTTTTCGGAAATGAAATGACTTTGACTGCCTGCGTCTAGTAGTACTCTAGCGTAAATGAACCGATTATTCTTGCCGTGAACGCGAATGACCGCTGTACTCAGTAGAGGCTGTGAATTATCCTCTAAATTGTTAATCTCGGCAACATTGTAAGCCCGTCTACTCGCGGATCGCGCCACGTTATCTTCTCCAGCGGAGTCGCGACGTACCGACGTCACAGAATAGAGAAGTATTACAGAAGCGACACTCTCCCTTTTCCAAAGTCCCAAATTTTCATGCGCATGCTTCAATCCGCCATTTTTTTGTTAGTTCCAAAGTGTTTATGTTTACGTTTAAATAACTTCGACTTCTTGATTCGTTTTGAATATTATTTTATTATTTACATTTACCATGAGTGGGAATGAAAAAGATGGATGTCTGAGTCTACAAGAGACGGTAATTGCACGTTATTCGATTCACCAAAAGAATCTGGAAGGTAGGAATAATTCGATACTAGGGACGATGTCGAAATCTTATGACTATTATTTTTCCAGAATAAACCATTGGTTAACAGTATGTGTTCGGGAAGATCTATTTGGAAAAACCCTCTCCCAGTTGAAAGCATATAGAATTTGTGCTGTACATTTCGAGTTGATGTACAGGAGGAATATGCCGAGACCGAATGTCGTAGGAAAACTCTTATTCACACAGGTTTCATGACATTCGAGATTTTCTTATTTATATTCCTTATACCCATTAGATTAGAAATTATATTTATTTATTTTGTAGCTCTAACTGTCGGTTTCACAAAACCTTTGACGTCTGATCAACTCATTGATTAAGGTTTGCATTCGATGGTTGGATTGAAAATGAAGTGAAATCAAGCACAGAATTCACTGCTGACTGACAGTCAAGCCCTTGATCTGGCAATCAAAGTTTTGGGAAACCGGCCGTAGGAAAAATTGTAATTATTTCAAAGATCAAATATGTGATCTGGAAATTAGGGAATATCCCTTGCTATACTCACATTAACGAATGGAAAACTTTAGAGTGTATATAAAATATATCACTTAAAACCAATTTTATCTTTTCAGATATGGTCATTGATGTTGATGTAGGTCTGTTGATGTAGTGCCACCACGAGGGAACCAGTATAGTTTGTGCGACTCCTCCGGCAATATCAAGTAGGTATGAAAGCACTGTTTCAGATGCTTTAATCTGTAATTTGTCATATAGAGCTTCTAATTTTAGGTTTGAATTACATATATTCGTAACAACCCTTGATGAGATTTCCAGAATAGTGCCTTGAATATTATATTTGGTTGTTTTTCAGGTATTTACAGTACCCTAGCCTCAATCGAAGACAGATCATCTATTGATGACGGACCATCAATTGGTGAGGAAATAGCCTCATCAGTAGGAACACAAATTGCTGCGTCTTTGAGTTCATACAGCCCAAGGAAGCAAAAACTTAAAGAAAAAGTGAGAGCCCTCAAAAGAAAAATGAGGAAAACATCTGAAGGAAGAGAAGAGGGGCTACTAATGACTTTGGATCAATTCCACGAAATCTACCATAGGTTTCTGCCTCAGGAATTAGCAGATTTTGTGAGCATGCAAGCAGAGTTGAACCTGCATAAAGCGAAGGGTTGGAGATATAATGCAGAATATGAAGGAATTCGCTTTATCTCTGTATTTCCTGGGACCAAGCGCTTATAAATTTTTTGAGAAACTCTTCTATTTATCTTCTGTGAAGAGCCTTGAAAGAATCGCCAAAGAACTTCTGTTTAAACCAGGTTAACGTTTTCATAATTTTCATCAAACTAATTGAACATTTCATTGTCCTAAAATTTCATCAAATAAATTGTTATATGCACACTATGATAATATATGTATGTTGTAGTATATGATTTGAGTGGTTTTATTTGTTGAAATAAATATAAGAAATAAAAAGGTAGTGTTAATTTTCTGGAAGATGCTGGGTTCCTCGAAGACTTCTGCACGCTTTCATTCACAACGATTAATTGAACATTACTAAAGTGGAATTGAAATTTATTAGGACTTTGTTTTGCGTAGTTTATAAATTATCTCTTTTGAATAAAGAATGGCATAGTACGTTGAAATTAATGAATAATATACGTTGAGTATAGTTATAAAGTTCATTTGATTAATAGAGAAATGGAAAATCACCAGATGAATTAGGTTGCATTCGTCCTGAATTAAAATATTCACCTTCTGTCCAGAAAGCATGTCGTTCAATCAAGATATTTTTTCTATGAAATGATTGAAGGCTTCTTCATTTCAAATAATAAACTGAGTCAGCGTTTGCCTTATTAGTACGATTTAAAAAAGAATATTGTATAATACAATAAGGCGATGATGTATTTCACGAAAGATAATTCAAATAAGGTAATGAAATTAAATATAAGGAGACAGTATTTAGTATCCACGAAATATTTTGTGGAAACTATTTTTTATTGAAATGAGTTTCTACCAAGTAAAGACAGAAACTATCAAACACAAGGTAATCAAAGTTACACGTAGCCCATCAACTATATCAATTCAACAAATTTTCGCCGAAAAAACGTAGAAATAAAACAACTGCATCCATAAAATTATTCAACGCAGTTATGTCTAAAATACCGGACAGTAATAACACATATAACATACATAAATATCCATATGTAATTTCAAATTCGCCGCCTACTAGCCATTTGGTTAGTGTTCAAGGTCACGGATTTTGGGTACATCGATAACAATGGAAATGTCAAGGAGTGTCGCTTCTGTAATACTTCTCTATTCTGTGCCGACGTGTTGTGATCTCTGTCATACGCGATACCCTCACCTTCTTGCGTGCTTGTCGTGTATGTACTTCTGGTCGATTCTCCCGTGTTTACTTTTTCGTTCTTATTTACTTCCTCCTTACTGATATTTGAATTGTTAGGAGTGAGATGTAACAGTGTATTATGCCGTTTTTTGCAGATACGACAATTGGATCTTTTACAATCGATATTTATATGATTGGGATCGAAGCAATTAGTGCATAGTTTCAATATTTTGACTTGATTTAATCTCGCAGGAATGTCTAATTCTCGAAACCTTTCACATTGAAAGATGGGATGCTCTTGTTTACAGAAATAACACGTAATTTTTCTTTCTGTTGTGGTATTAAATGACCTAGTTTTTTCAGTACGATTCGATTTATTGAATTGAAATTTGGAGAATTGTTTTTCGATCGTTTTAGATTCACTCTTGGTAATTTCTAATTTTTCCAATAATTCACATTTTCGTTTCAGAAATTCTAGTATTTCGTCTACTGTAGGGAGTGCGCCTTTAGTCCGATACGATTCCCACTCTCGTTTTGTAATATTGTCGAATTTTGTACAGAGCATATACACCAAAAGTGCATCCCAACCATCAGTTGGTAGACCTAAAACTTTCAAGGATCTTAGATTTTTTACAAAATTATCATGTAAATTGCGTAATTCATTATGAGATTCCTTGACAGCCGCTGGACTGTCAAAAAGACCTTTTATGTAGTTGTGCACTATTAATTTTTTATTTTCATATCTGTCTTTGATCAATGACCATGCAACGCTATGATTATTTTCGCTTACTTCCACAGAACTTATTAATTTTAATGGTTCACCTTCTAAACAAGATTTCAGATAATAAAATTTTTGAATTAGACTGATGTTAGTATTGTGGTGTACCAATGAATGATAAGTATCTCTAAATTCGAGCCATGTTTCAAATGAACCTCTGTAAATTGGTAACTTAATATCAGGTAGCTTAAAATGTGCTTGCAATGAATTATTGACAGACTTTTTATTTACTGTTACTGAGCTTGCGACATCAGAATTTTTATATTCAAAATTATTTATTAAATTCTGCGTGTAACTGATTAATTCAAAATAGGATTTTTCAAAATTGATGAGTTCATTTAATTCTTGTTGCAGTTCTTGTTCTGCTATTTCTGATCCGCTTATTTCGAACTCGATCGAAGCTTGCACAGATGTGAAATCGTTCAAAATTGGTTTTATCTTGTCTATTCGAACTTTAAGCTGAGTTATCGTAATTTCGTCAATATTATCCAAATCTATTGAGTTAACAAAACCTCTAAATCTTGTCAAGGTTGCTTTGAATTGACCTCTTTGAAATCTTAACTTGGTTAGGTTTGATATTGTTCTTGTAGATTATAGTTTTTGTTATAGGTAATACTATCTTATCGTATTGAATTGGCTCTAAATTCAACGTTAATCTAATGTTTAACTCTCGTATAGGTATAGGAATAGGAACGATCTTACTTGGAATTGAATTGTATAGAAGGGATTTTGTTTTGGCTTCCCGCTGCGGTGAATCGTCGAACCTCCGTCTCGCTCGCTTCTGTGCAGGAATACAGCCGTCTGACTCGCTCTCGTCTTGAATCGGTGCACCTGCTGTTTCTTGTGCTGTTGTTTTCTCCCAACTCTTGTTTCTGATTCTTGAAATTGTTCTTGCTTTTCGGAAATCCGGCTCGAAGGACCAATGGTGGATTGAATTGATTATTGATACTTCGGGTTTTTTGTGGACTGTATAATTTTGAACTTAATTGTGATTGTACATGAAAGAAGGCCGGCGATCTTGGACTCGTCGGTCTCTTACAGATTTGGCGTGACTTCGCCTAGCATGGTTTATTCAATACTGCGTGGTCGCATAGAACTGCGACCGGAGCACCGTTCTTGCGGTGTTGTCATGTGTGGCTTCTCCAATCGTGAAGATCGTACTGGCAAAATATTAGTAAAAAATATTTTTCGGAAATTTAACTTAACTTTAACGAAAGAAACAACATAGTGACTTGACCTTTGTAAAGTAGTTTTTTAAGAAACTCAACACCAAGATAATTTTCTCTTCAACTCCAATATGTCATAGGAAATATGATTTGGAATGTAAAATATTTAAGATTTGTATGAATAACATCCTCTAGGCTTAATTATAAAGTGATTCTTTCAATTCTTTCCAGCAAAATTTTCGTTATATGTTGATACCTTAGTGAATAGGTTTATCTACCATATTTCGGGAATATATTCAGATGAGACAGACAACATGGATACGGTAATTGATTATATCGGTGACAGGACTGATAATTCTGATGATCAGTCGGACATAAAACTCCATCTCATTGTCGTAATTCGACAGATTTGTCCCCAGAGAATTAGGGAATACGGCCCTGTGCGGCCACCTGCATTGGTCTCACTTTTCGAGCGAGCTAAGGCGGTTCGCCCTTCAAGTGATTTTGTGCGTTATTATAAACATAGACATATTTAGGCATGTAAGATTTATTCTTGGGGATATTTGAAAATTCCAGACATAAGTCAGTCGGGATCGGAATTGGAAGCGATAAGCTTGAGGTCGAAAACGCCGAGGCTCGGCTCAAATATTTAAAATAGGTTTTTTTACGTTTTTGTTCATATTTTCACACGACCGATTATCGATTAAATATTTCACATGAATTTCTTCATGGAATTGATTTTCGTTCGGTGAAAAACCAATGAGTTATAAATAATATATACGATTGATTTGAGATATCAATGGTATTGGGCTATTAAACTGAGAAAATAATAAACCCTTGTGTAAAATTTGCAGCATTTTTTATCTTGATTATCGATCTGTTGTAAAAGAGTTCCTTGTTTAAACCTTTAATGATAACATTCATAATTTATCTGGGAAATGTATTTCAACCACGAAATGAGGTGTGCTGCATTGAAAGTCAAAAATATAAAATCAGTTGTATGAAAAGCAAATGAATTAAATGGAATTTCATTTCTGTATTGATATGTTCCATTTGGAGAAGTATATCTTACGATATGTATAGTTTATTATACCTTAAAAATTCCATCACGTCTTCATCACATTAATCATTGCAACAGCAAGCCACGAACAATCAAGTGATTCTAGAGTTCGCACAACTGAATGAAGTGGATTCACATAGTAGCCCCACAATCAGATTGAACGATTCTATTGAAGTGGTTCCGGTCATATTGAAAAGAGTAAATTTCATAGTGTTCAAATGCCTGAACAACCTATTTATATTCTCACATTGATGCCTCGTACATTTTCATCCACTAACCTACCAATATTCCCGCTTTATTCGGCTTTCCCCACTCAACTCGGTCGAAAAAGGCCAAACCAATGGAAACCAAATATCCCGGAATTCAATTCCGTGGGCATTTTCACAAACGAACGATTCCATAAGAACTAATTGCCTGACCTCAGCTCCGTCTGGATGGCATGGTCACTGCTTGTACTGAGCTCGAAACGGTCCTCCGTTTCCTGCAGGATAGCGGACGTCTGGTCCTTAATTGATGCGAATGTTCAATTGATTCCAGACGGGTTAAATAGGGATCGACTGAATTGAGTACATTCTTTCACGATGCCTCTGGGAGTCTCATGATTACGTCCTTTCGATTCGGCTGTTACAGCTCTGTTACTTCATTAAGAAATAACTTGTGATCTTCTGATGGAGCTTATTAATTTCAGAGAGTATCTTTTTTCAAATTTATATTTCGCATTTTCGCTAAAAAAGTATCTCCAGAAAGCGGACAATTACGAATAATATCGGAAGTTGTTTTTCAATCAACTGAGTGTGAAAAAGGGTATCATCAAAACACATTATGACAGCGCTCTTCTCATTTCATATATACTCGAGATTCGTCAAGCGAAAATGATTTTATGAATAATGTCTTGAAGGAAATGAATACCCGAGAGAATTCAGAAAGAAATAAGCAATTATTTCGAATAAAACAAACATTTTTCGACAAAGATGAAGGTGATTGAACACCGGTTTCCAGTTCCATCCAATAAATAGTTTTGAAAATATTGTGAAAATAAAATTTGTATGAGTATATCAACAGAATTCGTGAATGTGTGAAATCCACCGATTTCGCAGATATACTCATTCGGAATTTTATTTTTCCAATATTTCCAAAAATACAGATGAGATCAAATTGAAACCCAGAGCCTCATCAGAAAATGACAGTACGAACGTTCATACAGAAATGAACGTATTATCATCAGAAGATTACAGAGTATTGAATAATATAAAAAAAATTTGAAATTTTTTTCGAATTGTTCTGATAATCACAAAATTTCGTATGAGATTGTCCACCAGCATTTTCAAGCTAGTAACTGAGTTTCATCATGATTGAAATAGCATTCTTCGAGTTATTCCGTAATCCGATATCTTGAAAACAACCACGAAATTTTTCATGTTTTTGCGCGCATGTTCTAGGGGAACAGCGTGCTATCGTTTTGTCCTAATGTCTGTAATTTTGGATAATTGAGCCGAAAATGGTCTCAATCGACTAGGTTGGACTCACTGATGACGAGTCCGGTGTCAAAATCGATTCTGACCGGCCGGCCGTCCGTCCGGCCGTAGACACAATAACTGTCGACAGAAGCGAGCTAGCAACTTGAAACTTCCAGGATAGGTTGCGCATCAGAATTCCGAGGTTGAGTTCGTTAATGGGCAAAATTGGTCGAATAGTTTCGGAGTTATAGGTACTCGAAGTTTTGAAGTTATTTATTTTTTATTTCAGAAACTACTTGAGGGATTAGATTCAAACTTGGCAATTAGGTGGAGTATATTGACGCGCAACTTTGAGGTGAATTTCGTCAGGATCATGTTGTCAGTAAATTCAAAAAAAAATTTTTTTTTTCGGAAACCATCCATCATATTCGGAAAAAAATTCCACTCACACTTTGAGCTTTATATTTCACAGCAGTGATCCAAATTTCAGTTCGCTGCAATCATAAGGTTTGGAGATATCGGAAAAAAATGTCAATGTCAAATTTCGAGGTTTTCTTCTCGATATCGTTGATTTTTTCGGTATAACTCGAGAAATACTGATTCAGTCCTGATAAAACTTCACAGCTAGTTTTGAGATGCTGAAAGACAACTTTTCGCGAAATTTCGTGATAATCGTGTCATTAGAACAATTTGAAAAAAAAAATTCCTATGATTTTCTTATCATATCATCCCCATTAAATTCTGTAAGAAACTTCGAACTGTTATTTTTCTATGAAGTACTGGATTTCAATTCGATCTGATCTGTATTGTTGGAAATATTGGAATAATGAAATTTTGATTTGGTATATCTACGAAATCATTGGGTGGATTTTACCCATTCACGAATTCGGTCAGCCTAACGGCCGACTGCGTATACACAATAACTTCCGAAAGAAACGACTTAGAAACTCGATATTTGTAGAGTAGGTTTGGGGCTTAATTACGAAGGTCGAATTCGTGAATGGGTAAAATCCGCCCAATGATTTTATTTTTCCAATATTTCCAAAAATACGGATTTGATCGAATTGAAATCCAGTAATTTATCAGTGAATAATTTCAAAAAGCACTGCCGTGAAGGCAGCAGCTTTTGCGTGCATGTTCAAATTCGTTGCTGAAGCGGTCATCTACATTGAACATGCACGCAAAAGTTGCTGCCTTCACGGCAGTGCTTTTTGAAATTTTTTCAACATATCTTCGAATTTTGGTATCGAAATGAAATTTGATGCACAACTGTGAAATATAAAGCTAAAGGAACGACCGAATTTGTTTCAGAATATAATGAACATTTTTTAAAAAAAAATTTCGAGAAAAGTTTTTTCAACATTAACTGAGGGCATGATCTCGACAAAATTCCGCAAAAAATTGCAAATCCTCATGTCTCAACTGAAAGCCATGTTTCAACCCTATCGCTCAGGTAATTCTCGAAATATCAGAGGAATAACCTCAAAACTTCAAATGTCAATAACTCCGAAACCATTCGACCATTTTGGCCTCAACGAAATTAACCTCCTTTTTTTGAAATGCAACCAACCCTGAAATTTTCAAGTCGATAGATTTCTCCGTGAGCCCGTAATCGTGAGAACAGAATCGATTTTGACACCGGATTCGTCATCAGAGAGAGAGAGAGAGAGAGAGAGAGATTTATTGGTGGTTAATACAAATGTCACATTGCTTTCATAGGTCATAAAAGTAATTTGAAAAAGTAAAAAGTTAAAAATGCTGAAAATTCACTCCTGGAAAAAAAACTCACACGAAGACTGTGTCATCCAGAGTCACATTATAAAATTCGTCAATAGAATAAAATATAATAACTGCCAACATCGCCTTCACTTTAGCCTTGAACTTTTAGCAACCGGCACATTCTTCACCCCACCAGAAAGTTTATTGTACAGACACCGCACAAAGCCTCGGACCGTGTTGGGATCTACTTAATCTTTGGAAGTCTTTCCTAATTAGCGACTTATTTCTCGTGTCATATTTATGCATATCTGACTGAAGAAGATATATATCCTTAGTTTTATGAGTGTATATTAAATCTTATAGTATAAAAAGAGACGGGAAAGTGAGTATACCCAGATCTTTGTAGGTATTTCTACAGCAATCCAATCGCGATAGCTCAAACCCCCCACGATCCTGATCACTCTCTCTGCAGTCGAAAAACGGCCTCACGGTACGCGCAACCTCCCCACAGCAAGATACCGTACCTCAAGTGAGTCTCTACCAGAGCTATGTAGACAGTGAGCAATATGTCACTGGATAGGGAAAATTACAGCGTTCTCGAGGCAAAAATATTCCGGCTGAGCAGGATCAGAAGGTAATCAACATGTGACCTCCAAGTTAGTGCAGATTCCACATGAACACCGAGAAATCTGACCGATTCGACAGCATCAAATTCGTCCCACTTTGGCCGCAAAGACAGAACCAAATTATGAGTTTTACTCTCATTCACACTCAGAACAATGAACCATTCGACAAGTCTCAACCATGCTGTACGTGACTGCTCCAATGATGACCGTGGATCTGAGGACTTAACAGCAACTGCAGTATCGTCAACAAACAATGTGGTTTCTATTTCCGGCAAATAATCTGGTTGATCATTTATAAAAGTAATAAATAAAACTGGCCCCAAAATAGATCCCAGAACCACTCCCATAGTGATAGGGGTCGTGTTAGAGTACGCACCACCGGAGAAGACCACCTGATACCTGAGACCTATTACTCAGGAAGGACCCGACCATACCCAGAGCAGCCTCATCAAACTCATATTTTTTCAGCTTAGAAAGAAGTTTTGCGTGGGCTACACAGACGAATGCTTTTGTCAAATCAACAAATGTAGCAAGACGGTACTTCTTCTTTACGAAGCTCTCGAGAGTGGAGTTGACAAAATCGATTATAGTTTCAATCGTGTTTCGGTTCTTACGAAAACCAAACTGTCGGTCGGTGAGTAGATCATGGTTCTGAAAGAAGCCAACAATCTGTACATACATTGCTTTTCCAATATTTTCGAAAAAATAGAAACAAGTGAAATCGGACGATGGTCGTTTTTGTCTCCTCTTTTGAAGACGGGGATCCCTTTAGAAATTTTCAGGCATTTTGGGAACTTGCCAGCTTTCAAGCACCTGTTTATAAGCTTTGTAAACGGAGAAATAATGGAATTGATATTCTCTTTCACAAATTTGATAGAAAGGCCGTAATAGTCTGTTGAATTACTGTGTTTCATTTCACATACTATATCCCTTACAGTATTCTGACTAATCTCCAGAAAACTTAATGTTGTATCCGCTGGCAATGTTTTTGTGAATGTTTGGTCGGTCTTCTGTGCAATGGTTGAAAAATTCCTACCGAAATCACTCGCATCAATATTCGATGATTGTTCGACACAGTTGCCCCTGATATGATATGATTTTCAGATGTTACAATTCTTTTGTTGAAATATTCAAGTTTTGCTGTTTTTATGGCTTTTTTATATTTTAGTCGTGTTTTATTTCTGAGCTTTCGCAAGTCAGATGTTTCATAATACCGATATAGAGAATTCACAAGAAGTAAGTGAGCCCAACCTAGTCGTTTGAGACTATATTCGGCTCAAAATTCGAGAATTAGAGACATTTGGATAAAAAGATAGCAGAGCTGTGTCAAAACCTTGTGCTTAGTGCTCGTGAAAGTACTCGAAACACTTCTGTGCTCCTAAGTACTGTGTTCGCAAGCACTTCATTAAGCCGATGCTTAGTGCTTGGTGCTTCGAAGATCTTTTTGAGAAGGCTTGGTTCTTAATAATTCAAAAAAGTGCTTCTAAGCATCGCAAAATGCTCCCGAGCATTGTAAACTACACATTCGTGAGATATGTCTTTCAGTTTGATTTTGTGCTATTTTTACCCATGGAAACAACAACAAATGTTTAAGCTTTTAGCTGGAAACATTGAGATTAAGTATTTCGTATTGTTTCAAACCATTGAATGAAAAATCTGGGAAATCACTGAAGTAAAGTCAACAGCTCCTGCGCAATGTTCAAATTTGTTGCCAAAGTGGTCAATACGATCTTACCTATATTTTTGGAAATATTGGGAAATTGATTAGGCAGATTCTACACAATCACGAATTCGTTCTTCGTAATTGAGTCCTCAACCTACTCTTAAAATATCGAGTTGATAAGTTGTTTTTTCCGGAAGTTATGGTGAATTTTGTCAAAAAATAATAATAATAACTTTATTTCAAGGAATCCTCATGATAACAAAAATCAAATGAAATAGGCTTCATAAAAATACAAGTACAAGAATTTAGAAGCTTCAAAGAATTCGCTCATCGATTTTGGCTCAATATTTGTAAGACAGTTTTTCAGTCTTTTTTTGAACACATTCAGGCTACGTGAAATTCTTAAATCAATTATAAGTGCATTGAACAATTTTATGCACATGTAGGATGGGTGTTTTTTTGTCACTGATAATCTGTGAATTGGATAGTGTAAATTTTTTTATCTGGTTCCATAATAATGATGAGTTGTATGTACTTCAAACTTTTCTCTCTGTTTGAAAAAAATGCTACACACTCAAATATATTTGTAAAGCGTACAGAAATAAAATTCCGTTCTTCTTGAACACTCCTCCGCAAGACTCTCTAACTGACATAAGATACATAATCCTAACATTCTTTTTTTGAACTCAGAAAATTACATCTACTGCTGAAATTTTGCCCCAGAAAATTATCCCATACCTCATAATCGACTCAGCATTTGCAAAATATATAATCCTCAATTCTTTTTCACTTATATACTTCGACAATGTCCTAATGACGAAACTGATCTTACTGAGTTCAATTGATAAGTACTCAATGTGGTCGTACCAATTCAAAAATCTATCAACATATAGACCCAAAATCTTCGTTGATTATTCTATTACTACATTCCTATTTCCGAGCTGTGAGGTGTCATCCAGTTCTAGACGCGATTTATCAGTACTGAAAATTAATGCATCAGTTTTGTCTGCATTCATTTCGAGTTTATTGGAGCGGACCCAATGTTTAGTTTTCAAGAAAATTTCATCTACTTTCTCTCTAAGAACGGAAAAAGTATCACTTTTACATAATACGTTCTTATCATCCACGAAACGGGTAATTACAATCAAGAGCTATTCCATCAATTTACACAGATCATTTGCATATAGAATAAATAATATCGGGTTCAGTACACTACCCTGAGGTAATCCCGTTTCAACCTTTGTGAACTCTGATTCAGACAATAACCTTTTGAGGTAGGACTCAAACCATTATTTCACCTCATTACGAACGCTCATTATTTCAAGTTTTTGAAGAAGATAATCATGATTGACACAATCATATGCTCTTGATTGATCTATAAATAAGCCTATACTCAGCCTGTCATCCTCCAGTATTTTTATCATGTTCTAAGTAAATTGAAAAATAGCTGTGATCGGAGACCTACCCCCAAGGTAGCCATGATAAGATTCACTTAATATTTTATTTCTCAAAAAAAATTCTGTATGCCTTGCAGATATGGCTTTTTCAAACATCCCAGAAAACTTGGTAGAAGACTTATGTGTCTATAGTTTTCAATTGTATTTTTTTTCGCTTTTAAAAATAAGTCTTGTAAACTGATATTTAGCTGATTTTAAAATATTCCAAATTTGACAGAATTATTGACAATATATAAAATCACGGTTTTCAGTTCATCGCTACAAGATTTGATCAGTGACAGAGGCATCTCATCATAGCCACTGCAATGTTTATTTTTGAAATTATTAATTATTCAACCAATTTCTTCCAGCGAAACTGTAGTGAGGGTGACTTCTTCAATTATTTCCAGAGAATAATTTATGGAAGGAATATCAGTAACCCGCCGAAGCCTGTCCCAAGCCAGGTTGCAAAAGGGTGAGGGGGAGGAGTATCAACCTCGTTAAAAAACCAGGGTTCATCTGGCCCGGATGATAGCACCCTGCTAGGGCTCCTGCCTAGGATACAGGCGAAGAGATGGTCAACGGTGGTCAGAAAGTTTTCTTGAACAGCGGATGAACCAGAAGAAGGGAAGATTTGATCTCTAAAGTCCAGTAAGACAGTCAATCTAGAGGAAGACAACCTTGAATAAAAATTACCTGGTCCTCCAGATTGGGGATTTTGGCGTCAGGTTGGTTCCCTGTCACTTGTAAAATATTGAAATTACTAAAAAGCCTAATACCGGCCTCAGAGTTTCGGATGGATTTACTGGTGAACAAAAACAGCTGCGAAAGGGGACAATGAATGTTGGAACGTGAAATGTACAAGGAATGAAAGATAAGGTGGTGGAAATATCCCGAGAATGCGATAGTCTTAGGATGGATATTGTTATTTTGACAGAAACAAAGAAAAAAGGAGTAGGCTCAGAAACTGTAAATAACTATGTACACATATTCAGTGGTGGTCCCAAAGATCAAAGAGCCAAGGGAGGCGTTTCCTTATTGATACACAAAAAACACAAACATAGAATAACAGATTTTGAGTCCGTGAAAATATCATCCGAGTCAACATGCACCTGTTGCAAACCCCAGTGACAATCTTAGGCGTATATGCGGTATCCAATGACGAGCCCTCGAGTATCAAAGATGAATTTTTTGAGAGATTAAACGACGAAATATCAAATATAGGAAAAACAAGAGAAGTTATTTTACTTGGAGACCTGAACAGTAGAGTAGGACGAAGAGTGCAGAACGAAGTGGTTGGTCCATATGGAGAAACAACACTCAACGATAATGGAGAAAGACTAATAGACATATGCGAGAGTCATCAACTTAAAATACTGAATGGATTTTTCAAACACAAAGACATTCACACTTACACTTGGGTACAACATACGAGAAATTTGAGATCTATTATTGACTATGTAATAACATGGCAGAACACCGGAATACAAGTGAAGGATGTAAGAGCTTACAGAGGTGTTACATGTGGGTCCGACCACTACTTAGTTGGAACCAAGATGTTATTTCCGTATAAACATGTAAATCTTAAAGCAACTCAAATAACCGATGAGATGGAAGAAATTACTACGAAAAACTATAAAATTGAAAGCCTGATATATGACAGCACACAGACACTATACCAACAGAGATTAGACCTGAAACTGGAGGACTTATCTGAGAAATCTGTGGACGAAGTATATCGAAACATAATAATTAGTATTCATACCGCAGCAGAGGAATCCCTTGGTGTTAAGAACGGATTGCAAAATGATAAACTATGGTGGAATGATAAAATTGAAGAGATAGTAAGGAGAAAAAAGCTACTATACCAAAAGTGCCTGAGCACAAAAACCGAAGAAGATAGAAGATCTTATATGGAGGTGAGAAGATTAACAAGATGGACCATTTCAGCGGCGAAAAGACAAATGTGGGATGAGAAGTGTATGGAGATCAATACATACCTAGGAGGATCAAAGTGTTCCGAGACATGGAAGTTCATTAAGACAGTCAAGTCTAAAAAAAAAATCAGGCAGGAATACAGATAATACCAACAAAAAAAATGGATAGACCACTACGAACAACTGCTGACAGAAAATAGAAGTCAATATAACACGATATCACCGTCGGAGATATCGACCGAAGGAGAGGAAATAAACATCGACGTCATCACACTCGGAAGGGCTGTGACTAAATTGAAAAATAGTAAAGCGACAGCTCCAGAAGGAATACCAGCAGAACTGATAAAGCTTGGAACAAGAAAGCTCTTCGAGGCCCTGACCTGGTGTGTGAACAAGTTCATAAATGGCCTCCATTACCAGAACAATGGAAAATAGCCCATATTTCCCCTATTCATAAGAAGGGTGACAAATTAAACTCTGCTAATTATAGAGGCATTTCAGTGACGAGCACGATGAATCACCTGTATGGAAGGATTCTCCGAGATCTTATAGAATCCGAATACAGCTGTAGAGAGGAGGAGGAACAATCTGGTTTTAGAGCTGACAGAACATGCACTGATAACATTTTTTGCTTGAAACAATTAATAGAGAAAGGAATGAACACGAACCAGGAAAGTCAAGTCATGTTTATAGACCTCCACAAAGCCTATGACACGGTGCCTGTTAAACAACTATGGAAAGTATTACAGCAGTCGAATATCAACCAAACCTTAATAAGAGCTTTTCAAAATCTTTATAATGGTTCAACATCCAGAATAAAATTAGGCAACCGACTATCACGAAGTTTTTTGGTAAGCAAGGGCTTACGTCAAGGTTGCTGCGTATCTCCCACGCTATTTGAAATTTATGTGGCCAGAGCTTTAGCTCTGTGGAAAAAAAAATGTAGAGGGATGGGAATAGATCTGGAAGACACCAGTCTGTTCCATTACAGTTTGCGGACGACCAAGTGATCATTGCTAACGACAAAGCTGACCTGGAATACATGACCCGAAAACTGCAGGCAGAGTATAAGGAGTGGGGTTTAGAACTCAATACCAAGAAAACCAAATATCTACCAATCGGAGGTGAGTTATCGAACATCAAACTCGATACAGAAGATATCGCTGCCTGTACGAGATACACATATTTGGGTGTTGAATTTGATATATCAGGCAGGGATGGTCAAGAAATAAAAAAACGTATCAACCAAGCAAGGACTCTCATCTCTTCTTTGAACGAAGTCTTCTGGAGCAGCGAAATAGGAAGAAAACGAGAATATAACATCTATGAAACGATGATAAAGAGTTTCTTATTGTATGGCGCAGAAACGTGGAGAATTACGGGGAACATTAGGAAGAAACTAGAGGCTACCGAAATGGATGTGTTCAGAAGGTCTTTAGGAATATCAAAAAGATACAGAATACGGAATGAAGATGTTCGATCAAGAATGGGAATAGAAGGATCTCTCATGACGGACATTGAACGAAGACAACTTATTTGGTACGGACACGTGCAGAGGATGGATAACACCAGACTACCAAAGCAGGTTCTGGAATGGGTACCACCACATCGAAGAAAGCGAGGAAGACCGAGAAAAACATGGATGGAGGGGGTTTCGAAAGCGATGAGCGCAAGAAATCTGACATAAAACCAGTGGAATGACAGGAGGTCATGGAAATTAGGCATCGAACAACGATGAAAGTCGTTTTAAAACCGATATATTTATATATAAATATATCAGTGATTTCCTTAGCCAACTGTTAAACGAGCAAATCAAAAAATTTGGAAAATTTGTTTGACACCTCAGAAGGTGACCCTTCAAAACCACATTCATTATTATAATTCTTTCCTGTTACATCATTTACTATTGACCACATTATTTTGGATTTATTACCTGAAATTCGAATCTTTTTTCCATAACAAGAAGTCTTGGATTTCAATAGAAGAGACTCATAGTTTTTCTTCCCTATTTCATAAAGATCCTCAAATGTTTTATGATGAGTTTGCAGTAATAGAAGATTATCTAATCTATTTTTACATTCAATTTGTTCCTGAGTATCAAACATCTTTATGGAATCCACCTTCCTAACATGAACGAGCTTTCAAAGAAAATTTTCATGGAAAAGCAACAAAAATACATCAATAAAACTCTTCCATTGAGAATTCACATCACACTCAGCAGCCTCAAATACAGACACCCAGTCCTGCCCTCTCAGATCACTTGTGAAAGCTTCAATAGCTTCAGGGCAAAAAAACTTCTATATATGGGTGTACTTTTGTCCATATTATGGAATTTCAAAGAAATTTTCTGATGGAAGTGATCCGATATTACGGTTCTGAGTATCTGCGATTCATATTCAGAGCAATGAACACTAGTAAAATGTTATCTGAGCAACTACTACCGTCAATTGTTACCCTAGTAGGTTAATGATTGGTTTGAGAGAGCTCAAATGAACTCATTAAGGATGGAAATTCTATTTTTTCACCTTTATTGTTGACTGCAAAAGGTTAATGTTGAAATCATCTGACACGATTATTTCCGGCCCCACACCAACTGAAGCTAGTACCATTTCCATCTTCTCAAGAAAAACATCTTTACAGCCCCTTCAGGTCTATATACTGATAGAACGATCAACTTGGCATCATTAATCTAGAACTTCACAGCCGCACATTCAAAATGGCCAATCACCGAGAAGTCACTCAAGTCTTTTCTTTCTTCGCACTTCACTTATTTTCTTGTGTAGATTGTTGATCCTCCATGTTTTCCACTTTCACGACAAACAGAAGACATCAATATAAATTCGTCAATAGAAAAGTTCAGTTCATATTTCGCCAATTGCCAATGCTCAGTAATGTATAGTACTTGGCAGTCTTTATGGTATATGAAGAGATTTTGTAAAGAATTCAGAGCATTGCCCAATGATTGGACGTTACGATGGATAATGATGTACCAATTGTTGGACTTCTTTGTTTTTAATGTTTGTTGTAAAAAATCAGATGAGGTTCGATTCTTCTCGTATGCTCGGACATTGAATCTTTTGATCCTCACATTTTCCGGCCAAAATTCGGTGTCATATAGTTCATGTTTGAGAACTCTGACCTTAAAATTCTTCAGATCACCATGCTTCCCGGCCAAAGATGGCTCCGCAACTTCCACTGTTGTATCTCTGAAATTATTTTTGGATATAATGTAGTTTTTGACTTGCTCCTCGGTCACGTGAGGTTCAACTCTGTTCATACAGAACCAAGCCTTTTTTTCTTGACCTGTTAAACCATTCCCAATACCTTCGGTTTTACCTGTCCCTAATCTCGTTTTGGTATTTATTTTCCTTCTTCTACCTAGGATTTTTTCTTTCGAAGACATTCGTGCAGCTGGACTAGTGGTTCTGTTGCTGGTTTGTTTGCTTAAATTTTCACGAAATTTTCGTGTATGCTGATTTTCATTTTGGTTATTCAGGGAACTTGTTCGTTTATGTTGAGTGGCGAGTTCTGGAACTGAAACCTCCAGTTGAACTCTACCATGATCATCAGTTGCAGATTGCCTAACTTCATTGCACTATGGATTGACGTTCATCATATCTTCAACATATTGATTATTACTTTTTTTTTGTTGAGTTTTATCTTCAATTCTCGAATGATATCCTCTTTTTCATCCAGGGTTTTTTCTAATGTTGATATTTTGAACTTATATAAACTAGATTTCTTCTAATTGATTTACAATAAATACGATCAGAAGATCGCAGAGTATTGCATATATGAAGAAAATAATTTGGAATTTTTCTTTTTTTAACTTGTTCGGATGACATCATCAACAAACGTTGCACTAAATTGTTCATCGGAAATTTCAAACTTGTGAGTAAGTTTCACCCTGATTGGATTAGTATTTTTTGAGATATTCCGGAGAAAACCGATACCAAGAAAAACTACGAAATTTGACGAATTTTTTCCGATTATCTCTGAAATGAAATCCATATGGATCTGAAATTTGGTGCACCACTGTGAGATATGGAGCTCAAGATACGAACAGATTTCTTCTCAAATATGATGGATTGTTTCGGAATAAAAAATTTTTCTAACTCTGTTCCCCAGAACATGCACGCAAAAACTAATAAACAATATGTTGAAAATATCATGAAGGTCAATCCATCGTGCAGTGAAGTTAGGCAATCTGCAACTGATGACCATGGTAGGGGTCAACTGGAGCATTCAGTTCCAAAACTCGCAACTCAACATAAACAAACAATTTCCCTGAACAAATCAAAAAACAAGAAAATTTCGTGAAAATTTAAGCGCACAAACCAGCAACAGAACAACTAGTCCAGCTCCACAACTATCTTCGGAATGGAAAATCCTAGGTAGAAGAAGAAAAATATATACAAAAACGAGATTAGGGACAGGTAAAACCGAAAGTAATGAGAATGGTTGGAATGGAAGACTTGGTTCTGTATAAACAGAGTTGAACCTCACGTGGCCTAGGAGCAAGTCAAAAACTGCATTAAATCCAAAAACAATTTCAGAGATACAACTATGGAAGTTGGGGAGCTATCTTTGGCCGGGAAAAATGGTGATCTGAAGAGCTTTCTGGTGAGAGTCCCTCTTAAACATGAAATATATGACACTGAATTTTAGCCGGAAAATGTGAGAATCAAAAGTTTCAATTTCCGAGCATACGAAAAGAATCGAACCTCATATGATTTTTTATAACTAATAATAAGAACAAAGAAGTTGATAACTCCAAGAATTAGTACAGCATTATCCATCATAACGTCCAATCATTGTCCTCCATTCTTCACAAAATCTCCTCATATACCATAAAGACTGCCAAGTACTATGCATTACTGTGCATTGGAAGGCGAAATATGAACTGAACAGTTCTATTGACGACTTTATATTGATGTCTTTTGTTTGTCGTGAAAGTGGAAAACATGGAGGATCAGCAATCTACACAAAAAGATCAGTGAAGTGCAAAGAAAGAAAAGACTTGAGTGACTTCTCGGCGATTGAATGTGCGGCTGTGGACTGCTGGATTAATGAGGCCGAGTTGATCTTTCTATCAGTATATAGACCTGCAGGGGCTGTTAAGATGTTTTTCTTGAGAAGATGGAAATGGTACTAGCTTCAGTTGGCGTGGGGCCGGAAATTATCGTGTCAGGTGATTTCAACATTGACCTTTTGTAGCCAACAAATGTAGGTGATGAAATAGAGTCTCTATGCTCAATTTGAACTCTCTCAAACCATTTATAAACAAACTAGGGTAACAATTAACAGTAGTAGTTGCTTAGATAAAAATTTTAACACTTTTCATTGCTCTGAATATGAATCGCAGATACTCAGAACCGTAATATCGGATCACTTCCATCAGAAAATTCCATTGAAATTCCATTGACGAGAGTAAACCATATAAGGACTGTGTGTCTGTATTTGGGGCAGCTGAGTGTGATGTGAATTCTCAATGGAGGAGTTTTATTGAAGTATTTTTGTTGCTCTTCTATGTAAACTTTCCTCAAAAACTTGTTCATGTTAAAAAGGAGCATTCCATAAAGATGTTTGATACTAAGGAGGTTATGGAATGGAGGAATAAATTCGATAATCATCTATTACTGTGAACTCGTCTCAAAATATTTGATGATCTTTAAAAACTAGAGAAGAAAAACTATATATGTGTCCATTCTATTGAAATCCAAGGCTTCTTATTATGGAAAAATGATTCGAAGTTCAGATAATAAATCCAGAATGATGTGATCAATAGTGAATGATATAACAGGAAAGAATTTTATAACCATGAGTGTGGGTCACCTTCTGAGGCGTGCAACAAATTTTCCGAATTTTTTTATTCGCTGGTTCAATAGTTGGCTGAGGAAATTATTTAAATTCCTTTTTAAATTATTCTCTGGAAATAATAGAAGTATTCTTGCCAGTTTCGCTGGAAGAAATTGTTCAAATAATAGATTGTTTCAAAAATAAACATTGCAGTGGCTATGATGAGGTGCCTCTGACACTGATAAAATCTTGTAGTGATGAACTGAAAACCGTGATTTCATAATATTGTGAATAATTCATTTCAATTAGGAATATTTCCAGATCAGCTGACTATTCGTTTATAAAACCTATTTTAAAAAGGGTAATAAAAATGCAATTGAAAACTATAGACCCATTAGTCGTCTCCCTAATTTTTCTAGGATATTCTAAAAAGCAACGTCGACAAGGCATGAAGAATTTCGTATGAGAAATAGAATATTACGTTGGGGGTAGATCTCCGATCAAAGCCATTTTTAATTTACTCATGAAATAATAAAAATACTGGAGGATGACAGGCTGGGTATAGGCTTATTTATAGATCAATCAAGAGCATATGAATGTCTCGATCATGATTATCTTCTTCAAAAATTTGAAAGAATGGGCGTTCGTAATGAGGTAAAAAAATGGTTTGAATCCTACCTATTTTCACAATAATCAAAAATTTGCTCCGCTCCAATAAACTTAAAATAAATGCAGACAAAACTGCTGCATTAGAGAAACTGGACGACACCTTACAGTTCGGAAATAAAAATGTAGTAATAGAATCCAACAAAGTTTTTGGGTCTATATTATGTTGATAGATTTTTGAAATGGTACGACCACATTGAGGACTTATCAATTAAACTCAGTTAGATCAGTTTTGGCATTAAAACATTGTTTAAGTGAAAAAGTGAAAAAGAATTCAGGATTGTATATTTCGCAAATGCTGAGTCGATTATGAGGCATGAAATAATTTTCTGGGGCAGTAGTTTAGCGGTAGATATAATTTTCAAAGTTCAAAAAAAGATTGTTAGGATTAAGTATCTTACGTTATTTACAGAGTGTTGCGAAAGAGTGTTCAAAAATAACGGAATTTGAACTCTGTACGCCTTACATATATATTTGAGGTATTATGGAACCAGATAAGAAAATTACACAATGCAATTCACAGATTATAAGTGACGAAAAAACATCCATTTTACATGTGCATAAAATTGTTCAATGCACTTCCAATTGATTTAAGTATTTCATGTAACCTGAATGTGTTCAAAAAATGACTGAAAAACTGTCTTATAAATATTGAGCCAAAATCGATGAGCGAATACTTTGAAGCTTCTAAATTCTTGTAGTTGTATTTTTGTGAAGCCTATTTCATTCGCTTTTTGTTATCATGAGGATTCCTTGAAATAAAGTTATTATTATTATTATTTGATGAAATTCAGTGAAAACCTTCAAGCTGTCCATTTTCAATCGAGTAATTCATTCCAATTCAATATTATCTGTTATTTTGGAAATATTCGGAAAATGAAAATTTTAATGAGTATATCTAACAGCAGAGGGTAGACACCATAACTTCCGAAAGAAACAACTTAGCAGCTCGATATTTTCAGAGTACGTTGAGGGCTCAATTACGAAGAGGAAATTCTAAGTTGTGTAGAATTTGCCTATTGAATCCGTAGATATACTCAGTCAAAAGTGTATTTTCTCAATATTTCCCAAAAATAAAGATAGGATCGTATCGACTACTTTGGCAACAAATTTGAACATGCGCGCAAAAGCTGCTGACTTTACGTCAGTGCTTTTCCACATTTTTCATTCAATGGTTCAAACGAATATTTATTCGTACATTTCTGCTGTATCATATCGTTTTCACCCTAGTTTAAATTTCAACATCGATGTTTTCGAAACATCGATGATTCACAACTGATGCTATCGTGACATCGAAGTTTGCTTTCGATGTTAACATCGATGGTCAGCATCGATGTTCTGTGTCAATGTCCAAGCACTATTATGATGAGAAAAATAGAAGTAAATATTGGTTTTTGATCTCCTAGTTAAACGATCATCAGCAAACTTGGCACGAAGCTGTCTAATTCAGACGTTATGGGACAAGAACATATTATTTTGCCAACGTAAATAACTCTGTAACTACCCGGCCCATTATGCCTATTAACGAACTCAGCCGAGATATTAGAGAGATATTGCAGCTTTCAAATAGCGCAAACGTTATGTTATTATGGTTACGCTAAAAATAACGTTTAGGTTTTAACGATCTTTCTAAAAGTAGACATATTGCTACACGTCTTTGTTATCGTTGCGTTCGTTATCAGTTTCTTTGGTTAGGATATGTGAGAAGTCAGATTTTTGTGTCACTAACTCCTAAAGTTTAATCATTTGCATTTCTACATCAGTTTTTTGATTCTAAATAAATTGAAAAAGGAATCGGAAGCGGTAATTTCAGCTGGTGCTATTACAGAAGAAGTGAAACTGGTTAAATATTGAACAATATGGCATGGTTCAAAGTATTCCTTATTTCAAACCCCTCATGTTGCTTCCAAAAGTATTTCTTAATTCGTGAAAAATTAACAAATACTTATATATGAAAAAAATGGCTGTGGTAGCACTAAGAAATCTTTATGTCTAATATCAGTTGTGGGTAGAAGGCATTATAAAATAGATTCAGAAAATCCGAGAAAGTTCTATAATTAACACCAAAAACACATTAATAAATAGCTTCTCTACGACAGTGATCAGAACCGGAATGACCCGAAGCTTAACGAATCTTTCCGATATAGAATAGCGCAACGTAAATTGCTGCTCGCAATTTTCCGTAAATACGTTAGACGCTAACGCTATTAACGTCGCGTTATTCTGAAACTGAATCTGTGCATGCTTAGAAGTCAAAAATAAGGTTTACGTTAATAACGTCACACAAATTTGACACTGCAATATCTCTCTATTGCAACTTTCGAATAGCGCAAACGTTATTTTATTACGGTTACGCTAAATATAACGTTTAGGTTTTAACGGTCATTCCAAAAGTAGACATATTGCTACACGTTTTTGTCATCGTTGCGTTTGTTATCAGTTTGTCTGATTAGTTATGTGAGACGTCACATTTTTGTGCTACTTGCTCCTAAAGTTTAATCATTTGCATTTCTACTTTATATTTTTGATTCTGGATGAAATTGAAAAGGAATCAGAAGCGGCAATTTCTGCTGGTGCTATTGCAAAGGGAGTGAAACTAGTTATATTGAACCATATAAATGGCATGGATCAAACTATTCCTAATTTCAAACCCCTCAAGTTGCTTCCAAAAGTATTTCTTAATTCGTGAAAAAGTAACAAATACCCATATATGAAAAAAAATTGCTGTGGTAGTACTAAGAGATCTTAGTGTCTAATATCAGTTGTGTGTAGAAGGAATTATAAAATAGATTTAAAAATCCGAGAAAGTTGTGTAATTAACACCAAAAAACATATTAACAAACAGCTTCTCTACGACAGTGATCGGAGCCGGAAGGACCCCCGAAGCTTAATGAATCCTTCCGATAAAGAATAGCGCAACGTTAATTGCGGCTCGCAATTTTCCGTGAATAACGTTGGACGCTAACGCTATTAACGTCTCGTTATTATGAAACTGAATCTGCGCATGCTTAGATGTCAAAAATAACGTTTGCGTTAATAACGTCACACAAATTTGACACTGCAATAATCATGATTTTCTTGGAAATTTTGGAAAAATATAATTCTGAATGGATATATCCACGGAATCATTGGGTGAATTTCACCCATTCACAAATTCTACCATCGTAGTATACAACCATTTAAAATTTTATATTCCCAGCATTTCCAGAAAGAAAGATCATATCAAACTGAATCCAGTACTTCATCTAATTAAACGATCATCAAGAAATCACACAAATTTACTCATTAGCTTTTGCCAACTAGCCTAATTGCCGATAGTGAACACAATAACTCCAGAAAGAAACAATTCAGAAACTCGATATTTGTAGAGCAGGTTTAAACCTAAATTAAGGAGGCCGAACTCGTGATATTTCATCTAATGATTCCGCAGGTATACCCATTTAGAAAAATTGAAAAACAATCGAATTTTTTTTTTCAGCTTGTTCTTATGACATGATCTTTACGGAATTCTGTACAGAGTTGCAAACCAGCATTTTCAAAGTAGTTACCAAGTTTCACAATGAGCGAGTTTGTATTTTTTGATTTATTTCGGAAAAAATAACGATACCGAAGAAAAAACCTCGAAATGTGACCTATTTTTTTTCGATATCTCTGAGAAATATGAACATATCGAACTGAAATTCGGTACACTGCTTTGAAACATGTTGGTCAAGGTATCGTCAGATTTTCTTCGGAATATGGTGAACTCTCTTCGATAATATAAATTCTTCTGAAAATTTTTTTTTTCAAACTTACTGACAGTATGATCTCAACAAAATTTCGCAAGAATTTGAGTGTCATTGTGCCCTATCTAACTGCCAAGTTTCAATATCAGGGAAATAACCTTAAAATTTCAAATGGCTATACCGGTGAAACCGTTGTGCGTTAACGAACCTAACCGCGGCATTCGGATACGCGACCTATCGTGAAAGTTTTAAGCCACTTGTTCCCTCCATTCGACAGATATCGGGTCCTCGGTTGGACGGCCGGCCGAACAGAATTGACTGCTACCACGGATTCGCCATCAGTGGTTCCAACCTAGTCGTTTTAGAGCATTTTCGTCTCAAAATTCGAAAATTACGGACATTTGTACCAAACGATGACACGCTGTTCCCTAGAACATGCGCGCAAAAACGAGTTCACCGTAGGCCATGGACTCTCCTAGGCATTTCTTCATATTTCCATTATTTCTACAACATATTATTATGGCGAAAACTATCAGTATCAGTAGTCAAAATCGATTCTGTCCAGTCGTAAACACGATAAATCTCCAAGGAGAAAAGCTCTGCTCGGGTTTCAAGTCGTTGTGGGTCCTAGGATGGTTTTCGGACTTCGAGAGACCAATGTGAAGCAGTAAATCTATTTTGTGTTATCCTGAGATCGTCCTAGGACCGTTCTCACTTTGAAACTTGAATAACGGACAAGAGACTTCGTTACTGGATTAAGACGTTCGAATGGTTCCGGAGATATTGGCGTCTGAAATCTTATATTTTTTTGTCTATACATATGGTCGTATGCAACCATTTTCGGCCAAAAAATGCCAAAATTGACTGAAAAAGTCTTGAAGTCAAAGTTTCATATTAAAATTGCTAAGTGCTCGGTGTTCGAGTAAAGGAATTACTTCCTGAAAGTACTTGGTAATCGCGGGCATTTCACAAAAAATTAGTGATTAGTGCTCGAGATTCCAGAGCAGTTTTCGGAAAGGCTTAGTGCTTTGTGCTCGGAGTACTTTCCATCAGTGCTCGGTACAACTCTGAAAGATAGCACGCTGTTTGGTTGTACATCACAATCAAAAGGAATGAAACTTAACTATCCGAAGTCTATTCAAATTCATAAAATATTGCATAGAAATATTCTTGGAATAGTGAACGACCAGACGGATTTGTGTAATTCCTCGAATTGAAATGCTTTCAAATGATAATAATTCACCCCAAAAACTGTTTTTTTTTCAACGTCTGTTGCTGACAAAATTCTTCAACTTTCACTTTTATCATCACGTCGTTTCACAACAATCTATATAAATACCCTGTTCTATGTGGTCACCAGTCAGTTGCCTGAAGATGAACGAAAGTTCGTAAGTAGTCGCAAAAATTTACACCTCACATTTTGTTAAACATCTTATAATTGTTAGCAGTAATACTTCGTAATAAAATTTGTTTCAATAACCGGTATGGACTTTCGGCGACAGACAAATCCGGAAATTATGATTTCCCGTTCTGTATTTCGTTGTACTATAAATATTCTTGAGTACACAATAATAAGAAACCATTGTTATTTTGAGTCAATGTAAAATCACAATAACGTGATAGTTTGTGCAGGTGAAACGTCGCATGGCAAGTATGTTTTCGATTGAGAGATTGCAGTATAGTGCGTTGTGATAGACAGAATTGCTGATTCCAACAATTTACTGTGTTGTTTTGGTGGGTATATCTGGGGTGGTTTGAGTAGTTCTGATCAGGTGCATGAAGCTTTTGACTTTTTTCATGACAGGCTCCTGGAAATTATTAGAGGAAATTTACCTGGTAGAAATAATACATCCCGTGTACGGCATTAGTAATAAAGGTCAAATGTAAGACCCTGTAGTCTTTTTCGACTGGACTCATAGATAAACACCTCACATTGAGCAACTTCGTGCTTCTGCTAGTCAAATTTCGGATTTTTTTAGCAGCTCCAGTGAGTTTTAAATTTTGAGGAGTTCGTATTTCTCTTTGATAATCAGTAAGCTAGTAAATGCTCACTTGGTATGGTTTCCGATCTATGACTGTCATCTCTTAAGTATGGAATGCACCTATAGGAGATCCTTCAAATATGTGATATTCAAACGATTTGGCAGATATCCTGGGCGTGGTGCTGAACTGTCTGATATGTTAGTGAAATTGTGGATAACTTCATTACTTGCGAAGCATGAGAATTTGTGTTCTTAGTTTGCACAAAGAATGTTAGCCAACTGGATTGACTCATTTTATTAACTTTCAAGGATGACCCTCAATGTTTTCAGATTGGTAACGAGAACTACGTCTAGATTTGATCTACCAACGGGTCGTACTCATTCATCTCAGCGGAAACCGTTGAGCGGCATATGTAGGAGTCCAACTGAAATTATTTGGCGAAGTTTGATCTCAAAAGTTGCCTATTTTTCCGTCGACCATCGATATAGAACCCACATCATACAGAGAGCGCTTTTGAGAGTGACTGTTCACATGAATTCCAAAGAACATGGTAGACTATGCTATTTAAGCTGAGGTATGTACTGTTGCAATCGATCTTTCTCGGAAAATTATCTCTAGATGAATAGGTTCTGAATATGACGCAGTCAGTTTTATCAACATCCATAAAGAGACTTCAACAAACACTTATGAGCTGAATGCATTTCGAGATTGAGTGAGTCATTTTCATTATCATCCTTTTCACCTAGGACATCGTAACTTAAATATGAAATTTAATGCAAAATATACAGGTTATCTGGTTAACTTCGAATAATATTTGAATTGGTGATAGATAACGTCATGACCACTCGGAATATCAAAATATTTTCGGGTAAAATTTCTACTGTTGATGATAATAGTCATTTTGGAAATTCAACGAAAATCGCTTCCTTTCTACGATATTTTGTCCCGATTTCATGTCTCTGGATTGGTACTGATTCGAAAACTTTTTTACTGAATATTGAAGATGAGTACTGTTCGTTGAATGCTAGCAACAATTCTCAAAAATTGATATGATTTCGACAAAAATGGCGATGACATGACAGACTCGAATTTCATCCTTAGTTATCCTCGTGAATTTGACCCTTTTTTCAAACAATAATTATGATTACTCGAATGTAACCAATAGCTATTTCTGAAATGTATCGAACTATCGCATTTTTTACAATGAATGATCACATTCAAGTGTTAATAATTTTTCAGATAATCGGTTCAAAGTTACGAGGATAGATAAAGGTAGAATTTGAATCATTCATATCATCCTTATTTTTGGCAGAATCATGTTAGTTTTCGAAAATTGTTGCAAGCATCCTGAAAACTGTACTCATCAGCAATGATCAGTAGAGACGGTTTTCGAATCAGTTCCAATCTAGAGGAAACATTATCCGAAATATCGAGGAAAGGAAGTTATTCTTCTCAAATTCCTATAATGTCCATCATCGAAAAAGGCGAAAATTTTAACTGGAAATTTTCGATATTATGACCAAGTCTATGCCCAATTCGAATACTCTCTGAAGTTCACCGGATACCCTGTATCATTGTCATCATTTGGGCGAGTAAAGACGTAGATGCGAATCTCTCCTTGAAGATCGTTGTTCCCCAATGTGGAATATGTAGAAAATCCATCATCAAGCAAAGTTGTAAATGTGATACCCGCAATAAGAATTTTCATCCTGGTTGTGCACCAAAGATTAAAAAGTGCTGTGAAGTGGAAATTCCAAAAACGGGTGGTGAAATATCCCCGATGTGCGATCTTGGAAACAAGAATATGAATAGTGAGTCAACCCACCATGATCTCCTTCTTAAGAATGTAACTGAACTGGGAGCGAAAAATAGTCTGCTGATAGAAAATAATAATCCACTCAAATTCAAAATCATAACTCTTGAAAATGAATTGGAAGCAAAAGAAACTGAAATAAACAATGAAGGTAACTAAAAACTCCAAGATAAACGACCGAACACAAGGTCGTTTGCGGCGCGTACATGGGCTACTGCTTTCGCTTCATACGAATTGGAGAGTACTGTAACTGGCGATCCTCGGCGGCTGCCTGCATGTAGCATGATCTCAAGAGCGTCAACTACCGCTCCTACTAGCCAGAGCACCATTAGTTCCAGCCAAGATCACGGAATCCCGATCCCACCAACGAAACATGTCGAACACATCGCTGTAGAAGAAAACTTGACCGTCAATGGAAATTCCGACTGGAAGGTTGTAAACCGCAAACGAGGAAATCGAAGCGCCCGTAAAGCTCTTGTCACTGGGAGTCACTCAGGAGCATCTAAGGTTGAGAGATAGGATAGGTTGAAAGCCTTCCATGTATCGAACCTAAAGCCGGAAACTACAGTGAAAAATTTTGCAGCGTTTCCTAAAACAAAATTTCTCGAACGCTATTTGTGAGAAATAAGTGTCTAGGTATCCTGAGTCTTATTCTTCCTTCAAGGTACTTATTCCGAATTCGGATTTTAAAAAGGCACTCGATGGTGCCAACTGGCCTAATAAAGTGAGCGTGCACCGTTTTTTCCACCGAGAAAAAGTGAATCAAAGTCAGATAAATCAAGATCAAACAATAATCTAGTTCAATCCGAAAGTAGAATATTTAAAATCTTCTGCTGAACATACAATGCATCAACAATAAAGTCAACAGTCTCGAAGAGCTAGTGGTATAGAATAGTCCCGACGTATTGGTAACTGGTGTAGTTCCGAAAGTGTGGGTTCTATGGCGATTTCAGGCTATGAACAGGCGGACTATTTCTGCCGTATTCCAAGGCAAAATGGAGGTTCAATATTGTATGCCAGATCTGGTCTGCAGGTAAAGAAACTTTTGGTCTCAAAATATTCTGTGGAAATGCACATTGAGATTTGTGGTGTTGTGGTTTTGGTGAAGGATGCCTATCTGGGTATCATAAGTATTTATAGACCTTGTTCCGGAAACCTGGAAATATTTTTCGATTGACATTTCGTTCCACTGCAAACATGTATTGATCGGGTTGATTATGTTTTTTTGTGTGGATATTAAACATCGATTTCCTTAATTTGAATTAAATTAGGTTCAAATTGCAGAGCAAATTGTTGGATTGTTTCAAACTGAAGGTCACCTACTAGAGTGTTCACTAAAATCATTGTTATCACATTTGTTTCCAAAGTTGATAACATCATAACAAACGCCTATGAAGCCATTATTTTGGAACCTCACATAAGTCATCATAAAGCTATAATGCTAAAGTTTAGTTTCCATTCCGTTTTTAATCAATTTTCTCACGTTCTCACAGTAAGGGACTTGAGTCAGGATGGTTTGGACAATCTGGTGTCCTGCTTATCTGGTTGCAACTTTGCTGCAATGTATTTGGAATCAGATTTCGATCAGTGCTTTGAGATTTTCAGTAATACAGTAACTTTTTACTCAGAATTGTGTTGTCCTTTGAGGGAAGTAACATCTATGCCGAGAAAAAATAATTGGATCGCAGCTGAAATCATTTAAAGCAAACAAAACCTGATTAAACTTCATTGGCTTCACACAAATGTTGGTTCGTATTCCACCTATGTAAACTATGAAAAGGCTAAACACCAACATAATTCACTGCTAAAATCCGCTAAGAACAGGTTTCCTCAGCTATAGTTGCTTCAGATGATAAGAACAAAACGGTATGGAGCATTGTCAATAGGTCAATTGGTAAATCTTGAGCACATCGCGATCCAATAGCTATCGATGTCGATAAGGTAATATGCAGTAGACCTGAGGAGTTGTCAGACATATTCGCGAAATATTTTTCTGAGATGGCTGAGCGAAGACGTGCTCAATGTTATGGTGATGATTTATGGTTTGCCTGTACATTGGCTTGATCGTTGGATCGCAAGTTATTTTTCTATCCTGTTTCTAAGTTTGAAATAAAGAAAATAATCGAGAAATTTAAGAATAAAAAAGTGTTGGTTCTGATGGAGTTTCAGTGAGGATTCTCGAAGAAATATCTAAGGTGATCAGCGAACATCTCGCGCATATTATTAATTTGTCGATCTCCACGGAAAAGTTCTCTAATATTCTGAAAAAAAAAATTGTAACCCCAAAACATAAAAACAATGATCCAAATGAACTAACTAACTTTCGTCCAATATCCATTTTGAGCGTTTTTTCTAAAGTTTTCGAGAGGGTGGTTTTTGCAAGAATGATGAATTACACTGGTGAACACACATTTTGCTGCCGAAAATTTTACTTTTGTTTCTAGGTAATTTGGGTCTGCTGAATCCAAAACTGCCACCAGATTTGCTACATCAGATCGTTTTCAGAAAATAAGAGAACAGATCACATTTCTAACATATAGGGTAATTTAACGCAGCACCACCTACATATATGTAGTGCTGCTACCCATCAAATAAACGAAACACGAATAAAAATAAGATATTTATTGTACAACAATTTACTTACAAAAATCATTACACATATCTGCCAAAAAAACTTAATTTTTCATCTAACCTGACCAACATCGAAGCACAAATCTGTTATTCGGCGTCACCTACAAAACTTCCTTTTATATGATTTTCTTGCAAATGATTTAAAAGGACGGTCCTTTTGAAAACTCCAGCAGTAATCCGCCATCATGTGAGTGTCCCATTTTCCCTGATACCTCTCTTCTATCGTTTTGATATCTTGATGGAAGCGTTCCCCTCGTTCCTCACTTAGGTCACCAATATTTTCTGGGAAACGGTCTAAGTGGCTGTGGAGGTAATGAATTTTAATACTCATATGACAGCCGTGTTTGTTAAAATTGTTGAGCATTTCTTTCACTACATCCCGGTAATTTTCCGATTTATTGTTTCCAAGAAAATTTTGCACAACTTTCACGAAAGAGCGCCATGCATTACACTCAATTTCATTCATCGATTCTGTAAAATGCGAATCTTTTATAAGTTGTCGTATCTGAGACCCATCAAATATTCCGGCTTTCAATTTTTCTTTACTAAGTGCAGCAAATTTTCTGGACAAGTATTCAAAACAAGGACGATTCTGGTCTAGGGCCTTTACAAATTGTTTCATCAGCCCTAGTTTACTATGTAACCGAGGTAATATTATTTTCTCTCGGTCGACTAATACTTCGTTAACTACGTTAGCTTCTCCTTGAACTAAATAATCTCTAGAAGACCATTTTCTCCCAGTCTAGTGTTGGTCGTTAGCCCTGCTATCCCAAAGACACAGGAAGCAAGGATATTTTGTATAGCCACCTTGTTGTTCCAGGAGAAAGTTCATCATCTTAAAATCAACACAGATCGCCCACTGATGTTGGTCATACTTGATGTTTTTCAGCACCAGCGATATTGTTTTATATTCTTCTTTCATTTTTGTAGAATGCCCACTTGGTATACTTCCATATTTGTTGCCATTATGTAGAAGGACACACTTTAAACTTTGTTTGGAACTGTCGATAAAAAGACGCCAGTGATCTGGTGTATACTCCGATCCACCCACTTTTTCTAACAGTCCTTTAATATTATTAGAAAAACCATATCATCTTGCTGAGAAGAACAAGGCAAAAGATCTCTTTCTCTATTACGGTAGTATGTAATTTCGGTGTCTGGGTGAGAAAGATTCTTTTCCTTTAGTCTGGAGGCAAGCAACTCGGAAGAATCATTTGAAAAGTTGAAATCTCTAATGAGATCGCTTAGCTCTTCCTGAGTGAAGAGCTCAGGACGTGTTGAATCCCCTTCAAAGTCACTGTCGTCTTCCTCAAATCTATTAGTCTGTAGTTCGTCAGATAACGTTTCGACATTATTCTCTGGTAAAGTAGGTAGGCTGCTAAATATTGGAATGGGTATCTGGTCAAGCTGGTGTGGAATTGGTCTTATTGCTGAATCCAGGTTAGGATATGTCCACGTATGTCGATTTTTACGATTAATGCCCTTTATATTCACAAGACAGAAAAAGCAATCGTCAAAATGATTTTTTCCTGACTATGCGCGTTGTGTGGAGAATTACGTGTTTCTGTGCATGCGATATAATTTTCCTATCCAGCCCCAGTCTCTCAGTATTTTCAACTAGGTGTTTTTCGACCAGCCCATTGACTGATATAATGAAAGGAAGTATGCTTATGGTCTTTAATTTGTGGAGGTCCTTCAATTGGAAGGCCAGACCCCCTTACTTGCTAAGCTTCTCAGTATAAGCCCTAGTAAGATTTTCATCTGCTTGTATAGTTATGTCAAGCAGTGGGCAAGTATTTTCATTTTTATCGAAGAGTGTTATATCTGGCCGGTTGTGCTCTATCGGTTATCAAAGTGACATCCCAGTATAACTTATATCGGTGATTCTCCAGTAATGCCTGAGGATAGTACAGGTGTTGTGCGACCTCACCCCTAATCAAGCCCAGTTTCAGTGCCATCTGCTGGTGATATACCCCGGCCATCGCGTTGTGCCTACTAAGATAGTCCCTGGGAGCCATGATTGAGCATGAATATGTTATATGCTGAATCGATTCAAAAGCATTGGAGCACTTCCTGCATCGGTCTGATGGTAAGTTTTTCTTGGCTATATGTTTCAGATACATCCTGGTAGGCATCACCTCGTCTTGTATAGCGATCAATCTTCCCTCCGTCTCCGGGAAGAGATAGCCTGCACGTAAGTAGTGTAACGTTTCTACTTTATTAATTTCATTACTTTCTAGGTGACCAGGGTACCTGCCATGAAGAGCCATGGCCTTCCAATCCTCCCTCAGTTCCTCGTTTGTTCGCCTAGAATGCCTATACTCCGGCATAGATAATCTTAGTGCAGAGACATTATCGTCAGCTTCGCGAATGGCCTGAAAGAGTGGTGAGTTGTTTTTAAAGAAATATTCTCTAAGGTTATCAATGTTCTTATCATGGGTCTCTTCAAGGTTCAACAGTCCTCTTCCTCCCTGGTGTCGTGGTAGATAGAGTCTGATTGTTGACGAGTGTGGATGGTGAATTCCGTATTTCGTCAACATCGCCCTCACAGCCCTGTCAAGTTCCCGTAGGTCAGTTTTCGACCAGGTTATCACACCAAACGAGTACGTCATACACGGCATTGCCCATATGTTTATCGCTGTGAACAGAGATTTCGAACTCAACTTAGATTTCAAGAGCAGCTTCATTCTAGTGAGAAGTTTTTTCCTGAACATGTGCTTCATGGTCGAGGTCTGCACTTCCAGCGCTTGCCTAACTCCCAGATACTTGTACGTTTCATCGCTTTTCAAGTTTGGTATGCTGACATTATTCATGAGGGTTGTATGGTATTCCGTATCTCTTATTTTTCCCCTCTTCGCTTCAAGAACTGCGCATTTTTCTATCCCACTACGCATTCCAATTGAATCGCTGAATCTTGCGACCGTTTCGAGCATTCCTCTCAGTTCCTCCTGATTGGCAGCATATAGTTTCAGGTCGTCCATGAATAGATGGTGAGTGATCTTCGTTTTCCGTCGTTTGTCTATAACATACCCATAATTGGTGTTATTTAAGATCATGATTAGAGGATTGAGTGCAAGGCAGAACCAAACAAGGCTAAGGGTATCACCCTGAAATATACCGCGACCAATACTAATCTCCTCTATTCCATCCCTCGTTCGCACCAGCAGCGAGGTTCTCCACGTTTTCATGAGGTATTCAAGAGTGCTGATTATGGTCTCAGCTATTCCATGCATTCTAAGCACCTTCAGTAGCCAAGAATGAGGGACGGAATCAAACGCTTTCTGGTAATCAACCCAAGCTACAGATATATTCCTTAGCTTCTTTCGGGCCTGTTTGGTTAGAGTGTAGTCAGATATGTGCAGTTCCTTAGATCCCCTGGTCTGTATACGGCATCCGTTCTGCTCTTGTGCCATCATGCCATGCCTTCTGAGATGTTTGTTTATATACCTCGTTATTATGGCGGTAAAGATCTTGTACACGGTAGGCAGGCATGTAATCGGGCGATAATTTTTTTTGCTGGTGGGATCGCCCTCTTTCGCTATAAGGTAAGTTATGCCCTGCGTGAAATATTCAGGAATTATAGAGGGGTCAGCAAGGGATCGTTGGAAAAGTTCTTTCAGGGGTTGATGCACATAAGTAAAATATTTCCACCAATAGTTCTGGATTTTGTCGATACCAGGTGATGCCCAGTTCTTCGATTTTTTCAGGACCTCCGCAATGTCAACCGTTTCTATAGTTATATCGTTCATCCGTGCTATTGGGATCTTAGACTGCGCTTCAGCAATTCAGTAGGCCTTCTCATCATAGTTGGATCCTCTGGCCCATATGCCACTCCAGTACTGACGAGCTTGTGTCATATCAGGGCAACCTGTATTGGGGGATACTTTTTCTTCTAAGCTCCGGAAAAACTGCTTCTGATTCTTATGAAACAACTTATTATTTTTGTATCGTTTTACCCTTTCATTATAGCGATGTATTCGGCTTCCTAACGCTTTGATTTCTTGTTTCAGGGTATCACATGTTACTGAGATTTTTTCCCGAAATGCGGGGTTCCTGCGCTTTATTCTGAACTCCGACGCTACCTTTCTGACTGCCCTAGTTACCTTCGCCGATAGATTTGGGGTCTTAAGCTAAGTATACATGACTCCGATCTTTTTCCTCATGTTCAAAATCTTTTTTTTGCAGTCGGTCCTTCTATGGTGGTACGGTTGGCTCCTTTTCCGTGCGCTGCTGTTCATTTTGGACTTTTATCTTTTTTCCGTTTACCTCACATATAGTGACAGCTCCTGCATACACAACATCAGCTAGTTCTTCCAGAGTATTGACGCTTTCAAGATGTCTTGGGAGAGCGGAGTGTAGAGTTTCAACCGATTGCATGATATCTCTAGAGTATTTTAATCTAGGTATTCTGGGCCTGCTATCTCAGTAAATTCCGCATAAAGGCCTCCTCGAGTAAATCAGTTGGTCTTCTTTCTACAAATAGGGCACTTCTTCTAGTCTGAGAGATGATCTGCATGGCTCATTTTGCTGGGTCACGTCTATTTGTTCCTCCTCTAGCACACATGGCGAACAGGTACTTTTGATAGTTTCTAGCTCTGCTCTCGAGATCTTATGATTATTCAGAATCCATCGTACTCTATCCGATATCAACTGCGCATAAACTGGTTTTTCAGGTTTCATATCATTCCATATCTCCACCAGTAGATGTCGGTAGGTTTTGTTAGTTAGCGTAACAAGCTCCATTGCGATATAATGCGCACGCATGATGGTATAATTTTCATCTCTAGTCCAGCGTGTGCGCCTGTCCTGCCTTGGTTCCGAGGCGGAGTGCACTGTAGGTGCACCCAAGCTATCGGATCCATCCCTTTGCAGAGTTGCAGGTCTTGGGCTTACGCTACCGTCTCGGAGGGGTGCGCCGCTCGCCCCACACGTACCTCCTACAGGCCGAACATCTGGACGGTTCCGAGAGGAGTCGGCCCGCGACTCCTCCCCGCCCTGGTATTAACTTCTGGTAATGGGAGCTAAATTAAGGTAAATCCTATCGAGGCTGCCAACCTCGAGAGGATTGTGTTTACTAAGGTCCGCAGCGGCGTCAATTCCCGTTGGTCTCACGACCACCCTGCGGTAATTATTATTATTATTATTATTATTATTATTTTTTTTTTTTTTTTTTTTGACCACCGTCTTCTGACGGGTTTGTTCGGATCGTCCACCGGGAGCTCGCGCACCAAGGTGGAGTCCTACGACCGACCCTGTAAAAAAGATCTAACGGTTCGAACTGTGCCCAGTATTACTTGCTTCTGGGCAGCCGATATTATGGATTGTTCGAGCCCTAAATTCTTGGTGTTTCCACTCAGGTGCCCTTCCACTAGACCACTAACAGATATTTCAAGTGGCATCACACTTATTGACTTCAGTGAATGAAGCTCCCTCAGCTGAAAGGCTAGATCCGCGTATTTCGGGATTTTTTCCGTATACGCCTTGAAAAGATTCTCGTCTGCCGGAACGGTGAAGTCGAGTAGGAGACAGGTCTTTTGCGCCTCGTCAAAAATTACAATATCCGGTCGATTGTGGGCGACTCCTCTATCGGTAACCATCGTTACATCCCAGTATAACTTGTGACGACCATTCTGCAACAGGCTCTTAGGTATGTATAGGTGTTGTTTTACTTCAAATTTTAGTAGGCCCAGCTTGAGAGCTATTTGCTGATGATAAATTCTTGCCATTGAGTTGTGTCTTTCCAGGTATTCCCTTGGTGCCATAATAGGACATGCTGATGTCACGTGTTGGATGGTTTCAGCTGCTGCCAAGCATCTTCTGCAGCGATCAGAAGGAATGTCCATCTTCGCTATATGACGCAAATACATACGAGTCGGCACACCCTGGTCCTGTATGGCGAGCAGTCGCCCCTCCGTTTCCGGAAAGAGATAACCAGCACGAAGGTAAGTCAGTGATTGTTGTTTATTAACTTCCTTTCTTTCCAGGTTACCAGGGTATCTACCATGGAGTGCTTTGCCCTTCCACTGATTCAGTAGTTCGTCACTTTGTTGCCTCGGCGTTAGGCGTTCCCCATCCGACAACTTTAATGCTGAGATACCTTCATCAGCCCCCCGCAGAGCAAGGAAAAAAGGTGAGGTTTTCCCCAAAAAATATTCCCTCGATGTCTCGATATGCTTCTCATGAGCGTTCTCCACGCTTATCAGACCTCTTCCCCCGAGATGTCGTGGGAGGTACAGTCGTGCTGTGGACGAGTGCGGATGATGCATGCCAAACTTGGTCATCATAGTTCTTACCTTTCTGTCCATCTCTCGAAGATCAGTGATGGACCACGTTAAGATCCCAAACGAGTAGGCAACGCTCGGTATAGCCCACATGTTAACAGCCCTGAAAAGGGAGCCCGAGTTCAGTTTTGATTTGAGGAGCAAATTCATCCTGTCAAATAGCTTTCGCTTGAACACCTCTTTCATCTCTGAAGTCTTGATGTCCAGTGCTTGATTTATCCCAAGATATTTATAGGTTTCTTCATCTGCAAGAGTTGGTATTGTTGCGTTGTTCATCAGCGTTATTGGCTCATCAGCATTAACTATCCTTCCCCTTTTCACTTCAAGCGTCGTACTCTTTTCCATTCCTATCTGCATCTTAATGGAGTCACTGAAAGTTGACACGATTTCTAGTTGTCTATTAGGTTGGTCAAAGCTGGCAGCATAGAGTTTCAAATCGTCCATATATAAGTGGTGACTGATTCTTATATTCCTTGATTTGTCTATCACATAGCCATAATTTGTATTATTAAGGAGTATACTGAGGGGGTTTAGTGCGAGGCAAAACCAAAGTGGGCTTAATGTATCACCGTGAAATATCCCTCGATTTATGGGAATCTGCCCCCTCCTGCATTTGGTCCCCCACTTTAACTTTCAGATGTGTCCTCCATGTTTTCATGAGGTGTTCAAGGGTGTTGACCACATGATCAGCTATTCCGTGCATCGTCAGAACCCTGATCAACCAGGAGTGGAGAACTGTATCGAAAGACTTCCGGTAATCAATCCAAGCGACGGATATATTCCGGAGCTTTCTCCGGGCTTGCTTAGTCAGGATGTTATCGACGACCAAAAGTTCTTTGGAGGCTTTCGTGCCTCTTCTCTTATTATTATTATTATTATTATTATTATTACTATTATTATTATTATTATTATTATTATTATTATCATTATTATTATTAATATTATTTTTATCACCATATATCGAATTCGACCAACTGCCAGACAACAAATCGTCAAAGCAGTTAGCCTCGCTACAGATCCTGCAGGAACTTCCTGACTATGCGCGTTGTACGAAGAATTACGTGTCTCTGTGCATGCGATATAATTTTCCTATCCAGCCCCAGTCTCTCAGTATTTTCAACTAGGTGTTTTTCAACCAGCCAGCAGACTGATATGATGAGAGGAAGTATGCTTATGGTCTTTAATTTGTGGAAGGCAAGATCCCCATACTTGCTAAGCTTCTCAGTATAAGCCCTAGTAAGTAGTTATTATTATTATTTTTATTATTATTATTATAGATTGAATGATATTTCGGAAGTAGTTTGAAGCTTTTCAAGAATGTCTCTCTTACTAACCAATAAATCATTCTTGTTTAAGTTTCAGCAGACACTCTGTTCAAAAAAACATACACTTTTTAACGTACAATACATCTTGTCAATGCTATGTATCCAGGAAACCATGTCTTTTGTATTCCTCTAAATTTAAGCGATACGAAGTATAATGACACGAATATAAATTTTCCAGAAAGAGCGTCTGAATTAGCTTCAGGGAATGGAAAGCATAAATGTATGTCAGCTCTAGCCAGTGCTTTCTACGCAAACATCGCAATACTCACAAACTTCGCAGTCACAATCCAACTTCCTAGAATCACAACTTCAGAAGGAAATTCAATAAATTCAGCGTGAATTTGGGTTGTTGAATGAAGTTCTCTCGTTTACCGACATTCTAATCGAGTATAATTCAAAATTCAAGAGATCGCTGTCGATTCGTCTTGTCTGTGACTATGAACGAATGTTAGTTCCTTCAGTTATGGAGCTGACTTCAACGAGTTAGATTGAGGTAAGATAAGTCAATCGAATAAAATCTGGAAAAGCACTGCTGTGAAGGCAGCAGCTTTTGCGCGCATATTCAATGTAGATGACCGCTTCGGTAACAAGTTCAAACATACGCGCAGAAGCTGCTGCCTTCACGGCAGTGCTTTTCTCGATTTTTTTCCGATAAATTACTGTATTTCAATTCGATCTAATCTGTATTTTTGGAAATATTGGAAAAATAAAATTTTGAATGGGTATATCTACGAAATCATTGGGTGGATCTTACCCATTCACAAATTCGACCTTTGTAATCAAGCCCCAAACCTACTCTACAAATATCGAGTTTCTAAGTCGTTTCTTCCGGAAGTTATTGAGTTTACGGTCGGCCTAACTTCCGAAGGAAACCACTTAGAAACTCGATATTTGTCAAGAAGGTTTGGACCTTAATTACCAGACCAGAATTGATTTCGACACCGGATTCTTCATCAGTGAGTCCAATCTAGTCGTTTGAGACCATTTTCGGCTCAATTATTGAAAAATACAGACATCTGAACAAAACGATAGCACGCTGTTCCCCTAGAACATTCGCACAATAAAAGGAGTATGTATATTCCAACAATCTGACGATTTCAGTGTGACGTGAGCACTTGGAAAGGTTATACAATGGTAGGAGAAATTATCTCGACATTCTCGATCGGGGCTACATTCTGTTTCATTTCGAGAAGAATTATTATAATTTGACTATAATGGAAACAATATAATCTGACGAATTTTAAGCCGCAAAGGATTGCGAGCTGAGCGGCTATCGGACTATTTCAATCAGGTTCGCTCGCATGAGTTACTATGATTTGAGTAGCTCGTAAGCCGTGGGCAGACGAGATCAAATCTGATTGAAGTGGCGCGAAAATCTTTGGGCTCACATATTTGCACCCGGTTCAATGCGTCACCAGCGTGATACCTGATTTTTGAGTATGTGTTTCCCCCTAATTTTCTAATTCTCTCTCTTCCTCCGTTTCTGTCGTCACAGCTGATTGACAGCGTTCCAATTCGTCTCTTATTTTGATAGAAGAGTTTTGAAAGAAGTTTTATAAACATTTATTGTCACTGATATCGATATTCGGTTTGTCTTTTGTAGTGAACTCACTTATCTGGGTAAGACAATCTAACCTTCACGATCCACTAGTTTTCCATTACGCTCGAGTATATCCCCTTTAAGCATCGTGGGTTTTTCTACAATTGAATGACAATTTCGACACATTTTCAGTCGAATAAAGTCTAGTTGGATTCAATTTCATTGGTTAAATTAACTGACGGATTGGATACCAGCTTCAAGTAGCTTCATTGGAAATAGTGATAATCGACAGTTCGAATTCTTTATGTCAAGATACAATAAAAGACCTCGAGAACTTTTAATTGTGGAGCAACAGAGAATTCATGATTCAATTTCGATTATTCAGGCTCTATGCGGTTACTGGGGAGCACTTTGAAGCCATACGACAAAAAACAAAAACGAGTGAGCTTTTTGACTACCAATTTTCACGTTAGTACTGCAGTAGAGTTGAGTCAATTTTTACTCAGTTATGATAGGGAAATGAGTTCTTTATTATTAGACCCAAATGTCTGCATTTTCCGCGCATGTTCTGGAGAAATAGTGCTTTCGATTTATCCAATTGTCGGTGATTTCGAAATTTTGAGCAAAACTAGTCTCGAATGAATAGCTTATACTGATGGTTATTCAAGTTATTTCCCTGATATCTCAGGGAACATTAAGGGGAGAGCATTCAAGCAATAAGCTGGAGCATATCGTCGCAACTAATTGCAAGATTTTGTTGAGTTCGTATGGTTATTGAATTTGAAGCAAATTTTGTTTAGAATCTTTTTTAAGAAGTTTTTGCGTGAAATTTATTCATCAGATTTGGTTAAATTTTGCAGAGCCCTTGAATTTTATAATTCACAATAGGAAACCAAATTTTAATTCAATCTGATTATAACTTTTAGAGATATTGAAAAAAATGTGCTGAATTTCGTGGTTATTTTTAGATCTCATTTTTATTCTAGGATTTTTGTTCGAAATTTCGAAATGATCTCTCACTAGTCTATATTCTGCGATTTTATGATCGTAATGTCTTCACAAAGTTTTGCATGTACCTTCGAGCTATCATTTATCAATAAAATCTTGGACTCGAATTTGATCCCGTTCGGATTTTTGGAAATATGAAAAAATATGATTTTGAATGGACATGGGGTGAATTTAACGCATCGATCCTGTACCCCATGAAAACCTTTTTCCGTTTCTTCTCTGTCTCTAGTCGTTCATCGATCCACAGATCTCCGAGGTCCATATCGTCCATTCCTTCTTTCGTGTTGTCGCTGTCTTCACTACTAATGAAAATGGTGGGGATTTCGCCCCCTCCCCCTCATAGAATAACCAACAAAGCGTTTAAATTCCTGCGGATCTGATTCCTTAAGGTCATCTTGAGGTAATCTGTCGCACTCGCTTATCGTCTCTCTCCATTTGGCGAACTCTTCGGATTTGGACAATTCCAATCTGAGCGTATCTTCGATCGATATCAGCGATTCAATCAACAAATTGGAGGAAAATGTATGTAATCAGTTCGGTGCATTGAACTGTATTTCTCCTCATCGACAGGAACCCGGTCGCAAACGTTATGCGACTGTGTACAAGTGGCGTTGCACTCGTGCTGTTCTCCAGAACAGCAGCTACGGTTTCCCTTCTTTTTTGACTGTCGGTGATCTGATTGGGCACACTTTTTTACAGATTTTTGTCTTGCGAGCGTTATCGGGGGTTGACTTCTGGATCATAGTCTGATTAACACTTTAACTGCTATATCCATATATATAAGTTTTGACTTTGCTTCTGTGATATGCTATGACCGAACATGTACAGTGCCCATATTCATGAACTCAATGCTAACTTCGTATTTATACGTACGAGGATATCATTTCAACTTTGTATAAGTCTTTCCATCTTATTTGCGGAACCCAGGGGCAAGGCCTGCTAGACAATATTCAGAGTTCAGTAGAAGTTTGAAACAATTGGAAAGAATTTGGTTCACAGAAATGGAGGGTTTTTTCTCGAAGAAAAAGCTGACAAAGTGGACTACAGTGACGGGGACTCATCTGAAAGTAATAGTTCAGACGCCGTGGAATGAATAAAAGGGGCAGGACAATGCATTTGAGATCATCAAAAGCAAAAAAAACTACGGAATCATTGGGTGGATTTTCCCCATTTATGAATTCGACCTTCGTTAGTAAGCCCCAAACCTACTCAACTGATATCGATTTTCGATGAATAATTGCTTGAAGGTTCATACACACTGAAGAGTGAATTGGCTTCGTATAGTTTCTTATTTTGAAAGGTACTCCTACAATAATAGCTCGTGTTTATATCCAGTTTTTTCTTTATATATTAAATTTTCTAATTTTTATTTCATTCACTTTATGTGATAATTCTTTAGTTCCTGTATGAATATTTATTTTACTCATTTATATACATTCGAATACATTTTCCACTTCATTGCTCTCGAAATGGAACTCCTTAGTTATATGAGAATTCACCGTTGTGAGAGAAAAAATAATTGTAACGTTGCTAAAAACGTATATAGACGTACGACACTTCGTTACCCGAAGCACTGTAATAGCATATTCACGTACGTAAGCTGTTGTGTGAACGATGACCGTTTTCATACGTTCTCAACTATTCTTCATTCAGCGTACAAGTTGATCTTTCTGGTTCCTTATTCAGCAGTAAAAAAGGCTATGCTCCTGGAATCGACCTCAAACCTACGCTGCTGTCTGTTTTCTGCGTCACTTTTTAGCTAGTGATGCTCCCCTCTCCACCATGATTTCTGGAGTGGCCCAACTTTCACCTTCGGCAAGAAAACACCAATTATCTGGACCAAAATTATAGGCATCCGCCCGTCTCAACTCCGCCGGTTGGGTCTTTTTGCACGCGATCATCTGTATCACACTCTTATTTTGCGAAGACTTCTCTACGGTCATACAAAGGCTGCTCATCATGAGGTTTGACGACACACTTTTCATCGGAGTCCATCCAGTAGTCTTCAGAATTGCTTATTCCTGATCTTTTGCTTTGAAGAAGTTGAAAATTCCCATAACGGTTGAGCTCTGCCCTTGTTTGAACGTCATTATTTTAATACTCCTAATCAACTTTATGAAAAAAAAACTCCTGCTGTTGTCCAAACTGAACCAATGCTTCAGCTCAATCTGCTTGTGAGTGCCACACTGAAGAAATAATTTATGCATTTGTTATTGTGGACGTTCTTGAAATCGTAATCGCCTGGATAGCATTTGTAATTGCTGAAATTATTACAATTGCGTAGCTGTACATCTGGCGTCCCCTAGAAGCCTCAACCCGTGTTCCAGCAAGAATTGACAGCCATCTTTCACTGACAGACAATTTCAAGCACACTGCTACCCATCACTTTTGCTGTCCATCTCATTTTCCACGCCTCCAATTCTGTCTTTAACGATTTCAATCATGCCTTTCACGTTTCCATTCTCGACTTTCAAATTCGCCGCACTGCCTATAAAAAACCTTTCTCAAGTAATTTTCCGTGAATGACAATTCTTTTGTTATTTTATCGCCCATTTTTTCCATGATTCCGTAAATAACCTCTATTCTGTAGTGTAGGTATTTGTCTATTTTTTCGCTCGATTCTTCAAAGAAATATCAAAAAAATTCCATACACGCATGGTCCATTTTCATGCGTATGTTATGGGTAACAGTATGCTATTGTTTTGTCCAAATGTCTGTAATTCACGTATTATTTTTCGAAAACGGTCTCAAACGACTAGGTTAGACTCACTGATGATGAATCCGGTGTCAAAATCAATGTTGTTCGTCCGGCTTTCAGTGAGCACGATAACAATAGTGCGGAGAGACCCATCGGTTTGAAAAATTTGGAGTTGATTGCTTTCCAAATTGCAAAGACAAGTCTGTTAATGGTCAAAATCGGACAAACAGGTGCTGAAATGTATCCATTTTTAATTTCAAGGTTATTTTCCTATTATTTGAGAAACTTTCTGACGGATTGTATTGTAACATGGTGGTAAGTTGGAACATAACGATGCGCAACTTTTTTCGAAATTTTGTTGATACCGTACTACCAGTAAACTTGTTTCGAAAAAAATTTTCTTCGAGAACTATGCCCTTTATTTGGGAAAAACTGTTGAAAACTTGGACTTTATACTTCACAGCAATGTATCGTATTCCAAATTGAAACAACTATACTTCTGAAGAAATTTGAAGAAGATGAAGCAGGATATGTTAAATGCGGTTCATTCTTGGTATCTAACCCGGAATATACCAGTTTGATCATGGTGAAACTTAGAAACTGGTTCAAAAATGCTGATCCACAGATTTTACCAAAGTTCCGTAATAATTGTATCATCTATATGAATCCTCAAGCTATCATTTTTAATCAAGTTCTGGACAACAATGCCATTTGATCCAGAATTCTGGGAATATCAAACCTGCACTACAAATATGTAGTTTCTTATCTGTTTCCAGCGCAAGTTATTGTGTTTAGACGTCAGTCTGCAAATGAAAAATGTATTTCCATTAAATAACAAATTTGAACGAGTTCGGCAATAGATGAGCTTTTGTATCCTGGCTGGAGGAGGCCATTTTCTACACTTTGTGTGACCTATAAAGTTAGCTTACCTCTCAACGATTTGGCTTAACTTTCAGTTTGGCATTTCACGTTAAAGAATGTTTTCTCCTCATAGTAATAATTCTCGTTTTCAAAATCAATTGGAACCTGTTGGCATTACATTTCTCAGAAAATTTTTTTTTTCGCGTAACTGGTGTGTGTAACGTTACAAAACCCACAACTGTCGATATTGGTGCCAATCGCATAAAAACGCTACATTAGCAATTTCAATTCCGATCGCAAAAAAACGCCTCACAGCGATTCTAGTATCAATGGATAAAGAACGCTCACTGCATTCAAAAAAAATTGTGAAATTTTGAAGTTGAATTGTTTCTTTTAAAAAGTCTTTTCAAAAGGCTGAAAGTACTACGAAAATCCCGAACAATATTTTTTGCTTTTGTGAATGCCAAACCCTTTTTTCTGATTCATTTCATTCTCTGCAAGTTACACAGGTTTACATGTACTTTGTATAATATTGTGCATTCGATCTCTTGTCTAATTCTTGCGATTGAATAACGTTTTCTTTTTGCAGAGTTTCAAATAATTCATCTCATATTCATTACCCTGTTAACAATTTCAGTAATCTCTAGAGTCACCAGGGATGATATCACGTGTTACAAGCACTATCTTGTAGATTTGAAATTTGCAGTCTTAGAACCGGATCTAACTCTTATTAGACATCTAACCGAATATCTTGGCATTGAAGACAGTGGTTCGACTGTGGTATCTTGAAACATTTTGGAAAATCACAGCGCCGGATCCTCTACCATCCACCACATACCATCACACCAGCCACTGAGATAAGTGCTCATTTGAATCCCGGATGTCAGACTCACTGTAAACTTTGTGTTTTGTGAAAAATAATTGCTATTTTAATTGTGAAGCTAAAAAAAATAGATAGGGAGTAAGAGGTTGCATCTTTACTATCAGATTAACGACTTGGGATACATTCAGGAGTAAAGTAGTTTTTACCTAGGCGCAATATGAGGCATTTTACTCAGGTAAGATGTTTCATGTGCGGACCAACAAATTAGCTAGCGTAAGTCACTGAGCTAGCTTAACGTGCAAGCTAGTCTATTCGATTTCCAGCATGAACCGGAATAAATGTTTATTTAATTTTCTCTGAAATTCATTAGTTCACACAAACTTCCATGATCCAGGAAATTTTTTTCCAATCTATGAAATTTTCCTTACATCATTTGGGGTAGTTGTGGATATTTAATTTTGAATACTCAGCAGGGTCTTCCGTTTTCACCATACTTTCGAAGGGATCTGATCCACCGAATATTTATTCTGAAATTTTTATTTTTTACTATAATTTCTGTAAAATGTATAAAACTTTCATAATTTAAACCAGAATCAGATCATTATCAGTCTGGAAATAACCATTCAAAGAAAAAGGTATATAACACACGTATCCATTATTGTTTGACGGAATTTTCACATGATCAATAAAAAATAATTTATTATTCAAAAACCTTAAGTTCTGAGGTTGTAGAACTGGGCTGAATTTGGCACTGAAATCAAAACACTCTGTAGGTTCAATTTAATTTTTTAATGAAGAGGAAAGGCGCTTGTATATCCCACCATGGAAGCTAGAAAACTGAGAATCTTATTGCAAAAAAAAATCTCTAATTTGTTATCAAATACTAGAAGCCCTATTTGAGAAAATTTTATAAATAAATAAATAAATACATTTCAGATTTCCAATAAATTTTGTGAGAATCATGTGCAAAGAATACCTTGAAACAATGTGAAGTTCAATGGATGTTCTGGAATGTAATGGAAACATGGGGTATTGCATTCAAAAAACGTTTTATTATTTTTACAAGTGGAACCAAAAGTAGAACGAATTTTTTCCAAGCAGTCATCTCTGCAGACAAAGCTCAAATAAGAAATGTCAAGGAATTATCTCGAGTCTATCGTGGAAACATTCTTACAACGATTTCCGTAAATAACAGTGTGTACGAAAAGATGAATAAAAATTATTATTATATTAGTTTCAAAGATATTGAGAAAATTAGATCGAAATTGAAATGAAATGTCACATAAAGCCTAAACTGAACACAAACCCCAAAATTAATACATATAACTCTCGACCTTCCTTCGGTGACATCTCTGAAAAGGGAAGCACTCTGTACAGTTTATTGAATTTCAAAATTGCAGTTTCATCAGGAACTGAATAACTATGACTTAAAGCGTATGGATTGATAGATACTGTAAAAAAAAAGTGATTCTTCACTCTTGCAACTCACGGTAAAGATGATGAACACTCATGTTGCCACAATTTTTGTTGATCTATAAGAATAACAAAAAGGAGCTTGTAAACGAACTCGATCTTCTATCTAGAGAATTTTTTCATTCATCTGTTCAATTCAGTAGTTGAGATAATTTTTCATCTCAATTTCGAGACAATTTTTCTCGTTATTCCAAAATCAATAGTTAACACATTAATTCCTCATCTATATAGTTCTCAACATGAGATAGTCTTGAGCGTTTTTGTGAGTAAACTATTGGGTTTATCATACTTTCTTGACTGACTTCAAAAGCAGAACTTCGTTCAACTTTTCCTGCCTGCTGCCAAAGTCTTTCTAGGTGCACTTTCCATCAAAATTATCTCCTTTGCACGGTTGAGTTGAATTCAGAAGCACCAAAGTTTATAACTCTGTTGAACTACGGCATTACATTTACCGAATCAGACTCATCCCGTTTCACTACTCGACAAGTGTTGTGGAAATGAAAATGCACATAAATCGGCTTATTGTTAAGTTTCGAAGTTTTTTCCATGATGAAGTACAGCCAGCGGTTCAACAACTCGGATAGAAATTATTTAATGGTTTTTCGTAATGGACACAAGCTATTAAGCATTCCAACGCTCTTTGTGTTATGAAGAATGAATACTGTAAACCTCTGTGACCTCCAAATAATCATATTTCATTTCATCTCCTCGATTTCATTTGAGAAGACTTCATTATATTTTCCGAATTGAAAATTTTTCCATAATAAAACTTCGACTTTCGTAATGAAATAGGTACTGAAAATACGAGATCGTCATATTTTTTATTTCGTTAGAGAGATAATCATAGAAAATTAATCTTTTACTGCTGTAATGGAAGAGGGAAATTTAGATACATGTATACAGTCGGAACATGGAAAGTCGTTTCATTTCAGAGGAAAATATTTAATTTGTGAATTCCATTAAATATTCGGGAGTTTATAACTTCAATTCTGTGTAGATTAATCCTCATAATCTGAAAATCATTTCTAATTCAGGAAATTCACTGCGCTTCGCGATATCGTAGACTGAGTTTATCCATCCAGGGATCCACCAAGCCCAAACGAATGATTTCCTATCGTTTTACAGTTGGATTCTCTCGAAATTTTGCAGACGCCTAAGGGTCGATATTTCATTTTCCATATGAAAGATACGTTCAAAAAAGTTGTCAGAATGAAATTTTGAGTGAGGATTTTTTTCACGGTTTTTTAAATTACAACTTGCGTGTATACTTGATACATGTTTATTTGGATTCGAGGTCAATAACAGGAGTTGAGTTTGCGAATGGGATCAATTGACATTTGAAGGCTGGGTTTTTTTCTCAAAAACGATTTTAAATGCAAATGGTTAGAAAAAAGAGAGAAAATGCGCATTCTTGCCACCTTTGAATACAATAAAATATTTGGGAAGATAAAACTGAAATGAAATGAAAGAGCATTGCGCATTCTGATGAAAGAACTTAGAAACATCCGAGATATAATTACTGAGGAAGCCTGCAGAGCGACCCGCCGTTTTCTCCTATAAACGTCAAAATTTCAAGCATTCAAGAGTTTTGAGGAAACTTGAACGTGGCTGTGTTGCCGAAATCCACGATGCCGTAATTTACCAGCCCGCGTTACTGTTTGGTCTAAATATACCTATTCAACATAACGCTGTTCCATACTCCGCAAAAGGTGAAGAATCAATCACCTTCTATGTTCCTAAGCTATTGTTATGAATCTGACTGTTGTTTGATTTTGATTAATTTTGAATTTTGAATTTTCAACAGAATCCAATAACAAAAATATGAATTTTGAATTTTATTTGAATTTTGCGCGGCTTTCTATCTCTTTCTCAGGTGGATTCTATGGTATGAAATAATAGTTTAAATAATTTCGAATAACAATATTTAAAGAAATAATTTTTAAGGAAATTGATTCAAATGCTAAACTAATTAATAACCTAACTCAAATAATTAAATTAAATCTAAAAACTTATAATAATGTCCTTTTTGCTCCCACCCACGGTGTTTCTATTCTATGTCACTTTGTTGCTTTTTTCTTCTGTGGTTCGGATTTTCTGTATAACCTCCAAAGTTCCTCTTGATTGTTTACTGCGTAAAGTGCAAGTTCCAGGGGTTGACTCTTGAAATTAAATTCATCTGGCTCGAATTTTACTTGTTAGGATTTTCAAATTGCTGGATTTTCTTTTCTGGTGAGTCTATAAGATTTTCTTCAATATTCCATGTATTATATTCTGTTATTCTTCCAGGATGACAGTCACTCTGATTTAATTTTGGTTAACTTTGGGTTTCTGACTGAAATATTACGATGTTTTGATAAATTTTTACGAGGAGCAGCTACAGTCTTGACGATGGTTAAAAATGGACTAAATTCTCTGTGCTCGAGCTTCAGTATTTACACCTTTTTCGCTAATTTTCTTCACATCCTAGTATGCTTTGTTTTTAAAGATGTCTTCCAAAAATGATGCTTTCGCAGTTTTCTCTTCAGAGGTAAGTTTTCCTTCTTCGAACCTGGTCTAGAAAATTCGGCAAATTCTCAATCTCTAATATATAAAATTTTTCAAGTTTTATGCCCAAATGTTACAATGTTCTAAGTTAACAATTTCATTTGCCTAGTATTCTTAAATTTCTACTTACAATCGCCAAAAAATACTTTCATTACATTAAATAAACCCTATTTTAATTGTGAAGCTGAAATAAATAGATAGGGAGTAAGAGGTTGCATCTTTACTATCAGACTAACGACTTGGGATACATTCAGGAGTAAAGTAGTTATTACCTAGGCGCAATATGAGGCATTTTACTCAGGTAAGATGTTTCATGTGCGGACCAACAAATTAGCTAGCGTAAGTCACTGAGCTAGCTTAACGTGCAAGCTAGTCTATTCGATTTCCAGCATGAACCGGAATAAATTTCTATTTAATTTTCTCAATTCTCAGAAATTCATTACTTCACACAAACTTCCATGATCCAGGAAATTTTTTTCCAATCTATGAATGCTTTCATTATATTAAATAAACCCTATTTCTAAAATATAGCTGCAATTTTGTTCCTTCGGAAACCTGATAACTACATTATATGCAACTTATGGGTCGAGACATAACTTCTATCTTAAATTTACATTTTCTTTGAAATTCTACACCTAATTCTACTTATGATTGCTAGTTCTGTTCAATTCAAACCTATAATAATAATTTTCAACAAAATATCACTTAAGTTCCTCATAATTTCCTACTTTTTGACTAGATAAGGCAATTTTATAAAATTCAAGGTATTGATACAAATTCTTATACTTTCAGATCATGAGAAGCCTGTTGAGAAAGATAATTTGGAAGGATTATTTGCCCTCAATAAACTATTGAAATGATGGAATGAATTTTCTAGATTTGTTACTGGATCGTGATTGATTTGGACATTTCTTATATCTTATGATAGAATTTACTATGTTTGAGGCCTGGAATTAACTTAATTATATATTATGATGATAAATAATTGAATTTATGCATTTGTGTTCATTGGTAAGTTATTTTTTCCTGTTTCTTAAAGACCGATTTAGAAAAAACCATAACACTATGTTGTATTCATGATGTGCCATTTACAGAGTGTAACAGCCAAATGGAATAAATTCGATATCTAATAAATGTTGGAAATAAGTGTTGGAAAAAACGCTCGGACACGTCGATTTGTAATGTTAAATGCGCATATTTTTCTAGAAAATAATATTATATAGGGTGTTCCATGTGACCGTGGCCAATACCAACTTTCTTATTTCAAATGCAACCCCCTGTATATTATTTATTTTTTGGATTCTTCAGAGAATTCTAGACACAATTCATGCACAATGTCCTATACCTATCCTTAACTATTTCGGAAATATTAAGTGTTTTCAGGTTTAGTGCAAAAATCAACGTTTTAAATAAAAAATATTTTATTTCACAAATTCGGTACATTACACCTAAAACCTAATAATTAATACTGATTATTTCATAATAATTAAAAAAAAAACATTAATGTCAATGTAAGAAATGTTCAAAATGCTCGCCGCGAACGTCTTGGCAACATGCTAATCTGGTGTAGAATTGTCTTCTAACGTTACTCGACATTTCTGAAAACACTTTATATTCCCGAAAAAGTTGAAGATAGGTATAGGACATTGTGCATGAATTATGTCTAGAATTTTCTGAAGAATCCAAAAAATAAATAATATACTGGGGGTTACATTTGGAATAAGAAAGTTGTTATTGGCCACGGTCGCATGGAACACCCTATATAATTTTATTTTCTTGAAAACTATGCGCATTTAAAATTACAAAGCGACGTGTCCGAGCGTTTTTCCTAACACCTCCTCATTTATTCGTTATCGAATTTATTCCATTTGACTGTTACACTCTGTATAATTGTTTCCATTATACAAGCGCTCATCGAATCAATCCCGAAGTAAGGAAATATAAGGAAAGCTCAAGCGCAGCGGTTACCCGGAAATCCTTGGGATTCACAAGGGGTCAATTACATAATAAACAGGAATCTCCTAGTACATTTCCCATAACACCTCCATTCTTTTCCAGAAATAAGTTTAGTTGACAAGCTGTATTATTTTTGTGGAATTTTACAATCCTTGAGAAGTTTTCTATGAAAATTTTATACAAAGCATACGATAATATCATGATTATCATCAGGTTGAAAATTAAATACATAGAAGATATGTGATTCGGATGCATTTTCCAATTGAATATTGTTTCTTGAATACTGCAATTTTCAAATATTGACATTGGTAGGGTAAGATTTTCAATTATTTCAATTGTAACATCAGGCAATGGCACATTATAAAATATTGATGGAATTTCATTGCCAACAAAATACTTTAAATTATTAGTTAAATTATAACTTGTCTCAATTAGGTAAATACCGATCAGTTCTTGATATTCGGTATGTTCACTACAGGGATCGCCAATCGTTGCACTCCCGATCGATAAAAACTTTTTCAGTGAGAGCTTCACTGTAATTTTCTCTCTTGTGGGCAATGAGTCTCTTCATACATTTTGGTCTCTGATTGCCGCAAATTCTGAGGGCAGATCCACCAATCTTCCACTTTCCGACATTCTTGCTCGATGGACCATAAAATTTGTTCTTCTCTGGCCAGTAAGTATTTCGGCTGTTCGGTGAGGGTAACATTTTGGTATGGGATATAGTGGAAGTAATAAGTATCCAAAAGTTTTGGTGAGGTCATAGATATTACAACAATAAAAATCACATCATTATTTCTGAATCTCACAGAAGTAAAACAAATGGAATGAAAATCTTTCGAATAATTTAGATGCCTCATGAAATCTGTGGAATTTCCAAATTCGTTAAATAATTCTTGAGGCAAAATGCTTCCATGCAATAAATGGAGTCTTGCAAAGCTAACCGCTGTAATAATTTCGGATAAAATTCTATTTAAAGTCAATTGTTCGAATTGAATAAGAATAAGTCGATTAATGTTATTTCGAACTGATCGGTAGTTGTTTTGGTTTTGGGTAATTTGATTTGTAACATCAGAATATTTGTATGTCATAGTTCTTATAATGCTAATAAATTGGTTCTGCTCTGTTTTCAATGATTGAAGTCCATTTTCGAATGATTGAATATAATTCAAATAGAGAGCTTCATCTTTACTATCAAGGGTACCAAATAATGCGATTGCTATATGCCCACCTACATTTGTTAAACCTCGTTTTTTGCGCGCAGTGTAGGTAAATAAGTTATTGAACATGTTTTATTTTGCTTCATTTGACCTTTAATTGATTCAGCGTAGTTTCTAATCATCATATTAATGGGGCTGAATTTATATGATCGACCAAAATAAAATGATCCTGTAATATTTTGCTTATATTTGTTGAGTGGTAGTGTTTAATCTCTTGATATTTCTGAGAATGAAAAGTGGGACCGAAAAACAAGGTTAAAATTAAAAAAAGGGTCTTCATTTTTGCGCGCATGTTCTAGGGGAACAGCGTGCTATCGTTTTGTCCAAATGTCTGTAATTTTGGATGATTGAGCCGAAAATGGTCTCAATCGACTTGGTTGGACTCACTGATGACGAATCCGGTGTCAAAATTGATTCTGTCCGGCCGGCCGGCCGTCCGTAGACACGATAACTATCGACAAAAGCAAGCTAGCTACTTGAAACTTTCAGAATAGGTTGTGCATCAGAATGCCGCGGTTAAGTTCGTTAATGGGCCAAATCGGTCGAATAGTTTCGGAGTTATAGGCACTTGAAGTTTTGAAGTTATTTATTCTTTATTTCAGAAACTACACAAGCGATTGGATTCAAACTTGGCAGTTTGGTGGAGTATAACGACGCGCAACTTTGAACCAAATTCCGTCAAGATCATATTGTCAGTAAATTTAAAAAAAAACTTTTTTCGAAATTTTTCTACAAAAAAATTTTTTTTTCGGAAACCATTAATCATATCCAAAAAAAATTATACTCACACTTTGACCTTCTAATTTCACAGCAGTGTATTAAATTTCAGTTCGATACGATCATAAGTTTTGGAGATATCGGGAAAAAATATGTCAAATTTCGAGGTTTTCTTCTCGATATCGTTGATTTTTTCGGTATTACTCGAGAAATACTGATTCAGTCCTGATTAAACTTCACAGCTAGTTTTAAGATGCTGAAAGACAACTTTATGCAAAATTTCGTGATAATCGTGTTATTAGAACAATTTGAAAAAAAAAATTTCTATGATTTTCTCATCATATCATCCTCATTAAATTCTGTATGAAACTTCGAACTGTTATTTTCGATGAAGTACTGGATTTCAATTCGATCTGATCTGCATTTTTGGAAATATTGGAGAAACAAAATTTTGATTGGGTATATCTACGGAATCATTGGGTGGATTTTACCCATTCACGAATTCGGCCTTCGTAATTAAGGTCCAAACCTTCTCTACAAATATCGAGTTTCTAAGTTGTTTCTTTCTGACGGCCGACTGCGTAAACACAATAACTTCCGAAAGAAACAACTTAGAAACTCGATATTTGTAGAGTAGGTTTGGGGCTTAATTACGAAGGTCGAATTCGTGAATGGGTAAAATCCGCCCAATGATTCCGTAGATATACCCATTCAAAATTTTATTTTTACAATATGTCCAAAAATACAGATATGATCGAATTGGAATCCAGTAATTCATCAGAAAAAAATTTCAAAAAGCACTGCCGTGAAGGCAGCAGCTTTTGCGCGCACGTTCAAATTCGTTGCTGAAGCGGTCATCTACATTGAACATGCGCGCAAAAGTTGCTGCCTTCACGGCAGTGCTTTTTGGACTTTTTTTCCGTTTGTTTTCTCGGAAGAGAAAAATGTGTTTTTGTGATATATCAAATTAAAGGATATTCGATTGAACATTAAGCTGTGTGACTGAAAAAAGAATTTGTTAAGCTATTTTTTATTACAAAATTAACAATTTGTGATTGGTGTCTGGTTCTTATTCTTGAAATATTGAATAATAACAATAATAACAATAACAATAACCTTTATTCAATTCATAGGACATTTGAATGTACAAGAATAAATGTAAAAAAAAAAGCACAAATTTAAAGGGTTACATTCCTTTCCCTCTTACAGAAATCCATAAATTCTTCTATATTATATGGTTCACATTTCATTATAAATTCATCCAATTTTCTAATAATCAAAATTTCCCTATTTACATTACGAAATATAGAAAAATATCCTCTTACCTGCTGATTTCTGTTCTCGAAGTTTGAGAAATGTATGCAGTTTTAAAGTTGGAGGTATATACCCTTGAACCTCAACAGTTTGTTTTTTGGAAGAATATTGCATGTGATATATCGCATCAAAGGTCATTCAAAGACCAACTCAGTTATGTGAACCAAAATGAAATTTAATTATTTATTTAATTTAAATTACAAAGCCAGTAGTTCAAGGGTCGCCTTTAGTAATAGTAAATAAAAGAATAATGGTCTGATTTCAGTACTCTCCAATAACAAATTGTAAATAATTTAATTTTTCAATAAAAAACGGCCCAACCAAATCTACTCCAAGCCATATCGCTACATAGATGATCAAATTAACTTTCATTTGATGTATCACAATCCATATATTCCGATCTGAAAAAATGAGGCAGTGGGGTGCGGGGCGTAGAGGGTGAGGAATATCAAATTCAAAAAAGCACAAGATAAATTGCTATTGAAATAAAAAATCGACGGTTATTATCATGGAACCTGATTGACTGGGAAATTATTTCTATTAATTCAACTCAATTTGACACTATTTCGTTTGGCGATCCTTTGTAGTACTAAAGCAGAACCTGTTATGCCTAAAATGTCGATTTTACAGGAGAGGGTTTTTGAAATTTGAAAGGCTGGCTTGGTTCGGCTTCTAACCAAAATAGCATGATATATTGAGTGGTGTGACTGAAAAATGAATTTGTTTCCGGTACTTCGAAATTGAATTCTTCTAATCGAAGTCTTCAACTGATTAATCGCGAAGAAGCATCTTTGAAAGAAAATAACCAAGTAAGGCGTCTTTGATCCGTATATATAGTAAATTTTCTTTCGAATGAGTAGGGTCTAAAATGCTTTGTAGCAAAAACTATGGCCAAAAGTTCCTTTTCAATGGTAGGATATTTAATCTTAGCATCTGTGAGTGTTTTGCTCCTGTGGCATATTGGGATGCGTTGGGTGTTGCCACGAATGTTCTGTTGAAATCAGGATATTGTAGCATTGGATAATTTATGAGGATATTTCGCCTGAAAGGATCTATGTATTCTTGATCTTTGATATTTAATTTGATGTCTTTCTTCAGATATTTTGTCATGGGTTTGGTTGATTTTGCAAAGTTCGGTATGAATTTGCGGTAATAGCCTAACATTCCTCAATGTGATTTAATTTCTTTCACTGTTGTACGCATGGGAACTACTTTAATTTTGTCAGAATTGGGTTCGATTTCTTTGTCAGATATTTTGAATTCTGACAATGACATCTCTGTCTTGAAAAAATGAGATAAATCCAATTGTATTTTCAGGTTTTTCTCTTCTAACAGTTGTAAAAATGCTACAGGCATTGCGTGCTAAGTATTCCTCTGGAATTTCTGAGAAAATGAGAATGTCATCGATACATACAACACATATTTTATGGAGAACTGATTTCTATACTTTGTTCATGGTATGTTAAAATGTTGGTGGGGTGTTTTTCAAACCAAAGGGTATTTTTAAAAATTCGGAATATCCTTCGTCTGTAGCAAATGCAGTTTTTTCTATGGACTCTTCATCCCACTCTATCTGGTGAAAACCACTAGCTAAAATTTTGGGCGTTTTTCAATCGATCTAAAAGTTCGTAAATATTTGGTATGGGGAATTTATCATCTATTATTTTTGATTTATCATTTGATAAAATCAAATATTGAACCTTTTTGATCGACCAAAACAAAAAAAATTACCCCCCCTGAAAATTTCACAGTTCACATTTTGGAGTATGTAGATTTGAATGAACTTGAAATTCCGTCCGTCCACCGTCCGCCGTCCACCGTTTGCCGTCCGCCGTATGCCGTCCACACTACGCCGTCCGTTGTTCGGAGCTTTTCTTTGAAAATACTGAACCGAAATCCTTAATGGATTTCTAGCAAATTTTATATTTGTTAGAAAAATCGTGTGTCGCTGGGCATTGATCCCCTAAGTTTCAAAATTGGGGGTTGATGGGAAAAAAATAATTTTTCGAAAACTTACAACCACCTTTTCATGAAACTCTTAATATTTGTTACTGTTGCATAACTCAACCTAAAAATTTTCACCCGGATGATTTCCGACCAGTGGTTTCTGAGGTATAAAGAAAAACGTTGCAAATTTTGGGGTGCAAACCAATGAGTTATGACTAGTAAAAAAAAAGTGCCAAAAAAGTAACGTAATTCGTCAATAATATTTTAACGAAGAATTATTAAGAAAAATCCTCGCAACCGTCGATTTCAAATTTCGAAAGCAATTTATCCTGTGTTTCTTTGAATTTGATATTTAATTGCAATATATGAGTTGTGATGCATCGAATGAAAGCTAATTTGACTACCTACTCAGCGATTCGCCTGGAAAAAGAATTTGTTGAGTACGGCAATAAGACGATCATTGTTTTAATAATAATTATTAAGGGAATCCACGAATCCATGGATTTGTAATTCCGAAAGCAGGTCTCCCTCTGTTTTTTTGAATTTGAAATCGCCCACCTTTTACGCTGCACACCCCGATACTGTTTTTTTCAAACAGTAATAAATGGATTATGATAAATCAAATGGAATTACATTCCATTGCATATTGAATGGCTGGACTGAAAAAAAAAATTGTTAAGCTATTTTTTCATTAGGTGTGAGGTTCTCAATCTTGAAACAATAAATATTGAAAAATATCCTCCCACCCGCCGATTTCTGTTTTCAAAGTTCGATAAATGCATGCTGAATTGGAGGTTTATACCTTTAAACCTCAATAGTTTTTTTTTTTGGAAATATTTTGCATGTGATATATTGCATCAAAGGTCATTCGATGACCAATTCAGTTATGTGAACGAAAATGGGAGTTAATTATTAATTCAATTCAAATTACAAATCTATGGGTTCGAGGATTTCGCTTAGTAATAAGGTAAGTGTTTCTGAGGCAAATATTCATGTTGAGAATAATACTGAAGTTAAGTTTTAGGGTCTTTTATAGGGCATTTTTAAGAGAACAAATTTTTAACATCATATGGCCTATACATATATAGGGTACTCGTTTTCATGAAGGTTCATCCAGAATACTTCCAACAATATTTAAACTGTAACAATACTTGGCGCACAGATACATAACAAAAAGTCGCCCTTTTACATGGGCCTAAGGCTATTTAATGCTCTACCCCATTGGGGAGGACATCCAAGTTGAACGTTTTCGGAATTACTCTGTATAATGCAATAATTGTTGACTGTGAATCATATTCTTTGAGTAAATTTTTTGATTTTTGTGAAAGTGAATTGTTTTGAGTCAAGTTTTCTGTTCTGACAAAACCAATCTTAATGTTTTTCAATAAGCTTTTGATTGAATAAATTCATTATTATTATTATTATTAATTCCTAAAAGAATTATGGTTTGATTACAGTACCCTCCTTACAACAAATTGTAAATTATTTCCAGATTTTTAAATGAAAAACAGCATAAGCAATTCTACTTAAAGCCAATAAAGAAATATAAAATTTAAAAAAGCACAGAATAAATTGGTTTTGAAATAAAAAATCGGCGAGTGCGACGGTATTCCTTGATAATTCTTGGTACGAGCACCATGTATAAGTTTATCCAAGATATGAATGGTATTGGGTAGCTCAACTGAGAAAATAATAAACCCTTGTGTGAAATTTGCAGCGTTTTTCATTGAGTTTTCTGTAATCGATAGCCATTTGCCATTTTTGTTTGCCAGATTAATTTGTTTTTTTCGAAACAATAACTATAGGAAATGACCACGGTGAAACGCTAGGTCGTGTAATATTTTTACTGAGTAAGTCCTGAATTTGATTTGTCACCTCTTGCTTGTGAACTTCAGGATATCTATATGTTCTTACGTATACATGGATTTCGTCTACAGTTCTGGTATGGTGTTTTATACTACTCGTAAAATTTAATGGTTAGTTAGGTAATCAAAAAGCTTGTTTATGACTGAATAATTCTTGTCAAAAAAATGAAATGTGGAAAAGTAATTTAATTGATCGAAAATATGTTATCTGACAGAAGACTCCGTGTTTTTGTTGCTGATGTTAGTAGTAGGTTCAAAACTTTGAATAATGGACTCCCACAAGGATCAGTTTTAGCTCCCCTTCTATTTAATTTATATTTATGTGATATTCCAGCAACTTCTTCAGAGAAATTCTCTATGCTGATGATATTGCTCTGGCTTTTCCTCACTCTGATTTCAAAGTCATTGAAAACACTCTAAATACTGACTTAAATTTTGAAGAATTATTTTGTTGAGTGGCGTTTATGTCCAAATTCTAATAAAACAGAAGTTTCTTGTTTTCATTTGAATAATCAACAGAAGTTTAAAACTTTGAATGTTACTTTTAATAATGCCGTTCTGAAACATAATTTCACTCCTAAATATCTTGGAGTGAAATTAGATACCTCTTTAAATTTCAAGGCCCATTTGGAAAACTTACGCATGAAGTTGAAATCTAGGAATAATATTCTTCAAAAACCAGCTGGTTCTTCATGGGGGGCTGACCCTACAACTCTTCGTACCGCAGTTTTGGCTTTGGTTTTTTCTGCTGCTGAATATTGTTGTTCGGTTTGGTTTAATAGCACTCATGTTAGTAAAATAGATGTACAGCTTGATGTTGCTATGAGAATCATTAGTGGGACCATAAGATCTACACCTTTACAGTGGTTACCAGTTCTCTCAAATATTGTACCGCCCCATATTCGTAGACAGGTTGCAGTGATAAAGTCTTGGGATAAATATCGTTCCTTTCCGAATTTATTCCCAATCATGTCTTATATTCCGGATTCTAAAATTGCTAGATTGAAATCTCGTAAACCTTTATGGATCAACGATTTTCTTCACACCAATAAAAGTGACAAAGAAATTTGGCGTTCGGAATGGAATTCGTGTAATGTTTTTAACAAAGGTTTGATCAGCGATCCTTCAGAAAAAGTTCATGGTTTCAATCTTCCTAGGAAAATTTGGTGCATTTTGAATCGACTTAGAACCGGTCATGGTCGCTGTAATAGTTTCCTCTTCAAATGGAATTCGGTCGAAAGTCCAAGGTGCGAGTGCGGAGAAGAAGAGGAAACAATAGAACATTTAGTAAATACTTGTCCAATATATAAATTTGACGATGGTTTCGAGGCAATTCATTCGGTGTCTGATTCTTTTTTGAGATGGATTGCGAACTTCAAATTAATTTAATGAGTACTAAATCATTTACTAGTTCATATTAGTTTTTTCGTCTCCTTTTTTTGTTTTCAGGTATGTTTCCAAGATTTCAACCTGCATCGCATAGGAAGGAGGAAATTTTGTCGATGAAAAAGAAGCCCTTCAATAAAAAACAACAATTTTCATTACACTTATACGGGGAGACAGAGTTTTTCCTGAGGTTTTTATCTGTGCTCTTGTATCATACGTAAAAATGTATGGTACCCCGTTACATTTCCTCTGCTAATACTGTTATGACACAAATTGTTTGATATAAAAAAATGTAATGCTCATCTCAAAAGAATATATATATATATTCGAATGGTCTAATTAAATAGGTAAGGTTTCCTTAATTCATTTCCCAATTCATGATCTTTCCAATTAAACTTTAATTTCAAATCTTTCAATAGGTTGGCTCCTATAACGCCATCGTTTTGTGTATGGAATTTATAAATTACAAAAGAATAGGTATTCCCTAGTCCGAACGAATCTAAAGGAAATTCCATTTTATTTTCACTATGGTCTTTACCCACAGCTGTTTTCAAATAGGTATGATCTTCATAAATTTTGTCAGGAAATAAAGAATAAGCTACGGCTGCGTCGACAATGCTCGTTGAACTACCGCTATCAATCAATAACTTTCATGGTGGATTTTCTAATTTAATATAGGGCAATGATGCCAAATGCTCTTTAGTGAAATGTAGGTCATGGGGTTTGAATAGGCCAATGTTTGAACATTTTGCTCTTTTTGCTCTTTTAAGTCACTTTCATTTTCGGAAACATAATTGTTTACGTAATCAAATTCCTGCGGTTCTTCTTCGAAGTCTTTGTATTCGAAATTCTCTGTGTTTGTCAGTGCTTCAGAATGAAATTCTGGGGTACCTGTTTTTCTGAAGAATTGTCGATTATTTGGAGGTTCTTTTCTAACTTGACTGCTAGCCGGTTCTTTAAAAGCATACTTTCTAGTTGTAATGGACATCGGTTCTGGCTTGGGTCGGATATTTGATGTCTGGTTGCTCATTATTAAATTTTAACTGCATTTGTTGAGAGGAGAACTCTCTATTAGTTGTGGAATTTTGATAATAATCTTGATTACTTCTCAATGGTATCGAATTTGTCATGAGAGTTGTTTTCGAAATAGGTCATGAATAGATTTGTTGCCTTTCAATTTCGCGGTTCTCTAATAAATTACATGTTTCATAAAAAGGTTTTGGTTTGAGGTTTAAAAGATTTCTAGAATTTTTGTCTGCCTTATTATATAATACTGTGTTTCCATTTTCATCAGACAAATTTAAATGAACATTCATTTCTGGTATAGTTAATCCCAATAATTGAAACTGATAATCGTATTGCAATTCAATCTCTTTGACTCTATCAATGAAATCTGTTAATCATTTTTTAGATTTCTTTTTCATATATCGATATTCACTTTGTAACACGTCGAAGTTAATTTTAAAACCAAACTCATTATTCAATAATTGTTTCAGTTCTGTCCATTTATTACCTGAGGATCCATAATGAACTATAGTTCTAGCTTGATCTATTAATTTGGATCTAACTTTGGCGGAGCAATATTGATTTATCAATACATTATCTCTTTTACCAAAGTGACTCATGAAATATAAGGCTTTCAATGAATAAGTATGTAATTCATTCGAATAACCGTTAAACTTAGGAAGAAATTCACTAAAATATTTATTTTACAGTACTAAGATCTATGACAACAGTGTCTTCGTTATTGGCAGTTGCCATCTTCGATCTTTTCCTTGGTTTCGGTTGAAGTGAGCTGAATTGATTTACTAATGAATCAATGTTCAAAATATTTAAAAAATTTTCTTTCAAAATATTCTGCCTGTGCAAACGAAAATGAATGAATGAGAAAAAAATATGGTTTCTATCTATTTGGTTCAGGGATAGGAAGAACTGGGATTATTAAAAGAGCCTCAACTTACGCTATGTTGGTTTTCAACCTCGTGTTTGGTCTACTACCTCCAAACTCTTAAGGAAAATCTTCTGAGAATAATCAAGTGTGGATCCAGTCCGGGTTGGTTCGTTCTCCTTTTCTTTGGTGAGAGCTTCAGCAATACCTCTTGACTGATGACACGACTTGTTCTGTGTGAGATTTTCTTGTTGCACTCGGTTGTTCGCGCCGAAGTTAACGTTGCACTAAAAATCTCGGGTTTATTGGATCTTCTCTCAAAGAATTGAAATTCAGGATTATCTTCTGATAAACTAGTGAGATCCCATCCTCGTCACCAATTATAATTTTATTCTCTAAGATCACGTTTTAAAATAAACAAAGTTTAATCAAGAAGCAGTTTAATCTAGGAAAGTTGAGTTTATAATCTCTGAGATACATAAAGGAAGCGATAGTGCTGAACAGCACGAAAGCTCAAGAGCGGTTACCTGGAAATCCTTGGGATTCACAAGGGGTCAATCAAATAATAAAAAGGAATGTCTAAGTACCTTTGCGATAACAATATACAGGGTGAGTCTTTGAGTTGTACATTGATTTTACCCATATATTTCTCTCATCGAAAAAACACTGTTTCTTTTGCTATTTTTCCAGATTCGGCTCAGGTAAAAACTTATAAGCATTTAAATATTTCTCAATGTGCTAATACACTCCTGCGCTTTGTTTGCGAGTTCACCACATATATCTCTCACGGTGATTTCTTTTGGAGAATAACCAATCGAAGGTTTGAAATTCAGAAAAAGAAGATTGAGAAAACTTATTTACTAACTTGATTCTTATGATTTGGTGCTCTTTGCGATATTATCGCAAGAAAAATATTTCACCACACTGCAAGTTTATCACTGAATTATATGAAATCAAACAACTTACCTGAAAATATTTTTTATGAATGTCATGGTTAGGTCTGTGGCATGATCACGAAATAGCATATATCTAATTTAGTTCAATGCGAAATAGATAAATATTTATGTGTATTCTATGGACCGGATAATCGTTAACTCAATTTAATTTACTTGCTCTACTAGATCAGGGGCGGATCCATGAACATAAGGTAATTTTTCGAATTTTATTCGATTTCACAATAATCAAAGTTGACTATCTGCGAAACGGTGCGTTTAAGGAGAAATCACTAAAAATAATTGAGTATTTTAAAATGATTGAAGATTTTTATAATGCCATGAGATAAACTTCATCTGCATTCTTCCATAACTCGGTAACTGTTTGAAGCAGGATGAGAGTGATAACTGAAGAATATGTGTAATAGTTATAGAAAACTTCACATCACAGTTCATCTCATATTTTTGCTATTCTCCGATCCTGTCTGAAATATCCGAAATGAACTCGTTTCAAATATCGCTTTTTTCGAATGTTATTTCTTGATATCCTTCTGTGGTTCAGAGTCACGTCAAGTCCAAAAAATAAATTTTCTCTTCAAGTGAAACAGCTGTGAAGCTGAGTTTTCATATAGCTCGTTTATGATATATTTAATAATATATTTTTATGAATTCTTCAGTTATATGATACTTTCAAAATTACACGTACGACTCCCTGCTGGTACATCACAACTGCAAACCAAATTTCAATTCAAATGGATCGGTATTAATCGAGTTATTGAGAAAATAAAATTTTGACAGCCTCTAACTCTGAAACCTTTAGGCAGGATCCAAAGCTACCCAGAAAAAAGTCTAGGTATTTTCAGGAATTCTACCATAGAGTACAGAAGACCAACTAGACAGAATTGAATTTGATCGCGGATTCTTATTCAACGATTCCAATCTTATCTTTTGAGGTCATTTTGTGCTCAAAATTTGAAAATAATACACATGAGAGCAGAATGATAACGCGCTATTTCCCATAAGAAGCGCGTTCAAAGAAATAGAGATATTTTTGATGCTACGCCTACGATACGGCGAACGAACAGGTGTTTTAGCGGATGAATGAAACAGAAAACATAAATATTAAGGTGCATTAAGTTTTAAAGAGAGGAAAATTGTTGGAATTCGAGTGTGAGAATCTCGCGGATCAAACTGATGTGTTTGTGCGGCGGATTTTAAAAAGGAACTCTGAATTTGGTATAATTATATAGATCCATTACGTACTTGAATCTCCCTAAAAAAAACGAAATCCTTTATATTGAACATCCATATGTCAACATCTGTATGTTTAGGTCAGTGTGAATGGGAATTCCGTGAAATCTGAAGGGTATCACAGTTTCATATTTCATTGAAAATGCGGAACAAAGAAGTAACACTGAAACAAATTTTAGAGGAGATACAATGTACAAAAAATGAATTGAAAAAAATCAAAAATTGTATTTTGGCAACGGAAGCGAGGTTGCTGCTAGAAATACAGACATTAAAAACAAGAAATGAAGCTCTAGAAAGAAAAAATGAAGATTTAACAGAAAGAATAGAAAAAACAAAAATGCTGGTGTAATAAAAAAAATCCAGTGATATTCGGACTTGAAGTGGATTCGAATTTGACATCGAAATTTCTTCAACAAGAGATAAATCGATTATTGGATGTTCATGTTGAGTTATCTCAAATAAGTGATTATTACAGATTGGGCAAACAGGAAAATTGTCCAATAAAGGTGGAATTCGTTTCGTACCAAACTGAGAGACTCATTTCACAGAATATCAACAATCTTAAGGGAACACATGTAACAATTGCTAATGATTAAACACAGCAACAACGACAGGAGATAAGTAAATTGAAAGCATTTCTATTGAAGGCCAGGTCGAATCCCGGAGAAAAATCATACATAAGAGAAAACAAACTGGAATATCTAGAAAACTAGACGAAGAAGAAAGAAAGACAAGTAGCCCACCTGGTACTCCGACAACTACAGGTTATAGTGTTGTGGACTCAGAGAAGCATCAGAACATTGAGATATCGGATTGACGTCCAGGACCATCAGGAACACAAAACAAAAATCGAGGAATTAAAATGATTACACCGCACGTTGCAACACATAAAAAGATATTTCGGAATAAAAAAGGTCACCTGATGAAGGAAGTGGAAACATGAAGCTCCGCCATAAATCTTTATCAGAAAAGAAAAATTAAACATAATAGTTGGCTCATCTACTCATCTACTTATATCATTTTCACGATTCCAAGGTCCACTGGTGATATGATATGAACAATATAAAAACAAAATAATAAATAAACAATAGATAAATATGGATACCTTCATAAGGCACTACAATAACGAAGGCTATGATACTTTTATCATTGATGATATTAGTGAACTAAATAAGGTTTCAAAATTTTTCAAATGAATATCCGCAGTGCTCAAACTAATTTCAACGAGTTCGAGTTATTTATGGAGAACATACAAACCCCATTTGATATAATTGTATTAACTGGGACCTTTCAAGTAGATGATGTAAGTTTATTTGGGCTAAGTGGTTATGTGCAAATTCATAACGGGGGAAAATACAATAGAAATGATGGAACAATGGTATATATAAAGCAAGGAATTGATTTCAATCACTCTATTATCAAACTAGGAAAAGTCAAAGCAATAGAAATAAGTATTCAATATAAAGAAGAGAAACTCTAACAAAAACACAGAATTGTTGCACTATTGGGAGGAAGGAAAACACCCAGTCAAGAATATTATCACTGGGAATATAAACATGAATTTATTTTCGCGTGAATATCTGGTTGAGGAATATAAAATATATATTGTGTTCTTTTGATTTCACATCACTCATCAATAAATATACACGTCCAGATAGTCGGACATGCCTCGATAATTTTTTTGTGAAAGATATTCATCCAGATAGTTCAAGTGTAAATGGCATAATTTTTCGGAATCTTATCACTGATTATTATCCTATAATGTTATACACAGATATCAAAATCAGAAAATTTAATTCAATAAGACACAAAAAAAAGTATGTTAACTATACGAAGTTGATAAATTCACTCAAAAACGAAAATTGGAATCAAATATATAGTAATGAAGATATAAATTACGCAAGTAAAAGTTCCATCAACATCTTGAAACAAAATATAGAATACAGTACAACCACCGTACATATGAATAATCAAACACAGGCAAGAAAGGATTGGATGACTCCAAAAATATTAAGCGACATAAACAAGAAACATTATATGTATAAAAAACCAAGAAAGAACCCGAAAATGAGAAATTCTTAATTCGAAAACAAACTTCGCAATCTTATATCTGATGCTAGAAAAAAATATTTAGAAAAATCCATACAAAGAAGCCAATGTGAAACTAGAGGCTTGTGGCAGTATTTGTAAATATGACGAATACAAACCGAAACGTATCACATATAAAATATATTAAAGGACAAGATAAAAGAAAGGTTGAAGATGATCAAGGTATATGTGATGGTTTCAGTGATTACTTTAGTGAATTGGGAGAAAATTATGCTAGTAAAATAAAATTCCTGAAAATTTCACAGAACAAATTCACCAACGAGATGAGTTTTCTTCTTGTTTACAACTGTCTCAAATGAAATAGAGGATATCATAAGCAGTTTAAGATCGGAAAAATCCGCTGGTTTTGATGATATCATTAAAACATTAAAGGAAATAAAACAGAAAATATCACAGCCTCTTGCTCAGTTGGTCCATACCTGTTTCGGAACAGCTTGTTTTCCGGAAACCCTCAAGTTAGGAATCGTCAAACCCTTGTATAAGAACGGTGACAAAAGTGAAATATGTAATTATAGACCTATTACCCTTGTGTTAAATATAGCCAAAGTATTTGAAAAACTAATTAAAGTACGTATGGTTACGTTAATATACGTATAAACATAAAATTTTATCAAGCAATCAGTTCGGATTCCGACAGGGATTATCGACGGAAGATGCACTGAGGAAAGTGACCGGAATTTTATACAACAATATTGATAAAAATATTCCAATTCAAGCAATTGCAATAGATCTGGCGAAAACTTGCGATACCGTCAACCATCAAAGAATACTGGAGAAGCTAAAGAATTACGGATTTCGCGGAAAGATATACGACCTCATTAGCAGTTACCTCTCAAATCGAACCCAAAAAGTGTCAGTCAATGGGGAATATAGTAGACGAAAAAGGCTTTCTTATGGAGTCCCTGAGGGTAGTGTGCTCGGACCAATATTGTTCATTTTGTATATAAATATTTTGTTTGAAATGAATAGTAGTGGTCAAATTATAGGATTCGTAGATGATGCTCTGGTAGTTTACGATGATGCAACCTGGGAACAGCTCGAAGAAAAGGTGAAGGAAGATTTCATGAAGTTAACACTGTAGTTCCAATTGAATATACTCACCCTTAATGATGAGAAATTGAAATTTATGACATTTACTTCAAATAAGATGAGATAACCAGAATTTGGGAATCTCAAAGTGGACGAAGAACTTCAAATTCAAAAAGTGCACTCTTTCAAGTACCTTGGAATACCAATAAATGAACATCTCAAATGGGATGAGCACATGTTTCAACTGAGTAAAAAGCTGAGGGGTGTCTCATATAGGTTCCGATATATACAACAGAACATCAAATCTATAAAACATCTCCGAATATTATATGATGCACTGGTTCAACCTCAGCTCTCTTATGGGATAGTGGATGGGGAGGAGTTTTGGACTGCCATAAAAATTGCACAGATGTACTACAAAAACGTATCCTTAAGATCATGTATGAGAAGAAATTAACATTTTCTAGTCGAAAAATCTATGAAACGTCACAAGTACTGGATATAAGACAACTATACGCTCGAAAAATGATTTAATATTCATCAACAAAAAATTAAAATATCATTGAAAGAACATGGTCATTCAACATGAACCAAAACGATCAATTTCGAGAGACGAAGGGGAAATAAAAGAATTAAACAGAGACATTTCACGTATATCGCACCGAGATTGTACCCTCTTTTACCACATTCAGTAAGAGGAATGAGAAACAAGTTCAAATTCGAAAAAGAAGTGAAAAAATGGTTGGTCCATAAGATAGTGAACTCAACTTAATAATTAAACTATAAAACAATTTGTTGACATAAACACCGATAAGCAGTTCACCTATTAAAACAGAACCACCGATACAGACTGATAACACCGATGAAGACAAAAAACCTCCGAAATAAGGCACTAACCTACCAATCAAGACAGCATTGCCAATTTTTGACATTTTTTTTTTCTGGATATAATTCAAATTTATTTTGGTATTTATGATGTTATGATATCACATAATGTATATTGTTTGTTTTGCCGTTAGAATCAAAAACTTCGATTTTATAGCTCTACATAGTTATCAACTCTGATTAACTCACAGTCTCCTTCGAGTTTATGTTGTTTCAATGAACTCTTTATTATTATTATTATTATTATTATTTATTGATTTTAAATGTTTAATTTTCATTCCGTATCAAATAATGAAGTTCCTAAATAACACGAGTGAAAAAATAACAATGCCTCAAAAATGCAAATACTATAACAGCCTCTAGGAATATTCCTGGAGGGAATATGTAAGTTTCACACAATTCTTCCCCTATAATAATATACCTCACTTGGGAAGCGCTTACTGCGTAATGAAGTTATTTCAAGGAAGCGTTATATTCGTTAATTTTGTAGCACTCTATTAGCAGAAACCTCTGCTTTCCTTTCTGGTCACGTAATTCCTTTTAACAGGACAGAAATGACAGGAATATTGATGAGCCGAATAATTTTCAACTGTATTTCCATTTGATAATCGTCTGCGGAGTGGATACTGTTCGACTGAGCGATTCTTCGAAGTTTGTTGAGATCTGAATTCCATTATAATATATTATGTTGCTCCTAATCGAAAACTACCAACCAAGTTGCTCATTCCTGGGCATATATCTGGATATATATATATATATACATATACAGGGTGTCAATTTGAAAAATTCCCACCCCTATTATCTCGAAACGGGTTAGGTTTTTATAAAATCGCTAGGACACCTCAATTTTATTATCGACCTTGCCTCTTCAACCCTCCTACCCACCAGAACCTCCTTCTCGAAAATCTTAAATGACAATAGAGGTTAAGTGATATCTCACTTGAAAGAACTCTTTATTCTCTAAATTTTGACACGAAATTTTTCAAATGTGAGTGCTGCGTTGCCAAGTTAGGGTTACTTAAATATTGTAAATAAATTATTATCAGACATTATTTTTGCAAGTGTTTAAATTGTGTTAAAGCTGAAATTATAAACTTCATGTCTTTTTAGGTTAATATTATCTTCATTGAACTTTTGCAGAGTCATTACGATATGACTGAATGAGTTGTTCCACTAATGGTCTTCACAAAAACACGCTCAAAATCCATTTTGCTAACACGTTTACTTTATGAGGTGTTCAAAGTGTTCTCTATTGTTCTCCAAACAGAAATAAAGTCTTTTTTCAAATTCTTCACGAACATTTTGGAATGCCACTTCTGGAAGAGCCTTACATGCCCCTGTAATTCTTTTTTAATCGTCGGTATTATGAGGCTGAGTTTTGTAAACAACCGTCCTCATATACCCTCTTAAAACAAAATCTTACGACCTTGAGTCTGGTGAACTAGCAGGTTATTCTATCGGTCCCCTTCCACCAATTCATTGGTTAGGGAATCTGTTACTCGACCACTCTCGCACTGGCCGAAAATAATGTGGCAGAGCTCCATCTTGCGGAAAGTGTAGTTCGTTTTCTTGCAAAATTTTACCACCACCTTGATTTTCCAGTGTAGATGTTATTGAAGGATCAATTATATCTTCAAGTAGGTGTAAGTTACACTCTCCAGTTAAGTTTTCTTCATGAAACAATGATCCTATAATAGTATTTCCGAAAATACTGGTCCATATATTAATTTTTTCTGGCCACTGTGTAGCATCCTCTTTAAAAATGCGGGGATTGTCGTCACTCCAGTATCGACAATTCTGTTTATTGACATGGTCGTTCAGAAAAAAGGTACATTCATCACTGAAGCAAATGTTGGTTACCAAAATTGCATGAGTGTTTATTAAGTTGGACATGGTTTCGCAAAACTCTATTCTCCGATCAAAGTCGTTCTCATGAAGTTCCTGTAAAATTTGCATCTTGTACGGATGAAATTTATGTAATTTTAATGCTTTTTGTTCAGTTTCATGTGAAATTCTAGTTAGACGTGCTACTGTTTGGGGATAATTGGTGGGTTCCGCAACGAATATTTTCAAAATCTTTACTTGACCAACTTCTTTTAAGGTACGCCGATTTGCCTACTTTTTTGTTTCCAACCAAACCACTTTCAGTAAATTTTTCTACTCACTCCAAAATGTATCTGTGACTTACATCAAAATAAGGATTTCTGTTATTGAAAACTGCCGTTCTTCTTGCGCATCTTCCTTACTCGCCATAAATAAAAATCATTTCAATTCTTTGCCTAAGCGTGTGAACCATAGTTACTAACAATAGCAATGAATTGTAACTGATTTGAACACCTGGTTACATTGACTGGTAGGAAAATTCACTAAATAATATTTTAAATTTCGGATCATATCCTCAAATTGTATTGAGACGAATTCCTTTGCAAAGGAAAATAAACAAAAAAAAATTCAAATGTTTATCATTCATGGCCGAAAAAATGTATCGGATTGATAAACACTTCCAGTGGTGAATTCACCTGTTCTCTTTATGGTCATGTCAAAAAACAGTGAGGCAATACGTTAGGAAATTGATGTATTGGTTTATTGACAATTCACAAACCTGAAAAATCTTTTCAATACAAACCTTAGCTTTTACGTAATTAGAACACTTACATGAATAATGTCCAATTATAAGTAATTCACAATGTTTAAATAACACTAACCTGGCAACAAAGCACTCAAATTTAGGAAATTAGGTGCCAAAATGCAGGGAATAAGAAGTTCTCTCAAATGACTATCGAGAGGGAGGTTCTAGGGGGCCGGCGGTTGAAAGAGGCAGAGTGATTTCGACATAAAAATTGTTCCCCTCAATAATAAAATTGACGTGCTCTAGCGATTTATAAAAACCTAACCCGTTTCGAGATAATAGGGGTGGAAAGTTTTCAAATTGACACCCTGTATATATTTATATCAAGGGATATGCCCAGGAAAGAGCAACAAAATCCTGAAACAGGTCAATTTTAGTTTCACTTTCACCAAATTCATATGCTTTTTCGAAGGATATTTGTTGCACCCTGTGCCATCCCCATCAACCCTCCAAATTTTTTGAATAGAGAAAGTAGGTCATGTGGTTTATTTTTTGTAAGGTCTTCGTATCTTTCTCACAGGCGTGCAGAAATTTTAAAGAAAAAAAATTTTTTTTTTGAAGAATTAGTTAGTTCAAAGAGGTTTTCAGTAAGGCACTTTGTCATGGCTCATTTACTTTCAGACGATGGTTCCTGATGAAATTTGTCACCAAACGAAAGTCGACCATTACAGTTTTGTTCATGCACATTTTTCAACCCCTTTCAACCCCCTAACGTGAAAAAACTGTTTTTATCCATTAAAGGGTTCGTAGGGGTTAAAAGTTGTGCATGAACAAAATTATAATGGTCGATTTTCATTCGGTGACAAATTTCATCAGGAACCATCATCTGAAAGTAAATGAGCCATGACAAAGTGCATATACTGAAAACCTCTTTGAACTAATCAATTTTTCACAGAAAAATTTGTTTTTCTTGAAAATTTTCCAGTAGGATAATTATTCCATTCTTCAGATTTTTTTTCAAAAAGCCCTTTCATTTCTGTCTGCTGTCATTTCTTCTCTCATATCATCATATAACATAAAAAATGAATGAATGATCCCTTCAAAACCAAGAGTCACATCAGAATATCTAATCTTCACAAAAATAATTCTGGTATTTTATTACTCAAGTCTTAGTCTTGTATGATTTCGAAAACATATAATTTGAATCTGCAGTTTCGTCTATCATTTTCAAAATCTTACGATTGAATGACAACTGAATGGAATTGGCAGTGTTGGTAATCCGTTTAATTTATATTATATACAAATCTGATGAAGTAGGATGTACAGTGCAGTCACTCTTATGAAGTCTCTCGGTATGCCATGATGTAGTTCTTTCAAATTTTTATATTACGAAGGTTGGCAATATGGTCAATGTCAAACATATTTTTCGGTATGTTGTCGAGGCCAATTCCTAGTTCTTTTTTCCATAAATATAATTCAGGTCTAGCTTTATCTTCCATAATAAAGAATATCTTCGTATAATAAATAACCATATCATCGCTTTGTTTCGAAATTGGAAGTACCGAAAGCAGTTTGAGGCAGCGGAGAAAGAGTATCAGGAAGTGCTATACAGAGTGGGCCATTTTAATTTAAGTTTGAAGAATTTTTCGACGCATAATTCATTTGTTAAATGCACTCCCAATATCTGAAACAGAACTATTAAAATTGAACATAATTGTTTTTTTTTTAATGAAAAACACCGTTGCAGATTGCAGGATTGAACTTTTTGTCAAGGGCAGTTCCTTGGTACACAGATTACCTAATGAACAATACAGGAACAATATAAACGATGAACAAAGCAAACTGTGACGTTTCAGAGTACAAATCTGACTCTTTCATCGAACAAACATTTTTAGATGTATATCTTGTTGAAAACCCAATGTAAAATTCAAAATAGGCTTCAACCGATAGTCATATCGTGATATAACAATCTCAAAATATATCAAGTAAAGGACTTACAGAAATATCTATATTATTCAAGCATTGTCTTGATATCCTAAATCGGGTAGTCTCGTTCGAATTCGATATCATTCTGCTAGGGAAATCGCGTAGATCAGAAGTTATTGCCGGACAACGTTCATGTGCTCACCTCATCTTTAATACTGTAGGTATTCTAATTGGACTGAACTATGAAAATTTCTAACTTGATAATGTTGAAAAGTTATATCTTATGTTGGCAAACTATTCCTCTTATGTTTGAAAATAACATCAATTATACGGTTTCCTAATTGAAACTATTCTTTGTAATTATTGATGTTTCTAATTTTTGAGGTCATTGATTTTATGATTTTCTTCGAATAATGGTTGCAAGATTATTTGTTACATGTGACATTCTTTCATATGAATAAATATCATTATTTTATTGGAATTGATAGTGATTTTTGTAGTTCAAAATACAAATGAATATTCGCCAGGTCTTTGGAATTATCGAATCCACAGAATATCTCCTCAAATTCAATATTTTTCTGGAGCAAATTCACTTTCTGGAAAATAACTTATTACCCGGACCTCGAGGAAGGAAGGACAACATTTCGTAGTCATCAAAAATTACTATAACCTAACATTTTCAAAATATATATTGTGAAATGTGTGAGATTTTTATGGCCAAGTGAGAGACTTTACAAAAGCGGATGGAGTATAAGGAAATCGATTCTTGCCTGATAAGATACTTACGAATCATGGATTATTCTGGTGAAGATGAATTTTCATGAATTGATATAATTGAAAGGCCTTTAGTATGCTCGATAGAAATTATATACAGAGTGAAATTTTAACATATAGCTTGGTGATGATGCAGACTAATTTCATGACGCGTCGTCCAATGTTACAGCCTTTTTTATGATGTGGCGAATGTTTTGAACACTGTCCGCTTGTATTTGGATATCTTAATCGTATCATAACTAAAGTTACTATTATGATTTCGAAAACAAATAAGTGTGTCATTTGAACTAAGAAGCTTTTTTTTTAGTTTAAAATTTTTATCGCCAACCTTCCATAATGAAACTGTTCAAATTCCATTATCATTATGCTATATTACACAATGAATTTGAACTCGCAAAAATGTTTCTGTAACATCAAAAAATATATACCTGAAGCAGAATTGATTATTTCAAAGAATAATGACCAGGCGCACCCAATGATAATACTTCGAGTATAACTAAATTATGAAAAACTTAATGATCGATCCGTCGTAAAGGTATAAGTTTCGATATGGATTGTTAGAGAGTCGAATTTGTAGAGCAGATAGGAGTTAATGGTCGAATTAGTATATAGATGAATAACGCACAATGAAGCGGCAGATATATCCATCCGGATTTTTTTTTTCAAATGTTATGGAAATTAGATACAATAGAGTTGAACTCTAGAATTGGACGATCATTGATGAAAAGAGGTGAATGTAAAATTTCGTGGAAAAGTGGCTTTGGAATTACAAAGCGCGTAAAATCTCCCGTCTTCACGTCAGTACCCCTTTAAAATTTTCAGATCACAATTCTTGTAACATTTTATTCTCAAATGGTTACAACGTAATTCTTATGGAGTATGTCCAGTAAAGTTTTAAGACTGCTGTGAAATTTTCCCGTTATATCAACTGGAAGCTTCTTGGAAAGCACAGATGTATGGATTGAATGTGGCAATTTGACATTCACAAATATTTTTGAACGTTTTGTGTTGTGTAGGTATCTCAACTCATTACTTGTGTTAAAAGCTTGGTGGTACTAAGGGACACAAGGATTGAGAGTGTAGAGGCGGATCAATAGATAATGAACAACAATGGTTTAAAATTGCAAGCTTTACTTATATATAGAGTTAGATAAATGACATCAGTGGAAATTTCAATGAGCTATAGTGACAAAGGTAACATGAATTAAGTTTTGAACATAGTAGTTATGAGTCGATAAATCTCTCAACACAGTACGGATGTTTTCTAAATTCAAGTTGTGATGTAGCAAAATTTTTATGATGATTATTTCTTTCAACTACTTAGGTGCAGAAAAATACTCATATAATAGTAGTATTCTGAAATGATGGGCACGTGTGATTAAATGAGGAATTTGCTCGAATTTAAAATATATGAAAATTTGTTGATTTTCTTGGAGAAATTTTACTTAACTTAAATTTTCCCGAACAACCAGAGTGAAAGGTAAATAGATGTTAGCAATCAATGTCGAACGAAAATTGATGTGTAGTCGAATATGGTGGTGACTTTTCTTTGGTTGAGTGTAGATAGAATGTAATTTCATCACTTTGACTGGTTCTGCTCTTGAACCTTCTTGAGCTTGTTTCTGTTGTCGTCTGCCGTACCATAAGTAGACCAACTCTAATGATAACAAAGATTGTTATGACTGTTTAAAGTGGATTTATTTTTCACTTGAGGTTGAAACGCTTTCAATATCAATTTGATAAATGAAATCCTAGGTCAGTTTCCTCTAGTAGTATATAGTTTTGTTCATTTCAACCAGGTATTCATTGGAGTTCAAATTGAATGTGATGAAATGACGAGGAATTCAAAAGATTGAAGATCGATTACATCAGTTTTCGTGATTTGATAGAGCATTTAAGATCGGACGGAAGGCCTGCTTTGCTTATTTTTCTATCGATTTATATTAGGCTTGCTTGATTCATAAAGGGTTATAGACTTCTTATGCTGCTGTTTTCTCTCATTTGCATCGGATACCTGAGTTTTGTGTTATGTCTCCTTCCTTTAATTAAGGCTGTTGTGGAATCTGAAATCTCCAAGTTGAAATATCAGAATTTGCAAGTTTCATCTGGTTCGATCCGATATACTTCTGCATGAATTTTCTATTCATACTGCCGAGTATTACTTCGGTGTGTTATTTCCTGTCCGATTGAAATTTTGGGCTATTGCCCTTTGCTTCTATTCGCCTAGCTGATTTATTACATTTTTCCTGATTGGAATTTTGACAGTCAACTCTTGTGCTTTCCGTCGAATGGTGTTTCCGTAGTATTCGTTCAAGTAGGTGTTACCGTTCTTTTATCCAGTTTATTGGCCGTTCCTGAATTTTGTTGGTTGTGTATTCTCGTTGATGTTTGTAATCAATATGAATATATGAAGTTCTGTTTTCGAGGCTGCTGTTCCACTTACTATCCATCTTAAGTCCATAATCCAATATTTTAAAGTCGGCATTCATGTATTTTGGAAAATCCCCAGGAGAACGTTAATTGAGCCTGGTACATTGTCTGTACACTGTATTTTCATCTGCCAGATGCACACTTTCAAATTCTTCTGTGTTAAGATGGAACTAGATGGCATGTGATTCGTTTCGTTGATAACGCTCAGTTCAGTATCCATTTCAATTTCATTATGAAAGTTTGGCTTTACTATTGTGTGGAGCTTTTATCTGGATGCTGTAAAGGAATTTCATAAGCGTAATATTTTTGCGTTTCGCTTAATTCTTGGTTCACCCAAAGTTTGAGCGGCAACTGCGGTGATGAACCAAGCTTGAAATCATGGGTCAATGAGAGTGCTTTGTATTGTTTGTTATTTTCCATTGTTTGTTGCTGTTCCTCTGTTGTTGGATGGTGCCTGCTCTAAGTGAGAGTTGAGTTTGCTGAATAGCTCCTGAACTCATCTGGAATGCTGCAGCTTGTTCGCAAGATTCTAGATTCTTTCCGGTGCAGCATTATGTTGTATCGTATGTTGCATTTGCGATAACTTGAGCGACTGTAGCAGTTCTGTTTAACGTTTTGCATTATGCAATTATTGCAAAATTGTCTTCGGTTGACATGTGCCCATTTTGAGCTACGGATAATCTGTTGAATTCTCCACATCTGTCAATTTAAGGCTCTGTTGAACATACTGCATTTCACAGTTCTAATGTATATTTTGGTTTCTATCTAGTTTTAAGACCTTCACTCTCCTGATGGTACTACTGTAACTAATTGTCAATCGATAGTTTGAATACGCTTGAAGGTCCCAAAAAAACCACTTGTATACTCAGCCGATGCTTCGTTTAATATATAGAATTCTTCAGGGGTTTTTATCAGAAAAAAAAACAATTGAAATTAACACAAACAAACAGTTTTTGATAAGTAGAACCTATATCAGTTATACCTGCTTCACGGAAGTGAATGATTTATATTTATTTCATCAAAATATCAACTTCAACGCACTGTTTTGAACTAATTATAATACTCCAATTAATTTGGTTACTAACAATCACGAATATCACAAAGATGTAGTGGAAAAATTTGTCAAGGGTAATATGTTGTTTTCGTTGTCAAAAATAAAAATATTTAGATGGTAACACCGTAATAAAATCAAGAAAATATTTCCCAGATAAGGAACTGACATCTACTGAAGAGATAAACATACGTTGCATTTCTTTTATCAAATAGCAATAAGCAGTGTTTAGCTTTTCCATATCAGTTCTCTTGTTTTCTGTTTAATCATGCCTTCTAACTGAAATCATCTCCTGCAAAAGCGTTGTTTTAAAGATTTATTTTTTTCCTCGGGTTTAATTCTGTTTGAATTCAATTATATGTGAATTACTTTCCTAGCTATGTAGTATTTATTTTTTAATAATTTGAAGGATCGATGCTATTTCTCATGTCTCTCATATGTTTAAATAGTTCAACTTTCAAATAACTTCCTGTTTCTTGAATATTGAATAGGTTTTCGTAATATATGAACATGGAATTGTACATATAACGTCAGTCCTGAAATTTTTGAAAGTTCTAGATTTAGTATTTTCAGAGTTTTGAGCAATGTCGAAGTGATTAATTTTGAGATCTTTGCGGATTATCTCCGAAACATTTTCGATGTAACGTATGTTATGAAACCTCTTCCCAACCTTTCGTAAAACTTGAGAAGTAGAATCTTGTTTTCATCAATTATTGTGGATAATCATTAGCTATCAGAATATCTCCCACACTCTTCGAGTTATCATTATGGTATATTGGATCAGACCGCTTAAGAGCAAGATGTTTCAAGTTTATAATAGTATTAAGTTGTTGTGGAAATATGTGTTCTGAATTGAAATTGAGGGCTCTATAAGAAGAAATAAGGTTTTTTGTAACAAACAACTTTGGTATGACATTGATGTCTAATAATCAAAAGTCTTAGAGGGGATATCTGTGCACGTTTTTAACTCCTGCAGTAAACTGTAGTTTCAGATGTACTGAATTGAAAGCAGTTGAAGTTTATTTGATTTCCTCATAATAGGTATTGATTGTTCTAATATCTTTTAGAAAATGGTACAGCAAAAGTCAGCCAGCTCAACGCAACAGGTATGTTAGTAAAAGGTGATTCAGGGTCTCAGGATATCAAAACGTTATCATCAGGTTATCAGAAAACTAATTAACCAATTCAAAAGAATTCACAACATTAAATTCGTCCCTGAGAAAAGCATAAGCAAGTAATTCAGACAAAAACATACTTGAGTTACATAAAGGAGAACCAATGTAATTGACAACCGCTTTAAAAAAAATTCTCTTTATGTATCTTCGGAAAAATTTATTCTGGGACAAATACTGTTATAACATCTGATAAAACTAGAGGTTGATTACATTATATTCGTTCAAGCGAAAAATTATTCTATCAATTTTTTTTTAAGTTGAGGGTCGGATCTGACGTCAATCGCTCATATGTTGATACGTTATATAGTATTTACATCGCCTTTTATTCATAATCTGTTGTATCCCTGGCAACTGTGAAGAAGAATGAGTAGACAGTTTTCGATATAGGGTCGATCTGTGTACTATCAGATGCGAAATATATGTGTTAAGTAACAATATTAATCCTATTTCTTCTTTTATCAACAACATAATCATCAGCATTTTGTGAAGTTAAATACACTCGACATCAATGATCAGTAGTTTCAAGGTTAATTTTGTTCTATTGTAGTGATTAATTGAACTTTTTCTTTAGATCAAGAACAATTTGAATATCATGCGGAAACACTCCATTACTAAGGTTGTCAAACCATTAATCTGGCGAATTTCTCGAAGATCTCATAATACAGACATATTTCAATGACTGCAGATTCTCAAAATGTTGTTTCTCAAATTTCGTAATTCAAGCAAGTGTTCGTCTGAATTACTTACTAATGCTAATTGTTAGGGACGAATATCATGTTGATAATTCTTTTGAATTGGATAATGACTTATTTGATAGACCCTTACCGGATGATTATGTTCTGATATCCTTAGACGCTAAATCACTGTTTATTAACATACCTGTTGATTCGAGTGAAGAGCTCCTATGACTGAGTTGTTTCATGATAGAACCTCACACAGAACTTTTACTCAAAGAATCTATTGAAATGTTTAGCCTCGCGAGAAAAACAGTTTTTATTTCAGTGATATCTTTTATAGGCAGGTTCTTTCTATTGGCATGGAGGGTTACTCAGCCATCATTGTTGCAGACATCTTTCTGTCATTTCAACACAGCCGTCTGTCCTATTCTGTTCAGTTTTTCAAAGGATATGTCAATTTCATTGTACGAATATTTAATTTTGAAAAAAAAGATATCCTATAAAAACAATTCTTGAATGAGAGGCTTCTGCAGGAAATGATTGAAATTATAAGGGATGTTAATATGGTCAACAAGAAGAGTGGTAGTGAAAAGCTGATCACCGTTTATTATTATATAATTATTCGATATCAAAGATGTAATGTATGTAAAGTATATTCCATTCAAACAGCATATTTGAGTTGAATTCTCCAGTTTCTAACAGACTCTTACCTGGAAAAAATATTTTTGATTTCATAACAGTGTTGAGCAGGAATAGTCGTTATAGGTGCTTTCTATCAAAATTGTTATTTATTGTGATTTCGATTGTTTTTTTTTGATTGATAGTCAATTTTATTCCAAGAATATGACACAGAATTCATTTCATTTTTCGATTGTTTCACTCTACCCACAATGTTTTCTCTAGTTCCCTGATGAAGTTTATGTATTGAAGGAAACGTCAGCTCAGTAAACAAGTGTTTTTTTTCATTTTTTTGAAACTATCTTAACTATCTAACTCTGTTATTGGAGCCATAAGCATCACTTTTGAAGTTATAAATTCTATCTGCAGCTCTTCGTACTGCTCCCTGGCCATCTCGTCGAATGCCTTTTCAGTATATAATTTCGATTCTGCGCTATCTGTTGCGTAGATTCTACTTCGAGTACTTCTTTGTTTGTATTTAAAAATTTCACTGTTTTTATGTTTTTGGTTTATTATTTGATAAAATCAAATAATAAACCTTAGTGATCGACCAAAAAAATTTCCCCCCCTGAAAATTTCACAGTTTACATTTTGAAGTATGTAGATTTGAATGAACTAATAAAAAAAATCCGTCCGTCCGCCGTCCTTTGTCTGGGGCTTTTTTCTGAAACTAGTTTCTGAAATATTCCGGAAATAACGTTAAAATTCCAAATAACAACGAAATTTGGCACATTTTTTCCCTCATATCTCCAAGTAAGTAACATTGTTCTTTAATACAGACTCTGAGGTTTGTGGCAAATTCTACTGGAACCTAATCAATATTTTCACGGAAAGAAAAATTCATCTAAAATTAATTAATTTTTTTTTTGAAATTTCTAACAACTGAACTCACACGAAATTTTGCATGTTGGTTTTCCAAAACTGTCCACGAAGTTTTAATTTAATCGAGTCAATACTTCATGAGATATCGAGGAACTAACCTCAAAATTTCAAATCGAATTAGCTCCGAAACTATCCAACCGATTCCACCCATTAACGAATTCAACAGAAAGTTGGAGCCCATACGGAAGGACGGACGGACAGAATCGAATTTGACCACGGATTCTTCCTATGGGAGTTGAACCCAATCGTTTAAGACCATTTTCGGCTCCAAATTCGAAAATTACAGACATTGAAACGAAATGATAACTCGCTGTTCCCTAGAACAAGCGCGTATAAACACTTCGAATTTTCAATAATCCCGAAAATGAATCATCGCATTCGTTTCTAAGATTGGAATTCAGTGAAATAATCGGTTAAGCATCTCATCCAGAATCATATATCAGAAAAATTTCAAAAAGCACTGCCGTGAAGGCAGCAACTTTTGCGCGCATGTTCAATGTAGATGACCGCTTCAGCAACGAATTTGAACGTGCGCGCAAAAGCTGCTGCCTTCACGGCAGTGCTTTTTGAATTTTTTTTCTGATAAATTACTGGATTTCAATTCGATCATATCTGTATTTTTGGACATATTGTAAAAATAAAATTTTGAATGGGTATATCTACGGAATCATTGGGCGGATTTTACCCATTCTCGAATTCGACCTTCGTTATTAAGCCCCAAACCTACTCTACAAATATCGAGTTTCTAAGTCGTTTCTTCTGGAAGTTATTGTGTTTACGGTCAGCCTAACGGCCGACTGCGTAAACACAATAACTTCCGAAAGAAACAACTTAGAAACTCGATATTTGTAGAGAAGGTTTGGACCTTAATTACGAAGGCCGAATTCGTGAATGGGTAAAATCCACCCAATGATTCCGTAGATATTCCCAATCAAAATTTTATTTTTCCAATATTTCCAAAAATAGAGATCAGATCGAATTGAAATCCAGTACTTCATCGAAAATAACAGTTCGAAGTTTCATACAGAATTTAATGAGGATGATATGATGAGAAAATCATAGAAATTTTTTTTTTCAAATTGTTCTATTAACACGATTATCACGAAATTTTGCATAAAGTTGTCTTTCAGCGTCTTAAAACTAGGTGTGAAGTTTAATCAGGACTGAATCAGTATTTCTCGAGTTATACCGAAAAAATCAACGATATCGAGAAGACAAACTCGAAATTTGACATATTTTTTCCCGATATCTCCAAAACTTATGATAGTATCGAACTGAAATTTGGTGCATTGCTGTGAGATTAGAAGGTCAAAGCGTGAGTATAATTTTTCTTGGATATGATGAATGGTTTCCGAAAAAAAAATTTTTTTGGAAAAAAATTTCGAAAAAAATTTTTTTTAAAAATTACCGACAATATAATCCTGACGAAATTCAGCTCAAAGTTGCGCGTCATTGTACTTCACCTAACTGCCAAGTTTGAATCAAATCGCTCAGATAGTTTCTGAAATAAAAAATAAATAACTTCAAAACTTCAAATGCCGATAACTCCGAAACTATTCGATCGATTTGGCCCATTAACGAACTTAACCGCGGCATTCCAATGCGCGACCCACCCTGAAAGTTTCAAGTTGCTAGCTCACTTCGTTCGACAGTTATCGTGTCTACGGCCGGCCGGCCGGCCGGACAGAATCGATGTTGACACCGGATTCGTCATCAGTGAGTCCAACCTAGTCGATTGAGACCATTTTTGGCTCAATCATCCAAAATTACAGACATTTGGACAAAACGATAGCACGCTGTTCCCCTAGAACATGCGCGCAAAAAGTAGATGAAAAGATTGATTAATGAATTTTCATTTTTGTATTCGTGAAAAGCCAATGAGTTATGAATAATATATAAGTTTTATTTAAAATATCAATGGTATTGCGTTATTTAACTGAGAAAATAATAAACCCTTGTGTAAAATTTGCAGCGTTTTTTTATTCTTCATGAAACTGGCAATTGTCTTCAAGGCTTTCTCAAACAATTCAATGCTTGGGATCTGCTTTCTGATGAGCAGGGTATAAATGAAAAGTACTTTTATGCATTGTAGACGGTCGTCGTTCCTTGTTCTTTCTGTAGTTTCGATTGAATTTTTTTTAGGTGTCTCCGTGCTTGATTATATATCCTATCTGCCTGCTCATATACATTCTTACTGAAGTATTTTATGTTTTCCGGTATTTCTTTGAGTAAAGCACCTTGTGCATCGGTGAATTATGTCCATTCACGATAGAAAGTCCCAGCTTTTTGAACAAATACTCCCATGTTTCTCTTGATGTTGAATCTTTTTTCTGCTTCAAATGAATTTTTTATGACCTTGGCGGTTTTGATTAGGTCATTTACGATGGTTTCCATCTTATTTTCCATTTTTTAAAACTTGTATGTATGTGTAAGTGCTTGTTAGGGCTAATGAATCTCAGATCGTTAATGATGCTTGTATTGGTCACATGGGACATTAATTCAGAGGTCAGTGGAGATCGAAAGTTGGAAGGGTCCATGGGATTGTAAATCCAACGGTTGTTCTTGGTTGTGATGGCAAATGAGTCGTTAATCCAGAGTTCAGTGGTTGTTTTACTTGAGGCTCGAGGGACCAATGTTGTGTAGGTCTGAAGGTTTCGTAGTTGCCAGTAATTCCGAAGGTCGTAGGTGTTAGTTGTTGTGGCTCGAAAGACCATAGATCGTTATTACAGAGGTCGGTGGTGGTAGTTTTTGTGGCTCGAAAGACTGGTGGGATTGGTCCAAAGGTTTCGTCGATTTTTGTAGTTGCCAGGTCAAAAAGTCAAAAAGGTCAGCGGTGATAGTTTCTATAGCTCGAAGCACCAGTGTTCAGTAGGTGTCAAGGTTTTTTAGTTACCAGTGGGCTGGTCAGGTGTCGTTTGCTCTGTAGCTCGAAGGACCGCTGATTCGAATCTAGGCCGTAGGACCAATGTTGGGAAGGTACTCAAATTTTTACTAGTGTAAAAAAGCTTCGTGTTACTTAGAGCGTTGAGAGCGTTGAGAGATCAAGGGTTCATTTTATAATTACAAACTATATAAAGAGTTGAATCAATGACATAAGTGGAGATTTCATGAGCTATAGGGATGAAGGTCATATCAATTCCCAGACAACACATGTACATCAGATGGATGTCCATTTCGTGTCCAGTGGATCACTGGATGTCCATGGACGTTTATTGTATATCAATAGTACAGATGTCCAAAGGACATCGAAATATATGCATCCATTGTACATCCAATTTGTGGTTGTACAATGGATATCCAAATTGGCGTATTCCATGGATATCCATTAGTTGTCCAATAGGAAAAGTTTTGGAGCAATATAGGTATATAATCTGTGATAATTAGAATTTTGAATTTGAATTTATTGTTGCGTGAATTTGTTAATGAGGAAAGATCGGTCCTAGAAATTCATGATTTTTCATTCAGTTGAAATATTTTTCTGAGTAAACTTATATATTCCATCAATAAAAATCGCTGCTATTGCTGCAAAAATTCGATTAGTTGCGGGAACACCTTCCTAATTCAGAATTTAATTATGTATTTCATCATTAAGTAATACCAAACAGATGCGGCCTTTGAACATAATGAATTGTTCAAAAGAACTTTGATTGATTCGATATTATCATTTTCATCAGCGTGGAACGAAAAATATATTTTCACTACAAATATTGTAACTTTTCGTAACACCCCTCAGTTTTCTCTCAAAGATGTGGAGATTTCGTTACAACAACATGTCGAAAATCGAAATAATAAGTAACATTTTGTTACATTTTCTTTTAAATGTAACACAATTGTTACACTACAACGTACGGTAAGAAAGAGAGCTATATACGATATCAGCGGGAGGAAGCAAGAAAGAACGAAACGATAAAGTCTACGCTGCAGGCAAATGATAACTGCAATGCAATCATTCGGATTCGGAAATCATGGAATTCGGAATTGTTATTGTTATATAGTTAGGTTAGGAGTGATTTCAGTTTTCATTATTTCTCGATATTTGGTGAGTAGTAAATGTCCTAATCGTGTCGTTATTACCATTGTTTAAGGTAATAACATTGTTTCTCTTTAAACAATGTTATTACATATTTAGGAATATAGATTACTAGAGATGAAAACTGTTAAAATTTTAGATGGAAATGGAAATAGATAGCATATATCTATGATAAGTGAAACCTGTTGACACAGCCACGCTGAATTGGAATTTGAATTTGGTGAGTAGATTTTATTTCTTCTAGGGAGTAGTATGGATTATTACGAATGAAAATTCTGAGTTGCCCATAAACATTATAGATAATATAAACAAATGAAGCTTATTTAAAACTTTCGTTGAAATCTTGTCCATAGCTTGGATTATTTATATCAATATTAATCATATCAAATAAATATTTAAACTGATTGTTGCACATTTTAGGTGAAACACATAAGTGAAAGAAGTCCTCAAAAGAGCCAGGCGGAGAAACCTGTAGATGCGAATGAATTTTTAAAATAAACCCAACCCACATTTCAAATAATGATTTCAATTTAAAAGGTAACTCATTTATCATAAAAACTAAAGGATTTATTTGTGATGTACTAGCCCTATCCTTTGTAAAATATTCTGGGGTATGTAGCGGCTATCAACCATGCTCAAAATGTTCAATTGAAGGCAGTTATGTTAGTAACCGCATATGTTTCACTAATTATAGAAATTCACTCTAAGAACCATTGAAATTTTCAGAATGAAACTTTTAGAAAATCATCATACTGGTACTTCACTAATGGTCTTTGCCACATATTAATTTATTTAATGATTTCCCGTTAGACTTTATGCATCTCGTTTGCTTGGGATTTCTTAAAAATTGACTGTTAATTTGTGGATAGGAAGTGAACTATCACATAAACTGTCATTCTCTGAAATATCAAAAATTTCACTTAACTTGCTAAGTCAGATACAAAATATACCTGCTGATTTCAACAGCATGCAAGATCTTGAAATGAGGCTTGAAGATGAAGGGCCACAAAATTTCACCAATTTTTTTTTTATACAGAAACTAGTTCCCAAAACTGAATACACCTTTTTTTTACGTCTACTTGTGTCACTGTTTATTTTCGAAAATAGATCTTCAAATCTCTGAATAGATTATGCGGAAGCATTGTTGAAGTGTTTTCTGGAAATATTCATTATTATATATGGGCAGGATTTCCCATAATTTGGCACTTATTTATGATGTTGTTAGAATATCATTTTTGCACATTAAAAAGTGATAGCAATCATTGAATTTGCATGTTATTGCTTAGAGTTTAAATCAAATTGATAGTTATATCTTGAATTTTTAATTGACAAAAAATTCATAACTTTTCAGAAGCAGCAGAAGGAACGTTTCTATTCAACAAACGCTGAGGAGGATTGCAAAAAATAAGTATCTAAGAAGGGCAAAAGAGAGAAGTGCATATACGAACAGGTTGGAACCACATTGTTGAGAATTTGTTTTTAAAAATGATCAAATTTGGTACATCTTATGTTACTGGAATTCCACATGTGAAAATAGTGGATTACTGAAAGTCTTATTATTATATTCATATCTTTGCTCCACTGCGGTTATGAGCTGAAAACATCCCTATTTTTCAGTATCATCCAGATTATTTTTGCAGCATTAGGTAAATGAAACTTGTTTCAAAGAGAAATTATGTTAAAATCTGCTCTAAACTTCTGTGGATAGTTTAAAATCTGACACTTTTTTTCTTTCATATTGACCTCGAAGTTGAGGAAATATGTAAATTTAACAATCTTTATCATTGAAAGTGCATGTTTACTGAAATTCAGCTCTTGGTAAACTTCTGGCAACAATTGAGAGCAGACTTACGTCAACTTTCTTTGAAACAAGTTACAGTCAAAGCTGCAAAAATAATCTGGACGCTACTGAAAAGAACGGGTATTTTCTGCTCAAAGTCGTGCAAAGATGTGAATTTAATGATAATACTCTCAGTAATCCACTAGTTGAACTTGCGCGATTGAATTCACATAATTTTAAGACCTCATTCATATATTTCTCAAAATAGAAATATTTAAACTTACAGTAACAAAAAATTCACTTTTGATGTTTCGAAAGAATGAGTATTATATTAAGGACCAATTCTTTTTTGTTCAGTTGATGTAGTAAGAGTTAATTTTTATTTCATTTATGTTATCTCACTTTCCTAAATATGTATATATATTTATATATTCTTGAGATTTTAATGGATCTTTTGAATAATAAACATTTATTAATACGTATTCTGTAATTTAATCTGAGAACCTGAAAAAACCATATTCCCAATAGTAATTCATTGGACGTCCATTGGATATTTTCTGTCCATTGGAAATCCATTGGATGTCTCATGAAAATCCAATGTACTTTTTAAAATGGGATGGTCATGAAATGGATATCCATTGGTTGTCAGATGCAAATCCAAATCTCATATACTTCTGGTTGCAATGGACGTGAAATGGTTACTCATCGGATGTCTGATGGACATCCATTGGTCGACCAGCTGCAATGTACATGAAATGGATACTCAATGGATGTCTGATGGATATCCAATAGATTTTCAGCTGCAATGGACATGAAATGGATATCCATAGGATATCAACTGGAAATCCGGTATACACTCTATTGGTATGGACATAAATTGGATATCCAATGGAAATCAATGGGATGTAATACAGGATATCCGATGGACATCCATTGTGTGTCCAATGTGTCGGAAACGTATTATCTATTGGATGTCCATTGGACGAACGACGGAAAATGTAGTACATCCAATGGATATCCTGGATGTCCATAGGTGGACGTCCAATGGATGTCCATAGGTGGACGTCCAATGGATGTCCATTGGATTCACCTGTGTTTTCTGGGTTATGCTTTCAAGAGAGTAATTTTCAGTCGATGAATTTCTTAACACAGTAAAAAAGTGATTGAAATCTTGGTTGTGATGTAGCAAGATTGTTAAAATAATTATTTATTATATTTCAATTACTTAGGTTCAGAAAATAAATATATGTAAGTGACTGCAATGATTGGCTCCTGTGAAATTAAATGGGAAATTTTTCGGAATCAAGAATATATAAGATTTGGTTGATTTTTTAGCGTTAATTCTACGTCACGTACATTTTGAAAAAATTTTGAATACTCTGAATGTCTTATGAGCTTTCAGTTGGAAACGTTTCCTTGGTGGTAATAAAATATAATTCTGATCATAATAGCGCCCACTATTATCAATCTGCAATTATCGAAAGATTGAAATATAACAAACTGAATGACTCGAATATGTACATTTTTCGGAGAGCCAATGAAAAAACGAATTTTATTTCCAACTTGTAATTTAATAATTTTGTGCTTACATCGCAAAATGTTATTCGCACGAAAGCTAGACATTAAACATTTTACATGTATACCTATATCCCCATTTACGTGATTAACATCTGATATCTATACATTTTCATTGGAAAACCAACAACAAATTCACATCCATTTGAGAAAGAATCAGACTCAACATTCACTTCTGAGTCAACACTGTTTGAATTTTTTTTGTTGAAGTGGAAAGAATAAGGACAAAAGGAAGCAGAGTGCTCCTGACGAGCTTCGATAGTAATTTACTCCCGTCTGCATATACATTTGGCTTTGGTACGTTTTCTCCATATACATTGTTCTGTTGAAGTTCTGTGGACGTAACGAACTGTCATTTATTTCAGCAGTTTGGTGGAGGTTAGGCCGCTTTGCGGAATTGAGGTTCCAGAATGTATTTCATCAACAGAATAGAAATGAAAACTTTCCAATTTTTAATTCTTTACAACATTTTCCAATTATTGTCGATGGAAATTTCCTGAAAATTATTTGACATGCATCTGGAAATAACATAGAAAAAGTATATCAGCACTAGATTTCTCTCCCTTCATAATTTAACTTACTCTGAAATTTACGGAATTGGTCCCCGTAATTTCAAATGAATCAATGACGTATATATATATATTCTTTTGAGATGAGCATTTACATTTTTTTATATCAAACAATTTGTGTCATAACAGTATTAGCTGAGGAAATGTCAACGGGGTACCATACATTTTTACGTATGATACAAGAGCACAGATAAAAACCTCAGGAAAAAACTCTGTCTCCCCATATTAGTGTAATGAAATTGTTGTTTTTTATTGAAGGGCTTCTTTTTCATTGACAAAATTTCCTCCTTCCTATGCGATGCAGATTGAAATCTTGAAAACATACCTGAAAATGACGTATGTATAGTGTACTCGAGTAAATTTCGAAGTCGTTTTCGTGTTTTTTTCATGAAAAAATGAAATATTCAATTGTACTTGATTTCCAGGGTTAATTTCCCAATATTTCGAAGTCTTCAAAGATATTTTCAATTTTGAACACAAAAACAATTTTCGATGGAAAAGAACAGAAGAAGTCTCAAGAGAAGGAATACTTCCTTGATTTATTCATTTATTTTCCTGAATCGTGTTGCTGTATGTGATGGAGTATTATCACGAACGAAATTACTATTTGTTGTTTTCTTGTGTGCATGTTCTAGGTAACGTGCCATCAATTTGCTCAAATATCTGTAATTTTGCAATTCAAGCTGAATATTATCTCGAGCAACTAGGTTGGACTCATTGAATCCGATGACAAATATCAACTCTGTCTGGCCAGCCAGCCGTAGTCGCTGTCAATGTACTCTGAAGACGATTGCGATATAAAAATTTCAGAGTTTTTTGTGCATCTAACTGTGGCGATTCAGATCGTTTATGGGCCATATCAGCAGAGATTCCAGAGTAGAACCACTGTGAGCCTTCAAATCTACACACACACACACACACACACACACACACACACACACACACACACACACACAGAGGATTTTTGTTGTTTGAAAATGGCGAAGGCGCCGGAAGTTTTCTCAACGGGTTGATTCAGAGAATTCTTGAAAAATACTCACAAATTTTAAAAGTGGACATACCATTGTTTGTAAAATTTCCAGACTCTTGTTCGAAGAATAAAATTTTCTCTGTACCCTCAGACTTTGAGGTTAAGTCCTTCTCATTCAATAAGTATAGTATAGAATTGAATTGTACTCTTGAGGTTATTCCCCAAATAAAGTTATATCGAATATATCTTATGCAAACAAAACAACCTTAGTCAGTCATATTATTTCATGAAAGTACAACTAAATGCAAACGTAGCTTCAGTAAATGCAAACTTCGAAAATTTCTCTTATTTTTATTGAAAACTATTTATCAGAATTCAAAGATATTTGGCCAATAACTTTGAGTCTTATTGAACAACGTGCCAAATTACAGTTTGATCTGATTTTAATTTCGGAGATATCACGGAAAAACCCTAGAAAAGCACTGACGTGAAATCAGCAGCTTTTGCGCGCATGTTCAAAGGGGATGACCGCTTTGGCAATGCATTTCGTCGGTATCGTTATTTTTTTTCGGGATAACTCAAAAATAATCTAGAGAAGCACTGACGTGAGGTCAGGAGCTTTAACGGGCTCGTTTGAATTCTAACTATCGGATCAACATGAAATTTTGCACCTAGTTGCCCGTTGGTGACCATCACCTGATAACGGAATTTTAATCTAATTGCATTAGTTCCTCTTGAGACATTGCAGACATAAGGTAAAAATTCCAAATAACAACGAAATTTGAAATATTTTTTCCTTATATCTGCGAAAGTAAATATTGGTTTGATATAAAATAAAGACCTGTTGTTGGATACTGACTTTGATCTTTGTAACAAATTCAGTGAAATCTAATTAATATATTTTTTTGAATTTTCCACCAACTGAATCCACACAAAATTCTGCTTCAAGTTGCGCGTTGGTATTTGAAAGCTGTTCACAAAGTTTAGATCTGATTGATTCCGTACTTCATGTGATATTAAGGACTCTACCTTAAAATTCCAAAATTATTCGACCAATTTCACCAATTAACGAACTCAACCGAGTTATTCGATGTCCGAACATAATCTGACGACTTCAAGTTATTCTGAGAACAGAACAAAGATTCCGAGAAAAAACATATTGAATATATTTTTTTCCAATATCTCCAAATATTATGATCGTATCAAACTTAAATTCGGCTGAAAAAATAAGAAGTTCGAAGTCTAAGCAAAACTTGTTTCGGATATGATGAACAGTTTTCGAAAAAAAGTTACTTTTCCTGAGAAATTTTTGGATTTTTTTTCAATTTAGTGACATAATAATCTCAAAGGAATCTAGCGAAACGTTGCGTTAAACTTCAACTATCTGCCGAGTTTCAATTCAATCGTAATAGTAGTTCCCAAATGATCAGGAAAATATCAAAATTTCAAAAAACAGCATTCGAACTATCGTACTGCAGAATAAATCAAACAATTATGTATGTGGGACAAATGTTACCAAATGAACTGGACTCTTCAGTATTCATTCATATTGAGCCACGTTTCGCAGAGTGGTTCATCTGCTCTTTCAGGCCAAAAAACATTTTCATTCATTAAATATAAGACGGATACAAAAAACTTAAAAAAATTATACAACAGTATCCTGATGAAATATAAAACATGTAAAAAAAATGGAAAACTGCCAGAAGAAGAATATAAGAATATTTGTAACTGAAATTTAAGAGGTTAGGACGTTTCGTTGATAATGAAATATCTAGTACTTTTATTTTTCCTCTTAATGTGTAGGAATTCGTTATACCATATGATTCTAGTTTATGATCTTATTTTGTTCGATTAGTATATTTTATAGAGGTAATTTTTGTATCTATATTCATATTCTAAAATGAGAAATGTGTTTCGATCCAGAAAATTTTGTGCTGCTTGCAGTTGTTTGTTTTATTTTTAATATATGGAAAATTTTCAGGCCTGCAGAAATAGATGAGACACTCTGCGAAGCTTTGCTCAAAATAAATAAAAACTGAATAGTCCAGGTCATTTGGTGAAATTTGTCCTAAATCCTAGTACTCACATACAGGAATGTTTTAAAACACTACAGAAGAGTTCACTGATTTTGCCAATTACGATCTCAACTGTCGCATTTCAAAATGCAACTAACCGTGAAAGTTTCAGGTCGATAGGATCCTCCGTAAGCCCGTTGTTGTGCATGCGGCCGAACAGAATCGATTTCAGCTCCAAATTCGTCATCAGTGAGACCAATCTAGTTGTTTGAGACCATTTCCAGCCCTAAATCCGAAAATAATAGACATTTGAACAAAACAATAGTGAAAAAAGTAAGAAAACTTCATGTGTTATCTTTGGAATTGTTGCATTCTCTGAATGGCAATAGAACAATTTTGAAATACCAACTCTCTTATTTGGCTTTCGGAATTAAGTTACAAACCAACTCTTAAAAGGTCGAGATACCAAGGTAGATTATTTTGGTAGTTATGGTGTTCAAGATTAGCTATTACTGTACATTGTCTATAATTGTAAAGAAGATTTGGGGCTTAAGTTGGTAGGTAAAATTCGTGAGCGGGTAATCTTCCCAATAATTCCGTAGTTTTACAAATATAATTTTATTTTCCCAATATTCACAAAACTACCCATTGGGTTGAATCGAAATATGTTACTCGATTGAAAACTTGTAGCATGAATGTGCATGCAGAATTTTATGAGGACCTACATGGTCCTCATTAAATTCTTGGAATACTTCAATCCGGAATTGAAACTGAGTGTGCCAGAGTTTGAGAAAGTGAAAGCGGTAGTACTTACTAGAATTTTTCTAAATTCCGTTCGGTTTTCACTCAAAACTGTATTCAAATTGAATAATTGCTCTTGGTTACCAACATTCTTGATTATTTTACCAGACTTTGGATCCCAATAGATTATGCCCTTCTGATTCTACCAAAAATAGATGTTGTCTTCATACCAAAGCGTTTGGTCTTGCAGAAGATCTCATTTTTGTCGTCTCATCTCAAATACATTTTTCATTTGCTATAAAGGCGTCCGAAAACATGCATACATGCTTGTCCTACTTTTATGTCAATCGTGCGCGTTTGGTAATGCTAGATAGTATGTGCATAAAAATCAACTAACATGTATGACGTGAGATAAGCACGAATTGGTCTGAATTCTTGAAGGACAATTTTTGCAGCAAAAATCTTAAATGTTGGTGTATGGGCAGACGGAAAACGAAGTTGGAGTATACTTGGTGGTCAGTGTCTTGCATACCTTCTTTTTTGGATAATAGAAAAGTGAGCCACTCAAAATAATAAAACCTAGAGATGCACTGAGCTTTTGCGCGCATGTACAAATTCGTTGCCAAAAACGTCATATCCTCTGAACATGCACGCAAAAGCTGCTGACTTCACTTCAGTGCTTTTTAGGGTTTAACTTCTGTTCAGAAAAAATTTATGCAGTGAAAATATTTCAAGACACTGACCACAAAATATATTTGAACTACGTTTTGAGTTTGCCCATACACCAACATTCAAGCTTTTTGCTGCAAATATTGTCTAATTCTCTGTGATTGCTGAAAACTATCAAGCTCACTAGAAAGGTCAAAACTTTCACTTCATGGAGTGTATTATTGCCGCTTTCGTTTATTGCACCCGGTAGGAGACGGATTTTTCGGTAACGTCATGAAACATGGTGTACTCATCTGAAAAAAAGTGACGTCAGCAAGATTCAAACACAAAGAAATATATATTCTGTGCTTTGAATTTGAATGAAAAAAGTGACGTCATCATTGGTAAATACGATCACAGATGAGCAGATGAGTACACCATGTTTTGGCCGGGAACTGAGAAAACTGACAGGCATACTCACGGGACACTGTCCTATGAATTATCTTCGGAACATGGCGAAGGTTTCTGATGATACCTGTTGCTTCTGCCAAGAAGCCACTGAGACAGCGGAACACCTGCTATGCAAATGTGAAGCTGTCCTCTGGAGAAGGCTGTGGCATCTTGGCTCCTGTTTGTTAAAACCGGAACAAGTAATGGGTGTAGCACCCAATAAGGTGGTAAAGTTTATCGAGGCCTTGCTACCCGACTGCTTAACAGCGAAGGGTTGCACAATAGATCTCTAGGTCAAGGTGTCAGCGAGGTTGAGCATAGTCTTATCGCTTCTCCTCTAATCTAATCTAATCTAACACCATGTTATACTTACATCATGGGTAAAGAGACCACAGATCTTATAGATTCATCAGATTTCATCTGAAGAATGATGTAAGTAAAACATGGTGTGCTCTTCTGCCCATCTGTGATCGATTTACCAATGATGACATCATTTTATTCATTCAAATTTAAAGCACAGAATATATATTTCCTTGTGTTTTAATCTTGCTGACGTCACTTTTTTTTTCAGATGAGCACACCATGTTTTTACATCATGATCTGAAGTAAAAGAATTACTCAGACGAAATGGGAATCACAGATCATAAATATTTGTTATCCTTTAATCTGTGTATCGATGACTGATGTCAAATCAAAATAGTTAATCATATATTTTATTTTCTGCAGTGTTCATTTCTCAGCTCGTTGGAAAAAATGAGTATAAATGTAACCTCATTAGAGCTAATTAGAAAATAATATCAAATTATGTTCGATCATTATAATGAAGACGACGAAACAACAGTTTCGGAAAATATACAGGGGCTTGCTGAAGACAAAGGGCCCTCATTTGCATACAATAGTTTCAAACTTCCTCAGAATGTTTCCCCAGCTATATGAATTCCCCGATTACTGTTTAAATTATCATTCATTCACATATACGTAGACGAAATTCAATGAGAAGTCATATTCATATTTCAGATGTGAAGCCCTTCACCTAGGTGAAGTAACGAAATTTTGAACATAATTATTTTTGCTTGTTGGCAATATGGTTTTCTACTACATGTTCAACAGTTACATTTTTCCATGTCAATTCTTAAATGGAATTAATTAGATCAGATCGTATGAACTCACGATTTACTTCACTCAGACACATTTCCCTTCAAAGGTAAATCTTATTCAACACTGGATTTCCTTCTGAATATCAGAACACTGCAATTCTTAATCCTGGTTGAAATTTCCCTTATATTTTAGGTTGGTCAATATACGAAGGTTCTGGAGACTTGGTCTCGTTCTATATCATTCGGTTCAATACACCTTCCAAGAATAATTCATTCCAACACACCTCTCAAGAATAACTACTAAATGTGTTTACCTTCCGTCGAAGTAAAATAACTAACTTGAATTTTCCAAGTCAATCGAATTAATGCATTCAGATCGTTGAAAAAATTTGCAACTGCAAAAGTGGCAGTATGATAAATGACGCATGACAGTACTAACCGTGAAGTTTTGTCGTTTCTCAGGCCCCACCCCTAAAATGCAGTAATCCGATTGGTCGAATATACCTGAATTGTTGAAATGTTCACCATATTCTGGATTTATTCGAAAATATTAGCAACTCAATTAAGATATCGTTTTTTTTTAATGGGAAGTAGGGTGACATTCCATCTATCCATGTGAATTTACCGCTTTTTCCTAACTGTAACGGTTACGAAGGAGATCATTGATATGTGGTACGAGCTTTTTGACCCAGCGTCAACCTTATTCAATTAGTATAGTATAAAATGAAACATCATGAATCAACGTGGTTTTTCACAATGAGTACATGAAAAATTGGGAAATCACGCCGACCAATCGAAAGAGGTTCAATTCGAACAGGATTCATCATCTTGCAATTCTCAAAGAAAATCTCCGCACTTTTTCGAACAACTCAAGCAGTATGCCAATGTGTATTCTATTCTTCTTGAAATTAACCTGTTTGGTTTCAAGTGATTTCAAGTGCGACGATATGCTAATGTTCAGCAAATCGTTAATTGAAAAATTATCATCGGAATCGGCAAGGAAGGATTTTCCATTATCTACCAACTTTCATTATTTCGATATCGAGAAAAACGGAGTTGTCCAATCATTCGAATATTTTTTTTCATGATATTCGATTTTCTATTTATATTTCCAAAATTAATATTTCGAATCTCGTTCTTCAATGAGTTTCTTGATTGTTAATATTTTTTTTATATAACATGCTACAAGATCATCATTTTAACGTACCTTATGCCGTTTCCAATGTTTAATTCTTTGGTTTTTATTTTATATCTCTAACCTCTATCGAAAATTAAATATACACACTCGATTCAACTTGCACTGAAGGTAACTTCTTGTAATACAAGTCGCTATCAATTCCAAAATATTCCATCTTTTAAATTTCATTCATCGTCAACCCAATTTTCCTCTAACCATTCAACAGATGAAAAGACTCAACCGTCAAATTCATTGCCAATCTTTCAATTCCTATTATCCGACGGCAACCTTCAACACAACGTTTCATCTTCTGATGAGCCAGCCTATTAGAATTCGCCTTCCCCTAGCTTGATCACAGGAACGAAGAACTCTACTTCCAAGTTTCAGAAGGAGATCCAATCCTGATCCATTTCCTCTATGAAAAAATAAACAATTTCATCTTGTGTGTTTAGCTTGCGGAGCATTCTCACAAATATTTCCGTACACAGAAAAAAATATTCTCTTAAATCAATTTGTAACTGCATTAATTCAAGAGAATTGTACTCTTGAATAGGTCCAACCAAATATTAGTTTGATTTTTCGATGAAATACTCTTGTCCCATGTGAACAATGATCCTCTTGATTCAAGCGGAACCACATTTGATCCAAATGAGAAAACTAACAAAAATAACTGGATATGTTTGCTAAATATGTTTCATATCATTATTCTGAAATACTGTGTCTTCGATACGGATAAAAGATTTCTCGTTGTTGTATTCAACCAGATTTCAATATTTTTTACCGAGAGAATATAATTTGTTTGCTGAAATAAGCGGTTCTCGAATGCAAAAATGTGAGGTATCTCAAAAAGCTTTTCATAATCATTCTTGAAGATACTAATCATAAATAAGGTGCGAATGGAGGATCACCTTCTAACAAGAAAGTTTTTTGGGAAGAGGGTTTCGAAGATCAAAGAGCAGAAGTATGTTGTAACAATTCGCTCGGTTACTTTGTATACTCACGACCTCCAAACATAAAATTGAAATGTGTAGTCTGGAGTTCACGCATATACATGTAACAACGTTCGTGCATTACACACATACATGTAGGCATGCACCCACATATACAAACATTTTTCAATTCAAAGTTTGTTCGCGATTAACCAAGCTTATTCTTAAAACCAACCTTTTCTTCTTGACTTTCGAAACTCTGTTCCCGAAAAACTTCCTCGATCTTGATAAGTAATTCTCCATTCATACAGAATCCATAATGCGCCATCAAAAACACAAACGCAATTGTTTACTGTTCACTATGGCGGCCATGGCGTTGTTTCCTATCTAAATATCCATATATTCTGCCGTCTGCGATTCTACATTCCACGCATCTTCAGCAGTTATACCGCTTATTGGTCGAGGGGGTCACCTGAACGTGCCCTCGTCATCAGAACACACGTAATAAGAAATGATAATTCTTGATCCTAGAGAACTCTGATTAGCTGAAATTTTTTTCCGAATTGAATAGTACGTATGTCGACTGAATTCGATTCAAGAGAACTCTTGTGGATAGGCAAACAACTAAATGGGTTGAAAATAGAAGTATATTGATCAATATTAAATTATTGTTCTCGGGGAAAGATTATTTAATTCAAGAATATATTCACATTTGATTTGAGAGATCCTTTTTCTCTGTGTAGCTCAATAATGACTAAAATCACAGATTAAACTGTCTTCGAGGTGTTCTCATCAAGCTGGTTGCATACCAAGACTTTAAAGGTTTAGATGATGTTACTCAGGTTTGGAGTTGAAGCCTAACAGTGTTTACCCCAGTTTAAGTTTAGATTTATTCATATGCACAGTAGATAAGTGCAAGAGCTGACCTGCATCTCCTCACGCTGATGTTCAACGTGTCCGGAATGAATGACTCTAGATCTTATATCTCAGTCCCAAATGATTATCAGTGCAACAGAGTTTAACTTCCATACGCATCAATACCGTGATCAACACACCATCGGTAAATACTATCAAGAATTCTTTGGACAGATGGTTCGCGAGTGACAGCTCATTAGTATTTTCCTGTGTGTTTGTCTGGTATTGAATTTTCATTTTAGTTCCTCCTTTATCAGTTATAACAATTTTGCGCGCATGTTCTAGGGGAACAGCGTGCTATCGTTTTGTCCAAATGTCTGTAATTTTGGATGATTGAGCCGAAAATGGTCTCAATCGACTAGGTTGGATTCACTGATGACGAATCCGGTGTCAAAATTGATTCTGTCCGGCCGGCCGGCCGTAGACACGATAACTGTCGACAGAAGCAAGCTAGCAACTTGAAACTTTCAGCATAGGTTGCGCATCGGAATGCCGCGGTTAAGTTCGTTAATGGGCCAAATCGATCGAATAGTTTCGGAGTTAAAGGCATTTGAAGTTTTGAAGTTATTTATTTTTTATTTCAGAAACTACCTGAGCGATTCGATTCAAGCTTGACAGTTAGATGGAGTACAACGACGCGCAACTTTGAGCCAAATTTCGTCAGAATCATATCGTCAGTAATTTGAAAAAAAAATTTTTTTCGAAATTTTTTTCCAAAAAAATTTTTTTTTCGGAAACCATTCATCATATCCAAAAAAAATTATACTCACACTTTGACCTTCTAATTTCACAGCAGTGTACCTAATTTCAGTTCGATACGATCATAAGTTTCGGAGATATCGGGAAAAAATATGTCAAATTTCGAGGTTTTCTTCTCGATATCGTTGATTTTTTCGGTATAACTCGAGAAATACTGATTCAGTCCTGATTAAACTTCACATCTAGTTTTAAGATGCCAAAAGACAACTTTATGCAAAATTTCGTGATAATCGTGTTATTAGAACAATTTGAAAAAAAAATTTCTATGATTTTCTCATCATATCATCCTCATTAAATTCTGTATGAAACTTCGAACTGTTATTTTCGATGAAGTACTGGATTTAAATTCGATCTGATCTGTATTTTTGGAAATATTGGAAAAATAAAATTTTGATTGGGTATATCTACGGAATCATTGGGTGGATTTTACCCATTCACGAATTCGGCCTTCGTAATTAAGGTCCAAACCTTCTCTACAAATATAGAGTTTCTAAGTTGTTTCTTTCGGAAGTTATTGTGTTTACGCAGTCGGCCGTTAGGCTGACCGTAAACACAATAACTTCCGGAAGAAACGACTTAGAAACTCGATATTTGTAGACTAGGTTTGGGGCTTAATTACGAAGGTCGAATTCGTGAATGGGTAAAATCCACCCAATGATTCTGTAGATAGACCCAATCAAAATTATATTTTTCCAATATTTCCAAAAATACAGATCAGATCGAATTGAAATCCAGTAATTTATCAGAAAAAAATTTCAAAAAGCACTGCCGTGAAGGCAGCAGCTTTTGCGCGCACGTTCAAATTCGTTTCTGAAGCGGTCATCTACATTGAACATGCGCGCAAAAGTTGCTGCCTCCACGGCAGTGCTTTTTGAAATTTTTTTTTAATATCAGTTTGATTCAGTTTATAAATTAATCTTAACTCTGCTGTTATCATAATTATAATAATATGTCATATTGAACATCAAAAGATTTAGATTGACATCTAAATGAATTGAAGATAGAGAACAAATTTAAGAATTCAAAAGGCATAATGACCAGAGTTCGTATTATAACGAGTCAATTTTCGTCACTGAAAATTCCCCTAAAATTCTTATTAAAAGCAAACTATCATGTGCTGCTCAATTACGGCTTCGCACATTTCGGCAACATAGCCAGCTCCATTAGGTTTCATTAAACCTCGTTAAATTCTCAAAGTCAGTCACATGCTGACGGTATGCATGCTTTAACGATGCCAATAGCCACGAAAAATACGGAGAAATTTCGTTGTTAATAGGAGAAAACTGGGTGTCGTTCTGCAGGCTTAAGCGATTATTTTTTGAATGTTTTTTTGAAATGTAATTCTTTGGTGAGAATGCGCAATGTTAGTTATTTTTTTAATCCTTCACTCCATTTCAATTTCTATTTTCCCGAAAATTCTTGAATATAAAAAGTGGCAACATTGCACATTCTTTCAATTCTTTTCAACTTCATGCAGCCGAAATTTTTTTTTAAAAAACGAACTTTGGCCTTCAAAAGTCACCCTGTTATATTTGAGGTATTGTTTGCTTTCAAATAATTTCAGGTTTTGGCCAAAACAAATATTCACATTATTTTGATTCAACTCAAAATTAAATCTCATGTTGAAAAAATATGTTGAGATTATATCTTATATGTCAGGGGTACACATAATCTTCTTGCGAGAATACAAGCTGCTGAAAACTAGAAAGAAGTATTATGGCTTCTGTTTTAGAGTTTGAGCTTGGTTGTGTTTAGAATTATTGTTCTTCTTCGGCATTGTCATAACCTACACCTTTTTTCGCCTTTTCATTTTGAAAATTATATTATTCTGATCGCTGCGCTGTGTAGAGTAACCAGGATATAGACTGAAATTCAGTGTAGGATGTGAAGCGATGATAAACCAGGTAAGACAATCTATTGAGCCAGCCGATATCCTGTTCAATGAACTTTCTTGCTTTCCTTTCAGATACATTTTCTTGTTTCAATTATTTTCCGTTCACGATTAACCAACCATCTGCCTCGTCTAAGCGTACATGTTGCGATATGATTTAGATTATCCTGAGTTGAAGAAGGGATCGACCCGAGTGGAAACGAGGTCTTCGTGATAAGTCGAATACCTTTCACCGGAATATTATACTGGAGGGGTCGACATTCGCTGAAGGGATCATACTATTTTAGCACCGGCGTGTATTTGAACTTCTGACTTCAGTAAACTGTTGCCGGGGTACCCCACGGCAGTGGTTTGAGGCAGATCCCAGTGTGTCCTTCAGATCACCTGGTTTGGGTAACATCCTGTTGGCTAACCAGCTTGGTCATTTTCTTTTCGGATACGTTCGCGGAAGTGATCAGACAAATTCAGCAAAGACGTGTTTCACGTGTTTTCGACTTCAATAAACGATTAATAGTATAGCCCGAGGCAGTGGTTTATCTTAGATTCTAGTTCATGTCTAAGTGTCCCGTATTTCAGATGTTTCATGGAACATCTTGTTGTTTGACTAGCTTGCGGTTTACATGACTTGTTGGCTGAGTGGGATTTTTCCGAAGTTATTTAAGTGCATTTGTATCTTTTACATCTCGTTATCTCATACCCCTAATTCCTTCAGTGTAGAGATAACACATAACAAACATTTATGACCGGTAGCGAAGGTTGGTTCCGTAACATGGCCCAGGACATTTCACTACTTATACGTCCTCAACTAATCGAACTCTATACTCTCATATTTTTTAACTCCATTCGCACCATCCACTTGTTATAACATTTCGTATATGTATAGGCTCGCCGAATGTTTTTTTTTGCGCGCATGTTCTAGGGGAACAGCGTGCTATCGTTTTGTCCAAATGTCTGTAATTTTGGATGATTGAGCCGAAAATGGTCTCAATCGACTAAGTTGGACTCACTGATGACGAATCCGGTGTCAAAATTGATTCTGTCCGGCTAGCCAGCCGGCCGGCCGGCCGGCCGGTTGGCCGTCCGTAGACACGATAACTGTCGACAGAAGCAAGCTAGCTACTTGAAACTTTCAGGATACGTTGCGCATCAGAATGCCGCGGTTAAGTTCGTTAATGGGCCAAATCGGTCGAATTGTTTCGGAGTTATGGGCACTTGAAGTTTTGAAGTTATTTATTTTTTATTTCAGAAACTCAAGCGATTGGATTCGAACTTGGCAGTTTGGTGGAGTATAACGACGCGCAACTTCAAGCCAAATTTCGTCAAGATCATATTGTTAGTAAATTAAAAAAAAAAATTTTTCGAAATTTTTTCACAAAAAAATTTTTTTTTCGGAAACCATTTATCATTTCCAAAACAAATTATACTCACACTTTGACCTTCTAATTTAACAGCAGTGTACTAAATTTCAGTTCGATACGATCATAAGTTTTGGAGATATCGGGAAAAAATATGTCAAATTTCGAGGTTTTCTTCTCGATATCGTTGATTTTTTCGGTATTACTCGAGAAATACTGATTCAGTCCTGATTAAACTTCACAGCTAGTTTTAAGATGCTGAAAGACAACTTTATGCAAAATTTCGTGATAATCGTGTTATTAGAACAATTTGAAAAATAAAATTTCTATGATTTTCTCATCATATCATCCTCATTAAATTCTGTATGAAACTTCGAACTGTTATTTTCGATGAAGTACTGGATTTCAATTCAATCTGATCTGTATTTTTGGAAATATTGGAAAAATAAAATTTTGATTGGGTATATCTACGGAATCATTGGGTGGATTTTACCCATTCACGAATTCGGCCTTCGTAATTAAGGTCCAAACCTTCTCTACAAATATCGAGTTTCTTAGTTGTTTCTTTCGGAAGTTATTGTGTTTACGCAGTCGGCCGTCAGGCTGACCGTAAACACAATAACTTCCGGAAGAAACGACTTAGAAACTCGATATTTGTAGAGTAGGTTTGGGGCTTAATTACGAAGGTCGAATTCGTGAATGGGTAAAATCCGCCCAATGATTCCGTAGATATACCCATTCAAAATTCTATTTTTACAATATGTCCAAAAATACAGATATGATCGAATTGAAATCCAGTAATTTATCAGAAAAAAATTTCAAAAAGCACTACCGTGAAGGCAGCAGCTTTTGCGCGCACGTTCAAATTCGTTGCTGAAGCGGTCATCTACATTGAACATGCGCGCAAAAGTTGCTGCCTTCACGGCAGTGCTTTTTGAAATTTTTATCTTGTATTTGTTAGACCCCGCTATCAATATTACTTGACTCGCCCTTGAAAATAGAATTCTGCATCTATTTACTGTTCAATTTGAAATTGATAGAAACCTCAATATTTATATTTTTGCTCATTCTTGTCTTCGTAATTCCTCATATCATAGTGATATACATTGAATAATTTGATTCTACGTAGCAGACACTCTCCTGACACTGTACCTTGTGTTGGTAGTTCTCTGATTAGTGTTTGTACAGCTCTCATTAAAAGTGAATCTTTTTTTATGGAGTGAATTTGACTTTTTGACCTTTTTGAATATTGCAATGAATTTGTATATAGACTTTGTGTGTTTTTTTATAATCACCGTACAGTATCAGTATGCACTGTGAGAAAATAACTCACTAACTAATCGCTTCATTTTTAGATTATGGCCGGCACTCAAGCTAGTCGAAGAGAGGTAAGCAGGTTACACCACCACCGAAAAACACTGCGAATTTTACATATGGGTTTATTATTTTTTCAGCTGAATAACCCAATACCATTGATATCTTGAATAAAACTTATAAACTATTCAGAGCTCATTGTTTTTTCACCCCAAAATTTGCAGCGTTTTCTCTTATAACTAAGGGACCACTGGTCGTGGATCATCTGGGTGGAAATTTTGAGGGCGAGTTATGAAACAGTAATTAAAATTGAGAGTTTAATGAAAATTCAGTGCTAAGTTTTCGAAAAATAATTTTTTTCCATCAAACCCCCAATTTTGAGCCCTTAGGATGAATTAATCCAGCTGAAAAGCTTTGAGTATCAATGTCGAGCAACACACAATTTTTCGACCAGGTTTCACGGATTTCGGTTAGGTACTTTCAGAGGAAAGCCCTTGACAACGGACGGCGGACGGACGGATTTTTTTTCATTAGTTTTTTCAAATCTACATACTTCAAAAGGTAAACTGTAAAATATTCAGGGGGGTTATTTTTTTTTTGGTCGATAACGAAGGTTTATTATTTGATTTCATCAAATAATAAACCATAAAGGTGACACACTATGTTCTGGCCAGAATGTGGCGAACGCCATCGTTGTGAGGGTCGCGTATATGTGGCTTCCTCTCAATTTAGCGTTAAAGGCAAACAGTAACGTCGACTGATAAATTACTGCTTCGTTGATTTCGGCAACACAGCCACATTCAAGTTTCAGAAACCCTAGCAACTATCTCAAAAACAGGCAACTGCCCACGGTCTGCAGTCTTCAACGTTGCCAATAGTCGCGAGACATATAAGAAATAAGAGAAATTTCGGCGTTAATAGGAGGAAACAGCTATTGTTCTACAGACATGTGATTTTCTTCTGAAATTTTTTTCTCGGGATGTACCTCATGCTTTTGTGGGTATGCGCAGTGTTATTTCACTTCCCTTTTGAGTTCATATTCGGTTTTTATTTTCCCGGAGTGATTTGCATCCAAGTTTGTGGTATACCTATATGACAATCAAATCTTTTTAATGAAGGAAATTATGGAAACAAAGTTGAAGTGATAATTTGTGGTGAAGTAAAACATTTTCAAACCCCAAAAACCCTTTCTCTTGCGCAGTATCGCAGTAAGAATTTTCATTCTGTGAGAGAATCAAACATCTGAACTGAAAGTTCCAGTTCAAAATTTTTCAAGCCAGATATGTTCATATAGAATGTATTTTCAACCCTCACAAACAGAAAAAAGACATGAATTTCTGACGGATAAAAAAATTCTGAAATGAAAATGGAAGTAAATACACCTGTCATGTTGGTATAAAGAACACTGATTCAATTAACTGTTCATATTTTCCGTTTCGGAAAAAGTCGAAGAGAAACTTCAGTTCTCAGACATTCAACGCTGAATATTTCAGCAGACGTTTATTCGAATTAACGTCGGGCAAAGAGGTTATTTAGTAGAACAAGAAAATATGAAGACCTCAGAACAACAGATCGCCTCCCCTGTTTCAAATCCCCAGAGCTCAGTTCCTTTGTTATGTTTGTTTTATCAGAGGAATTCTGAAACGTTTTGCCCCGAGTTATCGTAAACAGAATTACGCAGGTATGCCAATCGAAGATTCGGTTGTATGATTCCTCCAAATGATCAAGGCTCGTTTTAGGTTTTATTTTTCTTCGAAGAAAGTAGAGATAGTTTTCACAATTCATTTTGTTATAATATTGTAATAATTGCAGTTTATTTTCGGAGGAGCTGAATTTTAAAGAGCATTCAAGTGAGAAATGGAGCTCTGTTGACAGATTAAAACTGGTTGAGTTCGTGCTTTTTTCATTATTTACCTGGTTTGATTTTATGTGTAACTAGAAGACCCGATAGATGTTGTTATGCCTTCACTATAATTGCTGAATGAGAATAGGTATAATTCATTGATGGAGAATAAATTTTAGAATAGCACTGATATGATGTGAAGGGAGTAGCTTTCGAGTGCATGTTCAAATTCGTTACCAAAGTGGTCATTCTTTCACGTATTGACCCCGCCAAACGTACCTTCACTTCAAAATGGAAAGATTTAATTTTCATCTCATCATACTTTTCACGTTTGGTGGAATAATTTGAAATGGATGCCAACGTATAATTCAAGAATTCACATTTACACTGAGTCGAATCGAGTTCGCAGACTGACAATTCGATGAACGTTGCAGTTCAAAAAAACTTCAATGAAAAAATTAATGAAGCGAAAACGACATAAGGTCAGACTGATGATGTTGCAATTCATAAATTGAAAAAAATATTCATAATCGGGTATTTGATGGAAAACAAAATTCAGAGGATTGATGTTTGAAATATGAGCGAGAATGTAAACGCCAAGGAATAAGAAAAAAAATTAAAATGATAAGAAAACTCAGATTGTTGTTGTCGTAGACATGGTAAAACAATAAAGTATATATCCATAGGAGTAGGCACATTGCTAACAGCTCATTCAACCCCTTTGCAAGAGTAATTGAATCAAAGAGATGGGCAGCACTTCTTGTTACGCCCTTAAAATACTCCAAATACTACCAATTAATGAGTATGCACATGAATCAGTGCAGATTCAGGTTAAACCCATTTTCAAGAAAGCTCAACCAAGGGTTTGGTCAGCACAACTTCAAAGCCTGCGAAAATGCTTTACTCGCGTATGCAGATGTGAAATGGAATTCGTCAAACATTCTTTAAATTTAATAAGGACGCTCGTACACCTGGCCACTTTTTGAGTGACATTCGCCGCGTTTCTGACCGCTTTGACATTTCTCTCCCTGACCGTGTGTTCACTTATCGATTAACTCTGACGTCCACATATCATAGTGGCTACAAACGCGGTAACCATCCTTTAAATATGAGACCTGAATAGGAGTTGCCAATACAGAAATTTCAAATTTTTTTAGCACTGACGAAGAGAATCCAACACAGTAGAAATATCGGTCTGAAGAACAACCCATGAGACTACTTCTTCACAACGTTTTAGCCCTTTATAAGGCCTTCTTCAGGCACAAGAATACGATATCAGTAATAGATCGAAATTCAATAAACATAACACAACATAATAGTTGAACAAACATATAACAACAATACAAATAAAATAAAAAATGACAGTAAAATGAAACCTTAAAGCAATCAAATTACAACCGTGAACTATATAAAATATTGATGGATATTTTTAGCGAGACACCGAATTGCGCTGTACATAAAAATGGAACACAAAGAAGGAGCAAACAAGAAGAGAAGAAAAATTCACTGTTAGAATAATAAAACCATCAATATTTCCCTTCAAAGGAAATCGTCGCCAAAATAATGAAAATTGGGGTAAAATGTGAGTTCTACATTATTCAATAGCATTCATCTTTTTGCTTGGTAATATGAGATTATTACACATCGAACGTACAATTATAAATGACAGGAATAACAATTAACAAAGCAGCGAAAAACGAAATACAACAAGATACCATGACAGTGGTGTGACTAATCCAAATGCACGAAATCTGGCAACACATTTTCAACATTTTTTTATTAAATTGGAATATGCCACACTCAAGGTACTTATGTCAGTGCGGGAATTCACCTAATTTTGGAATTTTTTTATACAGGAGAGTCTTTAAGTTGTATATTAATTTTAACCATAGATTCCTCTTATCAAATGAAACACTTTTTTCATTTGCCATTTCTCTAGACTTGTATCAAGTAAGGTTATAATCATTTGAATATTTTCTTATGTGCTTAAACACTTCGGTGCTTTGGCGCTTTGTTTGCAAGTTGGCTACAGATATCCCTTACGGTGATCTCTTTTAGAAAACAGCCAATCCCAGGCTTGGAATTCAAAGGAACAAGATTGAGATTTACTCACTCAATTCTTATGAATTGGTACATCTCGCAACATTATCGCAAAAAAAACATTTCACTTCCCTCGACTTGTAATACTGATCTTCAATTTGATGTTCATGCAATATCCAATTTCATTTCATCCTCGCCCCTTCTCATATTGAAAAATCCATAATTTTACTTTTTTCTCGAAACTCGAAAAATATATTATATGAAACCAATCAACTAACCTAAAAATATTCTCTAGAAAAATTCTATTCCATAGACAGGAACTCTGTCTGTTGTGTGGTCACGAAATAGCATATACCCATAGAAATTATAACTCAATGATATATTTATGCATATATCTAATATTGAATCTAGCTTAATTTATTCTCTTCTCTAGATCAGGGGCGAATCCATAAATATGAGAAAATTTTCATCCGATTTTATACTATTCAACGTTAAATTTCGACGAAATAATCCAATATTTTGAAATGATTGCAGATTCTTTTGATGACGTAAGAAAAACTTCATCTGCATTCTTCATGCTAATTTCGTATAGTTTCATGAATCAGCGAGTCTATAACTCGAAAACTGTTTGAAGTAGTTCGAAAGGGATCACTGAGCAATATGAGTCATAGTTATTGAAAACTGCACACCAAAATTCATCTCATTCGCAGTTACCATATCGAAGCTACAAAAAAAAATATTTTTTTTTAAATTTAAACAGCCTGTATATTTCTGCTGAAGACGAACCTAGAAAAATGATAATCGAAAAAAGTGTCTCATTTGATGAGAGGAATCTATGGTTAAAATCAATGTACAACTCAGAGACTCACCCTGTACACATCTCCTCGAAGCAACACTTGAACCAATTATTTTCACGATTTAACATTTTTGCGTTCTGATAATCGAAACTAGGGCTAGATGCTGAAGCATGACTAGAAAGAGCAGTTGAATCTTTCTTATTCCTACGAAAAGAAGTTTCATAACGAATTTGACATCATGAGGTTGGCTGCATTTATTAATATCCGTGAACTGCTTTTCGGCTTTTTAAGTCATATAATTCAATCCAAATATCGACATTAGTAAACATCACGTCTGATTTTTTCAAACATTTTCTTTGTAGAAGAAAATCAAATTGGAATTTCAGTTGCAGATTTTCCACTTCGTAGATAAGTGATATTCGGATGGTTATTCACAAGAGCAGTAGCCGATTTCCTATGGTAATATATACACAGACCATGGTTGTATTTTCTCTGACTAAATCAGCAATCTTTGGATATGTCACCGTAAAAAACCGACTGGTTCTCTAGTGATAGATAATCTATAGAATGTTCAGTATCCAAATTCCTTAAATAACGTTTTTGCAGGAACCAAACGAATGTTCGAAATCTACGAAATGGAACACTTTGGATTCAAAATATTCAAGTTGATTCACGAAACGTTTTCTATGCAAACTATATGTACATTACGTATTGATGTGAAATTAGGAGGCCCAACTCAATTTTCAGCCAATCAGACATGATGTTCACAAATATCGATATTTGTTTCCAATTATCAGGTTTGAAGAGACGAGAAGCAGTTCACTGATTTATATTATGAAGCGAAAAGCATTTCGAATTCGGTCTGGAATTCTCCTTCCCTACTGCGAGAATATCCTATCGTTGTCGTTTGTACAAACGCTCCAAAAGTAATGATAGTGTATCAGAAAACAAGATTTCCATTCTATATTGATTGTCGATCTTGAGTAATTAAATTCTTTCTAATTCATTGAAAATCTTTTTCGAGCTCACACATGATGAATACAGGAAAATAATACTCATTTCTAATTGGAATGAAGGCGTGAATCAAAGTATGATACTAACGAAAAATAGCTAGCTGGCTCTTGATCACTCCAAGAACTTTCGAATCGTTACAAGATCGATTGTGGCATATTCTTTCATGAGCTTGAAAGAAAAGCATTGTAAGAACAGAGGTGCCAATGATGCTAAGCGGGGATTTACCTAGAGACTCATTGGATTCTGAAGCTTATATGATAAAATGAAAACGCAACAAATTTTACACGGGGGTTTATTATTTTCCCAGTTGAATAACCCAATACCATTGTTATCTTACATGAAACCTATATGGGTTGTATCTCAATAATACCAAAAATGTAAGGAGGGATTCTGTGATGAAAATCAAGGTAGGTACTAACAAAAACAATTGTGTCCCTTTTTTATTTTCCCTGTATAATTAATCTTAGGACACGAAATTTGCCAGATATTATTTGTCAATAAAACTACACATTTTGAATCTTTTTCGACCCTGAAGTATGTTAAAAAGGGGTTAAAATATTCATCTCCTGAGATATTATTTTTTCTTTAAAATTTTTTCTGATGAAAATTTTTCTTTAGAAAAAAACATGGTTTGAAGCTCAATTCATTCACTAACTTTTTCAACTCTATAAGTTTTTTCTGAAACCCAAGTATTCACGAGAATAAAATATCGATGATTAACGTCTGTCATATTTCATCGCATACGCATTTCAATGACAAGAAGAGTAAATGCTTGTAAAGAGTCGGTCATTTTCAACATTTATTACAATTGTATTGTCGATATTCGGTTTTTATTCATTGTTTGCTTTTTCGTTTTAGTTGTAAAAGTGTAAGCCTAGTAGAATCATTATTTGTTTAGATATCGTTCAATAAAATGCTCTTTCACATGAGTCTTGTTTTTCCCGGAAATGCTTAAGTTCTCGAGCAAACATGTAGAGATAAAGACGTTTAGTCAAAAGGTGGTAGGAACTAAGTAGATCCCGATCAATGAAAACTTGCCTTCGTAAATGCCAAATTATAATTTTTAATCAAATTTATACTCTGCAGGTGGCACATGTTAACATGTTATTTCTTATGATATTATGCATTCAATTCTTCTTTTCATGCATATGATCACATAAAATGCCCTCGTTCGTGTGTTCTAGATATTTCATCTCATATCTTTTACCTTGTTGATAACCTCAATAATGTCTAGAGTTACTAAGGATAAGATCACGCCTTATAGGCGCTTTCTTATAGATTTGAAATTGCAGTCTTTATACCGGATTTTTTTTTCGGCTGGAAGATCTTGTCAATGGACAACCATCTTAGTACCAGAGTTTCTTTCGGGTGGACAATATTATCACCAGATAACCATCTTAATACCGGAATTTCTCTTTGGCTCTACAATCAATAAAACTAACTCTGAACTGAAGGGTCTTTCAGGATCTGACGTTGCTGAAAAAACTAGCTCATTGCTTGGAGAGACCATTGTCTGAAATAGTGAATAACTGATTTGTACAGGGCTACTTTCTTTATACACATAATAATGTCGTCAGATTGATTTTAGTTCACAAAAATATCTGCTAGTCATTTTGAGAATATTCGAGTCTGTTATAAAAAAAAGTCTTAGACTTGGAAGCTAATCCACTGCTAAGTGCACTGCAACATTGATTTCAAAGTTCAACATCTACAACAACTGCAATTGTTAATGTAATATAATTCATAACGAGAACATAAGATGATTCAGAAGAAGCACTCATTACATGTATGAATTTAGGCAAAACTTTCGGCTGCGTCTATCAACGAATACTGTAATGAAAATTACATCATATTGGAACTAGAGGCAAAGCTCATGAATCGATGATTTTTTATCTACAAGATCGACAACAGGTGGTAGATTTGAATGACAGTAAGTCTAAAATGAAGGATCATCTCGGGGGTCCTCAAGGATCTGTGCTAGGATCATTTCATTTTTGATTTATATAGACGATCTGGTCTGCAACGCACTCGTGTATTAGGAAATATTGTTTGCTGATGATACATAATTATTAAACAAGGTGAAAAACCGATCGACTTCTTCAGAGAAAAGCTGAAATATCTGAGCAAAACGTTGTTGAATAGTTCAGCAACAATGATATGAAAGTCACTCAGGAGAAAACACAGAGTTGAGTCGTCACCAACAGACAACAGAATACTGGTAGCTTCTCCTTGTTGCAACAATCAGCAAACATTTGACATGGACGCAGAATCTGAATAGGTTATGTAGGAAACTCTCGACTGCACTATTCGCAATGAGGCAAATCAGAAAAATGCTATCAGAAAATAAAGCCCTTCTAACCTACCATACAAAAGATTCTGTAAGAATTGTCCCCAGATGCCCATGGAGTGTTTGTGGAGCGAAAAAACGTATTGAGATTGATAGCGGAAATCGCTCAGACAACGAGCTGCAGGCCAATTTTCATCCAATGAAAAATACTTACGTCAACATATTTTAGATACTGGACAGCCTTATCTACTTCTATGGGAATCGAAGTATGTTTGTTAAACATGGACAGGTGCACGACCATCATACAAGATCCAGGGAAAAATTCCTGGCCCCACTCTATCGATTAACGACTTCCCGGTCACATGATATCACTCAGTGAGGTGGTTTTCAAGAGAAGAAATAAAGCTCTGCTTACCGAAAGTGAGGTTCACTATATGGAGGAGATCATGAAGTACAAATCTTAATCGCATTTATACAATTGCTTTTAAGTGTTGTAACGAAGTGATTTTCGTTACTAAGAAATTAATCAATTTGTTTCATTTATTTCGAGAGATCTCCTAACAGGAATGAAATAATTATTACATCAAATCTATTCCGATGAACTTCAATCTCCGACCTATTTCAACTAAGTGATTTTCATCACTTAAGAATTGTCAAATTAATTATATTTCGTTTTGAGAAATTTCCTATCAAAAAGAATTATTCCATCATATTTATTTCGATGCATTTTCAGTTTTCGTCCTATGTATAAAAACCATGCCGCGCTCGGCGATTTATTGCTTATCGCAGTTTTTTTCACCTAGTCAGGAATACCGAGGAAGAATTGGGGAGTGTTAACCGAATTCTAGGCTGCTTGATTGGAGAAGTTAGAGAGTTCGACGAGGAAAATGCCGTGAATGAAGAATCCCGCATAAAGAGCCGATTGGTCCACGTCCAAGACCGTATTGGCCAGATCAAACCGACGTCGATTGAAGGACAGGACATGTTGGACGATCTGAAGGGTGTCGTAAATCAAGTTTACGAGGTGCTGGAGGATGCTAAGATCCTGGCCGAGGTTAGGGTGGTCCAGAACCATTGGGAGAGTTCAGTGGAGAATCGGGACGAGCTGAGGTCGCTTCTCGGAGAAAACAGGAAATCGAGCTGATTTCCTTTGAAGAACCCCGGGAACTTAGTCGTCAGGAGACGGGAATTGAGGACCACCTTACCGCCAGATCCGTTCAGCAGGAAACACTTAGTCCAGCTAGGAAGCCCCAAGAAACCAATCTGGGTCGAGCGGACTTATTTCGGCTCCACAGTCGGGGACTAACCAGCGGACTGGATTGTCCGTTGACTTTTTCGAACGCCTGAGGGAACGAGCTTGCGAAGCTGTCCGAAGACGACTGGAGCTCACTAGTCCTCTGCGTACACGAGTCCGAAGGAGTAGGCCCGCTGCAGCAGAATCTACCAGGAGGATATATTTTCCATTCTTGGCACCGGAGGAATCAGAATGCTCGTTTAACGCCGAAACCGAAACCGTACTTCGACCAGACCCCGTCGACAGGACCGTGGATAACAGGGCACTGAACCGGAGGATACACAAACCCCACCGGAGCTGTTCAACAGAAGCCAGTCAGATCGATCAGGTGTGTAGTGGAACCGACGCCAATGCCGCAAATACCCGTCTGGCCGACCACCCGTCCGTCCCCGTCTACAAATGGCATATTCATTTCGATGGAATCACTAGCCTTAATACCTTCCTGGAAGAGGTAGAACAACTGTCAGAAACGAGGAAAGTCAGCCACCAATACATGTTCGAATCCATCTTAGAACTGCTGAGGGGTGATGCGAAGGACTGGTACGTCCCGAGGAGAGGTTCGTTCAGAGATTGGAACGACTTCAAGGAACAACTACGTGAAGCTTTCCTCCCCCGTGACTATGAGGAAAACCTTTTGGATGAAATTAGGAGACGAACGCAGGGCAAGGAGGAAAAACTTTTACAGTTCGTTACCAGGATGCAGAACTTGTTTCTGAAATTGATCACCAGACGCCCGTCCGAAGAAGATCGGATCTTCATGATCAAGAAGCGTCTGTTACCAACCCTCCAAACGGCACTGGCTTTTCAGGAAACGAAGACGTACAAGCAGTTGTTGGATTAGGAAAGGGTGTTCGAGCTAGTGCAGTGGCAGGCCGACAATTATGTGCCACCTCCGGACCGGAAAGGATTCATCGATGAACCTCACCTGGTGTACCAAGGGCCTCAGTCGAAATCTTCCAAAAGCCTAGCCGTAAATGCGGCATATCAGGTGGAGAACCCGCTCATACCGCCGTCTTTGTCTACGCGACAGTCGATGCCTCAGGCCGTTGAACCGAAAAGGGTGAAGAAGGAGTCTAGTTCCAATGAGGTAAAGTCTCAGGAAACCAACTCGCCGGGGCCGAAGAGGGTTCAGTTCAAGAAGTCTGGAATCAAATGCTGGCGATGTGGAAAGACCGGACACATGAGAAGAGAGTGCCTATCTTCGCCTAGGATGTTCTGTTCTTGATGTGGACGACAGAGGATCCTTTCGAGAGACTGCAGGTGTTCGAAAAACTAGAACGGAGCTGCCTTGGTCAGGGGAGAAGGCAGTTCTTATCTCAAACTTCCTCAATAGAACCAAAACAGCCGGCCCGAGAGAACCGTCCGATAATCACCGTGTACATAGGATGTGAACCAGTCCAAGCACTGCTGGATACCGGAGCGTCGAGGTCTTTTTTGAGTGAAAAGTCTGCCAGAGAGTGCCGAAGGGCAGGAATATTCCCGACCCAAGTTCGGGACATGTTAGCTACTATTGCGGATGGCAATTCCGTCGACGTCAAGGAGGTCTATGGGCCAAAATTGAAAATTGGGAGTCAACTGATCGCAGCACGATTGTTTTTGGTCCCACAACTACCGATAGATCTGATTTTAGGTATGGACCAGCTGTCTTCTCACGATTTTCGAATCGATCTCCGTACGACACGATGTTTCCTGGGAAGAGAACCGTTAGCGGGTCCTCAAACCCCAATAGATGTGCAGCAGAATTCGGCAATCAGCACCCTGACATCTGGAGAAAAACGAAACCTCGATGAGTTCTTAGAGGAAGAACTCAGCAGTTTTGCAGAGATGAGGGGTCTGACAAACATGATCCGTCTCGAAATTAAGATCAAACCTGGGACCGAACCGATCAAACAGAGGTACCGTCAGTATAACCCCAAGATGCAAGAGATTGTCAATCAGGAGGTAGATAGGATGTTGGAGGAAGGAATTATCGAACCGCCAAAGTCACCGTGGAGTTCCAACGTCGTTATCGTGAAGAAAGCCATCGGGCAACCCAGGTTTTGTATCGACTTTTGCGCCGTCAATGAGGTCACCGTGAAGGACGCCTATCCACTACCGCACATCGACGGAATCCTGGATAAATTGGGGCGAGCCAGATACATTTCGACGCTGGACATTAAACAAGGCTATTGGCAGGTGCCCCTCACCGAAGAAAGCAAACCACTTACCGCATTTGCAGTCCCAGGAAGAGGATTTTCCAATTCAAAGTCATGCCTTTCGGCTTGCACTCCGCAGGGGCTACGTTTCAGAGAGGTTTGGACCGGGTAATCGGCCCGGAAATGGACCCTATCGCCTTCGCCTATCTGGACGACATAGTGGTGTTAGGAGAAACATTCGAGGAGAACTTGTCAAACCTGCAAGCCGTGTTCCGTCGCCTCCGGGATGCCAACTTGAAGATTAACCTGGACAAGTGCAAATTTTGCAGGAGTTCACTCAAGTATCTGGGACATGTGGTAACAGAGGAAGGAATTGCGACAGACCCTGAGAAGATATCCGCCATCAATTCTGTGGCACCGCCGAAGACCGTCCGTCAACTCCGGCGATTCCTGGGAGTCGATAGCTGGTATCGCAGGTTTGTGGAGGATTTCACTGAGATAGTGTCGGCACTAACCTTGCTGTTGAAGAAGAAGCAGAAATGGGAGTGGGAAACCGAACAGCAGCGAGCGTTCGAAGCTTTGAAGAGAAAACTAACTGAATCTCCCGTGTTAGCGTGCCCGGATTTCTCACAACCATTTAACCTGCGAACCGACGCGTCTGAGACAGGACTCGGCGCCGCCCTAACTCAAGTTTTGGACGTACACGAAAGAGTGATTGCCTATGCCAGCCGTACACTCAACAAGGCCGAAAACAACTATTCCGTGACTGAGAAGAAGTGTCTGGCGATAGTACGGGCCATCGACAAAATGGGACCGTACCTGGAAGACTACTGATTTACCGTCATGACCGATCACATGAGCCTTCGCTGGTTGCAGTCGATAAAGTCTCCGTCAGAGAGGATAGCCAGGTGGAGCGCATTCCTGCAACAGTGAGACTTTGAAATTAAGTACCGGAAAGGAGCTTTGAACCGTGTTGCAGATGCGTTGTCACGAGATCCGTTGCCCCATCAAGGGGAGTCATGCCTGGCCGAAGATGTGGTGTTATGTCCGTGGTATGCAAGAAGGTACCAAGAAGTTTCGAAAGACCCAGATTTGTTTCCAGATTATCGTTTTCAAGATGGGAAGTTGTATCGACATTTCTGGAGCTCTAATGACTACACCGAACCAGAAATGCGAACGCCTTGGAAACTCTGCATACCGACCGAAAACCGTCAATCCATACTTCAGGAGAACCACGACGAACCAGTAGCTGGTCATATGGGGATTGCCAAAACCATTTCCAGGGTGGCCCAGAATTGCTACCGGCCCAGGATGTTCCGTGAAGTGGCGAAATACGTCAGAAAATGCCAGCAGTGCCAAAAGTATAAGGTTAGCCAGCAGAAACCGTCAGGGAAAATGCAACCCTAAACGATCAGTGAACCGTGGAATATCGTGAGCACTGACCTGATAGGCCCACTCCCTCGTTCCAAGAAGGGTAATACCTTCCTTGTTATGTTTCAAGACCGTTTCTCCAAGTGGATCGAGTGCAGGCCCCTCCGGGCGGCCACCGGCAAGGGAGTGTTCCAGGCTTTTTACAATCAAGTAGTGCTGAAGTTTGGCTGTCCCAAAACCGTTATCAGCGATGATGGATCACAAAACGATAGAAGATTGTTCAAGGGAAACCTCAAGGACATGGGAATCCGTCATCGGTTTGCACCCGTATATTCACCGCAGTGCAACCCCGTCGAAAGGGCGAACCGGACCATCAAAACGATGATAGCCCAGTTTTGTAAAGGAGATCACCGTAATTGGGACGAAAAGGTAGGAGAATTGGCTTTCGCCTTGAATTCGGCGAAACATGAGTCAACAGGGTTCACACCAGTGTTCCTGAATTTTGGAAGGGAACTCCGATCACCGAAAACCAACCGGTGATCCCGGAGTTACCGGGATCAGTGGAGAACCCGTTGAAGAACCCACCGTACAAGACGTGACCCAATACGCTGAGCGTGTCAAGCGACTCCGGAAAACGCATGAGTTCGTACGAATTCAGCTGGCGAAAGCATTCAAGCAGCAAAGTATCTACTAAGATCTGTGGAGGAGAGAATAGTCATGCAGGATAGGAGATAGAGTTTGGCGCCGTGAACACCCACTATCTTCGGCGGCGGACGGCTTTGCGTCTAAGTTGGCCGCCAAATACGCTGGACCGTATACCGTTGTGAGAGTTGTGTTCCCAGTAGTTTACGATCTCAAGAACACGTCTGGAAAATACGTCAGAAATATTCACGTAAAAGATCTCAAACCGTTCCGTGGAGATGAAAGTCTCGACGAGCCATCAACGAGCACAAATAGCCCGTAATCCGTTGACCTCAGAGAGCATACAAATCCGTACCGTTGTTTATTGCCTTCGCAAGAAGGAGCCGTCTGTCATCCTGACCGTTGGAAGTTCAGAACGTCCCGAAAAGCTCAGTAGCTAAGTGACTGTATACGTATTAGTATTTTTCAGATTAGGATATCCCGACCGGAGTGTCATACGCAAGAACTGAAGCCCGAGGTAGCAGCGATCCATTCTACAAGTCCGGCCAAAGTCTAGGGGGTCACTCCGACGTCGAAATTTCCGCAACTGGTGACGTTGCAGCCAGGAGTTCCTTCAGTATTCTGCTAATAGGTGTAGGGTGATAGAGCAGGAGTGAGAAGGTGATGCTAGAAAAAAAAACTTTCAGTTTTTATTTCTGTGGGAGGAAAGGGTGTAACGAAGTGAGTTTCGTTACTAAGAAATTAATCAATTTGTTTCATTTATTTCTAGAGATTTCCTAACAGGAATGAAAGAATTATTACATCAAATCTATTCCGATGCATTTCAATCTCCGACCTATTTCAACTAAGTGATTTTCATCACTTAAGAATTGTCAAATTAATTATATTTCGTTTTGAGAAATTTCCTATCAAAAGGAATTATTCCATCATATTTATTTCGATGCATTTTCAGTTTTCGTCCTATGTATAAAAACCATGCCGCGCTCGACGATTTATTGCTTATCGCAGTTTTTTTCACATGTTTACGGCGGTGTCGGAGATTGAATTGTATCAAAAACGGGTGAATGCGTGTTTACGCGACCGCTGTATATTTCTTCCAGAGAACAAAGGAATTTGAATGAACCAATCAGGGAACCGTAAAACATCCTACCCTAGGAAGTTTCTCGAAATTTTGGACATGTGACATCCCCACTTTTCCGAAGTTATAAAAGGACTTGTCCAGACGAAATGGGCAACTTTTTGAGAGTAGTTTTCGAGCGGTCGAGTCACCTTCTTCTGATTCACTTCAAATTATTCAAAATTTTACATTATTTTTCAAAATTCGATCTTGTCGAACAATTCTTTTCTGCGTTTAACGAGGGAAAGACTCGAGTTTTTCACCGTAAAGACAGTGAGTGAAAGTGGTGTTTTACCTGGTAAGAACCGTTTGAGTTTTATTCGGATTTCCGTTTGATTTCTGTATATTTTCCTGTGTTCCATTTCTATTTTCCGTTAAGTACAAATCGAGAAATAATTTAGCTATGTTGTTTAGTATTCCGGTGAATAATTTTTGGAGTGTTTTCGGGAACGTTGTGGGGGACATTACTTGCAACCCTAGTTCAATCGCCCTCTCCAGGGGTTGAATTGAGGTGGTACTGGACCCAAGTTATTCCTTGAATTATCTGGTTGTGTCCGACGCTCTGGGCTAAGCACGGGCGAAAGATACAGGCTGTGAATCGAGTTTGAATTAGCGAGACGTTTCTGGAATATCCGGTTTATTCGTTTCGTATGTTGGAGTACTGCCGTTATATTTTAGCTGATAATTTTTGTAGTGTTTTCGGGAACGTTGTGGAGGACATTGCCTACAACCTTAGTTCAATTGCCCTCCCATAGGGGTTGAATTGAGGTGGTACTGGACCCAAGTTATTCCTCGAATTATCTGGTTGTGTCCGACGCTCTGGGCTAAGCACGGGCGAAAGATACAGACTGTGATTCGAGTTTGAATCAGCGAAACGTTCCTGAAAAAGCCGGTTTGTCCATTCTGTAATTCGGAGCACTAGCGTAATATTTTGGTAGGTCACAGGTTCGATTGCCCTCCCATAGGGGTTGAATTGAGGTGATACTGTCCCTGAGTTATCCTCGAATTATCTGGTTATGTCCGATGCTCTGGGCTAAGCACGGGCGAAAGATACAGACTGTGATTCGAGTTTGAATTAGCGGAACGTTCCCGATAGTCCCTTTTAGATTTACGGAGGGCTCTGTCGTCACGGCCTTGTATTTTGGTTAGTCATACTCGACAGAATTTTTGAAGTAGGTCGACATTATTTCCAGATTTTCCTCTTTTATTGGGTTGCGTCGAATGCCCTGGGCTAAGCGCGGGCGAACCATTCAACCTAGTATTAAGGGTTTGAACCGGTAATACGGACACGGAGGTACTATCGATCTGGTTGGCCGTGGCGTTTATAAATTGAAGTGGGTGCGCCCTTCAGGCCGCACACTCATCGTTGTTTGAGACGTTTGGACAAACTTGTTTTCTTGGAACACAGGTCAATACCGTAGTCAAAGCCGGCCCTGTCTGTTTACTGCTTTCTCACTTGTATTTGCTCATTATATGCTCTCATTGTCCGTCATTCACCAATTTACCAAAACCGTCATTTTTCACCGCTTTTATCACCTGCTCTGCTCGCTCATCTTATTTCTCACTACCGTCCACCGTTCTGCTCATTTCAAGATTACATATTTCTGCTTTGTTAACATCTGACTGTACATTATTTCATTGCTTTGATCATTTCTTATTCTGTGTAAATAGTAATTTTGTTCATATCATAATAAGTTTAAACACATTGACAATCCACATCAGACAGCTCTTTGTGTAAATTTAATTGTGGTCAACAGTGTAAGTGACACCGTGAAAGATTTGTTATATATCTCTACATATATAGTGTGCGTTTCATTCCTGTGATATTGGTCTTCTCTATAAACAAAGAAATTACCACCAAGCAATCGCTGAGACCTTAGATTGCACCGAACCCTTCTCCAATTGTGTAAAGGCTACCTGGGAAGGACAGAGAAGTGTACGACAAGGAGTTGCAACCTTGGACCAAAATTTGCAACTGGCGCCCGAGAAAATGAATTTAAACCGTTTAGTCACACAAGCCCGAGAAAAGGTCGTCACAGTGTATATTATCAATGTTGTGGTTAGCTTTTTTATATTTATTCAATGGTAACTGTTGTAACACATCCTCCTATTTGTTGAGAAGAAAATCAAAAATAAGAATTAAATTAGAATTGAAGTTTTATTTCCTGATGATCTCAGACTTTGAATACCATCTCAACCCGGGATTGCTTTTTTGGGCAGATTGTTTTCCTGCTGAAAACGTTTCAAGATCATCGCATTACTGGAGTTTGGTACCATCATGCTGACACCTTGAAGAACAACATTTCAGAAGAACCTCTCAGATAAGTCTCTAGGATTAATGAAATATAGAACTGCATTCACTGACAAACTGTTCTAGGGTAATTATACTCTTCCTGAGGAATGAGCTTCATTGCTCAAACTGATAGAGGTGATTCTTAAACCTGCACTCAGCTTTATCCAATCAGCTTTACTGACGTAAAGATACTGATTCTGTACTTATTCATCATTCTTCAGAAGGAACCCCCCAAATCAATCGCCATGTCAAATACATTTCCTCGCAGTGCGATATCTCTCCGTTAGACCTGATTTATCGGCTATGAATTAGATTAGTGTTACTCATGTCAATGTATTAGACGGCCCCGAATCCTGTCACATTCATCACTTCCTCAACAAGAGTGTCGAATAAATCGACATCGTCGTCCAGTAATTCTCCAGATTGGAGTGCGCTGCCCTTTTTACGTCAATGGATGCAGGGCAGTTCGATTAGTTGGCAAAGATTCAAGTTTATATCTTTTTGGAGTTTCTTCATGGATAATTTGAATGCGAGACGGAAAAATTAAACTTGAACAGAATTGAAGGATTCTTTATATTTATGGAGAATATCTCTTTGTTTTTATATCTAACGATATTTTTCATCGTAGCCAACCTAATACAATTTGAATGACGAATTTAATCAATTAATCAATTGGCATACAATGATTAAAATCGAAAACTTGAAAAAACGGTAATATAATGAAATACAATACAAAAACAACACAGAACGCAGTGCTTCATTTTCTGTATTTTTATTTTGAAATATTTTCAGTAGCATCTGTATCTATATGATGACAACGTTTTACACGTGCTTTCACCAACACCGGATCACAAACAAAACAAGACTTCCTTAAAACTACCGAAAAGTTGGTCGAATGCTTGTGTGCATAAAACAATATTACTAAAAGCTCCAAATATCCTTCTTCCTCTGGTGAATGAAATTAAAAAAATTATGACTCCAATTATTCAATGACAGTCGATAATGAGATATGAAATTAATGAATGAATACTCATGTTGGATTCGAACGAGACATTCTGATTGAGACTATCAAAACTTTTCCTAAAAAATACAGGTTTTTTGGAATTTCACATAGTATCTTTTCATATTGATATCTCGCGATACTCTTCCACTGCCTTCAACGAACTTGGTGAGATATCAGTATCAAAATGTTTTATGTAAAAAAACACAGAAAAATCTGTGTTTTTCAATCGGAAAGCCTTCATTTAGTAGACTCGTTTGAATTGAATGATGATGTCATATTGAAATTTCCCATTTCGGGGAAATTGTGGCTGCAAATGTAGACTTTCGAAAGAACAAGAAATGTTTTAACTGTACTGGTAGGGTAGATGATACAGATTCCGAGAAATATTTATGAACATGTATGTATCATATATCTATTATGATCCTTTGATATCCTCGTTACTCGTTTCATTTTGTTTACAGGGACCTCTAGCTGGATACAGGTGCTATGAAATTACGTTGTTTTGTATATACTGAACACTGAATGCTACTGAGTATCGAGGTCAATGCAAGTAGGTATTTCAACAGTTTTCAATCCTTCGAATTCCAGTTGTTCACATCATTATCGCGTTCACGTTTAGGTCTTTGCACGTGGATATCATAACAGAGACTTGCAGCGATAATTCGTATCTCGCCACATCTTATGTACGGAAACTGCGGAACGCACTGTAGTGGAGCTACCCACATTACATAATAATATTTGGATTGGCCCGATATTTGAATGTTCCCACACTTTTTTCCGCTCGTGCAATTTCCTCTTGAGTGGGGCCTTCCTTTTTCTGTGAAAATCTCTCTTACGTGTTCAAGAGAGTGAAAAGTATTTTCGTTTCCTATAATAGCTTATTTTCCTCCCCGTACCTCATTTGAGTGCTATGCAACGTTCAACGACAGTCTGGACAAACTCTGCGAAGAATTACCTAATTGTGAGGTTTGCTTGTTGGGTGACTTTAACCTGCCTCACTGCGCTTGGGCGAGGGATGAATTTGGTTCAGTGGCCTCGCCACTGCCGACAGCTCCTCCAAATGAAGTTGAAACCTTGGCAGTACTGACAGGTATGTGTTCCTTTCATAACCTGTATCAGGTCAATAGCATTGTAAATAATGCTGACTCTCAGCTAGATCTGGTGTTCAATACGAATGGGGACCTTGAGATATACTTGGCGGAGGAGGGTATTGTGTTGCAGGTGGATAGATACCATCCACCGCTAACCATCAACCTTAGCTCATCTTCTCGTAGAAAGAACACTGAGCTTGTTGGTAATGGTTTCTATAGAGACTTTAAATCAACTGACTATAATGCCGTTTCAATGTTCTTGTCAGGTTTTGACTGGGATGCATTATTTCTTGACAAGACCCTTGATGATATGTTGAATATATTTTATGAGGTGATGAACTTGTCTATAGATAACTTTGTGCCCCTGAAAAGATATTCATCGAAGAAATTTCCTATTTGGTTTTCTAACGAGCTGAAATCTTTGATTATAGAGAAGAAGATGATACACAGGAGATATGTTAACTCTGAATCCTACACGGATTACATTTCTTTTTGCAGCTTAAGAACTAGGTGCAAGTCCCTGAAGAGGCAGTATTATCAGGAGTATGTTGAGCTTACAGAGAATTCTATCAACTCCAATTTAAAGAATTTTTGGAGGTTTGTGAGATCCAATAGAAATAAGGTTCAGATTCCAAATGAAATTTCCCATCGGGGCACTACCGCTTCCTCTGACCTTGAGATAGCTAATTTATTTGCCGGTTACTTTTCTGAAATGTATAGCCAGAGAGCTTGTCCAGTTCCCAATCAACCAGTCTTCAACAATTTACATGTAACGGAAATATCTATTTCAATTTCTGATATCTACACTAAGTTCTCTCTGCTGGATGTAAGCAAGGGGCCCCAGATGGTCTCCCCCCGGCTTCTTAAAGCGGTTCAGCTTTATTTTAGCACCTCCCCTGTTCTTTATTTTTAACTTATCCCTCCGATTGGGAGTTTTTCCTTCACGCTGGAAGACCAGTTACATCACACCAATTCATAAGAATGGTGAAATTTCCCAAGTGACTAATTACAGGCCTATTAGCAAACTGAGTACAATACCTAAAGTGTTTGAAAGCTTCATCTGTGATGTAAAGACTCGCTTTCTCAAGCCCCAACTTATTGATGAACAGTTTGGCTTTGTTGGTGGCCGTTCTACCGAATTGAATCTTTTGACATTTGTCGACTTTCTGGTCGGTTCTCTGGAGGAGGGTTATCAGGTCCATGCCTTGTATACGGACTTCTCTAAGGCCTTCGATAGGGTCAATCACCAAATGTTATTATATAAAATAAAGAGAATGGGTATTGATGGATTCTTGTTTCAGTGGATTGAATCGTACTTAACTGGTAGAACTCAGGTTGTTCGTGTCCAAGGATATCATTCTAGAGAGATACCTGTGCTATCTGGTGTGCCACAAGGGTCGCACCTGGGACCCTTGTTATTCATTATTTACATCAATGACATCTCTGAATGTTTTCACCACTGTTTCTTTCTTCTTTTTGCTGACGACTTAAAGATGTACCTGAAAGTTGAATCGTCTGGTGATTGTGCTCGGATGAAAGATGACTTAAGCAGGCTAGTTGCTTGGTGCCATAATAATTCTATGGATTTAAACATCAAAAAATGTCACTCAATATGCTTCAGTAGGAGTCGGTATATTGTCGACCATTCTTATTATATCAAAAACAATCTTCTGGAATCTGTTTTACACATAAAAGATCTAGGTGTCACTCATGATAGTCGTTTAAGTTTTGTACCCCATATGTCTGGGATCACTTCAAGAGCACTTCAGATGTTGGGCTTTGTCAAGAGATGTTGCAGAGATTTTCAGAGTACCGACTTCATTCGGTTGCTTTATTGTTCCCTTGTGCGTCCTCACTTGGAATATGGTTCATGTGTGTGGTCTCCTTTTTACAATATTCATATCCAGAAAATTGAGCGGGTTCAACATACGTTCCTTAGACATATGGCATACAGGCTGGATTTTCCTGGGACTGATTTATGTCAACTCAACTACAACCAAATTGAGGAGGTCTTGCACCTGGAATCTCTTGAGACCAGAAGAAATCTGAGAGACATGTCAGTTTTCTATAATATTCTCAATTCACGAAATTCATGTCAGCAATTATTGGCTAATATTGCTATTCATATTCCGTCAAGGCCCACTCGTCAGGCAATTCCTTTTCATGGCCCTGCACATAGAACCAACTATGGCTATAACTCGTTCCTGGCGAGGACAGCAAGACTGGCAAACCATCACTCCTCTAATGTCGACTGTTTTGATACACCTGCCAGATTCAGGGAAAGTATTAAGGAATTTATATCCTAAATTATTTTTATTTCTCTCTGTTGTAATCTGGAGAATCTTCAACTTTTTGTGGGCACTATCAAAAGAAATCTTATCATGTAAAAAAAAATAAAAAAAAAGGTGATTGCTGTGATGTTCTAGTTTTTATATTGTCTTGGTGTTAACTGTATCTCAGGGTAGGCATACAATATGTTATTTTAATTAAGTATATATACTTTGTAATATTGGGCATTTAGCACGTTGAATGAATAAATAAAATAAAAATAAATCAAATTATGTATCAGGTGAAATTCAAGTGTCTTATTTTTATAAATATATATATAGTCTGTAGTTGACGTTGGCGAAAAGCGTAATCTGTTAATGCAGAGTGCGCAAACATATCAGTTAGAGATGCAGAATCCATGAAGAGGACATGGGTTAAGTGGAACTATAAAATTTGTGAGACTGAAAGACACAAATTTCAGCAATTTCCAGCCAACTGCTTGTGTGGATCAGACATTCACCCTAGAAAATTTTTCACTGCTCGTGGACAAAATGAACTTCATTGCAGAGGATATAAAGACGATAAAACAGATCAAAAAACTATTGACTCAGAACTATTCAGGTAAGTTCAGACTTTGATGAGTGACTCGAATTTACGAGAACCGCATCCGACATCGATTGTCAAGTGTGAGGATGAGATAGATAAACTGCAAGCGGGGTGGTTCGCGTTTTTCTCGTCCTAGACTTCAAAAAGATTTGTTTGAATTACACCAATGATGTGACCTCTTTTCTTATAAACAAGCAGGGGTTTGTTGACTTTGAGTATAGCAACTTTGTACTGCATAAAACGACCTTTCAATGTCTTTCTTTGGAGTGTTGATGAATCACCTGAGAAGAACGACGTTGAAGTGACAGATGGCATAATAGATGCATCAATAGGAGGATCCATTGTTAAAACTACACGCCTAGATGGATCCCGTTCTTTTCATCCTAGACTTCATAAAGATTGGTCTCTCTTCTTAGAAACAAGCAGAGGTTGGAGAACTCTGAATATCGCAACTTTGTACTCAGGGACGACACAAAACTCAAATCCAAAGTGGAAAACTAAAAAAAATTCACGAATAATTATGGACTAGAGAGTTCAAAACAGATACGAACATAACTATAAAGTTCGTCGAGGAAGTACCAAGCATAATTGACACTAACAGTAAAATGCAGCTCAAAACTTGAATTACGTTTTGAATCAGTGAAGTGTTCATCAAACGAATACACAGTCCTTGAATTCCAAGTTTGACGAACTTTTAACTTTCATTGAACTGAATAAACTTTTTCTCATTCTAATATCTGAATCAAGTCTAAAGCCTGACACACTGAACTCATTGATGCAGATACAGAATCACTCATTATATAGGAGCGACAGCACAACTACTAATAGCCATGGTGGCGTATGTATCCACATTGATCAAGACATTATCAGATCGTCCATCATCACCACAACAGCTTACAATATCCCAGTCCTAGAGCTTGTGTATGTGATTTTAAATTATTTGATAAGCTTTACGATATATCAGGAAACAGGAAAAATGTTCAATAAGTAATAATTCCTGATCTTCCATATTCGCTGAGATGGTTCGAACTTCAAATTTTTCTCAGCTGGTTAATAGAGCTACAATATTCCAACATAATCAGGTACCATCACTTCTCAACTTGGTTCTAGTCAACGACCGCTCCCTCGTTGCCGATATTGAGTATATGCCTTCATTTGACAAATCAGACCATGTTGCCGTCCTATGAAAACTACAGTTCCACACGCAGATTAAACAATTAGCAATTCGTGTTCTGGCTTTGGCACTCATGACAAGGAAGTGAAAATAGTCTTGGCTAAATCGTAGACATACGACGAACTACTTATGCAGAGAAATATTAAATATAGATCGACGGAGAATCGCAGTATTCACCACAATAACTCCAATATGCTCTACTCATTCATTCAAGAATCCAGGAAGTGGTATGAATCAGACATTGCCAGGTCAAAAAATAAGAAAAATTTTTTCAGATAAGTGAGGTCTGAACACTCAGATGGCTAGCCCAAAAATGTGAAACTAGCAAGGTTCGATATTCAATTGAGAAACAGAAGCTGCGAAAATCATGACTGAGAACTTCTCGCCATATTCTTTGACGAGGTACCTTTCCTATGTCGATTGGAAAAACTAGATCATTTTGGGGTTATTGGGAATATCCTGTTGTTGATTGAGGCTTTCTTGAGTGACAGACAATTAAGCGTGAGAATATCAGACAGTCAATCACTTTTTATCATGTTCAAAGTAGAGTATCGTAGAGTTCATTTCTTGGTCCCGTCTAGTTGATTGTTTATACTGTGGATATTTCTAAGATGCTGTGAATCACTTGTTCACAATATGCCTATGAGACAAAGATATACTACAACCCGATCGGAAGATCAAATGTACTGCAGGAAGATCTTAATAGAATTTATCATTGGAACAGGGACTGGCTCATCAATTATCAGTCTGGAAAAATGGGTCTTGATGCATATGGGAAAAACTGATATAAATGAAATATTATATGGACACGCATGTTTTAAGGACTGTTCCGAGTCATGAAAAATTGGGCGTCCTTGTGAGTGTCGACTTGAGTTGGTCTAAACACGTTATGCACGTAACAAAAAGTGCGACGGATGGTTTACCTTATGGGTAGGCAGAGCTTTTGGTGGATGTGGTGTGCACGTTTGCTGTAGATTTCACACCACTTATGTGAAGAATCTCCTCCAATTTTCTGGACTAGTAGAGAACCCTAGTCTCAAACGGGATGTTAAGCTTCCTGAATCGATTCAGAAATCAGCTACACGTATTGTATACCGAAGAGTTCCCATCATTCACAGAGAGCGTCTACGCATATTTGGCTTGAGCACCTTTTGAGACCGATGAGAAGAGGACCTCAAAATCACTTACAAATGAATCAGAGGATTCTCCGATTCTGGGAGTGCTGTATCTTTCGACTTGAATGCGGATGGCCTCAGAGATTACCAGTTCAAGCTGAAAAAGGAGATTTTTCGAACTACGCCTCGACGAGGAGTCCTCCGGAACAACATTTTTGCCAGTTAAAACGAGCTGTAGGCTCTGCATTCACTCTTAATTTTAATAAATGACAGAATTAATAACAAAACTAGAAATTTGGTGATTCGCATTCAATTGTGAGCCATCACAGGTCGATGATATCGAAAGTGCACATTATAGGCCTCCTTCCTGTCAATTTGAAAAACGAGCTCCTTGAAATCCTTCAAAATTTTCCATGACATTTTTGTAGAGCAATTCAGTGAAATTTGTATTTTGGTTCGGCCGAATTATTTGCGATATATTTATATTCAGTTATTATTCTAACCGAGTTGCTTAGGAAGGATATGGCAACTTGGCCTTTGACGCATCAATCACACGAAAGCATTCTTCTAGACCACGTAGTAAGCATACATGTAAAACAAATTATGTGATCCTAGAAAGTATCGATTTAACCCTGCTAGATGGCATCGCTCTCAACCTACACCGCGACTTAACTGTTCTATTTTCTTCTTGCACTTCTATGTATTTGATTCAAATAGATCTCGACATTGACCGCAACTAACTAACTCATTTTTGGCGCCAGCGATTCCACTTAATCTTTTAAATTCCACTACAAGTTTCGGATACAATGTTATCATCCCCAAGAAACGTTCATCAGACGCCGAAAGGTAATTAGACAGGGGTGTAAATACTCACTACTTTTTGAAGCATCATAATCTGAAAATAATGAACCAATTACTCGAAACGTGAAAACTAAATCTTTCAGAGTTTTTCCATGGTGATAGCGACTTCATACAACCGACACTGTATGGAACTGATGATGGGATATCCCATTTCAGGGTATAAATCGACGAGCTCTCGACAAACATCTCGTAATTCTGTCACGTGTCATAGATCTGATATATCACGCAAACCGAACAGGTTTTGTTTTCGGTGCTAGGCATTAACGCCAGCTACTCAGATGTTGATCACATAAAATATCGTTTCCGGTGGTTATCAATGGATGAGAAAATGGAGAATGCCAGAGCATGTTCGAACTGTCGAAATAGGGTCAAGCAATGCGGCACTCTATCTTAATTAATGTTTTTTCCCCGGTTCGATTGAAAATACGACTCTAGTTCAACCCGTAATACCTTTAATATAAGGAAAAATACAAAGTGAAACGACAGTCATATTTTGCTCAACCATTGAAGGCTTTTGTAGCAGGAGGGTATTTTTTGCGCGCATGTTCTAGGGGAACAGCGTGCTATCGTTTTGTCCAAATGTCTGTAATTTTGGATGATTGAGCCAAAAATGGTCTCAATCGACTAGGTTGGACTCACTGATGACGAATCCGGTGTCAAAATCGATTCTGTCCGGCCGGCCGACCGGCCGTAGACACGCTAACTGTCGACAGAAGTAAGCTAGCAACTTGAAACTTTCAGGATAGGTTGCGCATCAGAATGCCGCGGTTAAGTTCGTTAATGGGCCAAATCGTTCGAATAGTTTCGGAGTTATAGGCAGTTGAAGTTTTGAAGTTGTTTATTTTTTATTTCAGAAACTACTTGTGAGATTGGATTCAAACTTGACAGAAGGCTGGAGTATAACGACGCGCAACTTTGAGCTAAATTTCGTCAGGATCAGATTGTCAGTGAATTTGAAAAAAATTTTTTTTCGAAATTTTTTTCCAAAAAGTTTTTTTTTCAGAAACCATTCATCATATTCGAAAAAAAAGTTCCCTCACACTTTGAAGTTTATATTTCACAGCAGTGTAACAAATTTCAGGTCGATACGATCATAAGTTTCGGAGACATCGAGAAAAAATGTGTCAAATTTCGAGGTTTTCTTCTCGATATCGTTTATTTTTTCGGTATAACTCGAGAAATACTGATTCAGTCCTGATGAAACTTCACAGCTAGTTTTGAAATGCTGAAAGACAACTTCATGCGAAATTTCGTGATAATCGTGTCATTAGAACAATTTGAAAAAAAAAAATCATATCATCCTCACCAAATTCTGTATGAAACTTCGAACTGTTATTTTTCAATGAAGTACTGGATTTCGATTCGATCTGATCTGTATTTTTGGAAATATTGAAAAAATAAAATTTTGATTGGGTATATCTACGGAATCATTGGGTGGATTTTACCCATTCACGAATTCGGCCTTCGTAATTTAGGTCCAAACCTTCTCTACAAATATCGAGTTCCTAAGTTGTTTCTTTCGGAAGTTATTGTGTTTACGCAGTCGGCCGTTAGGCTGACCGTAAACACAATAACTTCCGGAAGAAACGACTTAGAAACTCGATATTTGTAGAGAAGGTTTGGGGCTTAATTACAAAGGTCGAATTCGTGAATGGGTAAAATCCGCCTAATGATTCCGTAGATTTACCCTTTCAAAATTTTATTTTTCCAATATTTCCAAAAATACAGATTTGATCGAATTGAAATCCAGTAATTTATCAGTAAAAATTTCAAAAAGCACTGCCGTGAAGGCAGCAGCTTTTGCGTGCATGTTCAAATTCTTTGCTGAAGCGGTCATCTACATTGAACATGCGCGCTAAAGTTGCTGCCTTCACGGCAGTGCTTTTTGAAATTTTTTATGACTCGTTCCAAAAATTTTATTTTTGTTTGTACTAACTCTAGTCAACATAATAATTGTAATATGAATTCGACATATCACAATTTAACGTGGATCTTCCCGAGCGAATCCTTCTCATGATACTTCGCCAGCAGAGTTCTTTAACATTTCCTACCGTTATTCCTACAATATTAAGGATAGAACTGTAGCCACAAATCACGAAACTTTGACGGCCGATCAACTTGTTTGATTACAGTTCTTATTATATGGTCGGGTGGGAAATGAACTGAAATCTTAGAAAAAACTTTGGACGGAAAATGCCCGTGAGCACTTCAGTTTGTTTATTGAGAATACATGCAGATATATGAAATTGAGTCGCTATGTTGATGTGAGCTGAAAAGGCAGTATTCTTTTCTGTCCTTTAATTTCTTCGGGGGAGTCTCTTACATTTTAAGTGCACGAATACAATCGATTTTTCAACATAATCGAAGTTCTGATGGATTAGTTTATTTTCGTCATGAATTGTAGCCTTATTCAACTCATGAAACAGTTGTTGATGGAATTGGAACCATATTATTAGAATGAACTTTTCAGTTGAAAAATGTGAATACATTATTGACGTTATTTCATTTAATAACTGTATCACTGTTACTTTCTGAGGTTATGGGAAATGAAGATGATTTTCATTATTATTATTATCATCTTTATTATTATTATTATTTTTAAAATAATACAGGGTGTTTCATCATAAACTGGTCAAACATTTATAGTTGTATAGACGACATAGGGAAAGTCATTTTTGCCTTATGACATATATCCCTGTTGCGTCTAATGCTATGTTGTCCAGTTGTCCACTGCCAAACGTATCCATTATCGACAACCATAGAACGAGACGGGACCAGGGGGAATCGTAACAGACGCCTTCGCCTCGATCCCGACACCCCGGGAGTACCATCGAACCTTCCTACTACTCGCGTCTATGCAGCGACAAATATTATTTTGTAACACAGATACACAAGATTTCCATAAATTGTTGAACTTACATTATAACGTGAAATTCTTGAAATTCTTCACTCCACACACAACATATTGGTCCTTCGAGCCGGATCAATATTGGTCCTCACAACTGGATTCACATTGATCCTACAACTGGATGAACATTGTCTTAGAGACGGATGGAACACACATTATCCTGAGAACTGATATCAGCAACACAGGTTAGTGCCTTCCTTTTTCTCTCATCCTCTACTGAACAAACATCTATTTGACATATTATATATTTTACGAAATATATATCAAATTATTCACAAATTTATATCTGAATATTTGGTAGTTAAACGTAATAAATTGTAAACACTATGGCCAACGCGAATAAAATCAAACGTACTTCCATAAAAGGTGCTTTGACACGATTCAGAAATTATTTCTATTCTGTCGAGGATACTGATTACTTTGCTATAGGAGACTTGCAAAGTCGTCTAAAAAAGGCCGATTAACTTTTGGAAGAGTTCGATTGTGCTCAACTTGACATTGAAACTCAAGACAGTGATTTTGAAACACATTATTCAACAATTCATTGTCAAGAAAGACAAAAATTTGAGGATGATTTCTATGCAATTACTTCGGCTATAAGAAAATTTATACTGTCGAAGAAAGAAGTTCCTACTGTGGCTTATTCACGTCAGTCTAATATCAATAGTGACACACATCCGATTAATATTCGCTTGCCACAACTCAACTTGCCAACCTTTGATGGAAATCCTCATCAGTCGTTATTTTTCAGAGAAAGTTTTGAATCTATTATTCATGGAAACATAGTGATGTCGAACGTTCAAAAATTTCACTACCTGCGTCTTTCCTTACAGGGAAATGCGACAGAAAAAATAAAATCACTACAAGTTTGCGATGACAATTACGAAATTGCTTGGAAACTGCTAGAAGATCGTTTCGAAAACAAACAAGCATTGATACACATAAAGGCTCTTTTCGAATTACCTTTACAAAGGAAAGAGTCAAACGAAGGTTTGAATCCAATATTAGACAGTGTTGAGAAGAACACAAATGCACTGAAAGTTTTGAAGCGACCCACTGAACATTGCGATGATCTCATTATTCATTTTGTGACAACAAAATTCGACAACATAACGAGACGTGAATGGGAATCTCGGTCTGATCCACAAAAAATACCCACTCTTCAAAATTTATTGCAGTATTTGAAAGACCGTTGTCGAATTTTGTCCTCCTTAGATTGTGAAATTACAGAAAGAAATAAAAGTTACACATCCAAACAACACGCTCAGAAACATTCGAAATCTTTCGCAACAATAACTCCTAACAAATTGAGCTGTATTCTCTGCAAACATTATAATCATAATTTGTATTCATGCTCTGATTTTACGAAATTGACACCAACGGAAAAACTAAATATTGCGAAACGGTTGAGATCATGCATAAATTGTTTAGTATCGAATCATCGCACGAGAGATTGTAAATCGGCGGGTTGTAGACGGTGCGGCAAAACACATCGTACCATGCTTAATTTTCAGAATACAGAATCAAATGAGAACGGCGGTACTTCGGTTAGCCGGACCTCCGATTCGAGCACTTCTATTGAAAACGGCGACTCACTTAATGTAGGCACTATGCGCACCTTCAACGATTCACATGATCTGCAACGCACATTCACAACTCACTATCTGTCTATGCCATCACAAATACTCCTTTTCACGGCCATTATTACAGTTTTTGATAAATTGAATAATGCACACCAATGCAGAGTATTACTTGATAACGGTAGTCAGGTGAATTTCATCTCTGAGAAATTCGCAAAACTTTTGGACTCAAAGGAACATCCAATTGATACTTCAATCACTGGTGTTAATCAAATGCAAAACAGAGTACAGCCTTATGTTTCATTAAGATTTAAATCGAACACGAATGATTTCGGAGAAACAATTTCTTGCATCATTTTACCACGGATCACAGATTATTTACCAACTTTGCCTTTGCATCCGATGAGATTGAATATCACTAAAAAAGTAATGTTAGCAGATCCAAACTTTGATAAGCCGGCACCTATCGATTTATTAATAGGGACTGACACGTTTTGGGACCTTTTGAGCATCGGTCAGTTCAAATTAGACGACGGTCTGTCTATACTAGAGAAAACAAAATTGGGATGATTAGTGTCAGGCCCGGTGCATGCAAAGAGCGAAAGTTACATAGCACATCATTGTAGTATTTCAACAAACTATCTAGAGTCACAAGTAGCCAAATTTTGGGAATTAGAGGAGTACCCTAAAACAGAGTTTCTTTCTCACGAGGAAAATTATTGTGAAGAGCATTTCAAGGACACTATATGCCGAAATGCAGACGGCCGTTTTATCGTTACCATTCCATTCCAACTTGAAAGAGCAATATAACCATTTTAGTAATGAGCACAAACAACTGGGTCACATGACTTTAGCTAGAGATCAGAATGATGATTCAGGTTTCTTTCTGCCTCATCATTGCGTATTGAAAGAAAATTCCACAACAACAAAATTGCGAGTAGTGTTTGATGGTTCGGCCAAAACTACGTCCGGAATTTCACTCAATAACGTCATGATGGTTGGACCTAACATTCAGGACAACTTATTTTACATATTACTTAGGTTCAGACGACATAATTATGTTTTGAGTGCCGCCAAGTGTTTGTTAACGAAAAACAATGTAAATTTTTTTTTAAATACTCTGGCGTTCCAAACCTGAAAGTGAGATTGAGGTTTATGTTCTGAAAACTATCACTTATGGATTAGCCTCTTCGGCATATCTCGCGATCAGGTCACTTCAAGAAATTGCAGATCGTCATGCAAATGAACTTCTTGAAATTTCTGATATCATTTCACACGACTTTTATGTAGACGATCTCCTCACCGGAGCTAACACTCTTGAGGAAATTCATTACATAAGGAAAAAAATATCCAAACTTCTCCTTTCCTATGGCTTTCCATTGAGAAAATGGATTTCGAATTCTACAGACTTTCGATTTGACCGTGAATCTAGTGATGATATATTACATATAGGCGACGAAGAACAAGGTAAAACCCTGGGATTACTTTGGAATCCAACAATTGATTGTCTGCAATACTCTATCAATACTTTCAGTTACAAATATAAGATTACTAAACGTCAAATATTATCATCTACTGCCCAAATCTTTGATCCACTTGGACTTTTGTCGCCTGTTACTATGAAGGCCAAGGTTTTACTTCAAGAACTTTGGAAACTGAAGATATCTTGGGATGAGTCACTTCTCCGTAACCTTCATACAACTTCGTCTCATTATCAATCCGAATTACAGTGTCTTAATTCCATTGAAATACCACGACAAGCACTCTGCTCAAATTCCGTTAACATGCAACTACATGGTTTCTGCGATGCGTCTCAAACTGCATACGGCGCATGTGTTTATATTCATTGTAGCGATTCATAAGGCAATTGCACTTCAAACTTATACTGTGCCAAAACTCGTGTAGCTCCTTTAAAACTCTTAACCATTTCTAGATTGGAATTATCTGGAGCATTTCTGCTCGCTGAATTGATAGATAAGGTATGTCTATGCCTTACTGACTACAGTAATATCACTTACTGGTCGGATTCGAAGATTTGTATTTCATGAATTGATACATCCCCACATATATTGAAAACATTTGTCGCCAATCGGGTAGCACAGATCCAAAACCTCTCGAGAACCGAAGCATGGAAACATGAAGGCACTGACGATAACCCCGCTGACTTACTGTCCCGTGGGTTGACCCCAATGGACCTAAAAATATCCGAATTTTGGTTTCACGGTCCTAAATGGCTAAAACAACCGGAGGACAATTGGCCTTCTCACGAGAGAACCTCTAGAATTTTCTCTATCTCTGAGCTTCCAGAACTTCGGAATGAATCTGTTGTATTTTTCAATACTGATGATAATTTCATTTCTCAAATTCTCAAAATAATTGAGTCAAAAATGAAATTTAAATTTTTTTTTAATAATTCGAAACATGAAATTACTGATCACCTCACAAATGAGGGGGTTCAGTGGCATTTTATTACTCCCAATGCGCCACATTTTGGTGGTAATTGGGAGGCAGGTGTTGAATCCACCACATATCACCTGAAACGTGACAAGTTTTTCATAAATTGTTGAACTTATATGCATAAAACTTTATAACGTGAAATTCTTAAAATTCTTCACTCCACAAACAACAACCCCGTTGTTCGATGCATAAGCGAGGTATAGGGTGTTTAATGTCAACTTTCAGCAATATTCTGATAACTGTGGTGAGTTAGGCGTGACCTTTCAAATAACGGTTTTTGGTCACATCTTAGTATTTTTTAGTGCTCAATTCAATTGTTTTGTAGAATTCGGGAAAAAGTATTTCAAAATGGCGGAAAACCTACGAAGTTGGAATTTTTTGTTTTCGATTGCCAATTTGGATAGCATTATTTCAATGTACTCAATTTTCTAACATTTTCCGTGAAAAAATTTTTCCAAAATTTAAACTCAATTTTTTATACATGTCTACAGTGAACAAAAAATTTCACCCAAAATTGTTGAAATCTTTCGAAGTTGAACTTACCTTCATTCTGAATACTGGTGTGAAAACGGAATGAAAAAATATCCATTGGTTTTCATTTTATAGCCTTCCAAACATTCCGCACGGAGTATTCAAATGATTTTTATTCGAGAAACTGGTGGCCTTACGGAGGCCAAAATTGTGCTAGTGGGTCCTCAGAATGACCTGGATAGAATTATGAATTTATCAAAAAAAAAAAATTTCTGAAAAAAGACTTCGATGTGATTCGAACTCGCTCCACTTACGGAAAATAGGGCCGCGAATAAGTTGGATTAATTCTGATTTTAATGACGTCCGATACCAAGCAACGGTAGTTAATAGAATTTGACCCTATTTTCCGAATGCGGAGAGAGTTTTTTTGAAAAAAATTTTTTTCGATGAATTTATATTTCTATTCGGGTCATTCTGGGGACCCATTAGTACAATTTTGGCCTTCATAGGGCCACCAGTTTCTCGAATAAAAATCATTCAAGTACTCCGAGCAGAATGTTAGGAAGGCTATAAAATGAAAACCAATGGATATTTTTTCATTCTGTTTTCACACCCAGTGTTCAGAATGGAGGTTAGTTAAACCTCGATAGATTCCAACAATTTTTGGTGAAATTTTTTTTTACTGTGGACATAAAAAAAATGTTGAGTTTCAATTTTGGAAAAATTTTTTCACGGAAAATCTTGAGTACATTGAAATGATGCTATTCAAATTGGCAATCGAAAACAAAAAATTTCAACTTTGTAGGTTTTCCACCATTTTGAAATAATTTTTCCCGATTTCTTCAATACAATTGAATTGAGCACTGGAAAATACCAAGATGTGACCAAAAATCGATATTTCAAAGGTCACGCATATGTACTATTCGATTTTCTGCGTGTTTCTTCCCTTTATTTTCTTTGTTGGGTATTGCTACATCGATTAGATATGTTTTCTTTGTATTTTGATGGTTATTACAAGATCGGTTCTATTGTGAGTTCGCTTTCGGTCAGTTATTATACTTATGTTATAATATATATAATGTTGAATTAATTTGAGAATAAATAAGATGTGTTCCTCATCCTGAAATAAAGAAATAACTTTGAACAAATCTGAAATAGAGAAACTACATTCAATGTCGTTTTCTGAACTTTCGACAAATATTAATTTTCAGTCTGACAATTTGTTTATACACCGTACACATTTTTAATCTCACAGCATTCGGAAATGGAAAAATACTTTGAAAAAGTGTGAGCTTTCTCACATATATTCTCGAATATTCATTCTCTCTTCTCAGAGTGGAGTTCATAAGTGAACCGAGATTCTTCATCGGATGGTAGCTAGTTTTCTTCATCAATGCCTGGTGCAGTTGTTTGCATGTCTTGTTTTTGCGTTTATTCGTTGTTTGCGAGTGCACTACACCCACTTGTTTTCTTGTTTCATGTTTCTATTATTATTATCATTATTCTTATTCTTATTATTATTATTATTATTATTATTATTATTGATATTATTTTTATTATTATTATTATTATTATTGTAGCGAGCGCCCTCTCTCAGCTCTTACTTAAGTCGCGCGCGCAGTACCATCTTGCGTCTTAAGTATCCTGCGTTATCTGCCTGTAACGCTTGGCCAACATCATCGGTCAGCGTACAGGGGGCGCTAGCGCGCACGCTGTCCCGGTTAGATCCTCTCAAGATCTCGGATATACGCTCATCCCCAACGGTCTGGTACACTCCCTTGTGGTCCTCACAAGGGGTGTCCACTCACGTAGGCATGTAAACGGCTTAGTTTGGTGCATGCCCTGACGAGTTCCCCCAAACTAAGCCGGGACGAAACGTGAAACTGTCCCAAAGAGGTTGAAGCTACCTCGCAAATCTTCAAAAGCTTCAGTGGTGACCCCGACGTGATGTATTTCAACGACGGTGTCACAGTTTCTGTCCCTCCGCGATCATCTTCGTTTCCAGTGAGAACCTCACTTGTCACTGTGTGGTCCTATCCGTTCCTCCCTCGGCGATGGTTCGGCAACCATTCCGAGGAGGTTCCACACCGCCACTTCGCTCTCGTGCTACAACTCGCTGATCAAAGATGTGCTCACTAATGCACCCAGCTCACTGCACGACATCGAGTGGTATAGGAACTCACAAGTGGCGCAGCGTTTCTCAATCCGGGTTTCTCACGTTTCAAAGGCACACAACTGCTCCGCATCACGGCCGCACTTGTGGGAAATCTTCTGGTCAATACGGCCACGACTACATTCCGTCAAAAGCTGACCTCCTCTAAATCGGTCACACTCCTCGAACGACGAGGCAGAGCGCTCTAGCACACAGTCTACACGGCTCATCACAAAACGGTTTGGTCAACCGTGCATCCAACGCCGTAGACTCGTGCTCAACAGCGCAGCAATGGCACAACGGCTCGCTCACAGCCGCGTTTTAGAGGAGAACACCTTTTCGGTCTCGGTCACACTCCTCCAGATACATCTTTCTGGTATCGTTTTCACTGGAAGGGGAGTCCTGTAGCGAGCGCCCTCTCTCAGCTCTTACTTAAGTCGCGCGCGCAGTACCATTTTGCGTCTTAAGTATCCTGCGTTATCTGCCTGTAACGCTTGGCCAACATCATCGGTCAGCGTACAAAGGGCGCTAGCGCGCACGCTGTCCCGGTTAGATCCTCTCAAGATCTCGGATATACGCTTATCCCCAACGGTCTGGTACACTCCCTTGTGGTCCTCACAAGGGGTGTCCACTCACGTAGGCATGTAAACGGCTTAGTTTGGTGCATGCCCTGACGAGTTCCCCCAAACTAAGCCGGGACGAAACGTGAAACTGTCCCATAGAGGTTGAAGCTACCTCGCAAATCTTCAAAAGCTTCATTATTATTATTATTATTATTATTTTTATTATTATTATTATTATTATTATTATTATTATTATTATTATTATTATTATTATTATTATTTTATCATCATTTTTATTATAATTATTATTATTTTAATTTTATTATTATTATTATCATCATTTTTATCATTATTTTCAATATTATTATTATCAGTAGGATTGTTCATGTCCATTTCTAATGATGTGTGTTGAAATCTTGGCTATATTGGACTTATTTGTGGGAAATGGGTCTTCATCATTTACTCATGTTGAAGTTTTCATATATATGTAATTTTTTAAATGTCTTAAATTAATTGACGTAATTATTTGGGAGAAAATATATGATATCGTATTGCCACCTGCTTTCTTTTAGTCATGACTAAGGGCAACCCCGTTGTTTTATATGTGAATATCAAACAATAAATGTCTGAAACGTCTACAAATTCAATTGTTGTGCATGTCCTGCGATTTTCTGGAATAGATGAAGTTTTTGAAGATTTTCCTTGAATGCTTCAGACATGATTCTTCAGCAGAAATAACTAATGGCATTATAGTGACTTTGGTTAAATACCACATATTCTTCAGTTCATCCGCTTTCCATACTTCGTTATTTTTTCAGATTCTGTCTTCATGTTATGAGTCATTGGCACTGCTATATCTATTATAATTCCAGACTGCTGGTCTTTGTCGATAAGCACGATATCTAGTATATTATATTCTATAGTTCGATCTGGTGTTATGAATCTGTCCCAACAGAGAACTGCTTTATCTGTTTCTAACACTGCTGTAGGTTGATACTTGTGATATGGGGGGCAAGATTTTGATAGTTCATAATTAAGCGCTAGTTTCTGGTGTAGGATCTTTGCTATTTGGTTATGCTGCCCCAAATATGCATTGTTTGCAAGACTTTGACATCTAGCGGCAATATGTTCAATGGCAATGGATTCACCAACAGTGCCACATTTCCTGCATTTGTCGTCTATTTCGAGCTTCGAAATATGTTTCTTATAATTTCTTGTTTTTATTACTCGATCTTGAATAGCCATCAAAGAGCATTCAGTCTCGGGATATAGTCGACCTGCTCTGAGTCACAATAAAGAAGCTTTTTTGGCAATATTGTCTCCTTCTAGTTGTTTGGGGAATTTTCCATGCAGAACTTATTCTCGCCGAGTATTTCGGTGTTCACTTTTGGTAGAGATCTCAAATATCATTTGTCTGTGTTGCAAGTTCAGGGGTGTATATCCCTTATCTTCTGTTGTTGTCAACTTCAGTAGGCTATCCTCAGGTTCCAGTAATTGTTCTCTAAGGTTTTTCTCTTGTGTTCTGCAGAGTCTATTGATATTCACTAGCCTCGACCTTCATCTCGCCGAGAAAGATAAAGTCTTTAACTGATGAGTTGGGATGTGATCATCGGAATTTTGTCATTAGGCGTCAGGTTGGTCGGTTTTCTTTATTCAGGTCAGTATCTGACCCCTTCAAGATTCCAAAAGTATATGTCAGAACTGGGGTTGCCCATAAAATAATTGCATAGATGTGGTTCTTTGCAGATTATTTCATGTTGAGCACTTTGGTAACTCTGCTCTTATGTTAAGTTATGAGTTCAGATTTCAAGTGAGTGTGGTCAATTCTTTGGTTTTGCGGTGTGTCTAGATATTCATATGTGTCTTCTGTCAGTATGTTGGAGATGTTATGGAATTGTTTCTCGGTTCTCGTTACGTTTCCTTTCTGCATATTTATGATCGCACATTTCTCAAGACCAAGGGACATGCGAATGTCGCTACTGAAGGTTTGGACTGTATCAATTAGTGAGTAGAGTTGATTTCAACTCTCTGCAAATAGTTTAAGGTCGTCTATATATGATAAGTGAGAAAATTTTTTGTAGTTTCCCATATTGAGTTTAAATCCCTTACAGCTGATAGAGAATCACCCTGCAATATTCCCTGGGATATTTTTATACTTCCAGAATTGGTTTTATCAAATAATATATTCGTCTTCTATGTGGTCATAAGCTATTTGAGAACCGCTCTTATTTTTGGACGAATGTTATAAATCTCTAGTACTTTCATGATCCAATCGTGGGGTACGGAATCAAAGGCTTTCTGATAATCGATATAGCACATACTCAAATTCCCTTTTTCCCTCTGCGCCTGCTTCAAGACTACAACATCTATGGTAAGTTGGTGTTTGCAGCCCGCAGAGCCTCGTGTAGATCCCATTTGTTCTTCCTTCAATATGTTATTCGTTACACAATGTTGATAGATCGCATTATTCAGAACTGAGGTAAATAGCTTGTACATCACTGATAGACTGGTAATAGGTCTGTAATTATTCGGTTTGCTGTGGTCTCCTTTTTTTGTAGAGTATGTATGTGTTACCGTGACTGAGAAAAGAAGGACATTTTGTGGGATCATCCAGTGCTTCCGAAAAACATTTGGCAAAATTTAAGAGACATGCTGGAAACTGTTTTATCCAGAAGTTGTGAATTCGGTCAGGTTCTGGTGATCTCCAGTTCTGAACTGTTTTGATGATGCCAGAAATATCACCGGCCGTGAAATGTTCACTTTCAATCTCAACGAGTTCTGATGTATGATGTTCCATGTCTATCAGCCAACTGGTATTTCTCTTACATTTTTCATTTTTCGACCAAAAAGAACTCTAGTACTATTGAAATTCGTCCCTATCAATGTTTGCTTTTGGTTGGACAAAGTTTTCTGAAGACGTTTCCAAGTTTCTGAAAAATGTTCTTCTGTCATTTGCAAATTGGGTGTTTTGCTGTTTTCGTTTGGAGAGTTCATTGTATCTGTGTAAACGAGCACCTTTGGCTTGTTGCCTAAGGCGGTCTTTGAGTTCAACAATGAGCTGTCTGTAATGTGGAGACTCTAGTTTTATTCCAGCATGAGCTGTCATTGCTCGCACCTTACGAAGTACCTTTTGTGATCGGTTATCATGAAGGAATTCATTCAATATATCTACTTTTCCCCGGAGTTCATGGATGTCCTGCATTAACCTTTAGGCAGGGATATCATTTTTTATGTTTCGTTCTTAAGATCTTGGCATGTATATATTTTGCCCGTTTTGTTCTATGACATAGATGAACTTCTTCCAATATTCGTTGTATACGTAAGTAGTCTGCTATTATTTGGTTTACCTAATGAATATTTTGCTTGGTTAAATTTTGGTAGGATGTGACGATTAAGTGGGTCAGTATCATAGTAATAAGCCAAGTTACTGTGGAAATTGTTTTACAACATTAGGTACTTACTGTTGGCTGTCTTGGTGTGGCAATTGAGTGGTATTCTTTTCCGTTGCTTTTTCTGTTAGCACTACCAAATTTTCATTGCAATCGTCATTTTCAAGATTCACAATTTGAGTGTATAGCCTACATCTCTTCTCATTGAATTTCGTTGAAGTAATGTCAAGCAGTTTTTCCTTATTATGATATTCTTTCGATCGACAATGTTTTAATCTCTTAGTTGGAGTGCTGGATACCTCTTAGTGAACTCGGCATATAGGGAGTATTTCCATCCAGGAAGTGGATTATCGTCGCAATGGTTTACGTAATGGGAAGCTCGCATTACTTCAATATTCATTTAACGCCCTCATTTGATACGTGCATTGCGAGCTCCCCTACGGTGTTCGAGCCAGTAGGTTGGGTAGCAATTTGATCATCTGCCACTTCTAGTTGTTGTGGTGGGTCTGTATCCTCTTGAATGACAGGTGTCTGCCTCCTCAGCACTCTGCCACCGACGGATCGTATGCTGTCATGCCATGGGCTTACCACCATTAACCTTGGTGGTTGAGGGCCGTAGGGTCGTCACTCCCCTTGTGGTATGACCAAAGACACACCATCCCGTGCGGGAATATTATTATTATTAACATTATCATTATTATTATTATTATTATAGAGTTTTATCGTACGCTTTTACGGTTGGGCTTTCATTGCTCTCCAGAGACCTAAGTCCGGCTGAATCCACAATTTATTGCAAGAATTTGTGCACAGTGTGGCAGGTGTCAATTATCACTGCTTTTTGCATTTTTCTGATAATGTCTGGATTCAGATGGAGGGATGCTGGATCACCTCTTAGAGTTTTCGGTATAAGTTCAACACTTGATATGACCACCGGGACTATTCGGATGCTGTTCAGGTTCCACATCGTCTTCATTTCTACTGCCAGATCTGAGTATTTTGACAGCTTCTCGTGCCTACTTCTGGTCATGTTTCGGCTTAGGGGGATGCGTCTATCAATGTGGCTGCTTTGGTCTTCTCGTCTATAACTGTAATGTCTGACCTATTATGTTTTCGGGTATGACTGGCGTGGATGGTACGATCTTAGTAGATTTTGATGTTCTCGTTTTATATTACATGTTCAGGAGTGTACTGATAGTAATGCATCTGATTATTATTATTATCATTATCATTATTATTATTATTATTATTATAATTATTATTATTATTATCATTATGATTATTATTATTATTATTATTATTATTATTATTATTATTAATATTATTGTTATTATTATTATTATCATTATCATTATCATTACCATTATTATTAATATCATTATTATTATCATCATTATCCTGCTTCACAAAATTTGTTTGGTTATTTCCTTTCAGTAGTGGATCACAGTGATCAAATGCTACTGAAAGGGATTTCTAATTTAATTTCAAGAACTTTCTCGTTATATGTGCTATAGATAAAATAACAGAGTCTACCAATTACGTCAGCGTTTCTGTTAAGTTCTCTGGTATCTGTCGGAGTGTTGAAAGTAATATAGGAAGTATACATACTTCCCTTGCGTTCCAGAGCGCCTTCACTTCGAATGTGAAATCTATCCGGAATACTTTCGCTTCTTGCCTGTTCCACAGGATGACGTCTGGTCGGTTACTCATGGTCGTATTGTCTGTGAGGACAGCCCAGTAGAGTGTGTAAAAGTTATGCTGGTCTTGTAGCACTGGTTTAGGTACATACTGTTATGGTTTTTTCTAAATCGTTATTTAAGAAACAGAAAAAAATAACTTACCAATGAACACAAATGCATATGATCAATCATTTATTATCATTATATTATACAATTGAGCTTATTCTCGGCCTCAAACATAGTAAATTCTATCGTAAAATATAAGAAATATCCAAATCAATCACGATCCAGTAACAAATGCAGAGAATTCATTTCAGTATTTCAATAGTTTATTCAGGGCACAAAATCCTTCCGAATTATCTTTCTCAACAGGCTTCTCATGATCTGAAAGTACAAAAATTTGTATCAATACCTTGAATTTTACAATCTAGTTAAAAAGTAGGAATTATTAGGAATTAAAGTAATATTCTGTTTAAGATTATTATTATAGGTTTGAATTGAACAGAACTAGCAATCACAAGTAGAATAAGATGTAGAATTTCAAAGAAAATGTAAATTCAGGATAGAAGTTATGTCTCGACCCATAAGTTGCACATAATGTAATTATCACGTTTCCGAAGGAACAAAATTGCAGCTATATTTTAGAAATAGGGTTTATTTAATATAATGAAAGCATTTTTTGGCGAGTGTAAGTAAAAATTCAAGAATACTAGGCAAATGAAATTGTTAACTTAGAAAATTGTACATTTAGGCATAAAATTTGGAAAATTTTATATATAAGAGATTTAGAATATAGGCAAGAGGCACATCAAAATACGCAGAAAAATACGGCCAAATTTTCTGGTCCAGGTTCGAAGAAGGAAAACTTACCTCTGAAGAGAAAACTGCGAAAGCATCATTTTTGGAAGACATCTTTAAATGCAAGGCTACTAAGATGTTGAAGAAAATTCCGAAAAGGTATAAATACCGAAGCTCGAGCACAGAGAATTACGTCCATTTTTAACCATCGTCAAGACTGCAGCTGCTCCTCGTAGAAATTCGCGAAACATCGTAATACTCCAGTCAGAAACCGAAAGTAAACCAGAATTGAATCAAAGTGGCATCCTGAAAGAATAATAGAAGTGAATACATGGAATATTGAAGAAGAAACAAGATAAACTTACTAGAAAAGAAAATCCAGCAGTAAACAAATCCAAACAAGTAAATTCGAGCCAGATAAATTCCTTTTCAAGAGTCAACCTTCAGAACTTGCACATTGCTCAGTTAATGAACAAGACGAACTTTGGAGGTTATCCAGAAATTCCAAACCACAGAAGAACATCAATTAACAAAGTGACATAGACTAAAAACACCGTGGGTGAGACTAAAAAGACATTATTATAAGTTTTTAAATTAAATTTAATTATTTGAATTAGGTAGTTAGTAAGTTTGGCATTTAAATCAATTTCTCTAAAATTTTTTCATTAAATATTATTATTAATTATATAAACTATTATTTCACGTCCTAGTATCCACCTGAGAAAGAGACAGAAAGCCACGCAAAATTTAAATAAAATTCAAAATTCATATTTTATTCAAATATCAACCACTTTCAAGTATATTCTTTGAATATTTGAAAATGTGAATACTGGTTATTCAAATTTTTTATAATTCCTGAAAATAATTACTCAATGAACACAAATTTCCTATAGAAAACAAAGCCTCGCGATGGGCGCCAATTGTGATGAATCGAACTGTTGTTAAATGTTGAATAGTTTTGGAATTTTCAACAGGATCCAATAACAAAAAATATGAATTTTGAATTTGATTTGAATTTGGCGCAGCTTTCTGTCTCTTTCTCAGGTGAATCCTATGACGTGAAATAATAGTTTATATAATTTCGAATAATAATATTTAATGAAATAATTTTAAAGAAATTGATTTAAATGCCAAACTTACTAACTACCTAATTGAAATAATTAAATCAAATTTAAAATTCATATTTTTTGTTATTGGATCCTGTTTAAAATTCAAAATTTAAAATTATTCAACATTAAACAACAGTTCGATTCATAACAATACTTACAAATGATCTGGTGGTATCGGTTTCCTTATGAATTGGAGTTTTTTAACGATTTATAAATGTATTATTTTTCCCATTCTGTCGAGCCTTTCTTTATAGTCACATTGAGCTAGCTAGCATGTGCTTTAAGGTTTTCACGGTTTGATTAAATTTTTTTGCGGCATTGATCGGATTGTATGGGTTGTTCTCGAATGGTTTTTCATGTCTGGTAGCTGTCACTCCATCTTCCATTCATATAATTTAACCTTTTGTCTCTGGTAATGGATCTCCATTGATCAATCACTTCAAGGATTTGATTTTATTGATTGTGTGATTGTTGATTTCATTGAAGTTCTTTCCGTGCATTGGTTTTTCAAGCCATGCTTTTGTTCTGTCTGTAGATGTTGGTTTATTTAGGTGGTTGAGTCATGTTGCATGGTATGTATTTTTTCTCACTCATTTTGGTTGTCATGTGCAGTGGTGATGTTTCGGCTTTTTTCCAGAAATTGTCGGTGCAAATCTTTTATTGAGACTATACCTCTTTCGTCCTGGCTTATTACTATTATAATAATAAAAAACTTCGTGAAAGAGGTTCCATAGCAGGTTATGTATTAATTGATTTTCTTTTGAGTCCTATTTATGGCCTAGCTTGTTATGTAGAGAAATCGATAGTCAACAATGTTGAATTAATTCGTAAATATGAAGATGATGGAGTGTTTTTTATAGCTTTAAAATTTTGTAATATTTTTATCATCAACATTTACAAAACTCCTAATACCCTTTGGCCTAGAAACTTCAACATAATTTTTTCACATCCTTCAATTTATTGTGGTGATTTCAATTGCCATCATAGTATGTGGGGCTATGCGATAAATGATAGGAATGGTTTAGCATTGACTGAGTGGATTGAAGATAACGATTTCCATCTCGTTTTTGACGCAAAAGATAGGTCTTCATTTCATTCATCAAGATGGAATAGGGGATACAATCCAGATTTGAGCATAGTTTCTCGTGATAACGATTCAAAACCTCTTTCTGTTAATCGTAAGGTTCTCAATGATTTTCCACGTAGTCAGCATCGTCCAATCTTCATTCGTGTAGGAAATGTTCTTCATTTAAATGCATCTTTACCAAAGCTCAGATGGAAATTCAAAAAAGCTAGTTGGGATCAATGTAGGGAAAAAATTGAAAGTGATATTAGATGGTTTCGCCCTTCTTATAAAAATTATTCCAGATTCATTGGGGTAGTGAAGGCAGCAGCAAAAAAATTCATTCCCAGCGGTTTTCGTCAAAATTATGTTCCTGGATGGTCGGTTGAAACAGAAACCCTGTACAAGGAGTATCAAAGTTCGCCAACTCTTGATAAATCGAACAAACTATTGGATTCCATAAACATTGCTCGTAAAAATAAATGGAATGATGTGGTTTCGAATATGAATTTTACCCATTCGAGTAGAAGTTCTTGGGATGTTCTGCGGAAATTAGGTGAAGCAGCCCCTCTTGCTAAGTCATCCTCGAAAATTAATCCGGAACTGATTGCTCGTCGGCTTGTAAATGTTTCCAACTCGGTTAAAATTTCTAGTTCAAAGATTAAAGAAATGAAGAAAAATCTACATAGGTTGAGATCATCGCCATCAACTTTAGATGTTATATCTAGTCCATTCACCATGGATGAATTGAAATCTGCGATAAAGTGTACACAATCTCGGAAGGCTGCTGGTTTCGATGGGATTTATCCTGAGTTCATAAAACATTTGGGCAAAAAGGCATTATCTTGGTTATTATCTTTCTATAATGATATTTTGAATTCTGGAAATATTCCAACGGAATTTCGTAAGGCAAAAGTAATAGCAATTCTGAAATCTGGAAAAAATTCATCAGACCCAAGTAATTATAGACCTATAAGTTTATTGAGTGTACCTTTCAAAATTTTAGAGAGATTAATTTTATTCAGGATAGAATCATCTCTTGAAGATATTCTGCAGAATTGTCAAGGTGGTTTTAGGAAAAATAGAAATTGTTCTGACCAAGATCTTTCAGCAGCTTACGATACGGTGTGGAAAGATGGTTTAATATTCAAACTCCATAAATTTCTGAAATGTGGAAAAGTAATTCAATTGATCGAAAATATGTTATCTGACAGAAGACTCCGTGTTTTTGTTGAGGATGTTAGTAGTAGGTTCAAAACTTTGAATAATGGACTCCCACAAGGATCAGTTTTAGCTCCCCTTCTATTTAATTTATATTTATGTGATATTCCAGCAACTTCTTCAGAGAAATTCATCTATGCAGATGATATTGCTCTGGCTTTTCCACACTCTGATTTCAAAGTCATTGAAAACACTCTAAATACTGATTTAGAAATTTTGAAGAATTATTTTGTTGAGTGACGTTTATGTCCAAATTCTAATAAAACAGAAGTTTCTTGTTTTCATTTGAATAATCAACAGAAGTTTAAAACTTTGAATGTTACTTTCGATAATGCCGTTCTGAAACATAATTTCACTCCTAAATATCTTGGAGTGAAATTAGATACCTCTTTAAATTTCAAGGCCCATTTGGAAAACTTACGCATGAAGTTGAAATCTAGGAATAATATTCTTCAAAAACTATCTGGTTCTTCATGGGGGTTGACCCTACAACTCTTCGTACCGCAGCTTTGGCTTTGGTTTTTTCTGCTGTTGAATATTGTTGTTCGGTTTGGTTCAATAGCGCTCATGTTAGTAAAATAGATGTACAGCTTAATGTTGCTATGAGAATCATTAGTGGGACCATAAGATCTACACCTTTACAGTGGTTACCAGTTCTCTCAAATATTGTGCCGCCCCATATTCGTAGACAGGTTGCAGTGATAAAGTCTTGGGATAAATATCGTTCCTTTCCGAATTTATTCCCAATCATGTCTTATATTCCGGATTCTAAAATTGCTAGATTGAAATCTCGTAAACCTTTATGGATCAACGATTTTCTTTACACCAATAAAAGTGACAAAGAAATTTGGCGTTCGGAATGGAATTCGTGTAATGTTTTTAACAAAGGTTTGATCAGCGATCCTTCAGAAAAAGTTCATGGTTTCAATCTTCCTAGGAAAATTTGGTGCATTTTGAATCGACTTAGAACCGGTCATGGACGCTGTAATAGTTTCCTTTTCAAATGGAATTCGGTCGAAAGTCCAAGGTGCGAGTGCAGAGAAGAAGAGGAAACAATAGAACATTTAGTAAATACTTCCAATACGTCCAATATATAAATTTGACGATGGTTTCGAGGCAATTCATTCGGTGTCTGATTCTTTTTTGAGATGGATTGCAAACTTCAAATTAATTTAATGAGTTCTAAATCATTTACTAGTTCATATTAGTTTTTTCGTCTCCTTTTTTGTTTTCAGGTATGTTTTCAAGATTTCTACCTGGATCGCATAGGAAGGAGGAAATTTTGTCGATGAAAAAGAAGCCCTTCAATAAAAAACAACAATTTCATTACACTTATACGGGGAGACAGAGTTTTTCCTGAGGTTTTTATCTGTGCTCTTGTATCATACGTAAAAATTTATGGTACCCCGTTGACATTTCCTCTGCTAATACTGTTATGACACAAATTGTTTGATATAAAAAAAAAATGTAATGCTCATCTCAAAAGAATATATATATATATTATTATAATTACTCTCATTATCATTTTTATTATTATTACTATATTGAATCCACGAAATTGAAATTTCGAGAGTAGATCACTTAAATGTTGTCAAATTATGCATGATTTGGTGTGAATTAACTGAAAGATTTTTAGACATGGTTCAAGAACTTGCGTTCTTCTGTAATGAAATAAAATGAATGGCATGACATGATTTTCGTTTGCATTGCTGCCTCCCATACAATGACATATGTTTTACTGGAATGTTTGATTCAAGTTGAAATTCAATATGATGGTATATATAGGCTGCATTCGAATGTAATCGATTTTCTCTCTGACCGACCTAGGTACACCAGGTACTGCGCAAACAAGAAGAAAAAATGTTGGTCGAAAGTGAAAAGTGTTCGATTGAAGGCCTCACAAAGTTATTTGATCTTTAAAATTAAATGTAAAAGTAATACGAAAATTTAATATCCATAGAATAAGAAATTCATTGATGGGACCATTTTCAAGAGCATATAATAGAAAATCAATAAATAACCAAAAACAAAACTGACCCTACAATAAAATCGTCAGAAAATGACAAAATCAGTGAGGCAGGCTATTTTGGATGGGTTGATATTGAAAGATTTCACTAAATGTGTCATTTTTATAGGTAGCAAAGATTCAGGCTAAAAAAAACCTATCTGACAATTTCGATGCCATGGTATGAGAAAATTAAGAAAGGGGACTATTGCACAAATTCATCTTAAAGCATATTTTTCAAGTCATTAGAATAGAATAATTCCATAATTTAAGTACCATGAAGCAGGAAAATCTAAGGGAAAGACCACTTCGGACTGTGAACAAGGCCTGCCCCTATGTAGTCATTATACACTCATTTCAGTCACCTATAAATTCTAATTTCTGCAATATTTCTCGCTTCAAAATAGTCTGCCCCATTGATTTATTTACCGTATGGTAACTAAACTGTTGAATTTATTCTGATCAGTCCACCTGAAAAGTGAAACTTTGGCTTAATTTTTTTCAATATGAAAGTGGGTTTAAACCAAACGAACAAAGAGCAAGAGTTAGAACAAGAACATTATTGTTGATACTTTTCTGTAAACTAAATCACATATTCAGCCTTGAAATATTACATAGAATCTTTGCGAATGCAGGTTAAACGACTAAAGAATGCTCTACGTCTGTTCACACTGGAACAATTTGATAAAATGCGGAATGCGCTCGTCTGATGTGAATCGGCCTTCACCCAATCCAAAATGGTAAATCTCATCGTTATTTTCACTATGTAACTATAACATTGTCAAATTATTTTTGTTTGGTACAGAATAAAATGCATTTTGGTCAAAAAATTACCTCAAGTTTCTTATATGCGCAGTGTATGGCGTACCCAGATAGGTCAGAAAAACACTCGATCATATACTCATCTAGCCTATGTATACCATCTTGAAAAATTTCAACTCGAATAAAACGTTTGTCACTATGGATATGAATTCCAGAAAGTCTGAAGTGATTACAATATAACTTTCCTCTAAACTCGTCGGTTAGACCGGCCATCAGATATTTCAGCTCGAAGTCTTTATATTCAGCGAATACTTGAAATTTGAGGAAAAAAATATTTTCCTATTATTTTGAACCCAACAGTATTTCCCTGTTCACATTCAAAATTCAGATGTGAACTTATCGTGCGGATTCTTCATTAAATTGTCGTCAAAATCAGTGGTTATTTTCAAGATTTTATTTTGGCTCGCGGAAAGTTCTCGTATCTGAGAAGGTATCAGGCTGTGAATTATTCATCGAGAGAAAATTGAATTGGCGTGGTAAAAACGAGAATATTTCTCGCTCTACTGGCATGTTGGATTAACGAGATTTCTGAAATATCCTCGAGCGAAATGGCATCGCTGATTAGATCGAGCTGTGGTGAATGAGGAGATGAATGCAATGTCATTTCGATTATTTTTCGCTAGATTTAACCTGAACAAACTGGGCTGTAGTGGGTGATTGAAATATTCAGAACCTGTTCGAATTTCTGCGAAACAATTATTATCCGTTTCTTTTTAATTTTTTGGAAGTAGCGAAATGATAACACGGTTGTTTTCACACATGTATAATTCAACATTGGCTAGAAATCATTCGAAAACTTGTGACAACAAAAACTTGATGATTTTGATTGTCATATCGTTAGTTGTGATTTTCAAAATGTTTACGTACATCAACTTGTGTAAGATTGCTAGAAGGCATTCATTGATATAATTTGAGACAGTTTCGTGTTTTGCTGCCCACTTGTAGAAAGTAGCAGTCATGCTCTTCATTGCAAAGGTTGATTACTACAGAGATTGTTTCGACTGAACGGAATCTTGATGATCTTCATTGGATTAAAATAATTTATATAAATTTATAAGAATTTTATGAGAAAACCATGTCTTCGTTTTATTTCCTGATGAGGTATGCGAAATTTCCTTTTTATAGTGAATTCATCGAGAAATCTCTTGAGAAAAATCAATGTGGAACATTGTGAATGCCATTACCTCTCGAAAGTTTCATTGCGCTTGCTTCTGACGTCGTTTCATTTGAGAAATTTGAAATTGTGGCAAAGATTTTCACTGATTATTTCACTTTGGTTATGAAGTATTTCATCAAATGTTAAATAACAGTTGAACCCTCACAATTGAGGGTTCAATATCCTCACCATGTACAATTTCATGTCTTCTGAAATCTTATATCTTTTTTTGCCTGATTCTGGAGCATGATAGGGTGCTTGATATTTTAAGATCACTGAAGAATAATTGAAATTCTGAAGTAGAAGTCATCTCTACGTGGATTTTGAAATTGAAAGGCTCTGAAATGGTTAGACATTCTGCTCATATCATCAATCAACCAGTGACACAGGAGTGTTTCTCCAACTCCTCAAAAAAGCCATTGTTATTCTGATCAATATAAGAAAGTATGAGCGATGTTCTGAAATACAGGTCTATTTATATCCTTCGTTTCTTCAGGAGGAAACCGAAAGGTAGCAGAAGATTTTAACTTTGGCTTTTTGGAGTCTGATGATAAAGCGACAGAACTTGTGAACTTATTTTTGAGCCTTGGACTGAAGCAAGCTATCTTTGAGAATAGCAGAAATAAAGATTCCCTGATAACATCTCCATGCAAAAATAATTGATTTCGGAATATCTGATCACATTGCTCATTTGCTAACATTACAGGAGGAAGTTGACATGATAACAAGAACCAAATTGAAAAGAACATACAGCGAAGATGCAATCAATTTCATGTTGTAATATCTGAGTAAACAAGATTGGAAAGAAGATTTCAGAGCCATATCAGCAGATAAAAAATGAAAAATATTCATTACAACCTTCATGTATTGGTATAACTTATGCTTTCAACTCATACTATCAAAGAAACAAGAGACCATTCCAATATGGATAACTTCAAATGTGATGGTAGCCACAGAACGACTCATGTTCCTGTACTCCTGATATAGAACACAAACTGAAAGGAGCAAACAAGCCTGCACAAATTAAAAGAAGTAATACCTACAACTGCTACTGGCTTCTAAGAAATCCATGTATGATTCGCGAATCCTAAAATCAGGTAACAGGAATGAAACCGTATGTAATACCACCAATAAAGAACAAGGGCGTACAAGGAAACAGACCAAACCTGGAAAGCTGAGCACTGACGAACTTAACAACTACTTCGTTCATAATGCCAGCAACATATTAAAGAACCTAGGAACAACAGATAGGTGCCCTACAGCTTTGATGGAAAAACCTTATATAATGAACTCGATGTTCTTAAACCTAGTCACCAAACAAGAAGGAAAATCTATAATGAACAAACTAAAAACTAAGAGAACAGAAGATATAGATCAAAATAGTGTTTTTGTCTCAAAAAAATTCATTCAATTTCTGATTGACCCACTGGCGAAGATTGTGAATTCGTACCTTCCAGGGAGAGTCTCCCAAGCAAAGATAAAAAAAGAAAGGTATGCCCTTTATTCGAGAAAGGAGATCCATCCGTTTCCAATTATTTCAGGCCATTTGAAATACAACCTGCATTTTCAAAGATCCTGAAAGCAGTTTTCTATAAACATCTGAGACACTCCATGGTTAACCACCAAATATTGTGTTGTAACCAATTAGGTTTTCGAGGAGGAATATCTACAGTGGACGCAGTTCATTTCATGGTCGAGTATAAAGAGAATTGTTTTGAACACAAAAACCAGTGCCTGGGAATTTAAAACGCAGCATTTGATTGTGTGAATCATCCAATTCTGCTTGATAAGCTGGAGAAATATGGTGTCGGAGGGGTTTGTCTGGACTTCTCCCGATCTGACAGCAGGTGGTAGAATTGGATGGGAGCAGAAGTGAACCTCTTATGACGACTAAGGGAGTTACTCAGGGTACAAAGTTGGGGCCGCATGAAGTTAGCGTAAATTTGAAAGAACAAATTCCGAAACTAAGTTCAATATTTAGTTCTGAATTCGTTTCAATCCGTTTCGTATTGTCACGTTGGAATGAGTTCCATAACATCAGTAACTTTCGAGCCATTAACAATTTTGTGTTTCATGTCATTTATGAAAACCAATCCGTAATTAAGTTTTCAACCCCCTCGGCAATGTTCAGAGCGGCTCTTTCAAAAGAAGTATGATTATGTCGTAACCAATAATTTGGGATACCTTGTAGCTTTCGAAGTTTTGCGAGGTCACCACTGAAGCTTTTGAAGGTTTTCGAGGTAGCTTCAACCTCTTTGGGAAAGTGTCACGAGGGCGCTCGCTACAACCTAATAGGAATATGGTCATAAATCAGATGTGACAAGTGTGCTGCTGCTTTCATTAAATAGGAAGCAAATCGACCAATTTGTTTCTTTCCGCGTGAAAACCTCATTCATCCGAATTCTTTAAATCGATCTAAAAACTTCCTATCGTATTACCAGAAATACCAGAGGTTTATGTTATCGCGTTTAAAATGTAATTCGAGCTATCAAAATGAATAAATCACAATATTAATTTTTTTTTTCCATACAGGGTGACTCCGGAAGAGCCCGTCAGATTTTAGGATAGGTTAACACTAGTCAAGACAGTGTGGAAACAATTTTCGGTTTATGGTTAGGGGTCTCTGTTGAGAATATACAGGGTGATTTGTCCGTTTCGACCGATTTCTCTTCTAATGATTACTCTGGTATGGCTCATTCAATTTTATGAAATTTTCAGTGGAATACAATATTGATGAGCACATCCATTAGTTTTCAATTTTTTTTCAGAATGAGTGGTTGTTATTATATAAATTCCAGTTGATTGTGCAGGTTGACAAAACATCCTGTACATCGCGTTTCCAAAAGTATGCTATCTGTCAACGATTTAACTATAATAAGTCATTATTTGAAAGTTAATCATTTTTTTGGCACACCTCTAGTTTACCGAGAAATTTTCATCAGAAAAAAACAATGTCGAAATTCCGCTCCAATCGATTCTACTTTTATTAATGACTTTGGTATGGCTCATCCAATTTTAATGGAGTTTCAAGTGTAGAACAATCTGAATGAGTAAATCCAATAATTGCAACAATACCCCAAAAAACAGGGTTGTAATAGTTATAATATCAGGATTTCGGATTAATTGTGCAGTTGAAAAAAAAAACACTATTTACATTTCTTTTCCGAAAGTTTTTATTCGTTACAGATTTTTCAATGAAATATCATACTCTAGGGTTTTTATGTTTTCTGGCACACCTCCGATTCTTCGAAAAAAATGTTTGAAGAAGAGCCTAATCTAAATTGGGCGACAAAGCGCAGTGATAATTTTCTGCACTAGGTAGTAAAGCTGTATATTCCAAGGATGCAAAAGAGTTCTCACAAGTTCTAAAATATTCTTTTCGAATTCCGAATCTATATTCAATTGCTCGTTTTCTGTATGAAATCATCAATTTCAGAATATTACTTCATGTGCTCATAAACCAAACAAATCCACAAACATGAAAACAAATATTGAACAAACATACGAAACAAATGACAAGTGGACTTTAGGATCAACAGAAAATCCTTATTGAATTTTTGGAATAGTTTCTTCTTTTTCGAATACACATTTGCGCCTTTTTGTTAAATTTCCGAACGACCTTCTCATGATATTTGGATTTTACTTCCAAATATCGAATTCCTCGAAAATTCCTGCTTTTAAGTGAGTCAAATCTCGATTATGCTCTTCTTCAAGAATGTTTTCTAGGAAAACCGGAGATGTGCCAAAGAATTTGAAAACCTTTCAATAATGACATATTATGGTAGGATCTGAAAAGAATAAAAAACTCTTGGAATAGCAATTTACAGTGTGCTTTTTCTAACTGCACAATTAATCTGAAATCCTTAAATTATCCCTATTACGACCCTGTATTTCGAAAGATTCTTGCAATTATTGAATGTATTCATTCAGATTGTTCTACGCTCCAAATTTCATCAAAATTTGATGAGCCATACTAAAGTTATTAATGAAAGTAGAATCGATTGGAGTGAAATTTCGACATAGTATTTTTTTCATGAAATTTTCTTGAAAAACTAGAAGTGTGCCAAAAATAAAAAATTCTCAACTAATGACTTATTATAGTAGAATCGTACACAGATAGCGTAGTTGAGGAAACGCAACGTACAGGGTGTTTTTTCAACCTGTACAATTAATCTGAAATTATCAGAAACAACCGCTTATTTAAAAAAATTAATGAAGTTGCTCATAAATATTATACTTCACCGAAAAAAACATTAAAATCGAATAAACCATACCAGAGTTATCAATAAAGGTAAAATTTGGTCTCTATAGAGACCCCTAACCATAAACCGAACATTGTTTCGAGACTGTCTTGACTAGTGTAAACTTAGCCCAAAATTTGATGGTCTTCTCTGGATTCACCCTGTATATTAAGGTCACTTTTTCTATATAAAATAGGTGATCCACGGAAATTTGATTTGTGGGTAACTAAAACGTATGTCGGCTTTTCATATGGGTTAGGCCAAAACCCGAAACTCTTGACTTGCACAAAAAAAACTATAGTGAAACCAACGACAAACTAAATACTTATTCAAACAAAATAATATTACCATGAAAATATTTGGAAGATGTGTGGAATGTAAAATCTTCCTTTAACGATGATTTTTATGTTTTCATTTCTTCAAAATCAAAATGAAATTTTTTGAGGTGGAAGAATAGAAAATTTCAGGAACCTTCAATAGAATTCAATCCTTTTTTCGTTCTACTGACTCAAGGTACCACCCCAAGAGTTAAAGATTGACATTAATGAATAATTCCTACAAAAATTCTGTTACCATTTCATTATTCAAAATCAACTACAAATTCTGAAAAAACTATATAGACAGAATATAACATAAATAAAACTACTTATGATTAAATAATGTGAACAATCAAATGAAAAAATATTGAAATGCATTGTAGGCTCCAAAGATTCTCTATTCTTCCAGCTCGAAAAATTTCATTTTGATCTTGGGGAAATAAAAACGTGAGATTCATTGTTAATGGAAAATATTGTACTAATCGGAATGAGAGGTACGTTAATACCGATTCCTTCGGAATTCAACGCTTTTAATGTTGCATTATAGTCCACACATCTTCCAATATTTTCATGCTTATATTATTTTGTTCGAATAAGTATTCGATTTGTCGTTAGTAACACTAATTTTTTTTTTCAAGTCAAGAAAACAGGTCGGCAAATTTTAAAATTTCAAAAAGCTACTGAAGCTTCTGTTTTGGCCTTACGCATATGAGAAGCCAAAATACGAATCGGTTACCTTCAAGTCAAATTTCGGTGGGTCACTAATTTTATATAGAAAAACCTAGAAAAGCACTGCCGTGAAGGAACCAGCTTTCGAGCGCATAATCAAATGCGTTGCCAAAGCGGTCATCTCCATTGAACATGCGCGCGAAAGCTGCTGCCTTCACGGAATTGGTTTTCTAGGTTTTTTTCGATAAATTTTCAGATTTCAATTCGATTTTATATTTATTTTCGGAAATATTGGGAAAATAAAATTATATACCCACTTAAATTTATTTTCCCAATATTTCTAGAAATACAGACTAGATCGGATTGAAATACAGTAATTCATCGAAAAATGACAGTTTGAAGGTTCATACGGAATCAAATGGAAAAAATATGATCAGAAGATCACAAAATATGATATAATTGATATTTGGTAAACTACTGCGAAATATGACGCTCAATTTTTGCGCTGAATTTTTTCGAATATAATGGACAGTTTCTGAAAAAAATTTCTTTCGTTTAAATATTTTTTTTTTCAATTTACTGACAATTCGCTCTCAACTTCTGATCCAACCATGCCAATAGTTCCCGAATTATTACGGAAATGACCTAGAAATTTCAAAAGGCTCCAACTCTGAAACCGATGTGCCGATTTTGCTCATCAACGAATCGTGCATACGACTTTGGACCTAATAAATATATATTATAATATTCAGAATGCAGAAAACAGCTCTAAGGAATATTTATATAGCTACATGGAATACAAGCTGTAGTTACCTGTTTACTTCATGAGCAATAATGACGATGTACGCTGTGATAATTTATAGAAGATTAATATCCATAAGCGAGCAATTAAACAGATACACGAAACATTCAGAAATATACAGCCACGATACCAGAAACAGACAAGAAATTAAACAGCGACACAGACGATTGAGAAGAACACATGATATTGGTATAAAACTCTACAACTCATTGTCAGAGCAGAAACGTTACCTCCCGTGAACAATTTTCAAAAGTAGACTCAAAACTGTTCTATCGAAAAAAGTATTTACAGTTTCTCCGACATTGAAATCCTCATCGAGGAAAATAGCTTTAACCAACAGAAGATAATACCCAAGGGATCAAACTTTTTTCTGTTTTTGACTTTTCCAATACAATGATTTTGTCAGGTAGAAATAAAGCTTATCATTATTATTTCCAATTGACATGCAATTACTGCAGAAAGTTTGAAGGAGCTACAATTTGTATTGATTTTTAGTGCAGAGTTTCAGCGAGTGGTGCGGTTCAAATAGAATCTTAATGAATGTACAAAAAACGGGGTGCCTTCACTTTTTGATGTCCAGAATTGATCAGGGTGCATCAGTTATTCGAAACTTGGATTTAGTCATTCAGACCGAACAGAGCACTCAGTTTTTTGACATCACATTGATAGACATCTAAATTGGAATTTCCATACAGGCGATGTAGGTAAAAAATTAAATAGTTCTTAATACGCAATCAGTAAAGTCAAGTGAGCACTCCCTCTGAAGTCTCTTATTGAAGTCTAATTTATTTTGGTGTAAGTCATATGTCATACTATATCATGGGGTAATTCCTCAGACGTCAGCAAATAAGTATTCCTCATCCAAAGGCGACTACTTTGTATGATATTCAACGGCACTCCGCGGCCTTTCTGTATTCCTTTTTCTTGAATCATGATATTCTAACACTTGCCATTATATTTATGTTGCCACGGCATAAGCCGTCAATTTAAAGGAGAATAAAAAATATTTAATCATCTACTTCGTAGAATACAGACACTTAAGTTTAGTCAGTTCAAGAAAATGGTTCTCTCCTTATTGTTGACTAAGGGTTTCTATAATGTCAGTGAGTATTATTGTGAACATTTCCAGTATAATTGATTGTTGAAAATTTTTTTTGAGCTTCACTATGCATAACTCATTATTTCATGAGGACTAATAAAATTATTATCACAATTATTATCATTAATAATATCAGAAGTTATACACCATTTGACAGGAGCAAAGTTCAGCAGTCTTGCCTATCACAGTGATATTGTCGCAGGATCTCACAGGAAAAAATTGAGTGGAAATCTTCAGAATTGTAATCTCAAACTCAATTCTTATTCTGAATTTTCTGGTCAAATTGGCATTTTTAATTTTTACAGTGTTTCTAATCTACTTCTATCTAATGTTTGGGAAAATTATTTTTAACTCCATATATAATATGGATTTGCTGCTCTATTCTTTTTCGAATCATAAATCGTCGTAATAAAAACCTCTGAATGTGTAATTTTATTTTTTTTCCGACAAAACCCAATAAAAATCCACTCATGCTTTCCCCTGTTTCAACCAACGTGATTTATTTTTCAAGATTTATGTTGGTCTCTTTCAGATAAATAAGGAGCTCATCTGACTTCTAACACAGAAATCGAAAATTATGTATAGGTATCTTTCTCCTTGTTTGTGGAAAAAAAAATTGTAGATAGGAGAAACTGCACGACCATAACGAAAGAGATATTCTGAAAATTGAATAACATAAACATCAGAGACACAGTGGGTCAATTCGAAAAAGTATCACACTAAATATTTCGGCCTTAATGCAAAAGAAACTGGTAAACTTTGGTTCGTAGGACGACACTTTGAATGGTCGGTTTTAATCAGGTTGTATCAAAACTTTGGGCGTGATTTTTGTTTTTCCTGCACAATCATCTTGGAATTTTTCCGATCGTGTTCAAAATGAACCGTTATAAATCAACAACTACTCCATAATTCTCTTGATGTCCTTCTTGGGTTCAGAGCTACTCGCAATGCCTTACGGATATATTTTTCATTGAAAGGAAAGAAAGAGGTTATGAATGTTTTTTACATATTTTCGAATTATATGCTAATAACAATGATGATATCCTCAACAGGGTAAATCCCCTTTATACAAAAACACCAGAAAAAAGAGAAATTCGCTTCCACAAAGTGGAGTACATGAAACTGAAGTGATGTAGGTAGACACAATGCAATAATAATTCCAAAAATAAAATAGAACTGAAGTGGCACATATCTGAGACTTCACTTGAAATAATCACGATTTGAATTTGCATTTGCAAGCATTTACCTCGAATGTGAGAGTTTTTCATGGAAAGGCATACAATATCTTGAATGAATTCTTTCCATTATCTAATCCCCGTTGAAAATATGTATATCGAGAAGAATGGACTGTATTTCGACCAGATTCTTCTACTTTAATTTCCTTGGAGTGAATTTTGAAAACATTTTTTTGTTGCCATTCCAATGAGTGGCTTTGAATTGATTTAGAAACTGGAACATTAGGTTGGCCAAAAAGAGTCTTGAAAAAATTTTTTTCTGGCAAATGTGATCAGGAAGTTATAATTGAAATTTAGAAGAAGCAGCAGCAGAAGAATTTTTTCCTAATAACATCCAGTAACATAATAGTATGGTAGCCATTGGTAAAACAATATAATATTTTGCAATAAAACTTTGAAACTCGATATCTGAGATTACATTTCACAACAAATGTCAGCAACCTGTATTGTAATCAATGATTACACAAACAGACACAGATTTCTCTCTGATACCTTCACATAATATCTGCGAATATTGAAATCTTTATTGTCTTCGATGTAACACGTCCTCAATGGCAAATCCAATTATTATATCAACTGGCATACAACGATTGAGAAATTAGGAAAACTGTAACATAATGAAATACAATACATAAATGATACTAGACGCATTGTTTCGTCTTTTATTTTCGACTCAAGATCATCAGTAGCATTCATTTCCCACAAAATCTTCGAATGTTCCAACTTACACTTCACAAATACCAGATTTAAGCTCCTATAGACCCACTGGTAAGCTTTTCGAATTATGCATAGAACAATATTGCCACAAGTTCAGTACTTATTCTATCCATGAAGAATGAAATGCTATATTAATCCGCATTTCATTGATTGTATATATTAATGCTTTATTAAGTAAACTCCTTCCAATTTCAAACCAGTTTTGTCTTAATAAAGCAATACTCAAATGAACCTATAGACTCAAACAAATATCCTTCGAGTTTTTACGGGATTGTAACTACTGGAAACTCGACACCCTGTAGAAACTGTTCGAAATATTCATCAAGGAATTATCGAATAGGATTTTATCGTATATAACATTCTCTTCAATAAATAACTGTATATATGAGTTCGGCAATTTTATATTTTTCGCTCTTCCATAAAATCGGAAATGGCTCCAGTTACTCCATTACGCTAACAACGAACGATCTCTGAACCCTTTTATATGTTCCAATAATCTCACGATTTGAATTCAGCGAATGTCGGTCGATAACAGCGCCCTTATTATACTTTCGACATATTTATTCGTTGCTCTGAGAATCCCTGATGTTGCACATATCCTATGGACATCCAGGGTTCTTGTGATTTTAATTTGAGTTGGTAAGTTTATTAGGTAGTTCTCTCCTTACACAGCACAAAACCGAAATAATTATTTTTAAATCCAAATCCTGAACTTTCTTCATCCGTATTGTGGAGGAAGGAGTTATTTACATTTTGTGGATTCTTATTTAGATTATACCCGGTCTTGATAACATTAGGATCACATTAGTTTTCTGTCTATTCTTTAGTGATGCAGATTCTTAGCACATACGAGCTCCTTAGACTGTACTGATGTCCGATAGTGTGGTCTGTATGGATATTTGAACTCGATTATGAAGTTGACCATAACAATAATCACTCGTGTTGGAGAGATACTTATGCAGATTTTCACCAATATTGTTTGAATGTATTGAAATTGTTGAATTGTGTTAATTTCATGAAGAAAAATGGGTATTATTAATGTAACCTTTGTCATTAATCTTGAAGCAGAGGTATATTGAGGAAGAAATTTCAAAACACAAATGTCATGGTTCGATTTCAAATTGTGAGAAAGGCAGTCGGGAAAATTCTTGAATTGACAAATAAACGCAGAACTTCCACTTTTTTCTTATTTCTTAAATCTCATTTGAACACCTCGTATAACTCAAAGCAAGCAGTGCTGTACTAGAAAAAGTTGATTAGTAAACTCATATTATTTTTCAGGTTCCTGTCATACGGGGAACTTTTTTCACTAATAACGGCATGGTTTCGTCATATGATCTAATATAATTTTTAAATTTATGAGGTGAGGAACTTCACGTGAACCACTAAAAGTTTTGAATTTGAACTGAATGAAGTAACCGACAGATCCTTATGAGTCAATGAGATCTATAACATCTATAATGAAATGGTCTAACTCATAAAGGTAAGGAACAATATTCAGATTTCATATAATAGTAATTATGATATGAGACTAGTAACAATCGATGTTTGCAAAAATCAGATATCTGGATTGAGTTCCGGGGCGAAACACTGTAAATAAAATCTGGAGAGTTCCTGGACTGCTTCAAAGGGATTTGCCTTTACTATGAATCCCCAAATTTATTGCGGGAATGAAAAGCACACCATAATCGCTATTGGTTAATAAATATGCATCTCATCCGAGAAAACTTAACGCAAACTCACTCGATGTCCAGCAAAATTGAATATTACGCTCCAAGGAAACTTCATGAAATCAAAACTGACAGCGACTAGGTGAATATTGAACAATAAAGAATAGGATTTTTTTCAGATGACAAAAATTTTGTACGTTTTCAAGGTTGGGCTTATTTGCGAACATAGGCAAGAATAAGACAAAATAGAATGGGCTATGTAGGAGGTGGCATTAAATATGAATGTTTTGAATTTTTGCGAACTAGCTTTACCTCTTATGAAGAGTCGCATGTGGTCCTGGCTCAGTCAGTAAGAAGTTAACTTGTATAACAAAGGAAAAAAGGTAATGAATACTTATATTTATGCCTTGAACTCAAGCTGGTATGTCCTTATCAGGTATTGGTCATCAGGTAGGTATGGGGAAGTATTAAGATGATGCCAGACAAGTCTTAAAAATAGGTACGTAATAAATCAGGTAGAGAGGTACTCGGTATCCAAAAGGTGAGAACCCAGAAAGTAAGGTTTCAAAAATTTAGGTTCCAGGAAGTTAGATTTCAGGAAGAGCTAGAAAATTCTAGGAAAATTACCACATGTTCATTTGTGTTGGCTTTACCCTCCAGTTTATCTTCCAAAATTTGAAAAGAATGAACAATGACCAAATTCGAAAAAGAAAATGTATAGACTGGAAAATGATCCACCTGAAGATTAATAAGATATACACAGATAAATTATTTTAGTCGCAAAACCTCCTGGCTACAATGCCCCAAAATGGCGTTCCTACATGTGACGAAATATCGAAAAAAGCAAACAAAATTGAGATATTAGGCCATTCAGAATAGTTGAACTGAAAGTACTTACCCCTAATACTTTATATTAAAACACACAGGTAACCTTGCACCTTGAAAACTCCGCCAGTAAAAGAAAGAAGCCGAACTAATAAGGAGCTCCCAGGCGCCACATTCGTCACACGCGATTGCGCAATACTATCGAAAGCACAGAGTACGATATGTGTCAAGTAAAAATTGACCTACTGGAGTGCTTAACTACAACTCCGTTTATATTATTGTTAAAATGTACTTTCATAACGTTACGAGTTGACTAGCGTTTTGAGATCTAGAAAAGATCCACTGGGAAGAGCGAAGGCCCTAACACCCTCCGCACGATGACTGCGCTATTACCCACACGTTATGCACATGTTGATTTCAGCCGTGCACTCCTTTATCAGGTGCCCCAAGCTAAGAAATCTGTCGCACCTCTCGACCACAGTTTTTTTCTTCACCCTGTCAGCAAAGAAATTGACAAACATCATCCTTTCCTTTAGCCAATTATCTTTTACACTCTGTGATACATCAAGTACCACATTTTCTGATTATCTTCGGCCATTTTTGGTCTTAATCCTTACATTTTTTTCAAATGCCTTCTTTTCGAGGCCACTACCATTCCTCTTAAAAAGTTCACCCGACAATTCCCCATCTTCGACGGAACGTCAAAGACAACCACCCTCAAGCCCAATTTCTTGGGTTTCTCCACCTCCATACCTATCTCGTCAAACTTTTTACAGCTTGACAAGGTCTCAAGCTCTCCAGCAGTCTTAGCCTCAATGACTATACCCTTCTCTCTTGCACCTCAAACTGCGGTCACTCTTACATCGACCTCAGTACTCACCTCAGCGAGCGCCTTTTTCTTCACATCTTCACTTCCGAGCTTTCCGTCCTCATCTTTCACAGCCAGAGCTACCCTCTGTCCAGACGCACTCTACCCTCTCGTGGCACTAACCCTTGCGATTACCGAAACACTCTATTGTGACCAAACTACCCAAGAAGATCTCTCCATCCTCGGCCTTCTTCGGCTATTTCTTCTTCTCGGAGACCCCTTCAGCCACTGATTCCCAGCCGCCAAATGTGCAATAGTGCACTCAGATTCGTTCTTACATTTGAGTATGAACAACGCTGCGGTCTTGCTTACCTTGTTGTTCTCGGCTAGCAGGTCTGACCCGACCTTTTCTAGCCTCTTATTCGAGCTCACAGTTATGCTGCTGCTACTACCCCTGCCTGAAAGGCTACCAATACCCGCATTCATTCGTTGAACTAGGTTGCCTTATTTTTCCCCTGTTCGATAGGTTATGTGCCTAGAATAAACGTGGTTCCCTGTGTAAATGTTTTGTGGATTGACAATAAGTGCGGAATACCAGAAAGTTCATAGCAAGATGGCAAGCAGTTTTTTCGTTGACATACCAAAATTGAAACGAAGTGAGAAATACGCGGACTGGTCGTTTGCAGTGCAAAACGTGTTAGTGCTCAAAGGAATAGAAAAAAGCATCTCAGAAAATTCCGAAAATAATGATGCTAAAGCGAAGGCAAAAATTATGTTAACAATAGACAGTTCTCTATATGTACATGTGCGAGACGCAAAAACAACTGTTGATTTGTGGACTGCGTTGAAATCGCTGTTCGATGACTCTAGATATTCTCGAAAAATAAGTTTGTTGCGGACACTCATTAACACCCGTTTACAAAATTGTGAATCTATGCGAACATATATTGACCAAGTTGTTGGAACAGCTTACAAGTTACGAGGAACAGGATTAAAAATTGGTGATGAGTAGATTGGTTCACTTTTATTAGCTGGTTTAACAGAGAAGTTCAGTCCTATGATAATGGTCATAAAACATTCAGCATCAAACAAAAATTGCTTGACATGGATGGAGACTGTCAAAGTCAGAATAATTGTTCAGGTGCATCTTTCACAAGAAAGTTCTCGAAAAAAAAGAATCAAAGGGCACTAGACCTGTAAGAAATGACATCAAATGTTTTAAATGTCAAAAGAGTTGTAATTTCCAAAATAAATACCCGAATTGATAGAACGATAACTGAAAGACAAGAAAAGGACAAATAATGCATTTAATGCAGTATTTCTCAGCAAAGACTTCAACAGAGACGACTGGTATATAGATAAAGGTGCAAGCGTTCACTTGACCTCTAACCAAGAATGGATTCAGAGTGAATAGAAAGCAGAATAACCAGAAATCATGGTAGCCAATAAATCAGTTGTTACAGTAAAATGTGCAGGTACCGTTCAAATACAAACTGAAGTAAATAAGAAACAATACTCCATCGATAAACAGGATCTTTTTCATGTACCTGAATTAACAACAAATATATTATCTATGAGTAAAATCATCGAAAGAGGTAATAAAGTGGAACTCGAAGAAAAGCAATGCAGAATATTCAATTGTGAAGGTTGCTTGATTGCTATGGCAGACAAAGTTCAAGGTGTAGATCGGTTGAATATAAGGAAAAATAGAGTTTTCGCAGGAATGACAATTTTAACCGAGAAAGTATGACATCGCTGGTTTGGTAACCTGAATAGTAGGTACCTGAATGAAATGGACAATAAACAGTTGGTTGGTGGTCTTGCATATCAAGAAAAGTTAGAATCGACAAGAGATGATTGTATAACGGGTTGTGAAGCCAAGCAACATAGATAACCATTCACGAATGAAGGTACTAGGGCCAAAAAATTGTTGGATTTAATTCACATGATGTTTCTGGGCCAATGAAGAGAGAATCTATTGGAGAATTTAGTCAATTCAAGAGATTCGTTGAGAATTTCACTGAAAAGATGATCAAATCAGTTAAATCAGATGAAGAATTCTCAGGAAATGAAATGGATGGATATCTGAAGGGTTGTGGCATTCAACATCAGAATACAAACAGCTACATACCTGAACAAAATGGAATGTGTGAGAGACTTAATCGATCAATTGTCAAAAAAGCCAAATGTCTACTGTATGAAGCTAATTTATCAGGAGAGTTTTGAGGAGAAGCCGTCAACACAGACATATACAGAATAGATATATAAGTGTAACTACTGGCATCAAGAATACATCATATGAAGTATGGTTCCAACGAAAGCCAGATGTGTCGAATCTGAAATGTTCTGGTAGTGTTGTGTTGTACATGTTGCAAAAGAAAGAAGACTGAAGTGAGACAAAAAGGCAGAAAAACATATACTTGTGGGTTACAGCGACAACATTAAAGGTAATGGAGTTTTAACCCAGAAACTATGAATGTAACCACTAGTTGAGATGTTATAGTTTTTGAAAAACCGAAAGAGCAAGAAACAACAGTTTAAGTGGGAGGAATTGCGGAAGAATTGGTAGAAGATGAGCCGAATGAAACTTTTCATTCAAGTTTCAATAGCTGTAGTTACCAAGAAGAAAGTTTGAATGATGAAAGTGACTACATTCCAGAAGAAGAAGACGAAACTGCTGAAATCGATCATGAAATATGGAGATCCCAGCGAAGTCATGGAAGATTATGCGACTTATTTTTGTGATGGGAAAAATGATTTGGGAGACATTTTTGAAGATTCGGAAACGTATAAAGAAGCAGTATCTAGACCTGACAAGAACCTCTGGCTACAGGCCATTGAGAAAAAGGTGAAATCGTTCAAAAAAAATGATGCTCGGAAATTGGTCGAAATTTCAAATAATGGTAGCATAGTTGAATGCAAGTGGGTATTCAAGGAAAAGCTTACCTGTGACAATGGTATAATTTACAGAGCAAGGCTAGTAGCCAGAATCTTTACCCATAAATATGGTATAGATTTTGATGACACTTTCTGTCCGATAGTGCGTCATTCGACTCAAAGAACATTATTTGGCTTGTATGTCAAATTGAAATTTGAAATGACACATCTAGATGGAACAACAGCGTTTTTGAATGGCGAACTGGAGGAAGAAGTTTTCATGCAGATCCCAGAAGGTATAAATATTTCTCCATGTAAAAATAAGTATCGAAATTAAAAAAGAATATCTATGGTCTGAAGCAGTCTTCACGCTTATGTTATAAGAAGGTGGAGATTGTTTTGAATAAAATAAATTATGAAAAATGTCAATATGCACCTTGTTCGTTCACTAAGAATGAAGGTAGCTCCATGATCATAGTAGCTCTCTATGATGTGATTTTTTCATATTTTCAGTTGATCCTAAAGAAACTGATCTGTTGAAGAATAAATTAGCTCATACGTTTAATATTAAAGATTTATGACATTAACGTCATTGATAAGGAATAAGAATAAGCATAGATAAAGAAAACAATGAAAGTTTATCGATCAAGAACAGTATATAAATGGAATTTCGAAGAAATTTTATATGATAAATTGCAGAGATATAAATACTCCAATAGAAACTGATATCAATCTAGATGAAAATAATTCAGATTGTGCAAATTTTCCTTATTAGCCAGTTGTTGGTAGTCTGATGTATTTGTAGATTTTGACGAGTCCTGATATAGCTTTTTCAGTAAGCTTTATGTCTCAATTCGGGAATATTTGAAAATGATTATGAAGTATTTGCAACACAATAAATTATATGGTTCAAAATTTTGTGATGATGGTCAAGATTTAATTGGTTATGTAGATTCTGACTGGCAAGTGACAGATAAGATAGGAAGTCGTATTCAGGTTTTGCATTTAAATTCTTTGGATCAGTTGTATCATAGGAAAGCGAAAAACGAAAAACATATATCTACAAAATTTAGTCTGCCTGTTGACCAGAAATCCAAAGGGTTGTGCTGTAATATACAACGATAATCAAAGTGCACATAAACTGGCTGCAAATCCTATTCATCATAAGAGATCCAAACATATAGATGTGAGGCATCATTTCATAAGAGATACATTAGAAAATAAATTGATTAATCTGAAGTATTCGCAGACAGCAGATATACCTGCTGAGTTACTTACCGAGGTTTTAAGTATCCAAAAGCATTATAAATTTTCAGATGAGCTTGGCATTGTTGAACTTTAAGCGATCTGTTGTATTTTTTAGGCTAGTTTTGTGCAAAAAAGAGTGTTGTTATTTGTGCTCAAAATAAAAAATGTCAGTGTGGGTGACGCCATCAAGGGGTATACAATTATAAACAGTGAATTACGAAAACTCTCATTATTATATGTTACAATGTTATGTTCTATGTTATTAAGTCACGGTTACAATAAAGTTAGTCGAGTGAGAGCATTCATTCGTTGAACTAGGTTGCCTCATTTTGCCCCTGCTTAATAGGTTTTCGTATATTCGAACCTGATCCAACGAGACAAGCGTAGAGAGTATAGTTACATTACTTGAGTGAGGATTGAGAGATAGCGCGCGCTGCAGAACTCCCATTCCAATGAAAGTTGTTGTGATGTAATGTCGCCGATTCTCCTAGGGTACGCTGTAGAATCTTTAAGAAACTAATGCTTGTGCAAGTTAGGAGACCGGGTTGGTTCTGTGTAGGCTTTGTTACTAATTTCTTGAGCCACGTTAGGAAGAGCACTGTGAATTGTTCACCCAACAGCGAATGGTTGGACGACCTCCTGAAAACCGACAAAATATCTTTTCTGATAAAGGGCATTGAATTCAGTCGAGGTCTAAGGCAACAATTTGAGTTATGCGATTTTCAGCGGAACGGTAGGTTTTATGATGAAATAAGCTCAGATAAAATTGTAGATCAGATAATCGTCTCGAAGAATATATTCAAATTTTTTCTTTTAAGTTTTAGGGATTTATCGCGATTTTCTGTATAACCCTACTATATTTTCATGCAGATGTGGCGCATTCTATGCATTGAGTTTTAGTTTCAAATTGAACGTATTATGGTGCAGATCTCCCATTTATTATTTCACAAGTTCCCGATATTGACCGCTTTGTTTGTTCAAATTAACAAAGATCCAAAGTAATTACATTGGCGGCGAGAATTCGAAAAATGAGCATAGAATCGAAAATTTGGCTGGTCATTTGCGTGAATTCGACGCTAAGTCGAATGACTGGAGCATATTCAAACCAAGGTTGGTAGATTGTTTCAATGCCAAAGAAATCCAAGATGAGGGCAAAAGGCGAGCAAATCTTTCAAATTTATTGTTAGAAGATGCATACAGATTAATATTTAACTCATGCCTGCCAGACAAACCGGTTAAAAAGACATTCGACAATTTACTGAAAATATTTTCGAAAAATTTTGGAGCTCAATATTCACAGGACATAAATTTCATAATTCGAAAAAAGCATCCAACGAAAATGCGAACGAATGGGCTGCACGAATGAGGAGTTAAGCTGCAGAATGTAAGTTTGGAAGCGAACTACAAAATTGTCTCCGAGATCTTTTCATCATTGGATACAACAAGACACCAGTATTGGACCGGCTCTTTGGAGAAAATTAATCAATCTCAATGGAAGAAGCCATTCGCATTGCCTCCAGCAAAGTAGAGGCCAGTCGAGATCAATCCACCGTTTTGTGTAAAAAAGAACCTGTTTCCAGAAGTACGTCACAGAAGAGGGGAGGAACGACGAAGCAGGTCACTTGTCCCGTATGTGGAAGGAGCAACCATTCTTCATTCGGATGTCAATACCGTGAGTGCATTTGTCATAATTGTAAACAAAAGAGGATATTAGCACCAATTTAATATCTCGGTATGGAATACAACGGGACAAGCCCAGATTACAGTATCCACCTAGTTTTGAAACAAATATATCGTCACATTTAAACAAAAGAAACCAAACAAAAATGATAGGTACTAAATATGAAACAAAATATGTCCAATGGAAAACGAGAAGGCGCGAAACCATCGAGCAAGCACGTTCCTTGTCAAACAATTGAACCCACCAGACGAAGGCGTCCAGACGGCGCCAGCTCCAGTTCCTGCAGTTAGCAACTGAGAAAACATCAACTACAGGTAGTCTTAACAATTGGCTATCCTTGTCTAAGTGATTCCGATCCGATCTACCCTTTATTGCTTCATCTCATTCTTTTTATTTGTGTTACAATTACTACAATAATATTCGAAATCACTTTTCACAAAGGCTGAAACTGACTATCTCAAAAATTGAAACTGGCTACAATTCAGAAATGCATTCAAATCTCTTATTCCAGACCAGGAAACCGTAACAGATGTACAACGATTTTATTACTTGCACTCTTGTTCACATGCTGATGCGGCCCAGGTTATTCAATCTATAGTAGGTGCTGTTAATTACGATAACGCATGACAGCTTCTCGTAGAAAGATTCGAAAATAAATCATTCATTATACATAACCACATAAAAGCAATTAATACATAAAATAAATTTGATCATCTGGTGGTTTCAAAAGAAAATAGCGTACAACTAAGATATCTCTCCGATTCGGTTACTAAAAATCTACGCTAATTGAAAACTCTGGGAGAATCTACTGAATTCTGGGATACCTTGATCATTTACATTGTTGCAAACAAATTCGATTCAATAACGATTTGACTAATACTTGAAATTGAGATATGAGCTTTTGGAAAAATTAGATGTAAACAAATCCGAGCCTCTTGATGACATCCATTCAAAAACGAGCGGTGGAAATTACGATAACCTTAATTTAAAAAAAAAACCTAAACCTAAAACAGTAAGTAATAGTTTCGTGAATACAAACATTTGTTGTTATTACTGTAAAGGGATACACGCAATTTACAAGTACGACAAGTTTCTGAAATTACCAGTAGACGACAGAATAAATGAAGTCAAAAAAGAAAAGTTATGTTTCAACTGTTTCAAATTGAATCATGAAACAGCGGATTGTAAGAGTTCGAATCGTAAATGTAGCAAAAAACATAGTACTCTCATAAAACTCGATGAAAATGTCAATACCACGGAAGGAAATCTAGGAAATTCAGACGTAACGGTTGTTAGAACGATGATAACCTCGTCAGCACACGTTTTGCTTTCTACAGCAATCGTTGGAACCGATGATACACAAGGAATACCTCGCAAATACCGTACTCTATTGGATAGCGGCTCACAAAGTGACTTCATTACAAGAAATTTGGTTACAAAGTTAGGAAGAGTTACTCTCAAAACTAACTTTGCCGTACCTGGAGTAGGCAATTCATCAACAAGCGTAAAGGATTACGCCAACATAAATTTTCGTTCCTTTCATAACAGATATAATAAATATATATCTTGTCTCATTTTGGAAAAAATTACTGATAATATACCAGCCATTTCCAATGGTAATCAAGATGATTTCGAATTACCAAATGTGACATTAGCAGACCCTTTGTTTTATTAGGTTCAGATATTTTCTGGGAAATATTACGTAAAGGACAATTGCGTTCAAATTAAGGTTAACCTATATCTACTAACACAGGGTTGGGCTGGGTAGCAGCAGGCAATCTCGAAACAAATAGGTCAAGTGTAGATATTCCTCAAACTAATGCATTTTTTGTACTATTTCGTACAACCAATCAGATGAGCAATTAACAAAATTCTGGCAAATTGAAGAATGTAACTTGGGTTCACATTCATCTGAATCTAAAAAGTATTGTGCTAATCATTTTGTGAAAACGTATTCTCGTAATAAGCAAGAAAGATTTTACGTGTCGATTCAGCTGAAACCTAATTATGTCAAATTAGGGGAATCCCGTAAATTATCTCTTGAAATATTTTATAAACAAGAAAGGGGACTATCGAGAAATCCTGAATTACGTCGAGATCACATCGATTTTATGAATCAGTATATCTCACTCTAACTCATATGAGCAAACCCAACAAAATCAATGACACTGATGATATCATCAGGTATAACATACCTTATCACGCGATTATCAAGAATTCCTCCACTACTTCCCGATTGAGGGTGATATACGATGCTAGTATGAAATGCGATAACAGCCTATCATTCAATGATGTACAATATTGCGGGCCAACAATTCAATCCGATTTATGTTCTATAGCTTTACGAATTAGATTTCATGAATATGTTATTATGGCAGATAAATCCATGATGTATCGCCAGATTGAAATTGAACCATCAAAAAGGAATCTGCAACGCACTTTTCGGAGATCTAGTCCACAAGAAACAACAAAATGCTACACATTAAACACTGTAACATATGGTACATCAGCACCATTTTTAGCTGTACGATGTCTATCAAGTTGCCAATGACCATAAGGTTGAGTTTCCACGAGCTAGTGAATCTATAAAAAACGGTTCTACTTAGTCATTTAACTGATAAGGTTGCTTCCTCAATAAACATTGAAATCACTAACGTATATTTATTCACTGATTTTACAATTGCATTAGCATGGATTCGGGCTTCACCCTCGAAATGGAAAACTTTTGTGGCGAACGGAGTCAGTGAGATTCAGCGATTGGTATCATGTTAGTAATAATGAAAATCCCGCAGATTTTTCGTCCAGAGGTTTATGTTCGAGCAAAATTGTCAACTTTGATCCTTGGTATAAAGGACCTACATTTTTGTTGAACGATGATCTGAAGTCATATTTACTGAAATGTGGTAATGAAACAATTAATGATTTTTAAGTTTGAGAAAGAAAGAATGCGACTTGATCAAATTAATAAATATTTCAATTTTTCAAAACTGGAAATAATAACTGCGTACATTCTTAGATACATCTCAAATAACAGATCTCAGAGGAAAGAATAAAAGGCACTATAACACTGCAAGAATTAGAAATTGCCTCATTCCTTTCAATTAAACAAGTACAGTGCATCCCATTTTGGGTGAGACACCCAGGTTTCTCGCTTGTTATTTAAGATAGAGCCTGGCGGTTTTCACGATCCTGTCCTACTTTTTTGTAGACCTCAAGTGGGCCTAATCAGATTTCGCATAACCGTTTCCGTTTATGAGATACAGGGCGATTTTGGAAATTGATACTTTTCGGACCCCTCCTTTATCTCCGAAGTTATTAGAAATAATGCTCAGATAAAAACTACGTCTGATACAGAATTCTGCGTAGATTCCAGTGGTGTACTCGATTTTTTTTTCCGGGGTATGGTTTTGAAGATACGACACAAACATATATTTTTTTCAATGGAACACCCTGTATCTCATTACTTCGTTGAAGTTGTAATTTTTTTCCCTTCAAATTGATGTATAATACTATATAGGTAGGATGTTCAGAAATGCTAAAAAACACTAAAACATCACATAATGATGATTTTTTGTTAGTGGGTCATGGATTTCCCAAATAAAAAAAAGAATCAATTGGATATAGTATATAAAAAAGAGAATCAAAAAGTGGATGAAAAAAATGTGTTAGCTAGCGTTCATGCCTATCATCAGACTTCTTGTGCAGAATTAGAAAATGAAACTGGCATTTCCAGATCACGGTTACACAAAATTTTGAAAAAGTATAAGTTTAAACCCTACAAAGCCGGTATTGTCCAACACTTATATATTGGTGACGTCGCAAGACGTGTAGATTTCTGCAATTGGTTTTTGAACCATGCTCAGAGAGACATTGATTTTGCAAAAAAAGTTATTTGGTCAGACGAATCACATATAAGTAGTGCTGGTACATTCAACAGGCAAAATACAAGGCACTGGTATGGTGAAAACCAGCACATAATTTTTGAACGACAACAACAGGGTCGATTCGATTTTAATGTGGCATGTTTCTTATTAGGGACAAAAATCATATACCGCATTTTTGAAGGATCTCTTACCGCAAATAAGTACCTGACAATTTTAGAAGATGTGTTACCGGAATTACTGGAAGATGTTCCCCTCGCCCTTCTTAATTACATACATTTCCAACAGGACGGCGCCCCTGCCCAATTCAAGGTTGATCGGGCGGTTTTTAGATAATAATTTTCAGGGTTGTTGGATTGGAACTCATGGACCCATCAGGTGGCCTCCAAGGTCACCTGATCTGTCTATATTAGACTTTTTCTTATGGGGTTATTTGGAAAACAAAATATACAGTAACAGTAACAACAGTCCCGAAGAACTCCGTGCATCAACAGAGGCAGCCTTCCAGGATTTACAAAACCAACCTTTTATAATATTAAATGCACTCAGACGTATTGAAAAGGTTTGTCGATTATGTATTAGGGAAAATGGACAGCAATTCGAACAGTTTAATTCGTAAGATATTATGCAGTGTTGAAAATTTGATCAATGATAAATATTTTATTGTATATTTCTTCTGTATTCAATTTGTATTATGAATTATTGTATTATTTATTTGTTGCTATTAGGTAGGTATTACTTTTGTTTTTCGTGTTAGTGATGAGTGTATTATCTTCGTTTGCTTACTCTCCTATAAATCAAAATCACAAATGAAAATTATCCAATTAATTCTTTTTTTATTTGGGAAATCCATGACCCACTAACAGAAAAATCATCATTATGTGATGTTTTAGTGTTTTTTAGCATTTCCGAACATCCTACCTATATAGTATTATACATCAATTTGAAGGGAAAAAAATTACAAATTCAACGAAGTAATGAGATACAGGGTGTTCCATTGAAAAAAATATAGGTTTGTGTCGTATCTTCAAAACCATACCCCGGAAAAAAAAATCGAATACACCACTGGATTCTACGCAGAATTATGTATCAGACGTAATTTTTACCTGAGCATTATTTCTTATATCTCCGAAGATAAAGGAGGGGTCCTAAAAGTATCAATTTCCAAAATCGCCCTGTATCTCATAAACGGAAACAGTTATGCGAAATCTGATTAGGCCAATTTGAGTTTCACAAAAAAGTAGGACAGGATCGTGAAAACCACAAGGCTCTATCTCAAATAACAAGCGAGGAACCAGGCTGTCTCACCGAAAATGGGATACACTGTACAATCAAAGGTCTTTTCATAAGAATACAATAGTCTCAGTAATGACAAGACTGTTCACCGATGGAGTAGAATTATGAGTCTCAATCCCTTTATGCGTGACAAACAATTGATACGTGTTGGAATACGTCTTCAATGAACAACTTTTGAATACGATAAAAAGCATCCATTAATTCTGCCACAACATTTATTAACCAAACTCATTATTGAAAGAGAACATCAGAGACTATTATATTGCGGTCCAACTCTATTACTTAGGTATTTTCGGGAAAAACATTGGCCAATAAATGGGCAAAATTTGTGCGAGGGCATTGCTAGAAAATGCATCAAATGTTCCAAGTCAAATCCACAACCAATGAATTATATCATGATAACTCTACCAGCTGATAGAGTTACTCAATATCAGCCGTTTTTTAACACTGGAATTGATTTCCAGGTCCATTCTACGTAAAGGTTTGCAAAACAAAAAATAAAATCGTATATGTCTTATGGTTTATCTCAGTTCAAAGGCACTTCACGTATAATATGTTTCCGATTCAAGTACGGATAGTTTTTCATCTGCTTTGAAACGCTTCATTACCAGAAGAGGTCACCCATCCTATTACAACAGACAACGGTCTGAATTTTGTTGGAGCAAAAAACTACTTCAAAGAAATTTATGAATTTATCTCTGAAAATTCCAACGAAATTTGGCAGTTTGGCAGATCACGGTGTAATATGGCAATTTATCCATAGTCATGCGCCAAACTTCGGTTCCATTTGGGAGGGAGGTGTGAAGAGTGTGAAGTCACACATTAAAAGAGCGGACACGCATTTAACTTTTGAAGAATTCAATACGGTGGTAATACAAATTGAAGGAATATTGAATTCCAGATCCTTATGTCCCTTGACATCTAATCCTGATGATCCTTCACCACTGACGCCCGGCCACTTTTCAATTGGCAAGGCAATATAAAGCATAGCAGTGGGCCTAATCAGATTTCGCATAACCGTTTCCGTTTATGAGATACAGGGCGATTTTGGAAATTGATACTTTTCGGACCCCTCCTTTATCTCCGAAGTTATTAGAAATAATGCTCAGATAAAAACTACGTCTGATACAGAATTCTGCGTAGATTCCAGTGGTGTACTCGATTTTTTTTTCCGGGGTATGGTTTTGAAGATACGACACAAACATATATTTTTTTCAATGGAACACCCTGTATCTCATTACTTCGTTGAAGTTGTAATTTTTTTCCCTTCAAATTGATGTATAATACTATATAGGTAGGATGTTCAGAAATGCTAAAAAACACTAAAACATCACATAATGATGATTTTTTGTTAGTGGGTCATGGATTTCCCAAATAAAAAAAAGAATCAATTGGATATAGTATATAAAAAAGAGAATCAAAAAGTGGATGAAAAAAATGTGTTAGCTAGCGTTCATGCCTATCATCAGACTTCTTGTGCAGAATTAGAAAATGAAACTGGCATTTCCAGATCACGGTTACACAAAATTTTGAAAAAGTATAAGTTTAAACCCTACAAAGCCGGTATTGTCCAACACTTATATATTGGTGACGTCGCAAGACGTGTAGATTTCTGCAATTGGTTTTTGAACCATGCTCAGAGAGACATTGATTTTGCAAAAAGAAGTCACACATTAAAAGAGCGGACACGCATTTAACTTTTGAAGAATTCAATACGGTGGTAATACAAATTGAAGGAATATTGAATTCCAGATCCTTATGTCCCTTGACATCTAATCCTGATGATCCTTCACCACTGACGCCCGGCCACTTTTCAATTGGCAAGGCAATATAAAGCATAGCAGAGCCGAGCGTTATCGCTGTTCCAAATAATATGCTCACTAAATACCAGCATTTAACGAAAATTATTCAACATTTTTGACATAGAGAGTATGTGAATGAATTACAAACTCGAGTCGAATGGCGACAAAACTATCCGAACATGCTCAAGATTGGTTCAATAGTTATAATGATGGAAGATGACGTTCCACCCCTCCGATGGCATTTAGGCGAGTAGAGCAACTGTATCCCTGTCCAGATGATGTTACACATGTAATGAATATTCGCGTTAAGGGCAATATCGTTGAACGTACGGTCAGCAAGCTGTGTATCTTACCAATACTGGACAATATTAGACAAGAATGCTTAGAATTTATATTTTTCTTTATATGATGTTCAATTGAAAGTGTTACGAACATTTGTTAGGCCAAGGCCAATATTCTGTTTTTCTTTCCTATATTTCACTTACAAGTTGACACAGTGGCAAACAACGCTGTGCGTATGCGTACAAGCCCCAAGCCGCCCCAACAGTAAGAGAGTGTACGATTTAAAACGGGCAACAGTATACTACAGTATACTCCGTCATTGTTTATTGAAACTCCATTAATAAACAAGTAAGAAATCCAATTCAAGTCAATAATTTCCAATGAGAATTGTTTTCCACAACCAGTGTATACAATCCACAATTCAATCATCCCCAACAGATGTTCCGATAGAAAATGAAATTAATACATATCGAATTGACACTGTTTCAAGCATCTCATGTATTTCTGGGAATGTTACGAAGAGAATTTTTCATCATAGATTAGTTCCCTCAGCAAAGGAATTACCAATACACAATGGAGACAGAGTAAATACATAAGGTTCGATTGAAATCAATGTAGACTACAAAAAACTCAAAATTGATATTTTACCTATTCACGAATAACATAATAACTTCCTGAAGAAACGACTTAGAAACTTGATATTTGTAAAGTAGGTTTGGGACTTAATTACGAAGGTCGAATTCGTTAATGGGTAAAATTCGCCTAATGATTCCGTAAATACACCAATTCAAACTTTTTTGTCCAATATCTCCAAAAATACAGATTAGATCGAATTGAAATTCAGTAATTTATTGGAAACAAATCTGAAAAAGCCCTGCCGTGAAGGCAGCAGCTTTTGCTGGAATGTTAAAATTCGTTGACGAAGCGATCATCCACATTAAACATCTGCGCAAAAGCTGCTGCCTTCAGGGCAGTGCTTTTCTAGATTTTATTCTTCCCCTTGTTCGTCATCAGGCTGTGAGCTAACTGCCCCATCACAGAACAAAACTGTTCAATTTTTTTGCAACTATATGCAGAACAACATCTTTTTTTTTAGTTGCATAAGGTTTTGTTTTTTGGATCTCGCTGATAAGCGAGCCACACTCAAATTTGATTATATATGCCAAAAATATGTTGATGAGAACCCGCTGAGATTGCATACCTATCGAAAGTTATCCAAGCACGTAGTTTTTTTAGGAGCTTCATACATAGGACAAAGAAAGCGAATTACCTTGGTGTTAAATTTCTGTGAAGTTGAAATACTCTTTTTTCAAAACAGCACATTCAACTTAATCTTGTCTTGGGAAAATTTTGAAAGCAGTGATTAGTTAAGGGGTTCAAACCATTTTCCCCACTGGACTAAACTTTTCTCTTGAGAGGCAGATTCTTTCATTTCCAGAAGTCTCACAAATTGATTTTTTACTAAATATGTTGACGACTAATTCAATTGTCACGAAACTGAACTTTTGGACTTCAAAATGTTTTTGAAGTTTTTGAATGTTTTCAATACATCGCAAACCCACACTCACGGATAGTGTATTTTGCTATTCATCGAACCACATAAATTCGCAGCATTCAATTCATTGTTTTCACGTATTTCTTCGGTTTCAATGAGTAAATCCAATTGTGAAATATAATTGAAAATCATTATACAATTCAGGATAAATAATGGTTTCCCTTCACGTACGATAGAAAGAGTTTACCAACGTCATGTCTTGAGGTTCTTTATCCAAATTTATTTCACTAGCTACACGATCCATATTTGCCTAAGTTTTTTTTAAGTGGTTAAATTTCCTACGGACTACTGAATATTTTCAAGAATATTGATAACCATTTCTCACGCACCAACAATAGACAATTAGTTAACACTCAAGACAAAACTTCCGTTTAGGAGTGTCAAGACTATACAGAATCTCATACTCTTCACCTGTTTGTAATGCATCGGTCAAACAGGTACATACTTCAAAATTAGAATGAAAGAACATTGAGAAGTTCACAAATCATGACCAATCTTTCGTAGCTTGTACGAATAGCTCCTTCGCCAAACAAACTATTAAGGAAAACCATTTTTTTGACCCTGGATGTGATGTATAATTTCTACATATTCGTAATAAAGGTATGATATTGAATTTTACCGAAATTTTTTTATAATAACAATATTTTGAGAAATCATGATCTAGATTTTTTTTCTCTGTCAGCCTTTTTGGCCACTCGCTTCAAGATGTTACCCTTAACTGTAGTTAATTCATAAGGTCCATATTACTGATTTTATCAATTATAAAAACACCATTGCATTCAAGATACATTCCGTAGGTACACTTATGTTGTTATTATTATTAGTTCTCCATTGCGGTTGTACCCCTACGTTTTGGAAGGTGCATTAACTATGTTGTTGTGTTCTGGCTTAACTTTGAAGGGTAACCTTGTAAATATAAAAAAAACATCATCCCTTTGTTCCAAAGTTGAAAAACTATTTTCTATTTCAAATTTCTGGGTGTTCGTAACTGAGGATGGGTGCCTTGACGCTGGGACATGTTTTACTTTTAATTTTATTTGAATTTAATATTTCTCTGATTTTTCGAAGATTAATATGTCGTGTTTCGATTTCAACCATTTTTTCAGATTCCATAGGAGATCTTCTGTATCAGTTTGATGCGATTTATTTCAGAAGATACTAGAGAGGAAATATATCGAATCTCGTGGCAGTTTGAAATTTTGTTGTAATATCCTCAATAACTGAAGAACAACCAAGGCGATCTGATTTAATCTTCGTTGATAGTTGTGGAATACTGCTGCTGAATTTTCACGAAATGTTCCAGGGATCGTACAGGCAGTAAATGAAAAGAGTTATTTCTTTCCGTGACTATTCCACTTTTCTTTGAAAAATTTTTTTACAAACTAATCATACGGTCCTCACGAAATTTCGCATAAACCTTAAAATTGTCATTTTTACGCGCTTGTTCTAGGAAACAGCGAGTCACGATGTCTGTTATTTTCGAATTTTGTGCCAAAATTGGTCCCAAATGACTAGGTTGGATTCACTGATGAAGAATCCGTGGTCAAAAATGATTCTGTCCGTCCGACCGGCCATGTGCGCTGTAACTCTCGGAAGAAAGGACATAGAGTCTCGAAATTTTCAGGTGAGGTTAAGATCCTGAATATCTCGGTTGAGTTCGTTAATGAGCCGAATTGTCGGAATGATTTTTGTGCTACAGCCATTTGAAATTTTGATTTTTCAATAACTCGATAAATATTCATCTGATCGAGATGAAACTTGGTTGGGAAATGGACAGTGTCGATAAGAAGAATTATCCATGGAAAAATTCAATAAGAGAATTTTTTCTTGAAAATTTTTATATTTAATTGAAATTTCACCATTTCTCAATGTGAACAAGCGCGTAAAAGCTGTTGACTACACGTCAGTGGTTTTCTAGATTTTCATTTGAGAACTGCATTTGAATTTGATAAGATAGGAATTCTTGAAAATTAAGGGAGAACAAATTTTTCAATACGTATTTGCGGAATCATTTGGTGGATTCGTGAAATCGGCCTGCGTAATTATGCTCCAAACTAACAATGCGAGTATCAAGCCTTCAAAGAGATTCTGCCGGAAGTTTTTCGCTAACTCTCAGCGGTTAGTCCGTTATCAACTTGAAGATACGATATTTGTGGAGTAGGTAATCGGTTTGAAAACGAAGGTTGAATTCGTGAAAGGGTAAAATTCGCCAAATGATTGCGTATTTAAAAGTACGCTTCCGAAATGTACGACTGTTATCGAATTCAATCAGAAGCTTGAGGTTCATGCAGAATTTCCTGAGGACCATACCAAAAGAAGATCGCCAACTCTTCACATCAGAATGAAGAGCTCGGTTTGGCAAAGGGAATACGTGAACTGGTGACTGCTTCGAATACGAATCTGAACGAGTGCAAAAAAGTTCTTTTCGACTTTTAACCAAGTTTAGTTATGACTGGGGTCTGTATTTTTTGACTTTTTCTGAAAAAAGCAATGAAACCGCAAAATCACGATATGTACATATTCTCCACCAATATCTTCACGAATAGGACCGAAAGAAACAGTAGTTTGGTTCACTGTTGTAAAAAATAGTGTTTGAAGACTGTGCTGAATGTTGTCGGTTTCTGATGAATGCTACCTAAAAAAAATTCAATACAAATGTCAAAGATGAGCCACACGATTCCACTAAAATTCTGCGAGTAATTGCGCGTTGGTAAGAAAGACCAAGCCAAAAGAAAATACACTCAAAAGTTCAAATGATTACTCCGAAACCTTTCTGCTCATACGGCAAATTAATCAACTTAACAGACCGAATTGATTTTGACAACGACTTAGTCAGCAATAGGTCCAAACTAATCTCTTGAGACCATTTACGATTCAAAATTCGAAAACTACAGATGATTATACAAAACGATATCACACCGTTTTCCAGAACAGAAGCGCGGAAGGGTTTCAGCCCTTACTAAATTTTTTAGTCCAGTGGCGTCGAAATGGTCACCAAAGACAACAATATCTAGAGAAAATATGAGTAGTAATCCACTTTCTTTTCTTGAATTATTGAATTTTTGACTGAGCAAACTGAAATATAATTCATTCGTCTTTTGAGTTTTCTGCACATCAGCTCCTTTTTAAAGAACAAAATTAATCCATTCAGACATGTGATGAATACCTGATTACGATCTTACTGAGATGATGCACCGATTCGCGTTAGCATAACTAATTCTTAAGCTCCAACATGAACAAACGATCACAATCTAATACTACCCAGGAAGTTGCAACAATTCTGAACGTCTCTTCTGAACCTCGAACACATACGGAACGACGAATGGCCAGAATTACATAATTAAATTGTACCACGACTTCTTCATGACAATATCCTTTTCATATTGTAAAATAACATTTTGAGACACTTTTAAAAAAGGAGAACGATCCTGCTCCATAAAACAAGCGCGTTAAGGGAGCACTCAGTGAAGAAAATACACTCTTGTGCTAGGCCATAAGAAGTTTTTGTGCTTGTAGTATCCGCATTACTTTACCAGTGTTCCTGGAAAACCGCCGTTAAATATTCTGCGATATCAGTGCAATTTGATGAAAAGAAACGGAGCATAAAATACATGAATATTTCATAGGGTTTCTGTCAGGATCGAATCGACAGATAATATCTACTCTTAGTTGCTAATATATCGACCGCAAGATATTGGGTTTATTCGCTGAACTTTGGAATCGAAATATGTCCTGGTCCACTGCACCCAATTTTGAGGAGGAAATTACAATCTTTGGTATAAGCCTGAAACTTCTTCATGATAAACATTCTGCAGGTTAAGCATCTCACAACTTCCCTGGGTATTTTATGCAAAACTAAATAGGAGCTAATAATGAATAAGTTGGTAAGTTCAGCCGCATTTTTTCTGAAACCTGTAAATATTTACCTTGAAATGGCAAAACAAGAATGCCTGCAGCTGCAGAAAGTATAATATGGCTATGTCATGAAATTCATCCTGAAGTTCACACTCCGACCAATTTACATGACTTCATCAGGTAAGTGAAAAAACAGTGTTGTTCTTTACAAAATAAATGAGAAACGATTCCTGTTGATTAGCAGAGAAATTCTGAATATTATCCAGACGCATAAACGATCTGCTCAGGTTTTTTCCTAGGAACAAGCAGGTTATCGTTCCTTTCAAATGTCTATAATTTGGAATTTTTCTAAAAATGATCTCAAACAACTAGCTGTGTCTAACAGATGACGAATCCCGTGTAAAAAACGATTCTTTCAGGCCGGCCAGTCATCTGTTGGCACAATCACGGGCGTACGGTGAATCCGGTTGACTTGAAACTTCAAGGGTAGGTTGCATTTTGGAATGCGGCTGAGTTCGTTAATGAGTGAAATCAGTCAAGTGTTTTCGAAGTCATTGCAATTTGAAATTTTGAGGATATTTCCTGATATTAAAAAGCTACTAGAGGGATTGGATACAACGCGTATCTTTTCGCGAAATTTTATTGAGATCATACTATAATTTCAAGAACACTTCCTAGAATTTTTTTTTATAGTTCGCTCTTACCTTGAACCCTTTATTCCACAGCAACATACCAAGTTTCAGTCATTTCATAATACTTAGTGAATATAATATAATAAAACAGAATTTCACATTAATTGTATTCCAAGCATACAATCCTGAATGTAAAGCATCCCAACAGAAACTTTTTCGAAGTAAGGTCAATATAAGACATAGCTAAAACAATTTGTGAGATGCTAACAACTTCCCAATCATGTTTCAGAAGAAAATTTATCAAACCATTAGTGATAATGGAATATATGCTGCCTGACTAGTATTCGAGCCTAGAATGAGCTATTAGTCGAGGCAGATGTTATGGAAATTTGGACAGTTTGACATGTTCGTTGCGTTCTACTCGACAGAAATTCATCCCTTGCAATATGAAGTTCAAAGATATCATCATATAAGGGATATACGTCGTCATTATCGCCCTCTTATTAATGTATAGACCTCGAAAGTTAGGGCTTAATGATGTCGGGTTTTAGAAGGGGCCAGATGCCGTGACAAAGTTGGTTGATCTATAGTGTTATTATGTTTCCTTCATTATGTCACTAGTGGTAACTTCCTTTAACTTCCGTATGATCTGATCAATCAAAGAACTATACAGAAATGAACACGTGATAGGTAAAATGATGAGGACTGATGCAGTTCATTGTATGAACTTACGTGCGAAGAAAATTGAATTGCAGCAATTTTCAAAAAATATATCTTGAATTTTGGCTCTAGTCAAGCTCAATAACATATCCCCAAATATTTCACCAATGAATGATAATACCGTCAGAACAAAACCTATGTATAGTCAATGTCTGTATGACGAATTTTCATCAGAACTCATCCGAATTCTGAATTCTATATCTGGTATTGTGTGGGCTGAAAAGATCGTAACCTTCTAAAGTCATTTGTATATTTAGGCGAAATAATCACCAGGGACGATCAATGTAGTCGACGCCCCAAAGAGGCAATTACTGACGGAAACATAAAAAAGTCGACAAAATAACTTCTGATAACCGTAAAGTCAAGTCAATTGAAATACATGAGACTCTAAGGTCCGGTGCAAACATTTAATTTTTCAAGCTCCGGCGCCGTCGCGGTGCCGTACTTATGTGTGCATTCTACCACTGATGCTGTGTTCTTCAGACCATATGTCAGGCTCTGGAACTGCAAAAACCAAATGTGTACACCGGACCTAAAGGTATGAAGGAAACTTTTTATACATATCGTGAATGAATATTTGGATATAAAAAGTTATGTGAATGCTGCCGAGCTCACAATTGACCAAAAACAATAACGATTGATGATTCTGAGTAGTATACGGAGCAACTTTCCCGAATTTTTGCTTCGATATGTCACAATATGAACATGGCTCCATCATTTCACACCTTAGGACAATCGTGGGTCAGCCGAGTGGACTGCAGATGATGAATCTACTCCAAAGCATAAAAAGACGCTCATACTTGTACCTATACTTCCAAGAGAAAACTCCTCACATATTGAATCTCATGGTGATCCTTCAGCGAGTTGTCTATAGTAGACTCTAAATGATTATTTCGCGATACTAGGTTACGAAATAAGACTTTCAATGATTTTTGTTGATATCACGTAAGAATTTCTCCTCCAGAAGGCAGAAAAACTGGTTTCATAGAAATCTGATCAGGATCAGTACCTAAATGAGTGGTATCCCTTCCGAAGGCACTAGATTTCTTGACTCCAGTTGATCGCATTCATGAATATTTTTTGATCGGAAGGATAAATGTTTTGACGAAATTCACATACGATTATTCAGTCATGGAAACGAAGAGAGAAAATTATGATATTCGATTCAATGAAGAAACCTGCGAGAAATTCTTCTGTTCGTTCGATGTCTGATTTCGAATAGTTTCGAGCAAAAACACAAAGAGTCGCAGTTCAAATTTTCTGAGTAGGATGAAGTTTCTGATTGAATACCTGAAAATGTTAAACTAATTTCAATATGATTTGACCACATGATGGTATCGAACTCATACGAAGCATCACTGAAATCGATTGAAAATTTCTGATAATAGAGTCGTTCTCCTATATCTACCTAATTGATACTCTTTAATAATCTCCCAAGAAATGGTCGGGACCTCATCCAACAACGCTAGTTCATTTCTTTCGAAATCATATCGTCCTAATAATTCATTACTGGATGCTGGATTGGATTATCATCCCTCGGAAGATATTATTTTGTATGATATTGACCATTTCAAATATGCCGCCAAATTTGCAAATATTTTCGCAAATTCAGGAGTCTCAATAGGATAAACTGCAACCTGATGGACTTCAACCCAAAAATTACTTTCTCCCACCAGCCAGGAACTTGAAAAAATTGATGCGCTGCCTGAAGATTCGATCATCTGTCAAAAAAACTTGTTTTTTGGTATCATAAACTTCAAATAATGAAATTAATTCGTAAAAATCATTTCCTGAGTTGCTTTCATTGCGATTTTAATTGTTCAACTCGCTCAATGCGATATCGCAAAGTATCATTGATATACAGTTCGATATTTTATATAACCTATTCAATTCTACTCAAGCTTCCCGCTCAATCTCTTTTTCACGTTCACATTGAATATGGTGCACGTGGTTGAAATGAAATCGGTTGTTAGGCTGATCGATTGTATATTCAGTTATTTTTGCGCGCATGTTCTAGGGGAACAGCGTGCTATCGTTTTGTCCAAATGTCTGAATTTTGGATGATTGAGCCGAAAACGGTCTCAATCGACTAGGTTGGACTCACTGATGACGAATCCGGTGTCAAAATCGATTCTGTCCTTGCGGCCGGCCAGCCGTAGACACGCTAACTGTCGACAGAAGCAAGCTAGCAACTTGAAACTTTCAGGATAGGTTGCGCATCAGAATGCCGCGGTTGACTTCGTTAATGGGCCGAATCGGTCAAATTGTTTCGGAGTTATAGGCAGTTGAAATTTTGAAGTTATTTAATTTTTATTTCGGAAACCACTCGAGAGATTGGATTCAAACTTGGCAGCTGGGTGGAGTACAGCGACGCGTAACTTTGAGCCAAATTTCGTCAGAATCAGACGGTCAGTGAATTAAAAAAAAAATTTTTTTTTCGAAATTTTTTTACAAAAAATTTTTTTTTTTCGGAAACCATTCATCATATCCAGAAAAAAAATCCACTAACACTTTGAACTTCATATTTCACAGCAGTGTACCAAATTTCAGTTCTATACGATCACAAGTTTCGGAGATATCGGGAAAAAATGTGTCAAATTTCGAGGTTTTCTTCTCGATATCGTTTATTTTTTCGGTATAACTCGAAAAATACTGATTCAGTCCTGAAGAAACTTTACAGCTAGTAGTTTTGAGATGCTGAAAGACAACTTCATGCGAAATTTCGTGATAATCGTGTCATTAGAACAATTTGAAAAAAAAATTTTTATGATATTTCTTATCATATCATCCTCATCAAATTCTGTATGAAACTACGAACTGTTATTTTTCGATGAAGAACTGGATTTCAATTCGATCTGATCTGTATTTTTGGAAATATTGAAAAAATAAAATTTTGATTGGGTATATCTACGGAATCATTGGGTGGATTTTACCTATTCACGAATTCGGCCTTCGTAATTTAGGTCTAAACCTTCTCTACAAATATCGAGTTCCTGAGTTGTTTCTTTCGGAAGTTATTTCGTTTACGCAGTCGGCCGTTAGGCTGACCGTAAACACAATAACTTCCGGAAGAAACGACTTAGAAACTCGATATTTGTAGAGAAGGTTTGGGGCTTAATTACGAAGGTCCAATTCGTGAATGGTTAAAATCCGCCCAATGATTCCGTAGATATACCCATTCAAAATTTTATTTTTCCATTATTTCCAAAAATACAGATTTGATCGAATTGGAATCCAGTAATTTATCAGTAAAAATTTCAAAAAGCACTGCCGTGAAGGCAGCAGCTTTTGTGTGCATGTTCAAATTCGTTGCTGAAGCGGTCATCTACATTGAACATGCGCGCAAAAGTTGCTGCCTTCACGGCAGTTCTCTTTGAAATTTTTATTTTCTATTGATTATTCTCACTCGAACAAAATGCTGGGTATTTTTCGATTTTTGCTTGCACGTTAGAATCAATGTAACAATTTTACTCCGGTGAAATAATGATTTATCTCTGCTTGTAGATATAGATGTTCATGACTTTTATGCTTTCAAACAAGTTCAATTCAAATAATAGCAATTTCTATATTAAAGGAAATCAATTTAAATTTGCCCTTATCTCGAGGAATTTTGCTTTATTGCTAACACTCGAATATATACCTGATTAAATCACCACTGATTTCAATGACGATCTGTACATTCACATCGACCTCCCTACAACATTTAATTCATTTCTTTAAACTCATAGTCGATAAGATTTCTCACATTTGATTTCTTTCGAATGTGATTTTACTTTTATGATACTTATTTTATGTAAACCGTTTTACATTTAATGGGGATTATTAAGTGAGTGATTGCTTCAGTTGTTCATCATGATTATTCATTGTATGCTCGAATTTTGTTCTGAAAATTGATATTTGTGAACTTCTTATTAGTGATTCATCTCTTGTGATTGACATACGTCGAAAAAATGGAATGCAGTAATTTTAGTTACTCAAATTATAGTTTAAATTCAATCGGTATCTACTCAATTTTAAATTGTACATGGTGTTTTACCATGAACTGGACAAACATACATCGATTTCAAGCAATGGACCAAAAGCTCCGGTCATAGTAACGGTTATCCAAACTGACATATAGGCAAAGGATAATCTGTCAATTTTGATAACCGAAACTATATCCAGAGCATTTGGTCCATCGCTTGAAATTGATTATATATAGACGTATAGATGACATTGAAAGATTTATTTTTGCCTTAAGACATTCACCCCGTTTTCGAAAAAAAATCGAGAAACAGGATGTTTAATGTGAACTTTTAGCAACATTCTGAAAACTGTGGTAAGGTATGCGTGACCTTTGAGGTAATGGTTTTTGGTCACATTTTACTATTTTTTGGGGATCAATTCAATTGTTTCGTGAAGTTATAAAAAACAATCAGAATGGCGGAAACCTGCTAAGTTATAATTTCTTATTATCGATTGCCAAATTGGAAAGCATTATTTCGATATACTAGATTTTTTCAGATTTTCTGTAAAATAATTTTTTTTATTTACTCTTTTTTTTTCACACGTCTACAGTGATGAAAAATTCACCCAAAATTGTTGGAATCTTTCAAGGTTTACTTACCAACATTCTGAACACGAGTGTGAAAACAAAGTGAAAAAATGTCCAACTTTGGTGGGAATCGAAGTCGCTGAGATGGTGTTAACTTGCCTGCAGAATGATATATGATTTATCAACAAAATGAATTTTTTCAAGGAAGCCGTGTTGGCAATCGTACTCGCTTCACTTTCAGACAGTAGGCTCACGTTATCTCTCGAGTATAAATTGCATTCATGCTGATCATATTAATGTACGTTACCAAGTAAGGGTAGTTCATAGAATTCGACCATAATGTTCTAATGTGGAGAGAGTTCGATTCCTACCAAAGTTTATTCGAAAAAAAATATTTTTGATGAATTTACATTTCTGTTCAGGTCATTCTGGAGGCACATTAGCACAATTTTGGCATCCGCAAGTTTCCACCAGTTCTTCAACTAAGAATAATTCAAATACTCCGAGCGGGACATTTGGAAGTCTAAAAACTGAAAACCAATAGATATTTTTACCCTCTTTTGAACCATTGTTCAGCATGAAGGTAAGCTCAACTTCGAAAGATTCCAAAAATGTTGGATGGAATATCACAGTTCGATGTTTGAAAAATTTTCCCGAAAAAAATCATTGATGCTATCCAATTCGGCAATCGATAATGAAATTACAACTTTGCAAGTTTTCTGCCTTTTTGAAATCTTTTTTTCATGTCACGTATAACTCACCACAGTTATCAGAATATTACTCAAGGATAAAATTGAACTTGAATCTGCAGTTCATGGTGAAACACCATGTATACTCATTTGCCAAATTCAGCTCAATTTGTAATTTCACATGGACTCATTTGTGCTGCAGGTAAAACTTGCAAAACTGCATATTTGTAGTCTACCCACATAGGCATACCTAATTATTTTCAAACCGTTCCCTTACAGTCTTCACAGTTTCATTTGAGGTCATCACTGTTAACCTTCTATTTTTGTGTTGGAGTTGCTACACTTGCTGATTAACTTGCACTTGTGATTCATTACTGTAAACGTTGTGATTTTCTGATGACTATTTCGGATACAAATTGAATTAACCCATCTTGTACCAAGGATCGAAAATTTTTAAAAAACCAACATTTTGTTTGTAATTGTTTATTTTGTTACACTCAAGAATACATTCCATGCGTTAAAAAAATAATACAAACTTAGAACATAAAAAAAAATACTGGTGCATGAACGAACCACTGGGAATAGACATGAAATATTATTTTGGGATACATAGTATAATACTAATAATTATACCTAAAATGTATAATGAAACGAATAAATATTACATACCAGAACTTAACACAAGCTATTTCTTACATAGAAGTTCATTCAAAATAAAAAACGTCAAAATCTTTCATGGTGCGGAAACGCACCACTGGTAACACCGAAATTCATTTTTGGTGATACTGTACAAAGCATGAAGTATGTAAATGTACAATGAATGGTAACCTGAGAAAAACAAAATCCCTATAAAATTCAATAGTTCATTTTTTGATAATGTGAATTGATGGCGGTTATTGACTCGAGCATATTTTAGAGAAAAATTTAAAATCAAGTCAATCACTTCGTCATCAAAAAACATAAAAAATATTTCAAGGGGAGTTTTTCCCGAAAGCCTGTTTTTTAATTCCTCGCATGATCGAAATTCATCAGAGATAGGTGTGTGGGTATATTCAATCTCACCCTTCTTCCATTTGATTTTGGAAGCAAGCCTATCGTTTGTAGAAAGCATACGTCTTCTTTTGGATTCCAGTGTTTCATCATCTGATGAGTCCCATTCGGGCTCAATACTCGAAAATGTACATGGGGGCTCATGAATCTCTAAATTTTTTGGTACATGCAACTTGAAACTTCCAACTATATCAGTCGGTTCCTCTAATTCATGGAGATTACCATCATCGCTCATATCTTCCTCGTCGGTCAAGGTATCCACTTCGGGTGGAATATAAACCCCGTCAATATGTTCTGTAAATAATTTTACCATATTTGTATTATAAGTTTCCAAGAAACGAAACAGAGGAATATTCAATCTACAAAATATAAAATAGGTCAACATGAGTACTACTTACGAGTTTCATTATTTTCCAGTTCCATCACGATCTCCTCCATAGCCGTCTCTAACTCCTTTTGAGTCAAATACCTCCTCGAAAATGGCATTTTTACTGATTGCAATCAAATAGCACGTGAAATACACAAAAGACAAACGAATACTTAATAGCATACAGATCGTTTCCCATTTATTCGAACTGAAAACGCTGACTTGTCCAGACTTGAAAAGCTCGGGTTTCTTTCACGGATAACACCAGTGGTGCGTTCACGCACCAGTAATTATTTACAAAAAATAAACTATGATCTATTTGATATTTCGAATGTATTATTTCTTCTGCGTAATTTACATATTATAGCTTCACAAAAAATGACAACACCTTCAAGAAATGAAAAACTTTACTGGTTCGGATTCACTTCAACGTTTGAAACAAAATTATGCAGAGTTTTTCTTGACTTTTGCGTTGTTATAAAACTTTTGTTTTAAAGGAAAAATCAAAATGTTTTACGGTACCGAATTCTTCCATAGTGATTATAATAAATCATCCAAAAGGATATGCAAAAATGTTTGCTGTATTCAACAAAAAAAATCATAAAATATGTGGTGCGTTAGCGCACCACTGGGACAAAATGGGTTAAGTAATATTATGCTTCTCATCTCACATGTTGAATGTATGTTTGTTAACCAATCGTTTTTGATCCGTTTTATTCAACTTCCTCAATCTGTAATAATATTTTAATATATCCATTACATATCTCTTTTCTGCATACATTTACTATTAAATTATACATGCCTCACAGGGAACAACGTTATTAAGTTGGGAGATGTCAAATATCCAATTAAATCCTATATTTCTTGTGATACGTAGGTGTGTCAGCCAAACCGAATATCTGACTATGTTCACCGAATAATGAACCTCCACATCAGTTTCGGGAGTATTCCCTCTAAGTGAAACTCTGTAATTATAATCAACTAAAACGAGCACGTATATCAGGCAGGATTAATATTCGGCATATTTTGGGACTAGGGTGTTGGGAAAACGTCAATTCTGACATTGCACCATTGTCATGTACAAGATATTCGCCACGATATGTCAATTTGGCTAGTATCATCTATTTAGAAAACAGATGGTAACGTTTGATGAATTTGTGTTATTGAATTTTCCATGATATCGTGTCTGACATTCACTTTGAATTGGACAGGCCATTGGCAGGCGAACACAATAGGTATAATAATCTTAACTTGAACCTTGTGATTTCGCATCCTATTTTGTCTCCTTTGGTGCATCCTCTGTAAAGTATCAATCCTCAGCTACTGGAGATGATACATCAGTTGTAGGAAAATTTGTTGATGTCAGGAGGTTCCTATCATTTGCATGTGTTTTAGATTGCGATCTGATTATATCATAAAAACATAATAGGTATAATAATCTTAACTTGAACCTTGTGATTTCGCATCCTATTTTGTCTCGTTTGGTGCATCCTCTGTAAAGTATCAATCCTCAGCTACTGGAGATGATACATCAGTTGTAGGAAAATTTGTTGAAATCAGGAAGTACCTATCATTTGCATGTGTTTTAGATTGCGATCTGATTATATTTGTTTCATTCCTCAATCTGCTATGCATACAGTATTGCAAGCTCTGTTTCGATATCCAGTGAGCGTCGAAATCATGGCACAAATTCGTTTTTCAGAAGAAAGATATTTGGCAACAAAATCCTGAAACAGGTCAATTTTTGTTTCACATTCACCAAATTTTTATGCATTTTTGAAGAATTTTGTTGCACCCTGTACCATCCCCTTCAACACTCTATATTTCACGTGAGGGGGAAGAAAAGGGTTGAAATTTATGCATGAACAAAACTGTAATGGTCAACTTTCATTCGGTGACAAATTTCATCAGGTATCATCGTCTCAAAGTAAATGAGGCATGACAAAGTGCACATACTGAAAACCTTTTTGAAGTAACTACTTTTCAAAACAAAATTTTTTTTCTTGGAAATTTCTGCACGCCTGTAAAAAAGATAGAAAGACCTTGCCAAAAAAGTACTTCTAATTTCGAAGGTTGATGGGGATTGCACAGGGTGCAACAAAAATCCTTCAAAAATTTATAAGAATCTGGTAAAAGTGAAACAAAAGTTGACCTATTCCAGGATTTTGTTGCCAAATATTTTTCTTCTGAGAAAATGGATTTGTTCCATAATTTCGACGCGCACTGTATATGCAGGCATTATGGATGTTCAGGATCATTGAGTTGCTTTCCAAATCAAGGTCTCGAAGCAATATTCAGTCCCTCGATATCTTATGAAGAACTAATGTGATCAGATTGAAGTTTTGTAGTTAGCTCTGAAATGTCGACTCGCAACGCAACGCAAAATTTGGAGTAGATATAGTTTTTAGAAAATGGGAAAGACAAATTTTAAGAGAATTTTGCGAGTTTTTAACAATTTTTTTTTGGAATAAGTTATTGATTTTTTCTCGATAAAACTCAAGACAGTCTCTGAATTCAATATTCAACAATAGAGCTTCGAATCTGAATTCGATACAATATGCAATTCCGGATGAATAGGGAAAAGAATGTATACTTTTTCGTTATTGGCATCTTTGAGGGTATTTCTTCGATATATCAAGAAGAGCTGATGTGGACCAATTGAAACTTCGTGATTAGTTGACGATGTGAACACGAAACTCAGAGTGTGAGTCTAGTCGTCACATGGAAACAAGAACGCGTTCTTTCAAATTAGATTCTGAAAATTGAATGTCTACATCTTGAGCCGGGTATGAAATATTGGAAACCTAATCGAACTATCGTTTTTTTTTTTCTTCATTCATACCAAACGAGATGGATACTGGTGCATAGCTTGATGTGGGCAATGCCACTGAAAATAATATTCTCGAGATCAGAATCGAACTGTAGGCGATGTAGGGGTCTTTTTCACGACCCCTTCCCATTCATAGCTGATCAATTAGCATTTTGAAGGCAAGCAACTAACAGAATTTATTTACTATTCGCTGCATGATGTTGTGAAATAGGTTTTTCATTGCAAGGGAGAAAATGAAACTTGAAGAATTGTCACATGCAGTCAGTGCTGATATTCTTTATAGCTGACTGTCTACTTCGAAGACGTGATCTGCAAATCCATCTTGCGATAGTTTTTGAATCACAATACGATATGAAAGGTTATCATTTCCAAATACCTCTAGCAATGTGCGATTTCTGCCAGTTGGCATGCCATAAATATTGGAAAGTCCAATGGGACATTTTGCCTAGAAATACGGTAAATACCACACGGAGCATTTGAAACTCATTTAAGAGGCTCAATAACTAATTCAATCATCATACGGGTACTTTAGAAACATACCCGGTAATGGATATAAATTTCGAAATGAAAAGTGCAACATTATGAATATTCTGAGTGGCTAGCTCATCGACTGAATCAAGTTTGACATATGTACTGTTTCAATTATTGAGTCAAACCTTTCCGTTTTCTCAGAATTTTCGGCGAAAAATTCGAAAAAGTCGGAACGTTTACGCTCCATTTTTTTGCAGTCATTTACACGAAGACCAAAATCGGATTACACTCAACAATCAAGATTTATCGAGTTATGCTCAGTTTGGGAGGATTTTGCATAATTTTTGAGTTTTTTTCTGCGTTTTCACTACCGATATCTGAGACAGAACTATTAAAAATTAAAATAAAATAGTTTTTTCATGAAGAACGCCCTTGCGGATTGCAGGATTGAACCTGAATTCTCTCATTCGTCTGATGAAAGAGTCAGATTTGTACTCTAAAACGTCAGAGCTCGCTATGTTTATCATTTCTATTGTTTCTGTATTGTTCATTAGACAATCTGTTTTCCAAGAAGCTGCCCCTGACAAGTAGTTCAATCCCACAAATCGCAACAGCGTTCTTCATGAAAAACAATTTTATCTAATTTTTGATAGTTTTGTTTCAGATAGTTGTTTGGAGTGAAAACCCAGAAAAAACCCAAAAAATGTATCAAGATTTGGTCTTATTTGTCTAGGATTGATCCTTGGCTATTTTTCAGGATATTTTTCATCGTGACACCTTATATATTAGGCGTACAAATATAGAAACAACCAAAGAATTATGCAAAATCCTTTAAGAATATCTATCAATCAATATTGGATTCTGGGTGCAACTTCTTTTCACTCATTTATATTGTTCGAAAATTTTGAGTTTCTCGAGTATGTCATTTTAACATAATTTTAAAATTCTTTGCATGCTATTTTTCTGAATGAAAGCCTCAATTGATGCTTTCAACTATGCTTTAACTTCATGAGTTTTGATTTATCTTCTACTGCGGAGAAATTACCGAAAGCAGCTGTGTGTCGTGAAACTGTAAAGATTTGCATATTTTTCTTTTGAGTTCTTGTATTTTGTGTTCAGGATCTGGAAAACGACGGACTAGCTTCTTGGTTGAATGTCTTTTACTTTTGAATTTTCCTGCCAAAATTTGTCTCAAACGACTAGGTTGGACTCTCTGATGATGAATCCGGTGCCAAAATCGATTCTGTCCTACCATAGGAATGATTTCGGGTATACGGAAAATCTTATCGGCTTTAAACTTTCCCAGCAAACTATAGATCGCAGCAAGGATCAAAAAGTGCGGCGATAGTGGTGGAGTAACTGTATAGGAATGGACCGTATATGCTTCATTAAGGTCCAAACTTAGTTTATAAACTACCAAACTGAAACTCTTCCTTTTCCATGAACCCATTCATACTCTATAAATTTCGAGTATCTCAGTTAATTTTTATGGAAGTTATTGTGTTCACGATGTGCTGTTTTCCGGAAGCACAGATTTGATCGAAGTGGAATCCATAGTTTGAATGAAAAATGACAGCTTGAAGATTGAATAGGAAGTTGACAGATGCAGTGTAAACATTCGATATCGGTTATTTCGTGTTATTACTGAGTTTCGGCATATTTGAGTGAATAATTGCTCTCAGCAGTGATTGTGAGTGGTGTTGATCATCTGTGACAATTTATATCTGCGAGTGAATGGTGAAAAATTTCAAAGAATTTCTTGAATTTATTCCAAAAATTTGTAGGTTACCTCTCATATTGTTAATCTGGTTTAGTTGCGCATCTCCGGGTCCCCACCAGTTCGTTTATAATACACTCGAGACCGGTTTTGCGACGTGTAGGGTCTAGGCACAGAATAGAGAAGTATTACAGAAGCGACACTCTCTCTTTTCCAAAGTCCCAAATTTTCATGCGCATGCTTCAATCCGCCATTTTTTTGTTAGTTACAAAGTGTTTATGTTTACGTTTAAATAACTTCGACTTCTTGATTCGTTTTGAATACTATTTTATTATTTACATTCACCATGAGTGGGAATAAAAAAGATGGATGTCTGAGCCTACAAGAGACGGTAATTGCACGTTATTCGATTCACCAAAAGAATCTGGAAGGTAGGAATAATTCGATACTAGGGACGATGTCGAAATCTTATGACTATTATTTTTCCAGAATAAACCATTGGTTAACAGTATGTGTTCGGGAAGATCTATTTGGAAAAACCCTCTCCCAGTTGAAAGCATATAGGATTTGTGCTGTACATTTCGAGTTGATGTACAGGAGGAATATGCCGAGACCGAATGTCGTAGGAAAACTCTTATTCACAGAGGTTTTATGACATTCGAGATTTTCTTATTTATATTCCTTATACCCATTAGATTAGAAATGATATTTATTTATTTTGTAGCTCTAACTGTCGGTTTCGCAAAACCTTTGACGTCTGATCAACTCATTGATTAAGGTTTGCATTCGATGGTTGGATTGAAAATGAAGTGGAATCAAGCACAGAATTCACTGCTGACTGACAATCAAGCCCTTGATCTGGCAATCAAAGTTTTGGGAAACCGGTCGTAGGAAAAATTGTAATCATTTCAAAGATCAAATATGTGATCTGGAGATTAGGGAATATCCCTTGCTATACTCACATTAACGAATGGAAAACTTTAGAGTGTATATAAAATATATCACTTAAAACCAATTTTATCTTTTCAGATATGGTCATTGATGTTGATGTAGGTCTGTTGATGTAGTGCCACCACGAGGGAACCAGTATAGTTTGTGCGACTCCTCCGGCAATATCAAGTAGGTATGAAAGCATTGTTTCAGATGCTTTAATCTGTAATTTGTCATATAGAGCTTCTAATTTTAGGTTTGAATTACATATATTCGTAACAACCCTTGATGAGATTTCCAGAATAGTGCCTTGAACATTATATTTGGTTGTTTTTCAGGTATTTACAGTACTCTAGCCTCAATCTAAGACAGATCATCAATTGATGACGGACCATCAATTGGTGAGGAAATAGCCTCATCAGTAGGAACACAAATTGCTGCGTCTTTGAGTTCATACAGCCCAAGGAAGCAAAAACTTAAAGAAAAAGTGAGAGCCCTCAAAAGAAGAATGAGGAAAACATCTGAAGGAAGAGAGGAGGGGCTACTAATGACTTTGGATCAATTCCACGAAATCTACCTTAGGTTTCTGCCTCAGGAATTAGCAGATTTTGTGAGCATGCAAGCAGAGTTGAACCTGCATAAAGCGAAGGGTTGGAGATATAATGCAGAATATGAAGGAATTCGCTTTATCTCTGTATTTCCTGGGACCAAGCGCTTATAAATTTTTTGAGAAACTCTTCTATTTATCTTCTGTGAAGAGCCTTGAAAGAATCGCCAAAGAACTTCTGTTTAAACCAGGTTAACGTTTTCATAATTTTCATCAAACTAATTGAACATTTCATTGTCCTAAAATTTCATCAAATAAATTGTTATATGCACACTATGATAATATATGTATGTTGGAGTATATGATTTGAGTGGTTTTATTTGTTGAAATAAATATAAGAAATAAAAAGGTAGTGTTCATTTTCTGGAAGATGCTGGGTTCCTCGAAGACTTTTGCACGCTTTCATTCACAACGATTAATTGAACATTACTAAAGTGGAATTAAAATTTATTAGGACTTTGTTTTGCGTAGTTTATAAATTATCTCTTTTGAATAAAGAATGGCATAGTACGTTGAAATTAATGAATACTATACGGTGGGTATAGTTATAAAGTTCATTTGATTAATAGAGAAATGGAAAATCACTAAATGAATTAGGTTGCATTCGTCCTGAATTAAAATATTCACCTCCTGTCCAGAAAGCATGTCGTTCAATCAAGATATTTTTTCTATGAAATGATTGAAGGCTTCTTCATTTCAAATAATAAACTGAGTCAGCGTTTGCCTTATTAGTACGATTTAAAAAAGAATATTGTATTATACAATAAGGCGATGATGTATTTCACGAAAGATAATTCAAATAAGGTAATGAAATTAAAAATAAGGAGACAGTATTTAGTATCCACGAAATATTCTGTTTGAAATGAGTTTCTACCAAGTAAAGACAGAAACTATCAAACACAAGGTAATCAAAGTTACACGTAGCCCATTAACTATATCAATTCAACAAATTTTCGCCGAAAAAACGTAGAAATAAAACAACTGCATCCATAAAATTAATCAACGCAGTTATGTCTAAAATATCGGACAGTAATAACACATATAACATACATAAATATCCATATGTAATTTCAAATTCGCCGCCTACTAGCCATTTGGTTAGTGTTCAAGGTCACGGATTTTGGGTACATCGATAACAATGGAAATGTCAAAGAGTGTCGCTTCTGTAATACTTCTCTATTCTGTGGTCTAGGTGAACGCTGTCCATATTTATTCAGTACCACAATATATAACTGAGGGGGACACGTTAGTGATCGCTCGATTCAGCTACGAAGTACTACGTAACTACGTAAGAATACTTCGTACGTAAGAATAATTATCCTGTGTTTCTTTTCCAAATTCACCTTTCTCCTTTTCAATCCGTGGTCTACCTGTCTTTATACATTTGAAAAGTCTCTCATATAGACCCGTGAGAGTGAAGCGAGTAACCTTTGTTTTTATTCGCATTTCTGTTTTTGATTTTTCTATCAATTTAATACTTCCTAGTGCACTTTTCGTTTGCTTGTTAATTGGAAATGCCTGTCGGCTCTTCAATGTCCGGCTCTGTTTCCGACACTGACTCCCTAAGATGTTTTGTTTGCAAAAAGTTTTTCCATGCGACATGCAGTAATTTAAAGGCAAATGATCAGGAATACTTGAAGACCTCTCCGAACCAATGGAAATGTCAGTCCTGTATGACTAAGGGTAGATTGCGTAGTCATTCTGGTTCCAGTCAGAGTTCCGGTTCTGCTCAAAATCTGGATCAACCGATTACAAGGAAACATTTTCAGGATCTCATGCAGGCTATTGCTACAATATCGTTGGATCTGAATGCGCTCAAGGAATCTCAGTCTAATATTACTGCTGATATTGGTGATATCAAGATAGCTCAGACTGCACTTCAATCTAAGTTCGACTCAATCAATGAAACGCTTGAGCAACATTCAAACACATTTATAGTACACAAAAATTCGATTGAGGAAAATTCAGGTAAAATTCAGAACCTCACTTCTTTTTGTAACTCTGTTGATTCCAGGATCGCAGATTTGTCAGTAGGCATGAATAAGCTGACGGAATCTACTGGTGCTACCACTGGTAGCACTGCATTAACATCCGAGTTATTAGATAGAATGAAACGCTCGCATAATATAATCGTCCGTTGATTGTTTCTTCCGGTAATGAGGATGAGGATTCTGGTCTTCTTGGTCGGTGCGTCGATTGGGTGGTGCGTGACTCTTCGAGATTCATCGTTGACACTGCTGTTCTTTGTGATGATTCTTGAAAGATAGGATTTTCAAACCCACAGGTTGTCACAAAAAGTCTAAGGAATAAAAAAGTCTTGGTGGGACACCGGGATTTCAACAAGGTGAGGATTTCGGATGATGAAACTCCACTACAGAGGAAGCAGTTGAGGAGTTTACGAGACGAACTGCGAACAAGGCAGGAGAGGGGGGAGGTGGGCATCACTATAAAGTACTTACGAGGAGAGCCTACCATTGTTAGGACTCCAACATCTTCCTCTACCCAAAACAACTAGAAAGTAGTCGATATTTTCCACTCGCAGAATGGAATTTTATATATACCAACATACAATCACTTCATTCAAAGTTCATCGAATTATTAACCTTCGTGAGAGCAAATAGGCCTCTATTAATATTTATCACGGAGACTTGGCTCCAGCCTACGATTCCTGATGCCTTTTGTGCTATTCCGGAGTATTCAATCTTCAGATGTGACAGTGTCACTACGGTGGGTCATGGTGGAGTTTGTGTTTACGTTCATTCTTCCATAAGCTCTAATTTCACGATCACAGCAAGTTCTTTACCAACACCAGGGATTGACAATATTTTTCTAACTGTTTCTAGCACAACTTTCACACTGAAATTGGGATGCATCTACAGACCCCGACCTTCACAAAACGACAACTGCGTATTTAATTTTATAAAAACTTTATCGAATTCCGATGCTCCTTTACTTATCGTCGGGGACTTTAACTGCCCAGATGTGAAATGGCCATTGTTAACATCAAACTTGCCTTCGACCAGCTCACCCTCTTATAATTTTTGCACTATGTTATTGGACTCAAATTTACAACAGCTAGTGGATAGACCAACTCGTTACCGACGCAATCAAAATCCTTCACTTCTAGATCTCATTTTGGTCAACGATGATAGCGAAAACCAAAAATATCATAAGTTTTCCTGAGCTTAATCTTGACCTTCAGGGAGTTGACTGGTACTCAGTTTTTCGGGACCAGTCGGTTGACGCTATGTGAAAGTCCTTCTCTGAAATATTGCACTCCTTTGTATCCAAGCACACCCGCGTCGTAAATAACTCTGTCTTTTCATCGAAACCATGGATAACTTCGAATCTTCGAAAGATGATCCGATTGAAGAGGACCCTCTGGCAACGGTACAGACGCAGCAGAACTGAAAATGATTACAATAATCATAGAAATTACTCTATAGATCTGAGAACCAGGCTCACGCAAGCAAAGCGAGAATATGAAGCATCACTTTTGACTGCCCCGGATGGCAGAGAAAATTTTTTTAAGTATGGTCGAAGCTCCCTTAAGACAAAAGTCTCTACTCCAATAGTGCGCGATGCCACTGGAGAATTATGTGCGGATAACAGACTTTCTGCTGAGGTTTTGGCAGATTCCTTCGCCTCGTCTTTTACTGAAGAACCTTCTGGTCCACTTCCGACCATATCATTGCCCAGATCTATAGAAAGTTTAGAGCAGATGTATTTTTCTGAAGGTGATGTAGAAAAACATTTGCTGGATTTGGATGTCTCGTGTGCTCCTGGCGCTGACAAGATATCGCCACATGTCTTGAAGAACTGTGCTCAATCTCTTGCTCTGCCCCTCTCTTTAGTCTTCAACCGCTCTTTCACCACATCAACTTTACCTAGAGAATGGCTCAGAGCATCAGTTACACCGATTTTTAAGAAGGGCTGTAAGACATCTGCTTCTAATTACAGACTGTTACTGCAACACTTAGTATTTTCTGTTCATTGTATTCTTTGTTTTCATATTTAGGTTTATTCATGATCATTTCTACGGATTCGAAACGAACGTTTAATCAGGGTAGTTTCAATTCATTATTTATTTGTATTTATTTCTTGTCGCGTTAAATGTGTTGGAAGTTTTCTCACGGCTGTCAGCATATGGATGACGTAGTCAATCGCTCGAAAGATTTCGTGCTAAGCGTACCTCTCGATTAGTCAGTTTTCGTTCGTCATTTTCACTTCGCTCTATTTCACGTCGCTCTATTTTCACCGTTCACAAGTTTCAACCAAGAAAGAAGATCTTCGTTGGAACATCAAGCTACCATTCTGGAGGAATCATCTACCAAGGTAGGCCTTCGAGTGCTTCCAACATATCTTTTTTTTCTGGTTAAAATTATTCATTTTATTTTCTCTACTTTTCATTTTTCACTGAGTTACCGAAACATTGGTCCTTTGTCGTGCCGAATTATTATTCTTTTTCATTTTGTTTGATTCAGCGGTCGTTTCGAAACTGTTATATTTTTTTTTTCTCTCTGCTTTGTTTCTCATTTTTTCAGTACTTTTTTTTTAATTCTCTCAATCAACTGAAGAACTAAGTGTTGCATAGCTATCAGTTTGCTGATTTAACAACTGAGAAATAAGCAAGATTGTCGAGATGAGTGTCTCTAAATTAAAACAGAATTATGCTTTACGTCAACTCCATATTGATGATATTGAAGAGATTTTATCTCTGGCCCAGTTAGCTGTCACTGATCAGAGTCTCCATGTTAGATTCAGATTGCGATATGAAGAATTAGAACATCTTTATGAATCTTCTCATAATGCCCATAAATCAATAATCGCATTAATTTCTGTGACTGAGAATCCCGATTCACAAGCAGAAAAGGCTATAAAATCTAATTTCAACGATACTTATTTCACAATTAAAACCATATTCAATAATTTATTCTGTGAAAATGATAATGTGTTACCTAACAATTCAAAGCGTGTACCTAATGTTAGACTTCCGAAGATTTCGCTGCCTATATTTAGTGGAGATTACAAAGACTGGACCACTTTTTTCGATATTTTCTCCAGTTTGGTTCATAATAATGCGGATTTGTCAGATATTGAAAAATTCCAATATCTTTTGAGTTCTCTGACTTCTCAAGCACTATCGCTACTGAAAGGTCTTCCATTAACTGCGCAGAATTATCAAATCGAATTTGATACTTTAACGAAACGGTATCAAAATAAACGCCTATTAGCGAATTCTTACTGGCAGGAAATTATGAACGTTCCAAAACTGACACATGAGTCAGTGGAAGGATTACGGAAATTACTAGATACATTTTCTGAAAATTTATCTGCTTTAAAAATTTTGGCTTACCGGTTGACCATTGGAGTTTTATTCTTTTTCACCTTATGATACAGAAGCTAGATAATGCTACCATAAAACGTTTTGAATTACAAGAATGCTCTACTGATATTCCATCATTTTCAATATTACAAAACTTTCTCTCGAATCAGTGTACCGCTCTCGAATCCGTTGCTTTTTGTATTTCACCCAAATCAAAAAACAGTCCACTACCTCAAAATCTCAATAACTCTCGGAAATCTTTGAATAAATCCACCTCAATTTTTCTTACACAATCCGATAAAAGCTCTCCTAAGATCAGATGTAACTATTGCCAATCTTCTCACAGTATTTATAAATGTTATTCATTTCTTTCTAAAACACCAATTGAGAGATTAGATATTGCTAGGAAAAACAAATGGTGTATCAATTGTCTTCATTCAGCACATGATATTGCTGCATGTTCATCGAAATCCACTTGTCATTCATGTCTTGGAAAATATAATTATCTGCTTCATAATACTGTTGCTCATACTGAGATTCCAGACAATCACCCTCAATCATCCACTGGTATAGAGTTCAACGCATCTGGTGCCGCCCAATCGTTCACCACGACCGTCTCATCTGAGGGCAATGTACTTCTCGCCACTGATCAAGTAGAAATTATTGATATCTGGGGAAACTATAGAACTGTTAGAGTTCTGTTGGATAGTGACTCTCAAACCAATATCATTTCAAACAGATGTGCTTCCGCTTTGGGCCTTCCAAGGTGTAAGTCATTTTTGAATATTCATGGTATAGGAGAACTTTCTTCACCGTCATCCTCAAGTGTGAATTGCACTATACGTCCTAGAGGCAGCGTTAACCCCTCTTTCACTTTCGATGCCATTGTTTTACCCAAAATTTGTTCGAACATACCAAGTTCTAAGATTAATTTCTCTACAAAATCGTTTTCCTCCCTACAGCTGGCGGATCCGAGCTTTCACAGCCCAGGAGGTATTGATTTGCTCCTTGGAGCAGAATTGTTTCCCTTGTTGCTTCGTGATGGTCGCATGGAGGGTAAGAAGGGTGAACCATCAGCTCTTGAAACAGTGTTCGGATGGGTGTTAATGGGTGGAACATTGTCTTCGAATCCAATCGCTCGTTAATTTCACATAACTGTCGAGTCATTTTTGAACTCAACCTTGAGGTCCTTTTGGGAACTTGAAGAACTCCTAATCCCGTGGTCTATTCACAGGAAGAACTACTCTGTGAAGACATCTTCAAAAAAAAACATTTGTAGAGATTCCACTGGACGTTACATAGTTTCGCTGCCATTCAAAACCCCTTCCCCTAGGTGTTTCGGAGATTCTTACTCCATGGCATTACGTCGATTCCTTTTATTGGAACGTCGACTCAATAGGGACTCTTCTCTTCGTTCAGAATACTGTAAGTTTATGCAGGACTACTTGGAATCTGGACACATGACTCTGGTAGATACAACAACAACGGCAAATGATTCTTACTTCATTCCACACCATTGTGTTGTGAAACCAGAGAGTTCTTCCACGAAACTGAGGGTCGTGTTTGATGCCTCAGCTCAAGTTTCTGACAATTCCTCTCTGAATGAGTGTCTGCTAGTAGGTCCAAAGCTACAGAGGGATATTGTTACTGTGCTCCTCCGGTTTCGTAAACACCGGTTCGTATTTACTGCTGATATTCGGCAGATGTATCGCCAGATTTTGATTCACCACCCTCATAGGAAGTATCAACGGATTCTTTGGAGATTCGCAACTTCAGATTTGATCAAGTGCTATGAGCTCAATACTGTCACCTAAGGAGTATCTTCTTCTCCGTTTTTAGCTTTTCGAGTTTTGCACCAATTGGCCGACGATGAGGGAAAGTCTTATTCCCAAGCTTCTCAACTTCTTCGAGATGATGTTTATATCGATGACATAGTTTCTGGTTCTGATGATCTTGAGAGTGTTATCAGTCTCCAAAATGACCTAATTTCTCTTTTGAAGTGTGGAGGTTCTGAACTTCGAAAATGGTCAAGCAATCATCCCAAAATTCTACAGGAAATTCCTTTCGAACATCAACTGGGGCAGTCATTCTCTTTCGATGAGGGCGAGTTCGTTAAAATTCTCGGTCTTCGTTGGAATCCTTCTTAAGATTCCTTCTCATTTTCTGCTACAAAAATTGACTCAATCTGTACAAAACGAAGCATCTCATCTCAACTTGCACGTATCTATGACCCCCTAGGATTTCTAACACCTTTCACTTTTTTTGTGAAGCATTTGATCCAGGTTCTCTGGCTTCAAGGTTTACGATGGGATCAAAATCCCTCTTCAGAAGTAGTGAACTGTTGGAATCAGTGTAAAGTCGAACTTCCTGAATTGCAAAATTTACAAATTTCACGACATATTTTTCCGCGATCTCACTTAAGATGTGAATTGCACAGTTTTGGGGATAGCAGCGAAAATGGCTTCGCTGCTGTGGCTTATTTTTGGTTCGTACATTCTTCCGGGAAGGTCGATACATCTTTTATTTGCGCTAAGTCTAAAGTGGCTCCCGTTAAAAGGGTTTCTCTTCCTCGGCTGAAGTTATGCGCTGCTCTACTCTTAGCTAAGTTACTTAATTTTATAATATCCACTTACTCCACAGTTCAGATAAGTGGTATCTTCGCTTGGTCTGATTCCACCGTTGCTCTAGCCTGGATTAAGTCGTCTCCACATAAATGGAAATCTTTTGTGAGTAATAGAACCACGAAAATACAAAATCTCATACCTCCAGAAAATTGGTTCCATGTAGAATCCAAGGACAATCCGGCTGATTTCGGCTCTCGTGGACTTACACCTTCTAAACTGACAAAGTGTGCTATGTGGTGGTCAGGTCCTCTTTGGTTGTCTATGAACCAAGCATTGAATCTCGGTGATGTCTCTGCCAAGTCTGACAATCCCCACTTGTTGGAGGAAGAGCACCGAATTGTATTGACGACGATCGCCCAGCAATCTTTCATTAACGATCTTTTGTCCAAGTTCTCATCCCTTTCTAAAATCCAGAACATGCGTATGTTTTCAGGTTTTACCACAATAGCCTACATCCTTCATCGCGAAAGAAAGTTGCATTATTCGCATCAGAACTGAAGGCATCCTTGTATTTTATAGTCCGGCAGGTTCAAATGGAGGTTTTCAGTGATGAAATTGATAATCTCCGTAAAAAAAGGTTGGTCTCAGGGCCTTACAGAAAACTGAATCCATTTCTCGCCGACGATGGAGTTCTCAGGGTGGGCGGTCGCCTCGCATTTTCAGGCCTTTCAGATGAAAGTAAACACCCAGCACTTCTACCATGTCAGCATAACCTTACTGATCTCATAATCCGCTACTTCCATAAACTGCATTTGCATCCTGGCCATCAAACTTTGCAATATTTACTTTGTCAGCAATTCTGGATTCTGTCACCCAGACGAGCGATCCATAGAGTAATCTCTAAATGTAACAAATGCTTCAGAATTAATCCAAAACCCGTTCAACCATTAATGGGAAATTTGCCCGCATCTCGTTTAAATCAGGTTAAACCATTTCAATACGTAGGTGTTGACTTCGGATGTCCTTTCCTCATAACAATGTCGAGGACAAGAGGTGCTTAAAGTACCAAAGCCTACTTATGCCTCTCTGTTTGTTTCGGCGTCAACGCATTGCACCTTGAGTTGGTTTCTGATATTTCTTCAGAAGCATTTTTAGCCGCTTTACGGAGATTCATTGCACGTCGTGGACGCTGTCAGCAGATTTTCAGTGACGGAGGTACCAATTTTCAGGGTGCTCATAGCATTCTCTGTAATTTAATGCAGAACGCAGCGGAAAGCGAAAAAATCGAGTGGGTCTTTAATCCTCCATCTTCACCCCACTTTGGCGGTCTTTGGGAGGCCGGAATAAAGTCGGTTAAGTCACATCTGTTGCGTGTTGTAGGCGAACAGAAGTTAACCTATGAGGAACTGTACACGGTACTGACACAAATCGAGGCGGTTCTAAACTCTCGACCACTTTGTCATTCGAGCAGCAATCCCAACGACTTAACAGCTTTGACTCCAGGTCATTTCCTGACATTAGCACCACTTACTGCTCTGCCAGATGAGAATTTGTCTCATCTGCCTCTGAATAGGCTTTCTCGATGGCAACTGCTTACTCGTCTCCATCGTGATTTCTGGAAGCGTTGGCATGTTGAATATCTGAACACATTACAACAGCGAAAAAAATGGAATAAATGTTCTGCCTGCCCTTTGAACCCAGGTATGCTCGTGCTTATCAACGACGGACCAGTCGCCCCCTTGCGTTGGCGCTTGGCCCGTATCGAAAAGTTACACCACGGAGCTGATGGAGTAGCACGAGTTGCAACTGTTCGCACCGCTCACAATACACTCCAGAGACCAGTTGTAAAACTTTGCCCGCTTCACGAGCAATAATAACTTTTTTTTTTGTGTATTCTTTGTATCAGCTTTTTTATTTTTCTCGTTAAAATACGTATATTTTAGGTGGGCGGTTATGTTACTGCAACACTTAGTATTTTCTGTTCATTGTATTCTTTGTTTTCATATTTAGGTTCATTCATGATCATTTCTTCGGATTCGAAACGAACGTTTAATCAGGGTTGTTTCAATTCATTATTTATTTGTATTTATTTCTTGTCGCGTTAAATGTGTTGGAAGTTTCCTCACGGCTGTCAGCATATGGATGACGTAGTAAGTCGCTTGAAAGATTTCGTACTAAGCGTACCTCTTGATTAGTCAGTTTTCGTTCGTCATTTTCACTTCGCCCTATTTCACGTCGCTCTATTTTCACCGTTCACAAGTTTTAACCAAGAAAGAAGATCTTCATTGAAACATCAAGCTACCATTCTGGAGGAATCATCTACCAAGGTAGGCCTTCGAGTGCTTCCAACATATCTTTTTTTTTCTGGTTAAAATTATTCATTTTATTTTCTCTACTTTTTCATTTTTCACTGAGTTACCGAAACACAGACCAATGAACCTAGTATCTGTAGCTGCCAAAGTATGCGAGAGAATGATAACATCTGAGATTCTCAATTTTGCTATTGCAAATAATAAATTTCCGGAAAACCAACATGGCTTCTTACCTGGTAGATCGGTTATAACAAATCTCCTCAAATGTCTGGAAGATTGGACGAAGGCGTTGGATTCCAATACACCAATCGATGTTATTTACCTGGACTTTGCCCGAGCTTTCGACAAGGTTCCACGTAGACGTTTGCTTGCTGAGCTTGGGTACTTTGGAATTCGGGGAGGCCTTCTCTCATGGATTAGGGCCTTTTTATCCGAACGTCAGTTCTATGTGCGTGTGGGTGAGTCTTTTCCAACTTCAAGGCCCGTTTTGAGTGGCGTTTCCCAGGGATCAGTATTGGGACCACTGTTGTTCCTTTTGTACACATCTGACTTGCCTGGGTTGGTCAAATCCTGTATCTCCATGTTCGCTGATGATACAAAAATATATGCTACGCCTGGAACTAATGGTGATTGCCTTCAGGAAGATTTGTACACCATCCAGAGGTGGTGCAATGACTGGCTCATACCCCTCAATATTGATAAATGTACTGTCTTACACATGGGAAGGAGGAATCCTAGACAGAGATACACAATTAATGGTGTCACACTATCGCAATGCTCGAATCACACTGATTTGGGTGTCACCATAACGGAAGATCTCAGTTGGTCGGATCATATACAGTCTACCTGTTCCAAAGCCAGAATTTGCTATCTGCTGGAGAGAGTGTTTGGAAGATGTTCCATCAATACATGCCGCTCCTTTTACACGACTTATGTGCGACCAATATTGGAATACGCTGGACCTGTTTGGGATGCGAGACTGGTTCGTGATAGGACTGCCTTGGAAAATGTCCAGAGGAGGGTAACAAGAATGGCTTTTGGTGACGACCGTCCCAGATACGAAGATCGGCTTAGAATGATGGAATTGCCCCGTTTTGAGGATCGTCGAATGCGTGGTGACCTCATTACAACATATAGAGCACTTACCAGCTTATATCCACTCAATCCCGATCAGCGTCTAAGAGGTCATCAGTTCAAGCTTTATCGCGAGAATTTTCATTGCGCAGCGAGAGAAAGTTTCCTACCTAATCGAGTTTTCCACGCCTGGAACCAGCTACCCTCGGTAGTAGTGAACAGTGGTAGTGTGAATTCCTTTAAGAACAATTTGGACCATTTTATTTCTCTTTAGTTAGATGGATGAAGTTTCACACTGTATCTGTTGTCCATTTATATGTATACTGAGTTTTATAGATTTCAATCTTAACTCTTATCTTCAATAAATAATAATAATAATAATAAAAATAATTTATCCAGAATCATGTGACGATAATATGATAGGTGTGTCACCAAGTATTTCTGTTAGGAAGAATTGGAGCGTTTGGCGGTGTCAATACGTATAAATATTACCGTTTTGGCACCAAATTCGAACATGCGAGCAAAAGCTGCTGGCTTCACGTCAGTGCTCTACTAGATGTTTTTATTGCGCATAACATTTTATTTTCACCGTCGGACATTTTTGCTACAACAAAAGATTTCAAAATATAAATAGTTGAATTTGGGGTTGAATGATACAGTTTCAAGTGGAAATCATTGGTGTACATAAAACAGCCTCGAATTGAACTTTCAAAATACTGAATTTGTTAATTTTTACACTTCACAATTTCTGAATGTACTTCCTTAGTACCTATTTATATGGACTGTGAGTTGAGATGGGATATGCATGTAAACTATTTAAATAAGAGACTGAATTCAACTTCATATGCCATTGATATATTAAAGTATGTTGATTTCTCCACCTTCAAGGTTGAATTATTTTATTATGGAGTGTGAGCCATATCATTTACAGAGATGTCTCGACTATTGTAAGGATAAATGAACAATATTTCTCTTATGAAACTCAAGCAACGTTATTTTCTCGTACTTCTTCATGTACTGTGAATTGAATAAATCTTCTCATCTATCCTATCTACGTATCTATTGAATTTTGTCATGGTCTGAATCCAGAGTTCAAGATATCTGGGAGCAGTGGTGAACTTAACTCATAAAAGAAGAAAGACGTGAAGTCAGCTGCTTTTACGCGCTTGTTTACATGGCGAAATGATGACTTGATAATTTCAGTGAAATTTAAATGAAATATACACATCGAAAAAAAAAGGTTTTTCGAATTTTTCATGGAAAATTCTTCTTATCGATACTGTTCATCTCCCAATCTAGTTCAATTTCGATCAGATAAATATTTTTCGATTTATTAAAAATCAAAATTTCAAATGGCTGTAGCACAAAAACCATTCGACAGATTTGGTTTATTAAAGAACTTAACCGAGGTATTCGGGATCTTAACCTAACCTGAAAATTTCAAGACTCTAGGTTCTTTCTGTTGAAAATTACAGTGCACACGGTCGGACGGACAGAATCAATTTTGACCACTTATCTTTCATCAGTGAGTCCAACCTAGTCGTTTGGGACCAATTTCGGCTCAAAAATTCAAAAATGACAGAAACCGTGACGAAATGATAACGCACTGTTCCCCAGAACAAGCGCGTAATAATTATACTGGAATATAAAGAAAGATATAGATGAACTTCTTTCAGGAGAATCTAGTTGTTGCTCACTAGTCTTGCTTGCAGCAGTGGCTGCCTTTGGAGTTAGAAAATAAAACCAATTCCGTAAGAAGAGATGCAGAGGGATATCCAGTAGAATCAGTGAATGTAGAAAGAATACTTTACCCTGGATTATATAAACTGTTGTTTCCGACATCAATCCATTAATTGATTCAATATTCCACTGAAAACATTCAGTTCTTACCTGGAAATAAAGAATGTATATTAGTAGTATTAGTGATGGAAAGGAATCAAGGACGCTGTGTTGAACATGAAAATTGAATAATCTAGAAGTCAGAAGCTTTTACGCGCTTGTTCAATTTCACGAATTCGGCTGCCATGGTTAATCTCTTTAGGTCTGGTCTAACCGCTGATCGGCAACACAATAAGTTTCGGGCGAAAATGCCTGGAGACTTAGTAATTTTAGAGCATGTAGGTAAATATATCAATTTTGAATTATTTCAATGAAATTATTGAGAAATTTTGCATGAACTTGCGCATCAAAATTTCCCAATTTGTTCCAAGTTTCGTTGTGATCGGATAAAATTTTTCCATTTTATTCGGAAATATCAATGATTTTGAAGAAATCAGAACGAAATCAGACATATTTTTTTTAATATCTCCCGAGAAGGAATATTCGATCAAACTGAAATTTGAAACACTGTTACTAGATAGTGACCTCAAGGTCTGCACCAGTCCGTAGTATCATTATTTAAGGATGGTAGTATGGTCTACCATCACTACCGATTAAATTCCCAAGAAATCACCTCGTGAAGTATAGTGTGTGAACAGATGACTGTTATACGTCGACTAACGATCTATCGACGCCACTGTCTTGTATAAAGTCACTGTATGAACCAGTACATGCGTCGACTATTCACCAGTAGAAGTCCTGTTGCAAACGAATAATCTGAACTCTATATCTTACTCTAAGGATACTAATATTCTGTCTTCGATGTCGATAAGAGTAAAATTTCGACGGAATCGAAGTTATGGTTTCTAAAATATATGATATATAATTTCATGAATAAATTTTCCATTTTTTTAATCAATTCGTTCCTCAGAAAATTCCGAATGAATCTTTTCATTCATAACATCTACCAACCAAACTTCGATTCGATCAGATATTTTATATTCTTCGAAACTTCAGAAGGCTGTTACACAAAAACTGTCTGTCGGATTCCTCCTATTAACGGACTCTACTAAGATACCCAGAATCAGAACCTAACCTGAAAATTTCAAGATGCTCGGTCTTTCCTTTTGGGAATTACAGCGCATACGCCCCGACCGACATAACGATTGCATCGGTGAGTCTAACCTTTAGGTCTCAAACGTTTACGTTTGAGACTGATTTAGGCTCAAAATTCTAAAATTACAGACATGGTGACGAAATGATAATGCGCTGTTCACCAGAGCAAAATCGTAAAAATGTTTTTATTTGAAGGATTCCTTGAAATATCTATAAAATTGGTAGCAAACAAATTTGTCGACATTAGATACAGAAGACGAGGGAAAAACAAACAACTCCTGAAAAACCATTTGAGACAAAAACTAACAAATAAAAACTAGAATGAAATGACCAATTTCGCAGATAGATTTATGAACAATCTTGAGAGCATGGTAAAAAAGGGCATTTTAGAAAACTACTCGAACTGAAACGAGAAAAAATCCAATGATACCTATCGATTACAGCGAAAAATATATGAAAAATTATACAAACCTTGAAATTCCATGTAAGATGAAATCGGTGATAGGATATAAACCAAAACATCAAAAAAGGCCATGTAGGCTTTCAACAGATGCTATTGTGATGGACTTGGAAAGTTGCATAGCCAGTGCATAGCAGTGCAGTGATGTCAACTACGAAACAAGTAGCAACATACCTTCCTTAGACCTTTTAGTAATTAGGGAGGACAAAAACTTGACAACCAATTGGCACACAAAGACCCTGAGTTTGAACAGAATGACCAACTTCTACAGCAACCATAGTGATACACAAAAAATAAACACTGCAATTAGCTTGATGTATAAAGCAGTATTCCTAAGGGACTATGAATTAAGAGAGCAGAACATTGAGAGAGTAAGCAATATAAAAAACAATTACGCGAAATAAACCATTCGGTGCATTTTAGATAAGATCGAACAGAGAATGACTAACACTTAAGAAAAGGTCCGAAATAACAGCGAGAGTCCACGATATTAAAGATTTCCTTTAAAGAATAGGAATTAGTCTTGTGAAGAAGAAAGAGCTCCAGTATAATAAATTATCACTATTACAAGAATGAATATCTGTCGATAAATCAACAAATATTTCTCCTTGATCATAGCTAATCAACCAAAACTTCTACACTGAAGAAGCGGATCCAAGGAGAATGATTACAGCTGTTTCACAGTTGTTACTGATCGTCAGAACAACTTACCTTGGATAAAACCGCAGAGGGAATCTCGATACTCGTCACACTTCAGAAGGACCGCTGCAGTTTAACAACCTACAATCTTCTGGGGGCATCTTGAGAATCCCACCTTCGAGTGCAGAATACCCTGATCGATGCGCATGACGTTCATCCTTTAGTCGCATCAGGTCACTGCATCTGCGATATTATAGATATACAAACACCATCACGACATGCAAACGTCTGGTTCATGTGGATTCCCACAAGACGAAAACGTCCTACATCTAACAAAGATGAGAATGGGTCTAATGGAGAAGAAAGAGTCCCAGTAATGATAAATTAACATATCACAGGGACGAATATCTATCGATAAATCAACAAATATTCCCCCTTGATCAAAGCTTATCATCCAATTAACCTAAACATCTACACCGAAGAAGCGGATCCAAGGAGAATGACTACAGCTGTTTCACAGTTGTTACTGATCATCAGGTCAACTCAACTTAGATGAAACCGCAGAGGAAATCTCGATTCTTATCACCTTTCAGATGGACCGCTGCAGTTTCTTTTTATACCTGGACTATCACCGAAGAACTTCAGAGTTTCCATAAAGATCAACCGCACATGCGAATTTCATAATAAGATAACAACTAAGAAAAACCTTACACAAAAGGTCTATTGCGAAAATTTTCTCATTATTGAAATCAAATATTCTATCCGTTAGACTACGGAAAAACTCGAATCGCCGTCTAAAATTTCAATTTTCAACGAGAAGATATGATCTTTTAAAATTGGCAGCTCACGTCAGCTGTTGAAACAGATGAAAATTCGTGGCTTCCATGTCGTACCGGAATGTATTCACTTTCTCCCTCTTCTAGTACTATTCTCTCTAACAAGGCAATAGACATCGTCGGATGAATCGATCGCTGAATTGTAGAATAACGAGTGACGTAGGAGGTGATCTGACTCGTTTCTCCCGTTTCGACCTTGAGTCCCGATTTGACCATTTTCAATACCGAATTATTCAAAATTCGCGATTTGTTGAAGTGTGTGATAGCATACATTATCATTTTAAATCGATATAGAATGAGAAAAACATAAAAATATGATAATTCGTGTTACATGCAAGAGAACTATTGAAAGACCCCGTTTCAACAGGATCATAATCATGGGTAGTATATAGCATACCATGTTTTAATTGCGATAGAGCCTTAATTGCACAAAAAAGACAGTAACTAAGGGATAGAGTTATACTACACAAAATCGACTGCAACAACATCGTATATTCCGAAGAGACCGCACTCACTTCACATGCACGTAAAGGTGGCCACAAATTCAATTTTGAAAAGACTTAAATACTGCACCATGAAAGTGACAACTGTCGATGAAATATTGATGAGATTATTTATATAGCAATATAAAAAACATTATATCACAGATTTCCGGAATCATTCATTCCAAAAGAATAAGAATGGAACTCTATGTCTTGAAGAATAGTTTCTACGTTTTTATCGAGAGCTTTGCTTATGTCTCTGACGGGCACATACGATAATTATTAGATGTCTTGAAGATAATTACCGAAATTATAGGAGAAAAAGATTGCATAAATTTCAAAATGTTTAAAACTAAGCCTCAGATTACACAGACTCATGCACAAACACTTTTTATTCTGAATTTGACTCTGTTTCTACACGATCATTAAAGTGAGTGGTCATGGTTTTTGTAGAGAACCATTTATATAATCGTTGAATTTTAGCCTTGATAAAGGTCCGATGTGTGTAGAAACGTTGGTTGTATGGTAATACATTCGAAATAAAGAATAAAGCGGTATTTCACTACCCGAAAATTGTTTCATTATATTATATGAAATCTTATTTTAGATGGATGTTATACTCTGCTTCCTACGAGAAGACCGTATTTTCCCCAAGTTCGAAATTTTGTCATCCGCGACCCAAAATGATATGATAATTATTCATCATCGAAGTCATTAATTCTGATGTTTTTTGCTGAATGCAGAGATATGCAATAACAATAAACATGAGATGATAATTCAAAATTACTTGTAGTTACAATAACAGTTATGATTGCGTTGATGCCAAGAGGCGGGAAACACGGAAATCATAGAATAACCGTTATGATATGAAATCTAGTAAATACGATCACGAATACGAAAACACAGGTTACAGGTACCTATATGCAATTGTTCTGTCACCAAGCTAAGGCATCTTTCAGTCAGTTTCATGAAGTGAGTCGGTAGACCTTGGAATAGATTTTTGCGCGCATGCTCTGGGAAACAGCAAGCTATCGTCCAAATGTCTAAAATTTCCGGAATTTTTCCCGAAAATGGTCTCAAACGATTAGGTTGAACTCGCTGATGAAGAATCTAGTGTCAAAATGAATTATGCACGATAACGGATGGACGGAGAATCTTAACGACTTGAAACTTTCAGGGTAGGTGAAGTTTCGAATTGCGACTGTTCAGATCGCTAATGGACGAATTTGCCAAACGGTTTTGAAGTCATTTGAAATTTTGAGGTCGTTTTTCTGATATTCCAAAAATGACCTGAGGGATTGAATTGATTTTGGACAGTAGGTCAAAGCATAACGACAAGCAACTTATGGTGTTATTGGTGAATTGATAACAAATTCCAAATTTTCAGGAGAATATTTTTTTCGGGAACTATTCGTATTCGCGAAAATTTTTGCTCATACATTCATTTTTGCGCGCATGTTCTGGGGGAACAGCGTGCAATCGTTTTGTCCAAATGTCTGAATTTTGGATGATTGAGCCGAAAATGGTCTCAATCGACTAGGTTGGACTCACTGATGACGAATCCGGTGTCAAAATCGATTCTGTCCGGCCGGCGGCCGGCCGGCCGTAGACACGCTAACTGTCGACAGAAGCAAGCTAGCAACTTGAAACTTTCAGGATAGGTTGCGCATCAGAATGCCGCGGTTGACTTTGTTAATGGGCCAAATCGGTCGAATAGTTTCGGAGTAATAGGCAGTTGAAATTTTGAAGTTATTTATTTTTTATTTCAGAAACTACTTGAGAGATTGGATTCAAACTTGGCAGTTGGGTGGAATACAACGATCTGTAACTTTGAGCCAAATTTCGTCAGAATCAGACGGTCAGTGAATTGAAAAAAAATTTTTTTTCTACATTTTTTTCCAAAAAATTTTTTTTTCGGAAACCATTCATCATATCCGAAAAAAAAGTCCACTAGCACTTTGAACTTCATATTTCACAGCAGTGTACCAAATTTCAGTTCGATACGATCATAAGTTTCGGAGATATCGGGAAAAGATGTGTCAAATTTCGAAGTTTTCTTCTCGATATCGTTTATTTTTTCGGTATAACTCGAAAAATACTGATTCAGTCCTGATGAAACTTTACAGCTAGTTTTGAGATGCTGAAAGACAACTTCATGCGAAATTTCGTGATAATCGTGTCATTAGAACAATTTGAAAAAAAATTTTTTATGATATTTCTTATCATATCATCCTCATCAAATTCTGTATGAAACTTCGAACTGTTATTTTTCGATGAAGAACTGGATTTCAATTCGATCTGATCTGTATTTTGGGAAATATTGAAAAAATTTAATTTTGATTGGGTATATCTACGGACTCATTGGGCGGATTTTACCTATTCACGAATTCGGCCTTCGTAATTTAGGTCCAAACCTTCTCTACAAATATCGAGTTCCTAAGTTGTTTCTTTCGAAAGTTATTGTGTTTACGCAGTCGGCCGTTAGGCTGACCGTCAACACAATAACTTCCGGAAGAAACGACTAAGTAACTCGATATTTGTAGAGAAGGTTTGGGGCTTAATTACGAAGGTCGAATTCGGGAATGGGTAAAATCCGCCCAATGATTCCGTAGATATACCCATTCAAAATTTTATTTTTCCAATATTTCCAAAAATACAGATTTGATCGAATTGAAATCCAGTAATTTATCAGTGAAAATTTCAAAGAGTACTGCCGTGAAGGCAGCAGCTTTTGCGTGTATGTTCAAATTCGTTGCTGAAGCGGTCATCTACATTGAACATGCGCGCAAAAGTTGCTGCCTTCACGGCAGTGCTTTTTGAAATTTTTATATTTCACAGCATTTTGCTGAACTTCAGTTTGATCCAATCATAATTTTTGAAGATATCGGGAAAAGAATATTAAATTTCGGGTTTTTTTACTCGGTGGCGTAGCTTTCCTCGAAATGAATCAGAATATACTAATTCGATCTTGATGGACATATCTGGGAATTTTTGAAGTTAATTTGGTTCGTTCACGATTAGAAATCCAATTCTGCTTCAATAATATCAAGTTTGCAAGATGAAGTTATTGAGTTTACGATCGGGTCGGTCTTACGTCCAATCATGAATTAATCGAAAATACATTCAGACAATAGGTTTTTGATCATTGTATAAGATTAGATTAAAAATGAGTTTGGTCATTGATTAATATTGAATCTGATACAATTCAGTTTATTTCAAGTGAGGTTTTTTTTGGTACTTCGCAAACATTGCAATAAATCTTTCTTGGAAAACTGAAAAATTTTTGGTTTCCAACGGCCATGAGATGGTTTATTAAATGTTTCACTACTTCCAGATTTAAGAGATATGCCGTATACAAAATTTTTCTCATATGTATATAATTAAGATATTCTTTGAAGCAGTTTCAGGATATGAAGTATTTGAATGGCAAATGAGTTATACTATTGAAAAAAAGTAAATTCATCAATCTCGAACCAAAATCATCATTAATTGATGTTCTTTCACCATTGGATGAATTGAGGGAGAAAGGATATCGAAAAATCGGTTCTCGCGTACAGATTGAATACAAAGCCAAAATTTTTTTCACCGCAATGATTCAGTTGAATTTTAATGAAGAGAAGAAAACAAAGCCCTATGGCTTTCAACGGCTGAACTCACTCCGGAATAAAAAAGGAAAATTCCCAATTTGAAAAGTTTCTATTGACTTCAAAGGCTTTCACACGAATTCATTAATTAATGGCTCTTGGATACGGATCGGGTTAGTTAGTTCAGGAATTGGATGAGAATTGAGGGGAATTATCGATATATTATAGGAACTACTTTCTAACCACAGCTGTGTTGCGTATCGTACGATAATCACATACATCTGTAATATTCATGAGTTAGGGAGTAAAAAATTTTGTTAAATACTAATATATGAATAAACACTAATTCATTATTTCTGGAGCTCTTTCTCCTACGTTGAAAAAATTTCTAACTAATATATAAATATTGATTTTGTGAATTAGCTTTTTTTTACGAAATAGAAATATTGATGAATTTACTCAAGTTTTATCAATATTATGGTTTTTTCAATCGTTGAAATTCAAGGTTGCCTTGGGTAACAGAATAAGGATTAACAATTCTGAGCAGGAAAGAATAGAGTATTTCATTCTATTAAAACATCGGGTTGCCCTCAACTCATACAGAAAAAAGGTATTTGGAAAAAGATCCCGTGTATGATCTGGATAATATTTGTGTCAGCAATATAACTATTGTAAAGACCAATTCATCAATATTATAAGGTAAGTCACTTATATATATATATACTATAAACAATAAAGGACTAAAATGCTACCCTGAAGTACGCCATTAATGATATCATTAACAGTAATACATACTTTTTGCTTTCTCCCTTATAAAAAGCTCTTAATGAGTTTTAGTTGATTTTCCCTTATACAGTGTCTCAAGTTTATGCAATAATTTAATATGGTCTACAGAATCAAAAGCTTTGAAAACATCAAGAAATATGCCAACTGGAACTTCTTCGTTCTCAATTGCTTTGGTTACCGTTTGAATCAAATCAATAATTTCCGTGCTTGTTTTCTTTTCATTCATAAAACCGTGTTGAGCAGACTGGAAGATGTCAAGTTTCTTGAAGAAGTGAGACCTATTAGCAAGAATTTCCTCAAAGACCTCAGTAAAAGTTTCTAGCAGATTGATGGTTCTATAGACACCAAGATCATTTATAGAGCCAGATTTATACAACGGTATTATCATTGGTAGCTTAGAGCTGACAGAATTATACTAGTTATGAATGAATATTAGACATAATATGCCTAATCGGTTCGACAATAAATTGAACAACCTTCTTTATTACAATACTTAATATCTGATAATCTATCCACATGTTTCAATCTATTTTCAACTTGACAATGTGAAGAAGCTGTGCAGTTAGTTGGATTCACAAAATATTTTTTGAATTCTTGTATTTATTTTTGCGGATCACAGTTTGGGAAAATGTTTGCCTATGATGAATTTTACCTGCTAACGCTTATACTAAACCCCAAGTTATTTTGGTTTTATTCTCTGAGACTTGAATTCTGTTACTAGTAAGTAATGTGTAAAAACTCAAATAATTCTTCGTTCAATTACTAAATAACAGAAAATTTGCCGCATAGAAAAAATAGACTGATAGCACAATTTCCTTCAGAAATTGGTAGAAATATCATTACAGATATGACCCTTCACGAACAAGAAATGATTAGAACCGAGTAAACCAACGAGGCCCCTCACTTACCCTTGCTGCTGGCGATGTGGTTCCCCGAAGGTCCTTTTTTGCTGCCGAAGTCCGTAGCACTACGAGTCTTGTTGGTTTGGTGCGTGTTGAACACTTATTAATACAAACAAAAAGTTCATCTAGCGTTTTAGATACAGTGATGGAGAAAATTACGTTGATTTCAATATCAAAAAATTAGAGAGTGTTATAGCTTTGCGAGCTACAAGCCAATTGAATTTTCCTTTGTTTTCTCAACATACACATGTATGCTCGTTGCACAGAGTTAATAAGCTCAACTCGTTGAAGAATAATTTTCTGAAGTTGAACAGATATATATCTTTAACATGTCATACATTCAAAACCCACAAAAAACTCACTGTAAGTTCCGTAACGTTCCAGTATCCCATCCGTATGGTTTAAGTCAAAATTTAGTAGGTAAAGAGTCATGTTGACGGGACGTGAACGGAACGTATAGTGTGCATACATCCATCCATTTCGTGATTTCTATCTCGTATTGCTTTTTACATGTTCAACATTTATTGTTGTACTCTGACCTGTGTTGTGACATTATATAAATCACATCAAGTTTCTTCATTAGGGCAATTATATAGGGACCAGAATACTCATCTTGAAACCTTTATGGACCTGACAACCATTATAGGTCTCTGCAGAAATAAAAGGAAATGAACGCTTAAATGTGATCAAAATTTTCAAAAGAGAAATTTCACATTTTATCTACCTCCGACTTTTCAAATATGCTTACTGATCCTCAAAGAATTTTAATATTTTTTTTACTATTAGTAGCGTCTGTATGAGTTTCACATTGAATATTCTCGAAAAAAACTGTAACGACACTATTTTCTGTCCGATTGGAAACCATTTTTGAAATTTTCATTTACAGTTTCGAAAAAGTTTCATTTCTCGATTTTGCTTTGTCCAGGGCATGTTTTGCTCTGGAAAAAATGAAATTCATTCAACTTCAGCGTTGTAATGTCAGCAATTTAACTTTGGAGTTAAACAATTTTATTTTTCCCAACGAAAACCATGCGATACAGAAATGAAATATAAAATCATTGATTTTCTGTTTTCGAAAAAGCCGATTCGTATTATTTCATCTCCAAAAATGATCAATGCAAAATTTGTACTGGCGCCACTGGTAAAAATAATAGAATTGTATGTGCAGTGCCGTAGCGAGGGGTACGGCAAGTTAGGGCAATGCCCTACTTTAAAACCCTACTGTCCTATCTTGAAGAGCAAAAGCTAAATAATCGAAAAATTAATTACATCAATGAAAATTTTCATTTCCCTACCTTCAATACCACTTGCCCAACCTCTAAGTCAACTGTAGATTTGGCCCTGTGTATATGTATCAGAAAATGTATATTGATGCAGAGAAAAATTCCATAGGTATTTTTGCAATAGCATCATTGTGCGTAGAAAATAGGATTTCTTCTGGAAATGTCATCACCTTGTGATCTAACACACACGATCGACAATCGGTGGATGACTACCTTTTTTGTCGTTCGAAATGCAAATGCAGAGCACATATGCGGTTTCAGAAAAACAGAAATTAGTGAATTTTCGTCCGTGAGCGATGACACCAGACAAAGTTATCGTCCACCGATTGTCTGTCGTGTGCGTTAGACCTGTATCCCAAAAGTTAGCGACTTAGGTTTGTATGAAGATAACTTTTCGAAGTGGCTTGGAAAATGCCCCCCAAATCATCCTTAGGAAATACCCTGTATATGTAGGTATTGAAACAGTCAAGAAGTAAATTCACCAGAATTGTACAATTGGAAACAGTCTTATAGCCCCCCTATTTGCATTTCGATATACCCGAACAAAAAGTCCAATTATACATAACATGGTCCGTGGCCAATCCCACTCGCGTGCAATAATAATCTCATTCCTGCAGGACAATAGCCAACCGTGCCCAGGGGTAAAATCCTGCCGCCTCCAGCAACCACCGCCAGTCACCATAGCGTTGTTTCTAATAGGTAACTTGTTTGCACTAAGTTTCACACCCGAGACATTTCTGGCTATTATTAATTCACCCAAGCCGTGAATTTTTGATGTGAGGATGGAGAAAACGGGATTGTTTGAACATCTGGTGGATGAAGATTAATTGCCATGATGCCGTGTCGGAATGTGACGAGGAAAAACGGGATAAGTTTTCAGCGCTGTTATTCAAAAGATGAAAAACGGTTAGATAGGTCATTAAGGGTTATTATTCTCTCTCATAACAATCGACAACAGAAGATTGAAATTTCTGTACTCAATAGCGACCCATGATGCTGAACGGGAATTTACTTGGGCATTAGATCTGGGAGATTATATATGAAAATAATATATAATATATAACCGTCCAAGGTTGTGAGGCTCTTGCGTAGATTTTGAAAAATGTTAACAATACGTTATTTTAGGGAACGTCAATTCTGCCAATTTGGAAGTAGCGCAAGCTCACGGCGGTAATAAATATATGCAGAAACATAGTCATTTTGAAATTCTCAATCCCATTAGATAGAGATATATTCGAATTCTCCTAATCTTCCAGTCGTGTTGACCCACAACTTGGGAATTTTTCAAAGGAAATTCAGAAATCTGACAGTTTATAAGATTCCTTAATCATTGAACTTTGTTCATTGAATAGCACAAAAAATTCTAGAATAGCACTAACGTGAAGTCAGCAGAATTTACGAGCATGTTCGAATTCGTTGCTGAAGAGGTCATGTGTTCACGTATTGACCCCGCTGAACAGATCTCCCATCCCAGAAGGAAATACTTGATGATCTTGTCTTTATGTGATCCTTATGAAATTCTGCATGAGCCTTCCACCAATCATTTTTAATCGATTTATTGAGTTCGATTCAATCTGTATTTTTGGAAACATCTGAAAAATATCATTTTCAATAGGCATAAGGTGAAAGTGAGTTAGACGCCATAGGGAGATAGATGCATCAGTGAAGACGTAGCGACTTGTAACAAATCGACACGCGAAGTGTTTTCTGTTTTGTACAGCTGACCTCTACCCTCCAACCAGTTAACGGCTTGCAGTTTATTGAAGCGGATATGTTGTGATTTGTGGCGAAAAAAAAACATTTCACGCAACAGCAGATTGCTGAATTTGGTCCTGCAGTAATCCGAAACATTTGACATTATAAGGTGAGAGCATATATTTGTGTAGTTATGATCAAAATATGTATTGGATGAAATGAGTTGATTGTTAATTAAGTAAAGTTTTACACGATTTTTCTCGAAAATTGGAGGGCGTCTATCCTCACAATAAAGGATAGATGCCCCAGATTTTGTTAGTATAGATGCTTTTAGGGCGTCTATTAGGGCACCTATCCCACGATGCATGACTATCGTGAATATAATGAATTATTTTCCCGTTTTCTAGATATGCCATGAAAGTACCTGCGCGAAACAGGTGGGCTGTGTGAACGAAAGACGCTCTTGTAAATGCCTCTGAAGAGCTGAGACAAAAAATAATTCCTAAGAACCCCAAGATACAATAATATGGTAAAACAAAAGAGTTGCCAAAAAAAATGTAATTATTTTTGCGCGCATGTTCTAGGGGAACAGCGTGCTATCGTTTTGTCCAAACGTCTGTAATTTTGGATGATTGAGCCAAAAATGGTCTCAATCGACTAGGTTGGACTCACTGATGACGAATCCGGTGTCAAAATCGATTCTGTCCGGCCGGCCGTCCGTCCAGCCGTAGACAGGGTAACTGTCGACAGCAGCAAGCTAGCAACTTTGAACTTTCAGGATAGGTTGCGCATCAAGATGCCACGGTTAAATTTGTTAATGGGCCAAATCGGTCGAACAGTTTCGGAGTTATAGGCACTTGAAGTTTTGAAGTTATTTATTTTTATTTCAGAAACTACTCGAGCGATTAGATTCAAGCTTGGCAGTTAGGTACAGTATAACGACGCGCAAATTTGAGCCGAATTCCGTCAGGATCATGTTGTCAGTATATTCAAAAAAAAATTTTTCGAAATTTTCTTCCAAAAAATTTTTTTTTTCGGGAACCATCCATCATATCCAGAAAAAAATTCCACTTATACTTTGAGCTTTATATTTCACAGCAGTTTACCAAACTTCAGTTCGATACGATCATAAGTTTTGGAGATATAGGGAAAAAATATGTCAAATTTCGAGGTTTTCTTCTCGATATCGTTGATTTTTTCGGTATAACTCGAGAAATACTGATTCAGTCCTGATAAAATTTCACAGCTAGTTTTGAGATGCTGAAAGACAAGTTTTTGCGAAATTTCTAGATAATCGTGTCATTAGAACAATTTGAAAAAAAAATTCTTTGATTTTCTTATCATATCATCCTCATTGAATTCTGTAAGAAACTTCGAACTGTTATTTTTCGAAGAAGTACTGGATTTCAATTCGATCTGATCTGTGTTTTTGGAAATATTGGAAAAATAAAATTTTGATTGGGTATATCTACGGAATCATTGGGTGGATTTTACCCATTCACGAATTCGGTCTTCGTTATTAAGGTCCAAACCTTCTCTACAAATATCGAGTTTCTAAGTTGTTTCTTTCAGAAGGTATTGTGTTTACGCAGTCGGCCGTTAGGCTTTTAGCTTTTGCGTGCATGTTCAAATTCGTTGCTGAAGCGGTCATCTACCTTGAACATGTGCGCAAAAGTTGCTGCCTTCACGGCAGTGCTTTTTGAAATTTTTAATGATAAAAATAATATTCAAGTTCAGTACCAAAGATTATTGTGCCAAATGAAAGATCGAAATATTTTGCCTTGCAAATATATTTTTTTACTGTTTCGTTGAGTTTAAGTTGATAACGTTGAGAAAATCACAATATTTTTTATTTACTGCTTAGGGCAACTATCTCACGAGTCAAAATACTATCGAGGCGTCTAACCCACCCAGTAGTCATCTATCCTCAACAATAACACTTGTTGGTTTTGTTTGTCACTCAAGAAATGTAACAAATATTATTGAAGTTTCTGAATTATTTTTTTTATTTATAAGTAAACCAATCATCTACAGAGTATGAGATTATTAAATGTTCATCTTTGTATGTTACTGCCCCATTTCAAAAAGATGCGCAACTATCCAACTTTCACCCAATGCACAGAATCATTGGGCGGATATTACCCATTCACGGCCTGATAGCCAATTGTTATTATGATGCCTTTCTTCAAGATTCAACTAACAAACTCAATATTTGGAGTTGGACCCTAGTTACGAAGCCCGAATTCATAAATGGGTAAAATCCACTAAATAATGCCGCAAATATACCTATCTATCCAAAATCATATTCTCCCAGAATATTCAAAAATACAGATTGGAACGAACTAATTGCTATTACCTGATTGAAAAATGATAGCTTGAAGGTTTTTGCAGAAATTCATGTGAACCATATGAGAGAAAGATCGCCATTTCTTCATGGCACTAGATAAAGGTTCAAAAGTTACAGAAATCTGAACGAAACGATAGCACACCATTCCGCAAAACGAGTGGGCAAATGAAGAATGCAAATGAAAGCGTATATATTTCTTTTCAATAAAATATATATTTTTAAGGAGAATAATCGAGATGAATCCAATTTCCCATTCAATTTATATTTGCGAAGTAGTTCAACACAAAATACTTTATACTTATATGTACAGCGTGGTGCGAGAAGTGACGCCAATAATTATTTTTTGGATTTCTCACAGCTAGCGGTATCCAAAACAACCTCACGTATGTAACCAGATTTTCTGTAGTTTTCAAGTTATGATTTTCTGACTTTCCGCTCCTGATAGCTTTTGTCCCAATCCTGCTTTGTTGTTGCTTTTCGTCGCGTATACTTGCTCTTTGTAAAATCTCCAAATAAAAAATCCAGAAAAGCACTGCTGAAGGCAGCAGCTATTGCGCGCATGTTCAATCTAGATGACCGCTTCAGCAACGAATTCGAACATGCGCGCAAAAGCAGCTGCCTTCACGGCAGTGATTTTCTAGATTTTTTTTTTCGAGAAATTACTGGATTTCAACTTGGTCTAATCTGTAGTTTTGGAAATATTGGAAAAATAAAATTTTGAATGGATATATCTACGGAATCATTGGGCGGATTCTACCCAATCACGAATTCGGCCTTCGTAATTAAGGTCCCAACCTACTCTACAAATATCGAGTTTTTAGGTTGTTCCTTTCGGAAGTTATTGTGTTTGCGGTCTGGCCGTTAGGCCCAATGATTCAGTAAATATACCGATTAAAAATTTTATTGTCCCAACATTTTCAAAAATACAGATTAGATAGAATTGAAATGCAGTACATTATCGAAAAATAACAGTTCGAAGGTGCATACAGAATTTAATGAGGATGATATGATAAGAACATCACAGAATATTGAATATTTGAACAAAAAAAATTTGAAATTTTTTTAAGATTGTTCAAATGATACGGTCATCATGAAATTATGCCCAAGGTTGTCTTTCAGCATCTTAAAACTATATGCGAAGTTTTATCATGATGGAATCAGTATTTCTTGAGTTGAGAAATTTCATATATTTTTTCCCAATATCTCCAAAACTAATAACCGTATCGAATTGAGATTTGGTACACTGCTGTGGAATATGGAGCATAGAGTTCGCATTGACTTTTTTTTCGAATGTGATGAACAGTTTTCCGAAAAATTTTTTGAAAAAACCGGCCGGACAGAATCGATTTTGATACCGGATTCGTCATCAGTAAGTCCAATCTAGACGTTCGAAACGCTGTTCTTCAGAACATGTGCGCAAAAATCGATTGGGTTCAGGTCTGGCGAACGCGCAGGCCATTCGATCGGCACTCACTCCCAATCTATTTAAATGTGAAAATAGCACGAACTTCAATGATTTTACAGGAATTTCAATTGAAATTACTCTAAAATCACATTTCCGAAGTAAATTTCCGGAAGAAAGATAAAAAGTAGAAAAATAACTCCACTCGTGTTTCGAGTACTTTGTTTTCTTATGATTTTGGTAGTTAAGGATCGTGCGAAATTTTCAAACTGAGCAAGAAGCTATGAAAACCTCTTTTTGTATTTTTAAATTGTTGAATATTTGAGTGAATTCTACTGAAAATTGAAATTTAACTTTCAAGCCTTTCTTCAGTGAATTTAGGTGATTTTTAGAAGCTGAGTTATTTTGTCATTAAAACAATATTCAGAGTGATCATGTTAGAGAAAAAAATCAGTAAAATGCCTACCACATAAAAGATATAAATTTTGAAATCTTGCTGGCGTAATTAATCGATAAAACATTATAACTCGAAAACTACAAAAAATCGCTTATAATACATGGGGTATTTTTGGACACCCCTAGATGTGAGTTATCTGAAAAAGATTTATTGACGTCACTACTTGGACTACCCTGTATAACTCAAAACAGATTTTCATGAAAGTTCATCCATATAACTCACGTTGAAATAAAAAAGGAGTCGGGATATTTTGGATAGGTAGCTAACAAATAATAAGATCCCGTAAGAGATCAGCTACTAGGGTGTCATTGAAACAGTTAGGAGACCTGCAAATGAAGAACCAGTTATTTTTTATTCAAATATAAAACTGGAGCGAGAAAGGAAATGGTAATACAGCTGCACTTATGAAGCCGCGTACAGATATTCACTCTTTATCATAGAACTAAATCAACCTTACTTTATCTGTCGTGCTGAAGTGTATCTAATGATCAACTTTTTCAACAATTTCGAGCCTTCATTCTCGACGGCCGTTCATAGATAGAGGACTGAAATGCAGTTAAGGTACTCCACTGGATCCGAGTTATAGCCTCGTATGATGATCTGCCGAGCTCAGGTAAATATTTACTTGGGCTTCCCAATTATAAATACAAAACGATGTATCGAAAATTCCAGCCTGAACGTAAATTCTCAATAGTGTACTGTCTTTCTACTTAAAACTACAATAAATACGACAGTAAGGATATTTTCATAATTCTTTACTGAGTAAAATGAGTTGAGATACAATATCTTCGTTGGTTTATAAGTAATAACTGTATTTGTATGGTCTCAAGGAAGCAGTTACAGATAATGAGGAATACATATATTATTATTGAATCTCATCAAGAATACCTTTCGAAATTGCGATCTGCAGATATTCTTTTATTGCATTCAAATTATTACGTCTTGAATGATAAATTTGATAGCCTCAATATACTCGTTCGAATTAAGGTATTGTTTACCACTAAATTTCATACATAATTTGAACATCATATTTGAGAATTATAAGCAGAAATAGAAAAACTGAATTTCTATATGTTCTACCAGAGTATTCAAGGAATTTCATTTTGTTGTTTATTTCCATCGTGAAAATATCAAATGTTCGTTTGAATGATGGTTTCCTGCTGAAGAGGAGTATTCAACCGGAGCGATTTTCGTTAGGGTAGTATTCCTTTTAAAATTCCTTCTTTTTTGTTTTCCTCGACTTAAATGAATGAATTATTTATAATTCATTTCCTTTATTTTCCACGAAAAAATTGTTTTTCCGAAATTTGTTCATCAGATTTCGAAGAAACTCTTTAGAAAACTTAAACACAATAGTGTAACAAATATTAATTCTATTCAATATCAATTTTTGGAGATATTGGCAAAAAATGTCAAAATTTGTGCTCTTTCCTAGATATCTTGTTATTTCCGGAATAACTCGAGAAATACTGATTCAATTGCATTAAAACTCAGTGACTTAGATTAAAAAGGGGGATCTTCACTATGAGCTGAATTTTTTGATCATCGTGTCATCAGAAGAACCATTCGAAAAAAATTCTACATTTCTTTTGAAATATCATATATTCTGCTACTGTTCAATTATATTTTCTCAATGAAATTCTGCATGATCTTCAAGTCCATGAATATTGGGAAAATCAAATTTTGATTATTTATATCTGCGGAATCATTGGATGGATTTCTTTTATCCTCTTGTACATTCTTTTCCTTTAAGTTTCAGACCTACTTACGAATGTCGAGTTCATAAGTTGAGTTTTTCGAAAATTAATGTATCTACAGTTCACGGTTTTTGTGCTCATGATCAGCCGTTATGCCGATTGTGAAAACAATAACATCCGAAAAAATTTAATATAATATTTCGAGCAAGTCAGTGTTTTGTCATAAACGGTGATAAAATGAAAAGGCTCCGACAATAATTCGTGGTTAAGGTGTTTCTTACAAAAAGAAAAAAAACAAACATTTCATTCCCCCATATTTTTTCCGTTAGGTTTTGCATGAGCTTTGACGCATTTGACAATCGACAACTAGATCTCAGCTTTATCGGATATGGATAATGTGTAAATGTTATTTTGAATCAGTACATCAGCAAGAGACTGAGACTAAAATAAAGCTTTCGGTTTCATCAAACCTAAAGACTGATTCAAAATATGTTGAAAATTTTATCACTGTAATGATTCGAATGAAAAAAAATATCGATATAATAATGTGAATGTGAATCAAATCTAGCAGATCGGTTCTCCTTAACTATTACTATTTCCAAATTCACTACCAGATTTCGATTCGACCGAATCTGTATTGAAATCAATATATATCTTTCCAAATATTGGAAATATAGAAATGATATAGATTGAATCTTTGAGTGAATTTGGTCTTCATAATTAGGCTCCAAACTTATATTAAGCAACTATTCAGAAGAAGATTTCCGAATGCTCAGATATAACCAATTATCAAACTATACGCATTTGGGCGTTGTGATTTATGAACTATTTTTTTGATTCTTTTGTTTCGGAAGCTGCAGTATTTATGTCTTGGGGCTCATAAAAGTGAACTCTTAAACAATTAGTCAGACACAATTGACTGAGGCCTTCTCCAGCATAAAATTTGAAAAAAACAGATGTTCGAGCCTTGAAATATCTCCCTAGTTCCCCAGAAAATCAGCTAAAGCATCCCTGAACCATAAAATCAAGGTTAAAAAAAGTTTCTTTCCCCTTGAACACACAACTGAGATTAGCACTGAAAGTGGATGAAATCAGAAGAAATTATATTTACCGAAGAGGGTTCGTTTCACAGAAGCAATTCTCTTGAAATGGATAATGCAGTTACCTATTTTCCGTTCACAACAAACTTTTAATGGATAAGCCAGATTCGTTAGCTATGGTTTCTAAATTTTAATTTGTTTTAACCAAATTCCCTTTCCGGCTATTTGCACAGAATAACGAGTTCTGCAAAAAACCTGTCACTGTAATGATATGACTATTCGCGGAAAAGCCAGTTGGTGTTTTCACGAAGTGAATTTTATTGATGCGACAAATGTAATCAAAAATTCTTGATAGTCTTGTAGGATGCTCCGGAAGATAATGAATGGAATTATAATAGTTCTGCGTTCTATGGATAATGAATGTAGGATCGAAAATTTTGATATTTGATAGCGAAATGTTGTCGATATGAAACAAAAATTTGTAATTTTGAGGTTATTGCCTTATATCTCAGAAAATAATGATGAGATGGATTTGAACTAAGTGGATTGTGGTGAAATAACTACGAACAACTCCGAGCGGAGTTTCGGAAGTATCGTATTGTCATGAATAATAATGATTATAAAATAATAATGATAATGATATAATTGATATAAATTCTGTCGAAGGTGTTTATAGCATTTTTTTTGAAAAATTTCGGACAAATTTCGATGAAGTTCCACACTAAAAATCAATATTCAACCAGATTGATTATCTGATTATTTTTCCATCATGAGGCAAAGCTGCGTTTTTAGAGTGTCAATCCGAAGTATTACGGGATCGAAATGAAAATGCGCGCATTAGCTGCTTACTTCACCTCAGTACTTTCCTGAGATTCCAGGGTTGTTACAGGGCTATTAAAAAGTTCAAATTGATGAATAAGTAAAATTCAGCCAGATATTTTATTTGAAGTTTTATTTCATCGGTTTACAATTCCGATAGTCTCTCAATCCTAGAAGGAAGAATTTTGTAGAATGTGTGGTTGTCAAGGAATTTGTAGCGAATTCATCTACTTCAACAAAAACGGAAAAAAGGGCGGAGTAGAAACACGAAATTTAAATCTCTGAAAAATCGTATAAATATATTTCGCTCCGCTCTCAAAAATCACTTGACTCAACTTCACTCTCCAATCCATCTGCATTCACCGCTAAGAAGATATTCGATCCATACGCCGCATTCCTGACCGACATCTGCATTTCAACTTTATCCGGCGCCAACGAAGAAATCCAACACATCGACATCTGGTTTACTACCCTCGACGACTGCTTCCGTCCTCTCGTCATCACCGACCACAACCCGGCACCAGCGAAGGACTACCTGCCGCCACTCCAGAAGATTTATAACCAGAATTGTTAGCCTACCTTTTCAACAAAGAGAATTTTATTGCCTTTCGAATTCACTTTTGTTGTAACACTCGACAGAAAAATGAACAGGCTAATCTCTTTCCTTTATTGCGTGTTTGATTTCACAGGACCACGACCCTACAAATTAACTACCGATATTTCAGACCAGGATTGGGAAATCAAGAAAATTTCGATGTTTAGAAAAAAGACGAATATTATTATTTCTACCGAACATACCATAAAAAACAGTAACGACTCTCTTTCAAAAATTTGTAATGAAGCTTTTGAAGGTTTGCAAGACAGTTTCAACCTCTTTGGGAGAGTGTGACGTTTCGTTCCGGCTTAGTTTGGGGGAACTCGTCAGGGCATGCACCAAACTAAGTAGTTTATATGCCTACGTGAGCGGACACCCCTTGTGTGGATCACAAGGGAGTGCACCAGGCCGTTGGGGGATGAGCGTACTTACGAGATCTTGAGAGGATCTACCGGAGACAGCGTGCGCGCTAGCGCCCCCTGTACGTTGACCGATGATGTCGCCGAGCGTTACAGGCAGGTAACGAAGGGTACTTAAGAAGCAAGGGATGGTACTGCGCGCGCGACATAAGTAAGAGCTGAGAGAGGGCGCTCGCTACAGTAAGTTCATCAAAAAATATGAGCTCCAGTTGAATACCATTCGCTGCCAATATATGATTGTACCTTTTCAAAGTGAAACGATCGAGTTCATTAGGAATTCATGTATTGATTCCTGATAGGACATAGTAATAAGAAAATAAAATTTTTTAGGAGAATTTTATATTCGTATAATTTTCAGAGTTCAAATGACATGACCTCCTGTCGCAGTTTGTCATTCAGGGTTGAATTTTTGCAGGGTTTTGAATTTTTGTCTGATATATAGTATTCAAATGTAGTAATCAGATGATATCAAAGAAAAATTCACAGAATTGAGAGTGTTTCTGTAGGATACATATGATGAGTTTTAGGATATGTAGTTGTATTTTGGAGCTTAGATTATGGTAGACGTTTGTGATGTGCAGCTAGAGCACTTTCTTTGATGTTGAACGTATATACTCAACATATAATATACAATTTGGTATGCCATCAATGATCCATTCGATAATTTGTTTGATTATCGAAAAAATTGTTATGAAAATAATGAATAGGAATGATGAATGCAATTATGAGATGTGACTGACAGGCAAAAATTCATTAGACTTAAGAAAACTTTGAACATTCTAGGCATGCGAAAAAAATTTTCGACTTGAATTTTGGATATGTTTTTTCACAGAAAATCTAAGGGAATCAAGTTCATTGAAGAAATGAGATTCAATATGGCAATCGAAAAGGAGAACTCCAACTTTGCAGGTTTTTCGCTATTTTAGATTTCGTTCTCGAAACTCTACACCACAATGATTTCAATCACCAAAAAATATTAATATGTGATCAAAAACAGTTATTACTAAGTTCACGCATAAGTAGCCATAATTATCGAAACATTGGACAAAGTTTACCCTGTTTCTCCCTTATGCTTCGAAAACGGGGTTCATGTCAAAAAAGGAGAAAGAGTTTATAGTGAAATATCCTGTATATTCAGATGGTAAACTGAGGAAAACTGAAAATATTTACCTAGATGGAAAACCTTGCTCATTAACATCCCCCATTATTCTGGTCAGAAAAATCAACACCACAAAACTCTTTCCGCAAACTGAGCCATATATCTACCGATGAAGACTCACGAAATTCACTGCAACGTCCAAGTTCAAAGGTTAATTTTTTCCTTAGGGAGAAAAAGAGATGTTTTCTTGATGCATTTTTGGGGAAATGTGCTTCTTTTCTTCAAAATCTAACAAGATATCACCTGTTCTTCAGGAAACTCTCGGTAAATATTTGAGTTATTTCAACTGATATAAAATAAGAGTTGAGATACCTATTAACTCAGAAAAAAATTCACAGAATCTCATCTTATTGTGAATAAAATGAACGAAAGTGCAAAAGAGGATCAACTTGTTCAAGCATTCACCCAACGCAGCCTCACAAAAACCGAGAAATCTGTAATACTTCGAGATCGTTCCAAAAATAGTTAACTATACAGGATTTCGGATGAAGGAACAAAAATCAAAACAACATTTCACATGCAACATATCGACAACTTTTGTTGTCTTCTTCAGGCTGGAATCGAAAAATTTTTATTGAGTCAAATTGTTGTAAATAACAAACCCTACCAAATTCTTCTTTTCGAAAAAAAACTCGAATAGATGACAATAAAAAATAAAACCTCCAGAAAAGGGCCTTAAAACAAACTTTTAACATGCATAAAATATGCCATCACAAATTGGATTACCAAGAACTCAACGATCGAAGGAATAACAGGGAAGTGTTCGTTTTTTTTATAATTATCAAATCAGCTAACACCACTCACCAAATGAAATGTTTAAGAAGCCACAACATAATATCTAGCCATTAAAATATCTTGAGAAAACATTGAGGATTTCCTTCTAAATTCTGACACGAGTTCTTCGTTTGAGTTCACATGAGAACAATACTGATTAGAAATAACGACTGTGATTAATTCCACATACATCTTCAAGACTGAGGTACCTTCTTTGTTAGCATCTGTTTATCAAGTTAATGTATATTTCGCTAAGGAAAGCACAGTCTGTATTGAAATTGATAGTATTGGGTGTCTTTTTGCGCGCATGTTCTAGGGGAACAGCGTGCTATCGTTTTGATCAAATGTCTGTAATTTTGGATGATTGAGCCGAAAATGGTCTCAATCGACTAGGTTGGACTCACTGATGACGAATCCGGTGTCAAAATCGATTCTGTCCGGCCGGCTGGCCGGCCGTAGACACGCTAACTGTCGACAGAAGCAAGCTAGAAACTTGAAACCTGCAGGATAAATTGCGCATCAGAATGCCGCGGTTAAGTTTGTTAATGGGCCAAATCGGTCGAATAGTTTCGGAGTTATAGGCAGTTGAAGTTTTGAAGTTATTTATTTTTTATTTCAGAAACTACTTGAGAGATTGGATTCAAACTTGGCAGTTGGGTGGAGTATAACGACGCGCAACTTTGAGCCAAATTTCGTCAGGATCAGATTGTCATTTAATTTTAAAAAAAATTTTTTTCGAAATTTTTTTCCAAAAAATTTTTTTTTTCGGAAACCATTTATCATATTCGAAAAACAAGTCCACCAGCACTTTGAACTCCATATTTAACAGCAGTGTACCAAATTTCAGTTCGATACGATCACAAGTTTCGGAGATATCGGGAAAAAATGTGTCAAATTTCGAGGTTTTCTTCTCGATATCGTTTATTTTTTCGGTATAACTCGAGATATACTGATTCAGTCCTGATGAAACTTCACAGCTAGTTTTGAGATGCTGAAAGACAACTTCATGCGAAATTTCGTGATAATCGTGTCATTAGAACAATTTGAAAAAAAAAATTTGTATGATTTTTCTCATCATATCATCCTCATCAAATTCTGTATGAAACTTCGAACTGTTATTTTTCGATGAAGTACTGGATTTCAATTCGATCTGATCTGTATTTTTGGAAATATTGAAAAAATAAAATTTTGATTGGGTATATCTACGGAATCATTGGGTGGATTTTACCCATTCACGAATTCGGCCTTCGTAATTTAGGTCCAAACCTTCTCTACAAATATCGAGTTCCTAAGTTGTTTCTTTCGGAAGTTATTGTGTTTACGCAGTCGGCCGTTAGGCTGACCGTAAACACAATAACTTCTGGAAGAAACGACTTAGAAACTCGATATTTGTAGAGAAGGTTTGGGGCTTAATTACGAAGGTCGAATTCGTGAATGGGTAAAATCCGCCCAATGATTTCGTAGATATACCCATTCAAAATTTTATTTTTCCAATATTTCCAAAAATACAGATTTGATCGAATTGAAATTCAGTAATTTATCAGTAAAAATTTCAAAAAGCACTACCGTGAAGGCAGCAGCTTTTGCGTGCATGTTCAAATTCGTTGCTGAAGCGGTCATCTACATTGAACATGCGCGCAAAAGTTACTGCCTTCACGGCAGTGCTTTTTTTATATACCATTTCTTTAAACGTCCGTTTGGAACTGATATTTTCTTTATTAAGAATAAGAGGATTATCCAATGCAAAATTGTGACCGGTATCAACATGATGAGCCGAGAGGGTTGTGTTCATTTTTTTATTTTTGCAGTCGTTAGCATTTTGTCTCATTCTTACATTGTTTGGTCTGTCCCACATAATATGAATCACACCCCATGCAATCCACCTTGTACACCAGTCCCGACTGATGAGAATCAGGTACTCTATCTTTCACAAAAGAAAAAAACTTTTTTATTGTATTTTTGTAGTAAGTTACAATACGTATGTGAAGACTACTGAGTACCCCTACCAGACAGACCAGGAATAAACGGGATCTTAAATGTGCTTATTTGTCGATTGAATCTGTTATCCAATTGGGAATTATCACCCCTAGTAGGCTCAACAGCAGTGGGCTAAACAGCAGAGGAATAAAATATACTGTGAACCAATGCCCTTGGGTAACCATTATCCGAGAGTACCGATGAAAACTTCCTACAATTTTTTTCGCACAAGGTTTCATGACACAAACTATTAATTTTATATTTGATATTCTTGATAACGGATAATTTATGTTTGATATCAAGTACCGAGTTATAATTTAACAATCTACCTGATGCTGTAGATTTTTGATATAGGTCTGTAATAACACGTCCACCGTTTCATATTAGCAACAAATCTAAAAAAGGCATAACGTTATTTCGTTCTACTTCACACGTAAATTGTAAATTCTCATGGTAACCGTTAAAAACCTCCAATATGCTATCGATCCTGTCCTCGGGGATGGCGGCTATTATATCATCCACATAAATGTACACAAACTTCAACTCAAAGTCTAATCTAGATTTAACATAATATTTGATCAAGGCATTCATTATCATCTCAGCAAATATTGATGGGGCTGGATTCCCCATAGCAGATCCCTTTTTTTGTTTATACCATTTATTTTTAAACTGGCCGTTACTTGTGTCTAATATGAGTTCCATCAACTTGACAAGTTCAATCATAGGAATATCAGTCGCTTCGCTTATTAACCTCCAACTATCTCTTATGAGATTCACCGGTAACTCCATAGGAATTTCAGTAAACAAGGACACAACATCAAAACTCACTAATTCATAAACATCATCCATCTGGAGTCCATCAAGATGTTCAGTGAGATCATGAGAGTTCTTCAAAATATAAACGAAAGTTGGTCTCAACGTAACCAGTATGTCACTCACAAATTTTGATATACAGGGTCTTCCACGAGGAACCTCACCCATATTTATACGGGAAACTACTGAACGTATTTTCATTAAATTCAGCACTTATGAGTATTTCACGATGCTGATGAAATCTGAAATATTTTCAAGGCATGAGCACCTCCGGTTTTTCCGGAAATGACGTCAACTTCCGTTTTTCAAATTAGAACACCATTTTTTTATTGAAGAAATAGATTCCTTAGAAAATTTCAATTTATTTTGATGTAACATTTTTCAGTTTTGGTTGGAAAATTCTCTCTGAGCGGGAAAATTCGAAAAAAAAATTGAAAATAGAGCTCCGCTGAAACAAGATTAACTTCGAGGTTTTTGGATGGAAAATTTTCATTTTTGGGATTTTTCAAGATGTAAGATTGATGTATCCACTTTAAAAATCGAAATCGCGATTCATGATACAGGGGGTGAAAAAATCGCTTTCATAGTTAGGGATGACAAAATCGTGAAAAATCAATTTTTTCAAATTAGAACCCCATTTTTTATGGCAGATATTGAATCTACGTTAAAAAATAATGTGAGTGTATGCATCAAACCCATGCCCTAAAATGGATATTTTTTGAGTTATTCACAAAAAACTGTTTCTCGTCTTGAATTTTCAGCTATTTCTTTTCCCTTCACGCCAAAAAGATGAAATTTTCAGGAACTGTTATTTGAACCATGCTGTAGATTTTTCACCCCTTCTTGAAACCGACTTCAAGTTACTATTAGGAAAACCATGGCAAACTCTCGCAGTTATAACTAGAGAAGATGCTCAAAGTTTTGACCGTTAATTTCTAGACATTTATTTATACGTCTCAGGAATGCTTCGTGCGTTGCTCTTCTTATTTCATCGGGAGGAAGAGATCTGCAAAAGTGTTTAAAAACCAAATTGAGTTTCAAAACTATGAATCTAAAAATCTAAACAAACCTGAACGCATTTCTGACTCGTTCTTTGCAGTCCTCTTCATCAGTCAGGAGAGTTGAGTAGACAATATTTTTTATCCTACCCCAAACATAATGGTCTAAAGGAGTTAAATCGGGAGAACGTGGTGGCCAAAGATGTGGGCCATTGTTCGCCAACCATCGATCTTCAAATAGCCTCTAGAGGATATTTGACACATTGAGTGGATTGTGTGGAGGCGCGCCATCTTGTTGATACCATAAGTCATTATGGTTCTGTACTGGCGGCTCAATTATTTGAGTCAATATGTCAGAATATCTATCTCCTAAGGGAGAACATTCTTTTAATAATGCAAACATGTGTAGTGTTCTATCTTACCAGTTAAAGTCCCATCATAAATGTGAACATCGAGAATTGCATTATTTTTGATGGCGCAAAAAACATTGAAACTCCAGGTCTCTTGAAAGTTCCATTGTCTGAAGTGGTGGTTGTTCTCTTCATCCCAATAATGACTGTTATGCCTATTGAAAGAACCATTCTTTGTGAATTTAGATTCATCTGTACAAATTATACAGTCCAAAAAGTTTTCATTCTCTTGAAATCGAATCATCATAGCTTCGGAAAACTCTGTTCTCCTGACGAAATCAGTTTCCTTCAAATGCTGTACCCTATTGAATTTATATGGGTGCATTTTATGTTTTTTTAATATTCTCAAAACACTCGATTGAGATAATCCCAGATCAATCTCAGCATCTTTGAGAGAATTTTGAGGATTCACACGAAAATATGCAAGAACTGTAATTTCGTTGTTCTCATCTTCTACTACACTTTTTTCTCTGTGTGTAGTTTTCTTAACGAAAGATCCGACATTTCTCAGGTTTGTCATGGTTCTGTTAATGGTATCTCTCGTTGGTCTGGGTCGGTCAGGAAACCTTTCAATGAACAGTCGAATCGTTCTATCTACAACTTTATTACATTCTCCATGAAGTAGAATGAGATTTAAATAATCTTCATTGGTAAAATTAGGCATAGTGATCGATTTTATAACTTAATACGAATTATCACCAAATTAATAGTAAATACAAAATGCTACTGAATAAAGAGGAATTTGGCAGATGTAATTAATGATATCTATCATTAAAAAAAAAATAATGTAAAACATGGTAAGTTTTTACATATGGTTCATAAGGAATTATTTATTTATCACTGGAGAGAAAACCGATGGCCGATTAGTTGAAATAAAGAGGTTTCCGATACAAATTCGAATCCAAATTCGCCATCTATTTAGGAACAACCTGTAACTTTTTTCTCTTGCATATTAGGGTAGTAAAATCTAAAACATGGTTTAAGTAACAGTTCCTGAAAATGTCATCTTTTTGACGTGAAGGGAAAAGAAATAGCTGAAAATTCAAGACGGAAAACAGTTTTTTGTGAATAACTCAGAAAATATCCACTTTAGGGCGAGGGTGTGATGCATACACTCATATTATTTTTTAACGTAGATTCAATATCTGCCATAAAAAAATGGGGTTCTAATTTGAAAAAATTGATTTTTCACGATTTTGTCATCCCTAACTTTGAAAGCGATTTTTTCACCCCCTGTATCATGAGTCGCGATTTCGATTCTTAAAGTGGATACATCAATCTTACATCTTGAAAAATCCCAAAAATGAGAATTTTCCATTCAAAAACCTCGAAGTTATTCTTGTTTCAGCGGAGCTCTATTTTCGATTTTTTTTTTCGAATTTTCCCGCTCAGAGAGAATTTTCCAACCAAAACTGAAAAATGTTACATCAAAATAAATTGAAATTTTCTAAGGAATCTATTTCTGCAATAAAAAAATGGTGTTCTAATTTGAAAAACGGAAGTTGACGTCATTTCCGGAAAAACCGGAGGTGCTCATGCCTTGAAAATATTTTAGATTTCATCAGCATCGTGAAATACTTATAAGTGCTGAATTTCATGAAAATACGTTCAGTAGTTTCCCGTATAAATATGGGTGAGGTTCCTCGTGAAAGACCCTGTATTGTACATAGGGGAAATCATACAGGAAACTACAGGTCTCAAGGATTTATCTGGCTTATGTACTCTAACTAAACCGTATAGTTTAGGTGAAACTGAATCATATGGTTTGAGTCTTCGAGCCAACTGATCTGTGATATAACCCTTTTCTTTGATATATTTAATGGAATTATTACCCCTATTCTGAAAACTGTTAGTAGGATCAGACTTGAATTCTTCATACTGTTGTGGACTATCCAGTAACTGACCAACCTTTTCATCATAATCATTTTTATTCATCAACACCACTTTACTTCCTTTATCCGAGTTCAACACTTATAAATCTCTATGACTATTCAATGTCGGACAGATATTTATCAAAATCACGCACACCATATGGTAATGCAAACTTGGCACCCAGAGGCAATTTTTTTTTAACATTTTCCGGAATAGCCTGATCCGTACAATTAACTAACCATAACACAGGTGTTTCGATTTTAACTTCTGATTTTTCTTTCGCTAGTTTTTCAAACTTCCTAAATTATTCTCTTTCACAACTTTGAGTTTCCTCACAAAATATCGTTTCTGAAAACATTCAAATTCACTTACTTCATTCTCTGGAACTAAACTAATCAAAGATGTCTTATAACGGACTACATTATGCTTTAACTTATTGATCTTCCAATTTACGATTTTTTTTCCAAATTCAATATATCCCGCATCAATCTGTTGACAATTTTTTGAATGTTGAATTGATAAGGGTGATTCCAATGATACAATGAATACAAACACTTCACCTCATCCATAATATGTTTGGGATTAATTGAAGCTCCCCTACATCTCACCAAGAATATTCTTCTGTAAGTGAGTGAAGCCAACTTCTTATTGTCATTTGCCAAGTGTTTAAATAGTACATTCAAACCAGACTGTGTCAAAACAGTTTTGAAAAATCCCATGTTGTAGTCTCCTTACCTCCACAATTATTTGTTATACTTCGATATCGTTCCAAAAATAGTTAACTATACAGGATTTCGGATAAAGGAACAAAAATTAAAGGTGAATTTCCACATGCAAGGTTTCGACAACTTTTGTTGTCTTCTTCAGGCTGGAATCGAATTTTTTTTATTAAGTAACTTTTTCCTTAATTGATATCATGGCGGACACGGAAAATATTATTAGCGCACAAAGTCACTTAGATCGAGATAGGGAGAATAGCCACCATAGCTGGTATAGTCCACAACTTCGTGAATGGCCTCAACTATCGTGTAATTAAAAGTGTAGTTCATAAATATCTGTCCGACATGGCTAAGAGAACAAAACAATTTTTGAATAGTCATAGAGATTTATTAGTGTTAAACTCGGATAAAGGAAGTAAAGTGATGTTGATGAATAAAAATGATTATGATGATAAGGTTGGTCAGCTACTGGATAGTCCACAATTATTCGTTATACTTCGATATCGTTCCAAAAATAGTTAACTATACAGGATTTCGGATAAAGGAACAAAAATTAAAGGTAAATTTCCACATGCAAGGTTTCGACAACTTTTGTTGTCTTCTTCAGGCTGGAATCGAATTTTTTTTATTAAGTAACTTTTTCCTTAATTGATATCATGGCGGACACGGAAAATATTATTAGCGCACAAAGTCACTTAGATCGAGATAGGAAGAATAGCCACCATAGCTGGTATAGTCCACAACTTCGTGAATGGCCTCAACTATCGTGTAATTAAAAGTGCAGTTCATAAATATCTGTCCGACATGGCTAAGAGAACAAAACAATTTTTGAATAGTCATAGAGATTTATTAGTGTTAAACTCGGATAAAGGAAGTAAAGTGATGTTGATGAATAAAAATGATTATGATGATAAGGTTGGTCAGCTACTGGATAGTCCACAACAGTATAAAGAATTCAAGTCTGATCCTACTACTAACAGTTTTCAGAATAGGGGTAATAATTTCATCAAATATATCAATGAAAACGGTTATATCACAGATCAGTTGGCTCGAAGACTCAAAAATTATAATTCAGTTTCACCTAAACTATACGGTTCAGTAAAAGTACATAAGCCAGATAAACCCTTGAGACCTGTAGTTTCCTGTATGAATTCCCCTATGTACAAGATATCAAAATTTGTGAGTGACATATTGGTAACGTTGAGACCAACTTTCGTTTATATTTTGAAGAACTCTCATGATCTCACTGAACATCTTGATGGATTTCAGATAGATGATGGTTATAAATTAGTCAGTTGTGTCCCTGTTTACCAATATTCCTAGGGAGTTACTGGTGAATCTCATGAGAGATAGTTGGAGGTTAATAAGCAAAGCGACTGATATTCCTATGATTGAACTTGTCAAGTTGATAGAACTCATATCAGACACAAGTAACGGCCAGTTTAAAAACAAATGGTATAAACAAGAAAAAGGATCTGCTATGGCGTATCCAGATTCACCAATATTTGCTGAGATAATAATGAATGCCTTGATCAAATATGTTAAATCTAGATTATACTTCGAGTTGAAGTTTGTGTACATTTAAGTGGATGATATAATAGCCGCCATGCCCGAGGACAGGATCTATAGCACATTGGAGGTTTTCAACGGTAACCATGAGGATTTACAATTTACGTGTGAAGTAGAACGAAATAACGTTATGCCAATTTTAGATTTGTTGCTAATACGAAACGGTGGACGTGTTATTATAGACCTATATCAAAAATCTACAGCATCAGGTAAATTGTTAAATTATAACTCGGTACTTGATATCAAACATAAATTATCCGTTATTAAGAATATCAAATATAAAATCAATAGCTTCTGTCATGAAACCTTGCAAGAAAAAAATTGTAGGAAATTTTCATCGGTACTCTCAGAAAATGATAACTCAAGGGCATTGGTTCACAGTATATTTTATTCCTCTGCTGTTGAGCCCACTGCTGTTGAGCCTACTAGGGGTGATAATTCCCAATTGAATAACAGATTCAATCAACAAATAAGCACATTTAAGATACCGTTTATTCCTGGTCTATCTGGTAGCATAAAAAGGGTACTCAGTAGTCCTCACATACGTATTGTAACTTACTATACAAAAATACAATAAAAAAGTTTTTTCTTTTGTGAAAGATAGAGTACCTGATTCTCAACAGTCGGGACTGGTGTACTAAGTGGAATGCATGAGACAACATGCTAACGACTGAAAAAATAAAAAAAAGAACACGACCCTCTCGGCTCATCATGTTGATACCGGTCACAATTTTGCATTGGATAATCCTCTTATTCTTAATAAAGAAAATATTAGTTTCAAATGGACGTTTGAAGAAATGGTATACATAAAAAAGAAACCCAGTGCTATCAATTTCAATACAGACTGTGCTTTCCCTAGCGGAATATATATTTATTTGATAAACAAATGCTAACAAATAAGGTACCTCAGTCTAGAAGATGTATGTGGAATTAGCCACGGTCGTTAACACTAATCAGTATTGTTCTCATATGAATTCAAACAAAGAACTGGTGTCAGAATTTAGAAGGAAATCCTCAAATATTATGTTGGGACCTTTTAAACATTGCATTTAGTGAGTCGTGTTAGCTGATTTAATAATTATAAGAAAAACAAACACTCTCCTGTTTTTTCCCCGATCGTCGAGTTTTTGGTAATCCAATTCGTGGTGGCATATTTTATGCATGTTAATAGTTTGTTTTGAGGACCCCTTCTGGAGGTTTTATTTTGTATTATTATTATTATTATTATTATTATTATTGTAATCATTATTTATTCAGTAAGAGCTGAGGCTACGCCTTTAAAGCTCAGAATATTAATACAAAAATAGAGGCAGTACATTAGTTTTACTCAAGAAAAAAAATCGAGAGTACATAGAATTCAGAAATGAAGGAAAAAGCATAGAGGAAGCAAACAAAATGAAATGTCAGTATACATATCACACATGATCAGGCGACTATTGGGGGAAATCGATATGCATTATATCTGTTCTTGAAGCAGTTCACACTAGACGAGCACACGACATAAGCAGGCAAGCTGTTCCAGGCTGCGAAAATTCTGTTCGGGAGGAAAGTCTGCCTTTGGGTAGTCCTAAAGTTTTCCTTTTTCAGTTTGAATGTGTGTCCTCGCAAGTTATTGAGATTACGGGTGTATAAAGTTGACACTTCTACTCCAAGCAAATTATTGACAACTCTGTAACTGAATATGAGGTCACCCCTGAGTCCGCGTCCCTGAAAGGATGTTAAACCGAAAATGCGCATTCTTTCTTCGTAGCTAGGGCGGCTGAAACCATAGGGAATACGCGTTACCCATCACTGCAACGAGTCCAACTGTTCCACATCAGCTCGTAGATGTGGATGCCAGCAGGGCCCGCAAATTCCAGGATCGGTCTTATTAAGGTTTTATATATATTACAGCACACGGCGGTAGAACAGCCACGGAAACACTTCGATACCATAAAAACGAGCCTTCTAGGATTCGACGCGATCTTTGATACATGTTGGGACCAGCTTAAATCAGACGTGATGGTCAGTCCCAAGTCCTCATGTGACTCCATGGTTGCAAGAGGATGTCCACCAAGAAAGTACTGGAGTCTTGGGTTCTTTCTCCCAACATGAAGGACGACCCAATAAAGCATCCAAGTTCGACTGTAGAAGGGAATAATTGGACAAAGGGTTGTTGTAAATTTTTGTATCATCCGCAAATTGTGAGCATGACGATTTCAAAACATGAGGTAGGTCCGCGTTGTATACCAAAAAAAGAAGAGTGTCCAGAACCGTTCCCTGAGACACACCACTGGTTACAGGTCTGGCTTCAGTGAAACAATCGGCCACTCTGACGAAAAATTCTCTATTCTGCAGGAAAGCGGCTATCCACTGCAGTAAATCTCCTCTGATCTCACAGTGCTCGAGTTTTGAGAGAAGGCGTCTGTGAGTAACACGATCAAAGGCCTTGGAGAAGTCTAGATATACAACATCAGTTGGAATGCCGACGTCGAAAGCCCTCGTCCATTCATTTATACTCTCCAGGAGGTTAGTGAGAACGGAACGACCAGCCAAAAATCCGTGTCGAGACTCGGGAAGAATCTTATTTTCCAGTAAGAATTTTAACATCTCATTCATTATCAGACGTTCACAAACCTTCGAGATTGTAGAGGTTAGACTGATCGGTCGATAGTTATTAGGGGTGAGTTAATCGCTCTTTTTGAAAATAGGAGTAACCGATGCCTGCAACCATTTGGAAGGCAATTTCTGGGATTGGAAATACTCGGCGGAGATCACAGCCAGCGGAGTAAATAGAGAGCCAGTACACCTCTTCAGAACGGTCGCACCTATGCCATCCACACCAGGAGATGGAATGATCTTCAAAGAAAGAAGCTGAGTCGTCACAGCTTCAGGGGTGAATTGGATGGAACTCAAATCGTTATGATAACGATCCCCCTCGACAACAGGTATTGATCCATCTGTCTCAGTTGTGAATGAAGCATTGAATGACTCAGCCAACACTTCAGCTGAATGTTTAAATCCTTCATGAGTAACTCTATTGTTACCTTTGACTAGTGGTATAGAGGGTGTCGTCTTGAAACAGAAGCGAATGTATTTGAAGAGTTTCATCTTGTTTTTGGAGGACAGTATTTTATTTTCTTATTGCCTCTTAGCATCATCAATCTTGTCTGACAAACGGTCGGAGTATTTACGGTGTTCGTCATAGGCATCAGGTCGCCCGCACCTCCTGTATCTCTGCCACAATCTCCTTTCATGCTGGATCATCTCACGAATGCGGCGATTCATCCAGGGGTTAGATAATTTTTTCTCTACAAATTTGATCTAGTGTTATCTTTGAGCGCCAATTGGATCACATGGATGTCAAAATCTGAAATAGCGGCTGTGTGGCAATCAAGTATATGAGTGAGACCCTCAAGCGTTTCTATGCATTTCGTTAGTTCAGTTGATCGTCCTTTATTGTTTTCAAATCACTAGCCATAGAAGATATTTTACTCATGAGCAGGTTTAAATGGTCTATAGTGAGGGGCTCGCCACTGGTTGACTGGGACTTGCTGTGCAATGATCTCTTTCGGGATTCACAATCCTGACAAGTCCATTCAGCATTAGATTACTTAAGGTATTCTGGATCTTTACCAGACAGGTTCACACAACTTGGATGAAAGATCTCGCGACATCCAGCGCACTGTGGATAATCTACACCACCTAAAGACCCACCACAACAAATACAAACCGATGGCATATTCCGCATATACAATATTCAGGTAAGGAAGAAATGAAAGGTGAACAATCTTCACTCCTGTGGGCCTATACAGAAGACTTCACAGAGATAGTGGGCCACGAATATTGGGACAAAACTGGATGGGAATAAGAGAACTGAGGAATCGAAAATATTCCTTCACGCTCAGCTGCAACGCAACAACTCGGAAATTTGCGCACCGAAACCAAAACAGTCGGACGGAAACCAACAATATAGTACGCTCACGGGTAGTACAGCAGTTACAGCACGCCGAATAATCCGGGCCGGTATGATAAGAATGAATCAGACCCGTATGGATGTAAACAAATTGCTGTTTGGCAAATATGAAATGTTCGAATGGATCAATTGGGAAACAAATTTTATTCTTCTTACATGTTAAAATTGGTGTTCGCTATGTCGAACACAAAATGAGCACTCTTCCGAATTAACAATTATTTCTTCCTCTTGTAAATCGAGAAAGTGTATGCACCTCCATTGTTATACATGTTCACTTCACTGTATTCCGCAGGAATTGAAAATGTATTGTCATCTATTCGAGTTTTTTTTTCGAATAGGAGAATTTGGTAGTGTTTTTTATTTACAACAGTTTGTTCATTTAGCCAGATAGTGACTTATAACAAAAAATTTTTCGATTCCAGATGAAGAAGACAACATAAGTTGTCGAATTTTTGCATGTGAAAAGTTGTCTTTAATTTTTGTTCCTTTATCCGAAATCTTGTATAGTTTGTGAATTTCAATCACATGGCATCTGCGTTTTTGGAAATTTCGAAAAATAGAAGTAATTATGTTTGAGGTTGATCTTATAGCAATTACTTCCGAGGGAAAAACTTGAGAACTCTAAATTTATATGGAAGGTCACGTAATTCATCACGAAATTGGTGATTGAGTGAAATCCAACCAATAATTCCGCTTATTTGAATAATTTAATTTTGTGAAATATTCAGAAAAATGCGGACCTGATTGTAGTGGAATGTAGCTGCTAGGTTTTTCGTTCTGACGTTATAGTGCGAAATGATACCGCTTCTGTTTCGAAGGAAAATCTCCATCAAATTTAAATTATTTTTATCAAGAAATATTTAATTGCTTCAGCATGGACGAATTAAGCGTCGATAAGAAGAAAAATTCATTCTTAATATACTATATCAAAATATCAACATAAAATATTGAAAACTTCCTCAGCAGAAATCGAACCTCGGGAGGTTCGATGCACTATAAACCGATACAGCATCGAGCATATATCAGAGTGAGATGAGATTTTTGTATTTGAGGTTCAGAATTATTCTCTTTATGATTATAATCTGAATAAACGTTTCGTCCTCGGGTAAAAATTAGGTACCTGGATGTGAAACGATGGCTGTACGTGAAATTGTTCATGTGAAGTCTCCGATTCAACCTTTCTTGACAGTTCTTGAGAAATGATATTTTTTGAGATCTTGTCTTTTAATTTTTTAGTAACATGATTTACAAGAAATCTTGCTCAAATAGACTCGTGAATTCGGCATCAGTATAAATAATCCAAGTTTCGATCAGATCTATATATTCCGATATAATTATGCAAAATTTCAGATGGATATGAACCTGAAACCGTTCAACTGATCTTGCTGATTGCCGACCATATTCATTACATTGAAATGGAAAACCCACCCCTGAGGTTTCAAATCAATACTTTCCTGAAAAAAATTGCATACCAACAACCAGTTAGCCGCAGGAAGCGAACAGTCAGTAGTTGAATCAGATTCTCTATCAACGAATGACCAAGACCATTCTCGGCTCAAAACTTGAAAATAACAGACATTTAGGTGAAACAATAACTAGAACAACTGTGCAGTAAGGATAGAAAAGCACTGACGTAAGGTCAGCTTTTACGCATTTGTTCAACATCACTGCCAAAGCATTCACTCGTTTATGTATTGATCCCACCAAGCGCAAATTTGCTTCCTGATGAAAAGATTTGGCGATCTTATTTTCTTATCTTCCTCATGAAATTATGCATGGACCTCAGGTTAACATTCTTGATCAATATTTCAGAAATTTTAGACGGATATCTTTATCTACGGAATCATTAGGCGAATTCTTTCCATTCACAAATTCGCCCTTCGCAATCAGACCGAAAACCTCCTTCCCAAATATCGAGTCTCCTAGTCGTTCCTTTCGGAAATTTTTGTAATTACAACTAGCCTAACCTCCCAAAAAATCTACCATTGGGCTTGATACTACTATTGTAGGCTCGGAGTTTTTTCGTTCCAATATGTTTCAAAACGAATATCCTCCCTATAAACTTGAAATTTCATGCTAAGTCCCTTATAGTCTAACCAATGGTGTACAGAAAACAATTTTTTTCCGAGAAAAATTTGGATAACTCCCAAAAAAACATTTTTTTCGTATTTTCGGTATAAAAATTCTTAAAAGATTTTCAGTAAAGTTGGGCGGTAGTATTTTACAACTAGTTGTCAAATGTGAATCGGATTGCGTCTATACTCTTCGAGATGTTGAAGAAACATCCTCAACATTTTAAAGAACAGCCAAATATAACATTTTTCCTCTTCACATCCCCGTGAATGAACATCTGACTCAATTTGTATTAAAAACATAGTTGGTTGATATTGACGTCAAGGTTCGTTACAAATTTCTTTGCAATGTTATCAGAGACCTCGAAAAAGTTTTTGTTTTAATCTCAAACTAAATTTTCAAGCAATGATTTTTAAAAATTTCCTAACCTGTAGATCTACAAGAAATTTGAAATCGAGTTGCATGTAGGTAATCTCTAACTTACTACGAGGTTTTGATTCGATGGCATCTGTATTTCTGAGATATAGAGAAAATAACCTAGAAATTTCAAATAACTACGATATTTGATAAAAAATTTTTCTATATCTTCGTAAATGAATATCGGATCACATTGAAAAGGTTTCAAGAGAGGTGTCAAAAATTGTGAATTATCTATTTTTTAATTTTCTAACCTTGAAATCGACACGAAATTTCCCACTTCGTTGCACGTTTGTATTCTTGAAGTTATTACGAAGATCTAATCTAATCGCATCTCTACTTCTCGGGAAATTCAGGGAAAACGTCAAAATTTCAAATAACAACGAAATTTGACATATTTCTTCCATATGTATCTCCGAAAGCAATTATCCGTGTGAATTCAAATTTGAAACATTTTGACTGCTGATTCTGAGACCTGTGCGGAAAAAAAATTTTTTCAACGAAATTTTGGGAGTTGCGTGGTGGTATTCAACAAATTGCAAAGTTTCAGTGTGATCGAATCATTACTTTATGCAATATCGAGAAATAACCATCAAAATTACTTATTGTTCTAACTTCAAACTATTTGACCGATTTTTTCCACTGAATAACTGAACCGAGAAATGCGGACCTGAATTTCAAGACTCTTGTTTTACGAAAGTTAGAGCAAACGCAGCCAGCCGAATGGCCGGACGGACGGAAATAATTGAATAATCAAATAATGAGAGTCACGTTCACTTGTCGATCAACTAGGTAAATCCAATTTTCACATCTGTTTGAGGTACAAAATGGAACACATAAACCTCAGTCAATCAAATTCAAGTCCCTAAAAAGCATTTTCTATTCAATTTAGTTTCAGTGGATTGAATTTAAAATAATCGTTGATAATTATTTCGGGATGGTAACCAAATAATAATAGCACAACATGAAACTCATCCTACATCAATGGGATATATCAATATGAATTCATTATAACACCATACGTTTGCGCCAATTCCGTATGGAAATCATTGCAACATTTGTGGATATCGCATGGATTTTATTCAGCAAACTTTTGTGATCTTCAGTCACTGAGAATTCATGATAATTCCTACCTGAAAATTTCAACCATTGTTCTTTTATGTCAGAAAATTATCGAATATGTTAATTACGAAAATGTTAATGAATAATTGAAGTTATATTCATTTTTTTTTAGCTGCATACAATGTGAATAAGACGTTTGTTCAAATCAACAGAAATAACAAGTATTTCTTCGAATAATCTGAAGCTTCTACGTGGTTTCAACGACAATTTAATTCGTCTACCAGCAAATCACCAACTATATCAACGAAACCCACAACGAAAAATAAAGTTCATGAATTCATCATATCCCCAAAATGGATGTGCAATTCTTTCATTCGAAGCGTTTCATGTACCTGGATAATATATGAATATATTCACATTTTCTGCTCGCCTACTCCACTTAGAAATTCATGTATTTTTACTGTGATGTCAACGAATACAATTTCTTGTATACTTTCTATGAAGCTCATCATCATAGATACCTACCCGTATTCTTTCTCGTGAAAGCTGATAAAAAGTCTTTTTTATCATATATACTAAACAACGCTGTCTTCAGCTTTGATAGATGTTCGCAGAATCAAATCAGTCCAACCCTTTTACCAGCAGTGATTTCTTGGCTCATGAGTAGGTTACCGGCTATTCTCAAACATACTTGAATCCTTGCATCATATTTAGCACTCTTATCTTTTGATGCTGCCAAGATGATTTCATAAAAATAATCAACCTCTGAATGGCATTCAGTTTATCCAAATGCGCATCTTGGACACCTTACAAACGACTCATTTTCTAAATGAATTATGACTGAACAGTGACAGGTTTTCGAGATCACGGCCATTCATCACATAGTATCTTGATCTATGTATATACCATTTCCCTAAAATTATTCACAATGCTATTAGTTGCAAATTTCATTCGTAGTGTCGATCGATATTAAGGATTCCTGAAGATTTGAATGGATCTGACACGAGAATGTATATGAGTTTGGTCCGATTCTTCTAATGATTCAATGATCTCATCCAAACAGAGAACTACTTCAAATCTCTTTTTGAACAAAAATTATTATTTCCAGGTAGTGGGCGTAGAATATATAGATTTTTCGAAGGAAAATAGTCGCATTCCACTCACACGTAAAAAGGCCCTGAGATATTTGAACTATGTCTACGTACTGAGAGCCAATATCAGTATAATTCACCACAGCAACTGTACAGATATGCAGAAAGAAATGGATGGTACGGATGTTTAATAATATGCTGTTCGGAAAGTATTCAAGAAGATTCGAGTTGGCTGAAATAAATGAGGTGCGTCCACAAGATTCTATTTATCCATTTGAATCTTTCCGCAACTTATATGTTGATATTTCTTCAATCCGTCAATTTATGCAATCGACTTGAAAATTCCAGGGTAGGTTGCATTTCAAAATGCAAGGGTTATGTTCGTTTCAGAGTTATAGCCATTTGAAGTTTTGAGGTTATTTACCAGATATTTAGAGAATACTGAATAGATTGAATTGGGACTTGTCAGTAACTTGGAGCATAAATACAAGCAGCTTTCTCCAAAATTTTGTTGAGATCGTGCTGCGAGTGAATTCTAAAAAAAAAATTAGAAATTTTGTTTGGAGAAAATTTTCACTCAGAAACTTTCCATTTTATTAGTCTGAAATTCTGGCCATAACTTGAGCCTCATATTTCACAGTAGTGTACCAAATTTCAGTTCGAATCAATTATAATTTCTGAAGATATCACGAAGAAAGATGTCAAATTTTGTGGGTTTTTCTTCGATTTCAGAGTTTTTTACCGAATAATTCAAAAAACCCAGGAAAGCACTGTCGTGAAGGCAGCAACTTTCACGCGCATGTTTTAGCTCATTTCCATAGCAATAATATCCATTGAGCATGCGCGCGAAAGCTGCTGTCTTCACGGCAGAGCTGTACTAGATTTTTTTCATAAATGTATTGTGAATTGAGGAAAAGCATGAAAAAAACAGCACGCAAATTTCCTGTTCATTTCATAAAAATTTCGTGAATGTATCCTGAAGTCCATTATAACGACTTCGTGTGAACACATAATTTTCATAATTTAAACGCATTACTTTCACATATCTTATAATGCAAATATACAGACTATTCCAACATCTACATAGATGCAGTTCACAACCACTAAAAAGGTAGTCCTGATTAAGAAAGAAACCATTGGTCAGATTTGAGGAGAGAACGAGCCGACAAGTGATCTTGTTCGTCTGGAAAATTTTGTATTATTCAAACGAATATCGTGTATATGGTGCAAAAAAGTAATGGAGGCATTTCTTGAGATTTTTTCTACGTATAGAGAATTGAGGAACCACTGAAATGCTATATCCATTATCTCTTCTATTCATAATTCACCAAGTGTTATCGTACCTTTGTGAGTGATACTTTTTCAAGAGGTATCGATTGCATGAAATCAATTCCACTTTCATTCTACAACTTTAACGGGTGTTCAAGTTTTCTCAAACAAACTTTTTACTCAGTATTGATATTCAATTGGTTTTCTCTAAAATTTCTCGAAATGCCTGTAATTTAAAAGATTACTTTAAAAAATTGTCGAAAAGCCCTGACGTTGGGTCAGGGGTTTTCATGCGCTCGATCAAATTTGTTGCCAAAGCGATAACCTATTGAAGTATTGATCCTGCCAATTGTTCGACTTTACTTTCTGATGAAAAGATTTGGCGATCTTCTTTTTATGTGGTCCCGATGCGATTCTGCAGGAACTTTCAAGCTTTTGAATATCAGATTTCAATGCTATCCGATCTCCATTTTTGGAATTATTACGAAAATAAAAATCTGAATGGGTATATCTACGAATCATAAGGAAGATTTTATCTATTCACCTATAGATATTGAGTTTTCAAGTCGTTCCTTCCGGATATTATTGCGTTAGAAAACAAAACTACTTCGGACTGTGTCGTTTTTTATACTGAAACAAACACTTGCACCAGCAGAGCCACTTGTTGATGCCTGATGAAATTAATGTTTGACTGGCGATAGTTGACTCATCCACTTATATTTATATTGTAAAATCCAAGACTTTGTCTGTCATATTCACTCCATTATTTCGATATAATGCTTTGAAGATTTTCGGTAAATTCACGAGTCTTGATGTGTTTTTATGTGAATTTCAAGTAATGTAGCAGAGATACGAGAGCTCTTTCATAAATCAGAAATTCACAAGGACTGGTGTATACACCAGTCTCTAAGTCTCCAAGCTCATACTATAGTATGAGCTTAGATTTATACGAAATTCTTGTCATATTTCTTCAACAGGTTCTGAACACCTACATTCAGAATTGAGAAGATTATGTATGGTATCTATCAATTAATATTTTGGGAGTATTGTGGTTTTTTCCAGTTGCTTTTCCTTCTTTTTTCCTTATATCTTAAAAGGAACCTTTGAAATTGAATAAAATTATTATTTATAGAAATTCGCCATTGCGGACTCCGGGACCTGAACTTTCCGTTGAATGCACTTTCGTGAAAAAATATTGGCTAATAAACAATACCGTAATAATGTGAACGATCAACAGATTGATCTGTTCAAGAGTCTTTAATTGGCCCCTTCAGCAGAAAGGGAAAGAGGAAACATTTTTGCAGTTATTTGCTTGCAGCACTTTCGTTTTTTCAGTAATGTCTTCAAATTCGACAAAAACCTTTCATCAAACACCTATGGAACTACACGTTTACATGAAACGTGAACATATTCTTCGTGGTTGGTAACCCTTTTGGTGTTCAGAAACATATTTCATCAAAATGTAATATAATTTTCATTTTATAAGCAAATAGGAGGAGTATCGATTGAAGCTTATTTTAGGAGGGTTTCCTATCAGTTTCTAGGTTTTTTCTGGGTTTTCTCTCCCAAAATCTGAAACAGTACTATTGAAAATTGAATTTAATTGCTTTTTCATGAGGAACGCCCTTGCGGTTTGTAGGGCAGTTTATTGGGAAACAGATTGCCTAATAAACAATACAGGAACAATATAAACAGAGCGAACTCTAACGTTTCAGGGTACAAATCTGACCCTTTCATCAGCCAAAGGAGAAAATTTTGAGAATCATATTCTTTCGATTTTTCGTTTCGAGTCGAGACTTGTGTCAAATTGATATTTTTGAGAAAACACAGCAACGCAGATTTATTTAGTTTGAAAATTTTTAATTCTACTTCTTTTTTGAGTACATTTAGCCAAATAGGTTCTATTTCTATAGAACAATGAACATAGTTATTCTCTCCATTTAACTCCCTAATTTTTCTTCCCAAATTATTCGATTTCAGCATCAGTATTTTGTATTGTTCTAGTGTATCATGTGATTCCTAATGGTCGAACATACGTTCGCTATTTGAGATTTTTGTATGTCTCTATTCCTTGAGTTGATTTTGTGCTCTTATTTTCTGATATCTAACGATCAAGACGTTTCTTCTTTATGTGTCTTTTCACGAATACAGGGAAAACTATAAACACATTTTTTTATTTTTGTTCCTCGTTAATTGGTTCGGTTTAAGTTAGTATGAACCTCAAATCATTTCTTGATTTGAAAACCGTTCTAATATTGAATTTGGCATAAATTATTCTGATTTCTTTTGAAAGTTTTTATACATAAGAAATCACATTCTGTTGATCTGGTTGATTGTAGAAGAAGATTTTCTGCCCGAATTTGATAAGTTCTAGTCATAAATTTGCTCGATGAGAATACATTAGCTTTTTCATAGAATGTTGATACCTGTTTTCACACTGATTATTGAAATGAAAACTTAGACATCAATCAATTTTATTCTATTTCTAATAGTTCTGTATCAGGTATTGGAACAAAAAACCTGAAAATAAAATGGGTCGAGGTCAACCTCACTTAGACTTCTCTACTTTGAGGAACATGAACATCAAATTTGCGTACAAATTCTTGTTTCGGAATTTCGAGGTTAAAAAGTCTGGGACAGTTGTTTTGAGATCGGTGTCTCCAACATCACCGGCCGGAATAACGGCGTCGCCACTCTCAAATTTTGGTATATTACGAGAAAATGAAAAATACGGTGACGACTTTCAAATCATTATTCAATCGAGAAAAAAAGCTTGTATATTTTTGTGAAGTGAAGATACTATGAAAAAAAATTAATCAAACTTCAACACCCTGTAAATTGAAAACAAAACGTTCGCGGTCAGTTCCATGTTTTTGATTTTTTTTTTAACTTATACAAGGAATCTCTCCTTTTCGTTTGTACTCCCTATTCAGGATTGGGCTGAATTATCATCTATTCAATTGAATCATCATCCCTTTAAAGTCATCATTTCGTTATATTCAAATCCTGACGGAGATTCGATTCAAGTTCGGTTATCGATCTACGATATTTTTGCAGTTATCACTGACGCATTGATATCAGTTTTATGACACCTTCTCATGGCGAGTCATTAGATTACAACCAAAAAGAGAATGTACCTGGTTGAATGTTTATTACCTGACCTCAAAGAGATATAATAAATATAACCATTTATACAATGATAAAACGTCCAACAAGAAATGTTGGTCAATATAACTAATGTATTCGAAATACTTAAAATTTGAGGGTTTTTTGTATAAAGAATAAAAAAAATACATGTCTTAATTATTATGATAATAGAATGAACTCACAAAATTTCTGAGGACAACCTATCTATCTCCAGGTGATACAAGAATTACGAGGTTAATTCTTCGATATCTCATGAAGTACCGAATTGATTTGGTTGGATTTGAAATAGTGATAAAAATAACTTTATTCAGCCCTTTGTGACACAACATGTGCTGTATAGGATAAGTCAGAATAAGAGTTATAATAAAAAATAATAAGGAGAGGACCTTGTAAGGTGAAATGGCGGAGGCAGTAAAACAGATCTTAGAACTAGTACTTGGCCAAAACCTTTTTGCATTCAATGACAAAAGTATATATTATAGATAAATTACTACATAAAAATTACTAAGAACACATTTTCCAGAGAATATACCTGAAGAAGGAGTCAAAAAGTACATGCCTCTGAGTTATGTTGGACCTCTATCAAATAAGATAAGAAGACAAGAATTTTGGAAAAAGGTGATACAATTAAAATTGCTTTCAAATCTACAAAAACATTGGGAATTATGCGTTTCAACAACAAAGATACTATACCAAAACTCAAAAAAAATGGAATCTATAAGCTGGTTTGTGACACATGTGGCGCAATATATGCGGGAAAAATAAATAGAACCTTTAAACAAAGAATAAAGGAACACCTGCGAATTCTGAGGTTAGGACCCCACTATGATGACTCTCATTTCGGAAATCACCTTTTTAAAGTGTGTCATGACTTCAGTGTAGAAAAAGGATTTAAGATATTACATAGTGGTGCAGGTAAATATGTTGCAGATAACTTGGAAAGATATGAGATTGTCAAACACAAAAAACTGTTTCCTTCCTTAAATTTGAATTCACAAATAGATTTCGATGAACTGCACGTTTTGAGATCCCTTTTACATTAAAAACAGAAAAGTAGAAGCTCAAAAAAACAGACACAGAGTTCCTTCGATACTCTGTGTGTTGCAACCAATTCTATTGTAGAATATATCTATGACAAGAAATTAACCTTCAAATAGTAAATTCAGAAACACCTGTTGTTATATTGTGAAGTGGAAGAATATATGTTCGAAATAATTTAATTTAATAACCTCCATCGAGAATAGTTGAAGGTGGAAAAATTGTAATGTAATGTCCTTTTGTTAATTAAATGTATATTTCTTGTAGTTGCTGGTCTGAGGATGTGGAGTTGATAACGTCCACGAAACCAGTCACGTTACAGTAAAAACTATTAGGAAGATCTTTTGTCTTTAATTATCTTAGATGGTAACTTCCTACCTGGACAATACCTTAAAGGTTGATTAAAAAATAATAGTAAAAATTAAGTAACGAAAGAGTAACACAAATATTCTTGAACAGCCTCTAACGAACCTTTAACCTTGAGATCTTTTTCGAAGAATTCAGGGATTTAATAGGAGGTGGTAGATGGCTTAAAAATTTGATGCTTCGATACAATGGAAAGCATTCAAATCTATGAGTCCTATGTTTAGATAGTAATGAGGCTTGAGAATTCCTCGTTTTATAGCTATGATGTTTTAACAATTTCTTCCATTTGCAGTTGTTATACTTGGCACATATGAAACACTTGAAAATATAAATACACAGCAAAATTAAAATGTCATTTTGAACAAAAACCGGCTTGCACGAATACCAACGCGTAACTTAGTGCAAACTTTCGTATGGATCCAGTTTTCAGAAAATCAAGAAAAAATGTTTTTTCGAGAATATTGGTGGAATTTCAATAAAATTTACAACAACTTTGAAGTTTTCCACAATAAAGGTTCAAATTTTTGTTCGATTCGATATTTACTTTCAGAAAAAGAAGATAAAAAATATGCTGAATTTTGAATTTTATGTTATTTCAGCAATATCTCGAGGAAAACTAATGCAATCAAATTGAAAATTTGTGATCAGGTGAAGAAAACCAACACGAAACAGATGCAATATTTGGTCTCGAACTGAAAGTTAAAATTTCAACAATCGCGTGAAAGCTCCTGACCTCACGTCATTGCTTTTTTAGATTTTTTTAATTAATTCCAGAACAAACAACGCGACCGAGAAATAACCTCGAAATTTTACATATTTTTTTCAATTTGCTATGAATCATGAATATCAAGGCATGAGTAGAAGTTTCCCTAAATTCAATGAGGCTTTTCCAAAAAAACGATTTCTTTTATTTGTCAACAGTAAAATTAAAAAATTAAATTAAATTAAAAATTCGCGAGAGTTCGCTTCAGGATAATTAGAATAACTGTCAAGTTTCAATCAAATTGCTCAGGTAGTTCCTGAAATATAGGAGAAAAACACCTCAAAATCTCCAACGACTATTTCTCCGAAACGGTTCGGCCCATTTTGCCCGTTATTAAACATAACCGTTGAATTTTGAAATGCAACCAACCCACCCTAACGTTTCGAGTCGATAATATTCTAGTATTCTCCGCATGCCGGTAAACTTGCCTACAGACAGCCGTACCGAATAAATTTTGACATCTGATTCATCAAAGATAATTCCAACCTAGTCGGTTGAAACTATTTTTGGTAAAAAACTCGAAAATTACAGACATATGGACGAAACGATAAGTCACTGTTCCCCATAACATGCGAGCAAAAATTTTGAATTGCATCTCAACATTTTTGAAAGAAGCTTGAGAGATAGAGCTTGGAAGTAAAACAAAACAACTAAGCATTTTCAAACAAACCTATCTTAAAACCCCTACCCCTTCGCCATTTTGGAATTCTGAAAACTGCCGTGGTATTTATGTCTGATACTAGGTTTTGTGAGTTCCGATTTACCGGGAAAGAATCTCTCGATAGGATTGATTCATCATATTCCGCTTGAATTTCAAATGAAGTTTCAATCAGCCATTTTTACGCGGTTGTTCTGGGGAACGGCGCGTTATCGTTTCATCACAATGTCTGTAATTTTCGAATTTTGAGCTTGAATTGGTCTCAAACGACTGAGTTGAACTCACGGATGAGGAATCCTAGAGTCTTGAAATCTTCACGATAGGTTTCGATCCTGATTATCTCGGTTGAGTTCTTTGATTGGCCAAATCTGCCAAATAGATTTTGTGTTATGAATATTTGAAATTTTGATTTTTCAATGAATCGAAAACTATGTATTCGATCGAAATAAAACAAGATTGGTGGGTGAACAATATCAATAAAAAGAATTATCAATAGATAAATTCGAAAAAAAAAATTTGAAAATTTTCATTATTCATTCGAATTCTATTGAAATCTTCAAGTCACCATTTCATAACCGAGAATTTCATTTCAGACCAATCAGACTTCCTGATTTTTCTGAGGAACAAATGAATCTTTCAGAAATTCATAAATTTCAGGAACCATATCTCCGATTCGGTTGAAATTTCAATTTAATCGAAACCGGAGACTATATTTCAATCCAAGCAGATATGTTCTCTCTGAATTTTTTTCAGCATGAGATCTAGAATTCAGAATATTCGTTTTCATCAATCTTTTACGACATGTACTGGTGATAAGTACGAGCATTTACTAGATCCTACAGTGACTCTACACAGGACAGTGTCGTCGATAGATCGTCAATATATGCATTACCACAGTCCAACCAGATGAACCACTTGCGTCATTTACTTGAGAAATCTATGTGCACGTGCTCGTGACCGTCCATCGAGCCTTACGCTGGTCCCAACGCTGGTACCAACGTTGGTCGGCTTATTTGGTGGGGCGTCTACACGTTGGCTATTGAATCAGTTTCATCCCGTCAGAGCAAACGTGAGGAGGTACGAGTCCGATATCGAAGTTGCGCTGAGCGCTTTCACAGTGTTAGTGTTGATTCAGTTAGAAAATTTGAAAAAAAGAATTTAAAATTTCTGATGAAATAATTTTTTCCTCCGAGATATTAATAAGATTTCAATGAAATTTGTCATAAACCTCAAAACCAGTATTTAACAACAATAATTTAGGTTTCAATTCGATCTGATATTTACTTTCGGAGAAAAATTTGCCAAATTTCGTTGTTATTTGAAATTTTACATTATTTCCGCAATATCTCAAGAAGTACAAATACAATCAGATTGAAACTTTGAAATCAGATGAAGATTACCAACGAGCAACTAGGGGCTAAATTCGTGTTGATCTGATTGTTAGAATTTGAACAAGCTCCTAAAAGATCCTGACCTCACTTCAGTCCTTTTCTAGATTTTTAGTTTTCTGAACCACGCTTCATAAGTTAACTGCTGATTATCTGAAAAAAAAGTTTCATAAAACGGCCCTATATGTATGTCATAATTCATATATCTTGGAGAAAATTAAAAGCCAACGTGCTCATCAACGATTCCCGTTTTTTTAACTATTTAACTGAGAAGATCATTTCCAAGTTTTGTTGTGAAAGTATCCAAAAAATTTGAGAATGCTGTGGCTCATTTTTGTGCGCAGTTTCGTGATAATCATGATATTGGAACAATTTGGAAAAATTTTCTTTGAAATATCCTATATTTTGCGATCTTCCAATAATATTATCCTGACCAAATTCTGCCTAAACCTTCAAGCATCCCATTTAAACTTTTATTCTCCCAATATTTCCAAAAATACAGATTGGATCGAATTAAAATTTCAATACTCAATTGAAGGTCCAAGCCGAAATTCATGAGGATAATATTGTAAAGCTGCGTTTGGCGGTGTTAATGCAAGAATAGATTGCGGCTGTGGCAACGAATTTGAATGAGAGCGCGAAAGCTGCTGACTTCACTTCAGTGTTTTTCTATAATTTTTATTTCTTCAATGATTGGAAAAATCACTTCCTTGTTTTGTTGTATGGTAACCATGCATCTGCTGTAAAATTTTTATTTTTGCGTTCTTTCTGAGACTTATTCCATATTATTGGATTTGTTAGGCAATGTTCTGAAAATTCGATGCCATTTTTATCCGTCCATGACCTTAAGGAAGACATTTTCTCGACGTACGAACTCACTGGGTATTGCAACAAGACTGATGAAACCACCAACGTGTGGACGGATTGCGAACATTGGCTCAGATTCCTTTGATAAAACCGATAAGCGACGGCCAACTTCCAACTTTGGCCCCAACGTTGGGACCAACGCGGTTTTCTAGATCCACACGTTGGACGAGTAACGTTGGCGAATATGTTGGGGCAAACGTGTGGAGCCGGCGTTATACCACAAGCGTTTTGGGGTGCGTTGGGATGTCCAATCACACTGCAGCTTGCAATACGCGATTCAAGGGGAGCAGGCAGTGAAGCCCGCTAACGGTTGAGTGATTTGTCTTGTGGGTCAGTTGTATTCCATTCGTCTGTTCACACCCTATGCTTCATGAGGTGATTCTCTGGAAGTTTGACCGATACTTCCCCTTAGCGCATGTGCCAAGTATCGAAATCGTCTACAATGCTGCCGCCAGTAGATACTATACAATCATCCTCCTTTATATGATCTACGAACTAGTGCAGACCTTCAGGTCACTTCTCAACAGCAGTGTTTCAAATTTTAGCTTGATCAAATATTCGTCTTGGAATATAATTTTAAAAAAACTTTTTTTTATTGCGTGCTGATTTCCTGAGTATCATTGAAATTTCTGAAATAACTAAAAAAATAATGATCCGATCATGACGAAATTGACACTTGATGCGCAAATTCGTGCATGCAGTTCATAAATACCTTATATCTTCTAAACATATGGTTTTGTGAAAAAGCGTGATAACGTTCCATCACAATGTCTGTCATGATTGAATATTAAACCGAAATTGGTCTCAAACGATTATTTTGGACTTCCTGAAGAAGAATCCGTGATCAAATTCAATTCTGTTCGGCCGACCGTGTGTACTTTAACTGTCTAGGGAAAAGACCTAGAGTCTTGAAATTGATCGGATCCTGAAAATCTCGGTTGAGTTCGTTAAGGGGCGAAATTGGCTGAAAGGTTTTGAAGTTATAACAATTTGAAATTTCAAAATTTGTTCCAGAATAAATTGATATGATCAGATGGGAGCTTCAAAATAAGTTAAAGAATACCAACGAGTAACTTCGTTACCAACTTTGAGATGATGTAACCTTCAAAAAAAGTGCCAAACAAATGTTTTTCGCAGACATTGTTTTTCGAGATACTACTAGTAAGCAGATTCGGATGAACCATTATTCACATTTCAACTCGATCAGATATTTATTTTATTTTATGAAACATATTGAACAGAAATTAATTTTTTCTCATTACGCGCTTGTCCTAGGGGACAAAAGCGTTATCGTTTTGACCAGTGTCTGTAATTTTCAAGTTTTGAGCCAAAAATAGTCTTTATTGATTCAAACAAAAATTCGCTTTTTTCTCGAAAAATATTCATCACAATTCAATGGAAATTGGCACAGACCTCGAAGTCGAAATAAAACAATAGTACTCATAATTTCAGTTTTAGGGAATTTTATCTGCAGAGAAATTGGAAAAAAATATCTCAGATTTCTTGGCTATTTAAAATTTTCAGATGATTCACTCAATTTCCCGAAAAAAGTGAGGTTTTTAAAATTAAACTTCTTCAATAGTTGTGCCAACGCATATATTTCGAGATTTCTGATGAAAAAATTGTTTTTTCGAAAACTATTCCTAATTAAAAAAAAAATAAATTGAACAAGCGCGTAAAATCTGCTGATTTCACGTCAGTGCTTTTCTAGGTTCATCAAACACGTCCTAGGGTTCAGCATCGGATATGTATTTAGAAAAATATTGTAGAAATCAAATACCGAATTAGCCTATCTGTGTGGTAGACCCAGATTCGATTTGCGCTAGGTATTCATTGTTTTATTCTCACAATTGCTCAGAGTTGATTCGGAAAACGATTTACGCAATGCTGCGTGAAATTCCGTGAGGATTTTACAACAAAAAAATCGAACCTGTTATATTCTAGAAACAATGGGTCTGAGTTCTCTGGAAAAAAGTAGGTACTACAAATAAAACTTCTGACCCATAAATAAAGAATATCCGAAACGTTACTTTCAGGAGATATAGTGAAATTTTCCAACAGAATCAGCCCATAAAAAAATTGAGGAATCTCTAATTAAGTCTGCCAACCTCAATGAAGGCAGAGGGAGAAACGATTTGAGTTCTGCAGACAAAATATTTTCGAATGAATTCCAACGTGAGCCAATGAAGTGATTAAGAATGAAACATGGATTCCATGGAATTTTTGTGTAATCAAGAAATCCCATTATTCATCAGAATGCTAACCATCAGACATCAAGCAACTGATGTTAAATTTCACGTTCAGCTCCACAGATAAAATCAGTCCGCGCGAAATTAGCAATTTTCAACACCAATTACTCGAGAACTCCAAATTGCCCTTCTATCCTTCTTGATAGGCTGGACCAGAAGAGTTTCCTAAAGAAGTTTTACAGTTCGTTTCGTGAAATCTCGAATTAAAACTCATCCACCAATCTTTTCATTTTTAGAGTTTCGTACAGCGAGAAAAATGAATTCAGGAAAGCATTGAGGTGACTACGGAAGTTCTTCTGTGTTAATCTATGATTTCATATTTAATGCATTAATTGAAAAATATCAAGAATTTCTGCATCGGTTCGTACAGCCAACTGAGTGGATGAAAAGAAAACAATCATATCGATATTTCCGGAATTATGGAACAAAAATTCTAATGGACATATGTTCGGAATCATTAGGCAGAATTAATCGATGCACAAAGTTTACCTGCATAATTAAACCCTTAACCTGCTCCAAAAATATCGAGTCTGCAAGAAGTTATCTCCGAATTTCATTGCAATGCAGATAATGAAAAGTACAAAACAGACAATGGTTTCTTGAACGAAATGGAGGGTACTACGAAAAAGTATTTATCACTTGTAGAAAATATTTATTTTTCGCTTTTCAGTTGAATGCTTCTTAGTCGGTTTCCTTTCCGTTTTTTCAATTCTGTCCAACCGTTAGCCGATCGACAACACAATCAATACCTTCCAGAAAAATGCTAGTGCAGACTAGTATTTTTGGCGCAGCCATGAAGCCGTAGTGTCCAGGTCAATCAAATAGGCAGATCAGAGTTCACCCAATTGTTTCGAGAATGTGTTTTTCATGCGAACAAACTTGTTAACCAAAAATTCGAAAAATATCTACTATATTCAATTCAAAATTCGTTAATGGTTGTTGAATAACGACTTTTAATGGCCAACGCTCAATTTCAGGCAACATCCGGACCACGGCCAAACGGAAACATATTTCCCTACTGATTTGCCGTGTTCCGTTGCGGTCAAGTGCGTGCTGTCCCATTCAGTTATATAAAAGGAACAAAATCAGGTGTGCCGTGGACTGGACTGTTGACGATAAGTGAGCGTTGACCTTAATACAATAATTGAATACAGATTTGATCGAATTGAAATCCAGTAATTTCTCAGTAGAAAATTTCAAAAAGCACTGCCGTGAAGGCAGCAATTTTTGCGCGCATGTTCAATGAAGATGACCGCTTCAGCAACGAATTTGAACATGCACGCAAAAGCTGCTGCCTTCACGGCAGTACTTTTTGAAATTTTCTACTGAGAAATTACTAGATTTCAATTCAATCAAATCTGTATTTCTGGAAATATTGGAAAAACAAAATTTTGAATGGGTATATCTACGGAATCATGTGTTTACGGTCAGCCTAGCGGCCGACTGCGTAAACACAATAAATTCCGAAAGAAACAACTTAGAAACTCGATATTTGTAGAGAAGGTTTGGACCTTAATTACGAAGGCCGAATTCGTGAATGGGTAAAATCCACCCAATGATTCCGTAGATATACACAATCAAAATTTTATTTTCCAATATTTCCAAGAATACAGATCAGATCGGATTGTGAAATCCAGTACTTCATCGAAAAATAACAGTTCGAAGTTTCATACAGAATTTAATGAGGATGATATGAAAAGAAAATCATAGAAATTTTTTTTTTCAAATTGTTCTAATGACACGATTATCACGAAATTTTGCATAAAGTTGTTTTTCAGCATTTCAAAACTAGCTGTGAAGTTTTATCAGGACTGAATCAGTATTTCTCGAGTTATACCGAAAAAATCAACGATATCGAGAAGAAAACCTCGAAATTTGACATATTTTTTCCCGATATCTCCAAAACTTATGATCGTATCGAACTGAAATTGAATACACTGCTGTGAAATATGAAGCTCAAAGTGTGAGTGGAATATTTTTTTTTAATTAACTGACAATATGATCCTGACAAAATTTGGCTCAAAGTTGCGCGTCGTTATACTCCACCCAAACACCCAACACCCAAACTCTAAAAAGTTCCTTCGGAACTTTGAAATTGCTAGATCCAAAAATCATCTGGATCTCAGTAAGAATAAGTTACTCCTCCTCACTGGTTTCCTCACAGGACACTGTCGCCTAAGGATGCACATGATGAGAATGGGCTTATCAGAAACTGACGAGTGCAGATTTTGTGGGGAGGAGGAGGAAACCCCTGTTCACCTGATCACAGAATGCCTCGCCATTGTGAGTCTGCGCAAAAGATACCTTGGACAGGAGCATTATAGGAGGAATGAGAACTTAGCCTCCTTGAAGCCCTCACAGATATTAGAATTCATCAGAGCTCTTGAGCTGGAGGGCGAGTGGTAGGTTGCGAAAACGGCTCTGACAAGGGGGCACAATAGACCTTAAGGTCGCAGTGGAACGTAACCCCTTACCAACTATCAACTAACTATCAACTACTCCACCCAACTGCCAAGTTTGAATCCAATCGCTCAAGTGGTTCCCGAAATAAAAAATAAATAACTTCGAAACTTCAAGTGCCTATAACTCCGAAACTATTTGACCGATTTGGCCTATTAACGAACTTAACCGCGGCATTCTGATGCGCAACCTATCCTGAAAGTTTCAAGTTGCTAGCTCGCTTCTGTCGACAGTTAGCGTGTCTACGGCCGGCCGGCCGGACAGAATCGATTTTGACACCGGATTTGTCATCAGTGAGTCCAACCTAGTCGATTTAGACCATTTTCGGCTCAATCATCCAAAATTACAGACATTTGGACAAAACTATAGCACGCTGTTCCCCTAGAACATGCTCGCAAATCAGACTATTAAATTTTAAAACTGTTTATCAAGAAAAACCGTTTAAATCTAATATTTGAAATAGAACGAACGTTTTATAGGGTCAATATCAACCTTCATTTCATTTATTGAAAAAAAAGTTGAGAAACTTGTCATAATATTCTTCTATGCGCTACTCTGAGTTGACGAGCTTGCCGGTAGATCTGTATCAGCTTGGTCCGTTTGTGATCAAGTATTGGTGAAAACGCGTCGTGGTATGTTGACGTAACATATAAATGGGCCCTGTTGATGATTCTGAATCGAATTATGAAAGATGAAACATAGTGTCGAGTATAATTTTTGTATTGTATTTCATTATATTACTGTTTTCTCGGGTATATAACTCCAATCGTTTCATGCCAGTTCATATATAACTAAATTTTTTATGCAACACATGGGACTTTTGAGACGATAGAAGTAAATCGTAAGATATCAATATCAAAAGGTATTGTTTCTGTATATTTAATGAAAGATTTAAAAATTTTCTAGGTGCCAAGCTGGAACTCAAGAGTTTCAAATATTTAATGAAATGATCAGCAAATGCGAAAAAGCACTTGAAATCACATTCAAGCTTTTTTAGAATTCTCTGAGAATATTTTTACCCTATTCAAACCAGCCTCATGGAAGAATCCAACGAAAACGGGAATGAGCTCCTGTTGTTTACGAGGCTCTCGAAGCGAAAGAGATCAGATAGGTCCGCATTCTTCGGTAAGACGTCGTTATGCTGATTGCATTCTTGAAGAACTTGTATGCCCGCTGTCGTCACCCAGTTTTTACGCCGTTCGAGATAGGATCGTGCTGTTAATTAAGTATGCGTTAGGAGTTTTTCGATTAAGGTTCCTCTTTCTTCCTAAATCGGATATCTAAGAGCTTCGGAATCGCTTGCGGTATAATTCCATTCGGCTTTGTCGATGAATGCGTGCGGATGTGGGGAATTAAGGGGAAAACGAAGGTTAGAATAGAAAACAAACACTATTTCATGAAAAATATAATATGAAAAATGATTCCCGAATATAATTCATAGACAAAACACTGCGCTTCAGGAAATTTTATTGTGTATTTAGGCCAATACCCGAATAAACTTTTCAAAGAACTTCTATGTTGATGTTCCACTTCATCTTTGTGTCTGATTCATGGTGAATTAACCAACAGTAAGATGCTGATAACTGCAGATAGAACTCAGTGATGAGATAGACAGGGTATTGAAATATTGCTGCATCCATCTGAGATTCCATTGTTTTCTCTCAAGGTTTTAAACTCAATGCAATTTAATACAACATAAATATGAAAGGTTTCGTCTGGTGATCAGTGATACAAAGTGCAGGAGAAGAGAAAGATGTGAAATTGAGTTTGAAATAACCTCATGACTCTTGGTTGAAATATTGTTTCCGAAGAATTAAAAAAAATCTCTATCGACTGTGGCATCATTGGAATATTTTGGAGACTACTCAAACAAGGTGATACAAGTTTCCGTCGTCAAGTACCGACGTCTAAAGTGAGAGTGAGTTTAGTGAATTTTCTATTGTTAAAGAACATGAATGGCATCATTTCCATTTGAAAATGATTTTTTCATCTTGAAGTTATTTGACAAAATATCTTGATATGATATCTGAAAGAGAAAGAGGGCAGAAAATCAGCAGGAAGCATATAATAATATAAGCTACAATTCCTTCGTGACCGGGATAGTCTTTCGAACAGGTCCGGTTCTCCAAGCGATAATGTTTCTGATTCTCAGATAAGGAAGAACGCTACAGGCCCCTTGTATTGGGAAACCATCTCCAATAGATCCAAAATTGGTTATTTCACACGAGAAATCTATTCGTATATCATGAAAAAAAGAGGACACTGACGTGAATTAAAGAACTTTCGTGATTTGTTTCATATAATCATAAATTGAGCGGTACTGAGCTCGGCAACCCTGATGACTATTCTTATACAACCTAGTTATAGATTTCAACTCGTTTGTATCCGTATGTCTGAAAATATAGTGAAAATTAAAATTGAAGTAATCGACCGCAAACAGAATGGTTTTGTTTCAGTCCCAGAATTCAGGATTGTGGGCTAGAACAGCTCTAAAAATACGCAAAATCTTCGCGCTGTTGAACCCTCATTCAGAACCATACTAGAACAGTTCACAAAGCGATGAAACCAAAACACGACTAGAGTTCGGTTTCTCAACGGAATCGTAAAGAAAAAAAAAACTTCCGTTTGTGTTCTATGGCAGAAAAAGGAATGTTGATCGTGTCTTTTCCACAGTAAAATTAACACATATGCGAAAGTTATTTGTCGAAGTTTACAGTGATATATTTATGGAGATAATTGCGTCCATTTTAATGAATGTTTGTTGTGGATAATCAGTTTCTTTAATTTTTTCTCATTGCTTCAATTTCATTTCAAAATGAACCAAAATTCTGAAAGTGAATGGTTCTACCAATAAAATGTTTGATATATAATGAGAATTTAATGATGTTATCTATACGCTTCATAGAAAAATCCATTCGAAAAATTATGGCTCAATGGGGAGAGGTGTCTTGCTCGCATAATTTTATTCAAGAATTATGTGAGGTTGTGACTGAGAAATAATACTCAAATAAAAAAATCAAATTCAGCAGCTAAACGTTTTCTCAAAATAATTCAGAAATCAAAAACGGAATCAACACCATTCTTGATCACTTAAATCGTTGATACACAAAAAGACACCTTATGCTTTCACAGAATACCTAGTTTTGAGGTAGTATGGACTATTTCTGGACTGTCAGATTCACTCAACGGAAATGACAACATAAATTCTCCAGAAGATTTCAGTATGCCGGAGTATGAAGGCTGTGTAGAAACAAACACACTATTCTTAAGCATTTCATCTATTATTCTATTTATATTCTCGTGGCGATCGATTTTGGTTTAAAGAACCATCAACATGCCAGCTGAAAGATACAAAATTACAATAAAAGGTTTCATCAAGTTACAGAAAGAAAATTTCAAACGTTACAAACAAATGAAAAGTTCATCACTAAATAACTTTCTCAACATATAATCAGTTTGAAGGTTATAACGTGTGCAACTTGCCGTCAAAAATAAAAACAAAAACATGAAAATATATTATGCTGAATATTGGTGTTATTTTCTGTTATCACAATTATCACTCCTATTATTTTGGATGTCGACGAACAATTCTAATTATAGAATGTGGGATTTTTTGCTTCAATATGTACCCAGGTATCTGAAAGGCGTATTATGCAGACTGGAAGAAAGCAGGAGCGACTTGAGGATGACTCAAATGATCGAAAAGTAGTATACTGAAAAAAATTATGTACTTAATATCAATTAATCTTTTTCATCAACCTTCTGTACGTTGGGACAATAAACGAATTCATTGGAGTAAGAATTCATTTTACGTACAGTCTCATTGTCACAATGAACCGGCGTTCATTAACAGCTTAAATACCGGTTCCGCCTTCCGATGTTCCGATTCACAGGTCATTATATAGGAACGCATCCAGTGAATTACCTCAATGAACAATATTCATTGCTTAAACGAACCCCGTACACTGACTCACCGAGCTATATTAGTTGTTCTTTTGAACTTTTGCATCAATTTAGTTGACCAACAATCGGCATTTTGCGCCAGATCCAGATCAGTCAGTATTATCTGGAAAAGAGTCTCGAAGTTTCTATCGGAATAACTTATTTTTGACAATTCGACACCAGCTACCAGGGTGAGAGAAAACTACTATTCATAGTTGAAATGAAAATAAATAATTCTACTTTTTACAAGTATATGTATTCAAAATCTGAACTATGAGGATTCTTTTAAAAATGGTAAATGTAGGAAATATCACAAAATATGAGTTTTCATTTATCAAATCACCTTTGCGATCGAAATTGTTTTAGAAAATTCCTGTTTGGATTTGGATTTGATAGAAAATCGAGATAATGCAATCGTTCAAAGTAATTCCTATTTGGTTTTGGATTTGATAGAAAAAAGAGATAATGCAATCGTTCAAAGCATTTTATATATGCCGATTTGGTGCCTACGAACTGATTGATAGAAAATTATTCCAACCCAGGAAGTAAAAGTTCGACAGAAATTCTCTCTTCCAAATATAGAAAACTGGCCCGGGAAGTTCAACAGCATTTGAATCATCTCATTTTATCCCAGTCTATAATAAATATCATACATCTACATCCAAAATAGTAGAAAATGATCATTTCGATAACAGTAAATAATACCAATATTGAATATACCTACTACTTGAATTTTTTTGTTCTTCTTTTGACGGTTAGTTACACACCTCATAAACTTGTCATAGATTATATTATGAAATATTTAGTTAATGATAAAGTTTTCATTTGATTGTGCTGTTGTGCATTATTTTTAATTTGTAAATTGACAAAACCATTCAATGATAAATCTTCCAGCTAGTCTGATGATGGTTTTTCAAATCGAAATCGATCGCTTATAGATTAGATTGAATTGATATTTTAGAATCATGCGTTTCTTCCTCCACAAACTTCATTAAATAATAAACACACTCATGAAAAAATTCATCACCGAAACTTCAGAATATATCACTTACAGGAAGGCCAGCTTGACTAATGTCAGAATCCATGCACTCAAGAATTAAATGAACTTCTTCGGTTTCACTCAGCATACCTTGATACTAAACGCCAATCAAGGCATCTTGTATCTTGATTGAAGTCGATGTCCTATTACTGTGCGAGTGTCTCTTTCTCACCTCATTGATATTTATACGCATCATCCCACCTCAGAGCTTTCTCTGCCATCAGCACCAAGACCAAGTAGGATTTTTAAAATAGATGCAGAAGGTTATCATTTCAGGAGAGCCAATCTGTATCAGCTTTATGACATGCTCCTGTGCACTAATTGAGATTTCTTGGAGACTAACGATAACGTGGAGAAGGCGTTCAAGGAGTTTCATAACAAGCCTGACTGCATATTTCCTGTATTTGTCTCGAGATCATCATAATGAACGTACTTGTTCCCACCATGCTTGACATTATTAGTAAATTAAAAGCTAAATAAAGCTATCTGCGCAAATATAAATTTTCCGGAGATACGGAGTAAGATACTTTCCTTCCCCTTTATATTTATTCATTTCACAACAATTGTTTTGTCACTAGCATTGTGACTTCATCAGATGTGTATGGTAACCAACTACTCTTAAAAAATCGTGGAATTGATGAATATGAGAAGAAATAAAGTGGTTACTTTAATCAATATGAAGATAAATTTTTGTCAGAGTAAAGACCGTATTTCATCCGGAGATGTCCAATTCTTGAATACATATAAAGACCTTCGCAGGAGTTTAAAGAAAGATATTGTTGCAAGAGCCAAATTCACTGTGAGGGCTGAAGCATATCTATCCAAAAATACCCCTGAATTTGGGGCACAAGTGAATACCAGTCGAGACAGTTCTTCCATTCCTTGAGCCATGAGGTACGTTGACCGTGACTTGTAAGCTTTCAGGATATGAAAGATGCCTTCGCCTCGTTTTCCACTGTGCTTTTATGAACTTCTCTTACTTTCGGTAAAGTGATCCTACTGAATCTCTATATGCAGAGCCTGGCTATTCCTGAATTAACTCAGGAAACTGCACAAAACTCTTGAAAGATGCAAAGCCAAGATGACAGCAGGTCCTGATGGAATTCCAGCTTTCCCCTGAGGGACTGCTTGCTTATTCGGGCTAAACCTCCAGTGACCATATACAGTTTGTCTCTTTTTCAAAAGTTTGTTTTCCGCTGTCTGGAAGGAGGAAATAATTCGTTCCGTCCCCAAAAAGGCCGGCCGACATAATTATAGGCCAGTCATCATTCTGAGCAACTTTAGCAAGGTTTTCGAAATAGTACCCAATATATGATATTTTTAACGCACATATATCATGACAGATTTTGGATAGTCAGCATGGATTCAACTAGGGTCGATTAACTGTTACCAGCTTAACTTACCCAATTAATCACTACTCTACTGAATGAATCTTCTCAAATTGATGCAGATAATGCAGATTTTCTTACAGTCTTCGATCGACAAGACCATGGTATTCTTCTCAGAAAACTGTCTTGCCTTGGGTTGACTATCGGGTTTTCGCGTATTATCTCACCAACAGTAGAGTTTGATTTCTGTATTTCGGCCTAAAATTTGCTGAATTTGTTGCATTATCTGGTATTCCACGTTGGTATATATCACGTTACCTGATTTTATCATTTCATAAATGATATCTGATTGTACTTGATGGGTTTTTTCTTCTCCATATGAATGATTGCAAATTGTATCATCTAATTATGTCTATCGAGGACTGCTGGAATCTTCAGGGCGATATTGACTGGTTGAATCGTTGGCGTCGTGAAAACTGACTACCGGTGAAAACTTGCAAAGTGTAGTGTTATATCGTTCACCAGTGAAACAACGACGATCGACTTTGTATACAACGTGGATTATCGCTACATGAGTTAAACTGCAGCATGTAGGAATTTGGGCGTTTTTTTCGACAAAGACCTCAGTTTTGTACCTCATGTGCGCTCTTTTTTTTCAAGCAGTTAAAAGTACTAGAACACTTTTCTCCTGTTGAATGCACTTTCGATGTCAAGGTTTGAGTATGGTTGTGGAAGAGGGAATACAGAGGTTGTTCCTGAAGTATGTGACCTTCACACTTGACGGTGTTCACAGGAATATTTTTAGAGCAGGTTTCAGCTCCATTCCTTCGAGAAGTGTTTTATTCTTAAGACGTATTTTTTGCTCACAAATTGATTGTCCAAATTTGCTTGGGTCCGTCAATCTTCAGGTTTTTAGAATACCTGTACCTTATGTCACATCCTCGGTCACAACATTTCACTTGTCGGTTCTGCATTCAAATATTACTATTTTCTCGACCCTGTATAGAAATTGTCGTGACTATATGTCGTTTCAAATTTTTTTGACATTTTTTATTGCGAATCTTCGGACATTAAAAGGGCTTTTTTGGTTTCGTAGCTCGTCTGTTGGGGTTGGGTGTGAGTTTTTCGTATTGGGTTTCGTTTTTGAGTGAATGTCCATATTTTATCGCGAAATTTTAATTTTATTAGTTATGTTTATATCTTCATTTACGGTTCGAATTAGTTATTTATTTTTTCCATTCTCTAATTGGTCAAGGCTGTGGAATGGTGTATTTATCAAACCACAAATTAAATAAAAGATATCTTGGCTCTCATCATCTATTGAATAACTCTGTTGTTTTAACTCAGGCTCTGCGTGAGGGATTTAACGATATAATAATTGATAAAATTTCACAATTTTTTTGATTTTTTCTCATTTGAGCAATTTCTTCAGTATTATTTTTTTCTCGGCGTATGAGTTTCTAGAGCAAGTCTCCAGAGGAAGAGGAATTATATTTGGCAATGAGTTCACCTTCTTGCTGGATGAAATATCGAAATTTATGTCACCAATTATACTGATGTAATCTCTCTGTTCGTTTCTTAAGAAAAATCAATTAGAATTCATTGAATAATCCTTTTGAAGTATCATATGGCTTAAAAACCGCTATAAAATTTATTACTCCGAATAATATTTTGCATTGGATTCAGAACATCATCAGTAAAAGTTTGGCATTCAAATTCCGTATCATTATTTACATGAACAACAACAACATCAAGCTGATCCAAATTACAAATGTTATATACTCAGATATGATCAAAAACTTAAAACATCGACACATCCACGATCTTCTGTGTTACATTGACAACAATAAATTCATAATATGAACAATCAATCTATTCCACTCAGAACTAGTTTTGAAGTGTCAAAATTTTCATTCAGACTTCTTTAAACTCACAAAATTATATCGATCTTGAAATAAGAAAGAAGGCACTATTTGTTTTGTGAACAGATGTTAATATCAAAATCTTCAGGATAATGATTCATACTTATACCTACAATAATATTTGCAGATCTGTAGTCCATTCTTTCACGAAATTTTTAAATTTGGATCTTATGCAAAGGACAAATTGTATCAAGTATAGAGATATTTATATCATGTCTGGTCTTGAACTTGCTGTAATTCACTACACAGAAACAGAAACAGAAAGGAATATTTGTATTTGCAATCTTTGTAGTGATCAGAGTCAGGACACTGGTCGAAGTCTTATATTTGTAGTCACTAATGTTGTGGTTGAAGCCATAAAATTCAGTACCTACATTTGATACTTTCAAATTTTTCGGAGTCCGATATATATATTCCGCCTGCGGAAATTTATTTTTTGAATCCTGAACAGCTATATTCTATTATACACTATTGTGATTTATTATTCACATTTGTCTCGGCCAAAACTAGGTCTAGTTTGAAACGTCATCTTCAGTTTCTATTTCTCATGAAAAAGTTTGACGGATTCACCCCTTGAGCAGGACTGGTAGTAAAGTTCCATGACACGTTTCACTTTCAATTGTATCACTATATCAAAAAAGGCTTATTTTAGGAGGATTTCGCATAATTTTTTAGGTTTTCTTCTGAGTGTGCACTCCTAATATCTAGAACAGAACTATTAAAAATAAATTGAAAGTTTTTTTTTTCATGGAAAACGCCCTTGCGGATTGCAGAATCAAACTATTTGTCAAGAATACTTTCTTGAAAAACTTAATGAACAATACAGAAACAATACAACCGATAAACAGAGCGAACTGAGATGTTTCAGAGTACAAATGCAAATCTTTCATTAGACAAAGGAAAAAATTCTCAGAATAATTTTCTTTCGATTTCTCGTTTTGAGTTTAGACTTTTCGAGTGAAAGCCAAAAAAAAGCTGAAAAATTGATGTATCACTGTAATTTACGATGAAGTCGAATTCGCAAATTGTTCACAAATTCCGTGAACAACCACCGGTGAGCACAATGAAGAGGATATCTTGCATTGCTCGCACTTCATCAAGTGTTCTTCTTCCGTTATTTGCACTTCAGCAAACAAATGTTGATGTTTACATTTTCAATAAACGATTTAGATCAACTCTATCCAAAAAATAATCTACTTGAAGCAGCTTTCGCGGAACAATTCCTGATTTAGTCGAAATTCACAATGGTTATTTTCAATATCGTTACAAAATTTGAAATTCATGTATTTTTCCATATTTACAGAGATCAATATCGGAGCCAAAACTCGAGTAGCAAAGATCCCTAAAGATAAATGGCCACGACTTCAATAAAACGCTCACCCAGAAAATGAGCAAGGATTTGCTGACCTTCACCAGCAGTCCTACCCACTTCAATCTCGAACTATCACGTATATAGGCTCATACTCTACCTTCAATACTACCGCTACACACACGCACAAAATTGAAACATTTTTTCGAAAAGAACTGATGAGACCATCTTTCAAAGAAGTTTTGGTTAATCCTTGATTATCAAAATTACCGGGTTTAAGTATACCTATAGTGAATATCATTTAAATGGTACAGCAATCGACCATTTTAGTGAGAAACTCGAGTGGAAAATTATTCGATTTATTCACTACAACTCATCATGACCACAACTGTTAGCAATCGATAATTATGCACAAGTAAGAAAAAAATCGAATTTAACTCAGATTGATTTACAGATTACTTTTTACTAGGCTGCGGTAAAATTCATTCAAATCAAGTTAGGAACCGCGAATACCACCGTCTCAATATTCATGAAAAATGAAATGAATACACAAGCAATTGTGCCAAGGAAAATGGAGCTAATCAAAACAGCTTCGCCACCCTTGAAGTGAAAATGTTTCAGAAAACAAAATTTCAAATGTTTTTCAAATCAATTCTGGTTATGATTGTAGCAAGCGTTATTATCAGGTGAATATTTTTCCATTGGCTGTTCAACAACTAAGATCCTCAGTCAGAAAACTGGTCATTTTCAAAATAAATTCCCAGATTTGCAAAAACAGAGAAGTTCTATAAGAAAACGAAAGAGACAGAAATAAATGCATTGATTTTTAAGAGAAACATTTCGGAAGATATGATACGTACACTGATAGTGGTGCAAGTATTTACCTGACTGCTAACAAAGATTGGATTCAAAATACTCTGCCGAATCAAAGGAGATGGTAACAATTAAAACTATTAAGAAGGCACAATGTACAGGTGAAGTCCAGATATAGGAATGTGTTTTTGTGCAGAATGTGCTCTCTGGACCTCTTCTCACTACCAATAATAAAATATTCAATAAGAATAATATTCAAATTGCAACGGCACTCAAAACTCAGGTATTCTATCGGCTGAAGAAAAAGAAGGGCAGAATGTTTTCAGGAATAGCTGTTGCAAATGGTGATATATGGCATCGCCTATTTGGACACTTGAATAGAAAATACTATCAGAAACAAAAACTTAGTGCATGGTCTTACATATGATGAAACATTCGTGTCACAGAAGAGTGATTGTGAGGCAAAGCGTAATAGATTGCCATTCAGCGTTAAAAGTACCAGGACCAAAAAATATTGGAAATCATTAGGTGGGTCAAAATATTTCTCACTATTCATTGATAATTTCAGCAGAATGGCATTTGTGTTGTTTGCTGATAGTTTTTCATGAATGGAGATTAAAATCATTACATTTCATCGAATGGAAAAATGCACAAGGTAAGAGTTTGTAAATTTCTTAGAAAGCCGTGGTATTCATAATCAGACTACTAACAGATACGCACTGGAACAATATGACACGTGTGAGGGACTCAACAAATTAAAAGTGGAAAAGGCAAAGTTCACCATTTGATGCTGAGCTGAATAAGGAATTTGTAGCAGAAGCTGTTAATACTGCGGTATACCTGAAAAAATAAAAGTTTAGCTGCAGGTTGAGAAAAAACACCTTATGAAGTATGGTATTACTGAAGCCTGATGTTAGTAACATCTCAAATGAAGAAAGAAGCTGATAAAACGAATCTTTGTTAGATATAGTGATAATATCAAGGGCTGCAGAGTTTATAATTCAGAAACTAGAAGAATTACCACTAGACGAGACGTCCTTATTCTTAGGAAGAAGAAATAAAATGAATCAGTGGTTTCAGTGGGAGAACATAGAGAATTACCGAATGTGACAGGGTCAGTTGAAAACTGATTCTGATGAACGTAAACACACCAAAGAAATAGATGCATTACTTGTTTCGTTCGTTAAACTTGCATTTAAAATTTGTCACCTGATTGTGACAACGGCATTCCTAAATCGCGAAGAAGAAAATTTTTATGCGAAAACCTCAAGGTTTGGACAATTTTTTCCATCACATAAGGCAAAATTGCAAAAGACAATTTATGTTCTGCGGCAATCTTTTCGAGTATGGTATGAAAAAGAAGAGTTTGTTCTGTACGAATTGAGTTTTATGAAATCTCAGTATTTTTCGTGAAAGCAATGGCCATAAAAGCGCTTTATGTGAATGATTCATATGTATTTTCAAATAATAAGGGAGCAACAAAAAGATTGAAAAGTCAGTTATCTGCTTAAATTGAATTGAAGATTTAGGAAGAGAAGAGACAATGATTGGAAAAGAGAGTATTTATGGATCAGAAACAAATTGAATTTTATGGACCAAGAACAGTATTTCAAACAAATTCTAAAGGAATCTAATACGTTAGAATGTAGGGATGAGTCCAATCGAAATGGAAATTAGTTCAGATGAAGATATTTCGAGTCATGAAGGCTACCCGTATCAGCAAGTTGACCCAATATTTCCTTTGTAATAAGATGTATGTCACAATTGAGTAATTCTTACTACAAAACACATTGGCAATATTTGAAACTTATATTGAGATGTTTGAAGTGCACTTAGTCTCGGGGTTTATGGTTTGTTAAGGATGCTCAGGATTGAATCAGATACGTAGATGTTGATTGAAAAAGTTATCATTTGGACAAAGAATCAAATACAGTGGTTTCTCATTTCCACTTTCCGGTTCTGAACTGTCACGGTAGAGTAGAAAGCAACAAACTGTGGCGCTGAGTAGTGCCCGAGCAGAATATATCGATACATTTTTGCCAAACCATCGTAACCTACAACGTACTACGTAGCGGTTTACAATAGTTTGGCAAAAATATGACGATATAGCTATTTCGTACTCTAAGTTAGTCATTTATTTGAGAAACTTATGTATTGAACTTGTGGGATCTTAAAATAAACCAATTGTATGCTTCATTGATAACCAGAGCGCACAAAAGTTGGCTTATATTCCAATTTTCCACGAGAGGTCGAAACACATTGACGTGAGACATCATATCATTGGAGACGCAGTGTCAAATGAATTAGTCATGTTGAAATATTTGAACACCGCAGAAATACCAACAGATTGTTTAATGAAAGATTCAACTTTTCAGAGACATTATATAAGTTTATATTTAGGCTAGGTAATTATTATTATTATTATTATTATTATTATTATTATTATTATTATTATTATTATTATTATTATTATTATTATTATTATTATAATAACAATAAGAGAAGAGGTATTAAACCTATTAACTCAATAAATGTGTGCTTCAGATATGAAAAAGATTTTGAAAAAAAAAATGTTGAACGAGATTGAAATTTTGCATTTTTTTTTCTATTGATTCCTTTGATCATATTCGAGAAATATTTTCCTTGAGACCCGGTACAGCTCCGCAACGGCGCTGAAGCTAGAAAAACCTAATGTGTGCAGCGGGCTTAATGGTGAAAAGCCAGTTCAGTAGAAATGATTCTTGTCATGAAATAGTTCTGATTGACATTTCACCTTTACGTTATTGCTCGGATTGGAGAATGTGGGTTTGAATATGAGTTGTCTCTGAAAACGTTGTCACAGTGAAACCTTATGAAGCTTGGGAATCTCAGTAACTACAAAGGTTTTCGATGGGATTTATAATTGAAACATAATTCAATAAACAGTAGTGAATTCCAAAAATAACATGTTTATAATCTTCGATCAACTAATTTGGTTTGAATTTGAAAAGGGGGTCGGATGGATTATAACAAAATACGGTTATAACCAATTTTGATTTGTATGCAACATTTGTATGTTCGAACGTAGATATCCACATGTTCAACAATTCCCCCTAGGGAACAGACTAACACAACTAATTAATGACATACGCGCAGCATGATTCTCATTCAAGCCTATGAGTTTTCAGAGGATGATTCAATTACCCTCACAATCATGCAAACCACTATGTACTCTACCTAATGTGTTATTATCATCGTTTGCCCTATCGGGTTGAACGTTGCACATAGAGATCTTCATAGGTTTTGGATATATCCGACTAATTTCAGCTTTGTTCATTGCATAACACGCATGTGATTTGGTTGAACGAAAAATATATTTGCTGCCTAATCGAAAGTTGAGAGTTGTTTTTGTCTGTCTTCACAGACATTTATTACGAGTTAGTGCTTGTATGATTAGTGTTTTTTATTTGGAAATTATTTCAGACGGAAAAATAGTTGTGAAAAGATAATGATGAACTTGGACATAAAGAAGATGGGTTGATAAAAAATTCTCCGTCGAGCATTTCGAAAAATTTTCAAATTTTGCTCTGAGTTGCGTTTTGGGATTCCAGATCTGTCCACGAAGTTGATTGATCAAGTAAATACTTCATGAGATATCGAGAAAGTTACCTCAAATTTTCAAATTGGTCTAACTCCGAAACCATCCAACCGATTCCACCCATTAACGATTTCTACTGGGATATTTGGACTCCAAACCTAATCTGACAATTTCAAGACGCTAAATATTTTCCTTCGAAAGTAAGGGTACATAAAGACGGACGTATGGCCGAAATGCCGGAGAGACAGAATTGAATTTAACCACAATTTTTTTCAGGAAGTTCAGCCCAATCGTTTGAGACCATTTTCGGCTCAGAATTCGAAAATTACAGACATCGTGGCCGTATGATAACGCGCTGTTCCCTAGAACAAGCGCGTAAAAATGCTGTTTAATAAAGATCGCCTGAAATACGTCAAAAGGCGTGAAAGGGGCAAATTCCAAATCCCTTTAGTAAAATCTTGTAACCGTAATCGACAAATGGAAGAGATTTCTGACTGGAATATTGATATGTCGTCGCCCCTTCCTGACTCCGAGATTATAAAGTAATGTTGAAAGCGAATAAAGTTAATTCCGTAGATATTACTATTAGATTTTTGTAACAAAACGTTAATTTTTGTTCGACTCCGTACATTCTTTTGAGAGTAAATTTTAGCTACACTTGCGTTCAGAGCTGGTCTCCGACGTATTCTTGAAAGCTATTTATTACCAACTCAGAGTTGATACAGGATGAAAAGTAAATTACCACAGTGTTAGTTGCTTTACAAGTTGCAACTTAAGTTTTGATTCTTTTTACCATTCAGTGGATCCACTCGAGGTAGAGACTCAAGTGAACAGTAGTGTTCATTCAGTGCTACAACTTGGTAAGCATAAACCGAATCGTTATTCTATTTGATTCTCTTGTGTTCTCGATCAGTTCGATTATTTTGTTCTATTTCGATATTCCCATTGGAATAAAATTCGTAATCGGTTCCGCATGCACATGTGGAGATAAAAATTTTATCTATCCACCTGGGATCCCGAATAATTTGGTTTGACTGACCTTTGGACAATAATGGTTGTGTGAGTGATCCCGTGGTAGTTGAACAACACAGTATTGACAAGTTTGGTCCTATTGTACTTAAGTTTATTGGTCCTTGTCCTTTTTAGGGCAGACTTGGGGTCTAGGGGCGGTTTTTCTATGTGTTTTTGTATCAAGTCTCATAACAGTCTCCGTTACCGATCGCACCACTTGTGTGGGTTCCGAGGTATACATATTTTGCTTGATTGATCTTCGGACGAATACTTATGTGGTAGCAGTTGCCCAACCCTGTCTCGATAAGTTTGAGTCCTGAGGTCCCTCAGTTCACTGATCCTTGTCCTTTCTAAAACAGACATGGTGTCTAGGGGTGGTTTTTCCGAGTGTACTTCTGTTTATTAGCACACCTGCCTGCATTTCCAATCGTGCCAGTCATGTGGGCTTCAAGGGATACATATTTGGCTTGGCCGACCTTTGTACAAATGCCTATGTTGTAGACCACGAGGTAGTTGCCCAACCCAGCTTTGACAAGTTTGAGTCTAATCATCTTTCAGTTCACAAGTCCTTGCCCTTCCCAGGGCAGACTTAGTGTCTAAGGAACGTTTTTTTGAGTACTTTACGAAGGACACTCCGAGCTGAATCATCCGTCTAAGACCATTAGACCTCATTTACAACCGAAGTTCTAACACGGCTATTCGAAGTGTGCGCCTGATACTGATGTGGTATTTATTGCTTCACTATTTGCATATAACCTCACTTAATTCTCTCATATATTTTACTGCCCTTACTTCACACCGTCCACGATTATGAATTCGTCCGGTCATTTTACACCGCTATTTACTGCTCCGATCATTCTACCGGACACTGTTTCGTACATGTTAATTCTTACGTTTTTATTATTTGACCCTACACTGTATAACACCGTCCTATCAATTACATCTCCGTTTAAATAACCGTTTGATCCGATTTTATGTTTCGGTTCATCAATCCATTTTTGCATAGTGTATTCATATTGCCTATGATTGCTTGCTATCCATTCTAGTGCTTTGGCCATCCGATACACAGTTTATTTTCAACCGTTCTACTGATCATACTTTGTGGAATTCTCCCGGCACTTCATGCCTGTGCGCACACCTTGTTTCACTGTCAGTGTTCAAAGATTTGTGAATAATTAGTGATTTTCCTAATACTGCACCCCTGTCTGTACACTACCTTCAGTATTTATGTTTGTGTGTTCATATATTTTTAGTTTTTGACTCGGTAAGTCTGAGAAATATACTTGTTAATCGCTAACATCTTACATAAAAGAGACACCATATCCAACTCTTTTAAAAAGTTACCTAGCGGCCGACCGTAAACACAATAACTCCTGAAAGAAACAATTTGGAACCTAGATATTTGAAGAGGAGGTTTGGACTTTATTTACGAAGTCCGAATTCATGACTTGGTAAAGTCCAGCCAACGATTTCGCAGATATACCCATTCAAAAGTTTATTTTTCCAATATTTCCAAAAATACAAATTAGATTGAATTGAAATCCGGTACTTCATCAAAAATGAGAGTTCGAAAGTTTATACAGAATTTATTGAGGAGAAGATCACAGTATATTGAATATTTGAAAAGAAATAATTTTTTTTCAAACTGTTCTTATGCCTCGATTATCACAAAATTCTGCACTAAATTGTCCTTCAGCATCTTCAGACTTATTGCATCATGATTGAATCAGTATTTTCAGAGTTATACTGAAAAAAACAACGATATGGAGGAGAAAACCACGAAAGTTCACATATTTTTTCCAATATGTCCGAAACTAATAGCCGTATCGAATTGAAATTTGATACACTGTTGTGAAATATGAAGCTCACAGTACGGTCAAAATTGTTGTCAAATACGATTGATAGTTTCTGAAAAAAAAAATTTTCTGAAAGAATTTGAAAAATTTCTTTTTTAACACTGAGACACCAGACAATCCCAACAAAATTTTGCATTAAGTCAAGCATTGTTATGTTTCAAATTACTGCAATATTTCAATTTAATTGCTTCAGTAGTTCCGGAAATATCAGGGAAATATTATCAAAATTTTGAATGGCTATATATCCGAAACCATCTGATTTGTCCTATTAACGAACATGCGCGCAAAAAGATCATGCCAACCGCGGCAAATACAGAACCAAATAATACGGTCAAACCTCAAGAGGAAAGGAAGCAACTCAAGGACGAAGACGAGTTACTAGACATTTTGAAAAGAATATAATAGATGATATGGGCACAAATGCGATATCAAACTGAAGTAAGGCTCATTCAAATGAAAACCAATAATACACTGTGACTTCGGAATGACAGGATTTTTCCCGTTTCGAAAACTGTATTTCATATCACTCCTGTCTCCCATTTTTTCACGCACTTGCTCTGGTATAAATGAGCAGGATGAACCCCTTAGAAAAGAATCCGTGGTCAAATTCAATTTTGTCTGTCCTGCTGTCCATCCGGCAGTATGCACTCTAGCTTTCGACGGAGAGCAGAAATTTGCAATTTTCAGGTCGAATATATCGGTTGAGTTCGTTAATCGGAGCTATCGGCCAATAGTTTTCAGAGTAATGCTCATTTGGAATTTTGAGGTTTGTAATGTTATAAAATAACTTCCTTCACTTCGATTGTTTATTTTCACTATGTACAGTTTTCGATACATGTAATGCCATCTATTATTTTGATGTAAAAGTAAGATCAAATAATGTGTAATATGCATGTAGAGATCTGTTGGTGATGGTACTTGGAATTTGATGGCTCGCGCACACAATATGCTGAAACAAAAAAAATATTATCGCAGCGACATTCATTCCGATTAAGAAATTGAAACTGTTCAGATATCTTTCTTTGGAAGAACATTATAATCTCTAAGGGAATGAAAGATTTTGGAAAAGTTACTTTAATCAAGAGATTTAATTAGTTTTGAATACTGATATCCTTTCTTCAAAGTGAGTTGACATTGAATGAAATTCTCAATTTTAAGTACTCGTGAATGAACTTGCAGGGATCTCCGATTACCGCAAATAGCAGTTTCGGCTTGCGATATTGATACCGTATTTGTTTTTTTTTATTGAGAAATCACCTGTAGATGATACTCACCTGTTTCAATACACGAAACATCCAGCCATATACCGACGTCCAGTAAAGAGTAACTTCCAGCTGCCATCACCAACAGTTCATCGTACATATAAGTGAGTAATGAGGTTTCGATCCAGAATCAGATAAAAACATTTTAAAGCAATTATTTTCCTGTTACTTCTTGTGTGTTTATCTTAAACCAGCGATAATTATTACGAAATTAAAAAAACAATGTATCCGAATTAGATTCAGCGCGGAAAGCTCCTTACCTCACGTCAGGGGTTTCCTAGGATTTTTTTGTTATTGAACCTCTGAATGACTTGGTTTGAACGCTTGTTCCTCGAAGAACATTTTTCAAATGAGCTATGAATATAACAGCTCCGTCATAATTTAATCTTCGACAACTCAGAAACGGTATGGGATAGAAATAACCTCTCGTGTTGTCTATTAAGTACCTTAAACTTTTATCGAAATTCAGTCATAAACAAATTACTTTCATTGGTAACATTTTCTCTGTGGGCAAAAATAAAGATGATAAGGACTGGCTAATTTAATGGATATCCCTCCGCATAATGCATAATAAAAATATTTCGCTTTCAAAAATACTGGAAAAGCTCAGATTTCATCAGCAACGTCCGCCTTATGATGGAAATTCTTTTCCAGGACATAATATCAATAATGCTCTACCATGCTAGAATCATCATAAAATGGGAAACTCATTGATTTTATTCCGCGTCCAGATGTACGAACCGAACACTTGATTTAATTCACGAATTCTTTTGATCTGTGCCAAGGACCGCTGAATTTGCTCTGAGGGAAGTCAGTTTCTTGAAGAATATCAAAGGGTGTTCGGTTCTTATATCTGGACGCAGCTTCACGAACATCATTCATCTAGTAATTTTTTTATTACGGAGTATTACTTCATCATTTAAAGTCAACCCCTGATGAAAATGTTATAATTCATTGGAGCCATAATGTTAAAAGTCAATTGCCATGTTCTTTGAGCTTTGAATCTGTTGATTAGATGGAGGTTCTCAAGATCATTTTAAGCATAAAAATTAGTTTAGTGGGACATGATGGAATGAATTGAATTACATTACAACTTTGTTTGACACATCTGTTCCTCCATATTACGCATGAAGCAGATACTGTGATTTATTCTATCATCTTAAAAATTCCTATGTTATTTCAGTTCCAAAAATATTCCACCCAGAAGATTTATTATTATTATGAACAATTGAATAGAGTCGAGATCAAAAACTATAATTACTCAATTAACAAAGAGAACGAGTGTATTCTTGAGGACAAAAAAAAATTAAATGTCCAATTTGATTTGAGACCAATTAGAATACTACCAGAAATATAGCTGCTCAGCCGTACTGTTGAGTATCGCAGATGATATTCATATAGCCTTGGACAACAATGAACTTGCAATTCTTGTAATGCTTGATTTTTTTCAGAGCATTTTGCTCTCTATATTGCATTCCATCGGTTTCAGTGATGAGGCTCATTCTAAGGCATTTGATTCAAGCTGTGAAGAATGTTCATGAGGTATTATTTAAATTTCAGGGTTTCCACAGGGTTCTATTTTGGGACACTTGTTTTTTAGTATTTATACTTCGCTGTTCTCTCAGAAATTGCTGTCTTCTCGACATAATTATTACGCTGATGATACGTATACTAACAAGAACTCTGAAGTAATATTTTTTTCTGATAATGTTAAGAATTTGCGCGTTTGGATTGATCAGAATCTTAAACACTAATACCATATCGGCATATGATTACATAAGGCTTATGCGTCCTCTAAGTCATTGCTCTGTGATTCTTTGGTATTGTCCCATATGAATTACTGCATTGTGGTATATGATCCCTGTATGTCTTAGATGTGAAAAGGGTACAAAAACTGCAAAACTGTTGCTTGAGGTTAATATATGGAATGTAAAAGTATTAGCTAATTGATTATTATTGTTATTATCATTGTCACAACCCTAAGCTTAATGATTGGTTATATTTGAACCACCGTAGGAATGTGCATCGTGCTTGTCTATATCAGAAAATCTAAGAAAAAAAAGTCACACCCTTATCTGTACAATGAAATAACCTTTCGTTCTGATGTACGTTATGTAATCATAGGGCTTAAATACACTTTTATTCCTCCCAAATCGACTGAATTGTTCAAGTTTCATTTTCATATCAGATCACTCGAGTAGTGAATGACCTAGTACAATTGTACATTCTTTCCCAGCCAGGATGAGATAATTTATGTTGAAAAAGCTCACGAACTAAAATTATAAATATGGGATTTTATTGTATGTATTTCTAGTACAGAGTAACCGGTTCTTTATTCAGCTCTCTTATTTTTTGTTGTTGATTTTTTACCACTGTCGAATGTTGAGTAAGGTTGAAAAACATGTGGGGCTGGTGTAGAAATATACAACTATCAGCACTGAACCTCGCTCAAATAATTTGCTGAAATGAAAATATTTTGAAAGATTGGTTTAATCAATGAGGCCCATCATTATTTTTAATTTTTATTATTTTTTTTCATATCATACTTATAATAGAATGAGTTCTCAAGCCCCCAATTAAGGATGAATATCTAATGATGGCTCACATGAGAGTGCAAAATTATAAGCGCAACTTGAAAATGCTGAGAGGGAGAATCCTACAATATTCTTAGTAGAAACAATTAGCCCATACCGGTGTTACCATCGTAAAAATATTTCTTATGACCGATAGTGTACTGCAAATCAAATGTTTTATTCTGTTATTGAACCTACAACAGTTTCTCATAAAAATTGATGAAATGTTTGTTTTTTCAAAATTTACAATTCGGCACTTATTTTCATGGTCACGCTTTAAAAATTTAAATGCTACCTTCAAGACAACATGAAACATTTGAAAAGTACAGGAAATCCATAATATTTTGAGTTCTCTTCAAACTAACACATCATGGCTTCTACTTGTCATTCCGGATCATCCGCTGCAACACCCTTTTATGCGGAACACGGCACATTTGGCTTATTTGCATGGGCTTGCTGGGGCGTTTCCTCTCTTCCATGTGAATTTCCCGTTTCTTACAAAGCACACTTTCCTTTCCAAATCGGAGTTTATCTCTGTCGAAATAAAAAGCTGCGAGGACTTATGTCTCCCATTTCGAAGATACCGATGGCTGCTAAAACGCCCGTCGAATGTCGCGTCGGCTGAACATCAAAGAAACAACAGAAAAAACTGAGGACTGGCAAAACGGTACGTTGAAAGGAACGTCAGGTTTTTGTTACGTTTCACGTTTCTGCATCAGGAAGTTACGTAATGCGGCTATTAGCCCCGGTTTTTGCGACTGGATAAGCTGATATAATACCGAGGTGGAAGGGTTTGCGTAAATCAACAAATAAACTGCAGACAGGGTTGCTGGTTCCGAGAAATCCTTATCTTGGAATTAGATTCTTGATTGGTTAATAACACAGTGGGCAAAGGTTCTCTTTCGTTAAAATGATTACATTGATCAAGATATTGGCTGTGAAATCAAGTCCAGTAATCAGGATACAGGCTGGTCTTTGTCATAACCGTTTCTACGTTTTAGCCAATATATACTAGCAGTGATTTGAATTTTTTTCCTGCATGCATTTATGGTACGTACATTCTGTGTGTCAGTGACACAGTGAGTATACCGTTGGAATCAAAAGTTCCCAGGCTCGACTAATGACTAAGTAAGAAGTTCCGTATAAGACGGTACTAGCCACCATGCATTGTTATCGCGCATATTTATAATACTGTGTCTAGAATTGCGTACAGACAAAGCAATAAAGCCTAAAAAGAATATGCTTGATATCCCAACTAATCTTCTAAAGTTTCGTCGGAAACCTAAAATATTCAGCAAAATATCATACATGAAATTCAAGAAATATAATCACCTATACAGAGTGGTTCCGTAGGAGACCGTCAAAATTTAAGATGAGTTTACACTAGTTGAGTCAGTTTCGAAACAACTTTTGGTGTATGGTTGTGTTCTCTATTGACTTTACAGGGTGATTTGTATGATTCGACCGACTTTACTTTCATGGATAACTTTGGTATGGCTCTTTCAATTTTGATGAAACTTTCAGTGTATAAAGATATGAATGGGCACCTTTCTAAATTGCGAATTTTCTTCACAATACAAGTTGTTCTCATGATGAATCCAGACTGATTGCGAAGGATGAAAAACACCCTGTACATTGTGAACCTTCTCTACTTCCTTTCCACGTCATCATTATCATTTTCCGTTGTTATTATTTTATTATATAAACCTTTCCACCAAGAACGACTTATATGGACCCTTTATCTTCGATTTCTTCTGAACGGGTCACTGTCAAGGCTTCTTTTATTAGATGAACCTTTGATTACATTTCAAGTTAGTGACATGATAACTGTTGTCTGACGAAGAATTCAAACAACTGAAGTGCCTGCAGACTAGGCTATGTTCCAGATTTGGTTAGGAGATTCATTGGAATTTTTTCCACTGAGAAACGTGTTTTTATGATTTTGAATTCGAATTTAGTTTTTTTTTTAATATTCCGCATAATGAATGCCAAGCGATTCTATATACGGCAGGAAAATTTCAATAGATGGAATCATTTGGGGTACTTGATTTTCGGATGTGCTCATAGATACTGAAAACATTATTTTTCATTCATATTGGGGAAAATCACCTCAGATATGGTATTGAAGCGTGGAATGCTGTTTCAAGTTCTTATCTAAAAAATTTAGAAAGAATGGAAGGGTTGATTCAACATGGTTCTACGGAAATCATACACTTACCCCACAGTCAAGTTCTATTTGGATTCAGAGATCTTTGATGTGAGACAACTATACTTCCTCACTGTTTTTTGTTGGCAACATAAGCACAGATCGGAACTAGTTTGTGTCGAACACGAAAATGACACTAGAAATACATTGAGCTCAGTGGTTGTGTCTAAACCAGATATAGCACTGCAGAGATACTTTTTCTACTCGCCGCCCAATTTGTATACTACGATTTTGCTGGATTTCCGAAGAATCAATTTCCATCAGCTTCTCAAATCTAGGTTAGTTAAATTATTAAGTGCTGAGCCAAGGAGGTCAATTCTTGAATTTCGATCAGGAATTGAAGAGTATGATAATTGTCATATGTTTGCGTTAATTTTCTCAGTTGAATATGAACAACAATACGTAGACATGACCTGCGCATGGAACGGAAAGTCACTCGACAGTCGAATGTTATATCCCCTCTACTCGGTACCACTAGTTGCTAAGTCGAACGACACGGTGATAATGTTATGTTTATATTCGGATTTGAAATTTTTCGATTCCTTGCATTCAGTTTATTTCTTGAATATTTGCTGGAAAACAAAGTCGAAATGGAGAATATAACTCTCGCAAATTCCGCTGATGCTCTAGAAAACTTAGAAAATCGACATAAACATATGTCAATTGTGATACTCTCCAATTCTTGATCGAGATTAAACAATTGATCCCAGGTTGAAAATAGATCAGTGTGTTGATGTTAATAACATATTTTATTATAGAAGCATATGTGTTACTTTTCTATCCGATTTTAATATTTTCAGCATCATGAGTAATAAATTATTTTATCGTTTCAATTGGTATTAATTGTTGATTTGAAATATTGTCGGTATTCGTTACGCTACACAGTATTTGGAGTCTATACATTTCAATCAGCTACTCACGATAACATGTTTATAAATACATTTTTTTCTTTTCACACTGAATGTTGTTCTACATCAGGACCATTGTTGGGATAAAACATCGCTCTTTAGGCGTCTTTAGCGGTCATTCGATTCATTCCTAATCTTACGGTTGTATTTCTACAACTGAATAAATTGTGCTCCTGAATAAATATTATTTCATTATTATTGGAATTTTTGTTGATCACCGAACAGCAGGTGAAGTGGGGCAAATGCTTCATAAGAAATTTTTATCTTCAAAGATATCTCAAAAGTTCTCTTATTGTCATACTAACTTCCTGTTTTTTATATAATCTTCACTTTCATCTCCTCTCATATGTACAAGCCTAAAGAGCTATAAAGATTAATGTGAAATTTTTCATAACACAATTTCAAGTCCGTGTTTCACACGTGCCCCAACAAAAGGGGGTAAGTGTATTATTGACTTATATTTTCCTTTGTCATGAGTGAAATATATCTGCAGGGTGAGTGCCGAGAAGAACAATTTCTAATAAACAATCTGGTTTTCGATGGTTTGAAATCCTGCAGAAACTGGTTCTGTTATTGAGTTTTGCACCAACGCAATGTTAGCAAGATGGCGGAAGAAGACGCTGTTTTCTTAGCAACAAACTTGAAACGATTGAATAAAGATGAGTTGATATATTGACAAAAAGTTTTACGGTGAATACTGTAGTAGATATGTCAAAGACAACAGTAGAAAAATTGCGAACAAATGTGAGATTACACTTTGACGTCGGTGATGATAATTTCCATGAACAAGAGGAAACAATGATGAACACCCCTCTCTAGAAAACTCCAAGGAAATTGAGTTGACGGAGAAGTTAGTTCAGCAGTTGGAGATAAAATTGAAAGAAAAAACGTAAGTAATAAATCACTTGATTGCAATTTCCAAAGAAAACATCAAAAACGAGGTTGAAAAGTAACTGAATGACAAAATACCCAAACATAAATCCAGTGAAGAAAAAGGTGAAATCCAAGCACGAAAACAATACAACATTATGAGTGGAACCAATATAATTTAAAAGCGAAAGAATGGACATAAAAGAATGATGCGAGATGGTAGTTCTAATACACCGACAACCGTCACAGAGTTGGCAACTTAAACTTCAGTTGGAATTCATCACCTTGAAAAGTCCATCAGGAATACGACCAATACGATACGCAGACAAAGAGTGTCACTGAAGATTGAAATGAGAAGTGTAACCTAGTCTTAGAATAGAATCAATTATAAAAAGTGGTCTATTATTGGAAATAGTAAAACAAATAATTCTGTAATGTCAGTGATAACCAAAATAAAGGATATGTTTGTTACACTTATGGATCCAACAACAACACTGAAGTTTTTACCGAAAGGTTAGAGTTAACATTGAGGAAGCATTGCGCGAAAAGCTCGACTCAAAGCACCCTTACAAATATTCATCTTTCAGGGTGTCTGTAAATGAGAATAGTTTCGTCATAGCCAGTAGTTCAGAAATGTGGCCGAAAGGGGCGTTAATTCCTTATTTTTTTTCAGGCAAAATTGAACAAGGGGTAATCAGCTTGAGTAGTAGTTCTCAATTTATCAGAAGAATCAGTGCGCCATCACTATTACATCTTAGTATCCAGGATTCGGGTGATAAATCTGGGGCACTTCAGGTGTTTCTTGAAGCTATAGGTGGCCCGGATATCGTGTGCATTAGTGAACATTTCCTGGAGGCTGAAGTAAGTGATGTTATTAAAGTTGATGGCTAGTATTCTACGGCAACCTATGGTGATCTGAAAAAAAGCAATGGAGTATTGCTATTCTCTCTAAGAGTGAAAATTTCAAAGAAATAGTGCGGATAAATTGTTTGTCAGTGGAGTGACATTGTGAGGTAGCTGCCATTCTTTTGACACATTTAAGAATTTCTGTTATTGTGTTTTACCATTCACCAAAGGATAAATTTTACTTCATTTCGATTTTAATGGAATGTTGAACAAAATTAACATATCGGAAAGGTTTAATTTATGTGGAAATTTTAACATACATTTCAATTCACAAAATAGGGACATCCTAAGTGACCTGCTGAGTTTTTTCGATTTCAGACGGAAGGTATTTGAACCAACTAGGAAAAAAAATTGATCCGATAACATTTTCTTGAATTTCAAAACAATTGAGGGAAAACTATTAGTAAATGAATGCGATTTTTCAGATCATAGGTCACAGCGCATCGGTGTTGATTTCATAGGTGAGTGTATTTCGAAAGGGGACTGTTTCCGAGAGGTGAGACCCCTAACGCAAAAGGGTTTTTGCATTTTTTTCAATGTTTTGAATAGTGAAAATTGGTCTTTTGTTGAAGATGAGAATTATGGAATTGATTATGTATTCGATGTTTTCGGGAAAGTATTTGTGGATGCCTATCGTTTTGCTTTTCCGATAAAAACTTTTTTCTAGAAAGTGCAGTCAAGTTGGATTCTAACTGGTTCACTGAGGAGCTCAAAACCATGCCAAATGATTTAAATTTGATTTGAGATCTATGCACTGAAAATCTTAGACGTTATAGAATCGAAATCCAAAAAGCTAAAATGACAAAAAATTATGAAACTATATCGAATTCTGGTAATGAAGTAAAACTATATGAAATATCATTGACAATAGAAGAAACTTAGATAATTTCAAGAAGCATTCAATAGTCGATGCTAATAAGTTGAGTGATTATTTTGTCAGTATACCACATACAACTTTAGATTTCTTGACAAAAGCGGAATTCAAGGGGAAATCGCCCTTCAATGTTGGAATACCTGATGACCTGCATTTTTCGTTCACAGAAGTCACATCCAATAAGATCACAAATGTTATTTATTTTATCTTTGAAAAACAGTGGGTCGCAAGACTCTTATGATTTATCGGACATTTTGTTGAGGAAAAATAAATATATATTGATCCCTTCAAATGAACCCATGAAAAGATGCATTCGTGAGAATGTGTTTCCTGACTGTCTCAATAAAGCAGAGACAATTTCGATTTCGTAATGGGAGAACACTGATAATGTCGAGAATTTCAGGCCCATTTCACTAGTTCCCATATTTTCTGAAGTCCTCGAAAAAATATTAAATAAACAAATTTTTTATTTTTCTTTGCCATTTGATTTTCGTGAAAACAGAAATACCATAGATGCAGTAGTCAATTCCGTCCAATTTGTAGTACAGTGCCTTGAGGAGGGTAAGTGTTCACTTCCCTTGTTTTTAGATTTGACTAAGGCCTTTGACTGCATGTCTCATGAGATTCTCTAATGAAAGTTGAAATATTATGGATAATAACAGTATAGAGCTCATTCGATTTCTTCTATCAAATAGATATCAAGTAGTTTGAGTGAACAACTGTAGATCAGGAAAGGTACCGCTCACAATGGGAATGCCTCAAGGTTCCATATTGGGCCCGTAGTTCTTCCTTATTTTATAACTGATTTCGATAATCGAGTTTGTTGTTTGCTGATAATTGTATAATATCCACATCTCGTGGGAACCTACCAGATGCGGTGGGTCGTTTGGGGTCTATGGAGTCAGAAGCCTACAAGTGGTTTGGTGGTAACACCCTTTGTGTAAATAGCAGGAAAACCGAGAGCATGGTGTTCTCGAATAAGGGGGCTGAGATAAAACATGTGAACTTTCTAAATATTCGTGTGGATTTGAAACTCACCTGGGTGGCTCACATCGACTTTTTGTATAGAAGATTGGCAAAGAATACATTTCTCATTAGAAATCTGACAGCAGCCCTTTCATTGCCAGGGACGGCTTACTTTGCACTTTTTGAGTAACATGCGAAGTTGTTTGAAGAACGTGAAGTTTTGAGCGTATATTCAGAATCCAAAGAAAAAGGATCAGAGTCATGCATATTGTGGAATACAGGAAATGTTGTAGATTATCTTTCAGGAAATTGAAAATTTTAACTTTGCCCCCTAGATTTCCATATGAGATCCTATTGTATAATTATAGAAATGGCTCAATGGAAACAGAGCAGAGATGATCACCCATATCATACTCAAAAAAATATGATATACCCTATGCGCCTAAACTCGGTGGGTCACAGAAGAGTCCATTTTTTTGGCACCTAAACTATTTTACTGAATAATGTAGAAAATTGTCAATTAAGATTTTTTAGCATTGATCGAAGTAATTTCTCATTGAACATTTATATCATTCAGTATATATTTTCGTTAAATTGAAAATGATTCTTATTTGATGAAGAGTGATATTGTTTACAATTCACGTGTGAACATATACACATAAATGTTTTTTTTTGTTACTTTAGTTTAATTGTATACATTGCATTCTTGACGAAAGTGATCGTATTTGGTATGAACCGAAAAAAATCTACTCTACCAAATTCGGGACAAAAACCATAAAGGAAAAACAATACTCTACAATGAACTCCATTCAATCCTAAAAAAGTCTTTTCCTGAGATAATCTTTAAATTCATTGGAAACACATTAAACTACTTAATACAAAAATGAAATATTTCAAAACAATAAGTTATTATAAATACTGACTATGAATTATCCTGGAGCCTTTTATTGGCGCATAAACTTTTCATACAAATACGAAAAAATTGAAATCATCGATCTCAGAAACAACATTCGCTAGGTTCAACTCATCACACATTCAATTCAACATATATCGATTGTAATCCGAAAATAGCACAGAAACAATTGTTCGGCCTCTGAAACCTATGAGGAGGAGGGAGGATACTGACAATGTCATTTTTTTCCACTGAACTGATGTCTTCTTTTGACGGTTGAATATTTTCTCATGAGTTTGATGATAGGGTCCACTTGTTCAGTTTTTCTGACCTGGCCTACAAAAAAGCGATTCGTTTTTTTCCCAAGAAACCGTTCCAGCACCCAATCATCTACTGCCAAGTCATCAATTTTATTGAACTCAAGTGCATTCTCCTCCATTCATCTGTTGCACGTATGATTCCCAATCTTTCACCTCTTCTTCATCAATATCCTCATCAAGAGTGGGGTCTCCATTGGATTCAGATGAAGTATCACCTGTCATAGATGTTTACCTTTTTATTCGTAGTGTATTCGAGGCGAACAGTTCTTCCATTTCATATTTATTTTTTTATAATTTTTCAGCTTGCTTGGCTTTCCTTTCTAATTATTTTCTCGCGTCTTATGCTTTTTTTCAAGGCCAATAATTCCAATGTTTTAATAATATCCCACCCCCTGGCAACTTTATTTTCCTTCACCTTTTAGAACACTCATGCTGTTTTAAGTGGTGGTTTCAAAGAGTAACTGTTAAAATGTTTCCGTATCAGATCCAAACCCAGATGCCGATGTTGAAGATATATTCCTTATATCAGCTGGCAGAATGACAGTAGCTGCTATGGAGAGTTGTGACATCGACCAACTTTCAGAAATGGGTCGTTATTGCCATTTCGAGTGGCTTATTGCTCACAAACGTTGTCAGATTCGAGGACTAGAGGTATGTATCATTCAGACACTCAGAGTTAAACATATCTGATGAAATTTTATTTCGGGTAATGCGAAGAATATCGGCTTTCTCAAATCCTTTTCTTACGATGGTTGGATCCGAAGTCGTCCACAGCCTACTCAAAATTTTGATGAAGTAGGCTCTAGGCAACGTTTCTGTGATGTAATATTTTTGCAGTCTTCAGAGGTTTTCTGACTACGAAGTCAATGAGCTGCAAAATATGAGATAAACAGGAAGGTGAAATTAGAATGGTTATATTTTCTGCACGGACATTTCAACGAGTTTCAAAGAAACGTGGGTTGCATGACCATTACACAGAACAAGAGCTGGCTTTGCTCCCTTCAGGAAAGAAACAAATGATTTTTCGAAACAATTTTCGAAATCCCCTGGTTCCATATATTCATTTTTTGTGACTGCATACGTCAAATCTTTATACACTTATTTTCTTGGTAGTTACTCATTATTTCAAACTGAAACTTTCTGCAATATTATTAAAGAAGAAAGTTTTTTCCGATTAGTGGATACCATTAGTAGCCCAGAAATATTTTTCCTTCCAGCTCAAGTTATCGTCCTCGATTACGGCAATCCTCGTCTCCCAACTACCTTTGTTTTTGATGGGTCACGATAAAAACCAGACTAAAGACTAAATGAGGCTTTTCTTCGAGGTCAAGAGTCACGATAGTTTTCTGTAATTTCTTAAAGTAACTGTATATTATGAGGGGGTCCATGCAACGTTTCCTGGCAATTTAAACGCTTTAGGGTTTTTTCGGAGACTTGCTTTTTTATGGATGCAGACAGATACCAGTGTTAGGACTTGAATTTCAGAATGGTGAAGATATTCAGGTAATTCCAGCGAACTTGCCGACCAAATCCAAAATTTTTTCACGCGACAAAGAAAATCCATATATCCCCATCTCAATCGGAGCACTTGCAATCAAATGTTCTTGAGCTTTCCCCTTCGTCGAACAGAGTTGGTTATGGGCTGTTGTATAATTTGGAGGCTATATACGTAGTACTCCTACCAGTCTTCAAATCTTCCATGGCATTCAATGAATCTTGTCGACAGTAAGGGTTGTCCCTTTCAGTTTTTCTTCTTTAATTCCTCACCATTTCAAAGAAGAAAACTATACTGAGAATAAGTAATTGTGACAAAAAAACATTTTCAACTAAAATATTAGTGTTGTAAAAATATTAGATGAAATGGATAATATCCATTACGTACCTCTCGGGGTAAGTGCATTACCCCTTAGGGCAAGTGCAAAGTACAACGATTTTATTCTGCACTTACCGCTGCCCGAAAAAGTTTCGGATGAGTACGTTGTAAGCCCTCATTTTACAAAATTTAAGGAATGACGGATTTACGAAGTTTTAAAAATAAATTATAACAACAAAAATTCGAGCTGACCTGAGAGCAAGCTCCTGAACACTTCGGTATGAGTAATGAAATCTAACGACTGAAACACTCGGACAATAAAAACAAAATTGTGTGGTCACTGGTGAATGCTCTTACTGGTGGAGGAAATAAAAGACCCAGGGAGCTTTGGTTGATGATGTTCCGTGCATTGAGGCTGGGGATTGGGCGTCGGTATTTGCAGGTTATTTCTCGACTATTACCAAGCGAACACTGACTATTTACTATAATGACTCTTTGTCGTCTTCATGCACTGCATATCCAATGAATAGCTCAACATGTTTCTTTCATCCTGTGAATTTCAAGTGATTGATGCAATAAAATCTCACGCTGAGTGAAAGTTTGTCCCGTGAACAAATTTTTACTTAAATTCTATTATTTTTCGAATATCAGGGGTTTGTTTACATATACGATAATTTTAATACCAGCTGTGAAATTTGTCGGCCCCCTCGCTCCTCTCATTCAGGAGGATGCTAACATATTTAATCCGACAGTATCAATCTTGACCTACTACACGATAGATTGATTATCTTCCAGATTTCTGCTTCCATTTATGTATTGAGTTGTTTCGAAATTTCGGAAAATATCATATTTTTCATCTGGCTTTCACTTACAGGTGAAATTGTGTTCATTAAAACGTTAATGTTCATTTTCAACAAACATTAAATTCAAAGGCTCCCTTGTGAGAAATCGCACAAACATCAGTGGCGTGCACTGTGACGTCCATAAGGATAGTAGGGTCGAACTGATAACTTTCAGCATTTCACTCAAAAGGATCTTCCACCTCTGGTTCAATTGTTGAGCTCAATCAATTTGCTTCTGGAGTGTTAGGGCAGCTACAAGATCCATTTCATCCACGTCATTCACCTTCAGGTAACAATTTTTAGTTGTTAGTTTGGTTTCATTTATCCTGTTCGTAAATTGTTGGGATTACACCTATATTCATAAAGAAACTTACAATCCCCTTATTTAATTAAAGAACTCCGAAAATAAGGCTATTCAAGTTTTTAAGAGGTTGGAACCAATTCAGCATAATTGAACTGAATCCCCCCAACACCCATATTATCAACTTTTCGATAAGTAGTGGCATATTGCCCAACCATCTCAAAAACGCTTTTGTCATCCCATATTCAAGAAGAATGATTTGAATGATATCTATAACTATAGACCTATTTCCATCCTCAATGTCTTTTCCAATGTCTTCGAGAGGATTGTGCTGGGCAGGATGATGAATTTTCTCGATAGATATCAGTTACTTGACACCGCACAGCACGGTTTTCAGAGGGGCCGCTCAACTGAATCCGGAGCTCTTTGCTTTATTGAGTACGTTTATGATTGCCTTGATAGTGGATTGTTAGTCACGGCATTATGTTTTGACCTGTTTCGGGAATTCGACAGTCTCTCCTGTCAATGTTTAGTCGGAAAATGCTACAGTGTAGGTTGAAGCGGAGTTTCCTTGAGACGGATTGCCAGCTATCTTGAAGACAGAACTATGATCGTCAGAATTGACAACACATTTTCTGATGAACTTGAAGTGAGTGTTTCTCAGGACTCAGTCCTAGGACCGCTTCTATTCTTACTTTCCATAAACGATTTACCCTCCAACTCGAAAAAGATGATGATCGCTGCAACAGCTCGCCAGAATCTTCTTCGTCTTTTGAATACGATCAGAATACTTCTCTTCGCCGATGACACCTCGGCACTAGTTACTGCGCGGAGCTTTGACGAGTTACAGGGGTTATGTAACCTATTAGTCCAGTGCTTTGTTGATTGCTGCCGTTCTAACTCAATAATGATCAATATTACTGAAACTGAACACGTTTATTTTGCTCTAAGATGCATCAAACACAAATTGGTTCTACGCTATTTGGACGAGGTTATTTCATCTGCGAACCATACCAAGTTCCTGGGCATCCACAACGAATCCAACTCGAAGTGAATCCCTCATATTGATGCTATCTGTAAAAAACTTAATGGTTCTCACTTTACTTTAGGTAGAGTTCGGAATTAACTTACTTTGCGATCCGTGCTCAACATCTACTACAGCGTGGCGTACAGTCACCTATCATATAACATAACATATCACACTCTGGGGTAATTCGTCGGACGTTGGCAGAGTTTTTGTTGTACAGAAAAGGACCTTGCCTATGATATTAAAGGTCGAGCCGAGGGCCTCCTGTAGACCAGTTTTCATCGAAAATGGCCTCCTCACCCTGGCCTGAATTTTCATTCTCAAATGTTTGATTCATATCAAAGGAATCTAAAATGAGCTCACCAAACTGTCTAGCTTTCATGGCTTCAAAACAAGAAATGAGGGTTTGTTGTGTATAACAAAACATAATTCTTCTAGATTCGAATTTTCACTGATGTTATTATTCTGTTGCTGAATATTTTTCTGATTTTCGTGAGTAGTTTTCTATTTCAATTTTGTTTTTCCCCTGACTTGTCCCTTACATGTGTTTTATTCACAGAATGAATAAAGTATTACTTTTTTTATTATCTTGCAGCAGAGTGAAACAGCACGTAATATTTTCACGCTTGATAAGGTAGATTATATTTTGCGCTACAGTGCTCTGCTATGTAGACGCATTTCTACTAGCAAACGTGAGATGAAATTCGACCTACTCACAGTTTCACGAGAGCTCCAGCTAATTCACGCTTTTACCTTTTTTTTTGCACCCTTTGTGATTGAAGTTCAAAACCACTTTGCAAATATCGAGTCTCATAGTTTTTACTTCAGAATATTATTGGGTACATGATCCACCGTTAGGATATCTGTAAACAATAATTTCATGAAGAGGCAGGTTGGGATCTGAACTACTAACGTACCTTGAGAATCATTTGATGAGAAAATCACAAAATCGTGTTCAACGAAGTGAAGCGTCATTGGGTCGGTTCAGTAAGTAATGAGTGGATAATAGCACCAAATTTAAACAATTGTGTTGGAGTTAATGTTTTCACGTCAATGCTCCCCAGCAAACACCAAAAAGCAGCAAGAGTACAAAAACTGTACAGCGTTGCTGCACTTGAAGTGCAGCGATAGTGGTGCAGTAACTGTATCGAAACGGACCGTATATGTCCCGCGGAATTGCATCGAAACTGTACAGCTCGAACTGTGTTCGAAGTACAGCCACTATACAGCAGTTGTGCAGGACTTATGCCACTTTGTAATGCAGTTTGCACATAGTAATAATGCACCAACTGTGCTACTTCGATATGAAGTTTCTAAGCAGCAATAATGCAGCAGAAGCTGGGCTGTATAACTAGACTCACAGGAATAAGACTCACTCCCGAAAAAATAATTATTTTTTAAGAGATTGAATTGAAACTTTGCACATTGATACAAAATCATTTACCTTCGACAGATGTGAAAATAAATTTTGATTTTCTTATATGATGTGATGTATATATTTTTGCATATTCGACACCTATGCTTTACGGTTAAAAAAATTCTGTAATTTTTTCTGTATCTAGATATTGATTAATTTACATGAAAAATATTTGAATTTTAATTTTCACGACATTTCACCAAAAATTCAGCATGGAATTCGAATATATAAAATTATACACATCATTTTAAAAAATTGTTCGGTCATTTCCGGTTAGACCAGAAGACACAGAATTTCCTATTTCCCCTCCTTCGATAAAAAACAGTCTGTAGTATGCATGTCCAGAATATCAATGCGAATACTTGAAAAATATAGGTTTTTCGGAGGTGAGCCTGATTCCTGAAACATACTGGCTGTTTAAGGAATCGGGTTAGCTTACTTTATGTTGAGCATATAACGTAAAGTAATTCATAGCAAATTCATTTAAATAAATAAAAAATTTGCACTAGGAACATGACTTTAATGGAAAAAACTTGAATTCACACAAATACCGGCCATATCAAATATTATACATGGTATAATATATTATTGGGTGACCCTCTCTCGTTCTTTTACAAGCCCTCTCTTAAATAAGTAGGTACATATTTCTCAATCATACCATGATGGTTGTTTGAATATCGGTTAGTGATTCATTTTTGCTCTCTTTGTTCTTTCGTACAGCAACTTGAAGTGGGGAAAAATGAGTTAATACACAAAAACAGGTTTACCTTGTGTGAATATTAATACCTAAAATTCCTTCATTGATGTTTATGTACTTCGAAATTCTGTTTTCTGTTGACCCTGTCCAGTTCAGGTATAGACTCAGATGTTTTGTTCTATTGTCTATTTATTCCAGTTCCAAAAGAATCGGCATCATCTATATATTTATCTTAGCCACTTAGATCAGTCTTATTTGCTTTATTTCGTTTTTTCGGGAATTGATCATGTCGAAACATCAGTTTTTCACACTTGCACCCAATCAACTCGAAACAAACAGTCAGTTCAAATAGCGCGATTCACTTAGAACCAAAAACGAATTCACTACACAACAAACAAATTTCCGTTACAAAACAGCCTGGTCAACGACGACGATCGACAACGTTCTCTAAAGTACCGGCTGTCGGCACAGACAACGATGGCTGACTATTAGAACGAAATATAGCAACAAAGACAGAGACAGCGTTGTCTCATACAGCATTTCGATTTTGTTGCACAAAAGCTGTACATCAGCTGTATTCAAAAGACTGCTGCTTAGGACAGCAGTATCACCAATGCAGAGACTGTGCAATTTTAATACAACATTTTATGTACTGCATTCCGGTGGCACTTGTGATGCAGAAACTGTACAATTGCTGTATGTTGTGTTTGTTGGGTCCCCAGAATTTTTTACTCCGTGTTTTTCAGTCTAGTTTACGAATTAGATTAATTTGATTTCTGGTAGTCAAAGATGAAATGTATGAAATGATTTTACTTTTCGTGACTGTACTTAAATCATAAATCGAGCAAATTGGGGTTCGCCAGCTTAACTCAGTGATACCATAAAAAAACATCCATTCGAAGTTTCGCAATAAATTCCGAATAAATTGCCGAAGTGAAACTTTTCCCCCTTATATTGAGGGATCACATTCAAAAATATCGACTGGAGAACATGAATACATTTTGAGCTCGAAGGAAATAAGCAGCGTATGTCACATCAATGACGATTCATGGCTATCCCGTTCCCCATGGTTAGGATGAGTAATAAAAGATTGAATTTCTCGTTGATTATGGAGATACGGCAGATTCCAGCAATAAAGCATAATGACTCAAACATATTGTAACCGTATGCAAAAGCAACATAACAAAATAGAATATTTTACTAGATGTTAGCATAAGCACCAATTCTGCATTCACTGTGTCTTGAAACCTCAGCTAACTGTTGGTAAAAGGTCTTTTGCGGCTATGCACAGGCTGATTTCTGGAAGAAATGTTGTAGCGAGTCAAAACTATGGTTCATGAAAAAGAGAGAGCTCTAGTTCAATAATTAATTAACATGAGACAAGGACGAATATCTGTCTATAAGTCAACAAATAATCCACCTTGATCTGGGCCAAAAAATAACGTTACACCGCAGAAGCTATACGGTTACTGCACTTTCACGGTACCTTCCGATCATCATTGGATACCGCAGAGAGGACTTTAGATACTTTTGCTGCAGCATTTGGCTATTTTGCCACTACTATGGGTATTCGTAGAAAAAATTAATTCATCAACTGCATCAATTAAACGTAAAGTGTCAGTTAGGCCAAGGATACACTGATTATCGCAGCTTTGGCCGAAAAATTATCGATGATACCTGGGATTCGGGTGGTAGCGTAATTGAGTTTCTAGTTTCGGTTAGAATGTTTGAATGTTTTGAAATAAAATTATGGACTAACTGTCGTCATTATAAGGTATCATTTTGTTTCCTGCATAATCTAGAAACGATCCCTTTAGAAAAATATGATATATTTCCTAAAAGAGGAAATTGAGAACAGGTTTGGTACGCTGACCCGATTTCATCCTTATTATCTGTATCTGAAAATCAGATATTTTCCCCAGGTTTCAAAACCAGTAATAGACGTTCTAATGTAACCTTCGTATATATATTTCAATTTATTGGTCGAACCTTCCCATTAAATGCAATTTCTAGGGAGTTGGGTTTACCGATAACTTTTCGAGTGGCGATGTTCTTGTCAACCCCAATTCTATTGGGATAAGTTTATTTCGGAGGGTCGATATTTGCTGCCTCATAGTGTTAAAGCCAACTCAAATTCTTTTTTGTAGGTGTTTTAAGTGCGCTTGTTCTGGAGAACAGCGCGTAATCATTTCGCAAATATTCGTTATTTCCAAGTAAGCTGACAATGGTCTTAGAACAATATATTAAATATATAATTCATCATGGGCGCACTCCTGACATACTCTATCTATCTATTCATCTGTGGTTAACACAGAAAAACAATTGTATTGTAATGTACGGTGTCAAAAAACAGTAGACATGTTGACGTCTTAAGGAAAAATAGTTGTTCGTTCCTCGAGTTTATTTTTATTTTGACTAAGGAAATATTCCAAAATCCAAGGATAAATAAACAGAATAGGTTGGACTCAGTAATGAACAATCCGATGCCATGTTCAATTCTGTCAACTTTCGGACGCTGTTGACTTGGAACTTTCAGGGTAGGCTGTGTATCGAAAAAGTACGGTCCGGTTCGTGAGACAGCAAAATTAGCCAAAGAGTCCCATTGTTATAATGCATTAAGTTTTGAAGGATATTTCCTGAATATCTCTGGAAGTACTGTCCAGATTAGATCGAAATTTTGTGCTTAGTTGTAGAATGCTGGCACGCATATTCGCGTTTGGAAGCTTAATCCCATAAGAAAAAATGAAAAATTTCACAAATTTTTGTTGAAATATTTTCCAAGAATGATCTCCAAATTTCAATGAACCTCAGCATTGATTTCGAACTCGGTAAAGTAGTCTACCAAGCTCCAGGTTGATATCATATAAATTATCGGAGATATTAGAAAATGATGTGTCAAATAATATATGGCTATTTCTTCGGCATCGTCGTTTTGTCTGAAACTAATGAGCACGTGAAAACAGAGAAGATTTTTCAGCCGAAATGTATAGCTGTGTTAGTACGGTCGATACTGATAGCCATGAGTTACCGCTTTGACAGCAAATTCGAGCAAGCGCCTAAAAAGCTCTTGAAACCCCAGTAGCACACAAATATTGGACCAATATTGGGCCAATATTGTGAAAATATTGGCCCAACATAGTTTCTCAATATTGGCCCAATAAAGAATGTTGACTTTTTGCAATATTGGGCCAATATTGGATACCAACATAGGCCCAATATTGGACATCCATATTGGCCCAATTTATGATACCAATATTGGCCCAATAATGAATGTTGACTTTTTGCAATATTGGGCCAACATTGGATACCGATTTAAGCCCAATATTGGACATCCATATTGGCCCAATATTGGACATCCATATTGGCCCAATATTGGACATCCATATTGGCCCAATATATGATACCAATATTGGCCCAATAATGAATGTTGACTTTTTGCAATATTGGGCCAACATTGGTTACCAACATAAGCCCAATATTGGAAATATACATTGGTCAAATATAGAATACTAATATTGGCCCAATATTGGATACCAATATTGGCCCAATATTGGAAACCAATATTGGCCCAATATTGGAAACCAATATTGGCCCAATATTCAAAAAGTAAAAAAATAAAATTATAAATATATTCGCGTTTTTCAAGTACACACAGAATCAACCCACTACGAAACTCATGACCGACCACCACCCCCCATCACCGACCTTCCTGAAACCCACCAACTTGAGACTCTGACGTACGACCCACCTACAGAAATACGAGAAACCACCAACCTGAAAAATCCAACACCAACCAATCGTCCGCTGCGGGAATAGAACCCGGACAATCTGCGCCGCAAGTATAAAGCTCTACCATTGGGCTACCCATGACCATACGAGTTCAGGCTTATGATGCGTAATATTACATTGTATTTGTTTTGATTACGACCAACGCTGAATAACTCTGAACTGTTTTTGTATTGATTTAGTTGGTTAGATAAGTATTTCAGGAAAATTTTCACCTTAATAGAATATTAAGCTTTTCAAACCGGGTTAAGGAGAGGTAGGTTTATTATTGCTGCTGATTATTATGCTTGTGTGAGTTAGGAGACCGCGTTATTTGATATTTCACTCATTTCAGTGAAATTTCGTGATTATTAATGTATAAAAGTATGAATCTTCAAAATATGGAGAAGGTTTGATTTTTTTACTTCATTATTCATCAATTACAATGATTTCCGCACGCGTTGAAGAGAGCAAGAAAACATAGCATCCAAAATCTGATGAGGATGAAAATTATCAATTTTAACCAACAAAAAACGGAAGGTTCTGAAAAATCCGTTTTAGGCGACCATCGAACTGATGACGTCATTAAGAAGTTCGCTTAAATGGAATATAATATTGCGTGTGACGTCACCGGTGTCACCGCTACGGCGCTAAAATACCAGTTATAAAAGATTTAACAGTAGTCAAACTTATGTTTTCGACTTTTACGAACTGTTTTCTAAAATGTTTGCGTGTGACGTCACTATTGTGACGCTAAAATATGAATAGTTCAAAAGACACGAACAATGTTTCAAAGATAGGCACGTCAAATTTCAGCTATAAAATATCTTATTATCACAATATAAAGTACACTCGACTGTGATCTCGTATTCCTTTCATTAATTTTTATATGTAGAATAATTCGTGGGATTGGAATTCATTCCTTCACTTTTCGCTAGGTACTGTTTTGTTGCTTCGTCAAGCTCTCTAATATAGAATACTTAGTGAAACAACATGAATAAATCAACATAGTATAGGAATTCAAAAACTTATTTTCTTACCTCCGAAGCAGCGGATGTGTTGATGTGGTAGTGGTTCCTGTTCATCCAAAAAGTTATTCATCTGAGAATCGAAGAACAGGATTTCGTTCATATGTTCGTCATGTCACATGTCAGTTTTGTTTATCTTTCCGATTCAATATCGATGAAAATACTGTTTCAATTCAAATAACTGCTTCCGAGGTAGGAAAATAAGTTTTTGAAATCCTATACTATGTTGATTCATTCATAAGTATTCTATATTAAAAAGCTTGAAGAAGCAACAAAACAGTCGCGAAACGTCGCTTGAAGGAATGAATTAGTGTCTCATTTCCAACCTATTTCAATCCCATAAATTATTTCGAATATAAACTAAACTGTTAATGGAATTATCGTTCCTCTACGAGATGAACAATGCACGCCAATATTCAGTATACTTGTTCTAACTCTGAGCTTGTTTCGCACTTACAGAATACTCTCATCGTATTTCACCTATATGAAGGTAAATTATTTTCTATAGGTTAATACGTATAAGGGGTTATCTGTGCGCAGAAAATTAAGTCACACTCATCGTTGCACCTGAATATAGTATTGAAATAATTTATAAACCCTAACAAATAATCTGTTATATTTTGCATTTCTAACGAATAATTCTTAGAAATAATTCCCTTGTTATTGCCTCAGGGCTATTTGACAACCGAAAGTGGCACCCGTCTACCAGATGTTATTTTATTGCCCTTGCAAGGGTTTGTCACTTATCGTTTTTCGATGTTTTTGTCGCTCAGAGCTCGAACTATTTTTTCAATTCATCATTTGGATAGGGTTTGCTTCAATCAATCTGTAAATGTTTTAATCAATTGTCATACAATTTGTATTATAACGATACAGTAGCTCCCAGAGCTATTAGCTCGCTCTGTCGTCATTCGTCATCGTACCTGAACTTACGGGGAACCTGTAACCCCTTAATGATGCTCTCGTTCTACATTGAATGGAGGCATTTTGCACAGATAGCTTTTCAATCGCCTATGGGTTTCTATCCTTTTACTTTCTTATTTAACGGTTTGAATGAATATGTATTCGGTAATTTCCACTGTATTTACGCGCTTGTCCTGGGGAACAACGCGTTATCGTCTCGTCACAATGTCTGCAACTCTCGAATTTTGAGCTGAAATTGGTCTCAAACGACTAGGTTAGACTCAAATTTGATTCTGTTCGTCCGGCCGTGTGCGTTCTAACTTTCGAAAGAAAGGACCTAGAGTTTTGAATTTCTCAGGTTGGGCTTAGATCCTGAAAATCTCGACTGAGTTCGTTATTGGACCAAATCGACCAAACATTTTTGGAGTATATGAAATTTTGAGGTTAATTTCTCGATATTTCATGGAGAACTGATTCGATCGAATTGAAATTTCGTGACAAGTTCTTGAATACCAACAAACAAATAAGTGTGGAGTTTCGTATGGATCTAATTGTTAAAAAATTTATAGAAATAATTATTCAAAAATTTTCGAAATTTTCATTGGAAATTTCTTTTTCTCGGAAAGTGTTGATCAGATTTCAACTGAATTTGGCACATATATCTTAGAATCAGTCTTCCAACAAGAACGTTTCAAATTTCAATTCGATACGATATTTACTTTCGGAGAAATATGACAAAAATTTTGACGTTATTTCCTCAACATATCAAGAAAAACAAATGCCATCAGATCGAAACATGATAATAATAAGAAGGATACCAAAGCGAAACCTTCCGCAAAATTTCGTATGGATTTAGTGGTTAAAAAATTTGAAGAAAATGTTTACCCGAAAATGTTTGAAATTTTTATGGAAAAATTTTTTTTTCTCGGAACATTTTAATGAAATCCGTCACAGGCCTTGGAATCAATATTCAAAAACGGAATTTCAAATTTAAACTTGAGATATTTGCTTCCGGGGATATATGAAAAAAAAATTGTCAAATTTCGTTGTTTGAAATTTCCTGGATATGTCGAGAAGCACATATGCGACCACATCGAAACTTCGTAATTACTCGGAGAATATATTAACGCGAACCAAGAAAAAATTGTTTTTCGAAAATTATTCACATATTTATCGCAAAAATAATTGTTTTTTCTAATTTATTGAATAGATTTCGATGAAAATCAGCGCCGACTTTGGAGTGAGTATTCTACAACAGTTTTTTCCAATTTCAATTTGATCTAATATTTATTTCCGGAGGTATTAAGAAAAAAATATGTAAAATTTCGTTGTTATTTGAAATTTTCAGAATATTTCCTTAATATCTCGATGACTATCGACACGATCAGATTGAGAATTGGGATAAAGCTTGAAATCAATATTTCAAAACAGCGCTTCGAATTTCAGTTTGATCCGATATTTATATTCGGAGATATTGGAAGATTGAGGTTATTTCCTCAATATTCCAAGAAGAACAGAAGCGAACAGATTCAAACTATGTAGTAAGTAGAAAAATACTTTAAACTGACAAATTTTGTTAGGACCGTAGGGGTGGAAAACTGTAAAAATGTATTCAAATATTTTGGGAATTTTTGTTGAAGAATTTTTCCACCGGAAGCTTTTCATCAGATTTCAATAAAATTGGTGAGAACCTCGATTCAGTATTTTACAACAGTGTTTCGAAGTTCAGTTCCATCTGATATTTATCTTTGGAGATATTGAGAAAAAAAATGTGTCGAATTTCTTGTAATTAATTATATATATATGTGGCGTCATTGGATGGTTTCACCCGTTCGCGAATTCAGCTTTCGGAATTGAACCGGTTCAACAAAAAAAATCAAGTCTCTAAATGTCTTTTCATTTTACGTTTGGCAGTTAGGCCGACCTTAACTATAAAAAATCTAGAAAAGCACTGACGTGAAGTCAGCAGCTTTTACGCGCTTGTTCACAGTGCGGAATGGTGACTTGGAAATTTCAGTGAAATTTCAATGAAATATAAAAATTTTCGAAAAAAAAAATTTTCTTCTCCAATTTTTCCATGGATAATTCTTCCCATTGACACTGTGCATCTTCCAACCAAGTTTCCTTTCGATCAGATAAATATTTTTCGAGTTATTGAGAAATCAAAATTTCAAATGGCTGTAGCACAAAAACCATTCGGCAGGTTTGGCCCATTAACGAACTCAACCGAGATATTCAGGCTCGTAACCAAATCTGAAAATTTCAAGACTCTAGGTAGTTCCTTTCGAGAGTTACAGCGCACACGGCCGGAAGGACGGCCGAACGCCAGAATCAATTTTGACCACGGATTCTTCATCAGTGAGTCCAACCTAGTCGTTTGATACACATTTTGGCTCAAAATTCGAAAATTACAGACATCGTGACGAAATAATGATGCGTGTTCCCCAAAACAAGCCCGTAAAAAGATTCGTTGCACACTAATGAATTAGGAAGTGAAGGGATGGAACAACTATCGGGATGCAAAAAGGAATATTATGTAAAAATAAAATGTGAATCGAAGAATGATACGCGACAACTCCTTGAAATGTAAGCAAAGGGCAATAAAACAGCATCTGGTTAGACGGAAGCCACTCTCGGGCGATAAATGGCCCTGAGGCTATAACAAGGGAATGTTTTTCGAGATTTATTCGTTGGAAATATAAATTATAACTAATACTTATTTTAAGGATTTATTGATTAGTTCAACCTCAACAGGTGTGATGATCAGGGTGACTTAATTTTCTGTGCACAGATAATAACCTATATTATGGAATTATGTACCTTCATTGGTGAAATACGTTGAAAGTATTCTGTAAGTGCGAAATAACCTCAGAATTAGCATAAATGAATTTATTTCTTAATATTCGATTAATACTGAGTTACTTGATTTCCTATTTTTTAATATACAATAATTTGTTTTAACTGGTCCCAATCGCCTGAATGAATTGCAGAATTTTTTTTTGACTCGAACAGGCGTTAGATTGAATATCTCCTCTAGACTCTAGACAATAAGATAATCAAAATTGTTCGGAATTTCGGCTTGTGTAGTATCAGAATACTTATCTGGATAGCTTTCAGTTCGGATTAATATCTCCAAAATGAAGTTCCCTGAAACAGTGGAAAGCTTAGTCGGTAAATTCATGAGAATTGATGTATTTACCCATCAGTTCAGATTAAATTCTACTATTACATGTACGAAATGCTTCGATATATCGTCCAAAATAATCAACCTGAAAGGAATAATATAACCAGAAGTATTCGATTTTTCAAGGGAATTCAGAAATCTTACAGTATATTCTTCTAGAGTATGTCCATTGCAAGCCTCCAAAGTTTGCCATTAACCGAAGTTCCACAGGAAAACGATTCACACTCATAATCCCCTTGTCCCTTTATTGGGCCAATATTGGTAGCAATGTAATTTACAATACTGTCGAATAACTATACCAAATATTGGACCAATATTGGCGATATCATTGATAAACAATATTGGCGCAATCCACTCATTTCAATATTCGGCCAATATTGGTAGCAATGTAATTTACAATATTGACCAAGAAACTATGCCCAATATTGGCGATACCATTGATAAACGATATTGGCGCAATATACTAATCCCAATATTGGGCCAATATTGGTAGCAATGTTATTTACAATATTGGCCAAAAAACTATGCCCCATATTGGACCAATATTGACGATACGGTGGAAAACAATATTGGCGCGATCCACTCATCCCAATATTGGGCCAATATTGGTAGCAATGTTATTTTCAATATTGGCTAAAACCCCATTCCCAATATCGGACTAATATTGGCGATACATTGACAAAAAATATTGGCGCAATCCACTTATCCCGATATTGGGCCAATATCGGTAGCAATGTAATTTACAATATTGACCAAAAAACTATGCCCAATGTTGAACCAATATTGGCGATACCATGGATAAACAATATTGGCGCCATCCACTCATCTCGATATTTGGCTAATATTGGTAGCAATGTAATTTTCAATATTGGCCAAAATAACTTTTCCACCAATATTGGCGATACGTTTGATGAACAATATTGGCGCAATCCACTTACACCGATATTGGACCAATATTGGTAGCAATGTGATTAACAATATTGGCAAAAAAACCATGCCCAATATAGGACCAATATTGGCGATACCATCGATAAACAATATTGGCGCAATCCACTTATCCCGATATTGGGCCAATATTGGTAGCAATGTGATTTAAAATATTGGCTTATAACCTATGCCCAATATTGGACCAATATTGGCGAAACCATTGATTAACAATATTGGCGCAATCCACTTATCCCGATATTGGGCCAATATTGGTAACAATGTTATTCACAATATTGGGTAAAAAACTATGCCCAATATTGGACCAATATTGGCGATTCCATCGATAAACAATATTGGCGCAATCCACTTATTCCGGTATTGGGCCAATATTGGTAGCAATGTGATTTACAATATTGACTTATAACCTATGCCTAATATTGGACCAATATTGGCGAAACCATTGATTAACAATATTGGCGCAATCCACTTATCCCGATATTGGGCCAATATTGGTACCAATGTGATTCACAATATTGGCTAAAAAACTATGCCGAATATTGGACCAATATTGGCGATACCATTGATAAACAATATTGGCGCAATCCACTTATCCCGATAATGGGCCAATATTGGTAGCAATGTGATTTACAATATTGGCTAATAACTTATGCCCAATATTGGACCAATATTGGCATTACCATTGATAAACAATATTGGCACAATCCACTCATCCCAATATTGGGCCAATATTGGCAAAAGTACTAATTCACAATATTGGCCTTATCACAAATTTCGATATTGGGCCAACATTGGCGTATACTAGTTTTTCGATGTACGATGAATCTATATTGGGCCAATATTGAATCAATGTTTAGCCAAGATTGTGTGCTACTTGGGAATCGGGTCAGTGATTGCATTATCTTCAAAAATGCCCTGATCAATTAAATTCGAGGTTCTGAAAAGTGGAGTATTATTTTTACTGCACGGTAACTCGAAAAAAAAAATCATCAATTATTCATATATTTTTACAATTAATTCACAAGGATTTAAACAATTTGGTTGAAGGGACATCCACACAAACACAGGGAAATAATCTAATAATCCATGTGAACAGAATCCGTCTCGAAACATAACTGTGTTTTTCAACATGTCTGGATTAAAATGTGTTTCACCGTAGGCGGCTTCGATATATTTCATGCCTCTTACCCCATTTCCCTTCCAAGACGAATACACTTAAGATTTCAAATATTTCCAAACTCAAAAATAATCAACAGGATTTAAATCCGGTGATCTAGCAGACCAGGTATGCTGTCCACCTCTGCCTATCCAAATATTTCGAGAGTCCTAATAGATACAATTTTATTCCCAAATGAGGTGGGCTACTACCTACCATGCTAAAAACACATTTCTTTACCGGATTCTGCTTTTGGAGGGAATTCTAGGTCCAACCATCCGCTGATGGGTAAACAATAAACAGTGTTGTTTCCAAAGTGGCGCAAGGAACTTGTAACAAAACCTACACAGAACACACCCGGTATCCTAACTCGTACAAGCTTTAGCTTCTGAGAGGTTTCGTTGGAGCTTAGGATAGTCGGGCTTAGATTTTTTGTATCTGTTTTTTTGTTGATTTTACTATTTTGTTTATGATGATCCATATAAAAAAACAAAATAGTAAAATCAACAAAAAAACAGATACACAAAATCTAAGCCCAATATATTCATATCTTCTAGAGTATTCGAATAAACCGCTTTTCGATGGTCCAGTAGATGGGTGACTTTGACAGTTACCGTAAATAACATAATAATTTTTGATTGAATTGTAGAAAAATTTTTATCCTAGATGACTGAATTGCCACTTATATGTATTTTATTTTGAAATTGTTTAGTGTAGATGACTTAAAGATTAACCTCGCATTCAGTGAGTAAATGTAGATTGTTTATGTTCCTAATTTTAAATGTGATGTTGTTTTACAGTTGCCCCGAGGAAGAAACTAATCGGTTTCGAAAGCTTGGCTATATGAATAAAGAGTAAACATATCTTGTTTATTATTGATCGACATCCCTTAACCTAATTCTATATATATATATATTTATATATATATTAGTTAACGCTTGTTCATTTACCAATGAATCACCCTGTATAAAATGTAGGTTCCTCTAAATTCACCTTCTTCCCTTATGCAAAACGAAATAAAATAAGAGTAAAATAATGATAATTATAATAATAATAATCAAAATAATAATAATAATGATGAATTAGTTCGATGAATAAACAACAATCATCACTGAGGCAAAATGTATTACAACCTGTTCGTGAATCTGAAGTAAAATAATTTTTAATACTGTTTCATGAAGACGAACATTGCAGGAAAATAATGAATAAAACTGTATTCATGGGTTCATGATATATTTGTTGACCAGAGTAGTTTTGCATATTTCTCTTGGATATCCGAATTCAAGTAAGTATTTAGCGCATTCTAAGCACCCCAAGATCAAATCGTCTAACATTCCGGTAAAATACCCTGTGAATGTGAATATGAATGTCACATCAGGAAGGGTTCCTCGATATTATTCATTACCCTATCGTATAAATCTCTTCAAGTAGAAAATCCTCGCCGTTTTTGCTTCGACGTGATATTTTAATTCGACTGCAAGAAATAAGTACTTGGATTATCGTTTCGATCCATGTTCTGAAATTGGCATCAGATCCACATAGGCGAATCCATCCCCAATGAGATGCATCGAAAGACGTAATTCTATTTTTGCTCGGAATATCGACTACGGCGCCAGTATAAATCTATTATTTGTGTATGCGAGTACATTCGCCTTGTCTCAGTTAAATGGTCTTGGCAGAGATGGTAGTTTATACGATCTCTATTCAAATATCTTGAGGGCTGTGGTTTCGAATAAAATATTATTGGGTTCTTACTGCCAAAAAGACAACTCATTTATGCAGTAGCTATCGAATGCTCCACTGAACTCCTTCGAAGTGCAGCGTAAACATCAAATTATTTTATAGTCTGTTTCTAATCTTCAGAGTACACGTGAAATAAAAGATGTGATTCATGTTCCCTTCAAAGTACAAACTGATGCACATCTAGAAGTTGTAAGCGTACAATTTCACAGTGGAAGTAACCGTTAAAGGCCATGACCAACAGAAACAATAAAAATTTCAAAAAGCACTGCCGTGAAGGCAGCAACTTTTGCGCGCATGTTTAATGTAGATGACCGCTTCAGCAACGAATTTGAACATGCACGCAAAAGCTGCTGCCTTCACGGCAGTACTTTTTGAAATTTTTACTAATAAATTACTGGATTTCAATTCGATCAAATCTGTATTTTTGGAAATATTGGAAAAATAAAATTTTGAATGTGTATATCTACGCAATCATTGGGCGGATTTTACCCATTCACGAATTCGACCTTCGTAATTAAGCCCCAAACCTTCTCCACAAATATCGAGTTTCTAAGTCGTTTCTTCCATAAGTTATTGTGTTTACGGTCAGCCTAACGGCCGACTGCGTAAACACAATAACTTCCGAAAGAAACAACTTAGGAACTCGATATTTGTAGGGAAGGTTTGGACCATAATTACGAAGGCCGAATTCGTGAATGGGTAAAATCCCCCCAATGATTCCGTAGATATACCCAATCAAAATTTTATTTTTTCAATATTTCCGAAAATACAGATCAGATCGAATTGAAATCCAGTACTTCATCGAAAAATAACAGTTCGAAGTTTCATACAGAATTTGATGAGGATGATATGATAAGAAAAATCATAGAAATTTTTTTTTTCAAATTGTTCTGATGACACGATTATCACGAAATTTCGCATGAAGTTGTCTTTCAGCATCTCAAAACTAGCTCTGAAGTTTCATCAGGACTGAATCAGTATTTCTCGAGTTATACCGAAAAAATAAAGGATATCGAGGAGAAAACCTCGAAATTTGACACATTTTTCCCGGATATCTCCGAAACTTATAATCGTATCGAACTGAAATTTCGTACACTGCTGTGAAATATGAAGTTCAAAGTGTGAGTGGACTTTTTTTTTGGATATGATAGATGATTTTCGAAAAAAAAAATTTTTTGGAAAAAAATTTCGAAAAAAATTTTTTTTAAGTTCACTGAAAATCTGATCCTGACGAAATTCAGCTCAAAGTTGCGCGTCGTTATACTCCACCCAACTGCAAAGTTTGAATCTAATCTCCCAAGTAGTTTCTGAAATAAAAAATAAATAACTTCAAAACTTCAACTGCCTATAACTCCGAAACTGTTAAACCGATTTGGCCCATTAATGAACTTAACTGCGGCATTCTGATGCGCAACCTATCCTGAAAGTTTCAAGTTGCTAGCTTGCTTCTGTCGACAGTTAGCGTGTCTACGGCCGGCCGGACAGAATCGATTTTGTCACCGGATTCGTCATCAGTGAGTCCAACCAAGTTGATTGAGACCATTTTCGGCTCAATCATCCAAAATTACAGACATTTGGACAAAACGATAGCACGCTGTTCCCCTAGAACATGCGCGCAAAAACAAATATACATAGGAACTCTTGCTGGGATCATTGGTTTGTTTCGATATCGGCTCGAATATAGAAATTATCGGGATGATTACGCAAGAAAAGGAAATTTAATTTTATATAGAAATAAAGTATCCTTTATCAAATGAAATGGAAACGACAAATGAAACGTAGAATAAACTCGAATTATCTGACTCATATACTTTCATTTACAGAAAATGTTACCTAATTATGCTATGAAAATGAGTTGACAAATTTCATTTTATTTCGATCCATATGACTCGAATAAATATCTGATTAAACGATTTTAAAATGTATCATTCATATTGTCTTTTCGATTGAATTCGATAATTTGATCAGACTTCACAAATCTGACGGTAAGACAAAGTTCGAAGTATATTTTATATATATATATACATATATTCTTTTGAGATGAGCAGTACATTTTTTTTATATCAAACAATTTGTGTCATAACAGAGGAAATGTAAACGAGGTACCATACATTTTTACGTATGATACAAGAGCACAGATAAAAACCTCAGGAAAAACTCTGTCTCCCCGTATAAGTGTAATGAAATTGTTGTTTTTTATTGAAGGGCTTCTTTTTCATCGACAAAATTTCCACCTTCCAATGCGATGCAGGTTGAAATCTTGGAATCATGCCTAAAAACAAAAAAGGAGACGAAAAAACTAATATGAATTAGTAAATGATTTAGTACTCATTAAATTCATTTGAAGTTCGCAATCCATCTCAGAAAAGAATCAGACACCGAATGAATTGCCTCGAAACCATCGTAAAATTTATATATTGGACAAGTATTAACTAAATGTTCTATTGTTTCCTCTTCTTCTCCGCACTCGCACCTTGGACTTTCGCCGAATTCCATTTGAAGAGGAAACTATTACAGCGACCATGACCGGTTCTAAGTCGATTCAAAATGCACCAAATTGAAGATTGAAACCATGAACTATTTCTGAAGGATCGCTGATCAAACCTTTGTTAAAAACATTACACGAATTCCATTCCGAACGCCAAACTTCTTTGTCTATAATACTAAACGCGTTACAGGCAACACCGCCGAAACCACTGCAGGAGATCAAGAAAAACTTTTGCTAAGAAAGGGTTATGTTCGTGAGAGTTTTTCTGATATTTCCGGGGAGTCTTGGTGTGATATCTGAACGTGATTAGAAAGAGGAAATTTCGAACTTTCCCGTACTTTTGATCTTTCATCGCGGAAAAATCGAGAGATACTTTTAAAAAATTCCCGAAAAATAACGAAAATATCGATATTTCCCAAAGGTGCAAAACCACAGGAAAGCATTTGGTCGCTGGGTTCAAGCTAGGTAGAGTTTTTTGGTACGAACAGAAAGACGAAAGACGAAATTGTGGCGTAGCGGGCCTCTTTTTTTGATTCCCACTTTCGTATTCTTGCAGGAATGATGGAAAAAAGTGACATTTCTAAGAAAATCCGGTAAAAATTGTCCATTTCATATTCTTCTGTGGACTCGGCCGAGATCGGCTATCTCCGCCGCCTTCGGGCTCGCTTTGGAGGTAGAATTTCTTGCGACAGTGAATATATGGCAACGTCGAACCTCGAATTTCTGTCGATTTCGCCGAAAACTTAAGCATCGTAGGCTTTGACCGTCGGCAAAGATCGGGTACTTCCGTCAATATTTTCCAGCCGAACCAGCGTTATGTTTATGTCAATTGTCATTAACTTCAATTGTAATTTGCCGTCAAAATAGCATCCTATGTGGAAGCTACATTGAAATTGACGAAAATAAAGTTAGTAACGAATTGAAATGCATTTAGAAGTATCAATCATGGTCAATACTGCCTAATTCCAACTCTAACAATGACTTTTTCAAGAAAAAGTCGAGTTATCGGTATAATTTTAGCAAGTTATTATAACCTTATGCTACATTCACGAGAGGAAACAGTAAGTATTACCTACAATTGAAGATACTTTAACTTATCACAGGTTTTTCCAACCTGAATATCATGAGGAAATATTTATTTTCAGGTGAGTCAGATATTTTAAATGAACTGGACATTGGAAAGTTTCTGTATCATTGAAGTCATAAAGTGAAGAATGTTTAGAATGGGTTCAAGGCTACGATAAGAATCAGAATGCTAATCCAGAATTCGTCGAAAAAACATCACATTGCCATATATATTTGAAATGTTGGAGATTAACTCGACGTCAAAGGTATACATTATTATGTTATTTTCCTCAAGCAAATGCATCAAGTATGATATTTTTGCAGTTTTGAGATATGTGAGGTCATGTTGTTGAAGTGTTATGCCATCCAAGTATTAAGCATATACAAAGGAAGAAAGCCTTTAAAGGACTGTAGAATGTTTTATGAATCTCTCAAAAATCTCACTATCCTCCCCCTGAGAATTCATGTATGTTGAACCATTTAAGTTTTATGGTGAGTGGTGATATGGATCATATCTAATGTTCTGATAAATTGGAAACTTGATCATGGCAAATTTATGTATCACATTCCTAGGTTTAATCAAGCATACTTTGTAGAAGATGGACTATCATCATTATGAAAAAAAAGGGAACTCAATAGATTTTGAGAAGTGGAAATTGCAGAAATACTATGTAATCTATAGATGCTTTCAATAATATACAGCTGGTGTAGGACAAGACTGTATGATACTGTACCCCTGGTATATTTATTCATAATTGTGAATGAAACAGGAATATTCAATAGATTCTTACTATTCGCAAGAGGTTGATCTTCAAAAATCACAAGTCGATGTAACATTTGATGTCAATTGATAATAGAAATGATAGTGAGTAAGAAGATCACATTATCAAGAAACGTATGAAATTTTATATTCACAATAGGGAGTTAAGGTTGAGCCTCAGTATATGTTCCGTAACACTCATGTATCCCTTCCATATTGCTACATCAAAATTTGGTTGGCAAAAATGGCATGGGGATGGAACATAACCGGGAAGGATACATCAATTAATTTACACCTTATAATATTTTTCCTAGACAAAATGGGAAGGTTACTGAATGTATAGTGAGAATCATGCTTTTTTAAGTTGAAATTCATAACCACCTACAAGTAACTACTAATTTTTCTGTATATGGGTATAATTTCTAATGTATGCATTATATGAAATGAAATGAAATATTCTGAAGTGAAATTTATCTATTCTGCAAGGTAATCTTGATAATTTTGTGTATTTCACAGGATATCTGCCATTTTCTGAAACTATTTTGAGAAAAATTACAAATGAAGTTGCACCAACAACATCAAGATAGAAGATGGTATATAGAGGCTTATGCAGATATTGTTTGAAAACAATGTGAAACTTCTTTAATCGTAATATGCAACATACCTGATGAAGGCTATCAACTGATGAATTCTTCACATGAACCCCTGACACACTTCTCTAATGAACAAGTTTACTTGAACTCATTCATTCAATTATCTTTTCTTGGAATTTTTTTGTATCACCCAATGTATTCTATTGAACTATACTTTATTATCATTATCAATAATCGATAAATAAAAAATTACTTCAATATGCAGTTTTGCATTTGTCCTGTTTGGAAAACATAATATCTTGGTTACTCAATCATATTTTAATATGTCAATTATGATTTGGTCATCTCCATTAATGAAACAGAAAATTTAAATGTTCATAATACCGTAATTCCTTTACAAAATGAATATTACTTCATGCTTTGGTGACTCTTGGTCGAAGAGTGATGTACTAGAAATATTGAAATTCAGTTAATTTGAGACATTGGAAATTCCTGTAAAATGAACATGCATATGTTTAGTGAATATTGAACTGGAATAGTGAAAATTTTCGGATTTTATCCAACAAATTTTTTTAACGTTGTACAATGTTTAAATATGAATTTTTCATGCGATGATATATCTATTTAGTATTATTGGTGTCGTCTTCAGAAATTGAATTTTCATTTTATAGTCAATTTTATGTTTGCATGTGGAGCCACGGTTAGGGTCTATCCTCGAACTGAATTTTGACTAAATCGTGTCTGTATTTTTGTGAATATTGAGATGATGGAAACAGACGGCCGAAGGCCTTCAGCCGTCTATAAACACAATAACTTTGCAAAGGAATGGCTTAGACAGTCGAAATTTTCCGGGTAGGTTTAAAGTTTGAATTCGAAGGTTAAGTTCGGAATGAACAAAATCCGCCAAACGGTTCAGTAGATGAACGCATTTGAAATTTCATCATTTCAATATTCACAAAAATACATACACGGTTTGGTCAAAATTCAGTTCGAGGATAGACGATAACTGTGATCGAATTTTACATTAGCTACTGATTTTTTGTAAATTTATAAACAGTGTGCTTCGTTTTTAATAATTCAGTCAACTATTCAATTAATATACTCAAAAAGGCAAATCTACCCGCTAGGTAGATCTGGGCGCTTCCTATGTAGGTATCGTTTAAGTAGATCTACAGTAAAGATTGATCTATCGCTAGGTAGATCTGGGCGCGTACTAGTCACTTTTATTGGTGTAAAGAAAATCGTTGATCCATAAAGGTTTACGAGATTTCAATCTAGCAATTTCGATCCGGAATATAAGACATGATTGGGAATAAATTCGGAAAGGAACGATATTTATCCCAAGACTTAATCACTGCAACCTGTCTACGAATATGGGGCGGTACAATATTTGAGAGAACTGGTAACTACTATAAAGGTGCAGATCTTATGGTCCCACTAATGATTCTCATAGCAACATTAAGCTGTACATCTATTTTACTAACATGAGCGCTATTTAACCAAACCGAACAATAATATTCAGCAGCAGAAAAAACCAAAGCCCAAGCTGCGGTACGAAGAGTTGTAGGGTCAGCCCCCATGAAGAACCAGCTAGTTTTTGAAGAATATTATTCCTAGAAGCGTAAGTTTTCCAAATGGGTCTTGAAATTTAAAGAAGTATCTAATTTCACTCTGTCATATATGTAAATATGTAAGAATGCGCATCCTCATTCAGGTGGGGATGTTGATTGTACATGATTGGAAAGAATAAAGTTTCAGTTGAGTTATAGACATCTGATGTATCGATACCTATGCAGATCCAGATCGTTACGAATATAACATGGCGCAGTGGTTTGAACCCGCATTATAAAATAATAAATAATTATTAGTACAGTGAAATACAAAGTAGACAATTAACACTTCCACATTAAAATGGAAACATTTGTGAAACCAGGTGCGATGAATTTCGATAAAGATCCTGCAGATGCATGGAGATTCTTTAAACAGAAATTCCTTCTATTCCTCGTGGCCTCGAAGCAATCAGAATAATCCGATGGAACAAAGTGTGCTCTGCTTCTCAATCATATTGGGGATAGAGGTTTAAAAATTTACAATACGTTCAAATTCATAAAACTAGAAGATGCCACCAACTACACAAAAGTCTTGGAAAAATTTGAGGATTACTTCAAACCAACCATCAATGTGACTTATGAACGACACGTATTTCTCACAAGAGAAATGCGAACAGGAGAATCCGTTGATGAATATGTTACATCCTTGAAAGAACTCAGTGAAACCTGTGAATTTTCCACGCTGACAGACAGTCTCATTAAGGACCGATTAGTTCTTGGAATCAAAGATACTTCCGTAAAGGACAGACTGCTAAGGACGAAAAATCTAGATTTGGAAAAAGCGATGGAAATTTGTAAATCTGCTGAAACTACTGAAAAACACCTACAAGCAATTGGCTCGAATAGAAAAACCACTCCAGAAGACACTCAAGTGGACGTACTTAAAAGAAAATTTAACGGCAGAAGAAGCAATATGGCCCCACAGCATTCCAGACATTCAGTAGAAGGAAATGGTGGAAGGTTCAATGCGCAGTCACGTGAGCGCAGTCATAATTCATCAGGTACTACTGCGCAGAATGGAAATCCAGTATGGCGGCGTAAACAAAACTTTCCCTGTGGTAGATGTGGAAATAAACATTCTTATGGTCAGTGCCCAGCATTCGGTAAGAAGTGCAGTTTGTGTAAGAAAAGCAATCATTTCTCTAAATTTTGCAGAAATATTAGAAATCAAAACATACATAATGTTAATGAAGGTCACTCAGATTCTGATTGTAAAAGTTTTTGTGATGATTTATTTATAGGCATGGTTAATGAACAATATAGGAATGATGAATGGATTGTAGATTTAATGATAAATGATAAAATTTTACAATTTAAAGTTGATACGGGAGCCCAAGCTAATGTGATTTCATTTGATACTTATAGTAAACACTTGAATAATATTGAATTGAAAAAATGTAAATCGAGATTGCATACATATACTGGCGAAACTCTTAATAGTTTAGGTTATGCATATATAAATTGTGTATTCAAAAACAATACTCATAAAATTAAATTTTACATTGTTAGGAATTCAGGACCAAGTATATTAGGTTTGGGAACAATTGAGGATCTAAATATTGCTAAATTAGTACTTTCTGTGGAAGACAATATAATGAACAAATATGGAGATGTTTTTAAAGGAATTGGATGTATTCCAGGTCAGTATAAAATAAGAATTAATCCTAATGCTCAACCAGTTGTTCACTGCGCTAGAAAGATTCCGATGAATATTCATAGTAAATTAAAAAGAAAATTAGATGAATTATGTAGACAAAAAATAATTATTAAAGAAACAGAACCAACCGAATGGGTCAATTCCTTGGTAATAGTAAGCAAAACAAATGGAGATTTTCGTTTATGCATGGATCCTGCGGACTTAAACAAAGTTATTTATAGAGAACATTATCAAATTCCTACTTTTGAGGAAACCATCAATAATTTACAAAATGCTAAATTCTTCTCTGTTCTTGATGTTTCAAATGGTTTCTGGAATATACAACTTGATGAAGAAAGTTCGAAGCTCTGTACATTTAATACGTCATTTGGAAGATACCGTTTTTTGAGACTTCCATATGGTCTGAGAAGTGCAAGTGAGGTTTTTCAGAAAAAAATGTTTGAATGTTTTGATGATATTGAAGGTATAGCAATATACATTGATGATATTCTGATTTGGGGATCAACCAAATCAGAACATGATGAAAGACTCAAAAAAGTACTTGATAGAGCTAGACAAAATAATATAAAGTTTAATAAGAATAAATGTAGAATTAATGTTGATAAAATAAAATATTTGGGACACATAATTACAAGTGATGGCATAGAAGCTGATCATTCTAAAATCGATGTTATAAAAAATTATCCTATACCTACATCTGTAAAGGAACTTCAGAGATTTCTAGGTATTCTGAATTACTTGCATAAGTTCATTCCTAATTTGTCAGATTTAACAAAGCCTTCGAGAGAAATCTTGAAAAAGGATACTGTTTTTCAATGGGAATATGTACAACAGAGAGCATTTGATAAGCTTAAACAGATTTTAATTTCACCACCAATATTGCAAATTTATAATCCTCAAGTACCAATAACTTTAACAGTAGATGCTAGTAAATATGCTCTAGGTGCATCTTTGATTCAAAACAACAAACCAGTAGCCTATTCTTCCAAATCATTAACACAAACTCAAATAAGTTATGCTCAAATCGAGAAAGAGATGCTTGCTATTGTATATGGCTGCAAGAGGTATCATCATTTTATTTTTGGTAAACAAATAACAGTTGAGACAGATCATAAACCACTATTAAGTCTCTTTAAAAAACCTCTAGCTCAATGTCCAATGCGTCTTCAAAGAATGCTGCTAGACTTGCAGATGTATGATATAAATTTAACATATAAACCCGGTAAGGAGATGTATATAGCTGATGCACTCAGCAGACTTCCTATCTCATCTCATGAAGATGATCTCTCTTTTACACCTGAATATGATGCTCAAATAAACTTCTTGAATGATAATTTTCCAATCAGCTCTGAAAAACTTGAAAAATTCAAGCAAGAAACAAATAAAGATCTAGAACTTCAAAATCTTTTAAACTGTGTATTGAATGGATGGCCAAACTCACGTTCCTTATGTAAAGAAAATGTTAAACGTTATTGGAATTTTAGAGATGAAATAGTAGCAATTGATGGAGTTTTATATAAAGGAAATAGTATAATTGTACCAAAAGTATTAAGAAAAGATATGCTTTCTAGATTACACCTATGTCATCTTGGCATTACTAAAACCAAGTTAAGAGCAGCAAATGTGTTATATTGGCCAGGCATATCTTATGATATTGAAAATTTTATTTTATCTTGTTCAACGTGTGTTAGATATTCAAAAAATAATTTCAAGCAACCATTGAATCCTCATGAAATTCCTAAGCTACCTTGGATCAAAGTTGGTATAGACCTTTACGAACTCAATGATGCAAACTACTTAATATTAATTGACTACTTCTCAAAGTTTGAAGAAATTCGAAAGTTAATGTCGACTACTAGTGTTAACATAATCAATCACTTGAAAAATATATTCTCTATACATGGAATCCCCCACATAATATTTTCCGACGGAGGTCCACAATTTACAAGCAAAGAATTTAAGCAATTTTCCAACGATTGGAATTTCAAACATGAATTTTCTAGCCCTTTATATCCACAATCGAATGGCATGGTTGAAAGGAGCATTCAAACTGTAAAAAATATTATTAGGAAATGTCAATATAACAAATCCGATATTAACGCAGCTCTTTTAGAATATCGTTTGACACCAATATCTAATTAAATAATGTCTCCATCTGAACTACTTTTCAGAAGAAAAATAAAAGGATTTTTACCAACATTCACTGGTCAGTTTGAGAATAAAAGAATAAATTTAAAGAAACAGAACGAGTTTATAAGAGAAAAACAATCAAATTCAAGAATATATTACGATAAAAGAACAAGAAATTTACCACCTCTTAGTATTAATCAAAAAGTTTTTGTGAAACAAAATAAAATTTGGATACCTGGAAAAATTGTTCAAAAATATAATGCAAATTCATATATTGTAAAGGAAGAAAATAGCAATCGATTAAAACGAAGAAATAGATGGTTCTTGAAACCAATGTTTGAAAATAAAAAATTGTATTATGATACCGATGATGATGAAATAAATTTAGATGTGAAAGATGATAAATTGCCAGAAACTTTTGATGATGACTTTAAATGTAAAATAGAGGGGGAGACGGAGGAACATGTCATTGAGAAGGAAACTAATAAAACACTTCCTTCTTCTCCTTCACTAACTACTCGATATGGAAGGAAGATCAGAAAACCTGAACTATTTTCATATCAGTAATATCATAAATTTGTTAATTGTAATTGTATTGCATTTAATGAAATTTTGTATTTTTTTTATAATTTGAAAAATGGGAGATGTCATATATGTAAATATGTAAGAATGCGCATCCTCATTCAGGTGGGGATGTTGATTGTACATGATTGGAAAGAATAAAGTTTCAGTTGAGTTATAGACATCTGATGTATCGATACCTATGCAGATCCAGATCGTTACGAATATAACACACTCCAAGATATTTAGGAGTGAAATTATGTTTCAGAACGGCATTATTGAAAGTAACCTTCAAAGTTTTAAACTTCTGTTGATTATTCAAATGAAAACAAGAAACTTCTGTTTTATTATAATAGAATTTGGACATAAACGCCACTCAACAAAATAATTCTTCATTTCTAAATCAAGATTTAGAGTGTTTTCAATGACTTAGAAATCAGAGTGAGGAAACGCCAGCGCAATATCATCTGCATAAATGAATTTCTCTGAAGAAGTTGCTGGAATATCACATGAATATAGATTAAATAGAAGTCACTTACTTCTACACAAAAAATTCTGGAAAAAACTAATTTGAGTATTTAGATTTTAACTGAAGTATTATCAATTAGATCGTGTAAATGTTTCATGTAAAAAACGTTTTTTATATATGTATATGATATTGTTTTCCCTATATTTTCAGCTGGCCTGATGATGGCCTTAAGGCCGAAATCGATAGCCGAGAGTAAATTTGTAAATAAAATTTGGTGTGTTCAAATTTCCCCTTAATACATTGGCAATTATATTACAAATACGGATTGACACTATCAAGAAGAAGAAACACTATTCACTATACATCAGGTATTAATTATGGTTCTATTCTGCCATATGCTGACACAACAACATATTTTCAGTTTCAGCATTTTTCGGTTCAATGGGTATGTAAATAAGCGGAATTCTATAGTGAGTTCAATAAGGATTATCATATATCTGCTAGAACCGTTATGATCGACTGTTTGGTGTGAAATTTTCCTCAACGGCATCGTCCCAAATTCTTCCGGAATAAAAAAGGCGATGTGTTTGAAGTGAATGATGTGCAATATGGACATTGCCTCAATAATTTCCTTCCTCAGAAGGCAACAGTTGAACATCTTAACCCTACGATGTCGAGCATCTTGCCCCTGAGCGACTAGAGTCATCGATTTCCGAATTAACGATTCAACGAAGCGTTGTTCGGGTGTCAGTCTATTCATGCTGGACCAAACTGAACACAAATCACCTGACAGCTGACAAAATGGCCGCCAGTTAATACAGTGTTGCCAACTTAGAGTTCTATACCTCTAAAAAAAAAACATTTATTTATAGTGATTGTTATCGCTGTAATCTCCGATTTCAATGAATATTGCTCTGAACTGTATAATGTGAACAGTATCATTTCAGTGAACCATTTTTTGAAGTTCTTCGATCGATCAAATTGATAATTATATGACATCATAAACTTTATATATTTGAGACTCTCAACTCGTAAGTAACAAATATATCGGAACGAGAAATAAATATATCGTCACACAAAATAAATAACTTGCTGCAACTAATGAAAGTATTGATAACGAATTTATTTGTGCGCCCCCTTTTGTCCCTAGCGTCGCCTTGTTGTAGCCTACGCATGTTTTCACGCCGTAACTGTTGAGCCGGCATAGAGTTACCTCCACTTTTTACGCGCTTGTTATAGGGAACAGCGCGTTATCATTTCGTCACGATGTCTGTAATTTTCAAATTTTGAGCCAAAAATGGTCTTAAACGATTGGGTTGAACTCTCTGAACAAGAATTCATGGTCAAATTCAATTCTGTCCTTCCGTTCGTATGTGCTCTAACTTTCGAAAGACAAGACTTAGCTACTTGAAACGGTCATATTAGATTTGGAGTCCAAATATCTTGACAAAGTTCGTTAATGAATGGAATCGGTTGAATAGTTTCAGAGTTAGGCCCAATTGAAATTTTTAGGTTAATTCCTTGATATCTCATGAAGTATTGACTCTATGAAACTGTAACTTCGTGAACAAATTTGGAATTCCAACGCGCAACTTAGTGCGAAATTCCTTGTGGATCCAGTTATCACAAAATTCGAAACAATTTTCATTCGAAAGTTTTTCAAACTTTTATATGAAAAATTTTTTTCTGAAAACATTCATTAGATTTCAATGGAATTTGGCACGATTCTAAAAGTTAGTATTCAACGACAGTGTTGCAAATTTCAATTCGATCCGATATTCACTTTCGGAGATATAAGGAAAAAATCATGCCAAATTTCGTTGTTATTTGAAATTTTAACGATATTTCCGCATTATCGCAACAGGTACAAATGCACTCAGATTTAAACTTCTTAATTGAGTGGGGATTACCAACACGCAACTAGGTGCAAAATTTTGTGTTGATCTAAGTAGATAGGTCAACACGGCGCTGGGCTCGAAATATGATCTAACCTCACTTTTGCTGTATGTGCATTTGAGATGATGACTGGTGTTCAGGAAATCTGTAATGTGAAAGCGCCATCTAGAGTTGAGAAGCAGCGTGAATTTTGGTGTGGAATGATAGGAAATCTGTACTTTGATAGCGCCATCTAGAGTTGAGAAGCAGCATGAAATTTGGTGTGGAATGATAAGAAATCTGTACTTTGATAGTGATATCTAGAGTTGAGATGCATAAATTTCTTTAGAAAATGAGGTATAAAAATGTAAGGTATACGTTGGGATTCGAACCTGCAGCCTATGGGTTTATAGTCCGAGGTGGTGGCTGTCTAAGCTACCATACTATGCCGACAGTGTTGAGAAAAGAGACCGTCAATTCGTACACAATTATCAGGTATAAAATTTTGCTTCTCAATTCGAATTGACGTCCCTTGGACCTAAGATAAAGGGGGTTTATTTTATTCAAGGATTTGTCGATAAGTTGAAAGGAAAGGATATTCTTGTCTGAACACGCTTTTTGTCTGTTTCTCACATAAACTTATTTAGCAGGTGCATTCATTAGTGTGCTTTATCTTATTGACCTAAGATAAATATCAGGAATGCATTCGAGGACTCAATGATAATATTTTTAAGCGTAATAAACGAAATTTTTACGAAGATTATAGTCTAGTAATATTTTGTCTATGGAATTAGGTATCTAGACAGGGGTTGACACTTATTCAGTTCGATTTTTTATGATGATACCATTCAGACTTAAGATAAATGTGGCAATAGAAGTATGTTTATTTTATTATTATAGTCTAATCATATTTTGTCTATGGAATTAGGTATCTAGACAGGGGTTGACACTTATTCATACCGCTTTTTTATGATGATACCACTCAGACCTAAGATAAATGTGACAATAGAAGTATGTTTATTTTATTCAAGGAATCTGTCGGTAAGTTGAAAGGAAAGGATATTCTTGTCTGAACATGCTTTTTGCCTTAATCTCACATAAACTTATCAAGCAGGTGCGCGTTCGTTATTGGACTTTATCCTATTTTTTCCCGTGAGAAAAAACTTGCCAGTGTTGAGACCATCAAAGAAAACTATAAATATTTCATCATTGAGTATTTTCAACCATTCTACGTTTTGCTTCTAACCAAGAGATAAGTCTCTCGCCCTTACAACAGTCGCAAAAGTATCGAACGAAACAGTTTTGTTAAAATAAAGCATCAACCTATATACATCTGAGAAACAGTAAGTTTTTGCACATCTTTTGTCTTATGCATGTCTTTTGATTTTTCCCTATTTCGACTTGTTTCAGTTATGAATTTTCTTACAAAAATCAATGCTGCATCTCTAATTGCTGATAGAAAGGTGACCAAGAAGCTCAGAGAGCTGGAGAAAGATAATGCATACAAGATTCTGTAGATTCTGGTGTGCAGCTTAGTCAAATCGAACTTTGGTGAATGTGTGCTTGTAGAATGCGAGGATTTCGTAACTTTTCTACCTAAAAGGCTCACGGAAGTTTACAGTCAGCATACAGAGGAGTTATCTACAGGAAAATATTCTCTAGTATATCGGGGTGAGAAGAACACTGGGAAAAGTCAGCTAGCTGCATCGTTCGAAATAATTATACATTAGATGCTTGTCATATGCTTTATGTTTATCATTCTGTTATTGAAGCAGAAAAGTTTACTGCTGATGCATGAGTCAAGCTTTCATTTGTACGAAAAAAAATTAATAAAAAATCAATTTTGAGAACATGTGATTTTATTGGTTCAAAGAAAAATGATTACAATCTACATCATTCAATACCTTATTCTTATTGAAGTACAACTATTCTAAGATTTCATAACTTTCAACAGATGTGTTAATTCTACAAAAAGCATTTATAAAATCTTCGACAGAATTTTGGTTGTTGTCATTTTCGCTGGTGTTCCGAACTAAATCTTTGATGATGTCCAGGAACTTGTAATAATAAAAAGATATACGTAAATTTTTCAACATCTCTAGCCGATTGGAAATTAGTAGTTGATTCAAACGAATGATTTTGTTCAAGTCAACCTCACTGAAATACATGTAGTTTCCCCATTTAACTACGTGTGTAATCATACAGTCACCTGAGAATCTTATAGCTTTAGCTCCACAATCCTTATTATCACCATTTTCAATTTGTGCGATGAACATATTCCATTGACAATCGTCAAAGGATATCATACACTCATTGCAACTAAGCTTGACTGCAGGAACAAAATTTCGTGCTGGACTTATACCGCAATCAATGTACAGAGAAGCAGGTCCACATTCTATTTCTGGGTGAAATTGTTCGTTCAACAGATAGTGCTTTTCGTTTTTTACAGCTGCATCATATTTTTCTAACACACGGTTCAATTCTGCATCATAAACATTTCCGTCTAGTGATGTCGTACTACATGGGGAAAAATCATGTTCATCTTCTGATATGCTATTTTGTGATGATTGCATGTTTGCTCAGAGTTTATTCATACCAAGCCATCGCACCAAGACCTTGTCTCCACGTCTGCGCAATACTTTTTCAACCAAAAAAACATCAGGTTGCTTTGTTTTTTGCAATTCTTCTTGATAGAAAGCACCACTTATCGATCTTCCAGTGAGATCCTCAATCAGGTAACTTACAGGGTTGGTCAGTTGAACTTTTACGATTTTAAATAATTCTGTAGTCCATTGGGGCCGATACCCTTTCGTAAAAACATGCCTAAATTTACTTATGCGCACAATATCACCTTTTTTTAATTTAGAGGTTCCCACTATTTTCACGTGACTGTACGTGTATTTATAAATGTCACTTGCGTTCTTCGTATTAACATCTCGCGGCTTCATGCCAATAGTTCTATGACTTTCATTATTATACGCATCAACCACATTTTGAAGTATATCAATCCATCGATATGTTCCTCTTAAACTGAATTTTTTGAAGAGAAGCTCTTTCAACGTTCTTATGGCACGCTCTACTATTGCTGCTTTCTCATCGCTAAACGTATTATAATGATATATATTCTAACAAGTTCTTGAAATTGTTTGTTGAAAAATTCCTTTCCTTGATGAGATTGTAAGTTGCTAGGTATCCTACTGTTAGTGTGTCTGAGGATATCGATAGATGCCCGAGTAACTTCTTCACCTGTTTTCCTTTTTAATGCTCTAGCCCATATGAATTTGGAAAAGCAATCAATTACGACGAGAATATATTTATAACCATCATTACTCGCGGCGAGCCGATCAAGTTGCGCTAAATCCATTTGCCAGATGTCATCTAAGCCCTTAATAATTGTTCTTCTTCGTGGGAAATTTTTGCGTGCTGGTCGATGAAGTTCCTTAACTACTTGCACTATTTCTTTGGACGGTAGCTGTGTCATCTTTGTGGCTTCCAGCATTCAACTTACGATTGATTGTTTTGAGTTTAGCTTTTATCTCGTTTATTTTTCTATCTACATCAAGCATGTCTTGAAAGTTTGTGACAAACTTTTCAAACTATCTCTTTGTTCTTTTTCAAGCTCATTTGTATGTTAGCTGCACTTCCATTCTGATCTTCAACAATTTCATTAATTTGCAACTTTATACCATTAAGGATTTCAGCAGCAGCGACTTCTGTTTGAGCTCGAATGTATGCTTCAACACCATCAATTCGCTCATTAACATTCTTAATCATTTCACTACTGGAATCAGATATTCCTCTTAATTTGACCGGAATTTCTACTAATGTTCTCTTTTCAATGTTATTCTTGAACTGATAAAATGCAATACCCAATTTACCCAGATCATCACGTTTCTTTTTATCAATTGAATCAACATAATTCATGTTGACAGCGTCAGACTTTGATGTAGGCTCCTTAACATTGCACAATTTGTGGTAGCCAAAATCGTAATCACCATCACTAGTCATGAAAAAAGTATATCCAGACCGCAAACGCTTCGCTGAGGAGATCCTGCGAGAGGACGATACCCTACCAAATTTGTCCATTGTAGTAGGTGAAATGAATTTCAATGCAATAAGCTTCGCGCAGCTCTTCAACGATTGCCTCGATTTCGTTATCGTTTGAGTTGTTGCCAGCTTCTTTTGATGCGTGCAATAAACTCAAACGATCTACTAATTCACTAACGCTATCCCAATATCTACACTCTATGGCATTGTCATTATATTGCATCATGCCTCCGCCAAGTTTCTTTATGATCTTTTTATATTTATGACCACCGTTTGCTGTGATTTGTTTTGATTGATCAAACTCCCTTCCGTGAACGTTGGTGATGTTTAACATTTCTTTATAGTTTACTTCATCTTCTTGATTAAATCCTACAGGTTCCTTTTTGAATAGCAGTTCAAGGAGACCCTCACTGCCAGGAAAATGATGTTTTCCATCGATAACAATATCACCACTATGTAAATCAAAATTTAGTGCGCTACCACCTAGACGCCACTTAGAAGTGAGGTTTTCATATTTAGGACCATATGTGAAATCTATTTGCGGTTCTTTATTTAACGAGAGTCGAATAAACATATGCACATTTTCTTGATAGGCCTCCAAGTATTTATCGAGAATGTTGCAATTATGCATTTGTGTAGCAGAAGATTCATCATCATCATCATCATCCTCACTATCAATATTGACATCATCATTATCATAATTCTCTTTCACAAATGGTTTGAAGGAAAATTCTAGCTCTTTTTTGTTAGTTTCTGTTGGTATAACTTGGGGGTGCTCAGTTTTGGTGGCGGTCGATGGTTCATGCTTAAATTTTTCTCTCATCTTATCAAGACGTTTTGTGATAGGGAAAACCATTCGATTTATCGAATCATCCTCTTCAGAGCGATTCAATTTGAATGCAATATATTTTTTTCTAACATCTTTGACGAGCTGTCTTAGTTTAAGTTTGCGATTTTCGGTTGACTTGTCGTGCTGCATGATGCTTATAAACTGGTTATTTTTCCTTTATGCTGATGAATTTATCGAAACCATGTCGATAGCGACCACCGTGCAAGTTGCAGTCTTTTACAATCATCAAAAAACCGTAATTATCAGCGCTCCAGCATACAGAGCAAATTTCTTTGAATTTTTCATAACTCATATCCGGGGTTATGTGTTCATTGAAAACGTGACGCAAATTCACATCATCACTTCTAAATATAACAATTATATTTGCATTGTCACGAATCAGATGTTTGTTTATTGACACATATGTCTGACAAAGAAAGGCAACATCTATTTTTTTAAGCCTACCCATTGAGTAATATGACTTGATTTTATCCTGCTTGCTGTTGCAAATATCGTCGAAGATGAATACAGAGTTTTCCTTAGCCTCGGCGGTATCTATGATATCATCATTTTCTCTATAGCTGTGATAACCTATACCTTGGACACTCTTCAAAACTTTTTCGAGTAGCTGTTATTTAGGTTGATATAAACTTTTAGAGAATATATACACATTTTCAAATCTCAACCCGTTAGGATGAAGAAGTAAGGATAAAAAAGCGTTAGATTTTCCACAACCACTAGGACCCACTATTAAAAATCTACAACTATGTGGAAATAAATCTCCATTTCTATTGAATTTCGATTGATCTTCGAAAATATCCAAATTTTCTACAGGTAAAGCACTGTGATGCTGCTCTATTCGCATCTTGATTATATCTAACATGTTCCAGGGGTATCAGTGGGTAAATATAGAGATGAATGCATTTTTTCAAGATATTTTATTAAGAACAACTCTTCATATTTTACTATTACATGACATCGCAGATAGATGTGTAAATCTAGATTTATTACGGAAGACTTCTGAATCCCAGATACATTTTGATGCTAGTGATGAGGTATTTCGTGATTGCTGCAAGGAGAGATTCTCAAATTGTCTAATCATGTTTCTACGGTCTTCGTAGGATTTAATTACAATTTTGAGATGAGCAAGCTCTTGTAGAAATTCATCTTTTCTGTTCTACCCTTCAATGTGGAATAACATTCCAAAGCCAATCAAATAGGTCTTTGCTGTTTGCCGTGCTGCACATGCATGGTATACTTCCTTCATGATACATACACAAAGGCCGTTGCTTTGTTAATTTGGGTGGTGGGGGATTGTACTGCAAAAGCTGCTCCACATCAACAATCAGGAGTGGCATGCCCATGTCAGACAAATATTTACTCTTTTTATTACCTTTTACATATACTATATCTATATCGGAGAGTAATTTCCTGAAAATGTCTTCAACATCGCGAAGTTCTACAGTACCATAATAATATTTTAAGCCGTGATAATTATTTTCCAGCCATTTTGCTTGTTTCTGATCTCGCACAGACAAAGATGAGAATTCTATCTCGGGCTTTACTATGAAATGCGCAATTTGATATCCATTATTTATGCTTATCTCTTTGGGTTTGAAGTTGTCATCAATTGTGAAACCTTCAAAATCTACTACGACTACTTTCATGTTGTTGTTGCTACTGCTGATACTGCACTGAATTCTCAAAAGTTAGATAATTTTCTTACAATTTCACTGAGTGGGTGGTAGTCGATGACGTTATCGTGAACGATGACGCAATAGGCTCTGGTATTGGCGGGGATACCTTTTCTCGCTTCAATCTCCAATTTTACATCCGCAGTGGAAAATTTAAACGTTTCATCTCGTTTCGAACAATCAATGACAAATATGAAACGAGACTTGTATTTACCATTGTTGAGCACTGCAGTTTTTCCTGCTCTACCTGTATAGGCGTTTGCAAATTCACAATAATTATAATGAGCTTCACTATAGTCATTTTGTTCGAAATTCAATCGCAGTCTCTCTTGAGGGTAAAATTCACCATTGAGTAGAACACGTATATCAGAAATGTTAATATTTTCAAAGTAATTAGGATCTTTAGTGGGGTTGTCTTTTCGATCAGAGTGAAAGCAGCAGATGACCTATCGAGGACTGTCCACAACTGCACCTGTTTTAATGCTCCATAATTCTTGAGTAGCTCCAACAGTAAGGGCAGGAAGTTGATGAACTTCCCATTTCCTAAAGGGAAGTAAGATAGGTTTATCGCTTTTTATCATGGAGAGCAGATTGAGTTTTATCTCATCGTTTGGATGCACGTGTTTAACTATCAACTCTATATCACTAATTGTAATTTCGCCTTTTGTCACTCCTGGATTTTCTTCTGTACCAGCGGTAATTACCATAGAATAACTATCGTTACGAGCTCTAACTTATCGAATCAATTGTTTACCACATATTGCCTTTTGATAATCATTAAACACGTTGCTTCATTTAATTCACTGTTATCTCCTTTCTCATAGCACAAAAAGCCTCTTATTAGCGATACTAGACCAGGATCTTTAACAGTTTCCACTTCTGTGCAACACAATTCGTAGGTTATCGAGTCAAAGAGAAATGCACCATATTTATTTGCCAACTTCAAAGTTCCTGCGCCTGCAGTTTTTTTCAATTTTTCCCTCATGAAAAGTGCCGAGTCATACATCAAAAACCATATATCTGGCCTGTTAATAGCAATTTCAATGCTATCATTGTTGTTGAATGATTTTATGAAGGGTAAATAAGTACGGTTTTCTACACGAACGATGGAATCATCTTTATATATCGGTTGATATATATCAAACGTTCGAGCAGATAACATAGCCAAGCGCTTGAAGTAGTCCTCTATCTCTCAAGGATATACGTGACTGCTGCTTCTCTGAGCGGTGCTGTTGTAGTAATGGCTTCTTCTTTGACTGAACCAAGTATTTATTACGATGCTACTGCAGTTTCGGCTGCTGCAGTTTTGACTGCTGCTGTAGTTTTGACTGCTTTAGTTCTGACTGCTTCAGTTGTGACTGCTTAAGTTGTGACTGATGTAGCTTCGGCTGCTGCTGATGCTGAGGAAAAATCAGGACCATTTCTTCAGTTCTAAACGAACAATAATCTCTTCACCTCGAAAATTAACAAAGTTGAAGTCCTGATCTATTATGTTCAAAGTGATGTTATCAATTGCTCCGTTGCTACTCACAGGAAGATATATCAAGTGTTGAGGAGTTATATCTATAGCGTAACCAGAATCGACAGCAACTGCGAATTCATATATGGTGTGACAAATTTTATCGTTATAGAAAGATCCATGAGCGAGACTGCAATCGATGTGAATACAACGTACGGGGACTATATTGACGGGTAAATCTGACTGATGCTCAACACCTGCTGACAAATGTTAGCGAGAAAAACCCAAAAGCCTACCCAGTTCAATACTTTTAGTGAAGTCAATAGATATGGATTTATGAAAAAGCTCACACTTCAAGGTTGTGCTGTTTGGTCTCAACTAAAAGATATTATCACCATCACTCCTCTCGTTATCTTTAAGCAAGAATTTTTTAGATAATTTTCGATATCGGAAATTTTGTATGTGCCGCTAGGAATTCGAAGTTTCTTCTCATCCCCTCCAGTTGTTTCTGAACAATATAGATACGTATTCTCTACAAAGTTCGGTATTGTATTTTATGAATAAAAACCAATTAGGGCAATACCATACTGATAACGGGGATCTAGCTCGATACGTGGCACGAAATCAGTTGACAACGTTGAGCTGCGTCCTTTCAATGTGAATACTAGCGACATGATTGGATAAATCTGATAAAACTACTGCCATTTATGGTTCATTATTTTTTACCAAGCAAAAATTTCAAACATAATTTACCACAATTTGTCGCACTGTAGTTCTGATAAACATCTCTGTTGTAGATAATTTCCCTGTCACCACCACCCAGATATTTAACCAATTCCTTTGGTGGTTTGAGATCTCCGGAAGAATCAAAGTACTCTGTCTTGTTCCCTTCTTTAATATAAGCTACCCAATGTGTTCCCGGGCCGCCTGAAGAATCTAAATTAATGATACCACATTCATTCACCCAAGGCAGTCGTCTCAATAAGTTATCACGCATGAATACACCCCTAAAGTGTGGTATTTTTATTTTTTTTGCATAATCGATCAATTCGTGATCGAACAGTTCTCTATTGGGTAGCTTAACAATTAGTTTTTTTGGTTTTTAACGTAGAGTCCATATCCTTTCTTATATTTTTTCACATATAGTCCATGACCTATTGCTTCCAATGCTTTGTTGTGACGTTGCTGTTCAGACAACTTTTTTGTTGCATTCCTAGCATCATTAAAAGTCTTGACAACAGCGGTTCCACCACCAAGCAAACTTCCCAAAGTGCTCAAGCCAGCAAGAATTGGAATCAATGGCAATATGCCTACTGACTTAAACGGAATAATTCTAGGCCTTCTGATGTTTTTCCTACCACCAGCTTTTTTGATGACATGCTTGGCTGCTCTAAGTGCTATCAATGATTGACTCTTTCACATCACCACTGAGTTTAGATTTACTCAGCACCTTTGTTGATGGTGTTATTAAACTCGACCGGAATGTCTTCATTTTTTTCCCTTTACAACCCATCCCTGCTACGCGTTTAGCCTTCCTTGCGCCTGTTACTATAAGGGACGCAGTTTTTTCACCAACTGAAGCGTCTTTTGATTTTACACGTTGCCAAGCTTTATCCTCCAGAATTTTATCTGCTTTATGTCTTTGCACTAGGTTCTTGTGTTGTGAATACAATATGTCATGTTCCCTACAACTTTCATCGAGAGGGTTGATACCTTTCTGACCCTCCCTGAGACGTTTTTCTAAATTTGTACCAGGCCCGCAGAATCTGTAGCCGGGTATGTGCAGCTCAACAGGTAACTTATTAATGAGTGTATCAACTAGACCTCCACCCTCTTTAAACGATATCATGCTGATGAGCTTAAAACTAACTGTTACCACCTCATATAACTTACTTGCAGTCATCATGGAAGAATCATTCAACGAAGTAATAGTGAGATACAGGTTTGTTACACTGTACCTATTCAGTTTGCTTTTATTTTTGGTATTAATTCAATGTTTGAAATCACTGAAAAATGCTCTGTGTCCTAGTAGCAAATTTTTATTTGATAAAGAGCACGTAAAATGCCTAAGTTGTGGACTAACTCTATTCTGCATGGAAAGTACTAGCAACCCCATGTACAGCAAAATTAATGAAGAAAGAGATGACCACATCATAGATGGGCGTAGATATTGCTGTCCCCTTAAATGTATTGATACAGATCCAAGTACAGATGTTGTGGATGGATTGGCTTGTCTTATTTGTGGATCTTTTGGTTCTTGTAGATGTGCTTGTATATTGTATCAGCATATGAGGAATAAAAAATAAAAAAAAAATCGGTACAAAATAGTTTATTTACATTTTTTTACAACCAATAAATCTAAAAATCAGTATCACTATCTTCATCCTCTGAACATACAAATCTTTTGAAATTAGGTACATCTACATCGGCATGTATTGACTCTTGAAGTCTATCACAACACTCATCTTTTTTATAAATGTCAATCAATACTTCACAAAAGTCGTAGTTGCGCCAATATTCTCTTTTTCTGAATAGGTGATGAAGATTTTCAGACTTTATATATAAGTGTGCGTGGTCGCGAATGCTATACAACCCAGACTTGAATCCAGCCCTTTTAAATTCTTTCAAAAAAATTCTATAATGGATTTTACAGAAGAACAGATTGAATTCCTTAATGCGATAATAATTTCGCCACACACACAGCTCTGCATTGTCATATTCATCGCCCCAATCAAGTTTACCAATAATATATGGTCTAGCTTTATGACTCGAGATGTATCTAGGAGAAGAAAAAATGCGTGCATCTGATTTTATTTGCTTCCACTTGTTGCGTTGATTGAGTTCTTGCTGGTCAAATCTGTCCATTCTGAAAAGAAACAATTTTTCACTCTTGCTGTGACGTTGATGACGTTGGTGACTGAAGTGAATAATGCCCCCAAGGTAACGTATCAAACGATGATGGAATAAGGTAGCGTTTATCGTCATGTGCGCTTAATGCTATTCTCGATTGTTGAATCGAATAGAGTTTATGTGCAAAGGACATTATTGTATTCTGATTTAGAACAATCTTGGAATTTTGTTTGAGGCAATTCATATAATCATCGAAAGATAATGTATTCCTAACAACACAAGATTTTACTCCTTTTGATTTTTTCGTGACTTTTCCCCCTTGAACTTTAAAACTATACATTTTGGCTCTCAAACCTGCAAAATGCGTAATAATTTTTCCATTCACTTCATCCGACATTAAACCAGGTATCTTCTTATTCACTAATGGAATATTGTGAACATTATCTTTGGGGTAATCGCTAGTGTCAAAATGTGTGTGACAATCATTTTTAATGAGTTCGTATGGGTTGAAACTACTAATTTCATTAAAAAAGGAGTCGGTATCAATGTACATGATTTTACAACCTCCAGGACTTTTTGGCATCATGTAGTTGTAATGGAAATTGAAAAGCACACCTTTGATATGTCGAGTATGGCCATACCTATGTATAGGGGTTTATTGAACAAAAGCTCATTTTTTTAAGTTCAACAGCTAATAAATCTTCTCCGAAAACTGTGCGACTATGGAATCTCGGAGATGCTATAAGATTTTTTGCTCCATAACGACCTTCATATTTATTAACTAAACGTACTACCTTGTGCAATCTGATATTCTCCATGGTCTTACCAAAAATTGAATTATTGGCAAACTTGAATTGGTTTTTACCGCAATCCGTAGTTGCTTTTGTTCTTAATTCAGTATTAAGGTCTATATAGGGTTTCAACCAGGGAGATTGTTGAAATTTCAATACCTTTTTAATTTTTTTTTATTTCAATCCTAATTCAAGCACAGTTTTCAAATTACGATAATGACTTACGTAATTTTTTTTTATCAGAGAGAGTACATAATAATTTTGACAGCTTTAAACCAGGAGAGACACTGTGCTCTGGACACAACGGTAAGTCTATGCAAATCGTGCAGGTGTTGTGGGTATTGCAGATCCACCTGAAGGATGAATCCTTCGGGATTATCATCGGGAATGGTCGTCACATCAATAGGCATATCACACCACTCAAAACCGCCAAATGGTAAATATTGGCTCATCGCCCAACCGTACAAATTATTAACATCAAGATAAAGTAAATATGACTCTGGCTTTGATGAGTCATAATTAGTCATTTGGGGGTTATTGGCTTCGGAAAACCTGTGCATGCAACAACTTATTCCACCCCGTATACCCTGCTCCACAAACATGATCATATCAATGTCTTTAAGTAATTGTAATTTACATTTTGTGTAGTTCAGCATACAGTCCCAGCTGTAGCCACGCAAAGTGTAGTACCATGCTGGGCCAAGCTTGTAAGTTTCTAAAGCAGTTTGTCTGAAATTTTCCATGACATCAGCAAGCAAAATTACATCTGTTTTCATGTACAAATCACTGTATTCGCCTAATGATCTGATTTTAAATGTTTGCCAAACGTTCTGAGCATGACGATAGCTTTTCTCGTTAATGTGTTCATCTGTCAATTTATTGTAAAATTGATCTATTGATGGTAGTGCGGTATCGTTCAACTTATCCAAATCTGTCATATAATCATGGCAAAATGTTTCCTTCCTTGTGAGGAGTTCAAATTCCTTATCGAGTAAACTACCAAATTCTTTTTTAAGGTTTTTGAAATTATCTAGAATTAAAGTAGAAGCTAATTCATCCAAACTAGCTCCCATAAATTTGAAAGAGTCGATAAGCCTAAATCTGAGATTGGTTTCCTGATGGTAATATGTAAATGAAATATATTTTTCTTTATTGACGGGTAAAGTTGTGATTCTGCCACGACGTAAAAGAGATTTAACTATAAAATGAGCATCGTAATTGGATAAATTATGAAACACTACAGGCACAATGAAGAGCTTTTGAAAATTAAGGTTGCATTGGTGATGTGCCCAACCTCTAAATTCCGAGGAGAAAGGATCATGATCCCTAACTATTACATCATTAGAGTTAAAATGACGTTCACAAATATGACAGTGTATTCCAAATTCACCTGGTGCACCCGTCATTGGTTCAATATGCTTAATTTTGGAATATACAAATAAGGCGATTTTATCTATCTCATCAGCAAACCAATCTGAGCAAGACTCCCCGCGAAAACTATCATAACGTGAAAAACTATCGTTATATGAGCATTTCAAATAAAAACCTATGCTATATGGCACATGTTCTTGGTACTTGAATGATTTTTCACTTATTTTGTTATTGCATTGCTTAAGTAATGCCTCAAAGTCTGCATACAAAATAAAGGGGCATTTTTGTTCATAAACGAAATTTCTGAATTCAACGTAATCATATTTTGGAAAAGTTGCTTTTTGGTCATTTAAATGTTTTACATATTGCAAAATGGTCATTCAAATTCATCTGAGATGAAAAATAATTCAAACACCTATCACATATAAATTTCTTAGCTTTATCTTTTGAGATTTGTCTTGCTAGAAGTCTTGAAATATCTTTAATCAAACTGAAGTGATATTTAGTTTCGGTATCTCCCATTTCAGTTTCCAAAGCCTCAACATCATAGTCGCTTAATTTCGGAGAATATTTGTCTTGAACAAGGAGTAAATCCACATGATTCTGAACAATATGATGATGTGTCAGTCTCAACGGTAAAATTGTATAAAATGAACTCCTTTCATTTTATTTCAACTCCAAACCATATACATTCAACGAAATGTTGTTCATTTTTTCAAATTTTGTAATGTCAGATAATTTCATAGGTAGTTCTAAGCCAATAGTTTTGAGAACACTAGCGTAAAAAGGATAGCTCGTGGTACGGTTTGAATTAATTCTTGTTGGATAAAGATAGCTAACAATACTCCAAAAAAAAGCATGCATTATCGTTATTCTGAACGTTAACGCATGCACTAGTTTTTAAAATTTGATCCGGTAGTTTAATATAAGATGAACCTCCATTTCCCATTTCATATGTATTTATGGCAATTTCTAGATGAATAATTTTGCTCAATGCCCATCCGCTACCCTTGTTGCTCATATCCTCTATAGCAGTTGCAATACGTTCAATTATATTAAAATCAAACCAACTTTCCAATTCAGTTGCTGAATCAATTATAGCATTCGGATTAGTGAAAAATTTTCGATCAACAATTTCACCACCATCAACAGCATTATTTTAATGAAATCGGCACAAAATGTAGAGTTAACTTTCAGCAATGGCATCTGACTCAAAACTCTCGAAATTCTACTTTTAAATAAATGAAAAACATCTTTCAAAAATGGTTTAACATCAATATGAGTTAAATTTATAGCAATATCTGTTCTAACTCTACATTTGTATATAGGATTGAGTGTGCACCAGGTAAAGCGTGAGCTACGCGTTTGAGGCTGTCCCAGTCCTGCACCAACGCGTTGTTGTTTTGGAGGAAAAGATTTTACAAAACAACACATTCTCTTCAATTGGACAATTTTAGAATATATTTTGCGTTTTTGACCAATTGTAAAATTAAATTTTTTCAATGCTAAATTGCTACGATAAATATGTTTATATATTACACGTAACCAAATTTTCGCATTCAAAGGAGAATACGTTTGTTCCATCAATTTAAGAGCTTCGTCAATTTTAGTTGAAGGACCTTCGAATTTATCCATTTTAACTCAACACACAAAAAATATGTATGAAGATAATAATATTGAGAATTACCTTATGAATATTATATATTGTCTATGTTTTTCGGCGAGGTTGACTTTTTTCAGTATTCTCAGATCCGTCCCTGTAAATATCTCCTTGGTGTGGTAGGTATAATCTTCTTTCGAGTGAAAAAAGGTAATGAATTTCACCCCAATCTCTAGTTCAACAAATTCAGCTTTCACCAATATGTATGTAAACCAAATTCCCAAAGGTGTAGATCTTTCTCGAGCTCTCCTAGTCCCTTGGTCAGCTATCTATCAACAATCAAAGAATCAGAATTAATTTTCGTGAGAAAATTCATTACTGAAACAAGTCGAAATAGGGAAGAATCAAAAGACATGCATAAGACAAAAGATGTGCAAAAACTTACTGTTTCTCAGATGTATATAGGTTGATGCTTTATTGTAACAAAACTGTTTCGTTCGATACTTTTGCGACTGTTGTAAGGGCGAGAGACTTATCTCTTGGTTAAAACCAAAACGTAGAATGGTTGAAAATACTCAGTGTTGAAATATTTATAGTTTTTCTTCGATGGTCTCAACACTGGCAAGTTTTTTCTCAAAATATAACTAGACTATAATAATAAGATAAACATACTTCTATTGCCACATTCATCTTAGGTCTGAATGGTATCATCATAAAAAAGCGAACTGAATAAGTGTCAACCCCTGTCTAGATACCTAATTCCATAGACAAAATATTACTAGACTATAATCTTCGTAGAAATTTCGTTTATTACGCTTAAAAATATTATCATTGAGTCCTCGAATGCATCCCTGATATTTATCTTGGGTCAATAAGATAAAGCACACTAATGAATGCACCTGCTAAATAAGTTTATGTGAGATAGAGACAAAAAGCGTGTTCAGACAAGAATATCCTTTCCTTTCAACTTATCGACAAATCCTTGAATAAAATGAACCCCCTTTATCTTAGGTCCAAGGGACGTCAATTCGAATTGAGAAGCAAAATTTTATACCTGATAATTGTGTATGGATTGACGGTCTCTTTTCTCAACACTGTCGGCATAGTATGGTAGCTTAGACAGCTACCACCTCGGACTATAAACCCATAGGCTGCAGGTTCGAATCCCAACGTATAATTTACATTTTTATACCTCATTTTCTACCAAAAATGTATGCATCTCAACTCTAGATATCACTATCAAAGTACAGATTTCCTATCATTCCACACCAAATTTCATGCTGCTTCTCAACTCTAGATGGCGCTATCAAAGTACAGATTTCCTACCATTCCACACCAAAATTCACGCTGCTTCTCAACTCTAGATGGCGCTTTCACATTACAGATTTCCTGAACACCAGACATCATCTCAAATGCACATACACCAAAAGTGAGGTTAGATCATATTTCGAGCCCAGCGCCGTGTTGACCTATCTACTGATCTAATAGATAGAATTTGAACAAGCGCGTAAAAACTCCTGACTTCACGTCAGTGCTTTTCTAGATTTTTTTCAGATTATCTCAATTTTACCACCACCCTTACGAATAATCATTTTTGCGCGCATGTTCTAGGGGAACAGCGTGCTATCGTTTTGTCCAAATGTCTGTAATTTTGGATGATTGAGCCGAAAATTGTCTCAATCGACTAGGTTGGACTCACTGATGACGAATCCGGTGTCAAAATTGATTCTGTCCGGCCGGCCGTAGACACGATAACTGTCGACAGAAGCGAGCTAGCTACTTGAAACTTTCAGGATAGGTTGCGCATCAGAATGCCGCGGCTAAGTTCGTTAATGGGCCAAATCGGTCGAACAGTTTCGGAGTTAGGCACTTGAAGTTTTGAGGTTATTTATTTTTTATTTCAGATACTACTCAAGCGATTGGATTCAAAGTTAGCAGTTTGGTGGAGTATAACGACGCGCAACTTTGAGCTGAATTTCGTCAAGATCATATTGTCAGTAAATTAAAAAAAAAAAAATTTTCGAAATTTTTTTACAAAAAATTTTTTTTTCGGAAACCATTCATCATATCCAAAAAAAATTATACTCACACTTTGACCTTCTAATTTCACAGCAGTGTACTTAATTTCAGTTTGATAAGATCATAAGTTTTGGAGATATCGGGAAAAAATATGTCAAATTTCGAGGTTTTCTTCTCAATATCGTTGATTTTTTCGGTATTTCTCGAGAAATACTGATTCAGTCCTGATTAAACTTCACAGCTAGTTTTGAGATGCTGAAAGACAACTTTATGCAAAATTTCGTGATAATCGTGTTATTAGAACAAAGTCGGCCGTTAGCCTAACGGCCGACTGCGTAAACACAATAACTTCCGGAAGAAACAACTTAGAAACTCGATATTTGTAGAGTAGGTTTGGGGCTTAATTACGAAGGTCGAATTCGTGAATGGGTAAAATCCGCCCAATGATTCCGTAGATATACCCATTCAAAATTTTATTTTTACAATATGTCCAAAAATACAGATATGATCGAATTGAAATCCAGTAATTCATCAGAAAAAAATTTCAAAAAGCACTGCCGTGAAGGCAGCAGCTTTTGCGCGCACGTTCAAATTCGTTGCTGAAGCGGTCATCTACATTGAACATGCGCGTAAAATTTGCTGCCTTCACGGCAGTGCTTTTTGCAATTTTTTTGTTTCAAATATGGACTAGGAATGTGATATGCCGATGCTGCAATGCATCCGATACGACCCATGCATAGTAACTATAGAGATTCCCAGGATAAAGTGAACTTCCGCCGAAAACCTAGAAGTATATTATGCCCCCCAGTTCTAGAATACAATTGTAAAACTTTCGCCATATAATACTAACTTTTCAATATTCCAGACCTCACCCATATCAAGTTATTGTCCGAATTTCATACATTTGCACGAATGATTTGGCCAATCGGAAAAACAACCCTGCAAGAATATATGAGAGAACTTTTAATGAAGAAACTTTCACCACTCTAGAGAAGAGCTCCACTGCATTTTCGGATTCGCATGTAAAACTGCATATTCATTTGCATCGTTGGAAACTGTCGGGTTCCGAATGGTGGATTATTATTTTCGAGAATGGTATGGAGTGACATATTGCAGTTTGAATGTTGTTAATTTGAAAAGCAGTGGAAAACTTTAGCCATGAATGAGGACTTTTTCGCGCGTTATGTAGGAAACAACGTGCTTTTGTTTTGTCCAAATCTCTGCAATTTCCGAATTCTTTCCTGAAAATGGTTTCGAACTACTAGGTTGAACTCAAAAGGACGACTCCGGTGTCGAAATCGATTCTGTACGGGCAGCCGGCCGTCCGTATGCCCAATTACGGGCGTACGGTGTATCTTATCGAGCTAAAACTTGCAGGATCGGTTGTATTTGTGGATGTCAAAGTTGAGTTCGTTTATGGGCTGAATCAATCGAATTGTTTGGAAGTTATATTCCTTTGAAATTTTGAGGTTATTTTCCTGTTATTTTGAAAACCACTGAACCAATTAGATGTAAACTTGGCAGTTAGTTGAAGCATAATGATGCGCAACTCTCAGCACAATTTTGATGAGATCGTTATCTCAGTAAACTCAAAAAAAAATGTAGTCAAAACATTTTTTCGAATATGTTTTTTTTGAAACCTATGGAGTATATCGAAGAAAATTCAACTCAAACTTGAATCTCTATTTTTTTCAGCAGGGTACCAAGTTTCAGATTGCTACAATCATAATTTCTGCAAAAATTGAAAATAAATATGTAATATTTTGAGGTTTTTCTGTACAGAATTTTTTTCCGTAACACGAAAGAAACTTGAGAAAAACCTGACCTTTAGTCTGCAGCTTCATCGGGCATGTTCACTTTGACAACGAATTGGAACATGCGCGAATTACGGTTTAGAGAGCCTAAAACGTGATTTTAAAAACTACGTTAATTGATACAGGAAAATAATTAAGTATGAGATATGCGTTTACTGGGAATATACTATCAGAACTAACTTACTACATTGCATAGGTTCTCTTTATTACATCTACATGCAGTTGAACAGATAAAAAGATGCTGCGTTAGCACTTCCCACGGGTACGTTGAGATACCGCTGATACATCGTACGAGAATTACATAATATGGAATTGTAACTCCTCCATCCTCAGAAAAAGCTTTACGGTGCGAAAAATGAAGCCTGGCGTTGTTCGGTAGTCTCAGCCTCACGTATCATGCTTCCTGCTGGGTGTTTGGTTTCCCAAGATTGCTTCAGTTTCATGAAACAGAAATAAATGAAAATTGTTATCAGTTAAATGTAGATAAGGCCAATCAAATTTCCGTGAGAATTATTCGTTTTGTACTGATCTCCAATCATTGGATGAATTTCTTCTTGTTTTTTCTTCAAGATGTGGATTTGATCAAGTGGAACATCTCGAAGTTGAATTTTGAGTATATCGGAAGTTGTAGTATTGAAACCATCACTAATTTTTGGCAAACACATCGGTTGACTCTTGAGTACCTCTTTGTTGTTGAAATATTTTTCTTCTTTGGTTTGGAAATAGCATCCGTTTGGCACCGAGATCAAATAAGACCCCTTAAGCTCCGTGAAATCGCTTCTATTGCAAATCTTCTGGATTTTCCTACTGTTCGGGAATATGGCGATGAATTTGCTATTGTCTACTCTCTGGATGAGATTTTTGCTGGTAAACACCGGGTATCTTTGACATGTTCCAGAAGTTTTCTTCTGTTGAAGTAATTGGAAAACACAATCATTGCTTTTCGATTCTTGAATTAATTCATTGCCATGATAATAGAAGACCGAATGCATATTCATACAAGGTGAAGAGCTATACTGATACGATATATCGTTCATTGTCAGAAAGGAATTCTTTGGAATAATTATGGTATCATAAATTATTGGAATCGAGAAAAGGTGTGATACAGTTTGAATTTCATTTTTTGATGTTTGCAGTTTCCTAATGTTCATTTCAAATATATTAATGGTTTCTGTAACAGGAGATATGTTGCATTTCCGGTAGATGTCATATTACAGCGTTGATATCCGTAAAACTCAATATTGCATTCAAATCATTCAAATAATGTAAACACGTTCAGTTTTTTTTTCAATTTTTTCATCCCGCTTTTTTTATCTTTTGAATCAAGTACATCAGTGAATGAATATCGAATATCATTCTTTTCCATCGTAGCCACTGCAGAGTTAAGAATAAAAGTTTTGACGAACAGTAGAGTTTGAAACCAGCATTTTTCGAGTTTATTTTATTATCTGAATTAATTTTACGGTTGAGGCAATAATCAATTAAATTTGGATAGCCTAGTCGGATTTTGTTCCATTCTTTTGAAGCTTTTATTAAGTGAAATCCTAGACTTCTAGGGTAAGTTGCATACTGATCATTTCGAGCTAAAATTTAGTAGTACATTATTTTCTTCATTTAATTCTCAGATTTTTTTTATGGTAATTTTTCACATCTGGACGTATTACGAACTTTCAAGTTCTACACGGAATTTTTGGCAAATGTTACATATCTCCTGGGATTTATTAGTTGTATGGTTGATAGCTGTATCTGGAGACCTTTTCATCATATTTTCATATTTGGTGCAATTCATCTGAGAGAGGAGTTCTTCCCGAGTTTCAAGATAAGTCCCTTATCATAGTTGGTTTTTTTTTCGATTCTGGTCATCATTGTAGTTGGCCTGGAAATTGTTTCGATATTGAATATAAATTCCTATTTGGCTAATTAACTAATTCTAAATTTCACATTTGTATATTTTCAATTTTCATGATCTCTTTAGTAATTGATTTCAAATATCACTTGCATTAATTTCATTCAACAAAATTTAATATTCTGAATTCAATTCATTATTTGCTAATTTGATATTCTAGATTCTCATTTCCATATATAAAAGATAACTTTATCATTTAAAAATTGTATATTAGATTTCATACTGCTTTATGCTCGATTCATCAAAGGTTGACACTGGCTTGTATTTAAATTCATTCTTACAGAGTATTTGACCATTGTTCTAAGTGCACGGTATTCTCATTATCAAATGATTCTTCCAAATTGTTCATTCACAGTAATTTTTGAAGAGTAAAATTGTTGATTCGATTCGTTCCCTTAAGCACTTATTATATGTTATTTGTAGAATTCGATAGATATTAGATTGATTAGTTAAATGTACTGATTTATTCATTATTAAGGCCTGTGAAACCTATCCCTGATTGAGTCTCAATGCTCAGCGACATAAATTTAGTCTTGTGATTTGACAAAATAATTTATTGTAATTTATGACCACAGGATTGAACAATAAAGAAAGAATAACCGTAGCAGGTGATAATGAGAAAACGTTTGTGAATGAACGATGGGAAAGTGTAAAATATATACTATTCTAGATTCTATCGAATATGCATCAATTTCAATCAACTCATAATTATTATGATACTGGTTTTCATCTGTGAATATTTAATTTTCTTAGAAATATTCTTCTGAAACTACGTTAATAATGGATTTCAACTGTGAAAATATTATAACACTTTGATATAATGTTTTTAATTTATAGAAACTCATGGCATTTTCAATCTTATCAATGATTTGCATGACTAAATTCATAGATGTGCCAATTTGTTCCATAATATTTCCAATTCTCATGTAAAAATAAAAGTTATCATATAGCCTAGTGAAATTTCCAGAGATTCCTTCAAACTGGGAAACAATTGGATATTGATTTTGTTTAAGTACGGATACAGTTTCGTTGAATTGAGCTGTCTGATTGCTGTTTCATATTGAATTGCATCATTTGCATCTAAGTTGCCTGAAATGCTTTTGATGACGGTTCCTAAACCATCTATCAAACCACGTCTTGATCTTACTGGAGGGATTAAACCTTTTAATTTCTGCTCTGCCAAATCTAATTGATGACCATAGAATTTTTTGTGATTTTCTAATTCTTTCATCTCTAATTGGTTCCAGGTCAAAAATTTACGTTTACATTAGGATTCATCTCGGTCTGATGGAATCCACTGGCCAAATCTATAGTTGAAAAATATTGACATTTTCCAAGTTTTTCCAGTACGTCCGTGATGTAAGGTAGCGGGTATTTATCGTCGATATTTTTTTCGCTTAATTTCCGAAAATCTACTTCGATTCTCCACTCTTTTTTGTTTGAGACGTCTGCTTTTTTGGTACCACCCAAATCGGTGAGGACCAGGGGGATTGACTGGGCCTTATTATGCCTTGATCTAACATAAATCTTATCTGTTTTTGTACTTCTTTTTTATGAATAAATGGATACCTGTATGATTCGGTGTATACGGGTATTTCATCTTTAGTATTGATCGAATGTTTGACCTGATTGGAAAAAGAGAATGGCTGATTTCCTAACTGGAAAATGTCTGAATATTTTTTACATGATTTCAAGATATGATGTTTATGTGAGAAGTCCTATTTAATTTTTCCATGTCTGGGTTTTTCGAACAAGATTCTGATTCCAAAGCAAATATTTCATACTGATTATTATTGAATGGAATTGATTCAATTGGATCGTTAAGCATAAGAATTAGATTTTCATCGGTTTTGTTCAGAATGTCAACATTTGCTAATCCATTTCTAGATGAAGTTAATATTTCTAGAATCTAACATTTTTGAATAATTTGTTCTGGTACGAGAATATCGCCGTTTCTGTGCTGGACAGGAATTTTGGTTATGATTCTAGAATGAGCATCAATTTTGACTCCGAATGGAATTTTATTTTGGGATGTTTGCTATTTAATAGGAATATTAGCAGATGGTGTAATTAATGTTGATTCGTTAAAGTTTTACGCTGCTTTCAAAAGTTTCAGATTATCTAAGCCTATGAGACCACCATAAATGTTATGGAATTGGAAAGGTAAAATTCAAATTTATCATCATAATTAAATTCTGAAAAAATTGGTATTTCCGCACAGTAATTGTGTGTGGAACTTTGAAAAACAGTTGAAACTGTGAACGGTTCTGTGAAGATAAATTTGGAATAATACTTTTATGCCATTTGATTTAGTAGAACCGGTATCGATAAGTAATTTTAGAGGTTTTGTATGGGAGTTCTTTCTTTTGCTTGATGATGATATTCTAAGTGTTCTGGTCTTCGAGAGAATCCAGTTGAAAAGTTTCTTGGTTTTCATTTGAAATATATTCTTCAGGATAATGAGGTTCATTTATATTTTCTGAAAAATTTTGAGGGGGTTCTTGGGTAACAAAATTAGGTCTTGCCTGGATGTTTTTATTTTGGGAAAATCTTTGGGTAAAATTTCGCATTTGTTGGTTAGAATGTTGTAATTTTGGACGAGTATTATCAGTAGAAATACTCATTGGAATAGGCTTTTGGTATTGTGCCTGTGGTTTTCCGAATATTAAATACAAATAATAAATTAGTGAAAAATTTCTGTTCTCTAAAATTTGGGTTTCTCCTAATACTTATTGAACCATTCGGAAATTGATTGAAATTATTGGGTCTTTGATATTGACAATTATTATTCTGTGATATTTGATTTGTAAAATCATGGTTATCTGTACTTTGATTTGGAAATTTTGAAAAGTTCATATAATTAATAAAAAAAAAATTAACACTGATACATAAAGAGAACAACTATAGAAAACTGGTTCTTCTAGAGCAATATGAGATCCTTAAAAATAAAAATAATAACCACCTATTACATGATATCTCCGAGTTTACAGAGAGACACTTTTTCAAATCTATTCAGAGAAATCTATTTATAAGGTTAGTTCAAATTTGATATAATATTCGTTCTCCTGACTTGACATTTTATTTTGACAGGTTCAGAGACAGTTTATTGAACCTTTTTCCTTTCCTTCCGTTTTATTGTTTGCATTGTAAGTTCCAGAGACTTTTAAAATTCTATATATTTTAGAAAATACGACCCAAATATCAAGAATTTCATAAGATAACAACAACAAAGGATGAGTAAAATAAATTTGCATTTCACAAATCTGACGCTAAAACAAAGTTCGAAGTCACTTACTTCTACACAAAAAATTCTAGAAAAAACTAATTTGAGTATACAGATTTTAACTTAAGTATTATCGATTAGATCGTGTGAATGTTTCATGTGAAAAACGTTTTTTATATATGTATATGATATTGCTTCCTCTGAATTTTCAGCTGGCCTGAAGGCCGAAATCGATAGCCGAGAGTAAATTTGTAAATAAAAATTTGGTGTGTACAAATTTTTCCTTTAATACGTTCATATAATTATTTCTATGGATATTTTCGAAAGTCTTTTCCGAATAATTCGCGATTGAATTAGATTTTTTATAATGTTCGAAATTATCTTCTTCTATAATAAATTGTAAAGCTTAAGCTAATGATTCGGGTCGCATAGCCCTAATGATTGGACCTACAGGTTCCCTCAAACTTGCTAAAAAAGTTTTCAAAGCTTGTTTTGTGAAAAATTTTCTCTTACTCGATCGTAAGGCAATTTCGCACTACAGATCAATGTAGTTGCAAATGGTATTTGAAAGAGTGATAATTTTTTCATGAAACTCTTTCAGGGTTTCATTTGATTTTCGTCTCAAATTGACGAGATCCTTTTTAAGACAATTCTAGTCCCTCAGATCTCCCTCGGAATTTAATAAAAGAGCATTTTTAATTTCATTCCAATTATTGGTAGCTCCATGAATTGCTACTATTTCTTCGGCTCTGCCGTGAAGTTTCTTCAAAATACCGTTAAACAGAAGGGTATTTTGAAAATTATCTAAGTCAAAATAATGGTGAAGGATTGCTTTCGAGGCTTGAATAATTCTATGCAATTTATTTGGATTTCCATCAAACTCGGGAATAATACTTAAATTTTTAATGTCAAAAACTGGAGTGTTTGGCATATTCATATTAGTTGATTTATCACTTAATGTGATCGAAAGATCATCAAAGGAATTCAGTAAATCCAGCTCTAATTCACAATCGTTTTCTATGAGAGAATCAATGGATGAAATAGAGGAGTCTGACATAAACAATATTCAAAGGTATCAATATATCTCACCAACTTAGTATTGTGATCCTAATCTGCATATTATTCTCCACAATGGATGTTTGGTCCAGAAACAGGTGCACCAATGAACAACGAAAAAATAAGTTCTGTTTTCACTAGATAGAGTGGACTCTAAAGTTTTTCTCGATGAAAACTGCGAAAACTTCGTCGACTGCGCCAATAACGTTTTAGAGAGCTTAAAATGTGTTTTCAAAAACTATGTTTATTGATACAGGAAAATAATTAAGTATGACATATGTGTTTACTAAGAGTATACTATCAGAACTAACTAACTATATTGCATAGGTTCCATTTTTGCGCGCATGTTCTAGGGGAACAGCGTGCTATCGTTTTGTCCAAATGTCTGTAATTTTGGATGATTGAGCCGAAAATGGTCTCAATCGACTAGGTTGGACTCACTGATGACGAATCCGGTGTCAAAATTGATTCTGTCCGGCCGGCTGGCCGGCCGGTTGGCCGGCCGTAGACACGATAACTGTCGACAGAAGCAAGCTAGCAACTTGAAACTTTCAGCATAGGTTGCGCATCGGAATGCCGCGGTTAAGTTCGTTAATGGGCCAAATCGATCGAATAGTTTCGGAGTTATAGGCATTTGAAGTTTTGAAGTTATTTATTTTTTATTTCAGAAACTACTTAAGCGATTTGATTCAAACTTGGCAGTTAGGTGGAGTACAACGACGCGCAACTTTGAGCTGAATTTTGTCAGGATCATATCGTCAGTAATTTTTAAAAAAAATTTTTTTCGAAATTTTTTTCCAAAAAAATTTTTTTTCCGGAAACCATTCATCATATCCAAAAAAACTTATACTCACACTTTGACCTCCCAATTTCACAGCAGTGTACCAAATTTCAGTTCGATACGATCATAAGTTTTGGAGATATCGGAAAAAAATATGTCAAATTTCGAGGTTTTCTTCTCGATATCGTTGATTTTTTCGGTATAACTCGAGAAATACTGATTCAGTCCTGATTAAACTTCACAGCTAGTTTTAAGATGCTGAAAGACAACATTATGCAAAATTTCGTGATAATCGTGTTAATAGAACAATTCGAAAAAAAAAATTTCTATGATTTTCTCATCATATCATCCTCATTAAATTCTGTATGAAACTTCGAACTGTTATTTTCGATGAAGTACTGGATTTCAATTCGATCTGATCTGTATTTTTGGAAATATTGGAAAAATAAAATTTTGATTGGGTATCTGGGTGGATTTTACCCATTCACGAATTCGGCCTTCGTAATTAAGGTCCAAACCTTCTCTATAAATATCGAGTTTCTAAGTTGTTTCTTTCGGAAGTTATTGTGTTTACGCAGTCGGCCGTTAGGCTGACCGTAAACACAATAACTTCCGAAAGAAACAACTTAGAAACTCGATATTTGTAGAGAAGGTTTGGGGCTTAATTACGAAGGTCGAATTCGTGAATGGGTAAAATCCACCCAATGATTCCGTAGATATACCCAATCAAAATTTTATTTTTCCAATATTTCCAAAAATACAGATGAGATCGAATTGAAATCCAGTAATTTATCAGAAAAAAATTTCAAAAAGCACTGCCGTGAAGGCAGCAGCTTTTGCGCGCACGTTCAAATTCGTTGCTGAAGCGGTCATCTACATTGAACATCCGCGCAAAAGTTGCTGCCTTCACGGCAGTGCTTTTTGAAATTTTTTTTACATCTACATGCAGTTGAACAGACAAAAAGATGATGCGGTAGCACTTCCCACGGGTACGTTGAGATACCGCTGATACATCGTACAGGAATTACATATAGAATTGTAACTCGCGAAAAAGCTGTTGACTTCACGTCAGTGCTTTTCTAGGGTTTTTTGATCATGAGAATTATCAACTAAAGTAATTCACAAAGTGACCTAAGCTGAGGTTTCAATATCTAAGGCGGCGATTCTTGGAGGCATTCTTGGGAAAAAGTAGGTATGAACGTATGCGAAGCAAATCATATTTTGGTTCGTAGACAAATTTCGTTAAAATATAGGCCTATCATTGTTCAGCTATGGTCATATAAAATGAAATTGAAAAAAATTATTCAATTCAGAACGTTATTTGGAACAATAGAAATTTATAAATTGATCATACTTATTGATGGAGAAATGTTTGAGTTTTTAACCAGTTTCACCATATAAAAATGATAAGATTTGCAGGAGTTTCGATTCGATATTTAAATTTCCTGCGCAGCTATGTTTCTAGGCTTTTATATGAGCCATCAACGGTGTTCGTTTGTCAGGCCACATGAAAAACCAAATATTTATGCTTTCGTGATGGATTCAACTCAACGTCATCAAATCTAAGGAAAATGCACTAATGCAATAGTGATTTCATGAATATAAGGACAGAATGATGAGAAATCCCGAAGAATCCAATTTGTTTCCAATTTAAATTTTTTCGATTTTATATTTTATTACTCTTTCACAGCGATACATTTACCTACAATTGTATCGTGCTCTTCATTTACTTCAACTAAGAAATGAAAATCCAACAAATAATGAAATAATTTGGGTTAGAATTATTTCATCGAGTACGATGATGGATACGATGAGTAATCGGAAATTCCTCGATTTGGTAAGGTTGAATAGGTATATCTGATGAACATTAAAAACGCCCTGATGCATTTACGATAAATAAATTAGACATTTCGATTGAAATGAAAACGCAGATGGTTGCAGGCTATATTATTACTTATGAGGCACCTCGCCATCACCATGTCCTTTTTGTTTCTTGTTATGGAATTCACCGAAGGAGGCCGTTCATTTGTTGGTAAAAACAGTGTTTCCGTGAATATTTTGAACTGAAACAAGGATTATTAAGTCAACGGAGGGAAAGAGGTTGAAGGTTGCAGAGGATTTTATCCATCTAACCTCGAACAGGTTCTTGTTCACGTGGTTGAGAAACACAAATTTCTCAGAGAAAAGCAATGTTGCTCAGTTCGATACACAGTGTGACATAAAATTCTCAGTATGAGACTAAACAGTCTGCTCATTTATGTCTTAACTGACATTAAACTTAAGGTAAAGTATAGTTCAACATGACTATTTTCACATATATCATAACAACTTTTTATTTCTAGCTAAATAGAATGTTTGAATGAAGCCAATTTTTGGGTAACGTATAGCTTTTACCCAAGTGGTTAATTTTGAGTGGAAATAGATATTTATAATTGGCAATGATGGAAAAACTCAATCGATTTAGAAGTACAATCGAACCGAGGTAAAAAAATTTAAGTTTTACTTTCTTCAATACCTTTTTCTTTGGAGGGTATTCCACTCAAAATTCGAAGAATATGCAAAAATATACATAAGCTCATATAAAGAAACTTAAAGTTAAGTATACTTCCAGTCAAACCGGTAGTCGTAAATACACATTGAGTACTTCAGTCGATGAGAAGCAATCTGTAATATCGATATCCAAGAAATGTTTCCTTTTCGACCCAAGGAAACCGATATCTTCAAAGAGAGACCGTGGTATATTGACTGCAGATTTCTGTGGAAAAGACAATATTGAATACACTGAAGCATTTATTCAATTAACATCTTCGGAACGGAAAAATTTCTGAGTTCTGCTCTGGTATATAAATCTGACTCACATGGGCAATCCATTCGACTAAAGTAAAACACTTGGAAAGTGTGGAAATAAAAAAGTGACTATGAATTCGAAGTAATTGTACTACTTTGAGAACGAATAACAATGCCGAATTCCCCGACGGGTAAAAACTACGGTTCAAAAATAAAGAACAAAATTTGTAAGCTACTGCGAAGAATTTTTCAGTAAAGATTTGGAAATGATTCACTAGCCATGTTAAAAATTCAAAAAAAGTTTCAGTTCTACTACATGTACCTCAGTAACTTTACATGATACATACTCATTGCAAACGATGTTTGAATGAGATACATTAGGAAGGATAAAACCACTAAATGAACTCTACACTGAATTTCAAAAGTTTTATATCACCGTATGAAAAATCTCATAGATATTCTTTAGCTGCTTTCCACCCCACTGCTATCCCTGCAGATGAAATTCATACAAGGCTCGATTTTCAGGCTGACCGACTGATTCCATTCCCTGCCTCTACGGATTAACGTCCAATCTCGCACAAAACACGAGAGTGCATATACGAAAATGATCCGCATTGAATGTCATCATTCTCACAGTATGAATACACCGATATTCATTCGCACTGAACATCTCAAAACTTACGGACATATTGCCGAAAATTCAAATTCCAACTAGAAGGTGAAGTAGCATTCAAATATTATAATCTGTTCGAAGTGATGTTCATACTGGTTATCACAGAAAGAAGGTCCATCGAAAAAAACCCTAGAAAAGCAATAACGTGAAGTCACATTCTAAGCCATTTATTTCCTCAAGACATTCTGCATAAACCTTCAGGCCGTCATTTTTTAAGTGTATAATTTCGATTCGATAACATCGGCATTATTGGTGATATTGGAAAAATAAAATTTCGATTGGAAATATCTACTAATCATCTCAAATTTTCACGAAAACGACTTTTTCAGACCTGCTGAAAAAATATTAAGTCCCTAAGTAATTTCCTTTGGATGTTATTGTGGTTAAGGTCAGCCTTGTTCGACTACAAAGGTCGAATTCGTGAAATGGTGAAGTCATCCAAAGATTCCGCATTCAAATATCCATTCGAAATTTCATTATTTCAGTGTGTTTTGAGTTGAAATAACCAAGAAATTCGACTCATTGTTTTCCTAATATCTCCGAAAATAAATGTCGACTCAAACTGAACTTCAAAATACTGTTGTAAAATACTGACTCAAGGTTTTTGCCTCATTGAGATCTGATGAATTTACGAAATTGTCGAATACTTTTTTACAATTTCCTACCCTTACGATCCTCAACAAATTTTGTATTGAGTCGTGCGTTGGTATTGCTCAACTAACTACATAGTTTCAATCTGATCGTATCTATTCTTCTTGAGATATTAAGGAAATAACCTGAAAATGTCAATATCTCCGAAAATGAATATCGGCTTGAACTGAAATTTAAATCGATGTTTTCAATACTGACTCCAAGATATTATCCGAGTTTCAGTCTGATAGCGTCAATATAACTATCGAACTATTGAGGAAATATTCTCAAAATTTCAAAAAATAACGAAACTTTATATGAAGTTTTCTTAATATCTCCGTGAATAAACATCAGATCAAATTGACATTGTGTAGATGTTTTGGTTGATTGGATGATTAGCTCTGATCAAGGGGAAATGTTTGTTGATTTATCGACAGATATTCGTCCTTGTGATTATGTCACATTATTATTACTGGAGCTCTTTCATCTCCATTAGACGAACTCCTATCTATGTTAGAGGTTAGAGGTTTTCGTCTTGTGGAAATCCACATGAACCGAGCGTTTCCAATGTCGTGATGGTGTTTGTAAATCTGTAATACCGCAGATACAGCGACTTGATGTGACTAAAGTATTAACGTAACGAGTAAAAATTATTAACAGTCACCTAATGCGTTATTGAAATATGGCTTATCAAATATTTGTTTTGTATGAACAAATTATTTGTTCACGCCTTGATGAATAAAGACTTATTTAAGGTTATCATACATTTGTTTCATCATATTATTCATTTATTAATAGTGAATAAATATTTTGTAGTCTATGCTCAATATGGCATAACTATAAATAAATTTTGTTCTTCGGATATTAACGAATATTGAAAGTAAATTACTTATCATTAGTGATGAACAAATATTTTGTGATTATTAATCAATGTTTATTTCAGTGGAAAAAACATGGAGCTGGATTTCTTCATATGTGGGTATTGGTAGCAATGAAGCAATATATCTTTCATGCAAATCATTTATTTTCAAAATCAAAAATAATTATTATTTTTCATACTTGAAACAATGCTCAATATTATGCATTAATTGAAGAGTCCATTTACTTAATAAATGCAGCAGTACATATTTTTATGTTTTATGAAATAATTAACTGACATCTTCCCATTTACTACATACAACGAAGTTTGGAATAAAATGTTATGACAGTATTGCAACAAGAGATAAGAGCTATTCTGAAAATAACAATAAACAATAAATTCAATCACTGACTCACTTTCTTCCTGAAGAATAGTTCCAACACGTCAGAAGAGAATATTTGAGAATTCGTATATAGAATCAATTGAATTAGGTTTTTCTTATCAACTCAAATTGCTTAGAATCCACACAAGAAATCTGTTTCGTTGAGTTCAAGCCTTTTTTGAACCATATTTTCTGTACGAGGCACTATCTCATTCAGTTTTCTTCTTTCTCATATATCTCCTTTGGCAGTTTGAAGGGATTCATTCCATTTTCTGAAAAATTAATCATTTTTGAAACATGTTTCGCAAACATAATCAGAGTCAATTATCTTAATATTCATTGGTTTACAATACTGCTTTTGTATACCTGAGTCATAATCAATATATAACCAAATTTCGACCTGCCTTCGCAAAATTTACATTTATAAAGTTTTTGATGCACGAACTACCCATGTCGAATATAGGTTAGGAAAAATTATTAGTGTATACATACCTGATTTGTTTCCTCTTCTTTAACAATTCCAATGTTCCATTTCAATATCACCATGAATGCTGCCTCGACACAAAAATCAGACCCGATGGAACGATCGGATACTATATAACATTATTGACGCACACGAGAATCGACGAGTCTGAACACGACCTGAGGTGACTCTGAACAGCCCCGAATCATAATAAACGTGAATACGTATTTATTAATAGCCACCCCATTATTTATTGATGGTTACCAAAACTTATTGATGAGAAATATTTGAATCTTTGTAATGGACAAATTATTTGTCGTTAACTTATTTTCTTTGTAATAACTGAATATCGCTGTAACAAATGCTTCGTTTATAGATAATATCAAAACATATTACAAACAGTTTTAATGATTCAGCCATATTGATTGTGAATATTATTTACTTATTCTTAACAAATTCGGAAGAAACAAAGGTTTATTCAGTATAACTGAGATTTTTCTTTCAGTGTGCCAAGCAGGTCCCACTTAGTTCGAAGCAATTATTGTTGAGATATTTATAGAATAGCTCAGGTTGTATAGTTTTTTCAATACTTAAATGATATTGTACTTCGATTGAAACTTGTAGGCCGAATGAATTATTATTATTATTATTCATTTTAGGGTAAGTAGTCTGAGTCTGTGATATTTTGATTTCGTACTCATTGTATTTTCCATCTCCAGTACACTCCTGATGAGGTCTGAATATTCGAACAGAACGTTGACTATTAAATATAGTTGTTTTACATTGGGATTTTTTTCTCGTTTCCGTGAGATATCTTTTTCCATTACAAAAATGGTGTCTTTATTAAAATGCTGCCTCATATATTAGAACACAACTGAAATTAAACGCAAATCACACACAATAATATTCTGAGGATAATCTACTAAATTCCATCAGAAATCAATATCAGAGCCGTTATTCTGATATCTGAGTTTTTGTTTCCATTCCATGCATGACCCACAAATTAGGGAAATCTTAGGCCGGCCTGAACTCAATATGCAGGTTTGGTTTTGTTGGAATCCAGCCATTAGATAGTAAGAAATATTGGATGAACGTGATCAATTTATGCTATTATATTGATAACTATTCTGTTCATTAATTGAATAGGAAGTAATTCTATTAATTTCAGGTCAACGATGGTTGCATCTGTAATGTTGCAGATCTTCTGGATTAGAGATCGTATGCATTTAGGTACATATGAGTTCTATATAATACTTTTTTATGAATGTGTCCGATTGTTTAAATCACAAAGTTTCAATTCTGATACACCTGATATGCCGTTATTTTTCACGGTAATTCAAAATTGATGTGTTCGAGCGAAGTTAATATTGCAATATTTTTTGTTATTTTCAAGGACGGAAACCAACGGGACTGCAGAAATTTGTACCAACGAGGTGTTCTTTCAAAAAAGAAACTTTCTTTTTTTCGGAATGAATTAAGAGCATGAACTCTTATAATTATTTCAATTGAAGAACGTTCAATTACATTCAGGACATAATAATCAGATGTTTCTCGAATTGGTATCTTATTTCGTCCAGGCACAGTCAATAATACTTTTATTTTAAATTTCAATTCCCCTGTAAAACATATGTGACCAATCTTTCATGATCCTTGACATCAAAATTTTCATTTTTGAAGACAAAGAATATAGTGGATTGGCCAGTGTTCAAAAGTCTTTCTTTATCATGAGACATATGTGCTAATGTGGATATCCGAAAACTTCAGTTAATAAAATTTTTTATGGTTCCGAACACTCAACTCGCGTATCAGCGACTGAAAATGTTCCTGAATCTTCTGGAATTAGAAATTGATCCACATTCCTGAATTGAGCCAAATGTTTAATTAGGTTGATGAAGGAAACATCCACTATTTTGGTTCAATATTATGAAATTGCTTTCAAAAGCCTATGTTCCCGTTTGAAACATAGTGATCCCCCAAAGAGACAGTCAGGTTTGGTCAATGGGGTTGGCTATTTGAATTGTGATGCTGCATATGTTGGACAGACAGGTTTGTTTTTCGAAGCCAGATTGAGGCAAGATCAGTTAGACTGCAAAAAATAATATGAGGCACCAGCTTTCTTAACACGCTAAGATCGCTGTACCCATCATTTCATGATTTCAGCAATGCAAAGATTCTGACCACAGAGATGAATGGCTTCAAACGTAGTTTCTATGAGATGTTGCTCATAAAAAAATACTTTCATTCTGTGAATTCAAGGTCAGATATTGGTTGGCTTGACATCGCGTATTCTTGTTTGATATATGAAATGAAATAAATAATTCATATTGAATATCAGGAATTAGGAATTCAGTGTATAGATAAACAAACCATAGCTTATGTGCCAACGTTTCACGAAATATATTTGCTTTTTCAGGGCTATTAAATCTTTTGAAATAGTTGATTAGTACAGAAGCAAATCGACAAAGAACTTCACAAGGACAACATTGTAACGACACGATATCAAAAAACAAAATTATCTAATCAACATCAGTCTTTTTATATTTCATCAATGATCTTTCATTTCTTCCCGTCAATTATCATTTAGGACACTTATTATATTTTATCATGAAATTTAAGAAACTTCAAAAAAAAATTTTATCATAATGGTACAATGTAACGCTTCGAAATACAGCTATATGTCACAAAGGAACCTACCAGAGCATAAACTATGTTTTCTACAAGTTATGAATAGCTAGGATAATTCTGAATTGAATACATTCTCAACAATGCGACATTATGATTAAAACAGACATCAGTCAAACCATAGAACTTCGCTTGGTAATCTCGTTATTGTAACGAAGCAATTGTCATTACTTTCAAATTCCTGTGAAAATTCATTCTGGTTTATTTTCGTTTCAGCTAAATGAATTCTATTTATTAAGAATTAATGTTAAATTCCATCCTATGAGAAGAAAAATTCGTATCACAATTGTAGTTCGTGATTCTCTCAATTTTTTTTCAGTTATTGCAGTATTTCAGATGTTGAATAATACAAAAAAGGGTTGAATGACTCTTTTTTGTTACCGCATATGGAAAGTTCTAGATCTTTCCAGAATACCAGAGAATCTCAATCCATCCAATAAGGAAGAAACCTCGAGCACCCCTCATGAAGAATGACCTGAAATCCGGACACATGTCTCCCTCCTCCTTCCGAGATTATAAAATCCCTGGCTGTAACTGAAGTTGACATTACGCAGTGTTCAGACATTTATTCAGTTTTATTTTCCGTAGCATTTAGATCTTCAGTAAATTTCAGTAGTTCAATTCCGCAGCATTTAGATATTTCTTCAGTATTATTCAACATTCATTCCGCATTATTTCGAGCCCTACTGAGTTGATTAATCTTTATTCACTTTTCAAAAATCAGTCTACGTTACAGTCTGCCCTTAGAATACTTTTCCTATTAACTTCGGTTGCAGTTCAACCTGCGATTATAGTGTTCCGAGGTAGAGACTCAAGTTTTACCGTAGTGCTCATAGTAGTGGAAACCATAGTGGAAAAATGTATTGGATTGTGTCTGATATACAGTTTGTTGGACTCTCTCCTGTGTTGATCAGTGTTATTCGTCAATTCTGAACATTTCCGTTCTCAATAAAAAAAAATTCCGATCGTATCTCTACACGTAGGGCGATATGGATTGTATCGTTCGGGGGCCGCGTCTGCTGGGATCGAGCCGGTCCAGGCGTGGCTTATTTCGAAAACTTATTCTCCGAAAATGCTCGCCGCGATTGGAGAGACTATACAGGGGAATTCAGAAGCTATTCAATTGATCGTATCAATTCCGTAGGACACTTACTTGGAGTGCTGATTTCAAACCACTCACTGATGGGGCTCCTTGCTTTGGGCGTTTGAGTCAGGAACAAGTGTTCCTTAGTGCCCCTCAGTCCATTGGGTCAGGTTTATCACTTGACTTGGTACCTCAGGTTGAATTCCCACGGTAATTCTTGAAGAATATCCCAAGCCGTCCGTCCATAATCGTGTTTCATTCAAGAACACCCACTGGTGACTCTATTTATTGTTGGTTTTATATCTGCACATACTGTAATAAAGTTGTTTATAGACTTTGCTTCACTACTATACCTGTACGGTGTCCGTATCTGTTGTCAGAAAGAAACCTTTACATACTAATCGCTATCAGCTCAGATTAGAAAGAACCCTTCTCCCGCTGTTTAAAGGCTACTCAGGTATAAACGTAAAAGCACGATTCAAACTAGGCATTACAACCTTGTGAAACCCATTGTAACTGGCGCTCGAGCAAATTTTAAGAGTTGAAATAAGCAGGGTACACTGCCACCGAGAAAAGGTCGTCAGAATATTAAGAAGTTTTAAAATATTATTATGTACCAAATGCAAATCTTGTCTATATGTTATATATGTCACCGTATCATTCAATTTCATTAATATCATTTCGCTGATATTGCGTTTCAGTTGATTGTTCTGAGGAAACCATTAGGCACTGAGTAAGCTTTGGGACAATCAAAAATCTTCTTTTCTTCTGACTAAGAAAATACGATAGGGTGCATTTTTCGTCTCGCTAAATTTTCAACCCGATCTGCAATTATCACTGAGATAAGCGTTAGTTAAATCGATTCCCACATTGTTCTCATGGCGCCGAAATCGTATTCACTGTGTCAATATGTACTTTTGAAGTTGAATTATCAGACAGATGGTAGATATCAAATGAGAATTTCGCTAATGATTCTCGTTCTCTAGATAACTAGTGAATATTATATCGATAAAAGTTTTGTTTGCGTCTTTGTAGAAACTTCCAGGTTCAAAACAACTGTAGATTTTTGTAGAGTTACCAATCTACGAAGCAGTTGATTATTTTGAACATCTTCCTTGCATATACGAAGTCATAGTGCCTTGGTGCGATCGAGAGAAAAAATCTTTTGAAGAGAAAATAGTCATGAAACTTGAAATGACACATCATTGAATCAAAATATGAAGAATATTCATCGCACAACAGCTTAAGCGCTATCATCATTCATTTATAAACTTCTCCAACTTCTCCAAACATGTAGCATCATTCTAGTAAATTTTCAAATGAAGGAAATCATATTTAAACCACTTAAATTTTCCCATAATTACATGACTTTTTCTGAGTTATCAATTCAATGTGGTTTAAAAATCGCCCTTTCCAACTTAGTCATAAACTTTAGAGATTTCAATCTCGGGGGCCTCACTCAAACATATCGCAGTGACTTCTGTCGATCCATTTGATGAACTAGTTATCACCAGTTACCCAAAGTAAGTGTTGATTCTGCCTTCTTTCAGCTGAGAACCTTAATACCCAATTAAGTTTCTTATAATCGAGGAAATGAAAAACGGGCTGATTTTATCCAAAGCACCACCGTGTTTGTAGATATTCGTGGCCAAATCCGGCACCCATACTGGTACTGATCTGCTCAATGCAGCTAGGCTTTTGATGCGAATGATTTTGTAATCTTATAGTTTTCTTTTTAATCTGATCTTCAAACATTAAGGCTGGCTTTAAATGCAATAACTTGTTGACTACGCAACTTTTTTTTGAGAATTCAGAATATCAACGAATCAATTATTCGTGGGCAAGATTCATTTCGTATGATGTTACAGTGTTGAAATCCTTTGAAACCATCGAAATGTAATTTTATTTACTCCACTTCAATTCGTCAAACAAATGAACTCACAAATAAAAAGCATACACAAAAAATGTGCATCTACTAATGTCCCATAATGATATTTGAATTCATCGCATTTACCTGATAAGCATACCCCATAAGTATCACTTAATCGTTGAAAATTCCGCAATACTGCAGTTCAGACTCCTAGCGTCTGTAGGACCTACGTAGAAATATCAAATGTATTTGATAAGTCGAGCAATAAGACTGAAAATGTTCCACTCAGCTCATTTGTTCTGACAGGACATCGAAAATAGTTTTTTATTTTTTATGAAGGATCATCACTTCTATGAAATTGTTGCATAATGCTTCTTTGAATTTGGGGATAATAATGAGGAAATTATTGTGGACATCAGCTCTATTCTATTAGATTATGTCTCCATATAATGTTTTTCTGCGTTGATAACTCCTATTCGAAGTTGTTTTAATGACGCTGATGATTCACGATGATTTTGTTCTCATCAAGGACTCGTATGTAAAAGATGAGTGAACCCTGATTAAAATATATCTCAAATTTTAAAGAATTCATAAAATATTCAAAAGTCACTTATATCGACCATGCACACTCGCACAAACAATAGTTTCAGTTAAGATCGGTTTATCGAAACATGAATTTAACGTTACACATACCTGAATCCAAAACGGTAGGTAGAATCCTGTACAGCATAACAATGCTGCAGCAAGGGACAAAGTGGCCCACAATATACCGACTGCAGTAAGTGAGGTCGCCATTGGAATTCTGCTAAATCCACAAAGCACTTCACTTCTTTCAGACTAGGAATGTCCGAGCACCAAGTCACGTCAGCATCTGAAACAAGATACAGGGATGAGGAGGGCTACTTTACGATATGGCAAACCAGTACAGAAAAATGAATGCATCATCATGCATTAAAATAAGTTTGTATAACTTCTTCTACGAACTTTTCCAGATCTATCGAGAGCGTGCGCAAATCTGGGCAGAAGTTTTCTCGATTCCACAAGTTGGTCAAGGGCGTCATTGTTATAAGTTCACTCAGAATTCCATCTGAATCTGAAAAGTATTCTTGAAAACATCTGATTCAGTCAGAAAAGATACAAATAATTCAATTTGAAATATTTGAATTGGATCTCTCCATCGGTATATTTAAAGGTGGGTAATTCGTTGAAAATCATCTATTTTCATTACCACGATTTTCTTTACACCAATAAAAGTGACAAAGAAATTTTGCGTTCGGAATGGAATTCGTGTAATGTTTTCAACAAAGGTTTGATCAGTGATCCTTCAGAAAAAGTTTATGGTTTTAGTCTTCCTAGGAAAATTTGGTGCATTTTGAGTCGACTTAGAACCGGTCATGGTCGCTGTAATAGTTTCCTCTTCAAATGGAATTCTGTCGAAAGTCCAAGGTGCGAGTGCGGAGAAAAAGAAAAATAGAACATTTAGTTAATATTTATTCAATTTATAACTTAGACGATGGTTTCGAGGCAATTCATTCGGTGTCTGATTCTTTTGGTTTATTATTTGATAAAATCAAATGATAAAACTTAGTGATCGACCAACCAAAAAAAAATTTCAAGCCGCCCTGAAAATTTCACAGTTTACGTTTTGGAATATGTTGATTTGAATAAACGAATAAAAAAAATCCGTCCGTCCGCCGTCCACCGTCCGTTGTCAGGGGCTTTTCTCTGGAAAAACAGAACGGAAATCCTTCAAACTTAGTGAAAAAATCGTGTGTCTCTCGGGATTGATCCTCCAAGGTTTTCAGCAGGATCGGTGTACCCTAAGGGCCCTAACTGAGGGGTTCAGGGAAAAAAAATACTATTTCTCGGAAACTGATCACCCAATTTTCATGAAATGGACGTTGATTATTGTTGCATAACTCAACCTAAAAATTTCACCCGGATGATTTCCAGCAAGTGGTTCCTGAGTAATAAAGAAAAACGCTGCAAATTCCCAATAATATCGAAAATGAATCATAGCATTCGGTTCTAAGTTGTTAAAGTAATCAGTGGTATATTGGGTTATTTAACCAAGAAACTAAAAAACTTCGTGTGCGTATATCGACTGACGAAAATAGATTCTATTGGTTAATGATTGGGTAGGCAGTAAATGAAAATATTTCAATATCTCTTTATTGTATTGGCCTAGCTTTCGGAGATTTACATTTCCTTCTTTAGTAGCCCTAAAGAAGGAAATGTAACTCTCCGAAAGTAGAAAATAAAAAACCTTTGTGTGAAATTTGCAGTGTTTTTTGAGATGGATCGTGAACTTCAAATCAATTCAATGAGTATTAAATCATTCAGTAGGTCATATGAGTTTTTTCGTCTCCTTTTTTGTTTTCAGGTGTGATTCAAAGATACTGACCTGCATCGAATAGGAAAGAAGGAATTTTGTCGATGAATAAGAAGCCCTTCAATAACAAACAACAATTTCATTACACTTATACTGGGAGACAGAGTTTTTTCAGAGGTTTTTATCAGTGCTCTTGAATCATACGTAAAAATGTATGGTACCCCGTCTACATTTCATCTGCTAATACTGTAACACATATTGTTTGATATAAAAAAATCTACTGCTCATCTCAGAAGAATATATATATACCACGATGAAACATGTTTAAAAATCCAGTTTGTTGTGGTGAACTTTGTTACAAATTTACTTTTCGTCCCGAGTATTGGGACGATGTGCAATCATCGTTACGAACCGTAGTCCGTTGGTACCATAATTCGAAATCGACATGCCGATTAGGTGCAGCAGGTTTTTTAGCGCAATATATGTGAGCTTCTTCCGTAGTTTCTTACGCGCTTGTTCGAATTGTATCTATTAGATCAACACAAAATTTTGCTCCTTGGTGCGAGTTGTCAATCTCCACCTGAATAGAAAGTTTCAATCTGATTGCATCTGTTCTTCTTGAGATATTGCGGAAATATAGTTAACATTCCAAATAACAACGAAATTTGGCACAATTTTTTTCTTATATCTCCGAAAGTAAATATCAGATCGTATTGAAATTTGAAACATTGTTGTTAAATACTGACTCTTGGTTCGTGCTAAATTCCATCGAAATCTAATCAATATTTCCAGAGAAAAAAAAAATTTTTCATATAAAATTTTACAAACACCTGGATCCACACGAAATTTTGATCTAAGTTGTGCGTTGGTATTTCAAAAGTGTTCACGAAGTTTCAATCTGATTCAGTCTATACTTCATTAGATAACAAGGAATTAACCTCAAAATTTCCATTGGGCCTAACTCCGAAACTATCCAACCCATTCTACCCGTTAACGAAATTTGCCGAGATATTCGGCCTTCAAACCTAATGTGACAAATTCAAGTCGCTATGTCTTTTCCTTTGAAAGTAAGAGCACATACGGATTCTTCTTCGGGGAATTCAATACAATCGTTTAAGATTATTTTCCTCAAAATTCAGATATTACAGACATTGTGACGAGGTGATAAAGCGCTGTTTTCTAGAACAAGCGCGTAAAAAGTCTTTCGATGAATACATCTTTTGCAATCTAATTCATGGAGCCAAATGAAAAAAAGATAAATGTTCGCGTTCCTTAACATGCGAAAGATTATAGCTGCTAGGTAGTTTCCTGCAGAGAATAGAAGAATCGAAACAAATAACTCCTGAATAATTATTTAGGTGTGATTTTGCGACCAAAATAGTAAATTTTTTACTACCTATTTGTTTTTACAAGGACGAAGTTATCGCTGTTTCTGCTTTGTTTTTATTTTAACTCATCCCGTGTATGAGTTCGGCATGCTGTTTTTTGAATACAACATTCCAATTGGAGTTTGAAAAACCTAGAAAAGTTATGATGTGAAGTCAGCAGCTTTTACGTGCATGTTCAAATTTGTTGCCAAAGTGGTCATCTCCTTCGAACATGCGGGCCAAAGCTGCTGACTTCACATCAATGCTTTTCTTGGCTTTTTATATTTGTACCTGTTAATTTGTAGTGCCCCTGAATGGTTAAATATATTGTTCTTGTTTTCTGTATGGAGAATTTTGAAATTGTGGTCGAATTCATGTCCTGTTTCAATGAGATATTTGGCATGAGTGGAGTTTAATTTGTTATCAATAAAAGAATTCTGATGTTCCTTAATCCTATTCTGGGGTGCTCTGCCTGTTTAACAACATTCACATATGGGCATGAATCATAGTTCAACCTATAGACTCCTGATTTCTTGTATTTCAATAAGAATTGATTCACACTTCTAAATGATACTTCATATTTTGATTTTTTTTCAACTATTTAGCTATATACTCAGATTTCCTCTTCTGTAAGTTGAACAAGTGTACTCCACATCTTTTGGTCTGAATATTGATTGATTCTGTTGAATTTCATTTAAATAAATGGTCTATAATTGATGGGTGGTATTCAGTATAAAGGGCGATTTGTACGATTATATTTAACTCTGTATCAAAACTTTTCTGAGTCATAGGTATGTAAACCAGTCTTTAACATTCTGTTTCATGCAGCTAATTTATGGGATAATGGAGGACTTGAAGAGGATGAAGTTGTGCAATCTGTATGTGCTGGTTTGTAATGAATCGAAAAATCATGTTTATTGTTGGGTTGAGTTATTTTCAGGTTCAGAAAATGTAAACTAGTGTTATTTTTCATTTCGTGGGCGAATTTAATTGTTGGATATAGTTTATTCAAAGGAACAATCAGGCAACTATCGTTATCTCTGGAACTAATCAATAAACTATATCTAACAATTGAATTCACCCACGAAGAAGAACATAACAATAGCATGAACTTTCCCAACCAAAAAATAGGTACATTCAATAAACATGTTTTTTATTTACCGCAAACCAACACAAACAAATTGCACAATTCGATCCTCTTCAAATCATACATTATCCCATAAATTCGCTGCATACAACAGTTTATTATGTAGACTAATTAACATTCCTATGACACAGGAACATTTGTATACCGAATTCAAAATAATCAAACAAGTCGCCTTCACTAATGGATTGCACCCATCAATTATAGACCATCTATGAAATAAAATTCAACAAAAACAGTCAATATTCTTAATATATCCCAAATCAACCCAAAAGATGGACAATATAATTATTCAAATTACATTGCAAGAATATCTGAACACATATATTTGAAGGAAAAAAAGAATCGAAATATAGAACTATCATTCGGAACCATGAATAAATTGAGCAGAATAATCTGAAATACTAAAGAATCCATCAACAAAAATGAGAAATCAGGTATCTATAGATTAAGCTATGGTATATGCCCATACGTGTAAGTTGGCCAAAAGGTCAGAGCATTTGAAAATAGGATGAAAATTCTGTATGAAACGTTGAACTGTCATTCTTCGATAAAGTACTGGATTTTAATTTGATCTAATCTGGGTTATTCGAAATATTGGTTAAATAAAATTTCGACAATTTTCGGTGAATCTGAATTCTATAAAGTTGAGTAGGGAATGTTTCACGTTTAACGAATCAGAAAATGAGCATTGTCTTCACCTACATAGGAAATTACATGAATGATTCAATGTGTTATCTCATGAAATAAAGAACCTGATCATCATAGCTGATGAGGGTAGGTTTTTCAGCTAGCAACACTGAAGGTGGTGGAAAGTTTACTAATGATCCTGATGTAGCTTGTAAACGAGAGACACCTTCCGGCTGTTTCAACCGGAACTATTTTCCCGATCATTTATGTTCTGATGCTATTATTTTAATGAGATTTCATTAATGAGCGCAGCTAACAGGGATGTTATCGTTTCATGATGGAAAACGCTGACCTAAGAGATCTCCTCTTTTAGGCTCGAAATTTGAAAATTACAGATATTTGAGTCGAATTTAAGCATGCTGTTCCCTAGAGCGTGTGCCTAAAAAAATGTAAATTTGTTGGTTTCAGCGTGCAATCGTTTTGTCCAAATGTCTCTAATTTTCGAATTTTGTGCCAAAAATGACTCGAACGACTAGGTTGGACTCACTGATAACAAATCCAGTGTCCAAAATCTATTTTCTCCGGCTGGCCTTTACCACGATTTCGGGCGTACGGAGGATTCTATTGACTTGGAAATTGCAGGGTTTTAGCCATTTGAAGTTTTGAGGTTATTTCCCTGATATTTCGAGAACTACTGGAGCGATTGGATTGAAACTTGGCAGATGGTTTGACCATAAGGAATCGCAACTTCCGCGGAATTTTGTTGCTATCGTGTTGTCAGTAAATTAGAAAAGAATTTTTTCGAAATGTTCTCGAAAAAAATTTTTTTGAACTATTCATTACATTCAGTGAAGATGTACAAGCATACCTATATTTGTAAGTGCTTTCGGAAATATTGTAAAAAATATGTAAACTTGTGTTTTCTTTTTTTGATGTCGTAGTTTTCTCAGAATAACTCAAAAAATGCTAATTCAATCATAATGAAACCTTGTATTTAGTTAGTGAAAATGCTGATGGACAACTTTGTGCAAAATTTCGTGATAGTCATGACATTAGAACAATTTGAAAAAAAAAATGGATTTTTTTTCCAAAATGTTCAATATTCTGTGATCTTCTGATCCTATTATTATCATTAAATTCTGTATGAACCTACTATTTTCGATGAATTACTAAATATTAATTCAATTCCATCTGTGTTCTTGGGAATATTGGAAAATGGAATTTTGAATGTGTATATATCGTAATTGAGGTCCAAACCCACTCTACGAATATCGAGTTTCTGAGTTGTTTCTTTCGGAAGATATTGTGTTTACGGTAGGCAGTTGGGAAGAAACGATTCAGAAACTCGAAATTTGTGTAGAAGATTTGTGGCTTGATTACGAGGGTCGAATTCGTGAATGGAAAAATCTGCCCAATGATTCCGTAGATATACACATCAAAAATTTTTAATATTTCCAAAAATATAGATAAGATCGAATTGAAAATCTCCATTGAATATGCGCGCAACAGCAGCTGCCTTCACGGTGTGCTTTTCTGGGTTTTTCAAATGGAAAAAAGATTTTCATTTTCGATATGTACGAATCAAAATCCAATAAACTTTGCAAAGTTTTTGTAGGTAATATTCCACAACAGTATTCCAACGTGTAGTTTGATCCAATTCTAAGTTTTGGAGATAATGAGAAATAAATATATCGAAATCTGTGTTGATATTGAAAAAAAAATTTTTTTGCAACAAATCTGAACATGCGCGCAAAAGATGACGACTATGATTTTCTACAATTTTTCACTACTGGCGTCCATATGAAAACCTCCCACTGAGTTTTTGCCGCGAAGAAATTTCGATTTTTTATATTATATGTCAAGAGATATCATTGTTGAAGGTAACATGTAGAACAAGTATAAAAAAATGTGCTTAAGATGGTGTATATTTATTTCATTTATCAGGTCATTTAAATATTGACTAGACCATATTTTGGGAGGATTTTGCTTCATTCTGTAGACATTTTCTGGTTTCTCACTCCCAATATTTGGAACAGAACTATTGAAAATTACACGGATTGCAGAATTCAACTATTTGCCGAGGGCAGTTTCTAGGGAAACAGGTTGCCTAATGAAGAAAACCAGAACAATGCAAATAATGAACAAAGCGGACTGTAACGTTTCAGATGAAGAAATAGTCAGATTTGTACTCTGAACTGTTTCAGTTTACTTTGTTTATCGTTTACATTGTTCCGGTATTTTTCATTAGGCAACCTGTTCTTCTAGAAACTGCTCTTGACATAAAGTTCAATCCTGCAATCCGGGAGGGCGTTTTCCATTGAAAAATTATTTTCGGTAATTTTTTATAGTTCTGTTTCAGAGATCAGAAGTGAAAACCCAGAAAAAATTAGAAAGTGACACAATCATTCAAGTCGTAAATTCAGAACATATTGAAAGTTTCATTTGCATCGACGCTTATTTAATCTTCGAAATCGTGAAAATTCATATCGTAGGTGATATTTCAAAGAGGGGCAAACTGTATGTTGAGCTATCAAGAATTTTGAAGCATGCAAAATATAACGAACAAAAATCAATATACTGTATATTGTAACCGTTTAACAGCTCCAAATTTTGTTACTCCGCTGATTTAAATTACTTATTACTTGGTGTCACCGGTCGCATGCGCTATGATATATAATACATCAATAAGCGATTTTCAAAGTACGCATTGACTTCGAGGCTAAGTTTTTTTTTGATGCCGAAGCAAAATCTGTTAACTCAACTGCGCTATTGCTTCTCCGTTCTTCGAATTATCCATTCATTAAATCTCGTTGTCAGATGAATGTCACGAATTACTATTTAAGATATTAATTTCATCCTATTGCTAGATTGAAATCTCGTAAACCTTTATGGATCAACGATTTTCTTTACACCAATAAAAGTGACAATGAAGTTTGGCGTTCGGAATGGAATTCGTGTAATGTTTTTAGCAAAGGTTTGATCAGCGATCCTTCAGAAAAAGTTCATGGTTTCAATCTTCCTAGGAAAATTTGGCATTTTAAATCGACTTAAAACCGGTCATGGTCGCTGTAATAGTTTCCTCTTCAAATGGAATTCGGTCGAAAGTTCAAAGTGCGAGTGCGGAGAAGAAGAGGAAACAATAGAACATTTAATTGATACTTGTCCAATTTATAAATTTTTTGAGATGGATTGCGAACTTCAAATTAATTTAATGAGTACTAAATCATTTTGTAGTTCATATTAGTTTTTTCGTCTCCTTTTTTGTTTTCAGGTATGATTCCAAGATTTCAACCTGCATCGCATAGGAAGGAGAAAATTTTGTCGATGAAAAAGAAGCCCTTCAATAAAAAACAACAATTTCATTACACTTATACGGAGAGACAGAGTTTTTCCTGAGGTGTTTATCTGTGCTCTTGTATCATACGTAAAAATGTATGGTAACCCGTTTACATTTCCTCTGCTAATACTGTTATGACATAAATTGTTCGATATAAAAAAAATGTACTGCTCATCTCAAAAAAAATATATATATATATATATATATATATATATAATTATGTAATCGCACCCCATATTAATTCAACGTAACATACACAGAGTACCCATAAACATTTGTATATTACTATGTTGCAGCCTGCAAAGTCAGCAGTGAACACCTGCAGTGCTGAGTCACATCCTATAGATAAGATAGCTTATAAAAGCATCTTCTTCCTCGATTCAAAAGAAGAAATAGATCTAGAGCTTTAGTCGATAGTCATAGTTTACACAGAATTGTAATATTCTCTATTGTAAATAAAAGTGTTTTTTTTTTAAAAACCAAGTCTTCAACCCAAAATACATAAATGGCGACGAGGATGGGATTGTGCCAGGCCTGAAGAGAAGTGTCCAGTGTACCAGCTCCATATCAGATACCTGTTGGTTTCAACCATCAAGCACACCCTTAAGAACCTGTGGTAGAAGACCAGAGAGTTCGATTGACGGAGTAGCGCCCGCAACGACTTCGAAGACTATCGGTGAGCATTTCCTATTTCTCCCCAGTTTCCCTAATCTGGTAAAAAATTAGTGAACTTGTATAGTTTTTCCTAGGTTTCTTTAAAAAACCGATTTTTAAGAGTTTTTTCTAGGTTTCTTAAATAAAAAACCGATTACTATTTCAATATTCATAATTTATAATATTTTTCGAGTTTTTTTTTACATATATTTCACGATTACGTCGATTAAACATTTTTCGGGTCGTAAAAAGAAAATAAATAAGATGGCTCAAGAGAGAATAGATTTATCCCTAGCTGAAAAATTTGGTATGCTCTTGCCTAAATTTTCTGGCATTGAAAATGAACTTCATTCTTTCATTAAAAGTTCCGAACAATATCTATTGATGTTTGCGGATGAAAATCAAATAGTTAAGAATTATTGTTATGCTGTCATTAAATCGAAACTGACTGATAGAGCCCTAGCTGAGGTTTCCACATCTGATATTCCTGATAATTGGGTATTATTAAAGAACTTTTTATATAGCAAATTTGGCGATAATATTAATTTAGATGTTTTGATACATAGTTTACAATTTTTGACCAAAAAACCAAACGAAGATTTATTAGCTTTCATTGATAAAATTATTGCTATGAAAATTCGAATAAATTATAGGATTGATGCTGATATAATGCCTGATCCTGAGAAACAAATGTATAAATCAAATATTCGTAAAATTTGTAAAACAGTACTAATTTCTAATGCCCCCGTAGAACTGAGAACTTATTTAATTACCAACAATGAACTTTCCTTTGACGAAACAGTCAACGCCGTGAAAGATTATCTGTGCAACATGGCACAATACGAATTATTAGATAAGAGTCGTCGAAATAAAAATATGCAACCTTTGAATAAAGCATTCAATTATCAATCGACCTACCGAAATAATTATTCGTTCAATAATCAACCAACCTATTCACATTATAATAGATTTAATCAGCAACATTTTCCGTCTCAGCCGATTCAGTTTCAACAGCGGCAAGTGAAAACTCATTATCCTTCACATCGCGAAGTTTTCGAGAGATCAAATCCACAACGAAATCAAAATACTAATGTTTTTAAGCCCAATCCAAATTATAGAAATAATACTCCACCTGAAAGAATGTCTATACAAACGAGAAATTACCCGCAAAAACGAGCAAATTATTCCACACAATACAATGTTAATCCACAAAGAAACTTTTATAATAATCGCAATGATAATTACCCAAATAATAACCATCGTAATGAAAATACTCAGAATTTTACGTTTGAAGAATTAACGCACGTTGAACAGGAAAAGCGAAAAGAGAATTTCTATAGCCAATCAAAACCATCTACGTCAAAGATGCGACCTAATGAAAATTTTCGTCAATCAGTCGAAAAACTCGAATTGACTTAAACCAAACGCTAGAATATCATAATCAATTACCCTATGTAGAATTTGAATATCCTAAGTGTAAATTATTGATTGATAGTGGATGTTCCGTTTGTCTGATTGATCCGAAGTTCGCTTATAATAATTTCAAAGAAAATATTTTTAGAGAAGATACTACCCTTACTGCATGTTTCAGATCACAAACGTCAAATGAAAAAGTGTTATTACCTTTATTTTCCGAATTAAAAATGAATGATTGTCATCCCTTTGTTCTTTACAAATTTCATAAAAATTATGATGGTCTAATAGGAGCAGATTTCCTCAATAAATACGATTTGAGAATTGATTTCAAAAATATGGTTTTAGAAAATGATTTTTGCCAAATACCTTTTAAATACCAACAAGTTTGTCAAAATCCTACAAGAATTCCTATAGATTTGAGTCATTTAGAACCCAAAATAAAAAGTCAACTTATCAAAATCTTTCAAACCAATGATAAAGTCCTTCAATTGCCGGGTCAACCATTGAATTTTTCAAGCAAAATAAAACACAGAATTAGAACGATTGATGAAAATCCAGTTCACTGTAAAATTTATCGTTACCCAGAGATACATCGTGAAGAAGTGAAAAATCAAATTGAAGATTTATTGGAAAAGAAAATAATCAGACCGAGTATATCTCCGTGGTCATTTCCCGTAGTAATTGTTCAAAAAAAACAAGACTTATCCGGAAAAACTAAATGGCGTATGGCCATAGATTACAGAAAGTTAAATGAAAAAACTATTGACGATAAGTATCCATTACCTCAAATTGACTCTATCTTAGACAAACTCGGTAATAAAAAATATTTCACAACCTTAGATTTAGCATCCGGATTCCATCAAATTGAGTTAGATGAAAATTCGATTGAAAAGACTGCTTTTACCGTGGAAAATGGTCATTATGAATTTTTAAGAATGCCTTTTGGACTTAAGAATGCGCCGGCAACATTTCAAAGATTGATGAACGAAGTTTTGAAAAATTTTATTGGAAAAATATGTTACATTTATATGGATGATATAATAATATTTTCAGAAACTATTGAACAACATTTAGCTGACATTCATAATATTTTAGAAATACTTGCGTCAGAAAATCTGAAAATTCAGTTAGACAAATGTCATTTCTTCAAAACAGAAATTGAATTTCTTGGTCATGTCATAACCCCTGAAGGTATAAAACCAAACCCGAATAAATTAGAAGCTATTCAAAATTATCCTATTCCGAAAACACAAAAGGAAATTAAATCTTTCCTTGGTCTTATAGGATATTACAGAAAATTTATTCCCAATTTTGCAAAAATTACCAAACCATTGACAATGTGTTTGAAAAAGAATGCAAAAATTAATATTGATGATCCTGATTACATTGAATCCTTTAAATTATGCAAAAACAATTTATTAAATCATCCAATTCTTCGATATCCCGATTTTAATGCGCCCTTTGTTTTGACAACTGATGCGTCAGGATTTGCGATAGGTTCAGTTTTATCCCAAGGAGAACCACCTGACGACCTTCCGATCGCCTACGCGAGTCGTACCTTAAATCCTGCAGAATTTCGATATAGCACGATAGAAAAAGAATTATTATCAATTGTTTGGTCGTGTAAACATTTTCGACCATACCTTTACGGAAAGAAATTCACGATCTATACTGATCATAAACCATTAATTTGGCTATTTTCATTAAAAGAACCGAATTCAAGATTAATGCGTTGGAGAATCAAGTTAGAAGAATACGATTACGAAATCAAGTATAGAAAAGGATCGATGAATAATGCAGATGCATTAAGTAGAATTATATGGAAAACTGACAATGCGAAAACGTATGAAAACTTTTTGAAACTTAATGAAAATAATGATATTCCCGAATCAAATAACGTTAAAGAAAGAGAAGGTAACTTATTTAAAGCCCCTAAAAAGTATTCATTTGCACATTGTGTATCTAGAGATCTAGAAATGAGTAAAGGAATCGCGACAATTTTTAAAAATAAATACGGAAATGTAGATGAATTGAAGTTACAAAATAAGGGTATAGGTGAAGTCGCATTTATTAGAAAAGACGACAAGAATATTTATTACTTAATAACAAAGGAATTTTATTATGATAAACCTAATTATGAAGATGTTTTTGAATGTTTAATTAAGCTTAAAGAATTATGCGAATATAATAATGAGAAATATTTAGCATTACCGCGAATAGCAAGTGGGTTAGATAGACTGAAATGGTCATGCATTTTCAATATGATCAAATATATTTTCAACGAATCGAAAATTAATGTGGTTATTTATTATTTATCAAGAACAAAAAATGAGTATATTGAAGATTTTAACGGAATCGAAGATGACGAAATTTCTTTGATTAATCATATATCAGACGATGAATTAGATGAATGTGTTGATCTTTTAACTAACCCTAACGAGGAATTACCAGTTTTAGATAATGCTGACTTAAGTGAATTAAAAACAGGAAATGTTATTATACATAGCGATATTACAGTACACAGTGGTATTGAAAATCCCATTTTAGAAATTCCTTACACTGAGAGAAGCGTAAATGCCTATCCGTTACAGATTATTTTCAAAACAGCAGCGAATTTTAATGTTATAAAAATCAAATTATTCGGAGACAAACTCAGATTCAGAGTGTCCATTAATTCAATTGATAAAGATATTTTTCAGTTTATTAAAGAATTCGTACAACCTAAAAAGTCATACGCAGTATATTTCGCGTCTCAGGAATTGGAAAAACCCTTTATAACCATCTTACAGAATAAATTCGATTATAAAACCCTTAATTTCAAAATTTCAAATATTTTGCTAGAAGACGTAGAAGATAAAGAAGAACAACTTTTGAGAATTCAACAATATCATGAAACAAAGACTATTCATCGTGGCTTAAGAGAAAATTTAATAAGTTTGAGAAAAAAGTATTATTGGCCTAATATGAATAAAGATGTTCAAAATTATATTAATGCATGTGAAATTTGCCAAAGGCATAAGTACGAAAGAACACCCATTGAATTACAGTTCAAGCCAAACCCGATAGGATCGAAACCTTTTACACACATCTATTGTGATACCATAAGATTTGGACAAAATTATTGTTTGAGCATTATAGACTCATTTTCAAGATTGGGTCAGTGTTACCCTTTACTTCAGAAAACAGGAACAGAAATTGTAGATAAATTAATAATGTTTTTCAGTCATTATGGCGTTCCTAAAAAAATAACTTGTGACAATGGACTTGAATTTAAAAATAGCGTTGTACAAGATTTTTGCAGAATTCATCAAATTGAAATTCATTACATTACTAATTACAATCCTAATTCAAATGCTTTAGTAGAAAGATTTCATTCAACCCTGATCGAACAAATAAGAACTATTGAATCTAAAAACTCTACATTCCAAAGTAAATTGGCACAAGCTTTGTTAAGTTATAATAATTCAAATCATTCTAGCCTAGAATTAACGCCCATGCAAATAATAAAGGCAGATCTAAATTATTCTTTACCAATCGAACAAACTCACAATGAGAAAATTCAAAATTACGTTGAGAATTATATTGAGAATTTAAATGATATAACAAAACACTTGGAGAAAAATCAAAAGAGGATAACCGAAAAGTTAGATAAATTAAATGAAAGACGTTTAGCAAAAAGTAGTTATGAACTGAATGAAAACCCCACTTTTATAAAAAATCCCATAACGCGTAAACTAGATCCCGTGTACAAAAAAGTAGATGCCCGTGAAATCGATACGCATAGAATTCAGGATAAGAAAAATAAACACATTTATCATAAGAAAATCTTAAAACAAAGAAAAAAGTAGTTGAATATTTTGTTTCAGATCAAGATGAAGTACGTCACATTTATTTTCATAATACTCGAGGCAGTAGAACTGATAACAAATCTCACAATTATTCCCTTAGAAAATAATATCCTTCCAATCTTGTTAGGAAAAGCCTATATTACAAAAAGGCATATACAATTGATTTATCATATTGATTTAAGCCAAATTGAAAACCTAATAATCCAATATCAAAAAGAGATTGATCATTTCAAAAATAAACAATTAGGGTTTTCTCAGACAGCTCATTATCAGTATTTACAACATTCAAATTTAATAAATGTAAAAACATTAGAAGAACTTCTAACTCAGAGAATTCGAGAAAAAAGAGGATTAATTAATGTTGGAGGCAAAATATCAAAGATATTGTTTGGAACATTAGATTCCGATGACGAAGAGCTTTACCAAGGTTATTTTGAAAGTATAAAGAAAAATGAAGAGACACTTATGAGGAATCAAAAACAGATTGCTACTATTATCAATGACTTGAAAAATAAGTACATTAATAAAATTCAGAAACTAACAGAAAACTTCAAATTGCTTCGTACTGTACCTCAATTAGAACGTATTGAACAAATGCATCTTATGACTTTTGAAATTAAAGATATCAAAAATATTTTAGATGAGATTCAGACAGCAGTGAGTTTTGCACGACTGCACATCCTGCATGAATCTATTCTCCCTTACACAAAATTTGCGGAAATTGTCAAAAACGATACTATCATTCCGATGCATCACTTGAAAGATTATTTTCAGATATGTCATACCAAAGTCATTTTCAAAGAAAAAACATTATTGTTTCTAATTTCAATTCCAACGGTTTATGAAGAAAAATATAACCTATACAAGTTTTACTATATACCTCAACGGAATTTGTCCCTTCCTTTCACAAACCCCTATATGCTCACTCGAGACGAGGAACTAAGATGGTCCACGAAACAATGTCATCAAGTAGAAGAAGACTACCTATGTGATCAAGATTCCCTCGACAAGCCTCCGGAATGCATGAAAAATGTTCTGAAAACTCATTTAGAAAGCTGTCCCAGAAAAGAATCACCCGCAACACCAAATTTAAAAACATTGGAAGATGGAAATATCTTGTCGATCAATAATTTGGAAATTCAAGAAAAATGCCCACAGCAAACCAAGTACCATTTTACCCCGCCAATGGCTATAATCCAGTCCAAATGTATCATAAGTAATAATCAAAAGGAAATTTACCCCATCCAAGTTAAAAACGAAGAAAAGTACATCGTTTTACCAAAACCTACAATTTTTACTAATCACTCCAAGGAAGAAGAAAAAGCAGACTTCGAGGATGAAAAGATTCCAGATATCCATCTAGAAGAAATTGAAGATTGGAAATGGAATTCATCGATATCAACATTTATGATTATTTTGATTCTTATAATAATTTTAACAGTAATTTGGGTTATTTGTAAAGTTTTTCATAATTTTAAAGCTACACCTCAAAGAGGTGATACCTTTATCCAAAGGGGGGAGGAATTATGTAATCGCACCCCATATTAATTCAACGTAACATACACAGAGTACCCATAAACATTTGTATATTACTATGTTGCAGCCTGCAAAGTCAGCAGTGAACACCTGCAGTGCTGAGTCACATCCTATAGATAAGATAGCTTATAAAAGCATCTTCTTCCTCGATTCAAAAGAAGAAATAGATCTAGAGCTTTAGTCGATAGTCATAGTTTACACAGAATTGTAATATTCTCTATTGTAAATAAAAGTGTTTTTTTTTTAAAAACCAAGTCTTCAACCCAAAATACATAAATATATATATAATTACATAATATTAACCCATATTAAATGAATGGATCCTTTCCTTCATCCCATAAGAACTGTATATCAGAATGTATTTTATTGCAACTCAGCAATGAATCATTTGTTATTCGTTTCAGTATTGAGATAAGGATATCTTATAAATTGTATTGCACCTGTTTATCCGACAGGAAGAAGTTAGTTAGAGCTTAGACGCATTAGTCGTATACCATTGTATTCAAAATAAATTGTTTTTTAAAAACAAGGTTTTCAATCTGAAATTCATATTTGGCGACTAGGATGGGATTGTGCCAGCTGTGAGAATTCTGCGTATGTTCCTGTAAAAGTGATTCATCCAGAGAAGCCCAGCAGCCGTCAGTTTCAACTGTTCAGCACAACCGAAAATCAAAATAGAAAACCACCCAGAAGCCTGATCACCCGAGTAGCGCCCCGTGACGACTTCACTTCAGAATACAACATTGGTGAGCATATTCGACTCCTTTCTTCCCCCAGTTCACCTAATCTGGCCCAAAATTAGACAACCTTTTTCCCAAGTTTTGTGCGTAAAACTTGTATCATAGTTTTTCCTAGGTTTCTATTAAAAAACCGACATTAGAGTTTTTTCTAGGTTTCTTATTCAAAAAACCGATTACCTAATTTCATTTATAATATTATTAATAATTATTCAATATTACTTCAATCAAACACTTTTCACATCGTAAAAATAAAAATAGAAAAATGGCTCAGGAAAGAATAGATTTGTCATTACCCGAAAAATTCGGTCCTCTTTTACCTAGATTCTCAGGCATTGAGAATGAATTGCATTCGTTCGTGCGTAGTGCAGAACAATTTTTATTTATGTTTGCGAATGAACAACAAATAATCAAAGATTATTGTTTCGCTGTTGTTAAATCAAAATTAATTGATAGAGCTTTAGCAGAAGTATCTACTTCTGATATACCAAATAATTGGGAAATCCTTAAACGATTCTTATATACTAAATTTGGAGATCAAATAAACTTAGATGTTTTGATACATCAATTGCAATTTTTATCGAAAAAACCGAATGAAGACATGTTATCTTTTATCGATAGAATTATAGCTTTAAAAATCCGTATTAATTATAGGATAGACGCTGATATTATGCCTGATCCTGAAAAAATGATTTACAAGTCAAATATCTTGAAAATATGTAAAACAGTCCTTATATCCAATTCCCCTATTGAGCTTCGTACCTATCTGATCACTAATAATGCATTCAACTTTGATGATACCGTTAATGCCGTAAAAGATTATATTTGTAATTTAGCCCAATATGAATTATTAGACAAAAGTCGTAAAAATTCATCATTCAAAAATATACCTAAAAATAACTATCCTGATCATCGATATAATTCGAATAAATTCAATCATTATAATAATAATAATTATCGAGGTAACAATTTCAATAATCAACCGCGGTTTCCTTCACAACCGATTCAATTTACACAACGTCAAGTAAATACGCGTTATCCCACGAATCGTGAAGTATTTAATGCACCAAGTACATCGAGAAACCCAAATCAGAATGTTTTCAAGCCAAATCCAAATCAACGAATTACTAGTCCCCCAGAAAGAATGTCTATTCAAACACGGAATTATCCCCAAAAAAGATTTAATTATAGTACCCAATATCAAAATAACCCCCAGAGAAAATTCTATAATAATAATAGAAACTCAGATTTCCTAGTCGAGGAATTGACCCATATTGAATCGAGTCCCCCTGATCACATAAATGCTGATAAAAACCGTGATAGTAAATTTATTTCTGAGAATTTTCAAAACCTAGCCTCAGAAGATTCATTGACTTGAATCATTCGCTAGACAATACAAATCAACTACCATATATTGAATTCAAAAATCCTAAATGTAAACTATTAATTGATAGCGGATGTTCAGTTTACCTTATTGATCCAAAATTTGCATATAATAATTTTCCTAAAAATATTTATCGAGAAAGTACCACATTAACTGCGTGTATGAGACAACAAACTTCGAATGAAAAAGTCTCTTTACCATTATTCTCTGAATTTCAAATGAATGATTTTCATCCCTTCATATTATATAAATTCCATAAAAATTATGACGGACTTATTCGAGCCGACTAATGATTTTTGCGAAATACCATTCAAATATCAACAAGTATGTCAAAATCCTATTAGTATTCCTATTGACCTTAGTCATTTAAAACCAGAAATGAGTAGCCAACTATCGAAAATTTTGCAAATGAATGAAAAAGTTCTTCAATTACCGGGTCAACCACTTAATTCTTCAACCCGAGTTAAACATACTATTCGAACTAGCGATGAAGTCCCTGTTCACGCTAAAATTTATAAATTCCCCGAAATTCATAGACAAGAAGTTAAAAATCAAATTAAAGAAATGTTAGATAAAAAAATTATCAGACCTAGTATTTCACCTTGGTCTTTTCCCGTTGTTATTGTACCTAAAAAACAGGATTTGTCCGGAAAAGTTAAATGGCGTATGGCCATCGATTATCGGAAATTAAATGACAAAACCATAGATGATAAATATCCTCTACCTCAAATTGAAAGTATATTAGATAAACTTGGCAATAAAAAATATTTTACTACTCTTGACTTAGCGTCTGGATTCCATCAAATTGAATTAGATGAGAAATCCATAGAGAAAACAGCTTTTACTGTAGAAAATGGACATTATGAATTCCTTAGAATGCCTTTTGGACTTAAAAATGCACCTGCGACGTTTCAACGATTAATGAACGATGTTTTGAAAAATTATATTGGTAAAATATGTTACATTTATATGGATGATATTATTATATTCTCGGAAACTATGGAGCAACACCTAGCGGATATCCATACTATATTAGAAGCTTTACAAAAAGAAAATTTGAAAATACAATTGGACAAATGTTATTTCTTTAAAACTGAAATTGAATTCTTAGGACATATAATTACTTCGGAAGGTATAAAACCTAACCCAAATAAATTGAAAGCAGTAACTCAGTTCCCGATTCCCGATACACAAAAGAAAATAAAATCTTTTCTTGGTCTCGTAGGATATTACAGAAAATTTATTCCTAATTTTGCCAAAATAACGAAACCCTTAACAAGTTGTCTTAAAAAGGACAGTAAATTAAATGTTAATGATCCGAAATACATCGAAGCTTTCGAAATTTGTAAGCGTAGTTTATTGAACCACCCTATATTGAAATATCCAGACTTTGATAAGCCATTCATATTAACAACTGATGCGTCAGGTTACGCAATCGGTTCAGTTTTATCCCAAGGTATTCCAAACAATGATCTTCCTATTGCTTATGCTAGTAGAACCTTGAACGCTGCTGAAAGTAGATACAGCACTATTGAGAAAGAATTGTTTAGCTATCGTTTGGTCCTGTAAGCATTTCCGACCTTATCTATACGGAAGAAAATTCACAATCTATACCGATCATAAACCATTGACATGGCTATTCTCATTGAAAGAACCAAATTCCCGCCTTATGCGTTGGAGAATTAAATTAGAGGAATTTGATTATGAAATCAAATATAAAAAAGGTTCAACTAATAACGCAGATGCTTTGAGTAGAATTATTTTAGAATCTGATAACAATATCAATTACGAAAATTTCTTGAAATTTTGTGAGTCCCAAAATTGTAAAACTCCTACCAAAAATATTAACGAACTTTATGGTGACTTATTTGAAGCCCCGAAAAAATACGCATTAGCACATTGCGTCTCTAAAGATTTTTTCACATGAATAAAGGCATTGCTCTAGATTTCAAACAGAAATTTAATCGAGTTAATGAATTAAAATCTCAAAATAAATCTAAAGGTGATGTTGCAATGTTGAAAACGAAAGATAGAAATATTTATTATTTAATCACTAAAGAATTTTACTATGAAAAACCGGAATACGAAAATGTCTTCCTATCCCTTGTTAATTTAAAGGAATTATGTATCCGAAATAATGAAAAACATCTAGCGTTACCACGTATTGCTTGTGGCCTAGATAGATTGAATTGGTCTAAAATATTTAATATGATAAAATATATTTTTATGAATTGCCCTATTAAAATTGTAATATATTCCATTCCCAATCGAGAAGTTGAAATAAACGGAATCGAAGACGATTTAGTCTCATTAATTAATCAAGTTACGGAAGATGAACTTGATGAATGTTTAGATCTTTTGAATAGAAGTAATCCAACTGATAATCAGAATAATGAAAATGAAAATAACGATTCAGAACCTGAAGATATAATTGATTTAGAAACAGAAAATTTTACTGTTCATAGTAGTGCAGAAAATCCCATTTTAGAACTTCCTTATACAGAGAGAAGTGTTAATTCAGCACCTTTACAAATAATTATTAAAAAAGCATCGAGTTACAACGTAACAAAAACCAAATTATTCGGAGAAAAACTCAGATTCCTAATTTCCATAAACTCAATTGAAACAGATTTGTTTAAATTTATTAAAGAATACATTCGACCTAAAGGTTCCTATACCTTATATTTTAAATCCCCAGAATTACAGAAACCTCTTATTCAAATTTTGCAAGATAAATTTGACTATAAGACTTTTGATTTAAAAATCTCTAAAATATATTTAGAAGATGTAGAGGACGAAGAAGAACGTCAACTCAAAATTCAACAATATCACGAAACTAAAACTGTCCATCGTGGTTTGAGAGAAAACTTAATTAGTTTAAAGAGAAAGTACTATTGGCCTAATATGAACAAAGATGTTCAGAATTATATAAATTCGTGCGAAATAAGTCAGAAAAACAAATATGAAAGAACTCCTATCCAACTACAATTTAAACCCAATCCAATTAGTTCAAAGCCATTTACTCATGTTTATTGTGATACCATTAGATTCGGTCAAACATACTGTTTAAGTATAATTGATTCATTTTCGAGAATAGGACAATGTTATCCCTTACTTCAAAAAACTGGAATAGAAATTGTAGATAAACTGATCATGTATTTTAGTCATTACGGAATCCCAAATAAAATCACGTGTGATAATGGAATAGAATTTAAAAATAGAGTTGTTCAAGATTTCTGTAAAATTCATAAAATTGAAATTCATTATATTACAAATTATAACCCTAATTCGAATGCGTTAGTAGAAAGATTTCATTCTACATTAATTGAACAAATGAGAACACTTGAAAATAGAAGTTCTACTTTTCAAAATAAACTTTCTCAAGCTTTACTCAGCTACAATAATTCAAATCATTCAAGTTTAGATATGACCCCCATGCAAATTATCAAAGCTGATTTAAATTATTCTTTACCCATTGAGAAAACTCATAATGAACGAGTACAAGAATACGTTGCTAATTATGCAGAAAACCTTAATGATATTACTGAACGAATTGAACAAAATCGGCAGAAAAATATTGAGCGTTTGGAAAAAACGAATGAAAAACGAGCAGCTAAAAGTAGTCATCCCTTGAATAAAAACCCAACTTATATTAAAAATCCAATAACTCGTAAGTTAGACCCTGCGTATAAAAGAATTGATGCTCGCGAAATTGATTCACATCGTATTCGAGATGACAAAAATAATATATTTATCACAAAAAAATATTGAAACAACGAAAAAACTAGTTCAGAATTTTGTTTCAGACATTACAATGACGCCGTTCATTATTCCCCTAATATTGTTGAAGTTCGCCGTACTCACAATTTCACTGGAAATTATCCCATTAGAAAATAATATATTACCTGTCTTATTAGGTAAAGCATATATCACAAACAGAAACTTGCAATTGGTTTATCATATTGATTTAAATAAGATAGAAGAAATCATTTTTGAATACCAGAAGGAAATTGATAATCTCAAAACCCAAATATTAGGTTTTGCTAAGACAGCAAATCATAGATATTTACAACATTCCAATGATAAATATAAACACCAAAGCCCTTAAAGAGATTCTCAATGAAAATATTAGAACTAAAAGAGGATTAGTTAATCTTGGAGGTAAAATTTCAAAAATTCTATTCGGAACCCTAGATTCTGATGATGAGGAATTGTACAAAAAACCTATTTTAATAGTATAGAGAAAAATGAGAATACACTTATGAGAAATCAGAAGCAGATAGCTACTGTTGTTAATGACCTTAAAAACAAGTATATTACCAAATTTCAAAAAATGAATGAAAATCTTAAATTGCTACGAATTGTTCCACAATTACGTGAGGTCGAACAGATGCATCTCATGATATTCGAAATTAAAGATATTAAAAATACTATTGATGAAATTCAAACAGCAATAAGTTTTGCAAGATTACATCTTTCACATGAATCTATTCTACCCTATACTAAATTCGTTGAATTAATTAGAAATGTCACTATAATACCTGTTCATCATCTGAAAGACTATTATCAAGTATGTCATACAAAGGTTATATTCCAAAATAAGAAATTATTATTTTTGATATCAATTCCCACAATTTATGAGAAAAGCTATGATCTATACAAGTTTTATTTCCTACCTCGAAATAATTTAACCATTTCCCATACCGATCCCTATATGCTCTCACAAGAAGAAATATTGGAATGGTCAACTAATCAATGTTACCCTGTTGAAGAAGACTTTTTATGCAATCAAGAATCTCTAATCAAACCCCCAGGATGTTTGAAAAACATATTGAAAAATCATACAGAAAATTGCCCCAGAGTGAAAACTGTTTCTCACTCGGATATCAGATTACTGGAAGATGGAAGTATCCTATCCATGGAAAACGAGAAAATTCGAGAAAAATGCCCTCAACAGATCAAATACTTCTTTACTCCTTCTATGGCACTATTACATTCAAGATGTGCATTGAGTAACATGCAAAAAGAAATTTTTCCTGTAACCACTATTAATGAAGAAAAATATATTGTTTTACCCAAGCATACCTATTCGTTCAGGAACGACTCAAATGAAGAAATTATCAAGAAAGAAGACATTCCAGATATTGTGTTAGAAGACTTAGACCAGTGGAATGTTCAACCCCACAGAATAACCCTTTTATTTATTCTTATAATACTCATTTTAATCACAATTATTGCTTTTACTTTTAAACATTTCAAGAAAACTGTATTTTATAAAGCTACACCTACAGGTGATACCTTTCTCCAAGAAGGGGAGGAATTACATAATATTAACCCATATTAAATAAATGGATCCTTTCCTTCATCCCATAAGAACTGTATATCAGAATGTATTTTATTGCAACTCAGCAATGAATCATTTGTTATTCGTTTCAGTATTGAGATAAGGATATCTTATAAATTGTATTGCACCTGTTTATCCGACAGGAAGAAGTTAATTAGAGCTTAGACGCATTAGTCGTATACCATTGTATTCAAAATAAATTGTTTTTTAAAAACAAGGTTTTCAATCTGAAATTCATATTTATATATACAGGGTCTTTCACGAGGAACCTCACCCATATTTATACGGGAAACTACTGAACGTATTTTGATGAAATTGAGCACTTATGAGTATTTCACGATGCTGATGAAATCTAAAATATTTTCAAGGCATGAACACCTCCGGTTTTTCCGAAAATGACGTCAACTTCCGTTTTTCAAATTAGAACACCATTTTTTTATTGCAGAAATAGATTCCTTAGAAAATTTCAATTTATTTTGATGTAACATTTTTCAGTTTGGGTTGGAAAATTCTCTCTGAGCGGGAAAATTCGAAAAAAAAATCGAAAATAGAGCTCCGCTGAAACAAGAATAACTTCGAGGTTTTTGGATGGAAAATTTTCATTTTTGGGATTTTTCAAGATGTAAGATTGATGTATCCACTTTAGAAATCGAAATCGCGATTCATGATACAGGGGGTGAAAAAATCGCTTTCAAAGTTAGGGATGACAAAATCGTGAAAAATCAATTTTTTCAAATTAGAACCCCATTTTTTTATGGCAGATATTGAATCTACGTTAAAAAATAATGTGAGTGTATGCATCACACCCTTGCCCTGAAGTGCATATTTTCTGAGTTATTCACAAAAAACTGTTTTTCGTCTTGAATTTTCAGCTATTTCTTTTCCCTTCACGCCAAAATGATGACATTTTCAGGAACTGTTACTTAAACCATGTTTAAGATTTTACTACTCTAATATGCAAGAGAAAAAAGTTACAGGTTGTTCCTAAATAGATGGCGAATTTGGATTCGAATTTGTATCGGAAACCTCTTTATTTCAACTAATCGGCCATCGGTTTTCTCTCCAGTGATAAATAAATAATTCCTTATGAACCATATGCAAAAACTTACCATGTTTTACATTATTTTTTTTAATGATAGATATCATTAATTACATCTGCCAAATTCCTCTTTATTCAGTAGCATTTTGTGTTTACTATTAATTTGGTGATAATTCGTATTAAGTTATAAAATCGATCACTATGCCTAATTTTACCAATGAAGATTATTTAAATCTCATTCTACTTCATGGAGAATGTAATAAATTTGTAGATAGAACGATTCGACTGTTCATTGAGAGGTTTCCTGACCGACCCAGACCAACGAGAGATACCATTAACAGAACCATGACAAACTTGAGAAATGTCGGATCTTTCGTTAAGAAAACTACACACAGAGAAAAAAGTGTAGTAGAAGATGAGAACAACGAAATTACAGTTCTTGCATATTTTCGTGTGAATCCTCAAAATTCTCTCAAAGATGCCGAGATTGATCTGGGATTATCTCAATCGAGTGTTTGGAGAATATTAAAAAAACATAAATAGCACCCATATAAATTCAATAGGTACAGCATTTGAAGGAAACTGATTTCGTCAGGAGAACAGAGTTTTGCGAAGCTATGATGATTCGATTTCAAGAGAATGAAAACTTTTTGGACTGTATAATTAGGACAGATGAAAATAAATTCACAAAGAATGGTTCTTTCAATAGGCATAACAGTCATTATTGGGATGAAGAGAACAACCACCACTTCAGACAATGGAACTTTCAAGAGACCTGGAGTTTCAATGTTTTTTGCGCCATCAAAAATAATGCAATTCTCGATGTTCACATTTATGATGGGACTTTAACTTGTAAGATAGAACACTACACATGTTTGCATTATTTAAAGAATGTTCTCCCTTAGGAGATAGATATTCTGACATATTGACTCAAATAATTGAGCCGCTAGTACAGAACCATAATGACTTATGGTATCAACAAGATGGCGCGCCTCCACACAATTCACTCAATGTGTCAAATATCCTCTACAGGCTATTTGAAGATCGATGGTTGGCGAACAATGGTCCACATCTTTGGCCACCACGTTCTCCCGATTTAACTCCTTTAGACTATTATGTTTGGGGTAGGATAAAAAATATTGTCTACTCAACTCCCCTGACTGATAAAGAGGACTGCATATAACGAGTCAGAAATGCGTTCAGGTTTGTTTAGATTTTTAGATTCATAGTTTTGAAACTCAATTTGGTTTTTAAACACTTTTGCAGATCTCTTCCTCCCGATGAAATAAGAAGAGCAACGCACGAAGCATTCCTGAGACGTATAAATAAATGTCTAGAAATTAACGGCCAAAACTTTGAGCATCTTCTCTAGTTATAACTGCGAGAGTTTGCCATGGTTCTCCTAATAGTAACTTGAAGTCGGTTTCAAGAAGGGGTGAAAAATCTACAGCATGGTTCAAATAACAGTTCCTGAAAATTCCATTTTCTTGGCGTGAAGGGAAAAGAAATAGCTGAAAATTCAAGACGAAAAACAGTTTTTTGTGAATAACTCAGAAAATATCCACTTTAGGGCAAGGGTGTGATGCATACACTCACATTATTTTTTAACGTAGATTCAATATCTGCCATAAAAAAATGGGGTTCTAATTCAATCCCAAATCACTTACAATTTTTCGGATGCTTAAATGTGGTTCAGCATAAACATAAGCCAAAACTTTTATGATATTATCCTCATTACGGCTTCTACGTTCTAATTTTTTTCGAACATATTGAACCTTACCAGTGTCTCGTACTCTTCGTGTCAAACTTTTGAATACTTCTCTGGAAGGACGACGTCTTTCGGGATATCGTATCGAGTATTTCCCTTTCAGCTATTGCATTTTCTAAACAGCAAATATATCATAATCTTCTTCGTTTGAATATTGAGGCATCATGAACTAGTAGTTTCCAATCGACCTAAATAAATTTTACAACTATAGAAACCGAAAATAAACAGTAACGCCTAAGCTTACTGAATCTACATCAGCTTGTTTTGTGAGTGGCATATATTTTTTTCTTTCATCTAATTGTTAAGATGATGAAACAACTCAATTTCTCATGGTTGATCAACACTTATGAAAATTTACAAAAATGTTAATATCTTCGAAATGACCGAAGATATCTGTCTGCGGTTTTAACACGTCAATAGGTGATAATGCTTAGATTATTCTCAGTTGGTTAGAATCATAGCATTGCATTTGAATTTCTCCAGTGAAACGCACAAATAGGCTGAAGTGACACAAAACAGCATGTAGTTTTTAATTGGATCACCGGTTATGTTGTTGTCATATTTTTCTGTGATCTGCTTTTAATGGCCTTCGAATGAAATCAAATTTCGTAAAAATCGGTTCACGCATACAGAAATAAGAGTGTTTTTTTTGCGAAGAAAAGTTTATTCATCCCATCACTAAAAAATAGAACTCCGCCTGCAGTGCCCTGGGGTGGATTGAGTAGCCTCAAAGGCATTGTTGCCGGTCTCAAGCCCGGATAAAGGAGGAGAGTTGGTGGGCAAGGTTAGCAACCTACCCACTGTAAAAGAGATTCAATGCTCAAAGAACTACTAATAGAGCCTCGGAAACCGGACGGATTTTATGGGATGATGACACTGCTAGACAAAGGAAAAAACGAATATGGAAATCACAAAAACTGCGAATTGGAAGTTGGAACATAACATCATGGAACGGCAGGGAACAGGAGGTAATGATGGAGGTAAACAAACATAATATCGAGATATGTGCATTGTCTGAGCTCAAGAAGAAAGGAAAGGGCAATACAAGATACCAACATCATATACTATTCTATAGCGGAAGAGAGAAGGACCAGAGAGCACAAGCCGGAGTGGGGATCCTTATACACGATAAATTTGAAGACCACATCGATGTAGTTCAATACGTAAATAGTAATATCATGTACATTTCCCTCAAAGACGAAACAACGAAAACGTACTTCATAAGCATATATGCACCAGATATAAACAAACCTAACGAAGAGCGAACCGCCTTTTTCGAAGAACTACAGCAAGTAATAGATAAAATACCTAAAAAGTCGAGGATCTTTATAATAGGAGATTTCAACTCTAGAATTGGTAATACAGCTCTTCCGGGTGTTATGCAGAGATTTAATGAAGATGTTTTCAACAACAATGGAGAAATGCTAATAACACTATGTGCGCAAAACGAACTGCGAATTAATAATACATTCTTTAGACACAAAACCCAACAAAAATATACCTTCAGTAACACAAGAGACCAAAATTCAATGATCGACTATATTATAACTAATAGAATGGTACATCCGAGTCAAATACTTGACGTGCGAACACTTACGTCAGCAAATGTTGGCACAAACCACGGTTTAGTGTTATGCAAATATCGCTTCAAAGCCAACCCCATTAAGAAGAAACAACCATTGTATGTTGAGAAATTCAACGTGGAGTCCTTGCAACACAGCTCAACGAGGGCATTATACCAGAAAAGATTAGGTGAAAAAATGGCCTCCAACCCTATAGTAGAGGAAGAAGATGTCGAGCAAATATGGGATAGGATTAAAATGAATATAATACAAAGTGCCACTGAAGCATTAGGGGTAAGAAAAGTCAACACAAACGGAAAGAAGAACAAAAAAGAATGGTTTACAGACGAAGTGAAAACTTTAGCAATACAAAAAAAAGAAGCATACATCATGTACAAAAACAGAAGAACAACAGAAGAATACGAAAGATATAAAGGGACCAGAAATAGAGTGAATGAGGCCATAAAGGAGATAAAGAAGGCATACTGGGAAAAATTCTCTGCTGACATGGAACATGACCTATACGGAGGACAAAAGAAGGTTTGGAAAACGCAAAGAAACAGAAAACGAACAGTCAATGAGGAAGTGCAAGTAAATAAGATTACACCTGAAAAATGGAAAACGTATGTAACAGACTTATATGGATCGCGAGTAGTTGATAGCGAAGATGTTGATAGCGAGGACAATACATACACTGAAGAACTTCCAGACGAGTATAACATAACGCTACAGGATGTACATGAGGCACTGTCAAAATTGAAGAACAGAAAAGCTCCTGGCCCAGATCGAATCGTCAATGAAATGCTGAAGTACGGAATATCGGAATTAGAAAGAGCGATCACAATACTATTCCAAAAAGTACCTAATGACTGGAAAAACAGCATAACAGTTCCAATATACAAAAAGGGAAACAAAAACGATCCGGAAAATTATAGGATGATCTGCCTATTGAACAGCGTAAGTAAACTGATGACCAAAATCATTACAAAAAAATTGTTAATCAGAATAAAAGTTAGCGACGAACAACAAGGCTTCAGACAAAATAGATCGACAATAGACGCAATTTTCATCCTCAGGCAAATGATCGAAAAGTCCATCGAATATCAAAAACCTCTGTTTCTCTGTTTTGTAGATCTCAAGAAGGCATTTGATCGAGTTCGTATAGCCGACATCGCTGATATACTTCGAGAACACAGGACACCCGTAAATTACATTAGCGTGATAAAAGAGCTCAATGGAAATAACCGAACACAAATCAAAACATCACAAGGGTTTACTGAACAAGGTCCAATACTAACAGGAGTCCGCCAAGGTGATTGTCTGAGCCCATTCTTGTTTAACTTAATCATGGATCGGATAATTGAGAGTGTAAAAGAGGTATCTGGAGGATACAGAATGGGACCACGATCAATGAAAATACTATGCTATGCGGATGACGTGATCCTGATGGCCGATAATGAGGACGACTTACAACGACTGCTATATCGGTTCCAAACAACAGCCGAAAATCTCAATATGCAGATATCCTTGGAAAAAACAGAATCAATGGTCATAGCAAAGGAGCCTACAAGATGTAAATTAGCCGTAAATGACAGAATCATTCACCAATGCATGCAATGCACATACTTAGGAGTCGAGATCACAAGCTCCAAAACCTTACAGCAAGAAGTACGAACACAAGTAAATAAAGCCTCACGAATCTCCGGATATCTGAGAGACCTCATATGGAAGAACAAACATATATCTACCGATAGTAAAGTCCGCATATACAAAACAGTAGTAAGACCACTACTTACATATGCAGTGGAAACTCGAGCGGACACAGCAAAAACAAAGAACATGATGAGGGTAGCTGAGATGAAAACATTGAGGACCATTAAAGGAGTTAGCTTAAGGGACCAAATAAGGAGTGATGATATAAGAGAAGAGCTGAACATTCAAGACGTAGTGCGATTCACGAGATCGCGACGGCGCTATTGGAGAGACCACGTCGACAGAATGACGGATGATCGATGGGCGAGGTGGGCAAAGGATGAGAGACCAAACTCACGAAGACCTCTCGGCCGCCCCCCCAAGAGATGGCACGACAGCTGGACATCTGTTTCTCAAGAGGCTGAATAGTGGAAGAAACAAGACTAAGTCTTAAAAAAAAGAGGAAGAAGAAGATGAAGACTAAAAAATAGGAAATATAGAAAAATTACTGAAACAAAAGTTGTTGAATAGAAAGAGTATTTTCTCATTTCATTATTCTTAACCATTGTTAGCTGGAGAATGTTTCGTAAAAAATGAGATTATATTTTACAAGTGATAGATTGCGCCCTCTAGTGGGGAAATACGAACTTGAAAATATTTTTAATCATTTTCTAGGGCCGAATTTGTCATTAGATTTTTTTTCCTGAAGTCATAGGATAAACGGTTTCCGAGATACGTCCGGTGGCCACCCTTAATGAATCACCCTGTATATATTTCATCCTATGACCAACCAAAAATTCTAGAATGAGGTTGAAGCTATAGGATGCCCTCACAAAATACCACTTTCTCAGAAATAGTCGCCGCGTCTGCCTGGCCGTCAATCTTTTGAATCTTTCGTGATTAGCGGAAAGATGAATTCAAAAATAGCAAAAGTAAGTAAGTATTATAATTCAATTTTCACGGCACCGTTTAGTTTCAAGACTCGTTGCTAAAGAAAACCTCCAGTTTTCGATGTAAGCTCTTGCCCTTTTTGGCATCTCTGTCCCGGTTGGTAGGGATTATTTCATCAAAGTCGGGTTCACATCAGAGGCACAGAAATATCTGTACGGCCTTGAAGAATTGGAGTGAACTCAACTATTATATATATATATTATCAAAAAACCCAATTACCATATAATGGTGTAGGGTATTACATTTCAACTCAAATTAAACTTCAGTATATACAAAATCAAAGTATTTCATTTCTATGTACAAATTTGGTCCACAGTTTCTTATCCCCAGCCATATTCCTTGCTTCATTCCATGTTTGTCCTCTCCTATTAATTATTTCAGTGATTGTTCCGTTCCACGTCAGCTCTGGTCTTCCTCTCTTTTTCCTCTTTTGAATTCTAGCTTCCCATATCTGTTTAACAGGTCTCTCCACATTTGCTCTGTTCAGATGTCCCCACCAGCTAAGTTGTCTTCTTTCTACGAAATCATGTATTGGTTCAATCTCTAGGTCTTCACGTATTCTTTCGTTCCTTATCTTATTCATTCTGGTTACGCCCTTTACTCTTCTTAGGTATTTCATTTCTACTGCTTGGATTTTACTTTTCTGTTTATTGTTCAAGGCCCATGATTCGCATGAAAATGTCAGGGTAGGTCTATATATTGCTCTATACACGTTCATCTTTGTCCTTTGGGAAATTTCCTTTTTACCTATGAAACTCTTATTCATCGTATGGTACAATTTAACTGTGTTTTCTATTCTTTTATTAATTTTCACATCTTGTTTTCCCTCTTCATCTATTTCAACACCCAAGTATCTGAAATTTTTCACCTGTTCTATTGTTGTTTCGTCTAGCTCTATATTAAGTTTTTCTGAGTTTCCTATCACCATAACTTTTGTCTTGTCTTAATTTATTTCCATTCCATACTTTTTGACAACTTCATCCCATATCTTCATATTTCCTTGCAAATCGTCTCTTCGTCCAGTAATCACGATAATGTCATCTATAAAAGCACTTTCTGATATTTCCACCCGATGCATATTTTTGTGTCCTACGTGAAATTTTTTTGTTCTTCTTGTGCATTCCTTTAAAATCTCGTCCATGAAGATAATGAACAGTACCTGACTCAAACTTCCTCCTTGCCTTAGTCCTGTTTTTGTGTGGAATGTTTTTGATGTTCTATTGTGGCTTACAATCCGGTTTTTATTCCATCTATATATATTCTTTATAATGCAGATCAATTTTTTATCTATTCCTCGTTTCTTCAGTATTGTCCACAGTTTTTCCCTGTCCACTTTTCAAAAGCTTTCACCAGATCAATAAAGCCCAAGTACAATTTTCTATTCTCTTGTTTTGCTTTCTTGCATAATATCTTCATAGTGAATATATGATCTTGAATACTCCTTCCTCTCCTGAATCCACTCTGTGTTTCTTCCATTGTTATCTCTATTTTCTGTCTTATCTTTTTGTCTAATATTTTCTCGTAGAGTTTCATAGCTGTACTCAATAAAGTTATACCTCTGTAGTTATTACAATTATGTTTGTCTCCTTTCTTATATATTGGAACTATTAAGGCTGTTTGCTAATCCTCTGGTATCATTTCATCTTTCCATGCTTTTTCAAATATCTCCAGCAATGTGTTCTATCCTATTCGTCCCAAGTTCTTAAGCATCTCTGACGTTATTTTATCACTTCCTGTAGCTTTTCCATTTTTCAATGATTATATCGCTTGTTTCAGCTCATCCAGAGTTATTCCCTCAAATTCTTTATCTTCAATATTTTCTTGCTGTTCGTATGTATCTTCTACCTCGCTATGTCCCCCATCCAGTAGTTCTCGAAAATGCTCTCTCCATCTATCCATTATTTCATCGTCACCCCTCAATAGAGTTTCTTCTTTATTCTTTATATTTACGCTTTCATTCGTTTGTCTATTTCTTTGCGCTTTCAGGATTCCATAAAACAGTTTTTGATTAGTCTTGAAATCGTTTTCCATTTTTTCACCGAATTCTTCCCATTTTTCCTTTTTACGTGACAATATAAGTTCGTTGACTTTCTTTCTCTGGTTTTTATACTGTTGGTAATTGTCTGTAGTTCTCTCATTCAAGTATATTCTCCATTTTTCCTTCTTCATCTTCACTTCAGCTTTCAGTTCTTTCGTCCACCATGCTGTTTGTTTTTTCTTATTTGTTTTCCTGTAACTTCCACAAACTTTTCTTGCTGATTCTATAATTATATTTTTGAATTTAGTCCACATGTTGTCAAGTGAAGAGCCTTCTTGTTGATATCTTTCTTGCTCGAATCTCCTTTCTGTTTCTATTTGGTATCGTTCAGCAATTTCTCTGTTAACTAATTTGTAAGTTCTCAGGCATTCATGCTCCATCTTTTTCCCCTGGTTATTTCGGTTGTTCGTTGTACTAATTCCATCCATTTTGACTTTAGCTATCACTACGTAGTGGTCACTGCCTATTTCTGGTCCTCTTCTTACTCTTGAATCTAAAACAGTTGATCTAATTTCTTTTTGAACCAATGGTTCAAAAAAGAACTCAACTATTACAAATCAAAATACCTTTTAAATTCGAATTCGCTCACAATATCCATGCATCCCGAACCAAAATTTCATTAGGGGTTTGTTTGTGCATTTCCGGGTATTTCTTTCAACATTACTTGCAACAGCACATTTATACATTTCATTCCTATCTTATTCCTGAGAATCCCGAATAGAACCTATATAGAATGTTTGGGAATTTCTAAGGTACCTCTAGGAACCACTGGTGAGTTACAGTAGGATATATCGTTACAAATCGGACTTCCACATACTGTAGCACCTAAAAACGAGACTGCTATAGTTCGAAAGCTGCAGGCGCCCTAATTGGAAAAGATCCTATTTTAACCTACCAATTTAATTTCAAAATAACAGTTTAATTGACCAATTGAATAATTTTTTCCAAATAGCAGCATACCAGTGTTCAAAGATATCAGAAAAATTGTGGGTATGGTTGTGAATTAAGTGATTGTTTTTCTTTGTGACTGTTGCTTCTCTCTGGCTTTGATGTATGATATGAAAAGAGGAGAAATACGTGAAAATTGAGGAGGAGTGAAAAAAGGGGACAAAACACAAACAATTTGAAAACAATGTTTGTATTACAATGTTTTACTCTACCAACATTTGTTCCAATTATGATCAACCACCAAATAGTAACGGCTGAAACAGTTCAATACAAAGTATTTCATTGGAAATAGGGGTATAGACAGAGTTGTCTGCGACTAACATCGTTCGATGGTTCTCCAGAAACTCAAAAAACAATATTGAGATATAAACTCCAAATTAGGTATTGTCATCTTGGGTCACCGGGAATCGCGGTTATGAGTACGATTAGTAGAATATATGGAAGGATACTGAAAAATAGAATTGAAAGAGAATACAGTGATTTGGAAGCCGAAGAACAGGCAGGTTTTAGAGCCGGGAGATCAACTGCAGATCACCTCTTCTGTTTAACTCAGATAATAGAAAAAAAAGTAGCAGTAGGCCAGGAGCTACACATTTTATATGTAGACTTAAGAAAAGCCTATGATAGCATTCCCCAAAAATTACTATGGAATGCTCTTCATGAAACCAACATAAATTCTAATCTCATATCAGCCGTAAAAAAATTGTATCAGTTCTCTTACTCTAAAGTGAAAATGAAAGGATCAACATCTAAAGGCTTCCTGATAACTAAAGGACTAAAACAAGGATGCTGCCTTTCACCCACCCTATTCAAAATATATTTAGAGCAAACGTTGAAAATGTGGAAACAAAAATGCAGAGAGATGGGTATTCCATTAGAAAATAACAGCTTATTTACATTGTGCTTTGCTGACGACCAGATAGTCATAGCTCAAGATTATGAGGACTTGGAGTACATGGCTCGCAAATTGATCGAAGAATATGAGAGATGGGGTTTGGAAGTCAACATAGAGAAAACACGATACATGAACATCGGTGGTACCCGGCAAGATCTGATATTGAATAATGGACAACAAATAAAATACTGTGACAATTATAAGTATTTAGGATTAGAAATTTCAGATGATGGTAAATCAGACCAAGCTATCAGGAAGAGGAATACACTGGGAAGAAGAGCCATAACGAGACTCAATAGCATAGTATGGGACCAACATATATCCAAGTCGAACAAGCACAGGATATACAATACTATAATAAAGAGTATCATAACGTATGGAAGTGAGGTATGGCCACTGAAAGCGTCAGTAGAAAGAACCCTCGAAGCAACAGAAATGGATTTCTGGAGGCGTGCATCAGGAAGATCAAGGTTGGACAGATTTACAAATAACAGAATAAGGGAAATTATGGGGGTAACTCATACAATAACGCAGGACATCAAGATCAATCAGCTCAGATGGTATGGACATGTACGAAGAATGGAGGACCAGCGACTACCAAAACAAATCCTTGATTGGACACCACAGGAAAGAAGAAGAAGAGGACGCCCAAGAAAGAGCTGGAGAGAGGGAATTGACAGGGAGATGAGGGAAAGAGAATTGGGTGAAGATCTGTGGATGGATAGAGAAGCTTGGAGAGTAGGCATCAGAAGACGTCGGAGAACGTTCTAACATCGATTTATATATATATCTTAGGTCACGAAAGTGTTCATATAAATCATACCGAAACAGTCTAGACTAGGACTCGCAATTACCACTTCATTATATAATGAAGCATTCCGATCACATATGTGCTAGGAATCTTTTTGTTCATTCTTTATAAGAAAGATATTTTCAAGTTGAATAGTATAGAAAATATTATTAGTTTCGCAGATAATGTATTGCTTTCATTTCGAAATAATATACATAGGAAACCCTAAAAAACGAATATCTGAGGAATGTCTTAAATAAGAAAGGGATTTCGGATCGAGGAGATTCAAAAATGGATTCGCACATCAATATCCCAAAAACAGAAGCCATAAAACTTTTTGGCATATTCATTGATAAACATTCGTTACATATTGACTGAGAAGCATGCATTCAAATCCATTAGAGATAGCATAGTTTCTGTTTGACGCCTACGTATGATAAATTGCATTCTTTTTTTTTTGACTTTTTATGGGTTTTCACTCACAATATCTGAAACAGAACTATTAAAAATTAAATGAAAATTGTTTTAAATGATGCAAAATCCTCCCAAAACAAGCTTCGATCGATATTTATTGCATAAGTCATACATTTGCTCGAATAGGGTATAAAAGGGTGAGGGGTATTCTAGAGTAACATAAACCAGCATCCATGCTGCACAAAAAACGCTGCAAATTTTACACAAGGGTTTATTATTTTCTCAGTCGAATAACCCAATGCGATTGATACCTTAAATGAAACTTATACAGCGTGCCAAAAAAGTAACGTAACTCGCCAATAATTCTTGTATCAGGAATCATTAAGGAAAATTCTCGCACTCGTCGATATTTTATTTCAAATGCAATTTATCTTGTGTTTTTTTGAATTTGATATTTTTCACCCTTCACGCCCCGCACCTCACTACTTTCATGTTACATTAGTAACATTCCATTGAACGCAACTAAACTTTGCTCTCTCGATGATAAAACAATTAGAGTAATATCCGAATCATAAAATGCTGAGGAATGAAAACTAGTAACACCATCTAGGGAAAAAAGATCTAATTGTAACACAGTTGTAAGAAATTTTGAACCACCTTCGAATATTGCGGGAATTTGAAAGGTGAAAGCCCTTCATGCGACTAATCTGAAACAGAGGTCTTCGGCTACCCACCTACAGACATTTCTCAAGGACAAGTTACCTACAGTAAAATGTAAACCCTTAACCTGTGAATACCCATAAAATTATGCATTCTTCAAGATATCCACTCGAACTAGTTCGATAAAGCGCTGATCATTACAAATTGGCCTCACTGTGTTAGTGTCCACCATTTTTTTCAAACCGACAGAAAAATCCTAACGGATGAAAGCATCCTTATGCGAATTCGATTCGCTATCAACATCATTCAGGGTACTTCAAATTAATGGCCAGTGCATCTAAAATATAGGTTCAATAAGCTGGAAGCCTTGTTTGCCACTGATGAGCCCGATGTGATGAGTGTGGTTGAGCATTGGTATGATCCGCTCAGGGTACTTATTGTATCTCTGAGTAATAACACAAACGCAGCTCACTCTTGTCAACCGAGTAGGAATCATGGTGGATCTATGATCTGTATCAAGAATAAAAGATAAAAATATGTTAACATGATATCAAAATTCTAGAGAAGCACTGACTGACGTGAGGTCAGGAACTTTTACACGCTTGTTCAAATTCGTCGTCAAAGGAAAATTTGACATAATATTTTCCAAATTGTCCCAAAACAAAAGTTCGAATATGGCTGAAACTTGGTGAATTGCTGTTGGATAGTTTTTCAGAGTCTCTGCCAAATTTCATGAGAGTCTGATGAATTATTTCGAGGAAAATTTTTTTAACGAGAATTAGCAAAATTCTTTGAATTTTTTTCCGTTCGTTACTACCTAATTTAAGAAGTAAACGCTGCAAATTTCACGAAGGGAATACCATTGATATCTTAAATAAGACTTGTATGTTATTCATAACTCATTGGTTTGCAACAACACAATTGGCAGCATTTTTTTTATATAATACAGGGACCCCTGGTCGGGTTGAAATTTTTAGGTTGGGTTATGCAACAGTAATAAACGTTGAGAGGTTGGTAAGTTTTGGAGACATATTTTTCCCCCCTACCCTACCCCCACTTTTGAGCACTTAGGGTACACCGATCCTGCCGAAAAGATTGGAGTATTAACCTCGAGCGACACACGATATTTTTACCGAGTTTCAAGGATTTCGGTTCAGTGCTTCCAGAGTAAAGCCCCGGACTACAGACGGTGGACGGCGGATGGACGAATTGTTTTCTTATAAGTTCATTCAAATGTGCATTCCTTCCAAATTTAAACTGTGAAATTTCCAGGGAAGTTAATTTTTTTTTGGTCGATCACTAAGGTTTATTATTTGATCGCAGCAAATAATATACCAATATTGGATGCAGTTGCGCTTTGGTATTGCTCAACTAGATACTAGGTTTCAAATTGGATTGGGCTGTCCACTTTGTCAAAAGCTTTCACCAGATCAATAAAGCCCAAGTACAATTTTCTATTCTCTTGTTTTGCTTTCTTGCATAATATCTTCATAGTGAATATATGATCTTGAATACTCCTTCCTCTCCTGAATCCACTCTGTGTTTCTTCCATTGTTATCTCTATTTTCTGTCTTATCTTTTTGTCTAATATTTTCTCGTAGAGTTTCATAGCTGTACTCAATAAAGTTATACCTCTGTAGTTATTACAATTATGTTTGTCTCCTTTCTTATATATTGGAACTATTAAGGCTGTTTGCCAATCCTCTGGTATCATTTCATCTTTCCATGCTTTTTCAAATATCTCCAGCAATGTGTTCTATCCTATTCGTCCCAAGTTCTTAAGCATCTCTGACGTTATTTTATCACTTCCTGTAGCTTTTCCATTTTTCAATGATCATATCGCTTGTTTCAGCTCATCCAGAGTTATTCCCTCAAATTCTTTATCTTCAATATTTTCTTGCTGTTCGTATGTATCTTCTACCTCGCTATGTCCCCCATCCAGTAGTTCTCGAAAATGCTCTCTCCATCTATCCATTATTTCATCGTCACCCCTCAATAGAGTTTCTTCTTTATTCTTTATATTTACGCTTTCATTCGTTTGTCTATTTCTTTGCGCTTTCAGGATTCCATAAAACAGTTTTTGATTAGTCTTGAAATCGTTTTCCATTTTTTCACCGAATTCTTCCCATTTTTCCTTTTTACGTGACAATATAAGTTCGTTGACTTTCTTTCTCTGGTTTTTATACTGTTGGTAATTGTCTGTAGTTCTCTCATTCAAGTATATTCTCCATTTTTCCTTCTTCATCTTCACTTCAGCTTTCAGTTCTTTCGTCCACCATGCTGTTTGTTTTTTCTTATTTGTTTTCCTGTAACTTCCACAAACTTTTCTTGCTGATTCTATAATTATATTTTTGAATTTAGTCCACATGTTGTCAAGTGATAAGCCTTCTTGTTGATATCTTTCTTGCTCGAATCTCCTTTCTGTTTCTATTTGGTATCGTTCAGCAATTTCTCTGTTAACTAATTTGTAAGTTCTCAGGCATTCATGCTCCATCTTTTTCCCCTGGTTATTTCGGTTGTTCGTTGTACTAATTCCATCCATTTTGACTTTAGCTATCACTACGTAGTGGTCACTGCCTATTTCTGGTCCTCTTCTTACTCTTGAATCTAAAACAGTTGATCTAATTTCTTTTTGAACCAATGGTTCAAAAAAGAACTCAACTATTACAAATCAAAATACCTTTTAAATTCGAATTCGCTCACAATATCCATGCATCCCGAACCAAAATTTCATTAGGGGTTTGTTTGTGCATTTCCAGGTATTTCTTTCAACATTACTTGCAACAGCACATTTATACATTTCATTCCTATCTTATTCCTGAGAATCCCGAATAGAACCTATATAGAATGTTTGGGAATTTCTAAGGTACCTCTAGGAACCACTGGTGAGTTACAGTAGGATATATCGTTACAAATCGGACTTCCACATACTGTAGCACCTAAAAACGAGACTGCTATAGTTCGAAAGCTGCAGGCGCCCTAATTGGAAAAGATCCTATTTTAACCTACCAATTTAATTTCAAAATAACAGTTTAATTGACCAATTGAATAATTTTTTCCAAATAGCAGCATACCAGTGTTCAAAGATATCAGAAAAATTGTGGGTATGGTTGTGAATTAAGTGATTGTTTTTCTTTGTGACTGTTGCTTCTCTCTGGCTTTGATGTATGATATGAAAAGAGGAGAAATACGTGAAAATTGAGGAGGAGTGAAAAAAGGGGACAAAACACAAACAATTTGAAAACAATGTTCGTATTACAATGTTTTACTCTACCAACATTTGTTCCAATTATGATCAACCACCAAATAGTAACGGCTGAAACAGTTCAATACAAAGTATTTCATTGGAAATAGGGGTATAGACAGAGTTGTCTGCGACTAACATCGTTCGATGGTTCTCCAGAAACTCAAAAAACAATATTGAGATATAAACTCCAAATTAGGTATTGTCATCTTGGGTCACCGGGAATCGCGGTTATGAGTACGATTAGTAGAATATATGGAAGGATACTGAAAAATAGAATTGAAAGAGAATACAGTGATTTGGAAGCCGAAGAACAGGCAGGTTTTAGAGCCGGGAGATCAACTGCAGATCACCTCTTCTGTTTAACTCAGATAATAGAAAAAAAAGTAGCAGTAGGCCAGGAGCTACACATTTTATATGTAGACTTAAGAAAAGCCTATGATAGCATTCCCCAAAAATTACTATGGAATGCTCTTCATGAAACCAACATAAATTCTAATCTCATATCAGCCGTAAAAAAATTGTATCAGTTCTCTTACTCTAAAGTGAAAATGAAAGGATCAACATCTAAAGGCTTCCTGATAACTAAAGGACTAAAACAAGGATGCTGCCTTTCACCCACCCTATTCAAAATATATTTAGAGCAAACGTTGAAAATGTGGAAACAAAAATGCAGAGAGATGGGTATTCCATTAGAAAATAACAGCTTATTTACATTGTGCTTTGCTGACGACCAGATAGTCATAGCTCAAGATTATGAGGACTTGGAGTACATGGCTCGCAAATTGATCGAAGAATATGAGAGATGGGGTTTGGAAGTCAACATAGAGAAAACACGATACATGAACATCGGTGGTACCCGGCAAGATCTGATATTGAATAATGGACAACAAATAAAATACTGTGACAATTATAAGTATTTAGGATTAGAAATTTCAGATGATGGTAAATTAGACCAAGCTATCAGGAAGAGGAATACACTGGGAAGAAGAGCCATAACGAGACTCAATAGCATAGTATGGGACCAACATATATCCAAGTCGAACAAGCACATGATATACAATACTATAATAAAGAGTATCATAACGTATGGAAGTGAGGTATGGCCACTGAAAGCGTCAGTAGAAAGAACCCTCGAAGCAACAGAAATGGATTTCTGGAGGCGTGCATCAGGAAGATCAAGGTTGGACAGATTTACAAATAACAGAATAAGGGAAATTATGGGGGTAACTCATACAATAACGCAGGACATCAAGATCAATCAGCTCAGATGGTATGGACATGTACGAAGAATGGAGGACCAGCGACTACCAAAACAAATCCTTGATTGGACACCACAGGGAAGAAGAAGAAGAGGACGCCCAAGAAAGAGCTGGAGAGAGGGAATTGACAGGGAGATGAGGGAAAGAGAATTGGGTGAAGATCTGTGGATGGATAGAGAAGCTTGGAGAGTAGGCATCAGAAGACGTCGGAGAACGTTCTAACATCGATTTATATATATATCTTAGGTCACGAAAGTGTTCATATAAATCATACCGAAACAGTCTAGACTAGGACTCGCAATTACCACTTCATTATATAATGAAGCATTCCGATCACATATGTGCTCGGAATCTTTTTGTTCATTCTTTATAAGAAAGATATTTTCAAGTTGAATAGTATAGAAAATATTATTAGTTTCGCAGATAATGTATTGCTTTCATTTCGAAATAATATACATAGGAAACCCTAAAAAACGAATATCTGAGGAATGTCTTAAATAAGAAAGGGATTTCGGATCGAGGAGATTCAAAAATGGATTCGCACATCAATATCCCAAAAACAGAAGCCATAAAACTTTTTGGCATATTCATTGATGAACATTCGTTACATATTGACTGAGAAGCATGCATTCAAATCCATTAGAGATAGCATAGTTTCTGTTTGACGCCTACGTATGATAAATTGCATTCTTTTTTTTTTTGACTCTTTATGGGTTTTCACTCACAATATCTGAAACAGAACTATTAAAAATTAAATGAAAATTGTTTTAAATGATGCAAAATCCTCCCAAAACAAGCTTCGATTGATATTTATTGCATAAGTCATACATTTGCTCGAATAGGGTATAAAAGGGTGAGGGGTATTCTAGAGTAACATAAACCAGCATCCATGCTGCACAAAAAACGCTGCAAATTTTACACAAGGGTTTATTATTTTCTCAGTCGAATAACCCAATGCGATTGATACCTTAAATGAAACTTATACAGCGTGCCAAAAAAGTAACGTAACTCGCCAATAATTCTTGTATCAGGAATCATTAAGGAAAATTCTCGCACTCGTCGATATTTTATTTCAAATGCAATTTATCTTGTGTTTTTTTGAATTTGATATTTTTCACCCTTCACGCCCCGCACCTCACTACTTTCATGTTACATTAGTAACATTCCATTGAACGCAACTAAACGTTGCTCTCTCGATGATAAAACAATTAGAGTAATATCCGAATCATAAAATGCTGAGGAATGAAAACTAGTAACACCATCTAGGGAAAAAAGATCTAATTGTAACACAGTTGTAAGAAATTTTGAACCACCTTCGAATATTGCGGGAATTTGAAAGGTGAAAGCCCTTCATGCGACTAATCTGAAACAGAGTTCTTCGGCTACCCACCTACAGACATTTCTCAAGGACAAGTTACCTACAGTAAAATGTAAACCCTTAACCTGTGAATACCCATAAAATTATGCATTCTTCAAGATATCCACTCGAACTAGTTCGATAAAGCGCTGATCATTACAAATTGGCCTCACTGTGTTAGTGTCCACCATTTTTTTCAAACCGACAGAAAAATCCTAACGGATGAAAGCATCCTTATGCGAATTCGATTCGCTATCAACATCATTCAGGGTACTTCAAATTAATGGCCAGTGCATCTAAAATATAGGTTCAATAAGCTGGAAGCCTTGTTTGCCACTGATGAGCCCGATGTGATGAGTGTGGTTGAGCATTGGTATGATCCGCTCAGGGTACTTATTGTATCTCTGAGTAATAACACAAACGCAGCTCACTCTTGTCAACCGAGTAGGAATCATGGTGGATCTATGATCTGTATCAAGAATAAAAGATAAAAATATGTTAACATGATATCAAAATTCTAGAGAAGCACTGACTGACGTGAGGTCAGGAACTTTTACACGCTTGTTCAAATTCGTCGTCAAAGGAAAATTTGACATAATATTTTCCAAATTGTCCCAAAACAAAAGTTCGAATATGGCTGAAACTTGGTGAATTGCTGTTGGATAGTTTTTCAGAGTCTCTGCCAAATTTCATGAGAGTCTGATGAATTATTTCGAGGAAAATTTTTTTAACGAGAATTAGCAAAATTCTTTGAATTTTTTTCCGTTCGTTACTACCTAATTTAAGAAGTAAACGCTGCAAATTTCACGAAGGGAATACCATTGATATCTTAAATAAGACTTGTATGTTATTCATAACTCATTGGTTTGCAACAACACAATTGGCAGCATTTTTTTTATATAATACAGGGACCCCTGGTCGGGTTGAAATTTTTAGGTTGGGTTATGCAACAGTAATAAACGTTGAGAGGTTGGTAAGTTTTGGAGACATATTTTTCCCCCCTACCCTACCCCCACTTTTGAGCACTTAGGGTACACCGATCCTGCCGAAAAGATTGGAGTATTAACCTCGAGCGACACACGATATTTTTACCGAGTTTCAAGGATTTCGGTTCAGTGCTTCCAGAGTAAAGCCCCGGACTACAGACGGTGGACGGCGGATGGACGAATTGTTTTCTTATAAGTTCATTCAAATGTGCATTCCTTCCAAATTTAAACTGTGAAATTTCCAGGGAAGTTAATTTTTTTTTGGTCGATCACTAAGGTTTATTATTTGATCGCAGCAAATAATATACCAATATTGGATGCAGTTGCGCTTTGGTATTGCTCAACTAGATACTAGGTTTCAAATTGGATTGTTTCTGTATTTCCTGTGATATTCAGGAAATTTCCTCTAACATTTCAACCTGAGAATTTCAGGACCTCAGGTCCTTTACTTCGAGAGTTCAAGCAGCTTAGCAGAGATGGATACAATTGAAACAGTTTCTCCTTGAAGGAGTCCCAACTATTCGTTCAAGACTATCTTGGCTCAACATTACAGACATATCTGCCGAGATGTTACTCTCGAGAGTTATTATGTTCACGAATGGCGTAAGATCGAGCGTAACGAATAATGAAAAGCAATATCATACTATTAATAAGACCTTTGACACTCAATATTTTTTGTGAAGCTAGGTTATGGAGCCTGATTATTACAAAGCTTTAAACCGTGATTGAGTGAAATTCTCCTAAAGCTCTCGATCTGGTATAGCAAGAGCCCGTGTGGCTGCAAAACTTCCATTATTTTATAGAAGCTGAAACTTTGTCAGCATATAGCTGAATAAAGGTAGAAATGAACCAATATGGCCAACTATGAAATTCAGACTGAAGGGGCCTTAGCAGATGTCATGAGACAAAGTTGTCGAATAAAGAAACCTAATTCCATTGAAATATAAAGCTCCATTTTTCATGTTTTCTTCTGAGTTGTATGAAAAATCGGTATTCACATCGACAGACAAATTGCATAGTGAAAACTATGTGTGTGAAGTTGGCCAGCACTTTTCGATTTTCGAGAAATTTTTTTTGTCCTGAATTGTGCTAGTTTTGTGCTGCTTTGTGCCTTTGAAATTTTCTTTTATTTCGTACAGTTCTCCAGATATTGCACAAAATGAATAAAGTAGGCCAGCCCAGCACATTCCGGAGAAGTAAATTTTGATGGCTGTTATAAATTTTGCTATACATATACGGAGTTATGCTATTCGAAGTTTTTCGAAAGTCCCTGCCATTTTTCGAAAAATCAAAATCTTAGAAAAAATTTTGCCCAGCACTTTTGTTTTTTTTTTCCCAAAAATGAGTGAAAAAGTTTGTGCTTCTTTCGTGCTGACTTGTGCCGCGAATATTTTCCGGTATTCTACCGGATTTCCTGACAAATCGCGAAATTTAAAGAAAAGTTTGCCCAGCACATTCGTTTTTTTCGTGATGAAAATATATTTGAGATCGTTTTTTATGCCAGCTAATTTGTGCTATTGAAATTTTCACGAAAATCCGGCTAATTGTCCGTAAAAAATATATTTCGGAAAAAATTTTGTCCAATATTTTTGATTTTCGAATTTTGGACCGAATTGTGCTCTGTTCGTCCTGCTTTGTGCTGTAAGAATTTTTCTTCATTACAGACGGTTTCCAATATATTCCACGAAATGTGCAAAATGTATCGCCCAGATAAGTGTGAAGTTGGCCCAGCACTTTTCGATTTTCGAGAAAATTTTTTTTGCTGAACTCAGCTAGGTTTGTGCTGTTGTGTTCTGTTTAGATTTTCTCTTATTTCATACGGTTTTAGAGATACTCCACAAAATGCATGGAATAGGACAGCTAGAACCTCTTGAAAAAGTGGGTGTCAACGGCAGATATAGATTGTGCCATCAACATAGCCTAAGCCGACAGGCATACTACGATAAGCGTGCGCGGCACCTTTGATGATATAGTTGTGAGTATTTCACTTTTATTAAACTACTCTTTTTCACATGCATGGAAGAATTCAATTTTAATTGTTCGATTTCTGTGTCAGTAAATAGCATCAATCAAAGAAAGTTACTTGAATACAAATAAATCTGGGCTCTGTGAAGATTGCATTTTTAAGAGAACCCTAATGACTCGGGAAAATCAATCCAGGGAAGTAAAGATAATGATTATATTTCGTTTCTTATATTTCACGAATTTGCTGAATGGTGCAGAATCTTTGAAAGACTGAAAAGTAGGACAAGCCACAACTTTTCAAAAGCCGAAGCGTAATTTGAAAGAAATTACTGTTTAATACTAAACGGAAGTAAATCAAACATCCTGTTATTTGATCCAAATAGAAAACCTTCTAGTTGCGGTTTCCAATGGTCTGAATCTTATGCCGGTTATCATGTATACTGATTTTCAAGCAATTATCAATCCAATTTACGACTTTCTTTGAGATTTTTTCTCTTTTGAAAAATAAGCAGGATTTCTGTGAGAATTTCAACGGTACAAATGAGATTACGTGAAGCACAATTTTCTTCATATGTTTCTTATCATGACGAAATATTGAAATTGCTGAGCAAATTTTTTTCTTAATTCTTATTATTGGGAAGTACCCGGTATGTGGATAGCACAAGCTATTTCCGCCATTGACACCCACTTTTTCAAAAAGTTTAGCTGTCCTATTTCATACATTTTTTGGAATATCTCTGGAAGCATATGGAATAAGAGGAAAATTTTTACAGCACGAAGTAGCACAAACCTAGCTGAATTCAGCAAAAAAAATGTCGAAAATTGGAAAGTGCTAGGCCAACTTCACACTCATCTAGGCGGTCCATATTGTACATTTTGTGGAATATTTTGAGAGCCGTCTGGCATGAAAGAAAAATTGTTAATTCGAAAATCGAAAAGAATTGGACAACATTTTTTTCGAAATATTTTTTTTTTCGGAAAATAGCAGTATTTTCTTGATATTTTAACTGCAGAAGTTTGTTCGTATGAGGAACTATTTTCATATATATTTTCTTCACAAAAAAAAAATCGGATGTACTGGGCAAACTTGGTTTTCAATTTCGAGATGTGACGGAAAATCCGGCAGAAATGTAGCACAACCTTTTTCACCCATTTTTTAAAGAAAAAACAAAAGTGCCGGGCAAAACTTTTTCTTGGTTTTCAATTTTTCGAAAAAAGAGAGGGAATTTCAGAAAAATTCGAACAGCACAGCTCAGTTTATATATAGCACAATCTACAGTGTGTCCACGGATGGTACCGGTAAGGTGTAAATGACGAAAAATTTTCGAGTTGGACTCTGATATTCTGGGAATCGCTCCTGCTTTGTCTCAAACGAAGATGTTGAGAAAATGAGCCAAATCAGTTAATACACAGGGAGGTTTAGAACTGATTCAAGGAAAATTCTAAGGAACAAAGAACCTTTGTTTTAAAAGATATCGAGAAAGTTCATTGAGAAATGTTGCTTAGAAGCAGAAGACACGGCTAAATCTCGGTTCTTCGTTAAATCGATCATCTTTGATTTCGTAAGTAGATTTTGGAAATATTTGATAATACCCATGGTTACAAATGCCAGACGTGACTTGAAACGTAAATTTTATTCGTCATAAACGAAAATTTTCCAGTTACAAACATGTTTACCATAGAACAAGAAGTGGTTTTTGTGCAGTGCTATGGTTTAGGTGTAGACATTTCGTATCAGGGAGTAATAAGACAATTCCATGAACGCTGGCCAAATATTGCGGTATCACGTGAGCCTGTTAAAAAATAGTTTCAAAATGTAAATTTTTGATCATGACAAAATATCTCACGATTCGCATTAACAAAATGTTCATGACCAAAGTCAAGGTAGGCTGATTTATCTGAAAATTGAGTTCGTGCAGCAGCTCTTCATTCCAAACAACTCTTCTCAATAATTTTTCTCGAAATCTTCTAGAACAAAAGTACTTCATTCTCAACAACACCCTGTATATTAATTGATTTGGCTCATATTCTCAGTATCTTAGTTTGGGACCAAGCAGGGGCGATTCCCAGAATATCCGAGTCCAACCCAAAAATTTTTCTTCATTTACACCTTACCGGCACCCAATCTGCGGACACACTGTATAACAGCAATCAAAATCCACTTTTCCGAAATGTGCTGGGCTGGCCTACTTTATACATTTTGTGCAATATCTGGAGAATCGTAATTTAAAGAAATTTCAACTGCACAAAGCAGCACGAACCTAGCACAAATCAGGACAAAAAATTTTTCTAGAAAATCGAAAAGTGCTGGGCCGACTTAACACATATGTGGAAACCCCTTGCCAGGCGCCCTTGAACACAAAAAGGATAATTGTACTTTTATCATTTAATAAAAGTTTATCAGTTTTTTCTGTAACTATAAGAAGATATTTTCACAAATGCCAAACCATTCTGATGGTGCCATCACCTCTACAGACCAACTAGAAAATGTAGGTCGCTGTAGGTACGAACGCGTTCCAAGTACTCATTTGGTAGTTGTAATTGAAAGTTTCAGGAGTTTTTTAAACTCGCGATTCTGAAGATTTTGACGTATCCTTTCCGAATTTCAGCATGGCCACCCCAGGTCTCTGCCACCCGCGTTGCCATAATGGAAACATGGCGTCTAAAATCAGTTTTTCTCTGAACTCCTTCTGTTGAACTTATGGTACGATAAAATACTAAAGCGCACAAAATTTTCCACAACAGGCCTCTTATATTTAACACGAATTATCATATTTTTATGTTTTTTCATTCCTTGCAGTTCGTCTTCAGATTGCTGTCAAGTGTCACTGTCATTGTTGCTTTTTAGTAAATCCACTAAGAAAATGATATTTCACATGATTAATCCCAGCACACTGCTGTAAGAAATCTCATACGTACGGAAATATCCGGCTGAACAGTTTTATGTCCAGTTTCTATATATGAAAATAGCAGCCAGATTTCTTTAATGCCTCGAGTGAATTCTGAAGTATTTTCAGTTTCCAAAAATTATTCTGTTCACCATGATCATGAACCAGTAGGTCTGTAGTAATCGCTTGACACTTTTTCCGAATTGTTGAAAAACGACATCGCTACATTTTCGAGAATAGAATAATTGGAACAACTTTCATATCGAGGAAATTTGCCATCTTCATATTGGAGAAGACTAGAAATTAGCTCCAATGAAAAATATTTTTAGTACCTTTTACCTCTTGTGAAGAAACGGAAATGAGAGAGACGAAATAAGAGGAAATTGTTAATTAATTTATATCCACTGTTTCCCTATATAGGATGAACAAGTAACTAGCCATTTCCGAACCCTCGAACGCTTATCGGACTGCAATGATAGTTTAAGTCACAATTCACTGATACAAGTATTGAAGATACTCCAAATGAACTTGAAGCTTCTATTTTTCCCTTGCATGGTGATTTCACTTGGATCATTTCATGGATCATTTCATGGATAATTTCTTTTATTTTGTAGATCGGAATAATTCTGATCGTAGCAGATGCAATTTCAAATTGAGTGGTATAACCGTGAGAGTTAGCCATACGGAGAAATTTTATTTACCAATAAACTTCCGCATGAAACTATCAAAGTCGAGCCCATAAAACAGAAATTGAGAAAACCGGCACAGAACTCTTAAAAAGTCCGAAGATTGAAAAAATTACGGAAACAATATCGTCACAACAGAATTTGGTATCAAGGAAACAGTTCTTCGAAAATAATTCTCAACAGTTTAACATTCAAATGATGAGATAGTTTTTCGTGTTCTAAAGACTGATTGGCTGAGAGAGAGATTCATCAACGATTGCCACAAAAATATATTATAACACACGCCATTGATGAAAAGTTGAAATTCTAGCGTTGAAAAGTTTACAGATATTCAATATCATTCAGAGTTATGTAAAATCTTCGTCAATTTGAGAATGGTATGTTATTTGATGAGAATATAATGACTACTATCATTGACGAGAATGCAGTTTGCAACACGAGCCGCAGGCTAGTGTCGCAAATCAACTAAGTGAATAATAGCAAGTATATGCGAGTTAGATATAATTTATTAGTGACTTAGAAATAAGTAAATAAGTAAAATCAGAATCATTCTGCATTTTCAACAACTTATGATGGCAGAATGGTTGACTTCATTCTGTGCATGTGATCGCTGAAAATTTGAAAGCTCACGAGAAACGGCAAAACTTTTAATTGATCTAGACATGGAGTATGATAATATAATATATTATATATTCTACATAATATATAATATTTATTTTATATGCCTATTATCTACGGGATTGATTAACGATCGTCACTTCCTTTCAAGAAGAGCCATCGGAATTTTTCAGATTTGGCACATAAAGTGGCACTTGTTAGAACTGATGGAGGTTATAAAACGTCTCACTTTGCACGAACTGAAATATTATGCAACTAGTGACGAAAATTGGATTTCACAATAAGTGACAAAGTTATTTCATTATTCAACTGTTATAACACAAGATAGGAAAATGAGTTAATTATTATGAATATTGGTGACACAATTACAGCAATTTTTCAAATTAGTTTTCGACGACCAACTTGTTTTATGGCTCGTACTGGCTATCATTTGAAGAATAGAGCACACTACGTTAAATGTTCCGCCAAGTTTATCCTGTGCTATTAGTTCTTCATTCCAAGAAATTGTGCAATATCTTCAAGCAGAGTTCTGAACATATTAATTTCGACAGAACAACTCGTACATTTCCTATTTACATATTCTACAGTGAATCTTTTGTGTTTGAAGTTCTGAAGACGTAATTGAATACATATTTTTGTAATTTCAATAAAATTCATATATTCAATGTCACTAGTAGTGATTGGAATCTGCCGTATAACTGTTGTTTTTGACTGCGGGATATAAATACGAAAACGGCTTCTCTCATCCATTACTATTTTCAAATCAGAGAATGTTAACTCTGTTTTCTGCAAGTCCCTGTAATTCCAATCATCATTACAACTTCAGCCATTAAGTTTTCTTTGTCTTTAGCTTCGAACAAACATTTGGCAGAATCATCATTGGTAGAAACTTTTGACTTTTTTGCATTGTAGCCATCTGATTCCTTTTTTATATACTGTATCAAATCTATGTGTTATTTAAGGTTCATTAAAAGTCTTGCCTAGATTCAGTTCGGATATTTGTATGGAGTAGAGTGTGCATAAAATAGATACTTTCAGATTTGACTTACGCTTAAAATGTATGAGTAAGACTTTCTCATCAGTATGTTTATTTTTTTCCATCACAACAATTTTGAATTTTTTCGTGAGCCGAATTGTAAACTGCATTTGACTTTTTCAGAAAAACTGATGAAAGAGGATTAACTGCTGCCTCTTCAATATTGCCTTATCATTCACAAAATATCAAACTGACATGAAGGGATAGCAGTCAAAAGACTCGATCAATGTTCTCACAATTTTTTGTAACTTGTGAGCTTCTGCGGGACTGACTGCGTTAGTTGCCCAAAAATCTTCCAAAATGAGGCATTCTGTGACTGATAAAATGAATGGATATCAACTGCCAACATCTTCTTCATCCTTGATTCGAACTCAATCATTCGCAGCTTCAAACTCCGCATTCTATCGGTGCACTTAATCTCTGGAGTCTTTCCTCATAATTAACTTTTTTCTTGGGACATATTGATGTACATCTGATTGCCTCAGATACTTGTCTTTCTTTTCATATCTATGTGATATAAAATCATCAATCTCAAGCAAGATTTGTCCCAGCTTCAGATGAATCCGTACTATCGATCTCAGGCAAGAAAATATAGTATTCAATGAAATCATCAACTTTGAACGTTTGGCATTTAGATATGATCTCATAGTCGATTATGCTGCTAATATAATGTTTCATTTCGGAACCATGAGCATTATTTGTCACTACTGCAATGCTCTGAGATATCGAAACAAACCTCCAGGATTTTGTTGTTTGAACGGAAAAATCAGATTGCCACAACTGACAACGCCACCAGAACCTGTGAATTCGTTACTTTCAGGACAAGAACCTGTATCAAAACATTTTTTGCAGAATATTCAGCATCACAATAGTGTATTCCATATGACCTATTTTGGTTTCTTGGAAATTCTGAGGATGAATTGGTACAATTTTCCAAAACAGCCTTAAAAATTATGCCATCTGACGAACATAAATTAGTGATCAGAGCAGATGAAAGGCCAGCAGGAGAACATGAGAGACGTTTCAATGCACCAAGGTTGAATGAAATTGCTATTGTGGTAGTCGGAGAAAACATGGAGTCTCACGACATTGTAATTCAACGATGTGATGGTGGCAATCTCCGACGTATAACTGAAACACATCGTATGTATGATGCTTTACAATATTCACTAATGTTCTTACGGGGAGAAGATGGATATCATTTTTTGATCAAGATGATTAACCCAGCGACTGGTGAGTATTGATAAATTATATCATGAAAGAATAAAATGAGAATGCATTTCAATAAGATATCTTCAGAGAATAAGGTCCTTAGATTTTTATACCATTTATTATTTTTTACTACGTTTTCTTTGTTTTTACAACCACTTCTTCAGAGTAATGTCGTTTCAAAAATTTTATGTTTTAATTCCTTAAAAATTTTGATTTTTCTCTCACAGGTCAAGAAACAAAAAAGAAGGTCAGCTCGATGAAGTTTTTTGCATATCGTTTCATGATTCGTCTGAACGCGGACAACCATCTTTTGAAATGCTGCCGATTGTTCCATCAGTTCGCCGTTGATATGTATGTCAAAATTGCGCGATGCCATGAACGCAGATGGAAATGGAAATAATGTCGATCGACTTACTCTTTTATCAGCAACAAATATGCGCAAGATGCTATGACTTACTTGCTTCATTATGGTCGAGCAGATTTGTTTATTACTTCCACGTGCAACCCAAATGGTTGAAAGTCACTGATTTGCTATCATATTTGCAGTCATCCATCACAGCACGAGTATTCAAGCAAAAACTCGAAGTGCTAATGGATTGAAATCCATTGTAAGATATCATGTTTTTGGAGATGTAGGATGTTGGATGTGTTCGGTAGAGTGGCAAAAAAGGGGGTTGCCTCATTCTCACATTCTCCTGTGGATGGCTGAAAAAATCGGACTACATGAAATCGAATCAATCATCAGTGCAGAAATTCCTGATAGTGATAAAAAACATGATACATGAACCCTGTGGTGAACAAAATCGTGAATCACCATGTATGATAGACAACAAATGCTCCAAGCGTTATCCACGTGCTTTATTGGCAGAGACAATAACAGGTAATGATGGTTACCCCTTGTACCGTCGTCGCTCTGTTGAAGATGGCGGTAAAACAATAGCGTTGAAAGTTGAGAATAAGGATGATGTAGTTATCAACACCTGCGACATCGCTGTTTTTGGTAGTACAGCTCCAAATAGTATCGATGAAGTGTCGCAATATCAGATGGGAACATATGTTAGTAGCAATGAAGCTATTTGGAGAAATTTGGCAAATGAAGTCTAGGATTACCTCCACACAATTTGCAGCTAAAAGTTGGCTCAGTTATTATCATGCTACGCAACCTTAATCAGCCAAAATTGTGTAACAGGAATAGACTTTCTGTTAAAAAAGTTTTACAAACTTGATAGAAGGTACTATTATCATAGGAAAGTTCAAAGGCGAGGATGTCCTTATTTCAAAGATTCTACTAATGCCATCTGATTTTCCTAATGAATTTAAGCGTGTCCATCTTTCAGTGCGACTTGCATTTGCAATGACAATGAACAAATCACAAGGTGAATTGTCACAAGTTTGTAGAATAAACCTTGAATCACCCTGTTTTTCACATGGGCAGATGTATGTCGCCTGCTCGGAGTTGGTAATCCATCTGCTCTGTTTGTTTTTCGTCAAGAAAGGAAAATCAAAAATATTGTACATTATAGGTTATTGCAATAAAGTATAATTTAGACATTTGGTTGTTTTTTTTACTACATAATATATTTTGTCGTAGTGGGTCTCTTTAGTTACACCACCCGTGCGAAGCCGGGTCTGGCAGCTAGTTATATATAATCTGAGTCGAGTACATTCCCGAATATTTGAAAGTGTTGTGAATTTTTCCAGACTTAAAGTCAGGAAGAGATTCAGACGTGTTAGACCATAGATCAATTTCCCTGATATCTTTTTTTTCTAAAATCATTGAGATAATTTTGTCCAATATCCTTTATACCACGTTCGAACGTCATTGTCCGAATATCAACATGGGTTTATCCGATCTCGTGGGACCGCATAACTCTGTTCCTTAGTCACTCGATGATCGAGATATGGTTGATGTAGTGTATACGGACTTCAGCAAGGCCTTTGATAGCGTGCCGGATAAACAGCTTCTGATAAAACTATCCTTTTTTGAGATTTTGGTTGATATTGTTGCTCTTTTGGAATATTATTCGCGTAATCGTGTGCAATTCGTTGAATATGAGGATCTAAGATCATTCTTGTTCACGGTTATTTCTAGGGTTCCGCAGTGTTCTAATTTAGGACCACACTGTTGTTTCTTTTATTTATATAAGGACATCTCAGATGTTATTTTTTCCGACTATTTCCCACGTCATAATTTCCACCAATCAGAAACGTGCAATTTTGAATTACAAATGGTTTCTAGGTAGAAGAACTGTTTGGCAGGAGCTGTCAGCAGTTTATTTGAGTTTATCCGCGACAAAACTTGACAGTTGTTGTCACCAAAAATTATAATACCCCTACGGTGTACCTAAATTGCAATTTATATCTTAATTGTACCATGAATAATTAAGTTTTTAGTATTTCTGATGAAATAAATTAGGTACCTGTTTTTCAGTTTTAAAATTAATACCTATACATAATACATGCAGAATAATCTGTTACTCATGAAATGGTCTTGTCAAAAACCATTCGGGCATCTAATTTTGCCTGTGGAAAAAATCGAAAAAATACATTGCAAAGTAATATTTCTTAACTTCTTCGTGCAGGTACAAAAATCCTCGTCTCGACTCGGATTTGTGTTGCCACCAGCACTCAAGCTTCTTGTTATGATATAACTTAGCAACGCGTTTTTTCGATTTTTTTCGGAAAAATTAGATGCCCTTATGATATTACTTGCAAGAAATTCCTTTTTAATAATAATAATAATAATAATAATAATATTGTCTTTATTTCACCAAATTGAACCTCAAGGGGAAGTTCACCAAGAAGGTGCTCTAACACTTAACCCTTGTTACATAAATAATTGAATTCGAATGATCATTGAAAAACAAAAAAAGGAGAATATAATGGAAATGAACAAAATAAAGCAGAACTAAGATAATAATAGAAAAAAAGCATTCAAGACATTGAGTACTACTATAGTTTCTGTAGACAATCAGGAATTTGCTGATGATTTTGAATTCAACAGAAGGATACAGAACTTTTCGACTGCCTCTTGTTGCAGAATGACCTCGATAGATTAAATAGATGGTACGTTGGGAATGGGTTTTTTTTGAACGTGGACAAGTGCAGAAGCATACCATTTCGGTGTCTCGTATAGTTTTTGATTATAATTTGAATAACCAACTGTTGACAAGAGTTTGTGAATTCAAGGACCTAGGAGTAACGTTTGACCAGACGTTAGCCTTCTCCAAACATATAGAAAATATTGCAGCTAGCGCCATAAAAATTTTGTCATTCGTAATTATAAAGAATTTTTCATCCTTTGGGGCAATATCTCCTGTTTATTGCTCATTATTAAGAAGTAGGTCGACTCATTGTATTTCGGTGTGGAATCTTTGTCAAGCGAAGTACATAGCTTGTATTGGGAGAGTACAGAGGGAATTTGTTGAATTTGCTTTCCTGAAAAAGCATGGCTTTTATCTGGCCCGTAATGATGATTCTAATTCACTTTTGTATGAGTTTGGATTCATTTCATGCAGAAAGATACGCGAGATTAATGATTCGGTATTCATTTATAAATTAGTTAATAATCGGATTGATTCATACCTTCTTCTTTCCTCGGTATTGTTTCATCTTCCCCGTTTGGATTTATTATTTCTAAATAAATAGATAGGTTTGTTAGCGTGCTTAGTTCGACAGTTATCGTGTACACGGCCTGCCGGCTAGACAGACAGAATCGATTTTGATACCGAATTAATCATCAGTGAGTACAACCTAGTCTTTCGAGACCATTTTTGGCTCAAAATTCGAAAATTACACTTTGTCAAAATGATAGTAAGCTGTTTCCCTATAACATGCGCGCAAAAAATGTACACCCTACATATTGAAAAATATTTCATTATTGTTGGTAGTGAAACATAGTGAAATAAGTTTGTTTTATTAACCGTATTCCGAATTTGTCTTCACTGGCACATAATAAACAGTACGCCATATTTTAAGAGATAAGGAAAATGACATCATTGTCAGAGAAGGAAAGCCGAGAGAAAAACTCTTAGAGGCGGAGTACTCCCAGGAAGTTTATCTGATCGAACGCACCATTTTCATCGCATTGATTGACATCATGGAATTTATGGGATTTACTTTTATTCTTAGTCAGGGTAAGCTTACCTGGACTATGAATGAAATTAAATCCCATTAATTCAATAAGGTCACTCAATACGATGAAGTTGGTGCGGTCGATCAGATGAAGTTCCTGGAAGTACTCAGCCTCTCAGAGCTTCCTCGTCTGAGAATTATGTCATTTTCCTTATCTCGAGAAGTATTGCGTACTGTTCATTATGTGCCGGTGAAGAGAAATTCGAAATACCGTTTATTACAGCAAATTTATTTCACTATGATTTACTACCAACAATTCTGAACAATTTTACAATGAGGTGCGTGCGTGTTTTAGGGAAACAGCGTACTATCGTTTTGTCCAAATGTCTGTAATTTTCGAATTTTGAGCCGACTAATGGTCTCGAAAGACTAGGCTGGACTCACTGATGATGAATCCGGTGTCAAAATTGATTCTGTCAGTCCAGCCGGCCGTACTCGGATTGTTTTCCCTCAACTGAGGATAACATTGTGATTCAATGACTTCCGCTTAAACAGAAAATATTAGTTTTCGCAGTCACCACAAACCATTGAAATGGCTCTCCTATCAAAATTCACCATTTGGTCAGAAGTTACCGGTATTATGTTTCAGTCCATTGCAAGAGGTGGGCTTTCTACTCTCACTCTGAATGCACTGCGTCTAGGTTTATGAAAAATATTGCACTCAAATTGTCTTATCATGAGGTGATTGGGTGGACATATAATTTTAGTAATTTTTGAATTCCATTTTTGTGAGACAACTTGAAAAAGCGAATGCGCGATCGAAATGTGAAAAAAAATGTACCCTACAAAATTGCTTTTTGGGCATAGAATAAATAAGATTATTTCTCTATCCAGATACTGTTCAATCAGAGAAGTAACATGAAATATTTTATGAACCTAGACTCCGTTGAACTAAAATTAGAGCAGAAGGCTCCCCTCTCGAATGGGACTTGAAAGACATACGTGTAACTTCAGCGCAAATGATCCATTTCTACTGTAAATAAATTTGAATTATTTTTAATGTTGGGACAAAAGTCAGAAGTCAAAAAGAAAAAACAAATTTTTGATTGACGAACATCAAGTCGCATATCAGAATGATAAAGAATGGATATCAGTCGGGCACTAATTCTAATGTTCTTGAGCGGTTTGTCTTAATGTCTATAATTGGTGGAAATATCTAGCGTTTGATGACATTTGCTTCTTGAATGAGTAGTTGTAATCTTAACATATTATAATATTGAAGAATGAATACGAGTAATGTCGAGTACCTACTCTACCTTCCTGCGCGCCTTATCCGATTGTATATAATTCTCTTTTCTTCCTCTAATGATTTTAAACGAATTGAACTTACTGATTAGGTATCTGCAATTCAATTTTGTCCAGCAGATCTTCCCTCCGGCTGTTGCCACATTTATTTTCAAAGAAAATTAGTTACCGAAAGATTCCATCAGGAGATATCAGACTTTATCTAACGAACTTGTGTATCAACTTAAGAAGAACGATTATGTGGATTAAGGATTATCGAAGGAGTTGAAGACACATAACTTGGTATCCCCTAGAATATATTGTTTGATGAAGACTCATAAAGAAGGAATCAGCATTAGACCGATCGTTCTTCATATAATTAAACCCAATTCGTCAGTGGGTTGTTAACACTTTATACGACTTCGTTTGAACATAGGATCAAAAATTTCAAAAAGCACTGCCGTGAAGGCAGCAACTTTTGCGCGCATGTTCAATGTAGATGACCGCTTCAGCAACGAGTTTGAACGTGCGCGCAAAAGCTGCTGCCTTCACGGCAGTGCTTTTTGAAATTTTTTTCTGATAAATTACTGGATTTCAATTCGATCATATCTGTATTTTTGGACATATTGTAAAAATAAAATTTTGAATGGGTATATCTACGGAATCATTGGGCGAATTTTACCCATTCACGAATTCGACCTTCTTAATTAAGCCCCAAACCTACTCTACAAATATCGAGTTTCTAAGTCGTTTCTTCCGGAAGTTATTGTGTTTACGGTCAGCCTAACGGTTGACTGCGTAAACACAATAACTTCCGAAAGAAACAACTTAGAAACTCGATATTTGTAGAGAAGGTTTGGACCTTAATAACGAAGGCCGAATTCGTGAATGGGTAAAATCCACCCAATGATTCCGTAGATATACCCAATCAAAATTTTATTTTTCCAATATTTCCAAAAATACAGATCAGATCGAATTGAAATCCAGTACTTCATCGAAAATAACAGTTCGAAGTTTCATACAGAATTTAATGAGGATGATATGATGAGAAAATCATAGAAATTTTTTTTTTCAAATTGTTCTAATAACACGATTATCACGAAATTTTGCATAAAGTTGTCTTTCAGCATCTTAAAACTAGCTGTGAAGTTTAATCAGGACTGAATCAGTATTTCTCGAGTAATACCGAAAAAATCAACGATATCGAGAAGAAAACCTCGAAATTTGACATATTTATATCTCCATAACTTATGATCGTATCGAACTGAAATTTAGTACACTGCTGTGAAATTAGAAGGTCAAAGTGTGAGTATTATTTCTTTTGGATATGATGGATGGTTTCCGAAAAAAAAATTTTTTTCTAAATATACTGACAATATGATCTTGACGGAATTTGGCTCAGAGTTGCGCGTCGTTATACCTCACCAAACTGCCAAGTTTGAATCCAATCGCTTGGGTAGTTTCTGAAATAAAAAATAAATAACTTCAAAATTTCAAGGGCCTATAACTCCGAAACTATTCGACCGATTTGGCTTATTAACGAACTTAACCGCGGCATTCTGATGCGCAACCTATCCTGAGAGTTTCAAGTAGCTAGCTTGCTTCTGTCGACAGTTATCGTGTCTACGGCCAGCCAACCGGCCGGCCGGCCGGCCGGCCGGACAGAATCAATTTTGACACCGGATTCGTCATCAGTGAGTCCAACCTAGTAGATTGAGACCATTTTCGGCTCAATCATCCAAAATTACAGACATTTGGACAAAACGATAGCACGCTGTTCCCCTAGAACATGCGCGCAAAAACTCATATGAATTTGTAGAATTTTGCGGGTCGGTTCATGTGGACCGGGTTCACATTCTTATTTTTATGGATGTTATTCTAACGTTCACCAACATTCAGAAAGAAGTTGCTATTGCTATTGTAAGAAAGAAATGGCACATAGTTTCCGCTTACACTGAGATTACGAGGAATGTGTCTTCAGGGTTGGTCGAGTTTTTGTTTGACACTTGTTGTTTCTGTTTCGAGAATAATTTTTATCGACAGTTGAAGGGCACTGCTATGGAAAACCTAGCATCACTGGTGATGGCTGATTTAGTCATGGATGACTTGATAGATGTTTGTCTTAGTGAACTCGATTTTCATGTATCTTTTGTGAAATTTTTTGTGGACGATGCTTTTCTGGCTGTTCCCGAAGACAAAAATGATTGTGTCCTTTCTGTGTTCTATTCGTATAACCTCGAATTACAATTCACCATCGAAAGGGAAAACGACATGTGTTCGCCGTTTTCAGGCCTCATAGTTCACCGGAGGAATGATCGATTACTGAGTAATCTGTACAGTAAAGCAACAAGTTCATGCAGATTATTGAATTTTTCATTTAGTCATCATTTCGTTCATGAAATGGGTACAGTACAAAATCTTTCAAATCGATCATATAGGTTGATATAGGCCCTGGAATTCCGAACTGAAAACGAATGCAAAATAAGGGAGATTCTGAGGAAGAACAACAACCCCAGCTATTTTTCAATAAAGTCAAAAAATTCAACATTTATGCAGACGAGTTGTCGATGAACTATAGCGTTTCTATTTTGATTTCCCTATATTCCACGACCTTGGAAAGGAATAAAACAAATTTTCAAAGAGAGTAATATAACAGTTGCACCATCGTTTTACACCTCAAAAAATGTAAATTCTCTGTTCGCGAAGCTTAAAGATCCGACTGCCAAATTCCAATGTTTGAAACCAATTTATTGTAAACCTGGTTCCCAGTGTGATGCTTGCTTCATTGGACAAACTAAAAAATACCTCTCTAGTAGAATAAATCAACATGAATACGATTGTATAGAGAGAAACAAGGATGCACCTGACAAGAAGGGATTGGCCCGTCATCATTTTGACAGTGAGCATAATTTTAAATGTGACAGTGTTTCAATTTCAGACCAAAAAACAGATAAAAAAAAGTGTGAGTGAGATGATACAGATCAGTCATCACAAAACCATCAACAATAGAATTGAACACAAGGTCTCAGCTCATTGTATAGTAAATTATTAAGAATTTTTAAGTCGATACAATGTAGTCTATAATACTAAACGCGTTACAGGCAACACCGCCGAAACCACTGCAGGAGATCAAGAAAAACTTTTGCTAAGAAAGGGTTATTTTCGTGAGAGTTGTTCTGATATTTCCGGGGAGTCTTGGCGTGATATCTGAACGTGATTAGAAAGAGGAAGTTTCGAATTTTCCCGTACTGTTGATCTTTCATCGCGGAAAAATCGAAAGATACTTTTAAAAAACTCCCGAAAAATAACGAAAATATCGATATTTCCCAAAGGTGCAAAACCACAGGAAAGCATTTGGTCGCTGGGTTCAAGCTAGGTAGAGTTTTTTGGTACGAACAGAAAGACGAAAGACGAAATTGTGGCGTAGCGGGCCTCTTTTTTTGATTCCCACTTTCGTATTCTTGCAGGAATGATGGAAAAAAGTGACATTTCTAAGAAAATCCGGTAAAAATTGTCCATTTCATATTCTTCTGTGGACTCGGCCGAGATCGGCTATCTTCGCCGCCTTCGGGCTCGCTTTGGAGGTAGAATTTCTTGCGACAGTGAATATATGGCAACGTCGAACCTCGAATTTCTGTCGATTTCGCCGAAAACTTAAGCATCGTAGGCTTTGACCGTCGGCAAAGATCGGGTACTTCCGTCAATATTTTCAAGCCAATGATTTCAAGCCGAACCGGCCATATGTTTATGTCAATTGTCATTAACATCAATTCTAATTTGCCGTCAAAATAGCATCCTATGTGGAAGCTACATTGAAATTGACGAAAATAAAGTTGGTAACGAATGGAAATGCATTAAGAAGTATCAATCATGGTCAATACTGCCTAATTCCAACTCTAACAATGACTTTTTCAAGAAAAAGTCGAGTTTTCGGTATAACTTTAGCAAGTTATTATAACCTTATGCTACGTTCACGAGAGGAAACAGTAAGTATTACCTACAATTGAAGATACTTTAACTTATCACAAGTTTTTCCAACCTGAATATCATGAGGAAATATTTATTTTCAGATGAGTCAGATATTTTAAATGAACTGGACATTGGAAAGTTTCTGTATCATTGAAGTCATAAAGTGAAGAATGTTTAGAATGGGTTTAAGACTACGATAAGAATCAGAATGCTAATCCAGAATTCGTCGAAAAAACATCACATTGCCATACATATTTGAAATGGTAGAGATTAACTCGACTTCAAAGGTATTATACATTATTATGTTATTTTCCGTTAGCAGATGCATCAAGTATGAAATTTTTGCAGATTTGAGATATGTGAGGTCGTGTTGTTGAAGTGAAATGCCATCCAAGCATTTAGCATATACAAAGGAAGAAAGCCTTTAAAGGACTGTAGAATGTTTTGAGAATCTCTCAAAAATATCACTATCGTCCCGCTGAGAATTTAATATATGTTGAACCATTTGAGTTGAATGGTGATATGGATAATATCTAATATTCTGATAAACTGGAAACTTGATCATGGCAAATTTATGTATCACATTCCTAGGTTTAATCAAGCATACTCTGTAGAAGATGGACTATCATCATTATGAAAAAAAAGGGAACTCAATAGATTTTGAGAAGTGGAAATTGCAGAAATACTATTAGGTGCGCAACTAAGTTCTCGCTGTTTTTTCGATGAAAATATAACTTTATTATAAAAAAATGGTTACAAATGAATCATTCAAAGTATTGCCCATCGCTAGACACAACTTTTTCCCATCTTTCTGGTAGAGCTCGAATACCTTGACGCCAGAAGTGTTCGTCTTTTGAGGCTATCCACGAATCAAGCCATTTTTTGATGTCTTCATATGAGTGGAACTGTTGATCAGCCAGGCCATGTGCCATCGAACGGAACAAGTAAAAATCGGACGGCGCAATATCTGGGGAATATGGCGGGTGGGGTAGAACTTCCCATTTGAGCGTGCCCAAGTAGGTTTTAACAGGTTTGGCAACGTGAGGCCGAGCGTTGTCATGCAGTAAAATCACTTTTTCGTGCCTTTGCTCGTATTGTGGCCGTTTTTCGCGCAGTGCTCGGCTCAATCTCATCAATTGAGTTCGATAACGTTCCCCAGTGATGGTTTCGCTCGGTTTCAACAGCTCATAATAAATAACACCGACCTGGTCCCACCAAATGCACAGCATAACCTTCGCAGCGTGAATGTTCGGCCGAGCCGACGACGTAGAAGCATGCCCGGGTAGTCCCCAAGATTTTCTCCTCTTTGGGTTGCTGTAATGAATCCATTTTTCATCACCCGTCACGATGCGATGAAGAAAACCCTTCCTTTCTTGCCGCTGGAGCAGTTGTTCACAGGCGAAAAAACGACGCTCAACGTCTCTTGGCTTCAACTCATAAGGAACCCAAGTTCCTTGCTTCTGAATCATCCCCAACGCATGCAATCGCTTGGAAATGGCTTGACGGGTAACTCCTAATTCTGCAGCAAGCTCTTCTTGAGTTTGGCACGAATCCTCATCGAGCAATGCCTCCAATTCAGCGTCTTCGAAGGTTTTGGGTCTTCCTTCACGTGGACGGTCGTCAACATCGAAATCACCGTCTTTGAAGCGACGGAACCAATCACGGCATGTTGTTTCGCTTAGAGCAGCGTTTCCGTACACTTTTTGGAGCTCTCGATGCGCTTGAGCTGCCGTTTTTTTCGAATGAAAAAAGAAAATCAACACTTCCCGCAAATGACGATTGTTTGGCACGAAATTCGACATTTTCAGTATATAATGCGAAAACAAAATCACTTATGTGTCGCGGCGGTTTGTTTACCATATGTCTAAGCTTGGTTCATGACGTTTTGGATATGTCAAAATCGACTAGCTCTTACTGCTAGAGCCATCTACTGACAAACAGCGAGAACTTAGTTGCGCACCTAATATATAATCTATAGATGGTTTCAATAATATACAGCTGGTGTGGGACAAGACTGTATGATACTGTACCCCTGATATATTTATTCATAATTGTGAATGAAACAGGAATATTCAATAATCAATAGACTCTTATTATTCACAAGAGGTTAATCTTCAAAAATCACAAGTCGATGTAACATTTGATGTCAATTGATAATAGAAATGATATAAAAGTGTGAGTAAGAAGAATTCATTATCAAGAAACGTATGAAATTTTATATTCACAAAAGGGAGTTAAGGTTGAGCTTCAGTATATGTTCCGTAACACTCATGTATCCCTTCCATATTGCTACATCAAAATTTGGTTGGCAAAAATGGCATGGGGATGGAATATAACCGGGAAGGATACATCAATTAATTTACACCTTATAATATTTTTCCTAGACAAAATGGGAAGGTTACTGAATGTATAGTGAGAATCATGCTTTTTTAAGTTGAAATTCATAACCACCTACAAGTAACTACTAATTTTTCTGTATACGGGTATAATTTCTAATGTATGCATTATATGAAATGAGATATTCTGAAGTGAAATTTATCTATTCTGTAAGGTAATCTTGATAATTTTGCGTATTTCACAGCATATCTGCCATTTTCTGAAACTATTTTGAGAAAAATCACAAATGAAGTTGCACCATCAACATCTAGATAGAAGATGGTATACAGAGGCTTATGCAGATATTGTTTGTGAAAATGTGAAACTTCTTGAATCGTAATATGCAACATACCTGATGAAGGCTATCAACTGATTAATTCTTCACATAAACCCCTGACACACTTCTCTAATGAACAAGTTGACTTGAACTCATTCATTCAATTATCTTTTCTTGGAATTTTTTTGTATCACCCAATGTATTCTATTGAACTATACTTTATTATCATTATCAATAATCGATAAATAAAAAATTACTTCAATATGCAGTTTTGCATTTGTCCTGTTTGAAAAACATGATATCTTGGTTACTCAATCATATTTTAATATGTCAATTATGAATTGGTCATCTCCATTAATGAAACAGAAAATTTAAATGTTCATAATACCGTAATTCCTTTACAAAATGAATATTCATGCTTTGCTGATTCTCGGTCGAAGAGTGATGTACTAGAAATATTGAAATTCAGTAAATTTGAGACATTGGAAATTCCTGTGAAATGAAAATGCATATGTTTACTGAATATTGAATTGGAATAGTGAAAATTTTCGGATTTTATCCAAGAAATTTTTTTTAACGTTGTACAATGTTGAAATATGAATTTTTCATGCGATGATATATCTATTTAGTATTATTGGTGTCGTCCTGAGAAATTTAATTTTCATTTTATAGTCAATTTTTTGTTCACATGTGGAGCCACGGTTAGGGTCTATCCTCGAACTGAATTTTAACTAAATCGTGTCTGTATTTTTGTGAATATTGAGATGATGGAATTTCAAATGCGTTCATTTACTGAACCGTTTGGCAGATTTTGTTCATTCCGAACTTAACCTTCGAATTCAAGCTTTAAACCTGCCCTGAAAATTTCGAGTGTCTAAGTTATTCCTTTGCAAAGTTATCGTGTTTACCATCGGCCGAAGGCCGGCTGTAAACGCGATAACTTTGCAAAGGAATGACTTGGACAGTCGAAATTTTCCGGGTAGGTTTAAAGTTCTGTGATCGAATTTTACATTAGCTACTGATTTTTTGTAAATTTATAAACAGTGTGCTTCGTTTTTAAAAATTCAGTCAACTATTCAATTAATCTACTCAAAAAGGCAAATCTACCCGTTAGGTAGATCTGGGCGCTTCCTACGTAGGTATCGTTTAAGTAGATCTACAGTAAAGATTGATCTATCGCTAGGTAGATCTGGGCGCGTACTAGTAGTTAACTAATGAAAGAGTAGACTAGATGTCTTGAATATTTTAACTGGATGACTGTGATATTTACCCATAATTGTTTTCAGACATTTTCTTATGTATTGTGTTTGCTCTTTTTCGGAATTCTCTATACCCAGAGGTTTTTGACTATGTTCATTGCTGGTTTCACCTTCAATATAGAGCAACTCTAAAATGAGCCTGGAGAGAGTCTAAAAATATAGACGAAAAGTCAGCGAAAATTTGGTTTTTCTAATTACCTCCATTCTCATTTCTGTAACCAGCTATATTTATTTCAACAGAAGGACATGAAAACCTAAATGATAAGTATCGACTTGATATTTTCAGGGCAGATTACGCCTCAAAATGTAACGGCCTAATATGAAAAATTTAATAAACAGTTTCGAAATTATACTCACTTGGAATTTTGAGGTATTTTCCTCAATATTCTAGGAAGTACTGATAACATCTGATGCGAAATACGTAATTAGTTGTAGAATACTGACGTGCAACTCTCTTCACAATATCATCAGAATAAGTGTGTCGCTAGAAACTCAGAAAATAAAAGAAAGTCTGACACAAAATAATCAGGGGTTAACGTTAATGGAGCGAAACTAATAACCAAAACCTACAAAATCACTACCGTGAAGACAGCAGCTTTTGCGCGCTTTTTCATCCACACAGAGAACTATTTAATTGACTGAAGTGAAATTGAACTTGTGTCAACTCAATATTGGGATTGATAACGAGCAATTAAATATTGAATTCACGGAATGAAATGAATTTCTTGAAATCAAATGGAATATCAATCCTCCTTTAATTCTTCCAAACTTATAATTATATTCATAGGAACTTGTACACCACTTCTGGGAAATAAAAACTATTCATCCAAATTACTTTATTGACTTCAAAGAAATCAGATTATATTGTTCGAAACCTATATTTGGTTGGGGGAAATAAAATAGTTGTTGTGTCAATGACATTAATGATCTTCGCAATATAACCATTAGATCATCTCAAGAAAAAAGAATTTGTTTCCATTGTACATTTTATTGTCTGAAACAAATTTGTATTCGCATAATTTCTGCTTTGTAGTTCGGTGAATGTGAAAATGATTCCTCTGAACTATATGATATGGTTGTACAGATGTCCCAAATTCTATGCTCACTCGAGAGCATCTCGTGAACTATATATAAGATTTGGAGAAAAAATCTTCATGATCTATTTCTCCGAAATAATAAGATATCAAAAACAGATCATAGATATATCGATTCATTCTCGAGTCACAGGATGTTCATAAAATGTAAATGTTTCGCTCTATTTCCTTTTCTGTTCGATATATTCGAAAAATTCTAGAACGTTTTTTTTATAGTATTATGGTTATAGCGAAATATTTGAAAACATCATTTTTCAGAAACGCCCTGTAGCTCAAGAATGAATTAAGATATCTATGACTTGTTTCCTGATATCTTATTATTTCAAAGAAAGAGATCAGGGGTCCTAGAAGAATTTTTTCTCCAAGTCTTATATATAGTTATCGAGATGCTTTCAGTTAGCATCGAATTTTAGAACATATTAATTTTAGGTTGACAGAGTGCCACATTCCCAATATACTTTATAAAGTCTAAATACTAAAGCATATTGGTGCTGAAGACATAGGTATTCCTATAATAATATTTATACGCACTCTTTTTTAACAGCAAGCTTCATCGGAAACAGATCTTTCAATCGAAAGGACTATTGGAAGGTAATATATTTTATACAACCACATGTAATAATTTTTTAATGAAAATAGTTTTTATTTTTTTGATTTAAAAAACTGCATCTATTTCTACAAAATTGCTTAAAATGAATGGTAGGCTGAGCAGATCAAAAACGTTCAAACTTTTATGGAATTCAAATATTTTCTTGGAATAAAATAATTTTATATAATATCCCTCAAGATTTATGAAGAACTTTTAAGCAAATGAAACTGTCTCATTTGCAGAGAGTGGAGTATAGAAATAGCATCACCATTTTTCATAATTAAGGATAAACAAATACCTTCCATTGCATCATGCACTGAGTAAAGGAAGGAACCCAGAGGTTCCATTTTAAAATTATTCTTCATCAAATATGGCAGGAATTTAGATGAAACTGAATGAAAGAAGTAAAATGTTCGGGATGGCAAAATGAAATATTTCATCTCTATTTGAAGTAATATATTCGAAAATCGATGAAAATATATAAAAAATAAACATTTGAAACAAGTGCAAAAATCAGGTACGCATTCTAATGCTTAATGTTAAATAAAATGAATAACATAAACAGAGGACAATATGAACTCATCTAATTATAAAACATGAATCTCGCATTGATATTTCTAAAATACGTTACTTAAAACTGAATAGAAGCTAATGTGCAACGACCCATCGTTTAAAGTATGAGCGTTAATAGGTAATTTGAATACCATTTCATCCAACTTGATAATTTCAACTTTAGGAATCTCAATCATGTTCCAGTCACGAATTCTATAAGATTTACAGTGCGCTTCAAATGTAAGTAACTTTACATTAATGACAACAAAAAAAAGACACCCCTTGTGCACAAATAACTCGCATAACTTAACGAAAATAGGATCTTCATTTTTATTGAGGCCCAAAAGGAAATACTGATCCCTTTTATAGTGCAGTCCATTGATTTCTGCCCAAGCAACCATTTCACATTGGCTATACAAAGAAAAAATATTACAATCGAGGAATTTATTGTACAAAGATGAACATAATTTGTAATTAGACTTTCCAGTAAGAATTTTACCGAGAGCTATACCATGTTGATTGAAAAACCTAGAGCATAATCTGAAGGCATGATGCAAAGCAAGCGTTCGACAAATATTGACTCGAGAGGGGATTGCATGAGCTTTAACTTTGGATATTTTATGGAAAGCTTCGTATCGCATACTAGAAAAAAATGAGGGAGGTCCCATTAATTCGATTATAGTTGGATAGTGTGTTAGAAAGTGATATTTTGGTTTGAGTGACTTGTGAAATAAATTTAAATATATGGTATGATGTTTTTTTATTTTGCATCTTAGATAAACGATTTTTTCCGAGGAAAAAAATTTGCTAGAACAAATCTGGACAACATCATATAATGATAAATAAAAGTCCCAGACTTCATCATCTTCAGGCACAAGATCTCCTACTAACAAGCTGAAGTATATGACAAATGAATGCATTTCTGCAGCAGACATAATGATCAGTTCATTTTTGATATTATCTAATTTGATAGGAGGACATTTGTTTCCTAAGTCAGAATGTTTCGAATGATGAAAGTACTCTATTCGTGAATTGAGGAGCTCCAGAGTAAATATTTTATATTTCAATATGAAATGATTCAAAATGATTCCCATATCATACCTACATATGCCTTCTAGGATATCATGCATAAAATCACATGTTATATTAACGCAGTTATGATAGTATTTCAACTCATTCCACAGACAATCCTGTTTGACCCCATTTCGAAGATATTCTAAATCGATTCTGTAATTATCTGGATTTCTCATCAAATCTGCATTTTCACTTACACTACTTGAGCAAAATGTTTTGTCACCTTTGCAAAAGCGACAATAAAAGTTAGAATTAAATCCCTCTTGGAATCCCAACATGAAATTTATACCCAAATTATCACCTAATATGCCAACAAGTACCACATAAACTTTCAAAGAGTTCTTATTGATAGTTAGTTCAATTCCTGAAGTTTCTAATGATTTCAGCTGTTTCAGAATTGGTTCGAAAATTTCTCTATGACTGAAATATGCTTTATACCTTGTTTCAAAAAGTTGTAGAAGAAATATATTTTCCAAGAGGGAAGCACATTCTGGAGGTAAACAAGCAAATGAACCATATAAGCCTGCCACTTTATGAAAACCAGCTCTGGAACCTAGTGGATTACCAGTTTCAAATTCATCCATATATATATAAAATGGTAGTACAAGTTTATCATTGTATGCTGTTCTGATTTTTTTCCATATTGATCCATGCAGGAAACACGATAAGGTGTCTGTGGAAGAGACCATCATATCCATATAATTCGTTATTGTATCGTAAACATTTGGCAATTCTAAGAAAGTTTTCAGAATTTGTTTTAGTGGCATTATTTGAGCACTACATTTTATTAAGTCATGATGAATACTGTCCAATTTCTGAACTGGACCTCGCAATTGGCAAATAGTGAATTCTTTGGGTTTCATAAAATAATTGCTTGACTCTAGTTTTTTCATAATTAAATACTCGCTATTCAAATTCGAAAAAGGTTGTCTAATTACTTCAAACATGGACCAAAGTTCTTCGACTGCTTGTGCATTAATAAAATTTTTGTCATTGCACGTTAAAATATTATTTTCCCGTAATGGAGTTATCAAGTTTGAAAAAAGCGAATTAGTGCTCCCAATAATCTCTAATGCTTTAGCTCTGCTAATATCACCATTAAAAAGATTTGAAACAAATGCCAAAGTGTTGATTTCTACAATTTTTTTAAAAGTTAAGAGTGTCATATTTTCATGCTCATTATGATTGAAAACAGATTCAGAAGTATTCTGGAAAGAAGGAGTGGAACATGATTGATTGAAATTGTGAAATTCATTTACAATAATACCTGCTGAAGGATGCTTTCGAATTTCATCTTCAGAAATATTGTTTGTTGTTTGATCTACATGACTACTAAATATATGTTTTTTCAAAAATCTAAATTCTGAGAAAGATCTGTCACATTCAGAATATCCACAATAATAACACATTGTTAAGGGATGAAGTAACTTAAGATGATTCAAATACACAGTATTATTCTTGAACCTTTGTTTACAAATTTGGCACTGGAGATTCATGTTTTCGAATTAGATTTAGTAATATAAAAAATATTTTTACAGACTAGTTTTCCTTTTCGATTGACTTTTCACCACGCTTTTTCAATGCTTTCATAAAATCTAGCACATAAGGAATTTTTACATCATATTTTGTTGTTATATCATACACCTGATGTTGAATCAGGTAGTAGATTTGCTCGCACTCTGGTGGATAAACACCAAGAAATAAAATAAAACTTTTGAAGCATACATCCAGAGCTTTCAACAATGTCTTCATAGGATATAAGGCACCTTCAATATAAACATAACTTTTTCTTACTTCAGTAATGGATGATGCCTCCACAACTATTTGAGGATGCATGCATAAGCCCAATTTGTCCAATTTTTCCTCGCGTTCCTTAATTTTCCTCTCAATATCTCCAGGTACTTTGACTTGTAGCACAAGGGCCTCTCGGCTTTCAGATATTGAAGGTTTCCATTTTTTTAATTTATTCGATTTATTCGGAAGGAAAGAAGGCAGCAGCAGTAACTGTATCAATGTTTTTGAATCTGGAAAAAAAGTTTCAAGAGCAAGTACTTAAGGGGATATAGTTTTCATCATGAAATAACAAACTTTCTTAGTGAAAACTAAACAAAAAAAACAAACAGAAAATAAATACTAGGTCCTGAGGCTTCAATGTTTCAAATTTTTTTTTCTGGAAATTAATAGAAATGCCCATTATTTCTTTCTAGCAATATCAATGAAAAATTTGAAATATACTTACCAAGAGAAAGATTCCCTGATTTCAGAAGATCCACCAATAAAGATTCAGATGTTCCTTGGCAAGTTTTCAGTTTATATTCCAACACATCATTGAAAAATTTCTCAAAATTGTCGAAAAGTGCTGTTGATTTTCTTGGGTATTTTTCTTCGAAATCTGCTTCAATCTGTAATATAAAATTACTTAAAAGATTTACAGAATGCAGAAACTAACACCAAAAGAGTAGGTCAGATTTAATTTCTATCCTACTTTTTCAATTATATGCACAAGCTTTACTACTATGATTGTTTCTAGAACATTTTGGTTGCATTTTAAACAATAAAGCAATATAAGTGAATCGAGGTTTTGTGATATGTATGTGAAATATACACAAAAAGGTGAAAAAAAATTTTCATGAACAGAACGTACCAAGATTCCTTTCTTCTGGAGTTTGAAATTTTGAAATAATTTCTTGAATCAATGTAGAATTTGAGCTGTTAATAATCATTTTCACGAATTGATGATGAGCTGAAGACTTTAAATTGGCACAACTGAACGAGTACTTACTAAAATATGACTGGATTTTTCATAAAGTATTTTCCAATTTCTGTATATCTCATTTAGATTTCTACATTTTTTGTTCAAATAATATTCCTTAAATCGTCCCTGATAAGTTTTCTTCCAGTGCTTTAAAACTTGCTCTTGTGGTTCAATATTGAAATTGAGCCAAGTCTTGGACTCATTGTATTCATCTATTTCATAATCAAGACCTTGAAAGATATATTTTTCATATTATTATAACCCATAAAATAGTGCATTTTTTCGAATCATAAAAAGAGTTATAACTACCTTGTGAAGAATTTCCAGATTCGTCTGATTCTCCAAGTGATTGTTTTCTTGAAATTACTCCTGATTCCTTCAGAAGCGCCAATTTATTTTTATACTTATCGGGTATTTTTCCTTTAGCAATAGTAGGTACATTGTTCAATGTCTTATTTTTTTTAACGGGGGCGACATAAAAAGAAGATTTTTCTTCCTCTGGAAAAATTTCGATGATTTTATCTGCTATTATGTTGAAACACTCGTTTGTCATATGCCTGAAATTATACTCATATCTATATCTTTGCTTCTATAGTTATATTTAGAGATATAGTAGAAATTTGAATATTTTCAATCATATTTTATTTGATACTGATGAAATGAATACAAAAATTCAATTTAGCGAAAACAAATTCACTAACCCATATTTGCCCCTGTTGCTCAGGATGTGGGTGATAATAATATCTACCAAATAATTTTGGTATTTTGGTAGTAATATAGAATCTCGTTGATAAATTTTCATTATGGCTTCTCCAACACAGTTCGACTTTAGAATATCCGAAATATTTAAGTCAGCCAATTGGCTTTGAAATGGTTTCTTCATTGGTATATTACAGTGGTCGGTACTGGATCTCCTTTTTTTTTCATTTGTTGTATTTATATCCGTTCCGGATTCCTCTAGACTTCCATGAATTATTGAATAACTATCATCATATGTGAACACTAATGGTGATGTCGAAAAGTTAGTGCTAAAGGTCTCACTGCTCTCCACTCCATCGGTGATGAAAACATTGTGATGTAATTTGTCTATAGGAGTGGAGGCAGGTAATGGGCAGCTCAAGGATTCACCGAGGGATTCACTTTCCAACTCCATTTTCAAAAATTTTTTTAATTTAATTTTGTGCCCAACAGATGGGAACAAGGATTCAACTTCGCCAAATTCATTGTCTTTATAAAGTTCTTTCAGCAAATTTAGTGTAAGCTTTTGTTCTGAAACAAGGACCTCAATTTACTTATATTCGAAACCTTATATTATGAAACCTAAAACCTACCGAGCATAAGCATTGATATTGTCTGATATAGGCCGTTGAGTGCGTTTGGAGATAAGAAACAATTTACACTTGTACATACGTACAATCTACATACACGATATCATATATTTATAATGAAATAATTGTTCCAGAGCGGCTGTTACAAGACAATCGTAAATGATTCAATTTCAGGAATGAAAGGAAAAACTGATATAGAATTTGGATCAATATTAAATTTTCTCTATTTTCAAAGATAAAACGAGCAGCAAATAATAAGCAGAAATCTGAAAATTTTAGAACCTACCTTTCAAAGTATTGAAAATCTCCTCTAGTCCCCTCGCACACAGCCATAAATGTAAATGTTCATATGAATCCATATCACTTTTTATCCAAGGACTCGCAATCAAATAACCCACACACTTTTTATTATTATTTAACAACTCAATTTACGCTGCCAGAGAACGATCCGGCGACCTTTCGCTCCAGTCACACCCGTGGATATGATCGCTTCTCGAATCAACGATGGGGTGGTTTCGTTATTCGAGTTTCAACAGGAAAAAGCGCATCAAGCATCAAGATTTCGTCACGTCAATTCTGATTTAGTTGGCGCTAACCAAAATTGAGTTGGCTGAAGAAATACGTTTATTTCACGGAAGGTAGTAATTTGTTTGAACTAATATTCGAACGTGATCTTGTATGAATTCGAATAGTACGATCACAAGTGAATCGATACTTGAATCAATGCTTCAAAAATAATACATTTTCATATTTATTGTGAGAAAAGCTTCTTTGGTTGAAGTAATTAGATGAACGATTGTAACAAATAAATTGTTTTCATGGTTTGAAGACTTCGACTCATGAAAATTATCATTTGTTTGACTCAATTAAATGAGCTTCAATTAAATTATTTTTTTCAAGCAATGAGGATAAATCTCACTGTTCAATTAACGATTGATGTGGATAATCATTTATCGTTTGGTTGCAGTATGAAAGTGTCAATTCTACCATTGAACTGACATAAGAATATTTTTTCTCTGTGTGTCGGAGATAATCGACATAGCAACGAATTTGAAGATGCGCGCAAAAGCTGCTGCCATCATGGCTGTGCTTTTCTAGGTTTTTTCGATAGTACTGGATATCAACTCGATCTAATCTGTATTTCTGAACAAAATTTCGCCCAAAAGAAACTATCTAAAGACTCAACATTTATAGAGAAGGTTTGGACTCTGATTACGGAGGTCGAATTTATGAAAGGAAAAAATCCACCCAATGGTTTCGCAGATATACTCGTTCGAAATTTTATTTTCCCAATATTTACAAGAATGCATATTAGATCGAATTGAAATACATTACTTCATCGAAAAACGACAGTTCAGAGGTTAAAAGTGTTAATACATAATTTCATGAGTATAATATGATAAGTTGAACACAGAATATTGAATATTTGGAAAAAAAATTCAAATCTTTGTTCCTTCAACTAATGAACTTTACAAGATATTATTTTCCAGGATGCTTTTGGATATAAATGTTATGTACAGGGTTATGTTCATCAAAAAGTACCTTCCCCTCATTATATTCATTATTGCTCACAGAAAAACAAAATTCATATAAATATTTTTGGGTTGTGGCAGAATTTTGATTGAGTTTCATCAAAAGACCAAGTGGCGTGTACAGTTCACAACTTTCGAAGATTTTTTTTTAAGGTATACCTGTATTATTTAGTTTTCAAGAATATCACTCATTCCTGATTTCCAAAGTAACATATGTCATCTCTTACTGTTTTTTCATGAAAAATCAAAATTACTTTGTTTGACCAACTCTTCCTAGAAAAACCTACTAATCAAATTAATATTTTTCTATTGAGCTGTTTTTCGTTAAATGAAGCATAATGATTACATATGGCAACATTGAATCTATCGAAATGCAAATATAAAATGCTTTCAATCCAAATATTATAGATTATGTATAATGGATTCGGTCTTCACTTGATGGAAACTCATTTTCAATGAAAAAATTAGAAGACAGTATTTAGATTCCACAAATGTTTATTGTTTAGGAAGAATTCTTTCGCTATGATGTAGCTTCTTCAGGTATTACATTTTACTGACTGGTATGTATTTCGACGAAGTTTAAGTATGGTTAGGAAAGTGCCTAAATGAATATTCAAAATCATAAGAGGGGAGAGTAGGTATAACTTGGGGTTTCCCTCAGGGATTCTCAAGTTACAGAAGGATATTCAATAATGGAGAGCTATTCACATCTGTTTGTTCATTCAGTAGAATTTTCCAGGCGTTATACCTGTTAATTTCCAACGATTCCAAGAGTGTTAATCTTGAACTTTTTATTTCAACATGGAGAATTTCGTAGTTAGTGTTGAAATTATGCATGAGGTGGCTAGCATATATTGAATGAATTTTGTCCGATGTATAGCTTCTTTGATATTTTTTCTTATTATAGATTAGTTGACAATGATAAATGTCATCGAAAAACCTCATCAGTGTTACCGATTCTTCAATATTGGATTCGAGTCATAACCATTTATAATATATGCTAGCTCTCGTTCTGTAACGCGCTTGATCGAATTCGAAAAGGCAGGTCAACTTCACTGTAAATCGATTTTGTACTATTCTAAACTTCCTCTCAAAGCGCTAGTTCTGGAAAACATCGCAAATTTCGATCCGGAAAGGCCTAGAACGATTAGATTGGACTCCCTGAAAAATAATGCGTGGTCAACGCATGAGGCCAGTCCTCCGTCAAGCCGTCCGTTTGTGCTCTAACTTTTGGAGGAAAACTATAGAAGCCTTGAAAATTTCACAATTGGTTGGAATCTTGAATGTCTGGGTTCAGTTCGTTGATAGGCTGAATACGACCAGTTTTTATTTAACGTGACTTTTTGATTGTCTTACGCCCGACTCTCGATTATTGCATATGAAAATATACTATTATATCTCGTTTTCACCTCATTCTCATTGAGCCTGATCTAGTCTTTTTGTGATGGGTACTAACCACGCATAGATATATTTTTTTAGTTCTTAGTCAGTCTCACTAACAATAACTCAGAATAATGTGAGATTGTTTAGGAGCAGACTGTACAATACTGATGTTAGTATATTATATGACGCAGGTGCTCCCGCGCATATGACGGAATAATTTCATGTATGAAATACATATGGAAATAAAGACCAGTCGAGTTCCAGAATTTATTAAATAAATACCTAAATAACGAATACCCCCTAAATTTACCACAGTGGCGACGAGGAAAATCTTGAAAATCATTTAAATTTCTTAAATACATAGTTATTTGTGAATTCATAATGTCGGTCGGAAGAATTCAAGTTATCAGGAAAGAAATGGAGTAAGTATATAACACGTATCAACCAATACTTCAAAGTGAACGAAGTTGATGAAAAATTGAAAACGGCGATGCTGATCACAGTCGTGGGGGATGAAACCTTCGAACTCATGACTGATTTGTGTGCACCAAATTCTCCTGAAAACAAAACATTCGAAGAATTGGTGAAAATTATGCAGGATAATCTGGAGTCAAGGCCATCAGAAATTGCAGAGCGATACAAATTTCGTCAACGCATACAAAAATCAGAAGAATCTGTTGGGGATTACATTGCAAGCCTCAAGAATTTGGCGAAGACCTGTAATTTTGGGAGTTCACTGGAAACCAACTAACGAGACCAACTGGTATTTGGATTACGAAATGAAATAGTTCGACAAATACTATTTGCAGAGCCTTCACTATCATATAAATCCGCAATTCAAATAGCTACTAGCATGGAAGCAGCAGAGAAAAATGCTGGCCTCATGGAGAGGAACGAAATAAATAAAATTAATCAGAAGCGTTCATTCAAGGAGCGGCCATTTTGGAGAAACCCCCAGATATGAAAAAGTAGTTTTCAACAGCCAAAGCACATGGTACACCAGGAAATCAAAGAAAGTGCAGCCATTGCGGAAAGTCAAATCATGTGTCCGAAAAGTGTTACCTTCGAGATGCGCAGTATCATAAGTGCCAGAAGTCCGGTTATGTGAGTGCAGTGTGTCGGCAAAAATCTAATGTACGTTTCAACAATTACGTTGAAACCAATGGTAAGCATGATGACACTGAAACTGATGATGATCTCCATTTCGAAGAAAGTTTATTTGTAATAAAAAACGAAAAAGATAGTCCCATTAAAATGAAAATTTCAGTGAATTCAAAATTGATTGAAATGGAAATCGATACAGGATCAGCGATCTCAGCTATATCTGAAGAATTTCACGGGAGTAACTTTCCCTAACTCAAAATAAACACTGCTGATGTCAAATTTAAATCTTATGTTGGTTCAGAAATTAAATCTTCAGGTTTTCTTGAAGTAGATGTTAAAATAGGAGATGTTTGTAAACAAAATTTTAAATTATACGTAATTCGTGGAAAAGGACCTACGTTATTAGGAAGAAATTGGTTAAGAATGTTGGACATTTCAATCGATCAAGTATTAAATTTAAATTCAATCAAAAGTGAATCGAAGAACATTTCAGAAATCTTGGCATCAAAGTTTCCAAAGGTATTCGAAAATAAATGAGGGTATTTCACTGCTGCAAAAGTTAAGTTATTTCTAAAACCTAATACCAAACCTGTTTTTCTCAAATCAAGATCGTTACCTTTTGCCTTTAAAAGTAAAGTTGAAGATGAATTAGATTCTTTAGTTGGTCAAGGTATATTAACACCAGTAAATTTCAGTGAATGGGTAACTCCCATTGTCCCAGTTTTGAAAAGAAATGGCCAACTTAGAATTTGTGGTGATTTTAAGGTCACTTTAAATCCGTGTTTACAAATAGATAAATACCCAGTGCCGAAAATTGATGATTTGTTAGCTTCTCTTGAAAATTGTTGATTTTTCACTAAATAAGATTTCGCGCAAGCATACGCTCAAATAGAATTGCATGAAGAATCGAAAGAATTAGTTGTTATAAATACTCACAAAGGCTTATTTGAATTCAATCGTTTACCTTACGGAGTTTCTTCCAGTGCTGGAATTTTCCAAAGAAAAATAGAAGGTATTTTTAAGGGTCTGAAAAACGTAATTATTTTTATAGGTGCTATTTTAATAACAACTAAAACCAAAGAAAAACATTACGAAGTATTAATGGAAGTATTTTCGATATTGAATGATTGTGGTTTAAAAATTCAAATGGACAAATGCAATTTTCTCCAGAAATCAGTTAGTTACTTAGGTTTTGTGATCGATGAGTTTGGTATTTACACCTGTCCAAAGAAAATTGAAGCTATCAATAATGCTAGAGCTCCCTCGAATATTAAAGAATTAAGGGCATTTTTAGGTCTGGTAAACTACTATTCCAGGTTTATCTATAACATTTCACAAAAGTTAGCACCTTAATATATTTTGTTGAAAATTAATGTTGAATACAATTGGGGTAGATCGCAAGAAACGGCATTTCAAAATATCAAAGTTGATCTTCTCCAGTCTTAACATATTATAATGAAAAGTTACCACTTATTTAAGCCTGTGATGCTTCATCTTATGGAATAGCAGCTGTCTTATCTCACGAATTTCAAGAAGGATATTCTAAGCCTATAGCTTTCGCTTCAAGGTCATTAAATATAGAAGAAAGAAATTATAGTCAAATAGATAAGGAAGCTTTATCAATTGTCCTTTGTGTGAAGAAATTTCAACAATATATTTTTGGCAGACAATTCACTCTTCTTACTGATCATAAGCCATTGATAAGTATTTTCGGAAATAAAAGAGGAATACCAATTTTTGCTGCAAGTCGATTACAAAGATGGAGTGTAATTCTCTCTACTTACAATTTTCAAATTAAATATATTAAATCTAATGAAAATTGCATTGCTGATGCGTTATCTCGTTTACCCTCTAAATGTCAAAATTCTAAACCTAACGAAGAATATAATCTTACTCATTGTTTTTATTTGAATGAAGGTTTGATGATTAATTGGAAGGTCATAGCTAAAGAAATAAGAAAAGACCCAATTTTAAATAAAATTTCGAGATATTGTTTGCATGGTTGGCCGAAGGAAAATGTCGATGAAAATATAAAAATTTTGTGGGATAAGAGAGATCAACTGAATATAGATCAAGAGTGTATCGTATGGGGTTACCGTGTTGTTGTACCCAGAATTTTGCAGAGAAATATATTAAGAGAGATTCATACTACGCATTTAGGGATAAACAAATGTAAATCTCTAGCTCGCTCATATGTTTATTGGCCGAACATAGACTCGGATATTGTAAAAATGTCTACAAATTGTGATATATGTATCAGGGTCAGTGACAACCCTGAAAAGTCAGTTCTATCATCTTGGCCTAATACGAACAAACCATGGTCGAGAATTCATATCGATTTTATTGGTCCGATATTTAATAGTAAATATTTAGTCATAGTAGATTCCTATTCAAAATGGATAGAAGTCAGTGAAATGAAATCGACAACTGCTTTCTGTGTTATAAATAGTCTGAGAACCATTTTCTCCCGATTTGGTTTACCTGACACTGTAGTTTCTGACAATGGACCTCCATTCAGTTCAGAGGAATTTGAAACTTATCTTAAAATGAACGGTATCCGGCAACTTTGTTCACCACCCTATCATCCTTCTAGTAATGGCGCAGCAGAGAACGCCGTCAAAACAATCAAAAGAGCCATTAAAAAGGCATACACGGAAAAACAGAACATACAAACTTTTCTTCAGAGATTTCTGTTCGATTACAGAAACATCCAACATTCTACAACAGGATACAGTCCAGCTGAATTAATGTTTGGTAGAAATTTGAAAGGTAGATTAGATAATTTGATACCAAATAGGACTATTATATTCAAATCAAAAATGAATAATCAAACCCTTACCTACGGCGGAAAATATAAAGAATGTAACATTGGTGATATTTTCGCTTTCAAAGACTTTTTAATTCAAAATAAACCTGTTTGGAAAAAAGGAAAAATTGTGAATAAAAGGGGAAATGTTTTAAATGAGGTCTTCTGATGATGGTAAAATCTCTAAAAAACATATTGATCAGATTAAGAAATTAATTTACCCAATTCATACATCATCGTCAGAAGGGGGTATTTCACAAAGTATCAAGAGATAATTCATATATAATGGAACAATGTCAGTTCAGATTCAAATGAAGAACTTACTTCAGATTCAAAAATCGATTATGAAAATGATAAAGATTCAAATATACAAGTTGAATCGACACCAAAACTTATAATTTGAGGCCTCGGCCTACTTGTAAATAAAATAGATAAGTTCTGTATATAAACTGTATATATTTATACTTGTTTAATATAAATGATATGTATATTAAATAAGGGTGAGGGTGTGAGATTGTTTAGGAGCAGACTGTACAATACTGATGTTAGTATATTATATGACGCAGGTGCTCCCGCGCATATGACGGAATAATTTCATGTATGAAATACATATGGAAATAAAGACCATTCGAGTTCCAGAATTTATTAAATAAATACCTAAATAACGAATACCCCCTAAATTTACCACAAATAATAGGTAGGAGGTATTGATTTGACTATTCTCACGCGGTACATGCTTGTCGGAAGGAAAACATTTTTTCTAGGTTGGTTTCTCAACACCTCAAGAAATACGATCAGATTGAAGGTTCGTGATAATACGATCAAATGAAAGCTTGGTTAATAGCTGAACAATAAACACGCAGAATTTAGTTCATCATTCTATAAAAAATTCAGACCGAATTGTTTTTCGAATATTTTCCAAATTTCGTAGAAACAAAATGTTCCTTTGACTATTAAATTATTTCCAATGAAATTGAACAACGAATTTTAAGCAAGTATTCAACGACTGTGCTCGAAATTTCAATTTGTTTCCATGTTAGTTTTTGGAGATATTGAAAGAAAATTGTCAAATGTCCGTGTTTCTAGAAATCTTTCCAATATCTCGATTAGTACCGAAGCTAACAGGTTGACAGTTGTAGAATACAGAGAACCAGCTTCATGAGAAATGTACCTAAAGATTCCTTGAGAAAAAAAAATTTTTTTCTAAAATTTTTCCAATATTTCTTGGAGAGATTTATCTGTCGAAGTGTTTCATCAGGATTCAGTGTAATTCGGTAGAGTGCTCAAAATTAAAGTTTGATATGACATTTATTCTCCGAAATATTGGGAAAGAAATAGGTCAAATTTTGTGCCTATTTGAAATTTTGTTATTTTCCCCATATTTTAAACTGACGCGATTAGATATAATTTTTCCAGTTAGTTATAGATCACCAATGCACAAAGTTATGCAACATTTCCTAAAGGTAGAAAAATTATTTCAACTTTTTGTGCAAAGCAGAATTCACTTCGCGTTCTATTCATCAGATTTCGAAATCGAACGCCAACAGTGCTCTATAAAAATTATGTAGTCAATAGATTCTTTCAGAAGTTACAAGGTTCACGATCGGGGGTTAGCCCAGCCTGAAGAACAATAACTGCGAAAGTGAAGACTTACAGATTCGATATTTATAGAGGGTGTCTAGGGCTTCTTAACGAAAACCGAATTCGTGAATGGGTAAAATATTATGATTGGTAGACATTTCATATTTATCAGCACTAGCTGTCGAGATTCATCATGATGGGATTGATCACTTTCGAGTTATTCTGTGAATACCGACGATACCTACTGAAGGAAAAACGTATGAAAAAGCAACGTTTAAATTTTATCTGGAATTCTGAGAAGAATATTTCACGAAAAAAATCGAAAAAGATTTTTTTAAATGTTCTGATTACACGTTCATCTTAACATTTTAGAGATATTCGATGTCTTCTATGTCCTCGTTACATTTCCCACATCAACTCGAATTTCAACTATTCCTCCTGTACAGTCTCATACTCAATTCAACTCTCACTATGCTGTTCGTTATTTGGGAATATACATGCATGCAACCCTTGCCGCTGGGTCGGAAATCACCGAAGAGAAATATATATTCCATAGCGAGACATATATTTCATTGCAAGTATGTATATTCTTTATTGTTTTTTTGTAATCTTATCTAGAGAAGTAAATACATGTGCAGGAAATTTCAGGTGCAGCAGGGTATCCAAGCCGTATATTTTGTCCATTAATGTCGCCAGATACACTCGTCATAAATCTTACCAGCAGAAATAAGTATTTATCGTGTAAGTTGTTGACAAACAACATGAAATATCTGCGAAGTTTTTCAACACCGAACGCAAGAATGCAGGAAAGTGGAACAGTTCGCATAAATGTGAAGATTCTACTGAGATTCGTCCGATATGAAATTGCAATGAAAAATGGGGAAAACGTTACAGAACGGATGGTTGTTTTACACTCTCGAAATGCACTCGACATTGCAGAAGTTGAAATCTGAAACATTTCCGGGTTTTCGTGGATTTGCCTTATCATCATGTTTCACTGAGCTTTCATCCGGTTAAATCGTGTAGTAGATGAATATCTCGAAAAGATCCGAAGTGAATTCAAAGAGTTCCGAAAGAGATTTTTTCGCGGGGATATTCGGCGGGAACAACATAAAGAAAGATTACTTAGAACTTTTTGTGAAGAATAACATCAATTTCTATGAAAATCATTTGATCACCAGAGATGGTGCCTCAGTCGCCAAAGGTCGCCTATGCCACCAGCAATTTTTGATTGATGCGATCCTTCCTGTCAAGGAGAGTTAATATCGACACATCAGATACACAACATTGTATGAATCTATTGAATAACAAATTCAGCAACACATGAGGCATTTCAAGAAAGTAGCCAACCATTTTGATTTCATTGCGCATGTTCTGGGTAACATCGTGCCATCGTTTTGTCCAAATGTATGTTGTTTTCAAATTTTTTCCCGAGGATGGTCTCAAACATGTCAAATTCGATTCTGACCTGTCAGCTGTAGGCACGTTTATGGGCGTACGGAAATTCCTATCAACTTGGAGCTTTCAGGGAAGGTTGTATTTCGAAATGCAACGGCTGACATCGTTTATGGGCCGAGAGATTTTGGAGTTAAATTGACTTGAAATTTTCAGTTTATTTTTCCGATGTTTCGTTATTCACTTCAGTGATTTGATTGAAACGTCGCGCAACTCATTGCGGACGTGTGATGGAATCATAGTATCAATAAAAAATTTTTTCCGAAATTTCATTTGAAACAGTTTTTTTCCGAGGAAAATGCCCTCATACTCAGAAAAAAAAAATTGAACAGATCTCGAACTTTACAATCATAATTTTTGAGGTCATGGAAAAAAAGTGTGTGAAATTTTTCCAAAGGCATTGTTCCAAAATTCTAATAAATAAACAACTCTGTGAGGAATTTTGTGATGGTCATGTCATCGGAACAATTTGAAATATTCAATATATTTTCAACTATTCATTATATTCCTGATCATATTATCCTCACGAAATTCCATATGAACATTCAAGCTATATAATGTCAAACATGGCCACCGATAAGAATGACGTAGTTCAACCAGCTCCAGGAAAACCGTGACGGAAATGTAACAATATCCCCTTGAAGTGAAGATGATTTGATCATAATGGAGAATACCTTGAAGGGTGAGATCAAATACTTCCACCACTTCTTCAGCAGAAAGATCAGACAATTAAATATATGCAATAGCGTCTTTTAGAGCTCAGATCTATCGCTGGAATCTGCGGTGTCAACTAACGATTAGAACAAAGTCAATGAACCTGAACAACGCCAAAAGTTTACAAACATGGCGTCAACAACAAAGATAGACAAGAATGAAAGTAAACAAAACGTGAATTGGAGTTCCGATGCTGAATTTCCAATTCAAGCAAATCATCGATGCCAAAGGATTAATGTTGAGAAAAACGTTCCGAAGCCTAATTCGGAGAATATTGACAATAATCTCGAAGTCACCGATAATAGTCTATGGTCCACACATAAAAGTAGGCGATAATGTAAGAGGAGTCGTTACCGGAACATCAACTTCAGAGAGCAAGCTGAAAGTTGCCTCCAAGAGGATGTCTCTATATGTGTCAAGACTCGCTCCCAAGACGAAGCCTAGTGATGTTCTCAATCATTTGAACACTTTCATCACTAGTGGTTCTAAGCCAACGTGCGAACGAATGCATTCAAAATTCCCTGAAGAATACTCCTCCTTCAAAGTCGACGTAAACGAGATTCAGTTTGAATCAGTTTGAATCTTATTAATTGGCCCACAGGAACGGCTCTGTTGAAGTGTTGTCACTGGCTGCAGAGACAACAGCGAAGAAATGAGAAGGGGTTATTCACAAACTGAAGAGAAAGAGAAAAAGGTTTCAAAAAATTTCATATCCTTGAACTGTCAAGGTTTACATGGCAAGCCCGATCTTTCGATCTCCTGGCAGATGATAAACCGAACGTATTATGCAATTCCGAAACCTGGTGTACGAATGCAAGTATCGATAGTATACATTTTCCTGGATTCTATAAGTCCTCAAGTTTTAATCGCTCATAATTTAAGCACGGAGGAGTGGCAATTTGGTGCCGTGAAAAATTCGAGTCTACAGAACTAGACCTTAGTGAATTTGTAGTGGAGAAGGAATTCGAAATATGTGGCTCTCTCATAAAGAATATATCAGATGGAAAATTCGTTGGAGAAATCTTATTTTCAACCTGTTACAGATCTCTTGCGGGCAATGATTTCATGCTGTTTTGTGACATTCTTGCAAAGGTATTCGAAAACGTATTTAGACCTTCGCGAAGTATTATTTCCACTGGTGATTTCAACATCGACCTTATAAGGGATCCTTACGATTATCAAAATCTTTGTAGTTTACTTCTATCTTTCAATATGAAAATTTGCCCAACTGGTCCAATCAGAGCTGACAATACTTTGAACTATCTGTTCGAAAATCTTAATGTAAATATTGGTACATACGATGTAACTTACTCGGATCATAAAACTTTGATTGCGGAAATAGATTTTGGCATGGTCAGTTCCTGCAATGTTGAATTTAGAAGAGACTTCTCTAAGGATAATGTGAAATGATTTCTCAGTTTTTCACGTCAGGAAAGATGAGAAGTCTCGGATAGTTTAGAGTTGTTAAGTGTTTCAATGATTTCTATGATGAATATTTTATATTTCACTTTGACGAGTGTTGTCAAAAAAAAAATTTACAGGAAAATTCAGCGAAATAGGTAGATAAATCGGAAGGTTCGTGAGTCGAGTTCTAATTTGATATGTATGTTTGAGCTCAAGAAGAGGTTTCCATATTTGCAGGAAATTTATAATAGGGCGAAAAAAGGTCACTCTGACCTTGTTTCTGAGGCTAAGAGGGAGTTTTCACAACGAACGCTTGATCGGTCAGACGATACGTCTCGGTGTGCCTGGTCCATTGTACGCTAGCTAACTTGACGGGATAAAAACTTTCACGATATGAAAATTCGGGATCCTGCAAACATCGATGTCGCAGAGCCGTCCTCAACGGATTGCCTGTCTGTTCAATCAGTTCTTTCATGAAGCTCCACAGAGGGAAATCAGGAATATTCCTCTGCCTCGTTTTTCCAGATCGAATCGAAAAAAGAGAAATTGCGAGAAAAGCTAAGTTTTTACATTTTACAGCTGGCGAAGTCTTTAATCTGTTGCAGACATGGCTTAAAAATAAAAGATCTAGCGGTTTCGATGACATTCCTGTATTTTTACTCGAAGGGAGCCTCGAGACAATTCTTCAATCGTTGATTGACCTGATAAACATTTCTTTTCTTTTCTCACCTTTCCTTTTATTTCCAGAAAAACTAAAAACAAGCAAACGAATACCTTTCCACAAAAGGGGCGACACTCATGACCTCGGTAACTAGAGGCCGGTTGCTATGTCTCCTTCCTTCTCGAAGGTTTTCGAGTGTTGTTTCATGAAGTATATCTTGGCCAACAAAATCATAGTTAAAAACCAGTTTGATTTCTTGTCGGGTTGTTTCACTTCAGACGCTGTTATTCACTTTTTGGTGTAATTGCATCTGGAGGGAGGTCGATCTCTTGCTGCGATCTTTGGCGATCCCAGTAGGGCGATCGATTGCTTTTCACACGAACTGCATTCCGATAAGCTAAAGGGTTGTGGGGTGCGGGGCAGGGCTTTGCAGTGGAGACGTGGTTTTCTACAAGACAGGTTACAATACAGATCGATAAGCGGCGAGATTAATGGGGTCAAGACACAGGTAGGCTCTGGTTCGAGGCAGGTTAATGTCGGGGTTCCACAGGGTTCCATTTTGGGACCCTTCCTCTTTATTATCTATATTGATAATGTCGGTGAGGGCCTGGAGCTATATTATACGTTGTTTGCAGATGATTCATCATTTATTACTGCTGATGATTCCATAGACCTTGTGGAGGAAAAAGTTAACACAGACTTGCGCAAGCTGATTTACTGGTGCGCTGAAAATAATCTGTTCCTCAACCTCTCCAAGACAAATAACATGCAATTTCATAATCATCAGCAAACACGTAGTCTAAACATGCGGATAGGCGTTAGAGAGTTCAGCGTAGATAGAGCTGACATCGTAACGTTCCTGGGCATTACTCTAGACGACACTCTTACGTGGAAACATTACTGTGAGCAGCTCGTTACAAGGATACATTCGGTATGCTACATGTTCTGTGCCCTTTAAGATGTTTTGAGTTGTGGCGATCTGGTCGGCCTCTTCCAAGCACAGGTTATGTCGAGACTGAGATATGCCGTCTGTTTCTGGGGCGCATCGCCTGACTCCACTAGGGTGTTCAAGGCACAAGAACGTACCATCAAACTGCTGTGTGGAGTTAGTTCGCGAACGTCGTGTAGGGATATCTTCAGAAGATTGTGTGTTCCAAACCTTACCGGGCTGTTTGTCATAGAATGCAGCATTCACATTTATAAAAAAAAAGCAGATTTTCCACAAGTGGTTTCAACCACTCATTCAGCACAAGATTCCGCGAAGCGTTTAGGATACCATCACGTCGTCTTGCAAAAACCCATAACTCGGCATTCATCATGGGCCTTGAAATATCCAATAAGTTGCCAGCAGAGTTGCGAGAAATCGGCAGTCTTGAGCTTTTTAAGCGCAAACTGAAACACCTCATTGTGAAGAAGGTTTTTTATAGTCTGAAGGAATTCTTTTAATTGACCCTCTGATTCTAGAAGGCATAATCTTCCTTATTGTTTCGTGAGTCAATATGAATATATATATATATGTATGTCTTTTTCTGTATTTGACTTTTTCCATACCCTTGGTGGTCGAAGAAAAATAGAGAAAAGTTATTTATTTATTTATCATTTTTAAGCAAAATTCTGGATTCCAATCCAATCATATTTTTTTCAGAAATATTGGTGAAAAAAATTTGAATGGTTATATCTTCGAGATCATTGGTAAATTCTCACCATTCATGAATTCAGCCTTTGTTGGCAACATCCAAACCTACTCTACATATATCAAATTTCCAGGTTTTATTTGGGAGTTTTTGTGTATACGGTCTGATGTGGGAACAATGAAATAGTAAAGAGCCAATACGTGAAAAAATTACCGCTTTGGCCTCGAATTTGAAAATGCACCAAAAAGCTGCTGACTTCATATCAGCTGCTTCTTTAAAATTTTATTGTTATGAAAAATTCACAAGAATTTTTATACAAGTGAGCTCATTCGTACCGTTGAGGTTTTCACAAAAAATTTAAAAACAAGATTTTTGAGCTTAGCAATTTTCGATTTCCCAAAAATTCTGCCTTTTCTCAATTGTGCTTTTATTAGTGTTATGTTTTGTGCGGTTGAATTTTTTCTCTCATTACTACGTATCTCGAAAAAATTACACGAAAATGACTAAAATTTGCCATCCTGGTTAGGTGTGAGTAATGTTGAATAGGCAATTCTCGATTTTCGAAAGAATATATCCCGTCCTGAATCGTGTTTGGTTTATGCCTCTTTCTGCCATTGAGTTCTTTTTTTATTCCGTACGTTCCTGGGTGTATTTCACGAAGAGTGAAAAAGGGGGCAGCCCAGAACTTTTTGACGAATTGAGTTTCAATGGGTGAAATAGATTTTGCTGTATGCTGTGATGTGCCTCACGAAATTGTCCGAAAGTTTCTTCTATTTCCCAGAAGACAAAAATTAAGGAGAGGTTCAGCTCAGCATTTTGCTCGTATGTTCTGAAGAACGGTGTGCTTTTGTTTTTTCCAAATGCATGTTATTTCAGAATATTGAGCTGACTAAGGTAGTCGGCTAGATTGAATTCAGTGTACAATTCTGTTCGGCTGGAAGGGGACACGATAACGGTCGAATGTGGTAGGTAAGCCACTTGAAACTATTGGAAAAGACCACGAATTGTAATGCGGCAGTTAAGTTCGTTAGTGGACCCAATTGGCAAAATGGTTTTGGAGTAAAATTGTTTGGTCGATGTGGATGACGTCATGCACATCGAACAGAGTAATCTACACTGAAAGACTAGGATTCGTAAACTGCTTCTGGAAGATGACATTATATGTTGATACTAGTGCAGTATTCCGTCGAATAAGTCATAAGTGTTTACAGTCCTATCTGGGCTTTTCGAAGTTCTGATGATCGGAAACACCGAAACTACAGTAACCGTTCTCCGTAGAAATTGCTCCTTCAATGTGGATGCTTTGGTTGATCGGATGATCAGCTCTGATCAAGATGAAATATTTCATACATACTGACAGATATTCCTCTTTGTGTCTATGTAAGTTTTTGTTTGACATTCGGATGAATCAAGAAAAACATGTCAAAAATAACTGAAGAAATACTGATTCAGCCATAATTGAATCTGACAGGTAGTTGAAAAATGCTGATGCAAAACTTTGGGCAGGATCTCGTGATAATCGTGTCATTATAATAACTCAAAAAATATGCTGTTACTTCTGTTGAAAAATATTGAATAAATAAAAATTGAATAACCTTTATCATTACAGGTTATTCAATATCATCTTCGAGTAATGTTTTGATAACTGTGGTAAGGTATGCCTTTCCTTTGAAAGAAGTGTTTTTGGTCACATGTTAGTATTTTCAGGTTTTAAATTTAATTGTGGTGTAAAAATTCAAAATGCCGAAAAACATGCAAAGTTTAAATTTTTTATTATCGATTTTCAAATTCGAAACAATTATTTGAATATACTAGATTCTTTAAGATTTTCAATAAAAAAATTCTACCAAAATTCGAACTCAACTTTTTTTTACATATACATAGTGAGGAGGGATTTCACCAAAAATTGCTGGAATTTCTTGAGGTTAAACTATTCTCCGGTCTGAACACTGCCGTGATAATAGAATGAAAATATTCATTACTTTTCATTATGTAGCACCCTGAAAATTCTGCTCGAAGTACAACATGATTTTTATTCAAAAAACTGGTTACCTCACGGACACCAAATTTGTGCTGATGGGCCTGACGGCACATTTTGGATATGGAATGACCTAGATGGAAATATGAAATAATCAACGACAGAAAATAATTTCAAATTGATCGGAATCGAACTCTGTTCACTTTCGGACAGTATTTTTCATTCTGCTTTCCCAGCAGTGTTCACAACAAAGGATAGTCACTTCGAAATTTTCACCGTAGACATGTGACAAAAAGCCGAGTTTGAATGTTGCGAATATTGGTTCTCGAAAAATTGAGCAGATGGGAATACTGCAATCTAAGTTGGCAATCGAAAATAAAAATTTCAAATTGGCAGGCTCACGTCATTCTGAAATTTTTTCCTGAATATTACGCTACAATTCAATTGATTACGAGTAAATACTGAGATGTGACTAAAAATCTTTATTTCAAAGCTCACGCATAACTTACAATAGTACTCGAAATATCGCTCCAAGGTGAAATCAATCACCCTGTTTCTCTCTTATGCTTCGAAAACGGGCTATATGTCATTGGGCAGAACTGACTTTCCCTATTTTATTTATACGGCTGTATATCTTTGTCCAGTTTATGGTGAAATACCCTGTGGCACGACAAGAGCCTTAACATGAGTGAAGCGAAGGACTGAAAATTGAGACTTGAGGAGAGATGATTTCTGCCTATACCTCGTCGAAGGAAGGTCCTTGAAATGACCTTGGTCAATATATTTTCTTCGTCGAACTGGTGGTGGACGAAACACACAATCTCGCACACTAAAAAGAATGAAGTATTCTCTGAATTATAATGATTCAAAATGTTATATAAATATATATCCGAGAGTTAATATCGTATCGAATTGAAACTTGGAACATTGTTTTTGAAGATTGACAGCAAGGTTTTTGCCAAGTTTCATTGAAATCTGATCAATTCTTGCCGAGAATAAAAAATTTCAGAACTTTTCGAATAATATTTTTTTCATTTTCTAAACAGGATCCATACAAAACTCAGCATTGAGTTGTGTGTTGGTATGCAAGAACCAATCACAAAGTTTTAATCCGATCGAATCAGTACCTCATGACATATCGAGGAATTAACCTCAAAATTTCATATAGCCATACCTCCGAAACTATTCGGCCGATTATTTCCACTAACGAACTCAACCGAGATATTCAAGATCGAACCCTTTCCTGAAAATTTCAAGACTATGGCCGGATGGCTGTCGGACGGACAGAATTAAATTTTACCACAGATTCTTCATCAGTGAGTCCAACCTAGTCATTTGAGAACAATTTGAGCTTAAACTTCGAAAATCACATTAATTGTGACGAAACGATAACGCGCTGTTTCCCAGAACAAGTGCGTGAAAAATGAGTTGACAAGTTGCAGTAACACCGTGTATATTCTTCGAACCAAGTTTCCAGATTGAAAATCGAACACTTTTTAAAACGAAACATAAAAATTGAAAACTTCGAAAAGTGTTCAGCTGTCATATTCGGTTATCGGCAATATGATCCACCAGCTACGAATAATGCATCTCACCTGACATATCCCAGGGTAATCTCAAATAGCTTTTCGCTTCTCCTTGGGGTTTCCGTCAGGGAAGATAGGAAGAAGGAGGCGGTGGAAGATAGGAGCAAACGATATTACATATAAATACTTTAGTTCACTTCGAAAGGTGTGAATCCGATTTCAATAGTCTGACATATGTGATAGGTTCAACATCAGCTATTCCCATCTAGGGACTGTATTTCCTGGCGCTCTAGAATCGTTATTAATCATTCACCGAAATAAGATACCGTGGATGTAACTGCTTTCCAAATAATATTATATCATAGGAGGTTGAAAAATGATCTTGAGACGTCGAATTATATGCTGATTCACATTGCAGAGAGTTTCAAATTAGATTTCATTACATTCATGTTTGGATACGATTTTCTTCATTTGATCGTGTTTTTATTTCTTAATTCAAATCGAGTGGAAAGCTTCCAGCAATTCGGTGGTTTTTTCTATATTATCGACAGCTTTTTTCGCGAGTATTCCCTAGAAAGCGCTTCATTACGATATAGCGCCATATGTTTGTCCGAATATCTCTAAGGTACAGTTCAGAATAGTTTCAAAGAAATAGCTTCGACGCAATGATGAAGTATTCGAATTCGAATTCTACTCTGACTATCCGCCTGTAGCTGAGAAAACCTTCCAACCGCATGGGCTAGAATCTACCTTATTATTTAGCAGTTACAATATTTAAAAATTTTTCCATATTTCCTCCATAATGCAAGAAATACTAAACGGATCGATTGGACCCTTGATAATGTGTTGTGAAAGGTCAAAGGTCCCAAATAATTTAAATTTGGTGAGAATTGTGCCAATACAGAAAAAATTTCAACATCGTCGTGATGACAACTGTCGCGCGTCCGAATGTTGAGTTTAATTGGCTAGATGGTATTGGAGTTTTATCCATTCAGTTACGGATGCAGGAACTTCTAACGCTACCTTCAGGTCATCTTCGCAACGTAAATTAGGTAAATGTGATGATATAGTGGTCAAAAGTGATAAAAGATCATGCAATTCTGTTTAATGATGACTCGATCATAACTGGTCGAAAAATCCGACAATATCACAATAGTTTTTTCTACAAGAGATAAGGATGAAAACGTAATCGATTTCTGGTCGTTGAAAATTGTTCAGGATAATCATTTGTTTGCATTGGAATATTCTGTTCATTTCATGTGAGAAATTTAAAGCCGGAGGCAACTGGGGAAAATTTTAAGATTTTCTGAGCGGTCACTTCTCATCCATACGATATGAGCGACCATCCTCTTTTAGGTATACAGATTATTATTCGTCGTTCAAAGTGCTTATTCCAAACACGAAATACGGAAAGGCTTCAGATGGGTCTAATCAGCAGAATAGGAACACTGTATAAATTTTTTTCGACTTGGGAAAATAAACCTTCGACCAAATGATCGCCAATGAGATATAAAAGCTGAGATGAATGTCCAATGTTTGTCGAACAAATTGGATGTTCTGAAAATGCTTTCTCTGAGCGTTTCTGGTGTCGTGAGTGTTGTCTAGCATTGGTGCAGCTCTCACAGTGTAAAAACAATGTCTTATACCGATTACTTCCTAGCTGACTATTATTGCCGCCCCATCGTGAACTTTGGGGTCATTGATATAAGAGAATAATGGTGCGAAAGTGCAATATGATGATCAGCTAATGATATGATTGCAGGCATCATATATGTATTCGTCCGTACACCGGTAGTTTTACCTCTCAATAATCAAATCTTTCCTCACAAGACCGTACTAAGGATATACTGATATAACTGTTCGTAGATACATTTCCAAAGAGGTTCATATCTTAATTGATGCAAATAAATTTGATCCATATGTGGATATTTTTGAGCTACATATTTGTGACCATCAAGTTATACTTTTGAAACTTTGCACTTCGAATTGGATGTGTGGATGTTGTCCTTCGAAAACATCAACAACTAGCAATCATCAATTCAAGGTGTGGATCACAGCATAGAAGCTCTTTCAAAACGCTTATTAACGAACTTGTACTAGTAATACCCAAATGTTAACAGTCGGAATACATACAAACTTATATAAGCAAGCCAAATTGACCTCTATCTCAACATTCAGGAGCTTCAAACTGATAATTCATAAAGAAATCATCAATGAAGCTGGTAATAAAAATAGATTAGTTTTGTACATGGAGAACAACTTAACTGAAAAAAAATAGTGAGGAGCAAACCTCAGAATCCACATAATAACAATAATAAAATATTTATAATTAAATCCACATTTCACTCTAATTACCTGGACTCTTTGTCTTCTTCGTGTACTACACCATGTTTGTCGACCATAACATTTTTTTCCATCCTTTGTTGGAATGTGAGGTGGCTGATGTGATTAAATCATTGCGAACAAATAAGAGCCCAGAAGTTGTTATTATGAATTCGAAAGGAATTTTGAATTGACAATAATTATTTTATATAATTTATATTTTCGTTAGTTCGGAAGTGTTTCTTACCAATCTCAGAAAGTCATTTCCATCATTCTTTTTATATTGGGAAATCTGAGTGCATTTATTGTAGAATGACACTTAATTAGGTTTGTTTTTCCCCAAGAAGGCACATCTAAAGATATTTCTTGATTTCATGATTTCCATCTGTGTAATAACTACAAGCGTTCTACACATATTGAATTTCTATGTAATGAATCAAATAGTGCTTTCGATGCTACAAGTATTGTGAGGAATCTACTTTACCCAGAAGCTTTCATGAACATCTATAACAGCTTGACGTAAAGCCATTTTCCAAGAATATCTCACTCTCGTGGAACTCAGCAGATGCGCTAAGACCTTTTATACAAGACGCGTATTTTACAATGAGTGTTAAACATAAATTCTCGTTGGTCCTTCAGAATTATGTTAAGTATATATTGTATCTTGACATTATCCGGGATTTTATTTTTGAATGTCTCCTGTACGTGCAAGAGAATGCACAAAAATTTTCTCAATTTTTCTGTTTTCATGGCTTCAACACCAGAGGTGAGAAAACACTATGAAATCCCAAACATGAAACCACCGAGTTCAGGATCTCACAAATGTATCATTGTTTAAAACCATTTGCCATAAAATATTGGATCTCTTGATTATAAGTAATTTAAGAAATCAGTTAAAATGTATTGTTCGGAAGATGTTTTCATAGACACATTTATTTCGATCAACCAATTATTGAATAGTTGTATTTTGTTGATTTTTAATATTTGTGACTTATCCTATACATGTACATGTCTGAGAATATAATAAATCGACACTTTTTTGCTTAGCTATCATAAGCCGCAACGTACTACGTAGAGGATAATTTGGCAGGAAAGTATGAATATTATTATTTACATTATTAACATAATTATCACTAGAAGATCAAAAAAATCGAAAATATATATGTTTCAGATACCTTCTGAAATATATCAACGTTTCAATCCGATATGAGATTTCAGCTTGATTTTATTCGAGTTATGTGAGTAATTGCGAACATAAAATTACGAACAGCTTTTCACCAGTATAAGAATTTCAGATGCATTTACATCCCATTGCTGTAACAGTACCTCTATAGCCAAATTGTAAGAATCATTACTTGCTGCTCAAGAGATTAGGATTCGATACCCTACCCTATCGTCACTTCCTTTATTTCTAATCAACATGTAGAACATGAATTATTGATTGAATACATCTACGCCAGCGACTCAGGTTCCATTCGATGAATACCGATTCGATCAAAATGGAAATTAACGGAAGGTAGGTCATGAGAAACTCAATGATGTTAATCAGAAACTTTCAGTCGGAATATCTCCAAGTCATCACTTTCCTTCTAATCAATTCAGTTTAATTCGATGAGATCTATATTTTGGTTTATTATTGGATGAAATCAAATAATAAACCTTAGTGATCGACCAACAAAAAAAAAATTTCAACCCCCTGAAAATTTCACAGTTTACGTTTTGGAGTATGTAGATTTGAATGAACGAATGAAAAAAACCGTCCGTCCGCCGTCCGCCGTACGCCGTCCGCCGTACGCCGTTCGCCGTACGCAGTCAGCCGTCCGTTGTGTGGGGCTTTTCTCTGAAAGTACTGAACCGAAATCCGTGAAAATTGGTGCAATAATCTTTCGTCGCTCGGGATTGATCCTCGAAGCCTTTCAGCAGGATCGGTGTACCCTGAGGGCTCAAAATAAGGGGTTAGAGGAAAAAACAGTTATTTTTCGAAAACTTACCACCGAATTTTCATGAAACGTTCAATGTTGATTACTGTTGCATAACTCAAGCTAAAAATTTTCACCCGGATGATTTCAAATATTAAATTCAAAAAAGTCTACTTGTTAAAGGCTATTGAAACAACAATTAAATTATCGAAAGATAGAAGATGAAACACTGTGTCTAGTATTGTTTTTAGGTTGTATTTAATTTTTTCACACTTTTATCAAGTTTTTTACTTTGATCATTATATGCCAGTTGATATAATAATTTTTTCATTGAAGACGTAGTACGTCGAAGACATAAAAGTATATCGTAAGATATCAAATCAATATCGAAAGATATTATGTAAAGTTAATTGTTGTTTCAATAGCCTTCAACAAGTGGACTTTTTTGAATTTAATATTTGAATGAAAACCTCTAGTTTTCAAGGGTCAATATCAACTGTCATTTAATTTTTGAGGTAATAAAGATTTTGGAAAATGTTTTTTACCGCATTTCATTTGTCACGGAAAGAAGAAGGTGTAAGTAAAATCTGTGGCATTATTGTTTCTATGCACAATTCTAACAAGCATGCGTATGGACTTAAACCTGCTTATTTCCGTTATTGAGGTGAAGTGAACGTAACAAAACACGTGGGTGAGTTTTTGATGTATAATATAGAATAAATGCTACTGATGATTCCAAATCAAAAGATAGAATATGAAACACTGTGTCTTGTATTGTTTTTAGGTTGTATTTCATTTTTTCACACTTTTCTCAAGTTTTTACTTTGATCATTATATGCCAGTTGATATAATAATTTTGTCATTGAAGACGTAGTACGTCGAAGACATAAAAGTATATCGTAAGATATCAAATCAATATCGAAAGATATTATGTGAAGGTTAAACAGAAAAATCTGTATTTAATTGTCGGATGATTTCAGTCCAGAGGTTCCTGAGGTATAAAGAAAAATGCTGCAAGTTTTGGGGTAAAGAACCAATGAGTTATGAACAATATATAAGTTCTATTTAAGACATCAATGATATTGCGTTATTCAACTGAGCAAATAATAAACCCTTTTGTAAAATTTGCAGCGTTTTTTTTTTATGTAGTCTTGAAATTGATCCTTAAATGAGACTTCGTAATCAAGCCGAAACCTATTCTATAAGTTCTGCGATATTCTCTTAGTAGAGCGTGCCATTGTTTTGTCCAAATGTCTTTAATTCTCGATGATTGAGCCGAAAATAGTCTCAAACTACTAGGTGGCACTCACTGATGACGAATCCGATGTCAAAATCGACTAAGTACGGCTGGCCGGCCGGCCCGCCGACGACACGATAACTGTCGACCAGAGCCAGCTAGCGACTTGAAACTTGTAAGGTAGTTCGCGCATCGGAATGCCGCGAGCTCTTTAATGGGGCAAATGGGCCCAATAGTTTCGGAGTTATATCCATTTGAAATTTTGAGGTTAATTGACTCATATTTCAGGAACTGCCTGAGCGATTGGATTGAAACTGGGCAGTAAGTTGAAACGTTATGATGCGCGACTTTGAGCAAAATTCCGTTGAAATCATATGGTAAATTCGAAAAAAAATATTTTTCAAAATTTTTTTCGAAAATTTTTTTTTTTTCTGATACTGTTCCTCATATTCGAGATATTTTCGCAGCTGTACCTTGAACTCCATATTTCATAGCAGTGTACTAAATTCCAATCCGTTACGGCTATTTGTTTTGGAGATAATGCGAAATAATATGTAGAATTTCATGGTTTTCTTCTCGATATCGATATTTTTTTAGGTATAATTCAAGAAAAACTAATTCAATCGCGATGGAACTTCGCAATTAGTTCGAAGATCATGGGGTACAACATTGTGCAGAATTTTGGAATGATCGTGTCATTACGAAAATTTGAAAAAAAAATTAAATAAATTTTTTTTTCAAATATTTAATATTCTGTGATCTTCTCATCATATAATACTCATTTAATTCTGTACGAACCTTCAAACTGTCATTTTAAGTACTGTATTTCAATTCAATCTAATCTGTATTTCTGGAAATATTGGGAAAATAAAATTTTGAATGGGTATATCTGCGGAAAAATTGAGTGGATTTGATCCATTCACGAACTTAGCCTTCGTAATTAAGGTCCAAACCTCCTCTACAAATATCGAGTTTCTAATTCGTTTGTTCCGAAAGTTGTTGTGTTTACGGTCGGCCTAGGTTTGGGGCTTAATTACAAAGGTCGAATTCGTGAACGGGTAAAGTCCGCCCAATGATACCGTAGATATACCCATTCAATTTTGTTTTTCCAATATTTCTGATAATACAGATTAGATCGAATTGAAATACAATAATTTATCGGAAAAAAATTTAGAAAAGCACTTTCGTGAAAGCAGCAGCTTTTGCGCGCATTTTCAAATTCGTTGCCGAAGCGCTCATCTACATTGAACATGCGCGCAAAAGCTCCTGCCGTCACGGCAGTGCTTTTCTAGATTTTTTCATTTATAGTAGTGCACTTCATGGAAGAATTGTTTGAACCACATAGTAGCATTAACTACACCCTTCCAATAAAGAATACAGTCTTTGTCAAACTCGTCGTGCGCAGGAGGGGTGTTTTTCCAAAAATTGGTAAAATTGTTATTTCATACATCTTCATCTATGTTGAGAAACCGATATTTGAACCTATTTTCATGAAAATGAATGAATGAATGAAAATGAGTTTTTCAACCGAAAACTCGCATACCAAGCTCTTTTATGGAGTTCCTTATTGCCTGCCCCGAAAACGCAAGTATATAATCAATTTACAGTCTTGGAAATATTCGATGAACAAGTTTAAAAGGTTAACTTTCAATACCGACAAAAAAGAATTGGAGATGAATGGTGGAAACTGTTTGCTAAATTTTCATAAAGTGTTGATTTTAGACAAGGGTCAATCCAAATTCTGATCTCCACAACCACAGGAACAGGATGAGCTTTCTATAATACCAATTCGAACTGATGATGAAACTAGATTGTAGCGGTAACTTCTGCAACGGTTTTTACTAACTACAAATTTTCTAGTTAGGTTTATTCCAAAACCAAGGTTTAGTCGACCGAGAAGCAAAATTTTGAAAATATAGTCTTCCTTTGAGCATTCCGTCATTCATATTTTTTTTTCTGTTGCTATACATTATCTGTTTGTATTGTTGTCCAGAGTCAGTGTAAGGTATTTTGATTTTATTTTCACTTTCTTTCCGAGCTGCGTTTTTAGCAGATTTATCCGCTTTTTTATTATCCTCTATATTACTGTGAGGTAGTATCCAACAAAATTCTATTTTTCTGGCGTTTTTGGAACTTTAAAAAACTGTAAGTATTTTTCTTTCAGGAATAAAATACATGGATTGATTTCGATAATTCACTTGATGTCTGCCAAACATTGTAATGCACTCAGGGAATCAAAGAAAATTCTGTAGTATTGGTTTTTTATTTGATAAAATCAAATAATAAACCTTAGTGATCGACCAACGAAAAAAAAATTTCAACCCCCCCTGAAAATTTCACAGTTTACGTTATGGAGTATGTAGATTTGAATGAAGTTAAAAAAAATCCGTCCGTCCGCCGTCCGTTGTCCGGGGCTTTTTTCTGGAAGAACTGAACGGAAATCCTTGTAGTAGAAAAATCTTGTGTCACTCGGGGTTGATTCTCCAAGCTTTTCAGCAGGACCAGTGTACCCCAAGGGTTCTAAATGGAGGGTTGGGGGGAAAAAAATTATTTCTCGAAAACTTACCACCGAATTTTCATAAAACTCTGAACATCGATTACTGTTGCATATCTAAACCTTAAAAATTTTACCCGGAGGATTTCCGACCGGTGGTTCCTGAAATATTAAGAAAAACGCTGCAAATTTCCAACAATATCGAAAATGAATCATCGCATTCGGTTCTATGTTGTTTAAGATATCAACGGTATATTGGGTTACTTAACTAAGAAAATAATGAAACCTTGTGTGAAATTTGCAGTGTTTTATTAGGAATTGATAACGTTATTTTGATTGCCTTATGAATAGATAGATAGATAGATAATTTATTGGCGCTCCTTTACAAAGTTCATTGTATTACACACGTCCCAAAAATTCAATAAAAATGATAACCATTCCAAGATGATATAAATATCATCCCTCATCATTGTCAGAATATAAAGTAATATCACAATTAAAAATGTAATACAAAAATTGAATGATATAAAATAACATTCCTCATCAAGACATTTCACAATTCACAAAATAAATTATTTAAAAAAGATTAAAATTTCAAATTACTGGACAGGAACTCTTCCACACTCCAAAATGCATGCCGCCGCAAAAATACATTAATTTTTTTTTTTAACTCTTTAAGACTGAGCCATTTCACCTCATCAGGTATCTTATTGAAAAGCTTATGAGAAACGAAATTAGGACCATTCTTGGATTTTTCGAGTCGCATATACTTGGATTTTATATTGTTTCCATATCGTGTGTCATAATCATGGGATTCACCATACTTTGGAAGATTCCTGCTATTTTCACATGCATGAACAAGACATTCATAAATATATATGGATGGAAAAGTTAAAATTTTTAGTTTTTTGAAGGCGCTTAAACAATCTTCTCTGTAGTTCAGGTCTGCTACTATTCTCACTGCTCTCCTCTGCAATCTAAAGATGGCCTCCCTATTAGAACAGTTACCCCAAATTAGTACACAGTATCGTAGATGTGATTCAACGAGACTATGATAGGCAACCTTGAGAACTTTCTTGGACACGATGTTAGCCAAGTTACGTAGTAAAAAAATATTTTTTATTATTTTGGATGCTGTTTCATTGGAATGAGAGACCCAGGTGAGAGCAGGATCCAAATGAACTCCCAAAAAGTTAACCGATTCATTGGTATTATGAACTCTCAAATTGAATAACATGGATTCAGTTTTTTCTGCATTGCAAACAAGCTTGTTTGATGCGAACCATTCCTTAGCCCTCGATTCGGCCGCACCCGCCAACTGTTCAACCTCATGCAGTTCCCTGTGCCCCACGGTAATCCCAGAGTCGTCAGCCCACAACAGATGTTCGTAGATAGCCATAAAGCAGGAAAAGTCATTCATGAAAATGATGAATAAAAGGGGTCCTAATATGGAACCCTGCGGCACCCCCAGACTCAACAGGCCCTCTGCGGACCATGTACCATTGCAGAAAACTTTCTGCCTCCTATTTGAGAAATAGGACTGAATGAGTCCAAGACCAACCTCATCAAAACCGTACCTTGACAGCTTGTCTAGAAGAGCCTGTGGAGCCACGCAGTCGAAAGCTCGACTCAAATCCAAAAATATTGAAAGCGAGCGCAAGCCCCTCTCAGAACGGTCAAGCGTGTACTCAACAAAACGTAAGACAGCATCACATGTACTCGATTTCTTTCTAAATCCGTACTGATTGTCGTGAAAGAGATTTCTACCTTCGAAATGTTTCATTACCTGTTCATAAATAATTTTTTCAAAGACCTTGGAGAATACTGGAAGGAGAGAAATCGGTCTATAGTTTTTTTTGTCAATCCTATCACCTTTTTTGTGTATAGGGATTACTTTTGCTACTTTCAGGCAGTCCGGGAAAACTCCTTCCTTAATACAACGGTTTATTATCTTGGTGAGAGGAGTCACAATATGATTTATATTCTTTTTTAGAAGTGATATAGATAGACCATAAAAGTCCCTCGATTTACCATCCTTAAGGGAACATATTGTGTCTCTTACATCATTAAAAGACACTTCCTGAAACTGAAAACCACCCGCATGTTGGCAACCAGCATCCATAGAGATCCCAGGGCCAGAACTTCCAGCTTTTGTCAAATTCTTTACCAGTTCATGTGGCAACGAAATGAAGTATGAATTCAAATCCTGAGAGCTTATAGGAATAGATGGAATTCCCTCGGAATATCTCTTATTGTTTATTATTTTCCACATGTTTTTACCCGAGTTACTTGAATTCAATATGAAATTATCATTTGCTGTCGTTCGAGCTCTGCGCAGGGCCGCCCTGTACTTACCACGTGTTTTATTCCTTAATATTTTTAAGTCATCACTTCTAAAATGATTATACATAACATTGTAAAGTCTAACATTTTCCCTCATCACGCCCAAATCACTGGAAAACCACTTTACCCCTGAGTCCCTTACTCTGGTTTTTATTTTAATATCTGGGAAAGATTCCATGTAAATTTCTATGAAACGCCTGTGAAAAATATCAAAACATTCACCCGGTGGTAATGTCTCATCATATACAAAAGTCCAATTTTGTTCACTCAATAAATTAGGTTAGTTAGGGGTCTGTACGTATTATTAGTAAAAGAGTTGGCTGGTGCTAAAGGTCTTGGGATATTAATGCTTTGTGCCTCATGATCCGAAAAATCCGCTCTCAAAACTCTGGGGAATACCGATTGTGAATACCTTACAAATATGTTATCTACACAGTTATTGTTTCTAGTAGGCTCATATATTGTTTGCTTTAAGCCATATGACTCAAAAACCTCCGACAGCACTTCAGCGTTCCTGTCCAGTACTTTATTCCCATACATGTCAAAACACACATTAAAATCACCTGCAATAGCAAGATCATCATTGATATCTACTAAATTTAAAATATTCTCAATTATTTTAATAAAATTTCTAAAATTACCATCAGGTGAGCGATAAATTGATATCAGGGTTAACCCCTGTTTTTTTTATTGCAGCTATCTCACAATCAAATTCTATCGATAACTTCACTAATTGTCCCAGTACTTCGTAATCATGACTTTTACTCAAAATCATGGTACCTCCACGTTTATTTCTCGTTCTTGAGAAGTTCGACGCTACGTGCCATCCACTTGAGCAGTATGTACCAGCAACCCCCATTGATAGCCAGTGCTCCGTCACAGAAATGGCGTCACACAAGTTATTTTCCTTGAGAAATAAGTCCCATTCATTCACCTTATGGGGACTCAATCCCTGAATATTCAAATGTAGAACTTGGAAAGTGTATATGTATTAGCTACACACTAAGCGTTAAATATTGAGGATTCCTTGGGTAAGCTGTTAGAAAAATCCATTTTGAGATTTTCGGAAACCAATGCACTACTAACGTATTCGTAACGATATTCATATCAAATTGTGAACATCGATGCTTTACCGCTATTGCATGAGACTGAACGCTTCATGCCAATTGTCATAATTCTGTCATCATATACACTGAAATAGCCCTCAAAATTTCATCCGAACCTAACAAATTGTTGAGAAAATATAGAAAATGTCTTGGGTTCAGTTTTTTAATCCACCAAAGGGCAGTTTTATATCTAAGTTACTCGAATGTTTTATTCCTCTTTATTCATGTTGAGTTAGTTGGTAAACCCTATTTCTGAAGTATCTCACGGCTAACGCCCTGTAACCACGTTACGCGGTATCTATTGTTCTAGATAATGGAAGATCTGTTCTGGCAGGAATTTGAACGTCACGAAATCTAGACAGATATTCAAATCAAAATTATCAGCCCAACTTCAGGATTTCAATAATTTCATTAATTTGTGAGATATTAGTTTCTCAGAAAGGTTTGGTTTATTTTCAACATATTATTTCTATATCTCACGAACTACCCGTCATAAAACATTCAGAATTTTTCTCTTCAGATCAACTAGTACATTAATAATGAACATTTCGAGTATCTCAAAAAACAGTTCGAGAGAATATTTTTTTCGGGTAACCCTCGGTGTGCAGTATTCCAGCGGAAAAGGATCATTATCGGGCACAACTCGGTCATTATAGTGAAACATTGTTTTCCAGTGCTTTCGAAGAAACGCTCCGGACGGGAAGCAGCGAACGGTCTAATTTTTCATTCGAGCATGCGATTCTACATAATCCAAAACGTGAACTGTGAACATTTTGGAAGCAATTATTTCTTTTTCTAGCAATTACTATGGTTCATTATTCAAATTTTGTTATTGAGCTCAATATCAGCTTTGCAAATCAGTGTACAATTAGTTCCTTTGTCAGATGGATATTTCGTTTATAATCGGTCGGTAGTCCAACCGTAAGCGCAATAGCTTGGAAAAAATATATAAATTCTGAAAATGTGTAAGCTATGTTGGGATACAGAAAAGACGAAACGATTTCAGAATGGGTGTTATCCTTTCCATTATTCCGTTGGTACCATCTCCAGTGAGTCTAGCAGGAAATCATAAACCCAGTATTAGATTTGAGTTCGATCAGATGTGAATTTCTGAAGATTTCCGCCTAGATCTCACCCATTAATATATTCAAATTTCTCAATAAATTTTCAAACCATTCTTGCATGTTTTAATCATTTTGCGCAGCTATAGCGGCATTCTTGAACCATTCACGAATTTGGCTTCGCAATCTTGCCCCAAGTCGGCTTTACAGCCTTCAAGTGTTTGATTGCATTTTTCGAGAGTTACTGTGTCTATAGTAAATGGTTCAAAAATGCCAATGACTATTGGAGGTATCCACGAGAAATGTAATTTTCCCAATATTCCCAAAAATGCAATTCCGACAAAATAAACTGGAGCACTGAGTCAAAAATCTAGGAAAAATCGTTTTATGACAAAACAAAACTTCATATGGAAAAAATGAGAATGCTCTGATTAGGCCTTCGAAGCTCCTGACTTCAGAAGAGTGTTTTTCCAGAATTTGGAATTGACTTATATTTCACAAAAAAACCCTTTTTGACCTAACTCATGAATCCTAGGCGTCTGAGCTTTTACTTTTTGAATCTTGCTTTTCTGAACTGATGTTACTCAGTGCTTGAACACATATTGTTTTCAAAATATATCCGATAAATACATGATTTGATGTGTTCTTTCAATCAACTTACTTATGGGCGTTGGGCAAGCTCTAGACCAAGTTCATGTGCTGAGAAAAACTGGTGACTAACCATTTACTACGGATTATTAGTAGCGAGCGCCCTCTTGCAGCATCTATTCAAGTCAGGCGCGAACTCCTTCATCCCTTGCAACTTGAGTACCTTACGGTAACTGTCTGTAATGCTTGGCCGCGTCTGTTCATCTCCGACTTTCTGGCACACTCTTTTGTGGTACACTCAAGGGGTGTCCGCTCACGTAGGCGTGAAACGGCTCAATTTAGCGCATGCCTTAGCGAGTTACCCTTAACTTAACCAGGACGAAACGAGACGCTTGCCCAAAGAGGTTGGAGCTACCCTTCAAACCTTCAAAAGCTTCAGTGGTAACATTCCGTTGTGATTTAAATAAACGACGGTGTCAAAGTTTCTGTGCCTTGTTATCATCTCCGCTCTCATCAAGAACCTCGTTTGTAACTATGTTTTACCAACCGTTGCACTCTCTGTAATGGTAATAGCAGCAACCATTTGGAGGCCGTTTCAAATCGCCACTTCACTATCGTGCTGCAACTCACCTCTCACGAATACACCCGACTTCACAATGATCTTGAGTGGTATAGAAATCCACAAGTAATGCAACGTTTTTCAATCCAGGTTTCCCACATACGAAAGACATCAACAGCATTACATCACGCCGTCAAAGCGAAAGGATTTTGGCTGCACTTGTGGGAAATCTTCTGGCGAATACGGCCATGGGTACTGAATCAGCCCAACACCTGTAATAACGTTCTAGCACAAAGTCACTGCGGCTCCACAAAAAAAACGGTCTAGTTAACAGCACATCGAACGCCGTACACTCGTGCTCGAAAGCGCACTAATAGCGAAACGGTTCGTTAACAACAGCGTTTTAGAGGGAAACACCCTTTTGGTTTCGGTCTTATTTCGCCAAGATGTAACTTTCTGGTATCAGTTTCACTTTCCAACATGCAGGCGGCACCAGCGGTCACGCTGCCGCGATAGGTCTTCTCAAGATCTAGTAAGTATTTTCATCTTCACCGCTCTGGCGTACTCCTTAATGATTCGTACAGAAGGTGTCCGCTCACGTACTTACGAAATGGCTTTATTCGGCACACGCCCAGACCCGTTACCTGAAAGTAAGCCTTAACGAAACGTGATACTTCCTCAAAGCTATCTCGCGAACTTCCGAAAGCTTCAGTTTTCTACAGTATACACATTTTGTTCTCTTCTTCAATGATCCCTTTATGGAGGATAACAGGATAGCAAACAAGAAGTATAAAAAATTCATTTTATCACAGCATGAATCAGGTATTCATTATATGTTCTTGACAAAACAGGTGAACTCTATGAATTCTCAGGACAAATCCGACCTATTTGGCGGACGCATCTAGTTTGCCCTGTGTGAAGAATTAAATTGCCTCGAAGTGTGAATATAATAATTAAATTCATATATTCATTCAGAAAAAATATATTCTCCTGGCAGAAGCCCAAATAAAATTGTATACAATAATTATTCAAGCTCCAACATAATACGCTTATGAATTACTAGCCAAAAAAGATCCTACTACAACCAAAAACAGATAATGCAGAGCACTTCACACTGAGTGAATAAAATGTGGTAAAGACGAAAAAATATATCAACATTATTGAGACAATTACAACTCACACACAATGCTGTAAGTGGACAAAAAAAGTGGTGATGAGAGCTTGATATACAAATGTGGTAGGTCCTTGAACTTAATCTTGCAACAGTTTGTTTTTTAAATTATAATCATAAATGATTCGAAACGCCTTTTTCGAAGATGACATGGTTTTGCAATCGTCCACGATTGGTAAAAGCCTATTCTCAAGGCACCATTTATGTAATTCATCAAGTTCATTCTGCAGTAAAAGGAAGTCAAAAAAACTTTATCCTTTTTTATATTATAATATCATCAGTAAATTAGAGTTTCGCAGAAGAAAAATATATCTGAATTGTCTTTTATACATGGAAAAACATCAGTGGTCGTGAATGAGAACCCTGCGGAACTCCATAGGTAGCTGTGAACAAAAATAATCTTTCACCCTTACATTCAACAAATTGCACACGATCACGCAAAAAAACTTCCAGAAGAGCAACATTATCAACCGAATTTCCAAAAGGGTATCGATTTTTCCGAAGCTGTTTGCAGTGCACGCGATCAAAGGCCTTGCTGAAGTCCGTATACACCACATCAACTCAACCTCGATCATAAAGTGATTAAGATATATTTGGGAGAATATATACAAACAACTATATGTACTTCACAACTATAACGAGGACACCATATGGTCCCAATATATATATTTTTCAATTTTCTAAATGTAGATACAATCATGTCATCCTTAACTTAATTCAGGTTCAAAAAAAATTGGTGCTCCAAAATATCTCAGCTTTTTTGTTGCAGTTCAGCATCGAAGCTTCGCTGCTATCTTCAGTTCTAAAGTTCCACTCAATTTCAGACCTCGGTATATATGAATTTACTGATATCCTCAATAAGATGTGACTATCGAACACTAACAATGAATAAGATATATTCTCACAACAGCGAAACAAAATGTTTATCTCAATACCATTTTACAGAAACATCAATGATTAACTCGCCATAGTTTTAAGAAAACATGGAAACCTTCTTACAATCAGAAGAAACATCACTCTAGAAAATCTTTTAATAAACAATAAACCCAAATTAATAAACGAACAAGAAAGTGGAATATATGACATCAAATGTGAAGATTGTGCTAGTTACGTACAGCTTGAATAAGACTTTCTGAATATATGAAGAATAGACTACCCTCAGCCTTAGGAGATCACCTTAAAGATATCAACCACAAAACCTCAATCCAGAATCTGAATATTTAACATCATGAAAGGAATTCCCAACGGATGATTCTATTTGAACAACGTGGAATTACAAAGAGCAGTGACGACGATTATCTAGTGAACGATATAAAACAGTTTCCTGGTAAATATATTCTCAAGAACATACCTCACATAAAATTCAGTTTAAATCCATCGAATGGAAGAAGACAAGTTGACAATCTGAATATGACACTATCATCGTGATCATAGAAAATGATTTAACCTGAAAATGTCCGAAAAACTGACTGATAATTTTTTTCTCTAAAGTTAATTATCGTTTATACCTGTGTGGATTTAGTTTTTATTACAAATAACTGGATGAGATTTCACAACGTATTCCTTCGACAGTGAGTACAATAATTTTGGACAAAATCCACCTGTGATGTTCATCATATTTTAATGCGTAGTTAATTTTATGTTTGTATAATGCATATAATTGTGTAGGAACTATGTATTTATTGTAATATAATATTTGAATTACTGTATCAGATGGAACGACACACTAAAATTCATCAAAATTATACCGCAAATTTACCTCCCCAAGGAAACACAGTTCGATACAACCTCCTGAATAGAATTCTTGGAAATAGTAGTAGCATCATTAGCATTTTTTACATAACCTATGATTCGATGCCAATCAGTTCCATTGAGTAGCTGACAACATTCGTGCAATTTTTTTTAAGTTGTAACGTTTCCCACGAGGAGAGAAATTTCCAACGATAGGTGGGAAAAATTGAAACACGCCCAACAAGTACAGGATAACGTGGATCGATCGGCATAGGATGATCATCAGGGAGTTGAGCTTCATAGGTATTTTCCGAACCAACGACTATCAAATCGGGTGATCTATTTTTGTAGTGTTCAACTCTATTGCACAGTTTCATTTCACAAAAATTAAGAAAATTGCTGAAACAGCTGGTCAGATGATATAGCGATTACATTCTTGGAAGCTCTCGAGCTCAGGACTTTGGCGGATTGTACACTAATATGATGGTCACGGAGGTATGACTATATCCCGAAATTTTCACTGTCATAATATCTACTGTGTCCATTTCTCATACATCAGAGCTAGTCTCATTCGCATCATCCGCCAATAATATCCCTTTACTAAGAGCCCAGACCAACGGTCCTCACGATAAAACACATGATTCTGAGGAAACAGTTCATCGTCCGATTCACCACCACTCAACTAACTTTCGGTGATAGCCACAACACTGGGAACCCTAGCTAGCAAATTTGTCAAGAAAATATGGGTCTTCATATTCAATCCTCTACAGTTCTTACAATGAATATCAAAATCATTTGTAGATGTTTTCCTATTTAATTGAGGGCGAATGCTTTCACAGGTCTTCTTTCGTAACTATAGATTGATGTTTATTCACTTCATCAAAATATCATATTTTCCATTATTTTGACGATCCACTGAGTCCAGACGGAGTGCTGCGAAATAATAACGCTGTGTAACAGTCAGATCAGTTCTGATATAGATAATCCTGAACTTGATGTCGTTATTCTATTATTTGTAACCTTTAACGAGAACAGATGTATTCGCCTTTCTTGGTAGGGAAAATTTCACAGGCCTAGATTTTCCCTGGAGCCGTGATATATTTTGGAACATCAAAGAAACACATTGCATCCAAGTTATTCAATTCTCACTATCGAAACTGAACGAAATTACTCTCTTAGTCACTGGAAATTCTGCGCCGAGGACTATCCATGCAGAAACTAATTTCAACTTTAAACATTTCTACGTGTTCAACAATCAGAAGGGAAATTCTTGGAAAAACTCTCAATCAGACGTTCGGCGTCCACATCTCGTTTAACTTCTTGCTTACTGAAGCTCATTTCAAACTAGTTCGGAGTTTAATTGATTGGACTCATATTCATTTCGAATCAATCAGAAAATTATTTTTTCAATTATAAAGAAAATGACGGAGCAAAGTTCAACAATTTTTGAACAAAAACGAGACCTCGAATCAATCCTGAGAATATTCAGAAAAACACTGACGATAGCCCATAACTATTGAGGAGTTCTTCAAATTTGTTGCAAATATGGTCACCTATTCACTTATTGACCTCGCCAAACGCAGCATCAATTAATTATGGAAAGATTTGACCATCTCCTTTTCGTATGTTCTACACGAAATTCTGCATGAAAATTATATTTTAAAGCAAAACTTGATTTCAGTTCAATTCGGTGTTTCAAGAAATATTGAAAAAATTAAAGCGGTTGTAAGTCCTCGAATCATTGCATGGAATTTACCCAGTCAGGAATTCGGCCTTCGTTATCAAGTCTCGAATCTATTCTATAAAAGTCTCTAGGTAGTTTTTACTTACTTTTTCTGAGAAACAGTCTGTTATAGTTAGCCCATATATCTATCATTTCAGAATTTTTGGCCAAAAATGGTCTTAAGATTCTGGTGAAGATTCGAGAAGGAAAGTAGGTACCTAAAATTTTCAGGTTAGAATTGGAGCCTGACACTTCAGTTGGGTTGGTTAGTGGACAATTGGATTTCGAAATTTTTAGGTAAGTTCCTCTAGATCTCATGGAGTACTGACTTATTCAGATAGAAACTTCTGGCTAAGCGGTGCTCTAATCTGAATTTGATTCGATAACAATTTTCGGATATATAAATAAGAATATGTCGAATGCCGTTGTTTGAAGTTTTGAAGTTATTTTTCAATACCTCAAGGAGTATTAATGAAATCAGATTGAAACTTCGTACTCAATTGAAACATTCCAAGCTAAACATAATTCGTGTCGATCCAGTTGTGAGGAAATCCCTAAAATATTCCTCCAAAAATTTTCCGACGTTTTTACGCGCTTGTTATGGGAAACAGCGCGTTACTGTTTTGTCCAAATATATGAAATTTTCAAATTTTGAGCCAGACATGGGCTTGATAACTTAGATCGAACTTACTGAAGAAGAACTAGTTGTCAATTTCGATTCTAACCGTCCGAGTATTCATATTTTTGTCCTCAAAAGAAAATAGCGACTAAGAATCCACAGCATTTGTTCTGGGTCCAAATATCTCGGAAATATTCGCTAATCGATGGTATACCTTTTATAAATTTTTAGGTTTGTTCTTTATATATTTTAGGAATTTCAAATGCGATCATTTTAAAGTTTCGAAATTAGTTGAAGGATACCAACGCAAAACTTCGAATAGAACTTTGTGGGGAAGATTGGTCTCGAAAATTTCACTGAGTTTTGTTTAGACAATCTCGGAGATACTGAAAAAAAATCCTTCAACTTTTGTTGTTTATTGAACATTTTTTTCTCCATATCGCAATGAATACTGGTGCCATCAGAAAAAAAATTCGTGATTTGTTATACATTTCAACGCGCAACATCGGCCAAAATTAGTGGGGATCGCTTCAGTTGAAAATCCAAAAAAATTTTTGTACTTTTTCTTGATGAACTTTTTGTTGTGAATAAATGTTCATCCCGTTTCAACGGAATGTGATACAGACCTATAAATTCAACAAAATTGAATCTTCAATCTGATATCCATTCACATAGAGAAATATTGGAGAAAAATTCAAGAAAAGCACTGACGTGTAGTCATCAGCTTTTGTGCCTATTTTCGAATTTGTTCACAAAGCGGTCATCATTTCACGGATTGAACCTTCTCAACTCACATAAATTTTTGCGCGCATGTTCTAGGGGAACAGCGTGCTATCCTTTTGATCAAATGTCTGTAATTTTGGATGATTGAGCCGAAAATGGTCTCAATCGACTAGGTTGGACTCACTGATGACGAATCCGGTGTCAAAATCGATTCTGTCCGGCCGGCCGTAGACACGATAACTGTCGAACGATTCGATTCGATCTGATCTGTATTTTTGGAAATATTGGAAAAATAAAATTTTGATTGGGTATATCTACGGAATCATTGGGTGGATTTTACCCATTCACGAATTCGGCCTTCGTAATTAAGGTCCAAACCTTCTCTACAAATATCGAGTTTCTAAGTTGTTTCTTTCGGAAGTTATTGTGTTTACGCAGTCGGCCGTTAGGCTGACCGTAAACACAATAACTTCCGGAAGAAACGACTTAGAAACTCGATATTTGTAGAGTAGGTTTGGGGCTTAATTACGAAGGTCGAATTCGTGAATGGGTAAAATCCGCCCAATGATTCCGTAGATATACCCATTCAAAATTTTATTTTTACAATATTTCCAAAAATAGAGATCAGATCGAATTGAAATCCAGTACTTCATCGAAAATGACAGTTCGAAGTTTCATACAGAATTTAATGAGGATGATATGATGAGAAAATCATATAAATTTTTTTTTTCAAATTGTTCTAATAACACGATTATCACGAAATTTTGCATAAAGTTGTCTTTCAGCATCTTAAAACTAGCTGTGAAGTTTAATCAGGACTGAATCAGTATTTCTCGAGTAATACCGAAAAAATCAACGATATCGAGAAGAAAACATCGAAATTTGACATATTTTTTCCCGATATCTTCAGAACTTATGATCGTATCGAACTGAAATTTGGTACGCGCGCACGTTCAAATTCTTCGCTGAAGCGGTCATCTACATTGAACATGCGCGCAAAAGTTGCTGCCTTCACGGCAGTGCTTTTTTCATGGAAATAATTGGTGATCTCCAAGTCATATGATATCCACGAACTTCTGCATGAATTTCAATATTTCTGAATATGTGGTTACCTAATTCCCGGGTTGTTGGCAGGATGGAAGCGCTCTGGGGACTATTGGACTTTATGGACTTGCATCAGGTCAATAATGTTCTTAATATGAATGGTAGGATTTTGGATCTTATCTGTAGTCGTCGTCAGGTGATCGTGAGGAGGTCTGAATCCTCTCTCGTACCAGTTGATTTACAACATTCTCCCCTGGAGTTTTGTCTGACATCGTTAACCAGGCATCCTAGGAATAATGTTGAGGCTGGTGCTTCCAGGAGTTTCAATTTCAGGAGAGCTGACCTCTCATTGCTCTATGATTGCCTACTGAACACTAACTGGGATTTCTTGACCTGGTATGTTGATGTTGATTTGGTCTGTGCAGCATTCTATGAACATCTTAATTGTATTCTTGGGACTTATGTTCCTGAGACATCAGTGGGGAGGTCCCGATACCCGCCTTGGTTTACTGGGGATATTATTCTTAAGTTAACAGCCAAGGACGGTCACCGTCGTGCCCATAGAAGAACTGGTTGCGTGTCATTTCTGGAGAGATTTGAGGACCTTCGCAGAGAACTAAAAAGTGCTATCTCTATTGCTCCAGTTAGGTACTGTCAGGAGGCTGAGAAAGATTTATCAAGGGATCCATCAAAATTTTGGGGTTATTCAAATAAGATTCGTGGAAATTCCTCCACTCCGGGGTCAATGAGTTTCAATTCTTCCGTATTGTCTGCTCCTCGAAACATCGCTGATGCTTTTTCAACTTTCTTTGAGGCTGCTTTCGTAAACTCTTCGGGACACCAACGGAGCCATGAAGGCCAGGACTATCTTGAACAAACTCTTCCTATTCCTGATATAAGTGAGGATTGTGTTTTGTGTTGTTTGAAGGAGTGCAAGGGTAGCATGACTGCTGGCGCAGATGATGTTCCATCCTTTTATTGAGGGATTAAGTCATGGTTTTCGCTAAGCCGTTAACTAACCTTTTCAGGTTATCACTTTCCAAGTTATGCTTTCCGAGCATTTGGAAGGAGAGAAGGGTGTGCCCTGTTTTCAAGAAAGGCTGCAAAGAGGATATTAAAAATTATAGACCTATCGTTATTTTGAGCAATTTCAGTCAAGTTTTCGAAAGAGCTTCCTATAATCTATAATACTAAACGCGTTACAGGCAACACCGCCGAAACCACTGCAGGAGATCAAGAAGAACTTTTGGTAAGAAAGGGTTATTTTCGTGAGAGTTTTTCTGATATTTCCGGGGAGTCTTGACGTGATATCTGAACGTGATTAGAAAGAAGAAATTTCGAATTTTCCCGTACTGTCGATTTTTCATCGCGGAAAAATCGAGAGATATTTTTAAAAAATTCCCGAAAAATAACGAAAATATCGATATTTCCCAAAGGTGCAAAACCACAGGAAAGGATTCGGTCGCTGGGTTCAAGCTGGGTGAAGTTTTTTGGTACGAACAGAAAGACGAAAGACAAAATTGTGGCGTAGCAGGACCCTTTTTTTGATTCCCACTTTCGTATTCTTTCAGGAATGATGGAAAAAAGTGACATTTCTAGGAAAATCCAGTAAAAATGCGCCATTTCATATTCTTCTGTGGACTCGGCCGAGATCGGCTATCTCCGCCGCCTTCGGGCTCGGTTTGGAGGTAGAATTTCTTGCGACAGTGAATATATGGCAACGTCGAACTTCGAATTTCTGTCGATTTCGCGGAAAACTTAAGCATCGTAGGCTTTGACCGTCGGCAAAGATCGGGTACTTCCGTCAATATTTTCAAGCCGAACCGGCGTTATGTTCATGTCAATTGTCATTAACATCAATTCTAATTTGCGTCCTATGTGGAAGCTACATTGAAATTGACGAAAATGAAGTTGGTAACGAATGGAAATGCATTAAGAAGTATCAATCATGGTCAATACTGCCTAATTCCAACTCTAACAATGACTTTTTCCAGAAATAGTATATCGGTATAATTTTAGCAAGATATTATAACCTTATGCTACGTTCACGAGAAGAAACAGTAAGTATTACCTACAATTGAAGATACTTCTTACCACAAGTTTTTCCAACCTAAATATCATGAGGAAATATTTAGTTTCAGATGAGTCAGATATTTTAAATGAACTGGACATTGGAAAGTTTCTGTATCATTGAAGTCATAAAGTGAAGAATGTTTAGAATGGGTTCAAGACTACGATAAGAATCAGAATGCTAATCCAGAATTCGTCGAAAAAACATCACATTGCCATAAATATTTGAAATGATGGAGACTAATTCGACTTCAAAGGTATACATTATTATGTTATTTTCCTTTAGCAGATGCATGAAGTATGATATTTTTGCAGTTTTGAGATATGTGAGGTCGTGTTGTTGAAGTGAAATGCCATCCCAGCATTAAGCATATACAAAGGAAGAAAGCCTTTAAAGCACTGTAGAATGTTTTATGAATCTCTCCAAAATCTCACTATCGTCCCCCTGAGAATTTAATATATTTTAAACCATTTGAGTTTTATGGTGAGTATTCGAATGGTGATATGGATCATATCTAATGTTCTGATAAATTGGAAATTTGATCATGGCAAATTTATGTATCACATTCCTAGGTTTAATCAAGCATACTTTGTAGAAGATGGACTATCATCATTATGAAAAAAAAAGGGAACTCAATAAATTTTGAAAAGTGGAAATTGCAGAAATACTATGTAATCTATAGATAGTTTCAATAATATACAGCTGGTGTTTACAGACGGCCGAAGGCCTGCTGTAAACGCGATAACTTTGCGAAGGAATGACTTAGACAGTCGAAATTTTCCAGGTAGGTTTGAAGTTTGAATTCGAAGGTTAAGTTCGGAATGAACAAAATCCGCCAAACGGTTCAGTAGATGGACGCATTTGAAATTTCATCATTTTAATATTCACAAAAATACATACACGATTTGGTCGAAATTCAGTTCGAGGATAGACGATAACTGTGATCGAATTTTACATTAGCTACTGATTTTTTGTAAATTTATAAACAGTGTGCTTCGTTTTTAATAATTCAGTCAACTATTCAATTAATCTACTCAAAAAGGCAAATCTATCCGCTAGGTAGATCTGGGCGCATACTAGTATAATTTATACACATTAAAAATGTCGAATAAATGATAATCAACACGGTTTCATTAAAGGTCGGTCTACTGTATCAAACTTGGCTTGTTTTACCCAATATGTGTCTACTGTATTGGATGAGTCCTTTCAGGTCGATATTATATATAACGACTTCTCCAAGGTGTTTGACAGGCTGGACCATGGAGTTATTCTGAAAAAGTTGTCTTCGTTTGGCTTGACAATGGATTTCCTCCGTTTTCTGGAAACATATCTTGGTAATAGAAAACTGTTCGTTCAGTGTTTTGGAGTCAAGTCATTCAAGTTCTCCGCGTCGTCTGGTGTTCTGCAGGGTTCCATTTTGGGTCCTCTTTTATTTATGTTATTTATGAATGATTTGAATTCATTTCTGCTTTGCCTGTATCTTTATATGTTGATGATTTTAAGTTGTTTCGCTGTATTTGTTCCATCCAGGATTGCTGGGATCTTTAAGGTTACGTGGATGCACTGGTGGATTGGTTTAGAAGAAATCGACTTTCATTGAATATTGATAAGTGCAGCGTGATTTACTTCGGTCGGGGAAAATCCAAGGTTCAGTTTATGTATAACCTTGAAGGTAGTGTCTTGAACAGAGTCACTGAGTATAGAGTTTTGGGAGTCTTATTCGATCAGGGGTTAACGTTTGTGCCCCATGTGAGTGCAACTGTTTCAGAGGGACTCTAGTCTCTCGGTTTCATACTTTGGAACTCCAGGTACCTAGTTGAGACTCGATCTCTGTTTCTTCTTCTTGCGGCTCTTGTGAGGACGAAGCTAAAATATGGATGTATTGATTCCTGGTAATCGGCTTCATATTGATTAATTTGGAGAAAATACAGAGGCGATTTCCTTAGTACGTGAGTTTTAGAGTAGATGGCATCTTTCCGTTTCGTGGTGTACCGAATGGGTATTTGTTGAATAGATTTCATGTAAACTCCCTAGAGAGACGCCGGGTTTATTTAGGAATTCTTCTACTATATAATCTTATTTGCTCCAAAATTGATTGCCCTTACTTGTTAGCCTCAGTGGATTCGCACGTCCCGAAACTACCTGTTCGAAATATTGTTACATTCTATGATAGTTCAAAGTAATTATTATTTGTTTGCCGGAGAGGAAAATGTGAACTGGGGCCACTTTTCACACAACGAGGAAATGTAAGTGACACCTTTCACAGTGTGTAGTAAGTCCAATAATGTGAAAAGTAGCTCGAAATTAAGGCAAGCCACCAACGAAATGCAATTTACCTTGTGGTTTCAAGATGATGGGGTAGTGAAGGGCCTTTCTTATCAACAGCCGCAGCTTCTTCTCGAACAGCCCTCACAACAGGACCGCATAATCACCTTTGGCGCATTTCAATCTGTTGAAATACGCTTATTATCGTTCACAGCAGAGAAAATCTTTTGATTTTATCCATTCCGTTTTCTAATAAAGCGTTAATGAGTTATCACACGTGTCTGTTCCAAATTGTTTTCAAAAACATTGTCACAATGCGAACACCGCGCATACACGCGCATGCTTCCACTAGGCGTAAGACGTTGGCCAGCATATCAAGAAGAAGGAAACAAAAAAGAAGGAAATCGAAAATACACATTACTGTGAAAGGTCTCTAAAGAAAATAAATTGAAATTAATTCCGTGGATACGGAACATACTCACCCCCCCCCCCCCCCCCCCAAGGTGAATATAATGAACCTTGATAACCGCAAAAAAATTGAATACTAAATGAATAGAAGTAATTGTAATTGTAACAATTATACTAAGAGGAAAGAAAATTAAATTGAAAGTATTGGTCAGCGGACATCATCATCAGTAGAACATGTTTCCATTGGTAAGGGACTCAATTTGTTCAGAGGTCGTTGTATTATACCGGATTTGGTCTTTAAATCAGACACCCGACATACTCCATCTAGACCGGGAGTTAATTTAACAATTCGTGCTAGGTTCCACTTCATCTTTGATAAGTTTGCAAACCCTCTTTGGGCATATTAGAAGACTTCAACCATTTATTTCTCTGTTGTAAAGTCTTTAAGTATTCATTCTTCCACCGACGCCAAAAATGTTGTATCATTTGTTGAATTAGATGCCATCTTTTCAAACGATTTATTTTGACATTCTCATAATTGTCATCGGGAATGGCACTCAAGGGTTCTAAAGTTAAGAAGTGCCCGGGAGTTAGCACTGACACATCGTTCGGATCCGAGCTGATTGGTGTGAGCGGTCGAGAATTGAGCACCGCCTCAATCTGAAGCAGAAGTGTATAAAATTCTTCGTAATTTAAAATCTGATCCCCGATTACCCTTTTAAGGTGAGTTTTCACGGACCGGACGCCAGCCTCCCATAATCCTCCCATGACCAGGTAAAAAATGATGGGTTATAGTTTCAGATTCAGAGCATTTTTGTAGTAACGCATTTAATTCTCTACTCGCACCGATGAAATTACTCCCCCGGTCCGAGTAGAGATGTGAGCATCTCCCCCTCCGTGCCACAAACCTACGCAGGGCGGCAATAAAGGCATCTTGCTTGAGTCGGAGACCAAATCTACGTGAATGGCCTTAATCGCCATGCATACAAAAAGGCATACATAGGCTTTTGAAGTTTTAATACCCCGGTGTCGACTCATGGTTAGGAGGAAAGGGCCACAAAAATCTACAACCGCATGCAAAAATATTTTGGACGGAGAAACTCGAAAATTCGGCAGATCTCCCATAACAGGCTGGAATAAAGCAGGATTGGTTTTCCAACACTTCACGCATTTTGAAATCTTAGAACGAATAACCTTTCGCGCAGAAAGAATCCAAAACTGCTGCGATAACAGGTAATGCATAGTGGTGATACCTCCATATAAATATTTTTTATGGAAAAAATCAATAAGCAGTTCAACAAGTCTCGGTCGTGGGGGAAGCAAAAAAAGGATGTTTTTCATCGTACGATAACTGCGCATTGGAAAGTCGACCGCATACTCGGATAAAGCCCTCAGAATCGATTAAGGCATTAAACTTCCTGAAATATTCTGGAAAATTTTTTGTTTCAAATATTTCTTCAAAGTATAATATTTGCGTTCGCTCAACCGAAATAAATGTAGCTCGGTGCAGTTCAGAGTAAGCAAACGAATTGCCAACCTTAAATTTCCCTTTAGCGTGATTAATGAATCTCATTATATAACACAACACCCTTCGAACAAAATCAGAACTTGAATGATTCAAAAGTAATGAATCGATGAAATTCTCGTCATTCACTGTTATGAGAACAGACTTACGTATCTCTTCTTGTGTTTCGAAACGAGGTTCGTATGCCCCGTTTCGACCCAATTGTAGAAATTCAGATCCTCGAAACCATAGTTCAATTTTATTCAGATGGAAATAATCCGCGAGAGGCTAAGTCCGCAGGATTCTCGTAAGATTTAACATGTGACCAAGAGGATCCGTCGATTCTTTCTTGAATAAAAGAAACACGATTTCCAACGAAAGTCTGCCATCTATGTGGAGAAGAATTTAACCAAGCAAGTACAATTTCAGAGTCTTTGTAAGCTTGGACTAGCCTGAACTGCAGTTTTTGTTCATAAGTTTTCTTGATCCATGTCAAGACCTTGGTGAGCAGTACCGAGCCGCACAATTCCAACCGAGGAATGCTCAACTTTTTTAACACGGCGCTGCTTTATATTTACCGCACAAGAAAAAGGTTACAATTTTGTTTTCATTATTTATGACCCTGCAATACACTACAGCGCCATAACTACGTTCACTGGCGTCACAGAAACCATCCAGTTCTGCCGTCCCATTTTGCGGAATACTGATAAGACGATCAATGCGTGGATGAGCTAAAAGTGAAAGTTCGTTTTTATACTTGGTCCAAACTCGAATGACTTCATTTGGGGGCTTGGTATCCCAATCTAAGCCTGCCAACCAAATTTTTATAATGTTATAGGGGTCAAAAAACCTAAAGGATCGAGAGGTTGAACGTGAAATTGAAAAGTATCAGTCTTCGGCTCCCAACTAAGTCCCAATATCTTAATTGATACGTTATCCTTCTGATCAAATGAATGTGTATCCGATGAAATGTGTTCCGCAGGTATGCAATTCAAAAATTCAGCGTTATTGCTAGACCACTTCCGCAACTGAAAACCACCCTTTGCAAACAGACTATTCAATTCGTCTTTTAACTTGAGTGCATTTTCCAGGGAATCACTACCTGTACAAATGTCGTCAACGTAGACCTCATCTAAAAGCGCAGTTGAAGCTGCAGCGTACATTTCACCTTCATCTTCCACTAATTGGCGAACCGTTCGTAGGGCTAGATGACGTGCGCAGTTCAACCCAAAACATAAAACTCTAACTCGCAAATCCAATATCTCATCCTCAGGAGAAAAACGAAATACTATGCGTTGATAATAATCTCCCAAGTTGGGATCTACTAATATCTGCCGATACATTTGTCTTATATCCGCAGTAAAGCAAATTATGTGCAAACGAAACTTCAGTAGGAGAGCGCCAATATCGCTTTGTAATTTATTACCGACGTACAAACAGTCATTAAGTGATTCACTAGTTTTTGTCTTCGCGGAAGCGTTGAAAACAACCCTCAATTTTGTCGTTAGATGATTTGGTTTAACAACCGCATGATGAGGTAAATAGAAAAATTTTTACCCATCCTGCGGAGGGTCTGCAATTTCCATTTGAGACAATTCGAGATATTCTCTGATAATAGAGCAATACTGCTCATAAAATGCTGGATGACGCAAAAGACGGCGTTCTTAAGCGTAAAATCGTTGAATTTCCAGCGCACGACTTTGAGGAAAACTCGGACCTGTAACTTTGAAAAGGAAGAGGTACTACGTATCTACCTGAGGTGGTTCGATAAACGTGACGCTTAAAAATATCCTCACATTCACTTTCTGGAGGAAAGGTGACTGTTTCAGGTCAGGTCAGGTTTCAGGTCAGTCAGGTACTGTTTCTACTTCAAAAAAATTTTTCATTAAATTATCCGAAAAGTCCTCAGAAACGATATTAAGGAAAGAAGTAACCTGCGATGAGATCGGTTCATTGTCGATTTTTCCCAACAAGACGTAACCGAAAATAGTACGAAGAGCGTTAGGACCCCCGTTGACTCCAGAAATTGTCTCATTCAACAAAAGATTAGCGAACACATCGCAGCCCAACAAAATATCTACTTCACCCGGTACTTAGTAATGCGGATCTGCCAAAGGAAGACCCTTTAAATATCCCCACGAAGTATTATCTAATCGATAAGTCGGCATTTTATCACATATTTTGGGCAATATTACCGCGTCGATTGCCAATACTAAGTCTGATTTATCAATAGATCTAAGTTTGATTTGGGCTATGCCCTTGTTTACGACTTGCGTATTCCCGACACCATTTATAACAACGGAAGAAACCAATCGGGGAATATTTAGAGCGTTATAACATCCTTTTGATATTATAGAAATTTCTGAACCGGAATCTAAAGCCGCGTACAGACACGCAAGCTGAGCGTCTTGTGAGGCAAGTTAATTGGGCTGCCTCGCAAGTGTAGACGGTTTTTTGAGCGGGAGCAGAGCGGTGCGCGAGCCGCTAAACTCGATCCATCCGATGTCGGTTTTTACGGCGAGGCAAAAGGATTCCTCAGGCTCAGTTTGGACGGTAAACAAGTAGCGTTGGAATGTTTTTACGATGTTGAGAGCACACAGCTGCGTTTCGTGACGCTATCCGTCTTGATGTTATTCATAGGCGTATCGTTTGTATGGAATAGTTCTAATGAAATAGAATTTTAATAAAAATGGATCGAGCCGTGAGATATATTTTGTGAGTTGAATCGTATAGGATATTTTTCCGAATAATTCTCACTGAAAGAATAGATATAATACATAATTCGTTACTGTTCATTCTGTCAATAATCTATAATCAGAGACAAAAAACGGACGATTCTCTCAGAGTTATACAAATTGAAAATAATAATAATAACTTCGCGGTTGTTTATCAGATGAAAAATATCTTTAAGTATATAATGGTAAGCTTGTTTTTGCGCGCATGTTCTAGGGGAACAGCGTGCTATCGTTTTGTCCAAATGTCTGTAATTTTGGATGATTGAGCCGAAAATGGTCTCAATCGACTAGGTTGGACTGACTGATGACGAATCCGGTGTCAAAATTGATTCTGTCCGGCCGGCCGGCCGTCCGTAGACGCGATAACTGTCGACAGGAGCAAACTAGCTACTTGAAACTTTCAGGATAGGTTGCGCATCAAAATGCCGCGGTTAAGTTCGTTAATGGGCCAAATCGGTCGGATAGTTTCGGAGTTATAGGCACTTGAAGTTTTGAAGTTATTTATTTTTTATTTCAGAAACTACTCAAGCGATTGGATTCAAACTTGGCAGTTTGGTGGAGTATAACGACGCGCAACTTTGAGCCAAATTTCGTCAGGATCATATTGTCAGTAAATTTTAAGAAAAATTTTTTTCGAAATTTTTTTACAAAATTTTTTTTTTCCGGAAAACATTCATCATATCCAAAAAAAAGTTCCACCCACACTTTGAGCTTCATATTTCACAGCAGTGCACCAAATTTCAATTCGATACGATCATATGTTTTGGAGATATCGGGAAAAAATATGTCAAATTTCGAGGTTTTCTTCTCGATATCGTTGATTTTTTCGGTATTACTCGAGAAATACTGATTCAGTCCTGATTAAACTTCACAGCTAGTTTTAAGATGATTAAAGACAACTTTATGCAAAATTTCGTGATAATCGTGTTATTAGAACAATTTGAAAAAAAAAATTTCTATGATTTTCTCATCATATCATCCTCATTAAATTCTGTATGAAACTTCGAACTGTTATTTTCGATGAAGTACGGGATTTCAATTCGATCTGATCTGTATTTTGGGAAATATTGGAAAAATAAAATTTTGATTGGGTATATCTACGGAATCATTGGGTGGATTTTACCCATTCACGAATTCGGCCGTCGTAATTAAGGTCCAAACCTTCTCTACAAATATCGAGTTTCTAAGTTGTTTCTTTCGGAAGTTATTGTGTTAACGCAGTCGGCCGTAAACACAATAACTTCCGGAAGAAACGACTTAGAAACTCGATATTTGTAGAGTAGGTTTGGGGCTTAATTACGAAGGTCGAATTCGTGAATGGGTAAAATCCGCCCAATTATTCCGTAGATATACCCATTCAAAATTTTATTTTTACAATATGTCCAAAAATACAGATATGATCGAATTGAAATCCAGTAATTTATCAGAAAAAAAATTCAAAAAGCACTACCGTGAAGGCAGCAGCTTTTGCGCGCACGTTCAAATTCGTTGCTGAAGCGTTCATCTACATTGAACATGCGCGCAAAAGTTGCTGCCTTCACGGCAGTGCTTTTTGAAATTTTTTTTTTTTGGATTGCAACTGTGATGAAATATTTCGGCAGATTTGTCTCTAGTATTTTGCTATAAGCGTATTCATCAAGGTAGTACTTACTTCGAGTCTATATTGATATTTACCCTAGATGATTCGAAATTTGTGCCGTAAAAACTTAGAGTTAACGAAATAAACAGGGAAAAGCAACTGTAGTTGCAATTTATTTTTCTGGTGGTATAGAGAGTTAAATTTATTTTAGCTTTTGAAAAAAGCGTCAGGGCACAATGAAAATTGAAACAGTTATGATTGAGTATGGATAAGAGCGTTTTGAATAATTTACTACTGTGTAAATTTTCTATTCAGTATGAGCTTCGAAGAGCCCGTCAGTTACTTTGAATAATCAAAGTATTGAACGAATTCTGTTCTTGACTTTTCCGGCTGGTTCACAATGTGAATATATATTTCATTGCCAAATCATTGTGAATAAGCTTATAATGTACAATATTCCTATGGAATAATTTAATCATTCATCAATTTTCCGTATCTCCAACCACATTCCATGACAACCTAGATTACCCAATCATGCCCATTAAATAATTTTTATATTTAGCATCATTCTCATTCGTCATATCAGTACACGTTGATACATGTGAATTCTCGTAAAATAATAAATGTCTGTTTTACTACGCTGCTGTACGGGCTACTGGGAAGGGTCTCGCGAGCCACTGCGGCTCGACTTCGCCTCACATCTCGCTCAAGGGTGCCTCGCCGTGTCTTTTTTTCGCGAGCTGCTCATGAGCAGCTCGCGGAAAAATAGACGCAGTGAGGCAAGCTTGAGCGAGATGTGAGGCCAAGTCAAGCCGGCATTGGCTCGCGAGCCCCATTGGATTGTATCCATCCAGTAGTCAGTACAGTGGCGTAGTCAGACGTTGATCATTTTTAATATCGAGTGTGATAACAGCGTATTAACTATGTCTTCAAGACAAGATCAAGTGCTTGCTGCGCTGATAACCGGTAGTGCGGCTATGATGATTGGCGAGAGTTTGAAGAAGAAGAGAAAACCGCGTCGTTGGTGGAGCACTGAATTGTACAAAAGACGAAATGGCTCTGAATTGATGTTAGACTTAAATTTCCAAAATATAAGTGGGCATTACAAAAACTTCACAAGGATTTTGAGAATTTAATTTGTTTAATTGGCCCTAAAATAGGATAGGTTTAGAGATAGAATGAGACCGTTTTTCAATTCATTTACATTTCATTCTTTATTTGGACAACTCGGAATTATTATGATTATTAATATCGAATATCCAGAGTCAATGTCATTATCATCACTAGCACTATGCGTACGCCCATGGAATCGGCAAAATATCAAAGGAATAATAATATCAGCCTAAACATCGCTTCCTCCCGTGATGCCTTCAGTTTTGAAATTTTTCATGGGCGTATCGCGTTACAGGAATCAGGTTCACACATGAAAGAAATCTTCATTTCACAAGATATCGGATTGATATTTCAGACATTGATAGTACTAATTGTTTTCCATCCATTAAGATAAACAAGGTGTATCTACGACTTCCGATTTGAAAGGAAATAGACGATACTTTCGATTCCTTCATATGTACTGATACTCTGATATTTTGTTGAGTAAAATGCCAAAAAAAATGAAGAGAACATTTTTCATCAAAACACACTTTGTTTTTGACATCGAATCAATTTTTAGATGAATCAGTAGACCTTGTCTTTATCAGTTGGTCATGAACATTTTGTTAATCCGATACTTGGGGTATTTTGTCATGATCGAAAATTTTGCTGATTTTAAAATAAATACATATCAGTAGTAATTTTTCATAACAATAAAATACTTTTAATGCTGAGAAAACCTCATTACAAACAAAAATTAAAACAAAGGTACTTTATCCTTAACAGTTTTCATTGAATCAGTTCTAAACCTTCCTGTATATTAATTGATTTGGCTCAATTCAATAGGTAGAAAAAATTTCTCAAAAAAAATTTCTTGTTGAAATAATTATTTTTTTTCGATGATATTCCACTCAAAATTCAACGAATAATTCGATTATATAAAAATATACATCAGTTTATATAATAAAATCAAAAATTTTTGTGTCCTCCTCTGCTTGAGTCATAGACACATTAATTATTTCAGTCAACGGGAAACAATCTGCTGTATCAATATCCAAAATTTCAATCCGATATCTTGGAAAATATAAATTTTTTGGGGGGTGGACTTGATTCCTGTGATACCCTGTAACTCCCATAAGCTGTGTTCTTCGGGATTGATTGGGTAGGTAGATATCAAAACCAAATAAATCTCACCGAAAAAAAATATATAGAGGTTAAAAATTAAGGTTCTTATTTGAAAATATTGAGTTTTGATGCTTTTGATTTGTCTGTTAATGAAACTCTCATGAACACATATGCATATGGCAAACTTTGATATTTTGGCAAAATTGAAAATGACCAAATTATCGCCAAAAAACGTTGAATATTAGGAAATTATTGTCAATGATATGACAACGAAAGCCATATTTTCATTGTGAATCAACCGAAAAACTCGAGAGTAGAAATCGATACTGTCTAGAATTATAAGCCTTTGTTTATTCAAATCTCATGATGGATCGATAAGTTACACACTATTCTATTATTCATAACCCTGTTACCCATATTCACTCGAAACTGTTTCAATTTCCATAGTGCCTAACGCTCGGTTATTGATATTGTTCATCTGAGAATAATTCATCTACCGCATAGTAATTATTATAATTTTCAATATAATCTCGCTCGGCAAATTTATTTAATCGCTAATTCAATTGTACCCTCCCAAGCAAAGGAGACGCCCATGAAGAATAACAAGACGGTCTGCGTCACGAAACGCAGCTGTGTGCTCCAAAGGTCGTAAAAATATTCCGCGACACTTGTTTACCGTCCAAACTGAGCCTGAGGAATGCTTTTGCCTCGCCGTAAAAACCGACATCGGATGGATCGAGTTTAGCGGCTCGCGCACCGCTCTGCTCCCGCTCAAAAAACCGTCTACACTTGCGAGGCAGCCCAATTAACTTGCCCCACAAGTCGCTCAGCTCGCGTGTCTGTACGCGGCTTAACAGCGCGAAAATATTCTTATGCGTCCCATCATGTGTTTTCATCTCGACCATCGCCGTCCCTAATATGACGCAGCGAAAGCGAGGTGGGGTGCGAGCGGTTAAGGAATGTTCTAAGGCAGTGGAAGGGCTGAGCGCCGACGCACCTTCCCGGTTGTGATCTGAAATAACCCCACTTGAATTTGTGACTTGATTTCCCGATTTTTCAGTTTCCCAATGAAGAATTGTGTGACGCGTCGAAAAGTTATGAGTCTGTTTAGCAGGACATGATGATGATTTGAAGCCTTCGAACTTGATTTTGGCGTTGGGTTACCTTCAGATGTATTCAAAAGTTCATTACAATGTTTTTCTAGAAATGTGAACAAAGTTTCATATTCAGGAATAGATGTAGAACCATGTTCCCTCTCGAATGCCCTAGCGGTTTCCGGATCCAAGCGTGATAACAACATATGAGTCAGAACGAAATCGCACTTTATGTCAATATTCATATTCTTCAAACTTTGTAAATTCATAGAAAATATGTCCAATAACTTACGCAGTGATTGAGGACCTTCTTTCTTTAAGGGAGCGAAATTTTCTATCCGCAACCAATAAGCGCGGGCTTGAGATCGAGGATTGGTGTAACGTGTCACCAAAGTTTCATAAGCGGTTTTATAATTCTCGGTTGTGGCTTTCAGATGTTTTATTAATTCTAAGGGCGTACCAGTCAACGAAGAAAGCAAATAATTAAATTTTTCTACCGGCTTGAGCATTGAATTAGTATGAACTAAAGCATCGAACATGTCCTTGAACCCAAGAAAATTCCTAATATCTCCGTAAAACCGTTGCAAATCGACCTGCGGCAATTTTACATGCGGAATATCAGCATTATTAGTTTGACCAACCGAAGAGCCTGCATAGTTCAAATGAGACGCTACATCGAATAATTCCGAATAAATGGATTCAATGTCGCAAAACATCTCTAGGAAGTCACTTTTAACTGAATCTCCGGCGTCCAGGTCTGCCTCTTTATCCATTTCTAAAAACGATAGAACGGTACTGTGACATCTATTAAACTCCTCACTTAAATCCTTGAGAGAAGTATATCGAACTTGGAATTTGATTCGAAATTCAGCGTCCCTTTTGGCGGAAAGGGCCAAGTTATAAATGACCAGTATTTCTTTCACACAACTGAGTCTTAAGGCTATCACTTTTCGTAACTTATCCGCCATTTCGTATGTGTAAACATATAAATATTTGGTAGAAACACCTCTGAACAAACGGAATTTATGTCAAGTGATAATTATTGTTTATACGTCAACTTTTCAAAACAATGCGCACTAATGAAAATGTTGTCCACCTAGAACCGATGTCGTCTGACCATACACATATGTTGCGGAGATATAAGAATCAAGATGGCCAAAGAAACGAAGGAAATTTATTTCAATTTTGATCAATCGAAATTTTTGGAATGAATGTGTCAAATTTTGACTAAATGAATGGAAAATACCTCCAAATTCACCTATGCGTGAATCTGAAGCGATCAACGATCAGCGCGTAGCGAAACTTCAACAACAAAAAAAATCAGGAATGAAATTGATTTAATGGCAAGGAAAAAAATCCTATTTCAGCGAAATTTGAATGAAAAGAGGCCTTAATATCCGGCTCAAAGGACTATGTAACATTCTACGATAGATCAAAGTAATTATTATTTGTTTGCTGGAGAGAAAAATGTGCCACTGGGGCCACTTTTCCTTCACACAAGCTACTAACGAAATGCACTTTACCTTGTGGTTTCAAGATTATGGGGTAGTGAAGGGCCTTTCTTATCAACAGCTGCAGCTTCTTCTCGAACAGCTCCCACAACAAGACCGCACAATCACCTTTGGCGCGTTTCAATCTGTTGAAATTCGCTTATTATCGTTCACAGCTGAGAAAATCTTTTGATTTTATCCAGTTTTCGAGAATATTGCGTTTTCTAACAAAGCGTTAATTAATAATCACACGTGTCTGTTCAAAATTGTCTTCAAAAACATTGTCACATTGCGAACACCGCGCATACACGCGCATGCTTCCACTAGGCGCAAGACGTTGGCCAGCATATCAAGACGAAGGAAACAAAAAAGAAGGAAACCGAAAATACACACAACTGTAAAAGGTCTCTGGAGAAAAAAAATTGAAATTAATTCCGTGGATACGGAACAAATATAACCACGTTTTATCTTCCGTTTCCGCGAACTCACGTGCTTCGGTTTTCGCCAATGTACAGAATATGCCAGGATTTTGGCAATTTCCAACATCTTTTAGATATTTTTCACAGTTCCCAGGTAGATATTGAAAGAGCTGTCTTGTGGTCCCAATTGTTGTGAGAAACTGTCTTTACTATACTTATATGTATATTTTCTTCTTGATTTGTCATGGAATTTTTGTGTTATTTGAAATTTCGTTTTTTCCCAATCTGTAATTGGCGTAGGCTGTAGATTGGTGTAATAATTAAACGAATAAATAAATGAACCTTCGAGCTGTCTTTTTTCAATCAAGCACTGGATATCAATTTGACCTAATTTTTTTGTTAGAAATATTGGTTACATCGAATTCTGAACGGTTATATCTACGGAATCAAAAGGTGGATTTACCCATTCACGAATTTGACTTTCTTTATTGAGCTCAAAGCTACTACACAAATATCGAATTTCCAAGTCGTTTCTGTTGGAAGTTATTGTTTTTACGTTGAATATACCCATTAAAATTTCATTTTCTAAATATTTCCAGAAATAAAGACGGGGTCCTATTGGAATCCAGTACTAATCAAAAAATGACAACTTCAAGGTTCGTACAGCTTTTCGTGAAGATAATATGACCAGGAAATCCCAGAATATTGAATATTCCACAAGAAGAGATCTCTTTCTCAAATTATTTTAATGACGCTAAAATTCGCACGAAGTTATTTATCAACGTTTTTGAACTGAAAACGAAGTTTCATCATGATTGTATTCCGGAAAAAAATAACGATACTGAAAAAAGCAACCATGAGATATGATATATTTTTTGCGAATATCTCCGTGGTCAAATTTGATTCTATCCATCCAGCCGTCCGTATGCGCTCTAACTTTCGGGATAAATAACCTTCAGGCTTGAAATTTCCAGGTTCGTTAGTGGGCCAAATTTGCCAAATGGTTTTTGTGTATTAGCCATTGGAAATTTTGATTTTTCAATGACTCGAGAAGTAATTATCTGATAGAAATAAAACTTGCTTGGTAAATCAGAAGAAGCATTTGAAAAATGTATCCATAAAAGAATAAAAGGAAGTTTCTCGAAAATTTCTGAATTTTATTTGAATGCCGCTGAGATTTCTAAGTCTCCATTTTATGTTCAACGCGAAAAGAAAACTATTCTCAAAACAACAATCGCAATATTCTTGAAAATTTCCTTTTATCTCAAGTTTATATTGTATAAAAACAAGAATATCGGGTTAATTTGTATTCTTGGATCAATCTGATGAAACTTTAGGTTCATATCCTAAAATGAAGATTATTATACTCAGAAACAATAAATGATATAATTACTGGAAACATGTCGATTCCCCAAAATCAAGAATATTACGAGATTGAATTAGAGTACAGGATAGTTCACTTCCAAAGCTATCATTATTTCATTTCAATACTTCACAAATACTCATTAAATAAAATACTTGCGAATAATTGGTTTACTTATTTTAATAATATTTGAATACCTATATCTTTGCATCCTGCACCCTACATCTATATTAAAATTCTTTTGGATTTTGTATTGGCTGCCAGCCAAACCACAGGTGCATCCACAGGGGATAGCGAAAAACAAACTTTCTTTCTAAATTATTTGGTTTACAATGGTATTCAACTATCTATGACAATCGACTGATATTGGACATATATATAATATATTATATAATTTTATTTTATTAAATCGTCTTTCAGAGCATATGAAGACTTGCATTCATGTATGTGTGCTTCTTGCATTAAAATATCAAAGAGTATTGAAAAGGTTTGTTGGAACATATCGGAATTAACAGAATTATTTAACTTCTCCCGGAAATCCCGATTTATATGGGTGAAATCCTATGGTCTGGGTATACATCCTCTTTTTTGTATGAATCCTGAGAACGAAGCAGGACTTATATATTAAATCTTGGCTATATCCCATGTGTCTGACGATTCGTAGCAAATTTCGGAAAAACTGGCATACCAGTTGAATTTCCAAGAAATAATTTTTGGAGAGCAAGGGCGTGATCGTTCTGCCAGAATTTTTATATTTTTTTAGGTTGAAATCCCTGATGAATTATCAGTTGTCAAAGTCTTTTTGTAGACCAGGGTCGATAATATTTTGAAGCACAAAAAACTAATAGTAGGATGGAACCCATCGGAAAAGGAAGACAATATAACGAAAATTAAATGAAAAATCATTTAGAGATGATGTGAGGTCGTGAAGTGGATGATGTGAGTGTTTAAGGGTAGAACACGGCTTAACTCGATTTCAGGAAAAACAACAAGTACCATGGAAAAAAGTTGTAGGTAATAAAAGGATTCAGAACTGGTATAAGGTCTAGAAATTTTCAGGTTGGCTCTGGTTCTGAATATTTCGGCTGAGTTCGTTAATGGGCATAATCGATTGAGTGATTTATTGATAATTTAAGAATATGTTTCTATATGAAGTCTAAAATTTATGTCGAAAAGTATATTTATTTAGTTTGGGTGTAAAAAATCATGAGCAAGTTGGTTTTTTTTTGATAATTGCGAAAGTAATGATCTGATTCAATTATAGATCGGTATTTGAGTGCAGAATTAGCACGTGTATATGTGAGCAAAATTTCGTGAGGATTGCATAATAAAAATTCAAAGGAATATTTTATCAGTGTTACTGAGCCTGGAACTTTTTTACGCCTTTCGCTTCTTGAAGAATAAATTCATATATCCACAGTAATTTCAGCTATTGATAAAAAAAAGGCTGAACCATTTCATAATTTTTGCGAGCATATTCTGGGTAACAGCGAGATATCGATTTGTTTTTATTTCATATTCAAAGCGACAGGAAAAATATTGTATTGAAATTTTTCAATTATATATAGATGAGCTACGTTTTCGATTAGTTTTTCTAGAAAATATTCCCATTTATACAAATTCAAACTCTGGATGCGCCAAAAAAGACACACGCCCGGACAGAATTTTTTTCCGGCAACGGATTCTTGATCAGAAACCCAACTCAGTCCACTGAGATCAAATTCAAACTAATATCGACTATAATTAAGAATGAATATGCTAATTCATGCCCTTTGCGGAAACGATCTAATATCAAAATTCATCTTTGTATTTCAAGTATTAAATTCATAACATCCATTCAGACTGAGTATTAAATTATGAAATATACTAATCCAAGCCTTCACAAGGACCAATGAAAATGATGCAATATCCATAAAAACTATATTCTAAGTGTTTCAAGTATAACATTCATTACATACACTGAAACCAAGTGTAAAATTATGAGATATACTAATTCCCACCCTCATTAGAAACGTGTTGTGTCGGCGTATTAGGTGGGGAAGTCTACGCGCGGGTCTTCTTCCATCGTCATTAGTCGAAACATTCTTCATTGCGTTGAGACGCATGCAGGCAATATTACAAAACTTGTGATGCCGTAGAGTGAAAGTGAAAATTGGCAAATCTGCTGAAAGATTGCTGAAAGGATTCAAGGTAAGGTAGCCTTAGGTGCATACATGATTCAAAAAGCATGATGTGTTGTTATCTGAATTTTTTTTTTTTAATTCGAATGAAAAAAGTCATCATTGGTAAATACGATCACAGATGAGCACACCATGTTTAACCCATTTAAACCTACCGTCCTTTTAAAAGGACATCAGAAATAGCCCCCTGTAATTCTAATACGGGTACCGCAGCATAGATGGAACTTGTAGTATACGATGACAGATACACTAATCAAGATGAAGTTTCGTTAGTTTCAGTGCCGATTGAGAATTCGTAGGTGAATCTTGAATATTTGTGAATCCGTATTTCAGAAATTTGAGCGATGAGTGATTGGAGGTGAGTTTTGGTGATTTTAAATGTATTTTGAACAATTTTCTCATGATATTGCTGATCTTAAAATATGTTTGATGGTATTTTCTCCATCACATCTGGGCTGTCTCTAAAATTCATAACAATATTCATGAGAAAAAATGGCCGTCCTTTTAAAAGGACGGTAGGATTATACACTACTTTTCATACTGATTTATGTTTTGTTCATCAGGAGTACTCATTATTGGCGAAAGCCGTTAACTTTGGCTGAATTGATGGAAGAATTGGAAAATGACGATGATATTGAAGTTCCTGACAGTATTTCAATCCTCCTGAAAATGCTAACGATGACTGCGACACAGAAGAAGATTCTGGAGACGAAAATGGAATCGAACTGAATAACTTACCAGGTTCTCAATTGAGAAGTGAAGTGAATGTTTTTTTTCAAGCTGATGAATGGGATACTGAGGACGAAAGACCGCTATCAGAATTCGTGGAACGAAAACCAAAAATGGTGAAGCAGTTCACTTACAGCCAAAATGATCTGAATTGTAACTTCTGTAGTTGGGAGAACATTTCATTTGTCCCAAATAATTTATCTCCTTCAGCATGCTTCAGATTATTTTTTGATAAAGACGTTATTGACAGCATAATTTGCTTCACCAACAAATATGCAGAACAGAAAAATCGACCAGGTAATGTTACAGAAGATGAGCTGCTCTGTTTTATAGCAGTATTGTTGTTGAGTGGTTACGTGACGGTTCCCAGAAAAAAAAATGTATTGGCAAAATCGTGATGATGTATGTAACAACTTGGTCAGTAATGCGATTTCTCGTGATCGATTTCAGTACATTATGAGTCATATCCATTGCAATGACAATACAAAACTTGACAAGAAGGATAAATATTCCAAACTCAGACCACTGTTCGATTTATTGAACAGAAATTTTGTTGAACACGCTCCAATTGAGGAAAACCATAGTATTGATGAATGTATGGTACCATATTATGGTCGTCACACAGGAAAGCAATTCATTAGAGGAAAACCGATACGTTGGGGTTACAAAATTTGGGTAGGTGCTTTGCGATTAGGTTACATCGTGAATTTTGATCCCTACCAAGGCTCGTCAACCACTCTTCCAGAAAAATATAAGCATATGGGCCTCGGAGCATCAGTGGTTTTGCAATATGCCGATGTACTGAAAAAATTTCCTCACGTCCCATTCCATTTATATTTCGACAATTATTTCACTTCTCTTTCTTTACTGAAAGAATTGAAACTGAGAAATATAAAAGCAACTGGAACAATAAGGGAAAATCGTATTCCTCATTCACCACTTACATCTGGATCGCTTTTCAAGAAACAAGAACGTGGAAAATTTGAGTATATTTGTGCAGACGGCGAAATGATCATTGCTAAGTGGAATGAGAATAGTGTTGTGACTGTAGCGTCTAATACACTGTCAGTGTTTCCTAGCAATCAGGTCAGAAGATTAACACAGTCGGAAAAAAAACATGTACTCATTCGTCAACCAGGCCTCATAAAATTCTACAATGAGAATATGGGAGGAGTTGACAGAGCTGATGAGAACATGAGCAAATATAGAGTGTCCATAAGAGAAAAAAAATGGTATTTTCCTTTATTTTCCCACTGCCTTGACATGGCTGTTCAAAATGGGTGGCAATGGCATAAATATAATGGTGGAAAAATGGATTTATTAGACTTCCGAAGAGCAATTACTTGTGAAATATTGGAAACCCATGGTAGAACAGGTAAACGGGGCCCCTCAAAAATATCCAGAAGTCACCATGAGTTCTCCAGGTATGATAGGCTGGACCATCTAATTGAATATATTTCAAGTCAGCGGAGATGCGCGGTATGCCACAAAAAGGCAAATTTCATATGCCGGAAATGTGATGTGGGCCTTCATCCGAAGGATTGCTTCATAAAATATCACACTAAATAATTGTAATTGTTCGTTTCAAAAAATTGAATAAATAATGCAGAATATTCCGTATTTTTTCATATGATATAATAAAGTTCCTAGAGTAGTGTTTAACCCTACCGTCCTTTTAAAAGGACAGACGTTTTTGAGAAAAATAAACATTCCAGAATTTTTTTTAATATTTTTTCCTGTTGAGTAATCCTCAAATAATAAGTTATTCTCAGAAAGAAATATTATTTTGCGATAAAAATAGTTTCAGGGTTAAATGGGTTAACTTACTTCATGGGTACTTATATATTTTTCGAAAATTCATTACTTGCAGAAATGATAAATATGTACTCTCAACAGTGGAAATGTTCCTTTGATTTCATTATTGACATGAAAATCGGCAGAAATTTTGTACCCTGTATTCGCAGATATATATTTGATGTTTTTTGTTTTCCATTACTTATTTAATGATAAAAAATAAAATATTCATTCCCAAAGTTGAGAAAATCATCACTTGATAAATGGAAAAATAATGTGAATGTAGTCCATTCGAATTGATACTTCAGATCATGCAATGATCTTATTTATATGTGGTTTTCAGATGTGAAATTCATGCAAGGTAGTCTTCCAGTTTTAATTCCCCCCGAGGGACGGTGTGCGGAGAAAACATTCAATTGAAAATTTTCAACACAAGGAGTCATCCAAGAGTTTATGTTAAAGTAATGAATTTTATTGATCATGCTAAACAATATTTGAAATTTATTTATTTTTCAGATTTCCGGAGATATTCCTATTCTTTTTGCGGAACAGAGAGAGCAGGCTCTCCAGAAGAAACGACCATGTTTGCTTATTTTGGACAGTCGCTGCTACATCCAAAATGATTCTATATCGTTGTGGATGACTTGTACTTGAGGTTCTTCTCTGTACGTAAGGCCTTCGATACATCGTTCAAATTTTTTTCCAGCATTTACAGGGCAAGTTTCCTTTGAAATCATCATTAAATCCATGATCATAGGGAAAAAATGTTTAGAATAAGTACAGCTATCATCTACGAGAATTTGCTTAGAATTTGATTGAACACCCTGTATAACACCCAGTATTCTTGGAACAACTGATATGATATGATGTTATACTTTCACAATTATATTATGTGATTTTTCTCATTGATAAATTAATTTTCAATATGTACCTATATACGTTCTGCGAAATAAACGATTAGTTATATTTTGAATAAGGTGACTTATTTCTTACAGCAAACAGAACTCGATATTGAGTTCAAAACAATAAAGCATTCGTTCAAAATTTGAATGAAATAAATCTTAAATTCATATTATCATATCCTTGCATCTACTAAAAGAAAGCCTTGGATTGAAAGCAGCTTTTCTACAATTCAAGTAGAAGAAGTTCTCCTTCCAAATAGTGCAACAACCAGTTTCAAGGAATATAAAAGTACCATCTAGGTATATCGTCTTCTTTTGGCAAATAACAAGTCATTTCAATTTGAGTTTAGACAGACTTGTTTCAAATCGAGTGTTTCTTTCTATGGAGGGAATAATTCCTTTCATGTGAGCATATACTGTTTTCGTTCGAATATTAAGAAAAACTAGAATTAAGTAGAGTATGAGTTTCATCCGAGTATACAGACAACTCGAACAAAGTGATTAATTTTATTTAATTAGAATATATCATATCCTAATTTCAATTTCAACTGTATACTCAAATAGAAACTTCCCATATACTTAACTTGATGATTGCAACTGTATTAGATACAAGTGTATTTTACACTAGAAAGAAATAAAGGGTATATTTGGATTTCAAATAAAAAGTATACTTGACCTAACTTCACCATAATCTTGCTCATATATAAATCTATCATCTACTGCGATCAATTAATATTTAATTGACTGAAGTATTCATTTTTTTCCGTGAAGTACTTCATTTCAGCCCGATCAGATCTGTATTTTTCGAGATATAAGAAAAATGAAATGAAACCTTCAATAATTGAGGGAGCATCATTCCGACGGCTCGTTGGTAGATGGCAAAGACTGCCTAAGGTAACTGTAGTCCATTGGTAATTTTCGACTATAGTCTAAGCTTAGCAGAAATCTGTATTGGATGTAATGTTGTGTATGCATTGACTTATGAAACTCTAGAGTTCATATGTCAATGTTTCGATTGAGTGATAACAGATTTGTTTACAATAGGACGTATAATGTATTTTGAATATTTATACGGAATTTTTTGTTTTTACGAGTGAATTTTCCTGATAATTGATCGAATTAACCGCTTTCCAATATCAAATGATACACATCGAAAGCGACATAAGGGAACAATTGCAGTGTTCCACATCGAATCTTGTCTTTTCGGGTACTATCGATCAGATTCCAAAGAAATTGTTTCAAATTTCAGTTTGAGCCGATGTTCAACTGAGAAGAGATTGAGACAGAATTATGTCAAATTTCGTGGCTTTTTGAAATCTCGTCAATATCTCAAGAATAATCAACGCGATCAGATAGTATTGTAACATTTTCTTAGTTTATCAAAACGTTCAGAATAATTAAACTTTTCATATACTCTAATACCAATAACACAATGACTAATTCTTTCAAACTCTGTGCACAATTTATTTCCACACTATACATTTATTTTCACTGATCGCTTACCACTACGAATATCTCTGCTGAATGACGCCCTGTCCTGCTCATCTGGAGTTTTCTGGAAGACACTCGCACAGACAAGGCCGTGTTCGTCACAGTATTTAGAAAATAATGATGAGCAAGTTTGTGGAAATTTTCTGATGATTATTCAATCAGATTGATTTGAAAACTTCAAAATTTTGTTTTCAAATATACATGTAACATTTGGCTTTCTACTAATTATATATTCCGTATGCAACATCAGCTTGTCATTTTTTATTAAAGGACTAAATATTATTTCTATTCGATCTATGTTCTTGACAGTATCAGGAAAATTTTATTTCGAATGAGTTCATCTGCGGGATCATAGAAGGCTTTCCACAAATTCGCCAACTTGGCCTTTGTATTTGAACCCCAAACTAACAATTCCCCAATTACTTACGATTATCAAACGACTGGCCGGCCGTAAACACATTAACTTAAGTTAGAATCGACGGGGTCAACATGTGAAGGTATAGATGACCGTTTTGGCAACGGAACAAGCGCGCAAAATCGTACAACAACTTGACGGTCAGGCAATTTCAATATAGACCTTCATGATTGAATTAAAATATTTTGGGCGTTTAGTATATGCAAAACCAGAAACAACAAACAATTTGTATACAACTTGGTATTCATGTTAAAGAAGCAAGAAGATTTAGATTCGCTTGAGATTATATATTCCGCCAACTTTCAATCAATTCATTCATATAGAATAACCTTTCCATGTTATTCTTTTTATGTGAGTGATCCAATTGTTATTCGGAAGAAGCATTGGGGACCAAGTTGAAAGTAGGATATAGGAAGTCGTGCGGGTTTTTTTTCAGATGAAATAACATTATTATCATCTATGGATTGTATACCGGGTATCCCAAGAAAACCGGTCGTTAGAATATTCTTGAGAAGGTATTAAATAGAGATAACTGTCTATAAATTTTTTGGGACTCGTTGGACTTCTGCTTTCACCGGAAGTGACACCAACTCTCGTTTTTCGATTGTAAGGCTCTATATTCCAAAACGAAAATAGACTCCTCAAGAAATTCTGAGTTGCCTCAGTGTAAAATTTTTGAATTTTTGTCAGAAAATTTTTCTTTAACGTGAAATTCCAACGAAAAATTTTTAATGGATCTCTGCGGAAACATATATATCATCCAGATATTTCATTGGAAAAATGCCGTTTTCTAGACTTTCGCGGGAAGTGAAATAATGCTTCTGTCCCAATATTCAAAATTTAAACTCATGATATAGGAGATCACAAAAGCGTTGACAAATAAGGCAATTTCGAAAACGTGAAAACTCATTTTTTTCAAGTTGGAATCTCATTTCGTTATGGCCATAACGGAATCTACGTTAAATAATAATGTAGGTGTGGAAATAATACCAATGCCCTAAAATTCACATTTCTGTAATATTCATGAATTATAACAAGTGGTTACTGCGATACGCCTGTATAAAAATAGTAAACTCCACAAAGTTTCTTGACATAATAACCCACCTCTATAGTCAGTTCATTCGGTAGAGTATATCAATCAACAGTCATGCAAATTCTGACTTTGAACCACACCACCAAAAAAAAGGAATATGAAGATGATAATTCCTACATGTGTACATTCGTTAGCAAGACCTAACCACACAACAGAGCGTGAACATATTTATGTAGCGGATGTAGATTACAGTTGTATGTAATATCCACAATGCATATATTTTATTAAATCTACCATGCTTCTATTGTGTTTGTAATAGGAATTTGTTTTTGGGTTCTTGTTAGGAAAACCAATTAAATTTCAGGAGGCAATTTGAAACAGAATAATTATCTCTGGTACATCTCGGGTGTTTCAAATAATTTCGTGATGAATTTCATTTGTCATTACACGGACACTGAAACGTTAGCTCAAATTGAGTATAATTGGAGCTCACCCGAATATTGAAGATAATCAGACAACCGTTATTAAACGATATGTTATAATCAAAATTTCAGAATTGATTTATTTTCATGACTGTATATCTCTTCATGCTATGAAAATATGTTCTGTGCTTATCGAATTTTTTGTCCGAATTTAAAATTGCGGTACCACGTGGCCAGTTTGCGAACCTCATAAAGTCAGATAGGGAAAAGTTTTCTTAGTATTTACTTGTATATTTGATTCGTCGAAATTCGATATTACAATTCATCCAAAGACTTGTTCAGTTGAAAAAAAATCTAGAAAAGCACTGACGTGAGATCAGGAGGTTTTCGCGATTGTTTGAATCCTAATTATCGGATCAACACGAAATTTTGCACTTGATTACGAAGTTTCGATCTGATTGCATTTCTACTTCTTAAGATATTGTGGAAAGAACGTTAAAATTCCAAATAAAACGATATTTGGCACAATTTTTTTTCCAAATATAACTGATCGAATTAAAATTCAAAACACTCCCAACTTAATCTAAAAATTTCGAATCGCTTAATTTTCTCCTCAGAAAGTTAGAGCACATAAGGCCACATGGCCAGACGGACGGACGGACAGAATTAAGTCTGACCACGGATTCTTCAGCCAGTTCAACCAAATCGTGTTAGACCATCTTCAGCTCAAAATTCGAAAATTACATACATCGTGATGAGATGATTACGAGCTGTTCCCTAGAACAAGCGCGTAAAAAAGTGGTTCATTATAGACATATTTAATCATTTTGAGGGAGTTATGTAACATTTATTCTAATTCAGTACAACAATGCTTCAATGTGATATTATGATCTAATGAACTTCCATCTATTCTACTCACCCGAATTGATCATTGGTGACATACTGCTCGAAAATTTACTATATATGTTTATGTATACAATCTTCTGTTAAGGGCTATGCGAATAGTTGGTTGTTAGGGGCAAAATAATATGTCAATTTGCTCTTATACTCTATATTTGGTCCCTAGTTTGGGACATCTTCAGGAGCAGCTACAAAATGAAACATTAAACTTGTAGACGATATCACTACAGTTAGTGTTTTTTGACAGTACTTACGAAGCTATGACACAAATCTACTGCCAAAGAGAGATCTAATTGTGGTGAAATATAAAATTTGGGGTAGGCAAAGATTTACATTCCCTTACCATAGATCCCAACGAAATTTTGGTAATAATTTAACTAACAGTTTGTACAGTTCGACTAATCACCAAGTTCCAAACTAATCACTAAAATATTGAATAAATAATCTCAAAAGTACTAACGGAAAAAACTCCGCATTCCAGTGCGCAAATTAGCCAAAAAGTTTGGAGTCACTAGCTTTTCTCTGTTCCACAGTTATCATGTTCTCGGACGGCGGGAGGTCGGTCGACCGGACAGAATCAATTTTGACAATGGATTCATAATAAGTGAGACGAAATACTTTCTTTGTTTCCATATGAATTATAAGTCGATGCCAAAGAAAATATAATAAAATATATACGTTGCTACTATAAGTCCAAATTTGAAGTCACTGATGCCAACATGGCAATGATGAATAGAAACTCCACTTGGCAGCGACTTGTGGAATGAATTTAAGTCAGTTCCTCGTTCTCGAAAAAACAATGCCAGTGTTGCAGGTTTTTCGCTATTTTGAAATCTTTTTTGCGCGCATGTTCTAGGGAAACAGCGTGCTATCGTTTTGTCCAGATTTCTGTAATTTTCGATGGTTGAGCCGAAAATGGTTTTGAACGATTAGGTTAGACTCACTGATGACGAATCCGTTGCCAAAATCGATACTGTCTGGCTGTCCGTCACCACAATTACGGGCGTACGGAGAATTCTATCAACTTGAAAATTTCAGAAAGGGTTTCATTTCGAAATACGGAGGTTGAGTTCGTTAGTGGACCGAATCGGCAAAAATATTTTCGTAGTTCGTAGTTTTGTTCAAGATTTTTTTGAACAAATATTTTTTTTTGAAACTATTGCTCATTTCGAAAAAAATTTCAGCTATACTTCGAACCGCATATTTCAGGGCAGTGTACCGAATTTCAATTCGATACGGCTATTAGTTTTGGGGATATTGGAAAAAAATATGTAGAATTTCGTGGTTTTCTTCTCGATATTATCGTTTTTTTCGGTATTACTCAAGAAATACTGAAAGTTTTTTCTTCAAATTTTTAATATTCTGTGATCTGTTCATCATATCCGCATTGAATTGTGTATAAACCTTCAAACTGTCATTTTGAGTACAGGATTTCAATTCGATCTGATCTGTATTTTTGGAAATATTGGGAAAGCCATATTGACAGCCATTTTCTCGGAATGATTAAGTTCAAAAAATCGTTATGGCAGAGATATGTTCGCAGCAGGCAGACTTATGACTTTCAGAGGCATAGAATGTTCGCCAATAATCTTTCAAACAGAATACGTGAAGCCAAGTCCAAATTTGAAAATGATCTAGCTACCTCGAAGGACAAAAAGAAATTCTTTAAATACACACGCCGCATTTTCAATACCGTACCTTCTCTGCCTCTTGTCAAAAACACTGATGGTGTTGTTGCAGATGACCACAAATCTTCAGCTGAAATTTTGGCCAGCACCTTCTCAATGGCATTCACGTCTGAACCAAACTCACCACTACCTTCTACTACTTCTTCTCGCAATGACTCTTCTCTAGTTTGTTTTGACGTTGATCCCTTGACTGTTGAAGGAAGGTTACAAACACTGAATGTTTCATCGTCTCCTGGTCCAGACGGTTTTTCTGCTAGGTTGCTCAAAGAATGTTCTCATACTCTTAGTCTACCCATATCAAACATTTTTTCCATATCGTTGAAGACTGGTATGCTGCCACTATCATGGAAAAGTGCACTTGTAACACCCATTCATAAAAAAGGCGATAAACAAAATCCGAACAACTTTAGACCAATAAGCCTCACTTCTATTCTGTGTAAGATACTGGAAAGGTTGATATACGACAAAATGCTTACTTTTTTTCTGGATCATAACATCATACCTGATACACAGCATGGTTTCATCAGAGGAAGATCTATTGTCACATGCCTTCTCAGCTGCCTCAACAAATGGACCCTTTTTTTGGATAAAAAACTTTCTGTAGATGTTGTCTATCTAGATTTTTCGAGGGCCTTCGACAGAGTACCAATAAATAGGCTCTTACATAAGCTGGAGAACTATGGAATTCGAGGATTGCTCTTGAAATGGATTGAGAACTTCCTGACTGACAGGTCTTTTGTGGTCAAGGTTGGTGCTGCTAGATCGGAACCTCGATGCGTGCTCAGTGGCGTTCCTCAAGGCTCGGTTCTGGGTCCCTTGCTGTTTTTAGTATATGTCAGCGATTTGGCTGATGAATTCAAGTCGGAAAGTGCCTCATTTGCAGATGATATTAAGTTTTTCAATTGCCCCCTTAACAACTATGAAACCTTGCAGGAGGACTTGGACGGGGTCGTTTGTTGGTGCGCGAAATGGTTGATTCCACTGAACCCTGCGAAATGTCGAATTCTACATTTGGGTAACAACAATCCAAAACTTAAGTATTACGTTGAGGGTGTTGAAATCCTTGGATGTTCATCCCACGTGGATCTGGGTGTAGTGATATCTAGTGATCTATCGTGGACTGATCATGTATTGCACATCACTAATAAGGCCAAGCGTCTTATACATATCGTCCAAAACGCTTTTCGTGGTAATAGTGTGGCGCATATCTCCCAAGTGTATAAATCGTATATTCGACCGATACTTGAGTTTGCCGGTCCGGTTTGGCATCCGTGGTTGGTGGGAGACGCTGCAATATTAGAAAATCTACAGCGTCGTGTCACACGCGTTCCCTTTGGAGTGAATCGTCCTTGTTATCAGGAACGGCTACAGATGATGGGTCTTCCTTCGTTCGCCGATCGTCGTTCAAGAGGAGACCTGATAGTTACATATCGAGCATTGCACGGCTTGTTCGGCGTCGATATGTCCTACCTGTATGAGCTGAATACGAATCAACTCCGTGGACATCGATACAAGCTGAATAGAGAGGTCTTCCGAACCAGATGCCGAGAAAACTTCCTATGCAACCGTGTGTTCAACCATTGGAACAGCCTGCCTGGCGAAATTGCGGATGCTGTGTCGGTCAATGCGTTCAAGAATAGACTTGACACCTGGAGATCGAATAGGACTGCATGAGTTGTTCGGCTGGCTTGTTGTGATTCCGTGATTCTATTGTTTAACTTGTGTATACTTTTCATTTTACTTCACTTATTTCACTTGTTTCTATTTTTTACAGTTGTGTTTTTTTTAATTTCTTTTAAGTTAGAGTTTATAGGTTATAAATGTACCTCAACTCTGTAACCTGGTTTAATAATAATAATAATAATAAAGTGCCGGACCGTAAACACAATAACTTCTGAAAGGAATATATATCGATATTTGTGGAGAGAGTTTGGACCTTAATTACAGAAGCCGAATTCGTGAATGGGTAAAATCCACTCAATGATTCCGCAGATATACCCATTCAAAATTTGATATTTCCAATATTTCCGAAAACACAGATTAGATCGAAATGAATTCCAGTAATTCATCGAAAAAAAATCTAGAAAAGCACTGTCGTGAAGGCAGCAAGTTTTGCGCACATGTTCAAATTCGTTGCTGAAGCGGTCATCCACATTGAACATGCACGCAAGAGCTGCTGCCTTCACGGCAGTGCTTTCCTAGATTTGTTTTCCAGAATTCTACACTAAAATTGAATTGACCCCAAAAAAATACAAGTCACCAGGTTCTACGAATATTGCTCAAAGTTGATATTATACACTTTGTATTTCACTTATGCTTCGAAACGGGGAAGGTATATGTTATAAGACAACCTGACTTTCTCAATGTCATCTACTCGGCTATATATGTTTGTCAAGTATATGGCCAAAAATCATGTATCAATATGTGGAGACATGAGGCGTGACTTAATTCAAGCTAAAACACATAAGCAGTATGATACATAATTTTTTGTGCGCATGTTTCCGTAACATGCGTATACATTCCGTCACCTTTGAGTATCCTTCTCTTAAAATATTGTAAGGTGTAAATGAATTGATGTATGTGCACACTCTATTTCCTGTTCCGCTATATGACATTTTTGCCTACAAAATTTTGACGTAGTTCATACGAGAGGGATACGGGAAGCTTACGGAACGTATAGTGAGAATCAACCCTTAGGGTCGCTACAGAGTGGAGCGGAGAGCAGAGATGAGAGAGCAAAGAAATATTGTTCCATCGCGATTTGCCTGCAGTTCTTTGCTCTCTCATCTTTGCTCTCCGCTCCACTGTGTAGCGACCCTTCGGCTACGTACAGAGTAGAGGGGAGAGCAAAGTGGAGGGCAAAGCGGCGATATTCCTCCGATGAAAGAGCGAAACGTCCGAGCAGAGATCAAAGCGCAGCCATTACATAGTGATGAGTAAAGAGTTAAGCGATAATTCGTTCAGTTTGTTTCGAGACTGGATGTCGAGCGAAATGGATGGATACAATCCACCCCATGATGCCACAGATATACCCATTCAAAATTTAATTTTCCAATATTTCCTGAAATACAGATTAGATCAAATTGAAATCCAGTGATTCATCGAAAAAAACCTAGAAAAGCACTGACGTTGAGTCATCAACTTTTGCGCACATGTTCAAAAGATAACATCAAAAGTTGATGACTTAACGTCAGTAATTTTCTAGTTTTTGTTCTCTGGAAGTGAGCATCAAATCGAATTCAAATTTGAAACATTGTTTTTGAATACTGCCGTCCTAAGCAAGAAGGCAGTATCTCCAATTTTTACTATTTTCGAATTTCCTCTTTCTATAGGCTCCTTACACGATTATAAGTATACCTTACAATGCTAGAGAGCAGTAGGCGTTCATCCAATGGTCTGATAGACTATAAAAATTGCAGTAACTGCTCTCTAGCTTTGTAAGGTATACTTATAATCGTGTAAGGAGCCTATAGGAAGAGTTAATTCGAAAATAGTAAAAATTGGAGATACTGCCTTCTTGCTTAGGACGGCAGAATACTGGTTCCAAGGTTTCCGCCAAACTTCGTTGAAATCTGATCAACATTTTCCAAGAAAAAAAATTTTCGTCAAAAACTTGAAAAATGTTCGAGTAAACATTTTTAATATATTCTAACAACTGGATCCACACGAAATTTTGCATAAAATTGCATGTTGGTTTCCTGGAACTAATCACAAAGTTTTAATCTGATCGACTAAGTACTTCATGAGATATGAGGAATTAACCTCATCATTTCATACCAGTATAACTCCAAAACTATTCGGACGATTTAACCCAGTAACGAACTCATCCGAGATATTTAGGCACTAAAACTTAACTGAAAATTTGAACACTCCAGGTCCTCTCCTCCGAAAGTTAGAGCACTTACACACGGACTGCCGGACCGTCGGATGGACAAAACTGAACTTGAACACGTCTTCTTCAGAGAGTCCAATCTAATCGTTAAGACCGTTTAAGAATAATAATCAGAAAAAAAAAATTAAAACTGAAAGAACGGCGATGAAATCTGTAATTACGAAATTTGTATGAATGTATAAAACATGTAATTACTTACATTACATTTCATAGGCCACTTCATCACACGATTTATCTAAAACAAATCGATTGTGGTGTTTAGGGTCTTTCTGATCCCACAACGGTTTCCTTTTCAAAACTTCACTAATTAACGATTTCACGTTCATTCTATCGCCGGAAAATTAATTTTTCTAACGAAATATTTAATAATACGGGTGGGTTTATGCGAGCGTGCGAAATGAGATATCAAACATGTTTGGATTCGCCTCTTTGCTCGCAGGCGGCCGGTTTGCGCTATCTTCAGGATACGCTCCACTATGTACACCTGCTATCCTTCAGTAGTGTTTGTTTTTGCCGCTTTGCTCTTTACTTGATGCTCTTTGCTCTGAAATCTTTTCTCTCCGCTCCACTCTGTACGTACCCTTAGTCGTACTTATTGAGGTCCCGTACATAAATACGGTTTTTCAAGCTCCGGCGCCGTCGAGGTGCGGTACTTATGTGTGCATTCCACCACTGATGCTGTGTAATTCAGACCGGCTGGCGCCGGAGCTGAAAAAACCGGATATGTACACCGGCCCCCTGCGACACAGCTACGGCGCCGGAGCTGGAAAAACCGTGTGTGTGCACCGGACCTTATGGTGACTCCGGTGTCGGCTAGTTTTTGCCAAGATAACCGTTGTACGGAATATTCTATCGACTCGAAATTTCCAGGGTAGGTTGCATTTCGAAATGCGACGGTTGTGGAATTTTGAGGGTTATTTGCCTTATTTCTGAAGAACTATGAAAGCAATTCAATTGAAAATTGGCTGTTAGTTGTAGCATAACAACACGCAATTTGTTCGGATCGTATTTTATTAATCCATAAGAAATATTTTTCGAAATACCATTATATTTCAAAAAAGTTATTTCCGTTTGAGATTCATCACATCAGATCTTGAACCTTTTATTCCACAGTATTGTATCGAATTTCAGTAAGATGTGATTCTAATCTCGGAAGATACTGAAAAAGGATACCCATGTCAAATTTCATGGTTTATAACTCAGTATCGTTATTTTTTCGGGATAACTCAGAAAAAACTCATTCAATCACGATGTAACTTGGCCAGTAGTTTGATATTTTAATGAACAACTTTCTGCAGAATTTCGTGATTATCGTGTCATCAGAGCATCCAAAGAAAAAATTAAATTTTTTTGTCAGATACTTCGATATTCTGATCATATTATCCTGACAGAATAATGAATTACCCTTCAACCAATTAGTTTCAATGAGGTTCTGGATTTAAATTCGATCTTGTCTGTGTTTCTGGAAATATTGCGAGAATAAAATAAAATCTTGAATGGACTTATTAGCGGAATTATTGGGTGGAATTTATCCAGTCACGAATTCGGCCTCCATGATGGAATCACAAACCTTCTCTACAAATATCAAGTAATATCAAGTTTCTAGATTGTTTCTTTCGAAAACTGTTGTGTTTACAATTGACCGTGACAACCGTGAAAAGAATGAATGAAGTTGACTTTATCGTTTTCGCATATGAGTTGTATAGTATATCTTCAGCTCTTATATTGTAAATAATAATAATAATATCAACAATATTAACTGCATAGTTACAGCTTTGGGGTCAAAAAATGGAGCGACACAAATTTGACTAACATCAACATTTAAATACGAACAACAGCAACGAAACACAGAAAACACCATAAAACATCAGCAATTAGAAGATTTTACCTTCTACAAAAGGCAAACGCGGAATTTTAGACTTAATGTATTAATGTTCTCATTGAACCTGAGCAACAGTCAAATGGAAAATCTGCGCAGATTGTCGTACCAGAAGTCACTACATTCATAATTACATCATGTGATAACACTTATTGCAGATCACCATTGAACTTGAATGATACAAACAAAACACTAAAATAGAATGAGAAGAAGAAAAAATTGAAAGATGCAGAAAGGAAAACATACATGGGTCCTACAGAAAGAAAATAGAGCGACATGACATCGATCAAGAAGCCACCAATAAATGCTAACAACCCCTGAAATATTCGCGGAGACCGTGGGTTTCATGGTTGGAATTCAAGAAAGAATTATAGGAACACCAAACTACACCAGAAACCTCCATAAGTTGTCCGATATCACAGATGTATGCCGAAAAAGCTTCTATACCAATGAAACCAGCGAACACATAACAAGTGGGCGTAGTGCACTTGCAAAAAACGAATATACGCGAAGACACGACAATGTATGCAAATAACTCCACCAAGCATTGATGAAAAATTACCAGATACCATCCGATGAGGAACCTCAGTTCACTCATGAACCCCACTCTGTAGAAGAAAATGAATATGTGAGAATATATTAGAACAGAAGTAAAATAACTGACCGAAAGCGAACTCACAAAAGACCGAATCTTGTATTTTTCATCAAAAATACAAAGAAAACATATTTAATCGATGTAGCAATGCCCAACACAAAAAATATAGCGAAGAAACACCCGGAAAAAATCGAAAAGTACATCCCACTGTAAATGATCGAGATTTGTGATCTCGGTCAATTTCTGATGACAATAATACAAGCTGATATTGCACAATTAGGAAGCGAAATGCGATGTCTTACCTTAATGGGTTGAAGGTGAAAAACTAGGCGAATTGCCACTGGTCTGGTAGCAAAAGGTACAGGTAAAGGGGAGGGACTCAAGGATGTACCTTTCCTTCTGCTCAGCGTCCTCGGCCTTCACCTGATGGAAACAAAATCACAAGACACTCCACTCCAAACTGTCAATAACACTTGCAGTGGGTTTTACCCGTATAGGCAAACAGACGAAATTGTATATAGATCAGACGAACAATTGGCGAAATAATGCGACGATAAATTAGCGATTCCAATTCGGATGAATTTAGAGGTTATCTCTTAAATACTTAAGTACTAACTTCGGCGATTCTAGAAGAGTTACTGACGCTTGACAGACGATTCCAGCAAGAATGCGTTTCACGCCCAACACAACCCGAGTTAGGCAACCCAACATACACGTTGGCTGTATAAAAGGAAGGTTCGTGACTTGACTTGCCGCCCGCCCTGAAGAGTCCCTTCAGTAAGATGAACTGAAAGGCGTGAACAAACGAAGGAAGCCAGACGCAATCTACTGGGTTGGAAGAGGACACAATTTGACGACTGGTCGTCGAATGATTCCAGAAGCAGTAGCAACATCAGCTACACGAGTTGTGGAATCAGCTCCCGGGAAAACAGAGGATATACGGCCAATAGACCACTTCAGAGGAGGAAGATTATCATCTCGAATGATGACAACGGTACCTGGAAGGATAGGAGTCGATGGATACAACCACTTGTGACGCTGCTGCAAAGTATGCAAATACTCCTGACGCCAACGCCTCCAGAAGTCCTGCTGAAATCTTTGGACGAGTTGCCAACGAGACAGGCGGTTTAGAGACACGGAACTGACATCGTTATCAGGAGGAGCGGTGAGGGAGCGGAAAACCAGAAAATGCCCGGGGGTGAGGGCCTCAAAATCAGAAGGGTCGGACGATGGGAGATACAGAGGACGAGAGTTGAGGATTGCCTCAACCTGAGTGCAGACGGTGAGAAACTCCTCGTAAGTGAGTTTTTTCTCGCCGATAACGCGAGTGAGATGATGCTTCGCAGACTTGACAGCGGCCTCCCAAAGGCCGCCAAAGTGAGGACTAGAAGGAGGAATGAATCGCCAGTCGGTTCCGGAAGACGAGGCTGCATCACAAAGACTTTGCTGATGTTGTGGAGCAGACAACAAACGGCCGAGGTCACGAAGGTAGTTGTGTGCACCCACGAAGTTGGTCCCGTTATCCGAAAAGATAACGGAAGGATTACCTCGGCGTGCAGCGAAGCGACGATAAGCAGCAATGAAGGCTGGGGTGGACAACTCAGATGCCAACTCCAGGTGAACCGCTTTGGTAGTGAAGCAGATGAAGACAACTAGATATGCCTTAGTGCTAACGGCTCCGCGTAGGCGTGCACTCGTCACATAAAATGGACCGGCGTAGTCAACGCCAGTGGTAAGAAAAGCCATAGCAGAGGATAGCCGCTCAGGTGGAAGATTGCCCATTGGTTGTATCAGAGGACGGGGTTTGCAAGAGAAGCATCGGTTGCATTTGCGTAGACGATTACGTACTACATTACGTCCGTCCAAAATCCAGAATCGTCGACGAATGAACGAATGAGTCGCCAGAGCGCCGGCGTGCAGAAGACGATGATGGGCATCGTCGATGAGCAGATGAGTGAGATGATCATTTTTAGGCAGAAGAACAGGATGTTTGTGTCTATATGGTAATAATGAGGCGGAAAGCCGACCTCCAACACGGATAAGTCCATGCTCGTCACGAAAAAGGTGTAGTTTCATGATGAGCCGATGACGAGAAGAAGGTTTCTGAAGCTCAGCTAGCTCCTCCGCGAAATGAACAGATTGAACTAGACGTATCAAGCAGGTTTCTGCTTCCTGAAACTCAACAGAGGAGAGAAAACCTGAGCGAGGGAAAGATGGACTGCGAGAATTCAGTATGAAACGTCGACAAAAGGCAGTCACGCGCTTGAGTCGAAGATACGAGGAGAAACGTTCAATCATGGTGGGTTCATCGGAGATGGCTGCTAACATTAAAGCGGAGATCGGCTTGGCTTCGTCGTCCACTTGCTCAGTTGGAGATGAATCAACAGAGGAAAGAGGCCACGAAGACGAGTCGAGAGACAACCAACGAGGACCACGCCACCACAATGGGTGATGATGAACGTCTGCGGGCATCAATCCTCGAGAGGCACATTCAGCTGGATTGTCCTCAGACACCACATGCCTCCAACAAGCCGAAGGAATCAGATCCTGTATTGCGGCGACTCGATTGCCGACAAATGTCTTCCATCTGTGACTTTCACCACGGATCCACGACAAGGCAACAGAAGAATCGCAAAAGGCAATACATTCAGCACCGAGATGATGCAAAACGTGGGTGGACAGATGATGCATGAGTTTTGCGAGAAGATGGGCACCGCACAGTTCTAGACGAGGCAGGGTCACAGCCTTACAAGGAGCGATTTTGGATTTTGCAGCTAGGAGAGACACATGGCATTGACCAGATGATGAAGAAGTGCGAAGATAGACGACTGCAGCGTAGCCCGATTCAGAGGCATCACAGAAGCCGATGAACTGATGAGCAGAAGATGAAACGGCAGGGATGAACCTTGGTATGTGAAGCTCTGCCAAGGAGGGAAGCTGGGATTGGAACTGCAACCACGGGAGTTGGACCTCAGTCGAGAGAGGTTGGTCCCATTCCAAGTGAAGTAGGCAGAGCTGACGGAAGAAGACTTTGGCATAGAAGGTGACAGGAGTTAGCCATCCCAACGGATCGAAGATTCTGGCCAGTTGACTCAGCACAGTCCGTTTGGTGACTGCCGCTGATGTCAAGCGGACAGAATAGAAGAAGTGGTCAGAGGACGGATTCCATCCAGGTCCCAGGATCTTGAGACTTGGTTCACGATCAAGAAGAAGGGGGCCAATAGAAGAGGATTCTCTACGATGATCAGATGGAATGACGTCTAACAGAGGAAGATGATTTGTAGCCCATTTGCGCAACTCAAAACCGCCCACCATGAGCAGATCCTGAACCTGCTGTCGCAATTCAAGAGCCTCAGACTCGGATGAACAGCCTGTCAGAATGTCATCGATATAAATCTCATGCAGCAAGACGTGCCTTGCAGAAGGAAATTTGGGTCCGTCATCCAAAGCCAGTTGGTGAAGGGTCCTAAGTGCTAAGTAGGGAGCAGAAGAAACTCCATAGGTGACGGTGTTCAGGCGATAATATTGGAGGGGTTCCTGTTTGGTGAACCGCCAGACTATGCGTTGATAATCCCTCTGCTCAGGGCGTATCAGAATTTGTCGATACATCTGTCGGATATCGGCAGTAAAGACAAATCTGTGTAGACGAAAACGAAGCAGAAGGGTGGAAATGTCCGCTTGCAGCTTCGGACCGGTGAGCAGAAGATCGTTGAGGGATCTGCCATTAGCGGATGCGCAAGAGGCGTTGAAGACTACTCGAATTTTAGTAGGAGGATCATCCGGACGATGTACAGGATGATGAGGAATATAATAGGGCTCATATCGAGGACAGTCAGATGACTCAGGTACCAATTCCATGTGGCCACTCTCGATATAATCTCGCATGAAATCATGATAGGCGACGCGAAGATCAGGATTATTCTCGAGGCGATGTTCTAACCTTATGAACTGCCTAGTCGCCACATTGACGGAGGGGCCCAGACGATAAGATGACAAGGGCAACCCAACAGTGTACCTACCAGTGGAGTTACGGGTGACATCAGCGCAATACATAACCTCACACTTTTTCTCGGCGGGGGTCAAGGGGAGCACGTCAGGTACCTTATCGAGTTCCCAGAAGCGCCGAACGATGTTGACAAGTTCCTGGTCTGAGTGTTGAGAGGAGCTCAGAGGAAAAGTTTGAAGATCGGAGACGGCAGGATGACTTATCATATCAGATGGTAAGATTAGGGGTATTGAACCAGAAGACTCAGTCTTGTCAGAAGAAAAATGGCAGGTGGCCACTGACAGAGGGGGATCAAGCTGAGTTAATGGAGGAGAGACAGCAGATGATGATCCTGCAGACGATGATGGAAGAGTGTTTCGACGTGAGGCCCGAAGAGCAACCCGAAGACGTCGAGCGGGACCATTCACAGTGTCCGGTGAGAAGGAAACGTGTTTGGTCTTCTTGCGATGGCGCGCAACCGGTCCATAGAGTACCCAACCTAGGGTGGTAGATAATGCACCTGGAAGCTCAGACGATGGGGATAACGTGCCGGGAAGAATAAGATGAGGGAGCACATCCGAGCCGATCAACATGCCTATGGTACGAGGAAGATAGAAAAGTGGATCAGCTAGGCTGAGTTGCTGAAACTCAGGCCATTGGCCATTGAACGCTTGGACCGGAAGGGGATCCACTGGACTGTCAATCACGTATGCTTTGATGATAAACTGGGGAGGATCTCCTTGGTGACAGAGGGTGACGTATGCGTACCCCTGGATGCGAAACTGATCCGCATTACTCAAGGTGCGAAGTTGAATAGGATCAGGGTGAATGCACAGACGAAGCTTGGAGGCCCACTCTCAGGTGATGAGGGTATGTTGGCAGCCTGAATCTAGAAGAGCACGGCCGAACAAGACATTCCGCCGGTTATCTAGATGGATCCAAGCGGTAGGCATGAGGTAGTCAGGCTTATGGGTCTGACGCAGAGAAGACCGCGGAGCTGGAGACAGATGACAAGAAGAGAACAGACGAGAAGATGCAAACAGATGTTTATTCGGCGGGATTAGACGACCGCAAGATGACCACACTCGCAGTCACTCGGAACCACTTCCAGAGGAGGGACAAGAATGAGGGGGCGACGGAGCAGGCGAAGCTCGAGAGGATGTTGAGCCTACCGCCCTAGGGGTCTTGCACGACAGCAGCCGGAGCCCCGCCGATTTACCCCTTACTGAGCTGCCCCGAGAGGTGAGAGCACGGATTGGAGGCTCGGATGAGACAGAGGGCGAAGAAGGACGTTGGTCCGTCGAACGGGATGTCTCCTCAATGTGGGAAACGGAAGGGGACGTAGTCGTAGCAGATGCTAGGTGGAGAATCGTATGGTGTCGTCTCCGGCATGTGTGACAGCATTGATCCGAACCGCACTTGGCAGTGACATGGAAAGACGACATGCAATTTCTGCATAGTCGCCTCTCATCCACGAAAGCTCGTCGCTGATGAATGTCCATGGCCTTGAACTCACGACATTGGCGAATGGAGTGATTCGCCGAACAGAACACACACGCGGAAGACGAACCAGATGATGTAGAGGGGCGTGTGCCAGCGTAAGCAGGACGGCGAGAGGACGGACCGGGGGATGAAAGCACGGACGAGGAAGGGACAGACGCTGAGCCTGCCGGGGATTGAGGCCTTGACGATTTCCTCTGCACAGACGCACGAGACGAGGTGACCGAAGTGCTCTCCAACACTCGCAACTGTCGGTGAGTAAACTCGAGAAGTTGCGCGAGAGTGGGAAATTCATCAGAGGATAACTGCCCCTCGAACACCTGGCGAGATGGTACATCAATGTTGCGCAAAGCCAGCGAAAACAGGAGGTAGTCGGCTGGATTAGATATGGGCAGCGCCTTAATGGCATTTATAGCATTCTGATGCGTGGTTATGAAATGCTTCAGCTGCGACAAAGAGGACACAGATGCTGGCCGGGAGTCCAATATCTGGCTTACATAAAGATCCGCCAACCGACGAGGATTTTGGTACCGGGAGTGAAGGGCTTGGTAAGCCAGAGGGTAATTAACCGAATCCAATTCAAACCCGGAGATGACCGACGCTGCCTCACCGGATAGAGCAGACGTTAGGAGGTGAAATTTCTGAACAGGCGCCAGAGATTTGTTTTGATGCACTAGGGCATCGAAGAGAGCGATGAATCCGGGCCATTCCTCGATTTTGCCATAAAAGCCGGGCAGCTCAACTCGAGGAATGGGTAAATCAACCGATGAGGATGCGAGCGGCTTACCAGAAGAAGAGCATGTCAGACGACTGTGGGCCTCACGTACACTCAGGCAAATCTTAAAGAACGCCGCGAATTTTGATGGTGATCCATCCTGTGCCGGTTCCTCCAACTGAGAGTTCAGTCTGATGATTGATTCATCGGCTTCCCTGAAATTCTTTTCTACCTTGATCAACTCCGACAGGCACATGTTGGCTGTATCCACCTCCGTGGTCAACCCTTTGATCAGCTTGAGCAGTGTAGACGCTGCGGAGAATGCATTCTCACGCTTTACTACACACTCGCTGATAGATGCCTTCAATTTCTCCACCGACGGCATTTTATATTTTGAACAACCCTGGTATACGGAATTTAATTATTCACGGAAATTGAATGTGAATGAAACAGACGGTGATAACAAACAGATGCCGTAGATAAGACTTCGATAAAGATTAGCGTTTCAAGTAGTTTGTTTGAACGAATATTGAATTATGAATTCACGATGAAATAATCAGATGAATGGAATGAATAGACTGAATTATTTTTTGATCTAAAGGTCCCTGGTTTCTCGGCACCAATAAATGATCGAGATTTGTGATCTCGGTCAATTTCTGATGACAATAATACAAGCTGATAATCGCACAATTAGGAAGCGAAATGCGATGTCCTACCTTAATGGGTTGAAGGTGAAAAACGAGGCGAATTGCCACTGGTCTGGTAGCAAAAGGTACAGGTAAAGGGGAGGGACTCAAGGATGTACCTTTCCTTCTGCTCAGCGTCCTCGGCCTTCACCTGATGGAAACAAAATCACAAGACACTCCACTCCAAACTGTCAATATCACTTGCAGTGGGTTTTACCCGTATAGGCAAACAGACGAAATTGTATATAGATCAGACGAACAATTGGCGAAATAATGCGACGATAAATTAGCGATTCCAATTCGGATGAATTTAGAGGTTATCTCTTAAATACGTAAGTACTAACTTCGGCGATTCTAGAAGAGTTACTGACGCTTGACAGACGATTCCAGCAAGAATGCGTTTCACGCCCAACACAACCCGAGTTAGGCAACCCAACATACACGTTGGCTGTATAAAAGGAAGGTTCGCGACTTGACACACTGGCTGAAGAAATCAAGCAGATGTGGCAACAAGATAGCGTACAAATAGTTCCGATCATAATAACATCAACTTTGGTGATCCCAAAGAAAGAGACTGCATAAAAGCTTGTTAACTCTTGAACTGAATAAGAACCTGTATATAAAAATCATCGAAAATAACAAAAACTATAAGAGAAATCAGGACAAGGAAGAATTCAATATTAGTCAGAAAAATTCTTATTTTAAATTGGAAATACAAAGGACAAACAGCCGAAACCAAATTCATCTCAAACTAGCCTCTAAAACTATTGTAAAATGTATGGACTATTTGCAAAAGTCATAATGAAAAAGCAGAATGGTTAGCAGAACACAGAAAAGGCAAAGGAATCTACCTGAAATGGCGTCAATCAAATTCGAAGCGCAAGGTCTATTGCAAATAGTCCAGAAAATACATAATTGAAAAGCGAGTGGAATAGACAGCATACACAACTACTCGTGGAAATAACCTTATGCAGCACAGCTGAAACTTCCTACCATATTCAACAAAATGATACAAGTTCATTATACAATACCAGAGGACCTAATGAAGAAAAAAAACATCAATGCAACCGAAAGGTGAGTACTCAGAAGATTCCAGCAAATAACGACCTACACATGTCTCAATACGGTAAACAAAATATTTAATACACTTCTCAAAGATAAAATCACAGAACATCTTGATACCAACCACATTTTAGGTCGGGAACAGAAGGGTTGCAAAAAACAAAGTAGAAGGTGCAAAGACGAAATCATTATTGATTAAATAATCACAGGACAGATGAGAGATAAAAAAAAAGGACGGAGCACTAGCGTTAGACTACAAGAAGGCTCACGATTCTGTACCGCACACATGGCTCTCAGAGGTTCTGAAAATAAACAAGATACATCCTACTATATGTGTTTACGGTCAGCCTGACGGCTGACTGCGTAAACACAATAACTTCCGAAAGAAACAACTTAGAAACTCGATATTTGTAGAGAAGGTTTGAACCTTAATTACGAAGGCCGAATTCGTGAATGGGTAAAATCCACCCAATGATTCCGTAGATATACCCAATCAAAATTTTATTTTTCCAATATTTTCAAAAACACAGATCAGATCGAATTGAAATCCAGTACTTCATCGAAAATAACAGTTCGAAGTTTCATACAGAATTTAATGAGGATGATATGATGAGAAAATCATAGAAATTTTTTTTCAAATTGTTCTAATAACACGATTATCACGAAATTTTGCATAAAGTTGTCTTTCAGCATCTTAAAACTAGCTGTGAAGTTTAATCAGGACTGAATCAGTATTTCTCGACTAATTCCGAAAAAATCAACGATATCGAGAAGAAAACCTCGAAATTTGACATATTTTTTCCCGATATCTCCAAAACTTATGATCGTATCGAACTGAAATTTAGTACACTGCTGTGAAATTACAAGGTCAAAGTGTGAGTATAAGTTTTTTTGGATACGATTAATGGTTTCCGAAAAAAAAAATTTTTTGTAAAAAAATTTCGAAAAAAATTTTTTTTTAAATTTACTGACAATATGATCTTGACGAAATTTGGCTCAAAGTTGCGCGTCGTTATACTCCACCAAACTGCCAAGTTTGAATCCAATCGCTTGGGTAGTTTCTGAAATAAAAAATAAATAACTTCAAAATTTCAAGTGCCTATAACTCCGAAACTATTGGACCGGTTTGGCCCATTAACGAACTTAGCCGCGGCATTCTGATGCGCAACCTATCCTGAAAGTTTCAAGTAGCTAGTTCGCTTCTGTCGACATTTATCGTGTCTACGGACGGCCGGCCGGCCGGCCGGACAGAATCAATTTTGACACCGGATTCGTCATCAGTGAGTCCAACCTAGTCGATTGAGACCATTTTCGGCTCAAACATCCAAAATTACAGACATTTGGACAAAACGATATCACGCTGTTCCCCTAGAACATGCGCGCAAAAATTGGACGAAGGAATGTTTGTGGCAGGTATATTTTTGCGCGCATGTTCTAGGGGAACAGCGTGCTATCGTTTTGTCCAAATGTCTGTAATTTTGGATGATTGAGCCGAAAATGGTCTCAATCGACTAGGTTGGACTCACTGATGACGAATCCGGTGTCAAAATTGATTCTGTCCGGCCGGCCGGCCGTCCGTAGACACGATAACTGTCGACAGAAGCAAGCTAGCTAATTGAAACTTTCAGGATAGGTTGCGCATCAGAATGCCGCGGTTGAGTTCGTTAATGGGCCAAATCGGTCAAATAGTTTCGGAGTTATAGGCACTTGAAGTTTTAAAGTTATTTATTTTTTATTTCAGAAACTACTGAAGCGATTGGATTCAAACTTGGCAGTCTGGTGGAGTATAACGACGCGCAACTTTGAGCCAAATTTCGTCAAGATCATATTGTCAGTAAATTTAAAAAAAAATTTTTTTAGAAATTTTTTTACAAAAAAATTTTTTTTTCGGAAATCGTTAATCATATCCAAAAAAAATTATACTCACACTTTGACCTCCTAATTTCACAGCAGTGTACTAAATTTCAGTCCGATATGATCATAAGTTTTGGAGATATCGGGAAAAAATATGTCAAATTTCGAGGTTTTCTTCTCGATATCGTTGATTTTTTCGGTATTACTCGAGAAATACTGATTCAGTTTATGTCATCCTGACATAATACATGTCACAAGTTTTTCACTTTATTCCCGATATTTTATTAGATTTCTAGTTTGAAATGAACAATTATGGATCTATGGGAGATGATTCCCCAATAAAGGGGCCTGTAGCGTTCTTCGCTTATCTGAGGATCTGAAAATCATCGCTTGGAGAACTGAACCTGGTCGAAAGACCCTCTCGGTCATGAGCAAATGTAGGTAATATTATTTACTGCTTCCTTCTGGTTTTCTGTCCCTCTTTCTGTTTCAGATATTATGTCAAGATATTTTGTCGAAATGAATTCAAGATGACGAAAAAATTATTTTCAAATGAAAAAGATGCCATCCATCTTCTATAAACAAATTACTACACTTATGCGGGGAGACAGAATTTTTCCTGAGGTTTTTATCTGTGCTCTTGTATCATACGCAAATATGTATGGTACCCCGTTTACATTTCCTCTGCTAACACTGTGATATATCTTAGAATTGTAATGCTCGTTCTCAAAAGAATATATATATATAGTCCTGATTAAACTTCACAGCTAGTTTTAGGATGCTGAAAGACAACTTTATGCAAAATTTCGTGATAATCGTGTTATTAGAACAATTTGAAAAAAAAAATTTCCATGATTTTCTCATCATATCATCCTCATTAAATTCTGTATGAAACTTCGAACTGTTATTTTCGATGAAGTACTGGATTTCAATTCGATCTGATCTGTTTTTTTGGAAATATTGGAAAAATAAAATTTTGATTGGGTATATCTACGGAATCATTGGGTGGATTTTACCCATTCACGAATTCGGCCTTCGTAATTAAGGTCCAAACCTTCTCTACAAATATCGAGTTTCTAAGTTGTTTCTTTCGGAAGTTATTGTGTTTACGCAGTCGGCCGTCAGGCTGACCGTAAACACAATAACTTCCGGAAGAAACGACTTAGAAACTCGATATTTGTAGAGTAGGTTTGGGGCTTAATTACGAAGGTCGAATTCGTGAATGGGTAAAATCCGCCCAATGATTCCGTAGATATACCCATTCAAAATTTTATTTTTATAATGTGTCCAAAAATACAGATATGATCGAATTGAAATCCAGTAATTTATCAGAAAAAAATTTCAAAAAGCACTGCCGTGAAGGCAGCAGCTTTTGCGCGCACGTTCAAATTCGTTGCTGAAGCGGTCATCTACATTGAACATGCGCGCAAAAGTTGCTGCCTTCACGGCAGTGCTTTTTGGACTTTTTCGACTTGACACGAGCATTCGATGTTATAAACTTCGAATTTTTAGAAGTAAAATTATATAATATCGGTTTTCATGGTATTTTTCTCCAAAGGGTGATGTCATTTTTGCGAAACCGATCAATTTTTGTTAAAGTTGCAAATTGTTGGTCTGAAAAACAAGACCTCCATTTTGGGGTACCTCAGGGTTCGAGTTTGGGACCATTACTGTTTTTACTTTTTATGAATGATCTACCGAATTACATAGATCCTGAAATTTTAATAATTTTTGTTGATGATACATCAGTGGCGGTCTCGGCTTGAACACTGAGTGACCTATCTGAAATTTGTAATTCACTGATATTGAAGTTTTTGGATGGGTGTAAACTGAATTTTTTAATTCTAAACTTGAATAAGACTGAATGTATTCGCTTCAGTAATAGAATGAGTGATTGTGAACATTTAATTGTTGAATGCTTGAACCATGAGATTGTTTCGAAAGATAATATAAAATTTCTAGGTGTATACTTAGATAGCTCTCTGAGATGGAGCGATCATTGTGATTTTGTTTGCAAGAGATTAGCCAGCTCTTTTTATGCGATTAGTAGAATTAAGTACACACTGCCTAGACAGACAGTAATGAATATTTATTATAGTTTAGTTTACAGTTTTCTAAATCACAATGTAATTTTGTGGGGTAATTCTATTGATTCTAATAGGGTGTTCATCATGCAAAAAATAATTGTTCGACTAATTTTCAATTCGAAACCTAGAAATACCTGTAGAAATGTATTCAAGAAAAATGAAATACTTACTTTGCCTTCTCTGTATATACTTAGGACCCTATTGTACTTGAGGGAAAATGAATATTTGATGGTGAAGCTTTCCAGTTTTCACAACTACTCTACAAGGAATATCACAACACTTAGCATTCCTTTTCATAATACCGCGAAGTTTGAAACTAATCCTCTGTATCAGGCATTCATATTGTATAATCATCTTCTAACTAGGATTAGGCTGTTAGACATTAAACTATTTAAGAAAGTGGTAAAAAGTAACCTTGTTCGGAAAAGTTATTATACTGTGGGGGAATTCTTGGGTGATAATGCCTTTTGTGGGGAATAGTATCTGTTCTTTTCATTTTTGACTTGTCCTATACATACTTGTATTTCTCGAAGGATTAATAAAATTCTATTCTATTCTATTCTATTCTATTCTATTCTATTCTATTCATTGATGTAGCTCATCCAGCAAATTAAAGCCTTGGCAGTAAAGAATCGGAAAAGATTACCAAATATGTACCTTTGGCTGCTGAAACTGAATCTCTGAATAGTCTTGAAAAAAGTTATAGTAATCCCTATCATCATTAGTGCAAACGGCCTCATCAGTAAGCAGACCATAAGAAATTCATGGAAAATGGTAATCCCAGAAAAAGTCATTTTCAAAGCGCAACAAATCGGTGTCATCCAAACATGCTCCATAGTAGGAAAATTATTGAGCGGACAATAGATTGCAGAAATATTTTTGAAACGATCACTTTCCTAATCTCTACAGATATAGTGAATAATAATAATAATAATAATAAGAACAGTAGGGAGCATTTTCAGTAAACTCAAAGATCCAACACCTCTTTCATTGAGATCAAACTTGGTTTACTCAATAAAATGTAAAGATTGTATTGGTAGCTCAGTGGTTAGAGCGCAAGCCCCATGATCGTAAGGTCTGGGGTTCAAGCCCTTGGCCGGGAAATAACTTTTCCGGTTTTTAGGGGACCGTCCAACCATTCGCTGTTGGGTAAACAATTAACAGTGCTGTTCCTAACGTGGCGCAAGGAATTAGTAACAAAGCCTACACAGAACACACCCGGTATCCTACCTCGCACAAGATTTAAGCTTCTGAGGGGTTTCGTTGAAGACTAGGATATTCGGAAAACATACAAAAAAAATACAAATACAAATTTACGTCGGTGAGACAAACAATATTTGAAAAAGAGAATATATCAACACTCCTATGATTGTCGAGAAACTAATAAAGATAAAAATGAGAAAACAGCGCTAGCCACCCACCACTTCGAGAATGGTCACAATTTTAATTTTGGAAATGTGAGAATTTTGGACAGAGAAAACAATTATTTTAAACGGTCTATAAGTGAAATGATTCAGATATCCATAAATGACACAATGAATTTGGGAACTGATGTAGAATCCCTCAGCGTTATTTACAGTAATATATTGACGAAAATTCGAAATGAATAATCTGTCCAAATTGTGCATTTCACCCGTATTTCCGCATTTCTCGACGTAGATAAAAAGTTGACATCACAACAATATAGAGCTCACATTATGTTCCATCCGTTAGATCTCCTGTTTTAATTCCGAGAGGAATGATTAGTTTTTGAGTTTTATGTGTTTTATATAAAATGACCTATAGATTTCATATCCATAGTGTACTGCCTCAGATATCCATATGAAAAGGTAAAGTTAACTTTGATTGTTGAATCAAAAATGAATGATCTGGCTGCTTCTACGATGAGAATTTGATATTTCAATATTTTGTTAGTGCCAATTGAATGTTTACTGTGTGTTTTTATTACTAAAGATATTTTCATACACCATTTTATTGTTCATAATGTTCATGTCAGGGTCGATATTCATTCAAAAATAAATGTTTTTGTCTTGTAAAAGATCCCAACTCGGATCGAAAAGTTGACGATTCATAAAGGATTCGTTTGATTTGCTCAGTCCTCTAGCCACAAACCTATCATTTGGATTGATTCAAGGACACTGATACGACAATTATGGCAATAATAACAATCATAATAAAAATAATAATAATAATAATAATGAGGGGATACATCGAATTGACAGCCCCATCGTGGCGTCCCTGGATAGGTCTATTCAACAGGCCGAACTAATGTCAACTGGAGATGCTTGGGCCAATTTCTCATTCTTGCCCTCTTCAATAGGCCTCATTCAGATAGAGGCCAAAGGCTGGTTGGGGAGGGCTCAGAACATCTTCCTGGTAATGACCATAGCGATGAATACGGACTGCGATTCGAGTGGACGGAGGAGCTTCGGGGTGATGTGTTTGCATGTTATGAAAGTAGCTCACCTGGCCGCAGAGGTTACATGAATAGGCTGCACTCGCTTTGGATTGATTTACATCCAGAACTTCCCTTTTCCCACCAACGCTCACGTGATTACGCGGCTTGTTTGCTCAGAATTGGATACTCCCAAATGCCGGAAATTTCTGCTGAAGTAGCGCGACCTTCGCCACCTCGCCCCACTCAGAGGCCACAGAGGGTTGACACTGCTATAACCTTCGAGAATCGAAGGTGGAACCTTAGATCACGAGTTCCAATAAGACAACAAGATCTGACTGGAATGATACAAACTCTCGACGATGAACTTTCGAAAGATGCGGACATCTGTCAGCATAGTCAGACATAGTCAGCAGAGGAAAGTGACACAATCGATCAATAAGTCACAACAGCAAGTGCGTAATAATAATAATGATAATGAGAATAATGATGACAATAATGGTAATAATAAAAAAGGGCGTGAACAACCTCTTCAGAAGAAAAGAAGGATAATTATATAAACAATCCCTAGACAGAAAAAAAATAATCATAAAAGAAGCACCAAACAAAAAAGAACTCATAGTATATTGGAAAGGAATCTAGTCTGATAACAAACATTTTAACGATGAGGCCCCCTGAATAAAAGCTGAAAAAGATAATCATAATCATCTAATAGAACGAGAGAACACACACAAAACTAAAAGTGTCCCGGCGTAGTTAAAATTCGAAACTTGGAACAAGTATTTTTAACACTACACATGAATCTCTCTCAAATCAACAAAATTATTTCGCAACCGCACACATTTCCTAGTTTTCTCATGGAAGATAACATAATGGTAAACCCAAAACTGCAGATACAAAAAATCCATAAAACTACCGTCTTATCACATGTCTCCCAACTATCTTTAAAAATATTTCTGCAGCAATCTCAGAAAAATCGAACAACATTTGACAAGGAACAATATTCTTACTGGAGAATAAAAAGTATGCATAAAAAATAGTCGAGGATGCGAAGAACAGCTGATTACATGAATGAAGTCAACATGGGACAAAATCGGAAAGAACACAGACTTCGCTGAGTGCTCTGTGGTTCTCTCTTTGTGTCTCAATACACTCTCACTTTCACTAACGATGTTAAAATGGAATTCGGAATGAGTATATGCCAAATACTACACATCAAAAAAGGCCGTTAGAGGAACCGAAATGAAACATCCACTATCCACAATGAAACCTGAGTAACATTCCTGAAAGTGGAGCCTATAAGTACCTGTGCTTACATCAGAGCACGAAAATCGATCACACTCTAAAAATCAAAACTGACTACTGAATTCGAGAATAGACTCAAACAGAACTGAATTCTGGAAACCTCACCAAGCAATCCATACGTTTGAGAAACCTTTTCTGACATACTTATTCGGTATCGTCAAATGGTCGTAGACATAGAAAACCTTCACAGTCTCATCCGAATTGAAATGGCAAAACACAGAATGTCTCATACTAATGCATAAAAAAAGACTCACTATACCAAGGAATGAAGGCAGAAGGGAATCATGGATATCCAGGCACAACACATAAACCAAATTAAGACACTTCCAAAGTTCTTCCACACAAAACAAACTGGCCTACATAAAGCAATGGTAACCATGTTATAAATATACAACAACATCTTTAATTGAAAACGAAGACCACGAACTATACTGGGATATCGACATTCATGCCGATAAGACGATATCTAAAAAAATCAAATAGACCTTATATAACTTTCCAATGTGAGAAAGAAAAAATAACATACTTGATCGACATATCCATCCCCTATAATGGAAATCTCCAACTGAAATACAATGAAGGGATGTTCAAAATCGCAGATCTTTCACTCGAGATAAAAAGGATTTGGAAGCAGGATAAAGTCATTATAATACACCTCATTATGTCGATCTCAGAAATTATATCTGTAACATTAACGCCACACCTTTTCAAACTTGGAATAGATACCGCTGTACATAAACACATTCAAAAATCTATAATCTTGAAAGCATGTAACATTGTAAGAGTATTTCTTTATACGAAAGAATAAAAGTTTCTGTGTCGACTTTCTGAAGCCCGTCAGCACAATACTATAAACGACCACTTGCGTGAGAATATTGACATAAGTCATGACATAATAATAACAATTCCTATTGAAATAGGCTGGGAACTATCAGCAATGGAACAGAATAATATTGTAATCTAATTGCAGGAAAATCCACAGTCAGAGAAGCATAGAAGATCACGTTGCTCAGCACTGCTCACATTCTGCGTGAAGTGTTGAATCAAGTCGCTTCGATGCCAGTTAAGAAACTGGACGTCAAAAATATCCGAGAAAGCATGAAGCTTCTTCGTGTAATAAAAACATAATAATTATAATGAAATAAAAACAATGAAAAAATTAAATTTCAATTGAAATGATCAAAAATTTCCACTTTCTGTATGGAATTAGGGACAGACAATGCAAGATTCAAGGGTAATATCGACCCATCTCCAATACACCAGCAGAAATCTGCAAAACTTCAAGTCTATGAAACATGCTGAACTCTATAAATATTTAGGGATGAAACAATCGATCATATAAAACCACTTTAACCAGAGACTAACAATGATTGCAACAGCGAATCTAATGTCTGAAAATATAACCCAAGCAGCAAATACGTTTGAAATTTTTATTTTAACCTATATGTTCGAAGGAGTCAAGTGGACGAAAACCGATATAGAATCTCTAGAAATCTTGACCAGAACAACTCTGTCAAAATCTGATAAACATCATCCTAGGAGTTCCATAGAAAGGATGTCAATTCCAGAAGATATGGAGGACGTGTATTGATAGATATATCAGCCCTTCGCAATAAACAGCTCAAGGGAGTTGTCCTGTACTCCAAAAAAACTAAACAAATATTAGTGTCACTTTCAGAGCACTTCTTCAACATGTCTTCGAAAATTTTTCCTGGAAAAGGCAAAAAAGCAGCTTTTCATAACAATTATGCAAGCGGATGAAAACTATACATCACTTAACTGCAAATAAAATAACAGAATTGTATTGTTTTATGTTTTATATACTTATAATGATTCCAATGAAAGAGGATTACTTATATATTTTTTATTACGTTTCTTCTTCCAATCTTACAGCATCTAATTGTGCCATGTGCATGTGTCTTACCACTGACATTCCAGTACGTCAATGTCAAATCATAGAATAAATCATATACATATAACTTAATATACAATTATGTCATATCCCTCTCTTTTACCAATATAAAAAAATAACATTTTTCTTTCTGGTAGAACTACATCACAAATGACTTCTATACCTCAAAGGCTTGTTCACGACTCCACCATATCTTGTAACAACACTACCACTACCAGTTAGTCCAGGTTCATTAGAGAATTGTTTATTCAACGATTGTTGACCAGTAAAAGATGGACACAAGTTACTGTTGGTCAATTGATTATCACCATTAGAAACATTTAAGTCACAAAGAGGAGTGTTCTCATTATTTTTAGGAATTGAATCATCATTAGCTTTAAAGAATGACTTTTCATTAGGGCTGGGTTCAATGGTACTGTCACCTTCAACTTCAGATCTTAGAGGCAAAGTAGGATTGGGACAGGTTCTAAAAAAAGATGAATTTCTTCTAAAAATTCTACCAAATTCATTTCTCACCAGATGCGACCTAGAAGTAGTACATTTTGCAGTTATCTTCCCCTGTTGCCAATTTCTACACTGCTCTTTTTTGAGAATGATGCTCTCACCCACTTTAAACTCGCTTCTAAATTTAGCATTTGAATTGTAATTTTTACAATTTCTTTTTCTGGGATTAGCAAGATTTTTATGTCTATTTTGGGGTTTTCAGCCAATATAGTCGACGTCACAGGCAAGGTTGTACGTAACAATCTGTTGTTTAATACTCTGTTGGTGATAAATTCAAACCAGACAAGAGAGTTGTCCTGTACTCCAAAAGAGCTGAACAAATATCAGTGTCACTTCAGTGCACTTCTTCAACATGTCTTTGCAAATACCAACCGCTTGTCCTGCTAGTTCGTTTGATTTTGGATATCGAGGACTATATGTTATTAAATCAAAATCCCATTTTTTCGAGAACTTTTTTAATTCTAGGCTGTTGTAGGGAACGTTATCTGCAATAATTGTTTTCGGAATACCAAATGTTGAAAAAATAAGTTTAAAATTTTTAATAACCTCTTCGGCACTTTTATATTTAAAGGTTTTCATTTCAATCCAGTAACTGTAGTAATCAACTAGAAATAAATAATCATTCCCACCGTATGTGAAAATGTCAGAAGCAACTTCATTAAAGGGTAAATTTGGTCTATTATGAGGTATTATCGGTTCTTTTTTATATTTTTACGAGAAAATTTAGGGCAAACAGAGCACTCAGAAATGAACTTTTGTATGTCTGTTGACATATTAGGCCAATAGAAAATTTTTCTAGCCCTTTTTTTAGTTTTTTTTAATTCCTAAATGTGCAGTAATTAGTTTTTCCAACATAGTATATCTCAAAGAATTAGGCACTACCAGTTTATGATCCAAGAAGACTAAATCATGTTTTGAACGTAACGAATCTTGTATTTTAAAAAAAGTTAATGATTCTGAGTCATAAGATAATTCTGATTTAAGCGGCCAACCATTATTACAAATTGAAATTATTTGATTTAATATAAGATCACTTCGGGTAGCATCCCTTAATCTTGAGAAAGTGACATTAGAGATAGGAAGTTCTATTTCAACACTATGTACAGTAAAATTAGTATCTACTTGACTTATATTTTTAGGATTTTCTTTAGGAAAACTTCTAGATAATGAATCTGCAATGTACATATACTTTCCTGGCTAATATTTTACATAAAAATTATATTTCAAAAGTCTCAACTTAGGTCGTTGTAGTCGACCAGACACTTCATAAGAATCTTTTTTACCAAAGGTTGATGATCTGTATTAACTAAAATTTTCCTTTCATATACAAAATTATGAAACTTCTCAAGAGAAAAACAAATAGCCAATAACTCCTTGTCAATTTGTAGATAACGGGTTTCAGTTTCTGTCATTGAACTTGAACAAAAGCTACTGGTTTTCCCCTTTGAAGTAAACACCCACCAAGTCCATTCTTGCTTGCATCAGTTTGTAGCACTATTTGATGTGCTGGATAAAATATCTGTAACTGTGGCATTTGGGTAATATACTTTTAAATATCATTCAATATATGTTTATGTTTTTCATTCCAAGTGAAAACCATATTTTTCTTGATCAGTACTCTGAGAGGGGCTATAAAATTGGACAATTTAGGAATATACTTTGTTAGGTAATTAAGCATACCAATTATGCGAAGGAGTTTTTTTTAATCATTTGGTATTTGTATATTTAACACAGCCTGTAATAAAAAATCCCCAAATATCTTTTCCACTGTTCTGTGGAACACCTCAGCACTAACTTTCAGACCAGAAGGAAGTCTTCGAAAACAAAATTTACCAAAAGGTGTCAAAAAAAATTGTATATTTCATACTTTCCTTCATCAACGGTATTTGATAAAATCCTTCCTTAAAATCAAAACTCTAAACACTGTTTTACCTTTCAATTTGGATGCCAATTCTTCTAATGTTGGAATTGGAAATTGATCAGGTATTATATTTTTGTATAAATGTAACGGATGTAGGCAAATTCTCAAGGAGCTATTCGGTTTCTCTATTATAACTATGTTATTTACCCACTCTGTTGGTTCTTCTATTTTCATTATTATTTCTCGTTTCACTGAGTCTTCTAAAGTATTTTTAAGTTTATTTTTAACAGTTTCAGGAATTCTTCTGCATCCACTAACATGGGGTTCAGTATTTTCTTTCAACATTCTCTTATATTGGAACGGTTTCTTGCCTGAGCCCTCGAATATTTCTTAATTATTTGCTATAAAAGTATCTTTATCACTAACACTTTGCAGTGTCTCTACGCGTCTTATCAAATTCATTTTAATTCAAGCATTCAACCTTAAACTGGAAACATTATTTGTTTCCACTATAAATACTTTGACATTATACCGAGCCCCTTCTACAATGCATTGTATAATAGCATATCCTAAATATTTTACTTTTATTTTACTAAAAGTATTTATAGAGACACTTGCCTGAATAATGTTTCCTCTATCCAATCCTATCTTATCATAAGTACTGATAGGCATGCAATTGAAATCAGCACCAGAATCCCGTTTAAATTTTACAGTATTATTATTAATTATTACAGGGGTACTCCAAACAGCCTTACTCGCAGCGTTATTCTGCTGTACATTATCAATAAATATCTCAATACTATCAATAAAAGTTAAATCTCCATTACTAGTTCCATTCTTATTATTTAAACCCTCATTTATTTCATGTACTTTTCTCTTAAATCGGAAAGTGCGACCTGATGTGGAAGGCTGGTTGGACTTTCCACCGTCTGCCTTAAATCGACAACCTACTACAAAATTATTCGGTTTTGAGCAAAATTGACAAAATTTTTCAAAAGCAGGACAGTTCTTTGGTCCATGCCTACCACCGCTTTTCAAACAGTCAAAATTATTCTTACTATTATTATTATTTCTGAATTTATTACTAACCTGCGCACTTTTCGGTCTATCACTTCTGTTTTTTCTTTGAATTAAGTCCACTTCCTTATCATGTTTCAGTTCCTTTACTTGTCTCTTACTTATTGTCGAACCTCTGCATATATCTTCAGCTCTTTCCAATGTCAACTGATATTGCTGCAGTAACCTTTCCTGTATGGTTGAGTCCAGTATCCCACTAACAATATTGTCCCTTATCAACTATTTTTCTAGGTTACCAAAATTGCTCGAAGCTCTCTCCTTCTTGTTGTATTCGTGTGAAAAACTTGAAACGATCAAAGATTTCGTTCCTGAGTGGCTTGCAGTATTCTTTGAAGGCATTGACGACCTCTTTATATTTTTGGCTTTTTTTTGTTCAGACAGTCCAAATATTTGAAATTTTATTTGTGCTTCTTCACCCGCTAGGTTGAGGAATATTGCCACCTTGGTTTTTTCGTCCTTTCCATTCAGACCTGTAGCCCTCAAGTATATGTCCAGGCTTCTTAGGAATATTTCGAAGTTTTTATGTATATTCTTATCGAATATTAAGCTTTTTGGAGGCTTGAAACTTTCATTGAGTGCTTCCATATTAAAATATCAAGTACTCACGCTTTGGTCAAAATCTTACTATGTTTTGTTTTGTTCCAAAGTCCCATAACCTGACATCATGTATTGTTTTATGTTTTATTTTTTTAGGATGATTCCAATAAAAGAGGATTACTTATATATCTTTTATTACATTTCTTCTTTCAATTTTACAGCATCTAATTGTGCCATGTGCATATGTCTTACCACTGACATTCCTGCACGTCAATGTCAAACCATAGAATAATTCATATAAATATAACTTAATATACAATTATGTCACAAAAATAAATAACCAAAACCAATGTTACGATAAAATTGATTTCTGGAAAAAAACCTATACATGGAAGATATCCTAACGAAATCCACCAAGGATATGTCGACGGAGAGATTTCGTATAAATCGATGACCGAATAAAAACACTCATTCCTGAAATGGGGGGTTTTCATTGCGCTTTTCAAGACCATCATGATAGGCTGCAAAACCTCAAGCCAAACAAACTATGTTACAAGGCGTGACTATATAAAAAAAATTTTGCACATATTATGCGAAATTTATAAGAAAAAATATCACCAGTACTGAAAATTCAACCTCAAACCTTTTATCAAAATCGAAAATAATGTCTTAAATTGGAATTAAACTATACACTCCGATCGCACTGTAAGCCACAACAGATCAGTCATCATAATCTGGAGGAAGATGAACAGGATATAGTGCATCTCGTAGTTAAGGGTCATAACATCAAGTCCACCTACACTGAAAATATGAAAAGGTAATAAGAAATTGAAGCAGAAATAAGAGAAAGCATTAAAATTAATTCCATTATAATTTCCACTACAGGAAACACAACATTTTTCAGAGCTGGAAATCAACTAGTCCGTCGCCCTTGAAATGTATCATTCGGTGATATTGTCAATATGTCATTTATTGAGTGAAACGATGAATTAACTGCATACTTATTTATCATTTGAACGCCTGCAACTGGTGAAAATAATGATAATATTGAAGCATTACAGAATTTCAAAAGTTAATGTGTCGACCTGGCAAAGCCCGTCATCGCAAAACTATAAACTGCTACCAGTGTCAGATTATCGTAGTCAACAAATATTTTTTATAATAATAATGATAATTTGAGTAAAAATAATAAAAATTCTACTTAATAGTAAATCCCGAAAGAAATGACTTAAAAACTCGAAAGGTATCTGTAGGGTAGTATTCGGGCTTGAATACGAGGGTAGAATTCGTGAAATCAGTTCGATGATTCCGTAGACAAACATTTTGAAAAATTCAAAATTTAATTTTTTGGATATAACTAATCAAAAAAGCAGATTTGACCAAATTAAAATCCAGTAGTTGATCGAAAAATGTCAGCTTGAAGGTTTATAAAGAATTTAGTGAGGACAATATGGTTAAAAGATCACCAAATTTTTCCAGCATGAAGTGAAGGCGCCTTTGGCAGGGTCATTACATAAAAAGATGACCGCTTTGGCAACGAATATGAGGCATACGCGCTCAAGCTACTGAATTCAAATCATTGCTTTTCTGAAATTTTTTTCAATACAGATCTGATCGAAATGATTTCCGATAAAGGTTTCGTATCCATATTTCGAACGAGAAGATTTGTAGTCTTCGAGAATGCAGCAAATGTGTGGGATTTGAATTCGCCAATAATCAAATTCAAGCGATTTGATCACAAAATGAAAGCAAACAATACCTCTTATATAACTGGGTGACCTTCGGAGGCCAGAATTCGTTTTTTTCAGAGAATTTTTTTGTTTTTTTAGTTGCAGATGGTTTAAAAAATCGAAACATGCGTAATGTTGTCACTTTTTATCATTCAAGATTTTTCGGTAAAAACAAAACTGAAATGGAATGGAAAATGAAAAAATAACTAACATTGTGCATTGTCACAAAGGAAGTAAGTACATCCAAAAATGAATATTGAATGTTGATCACTGAAGCCTGGAGAACGACACCCCATTTTCTTCTATTAACGTAGGAATTTTTCGAATTCTAATATTTTTCGCAGCTGTTGGATACGTTAAATCAATCAGACCGTGGGCTGGTGCCTGACCTTGAGATATTGAAGAGGTTGAATGAAATTTTAATGTGGCTGTGTTGCCGAATTACATGAACCGTAATTTACCAAGACATGGTAGTGTTTGCTCTTGAGAGCAAACAGTAACGTCGACTTATAAATTATGGCTTCATAGATTACGGCAACACAACCTGAAGTTTCAAAACCCCTGGTAAATATCTCCATGTCGAGCACTTGCTCACGGCCTGCATGATTTAACATTGCGAATCGCTGCGAAAAACATTAGAATTCGGAAAAATTTCGACGTTAATAGAAGAAAACGGGGTGTTGATTTGCAGGTTTCGGTGATTATCATTAAAAATTTATGCATGCATTAACGTTGCCAATAGCCGCGAGAAATATTGGGAAACTGGGAAATTTTGACATTGATATGAGAAAACAGTATGCCATTTCGCAGGCCTCAGTGATTATTTCCTAAAATGTTTTTTGATCCATACTCAATTCTTTTTTGAGAATCCGCGATGATATTCATATTTCTATTCTTTACTCCATATCAGTTCAATTTTTCTGAAAATTCGTGAATATGAAAATTGGTAACGTTGCGCATTCTGACTATTTTTTCCAACCGTTTGCAGTCAAACGTTTTTCGAAAAAAACGAACTTTGGAGTCCAAAAGTCACCCCGTTTTATGTGAGGTACCGTTCGAAGGTAGTTAGGATGAACGACGCGAAGACCTGTGCGAAATTCACGAGTATAATATAACAGCAGTTCAACAATAAATCGAATTTTTTATCATATAATCACTTCAAACTTCGAAAGAAAGATTAGACGATCGCTGTCTGGACTGATGGATCTATCAGAATGAATCTCGTTTATAAGCTATGATACTTTCGCTAGTAGTGATCGCTTTGCCCGAAATTATGGGAAGCACTCAAAAACGTCAAGTTGAATTAATTATTTAACTTCTTCCTTCTCAGTATATTTACGCAATTTTATTCTTCCGGAAATAATTAACAGGAATAGTAAGTAACGACTATCACAGATGAGCTTGAGCATCGGGTGCGGAACGTTTCACAGAGTGCAGATGGTGTAATATAAAATCCTATCTCGAATAACAACCTTTTGGAATAGCAGCTGTTCAGGTTTTGTGAATTCTAGAGTGTAGATGCACCCTGAATATTACCCTCCCTGTTCGCATGCGACTGTGTTAAACGGCACAGTAAATTTCCGAAATGTTGAATACTATATTAGGAGAATAAAATATTCTTTTTCGATTACGACGAGTGAAATTCATGAAGCTGAAATAATATAAATGGAACAATGTACGTTCTGGTGACGTTCGAATAAGATATACATTATTACATTTTTCATACCGGATTGAGTGGCTGTAAGATAGAGCAAGCTGCTCTGCAAATTTCATAGGGTTCGCTTTGTGATATTCAATTCCACTGAATTCGTCTAAAGAAACCACAATTGTTCATTATGGTATAAACTTATTTTCGTTATTCATAACAGGTTGTGGGTATTGAGAAATATGAATACTCTTGAAATTATGAGGGTTTATAAATCCGTGTAACTGTAAATTATGCATTTCGAATAGTAATTGTTCATAATCGATTGCTTTTTATTCACTGTCCACATTCATACCATTTCAAAATATCAACTTCGTTGAGTTAAGAAGGTATGACAAAGGAAAATAAAAAATGACCCATCAATAATTAAGGCATTTGTCGTTTTCGGCACAAAAACGTGAATCGTGGGAATCCCATTCAGAATAGGTCCTCTGCATAGAAATCAAATATTCTAGCCGTTAGACTACTGAAAATCTTCAACCGCCGTCAAAAATTGCAATTCTCAACGGAAAAATTATCTTTCAAATGTCGCTGCACATATCGACTTTTTAAACGGACGAAATTTCACGGCTTCCGTGACGTACCGTGATTTATCTACTCTCTCCCTCTCCTCGTGTTCTTTTCTCTCTAGCAAGCCAATAGACAGCGTCGGCTATATCGATCGATGAATCTTGTCATATCAAGTGACGTAGAAGGCGATCTGACGCGGTTCTCCCGCTCTGACCTTGAGTCCCGATTTGACCATTTTTAATACTGAATTATTCAAAATTCTCGAATTGTTGAAGTGTGTGATATAGCATACATTATGATTTTGTATCGATATGGAATGAGAAGAACATAAAAATATAATAATTTGTCTTACATGCCAGAGACCTTTTCGATAACAAACCTCGAGTATTTCATTAAAGAATCTGGATGATTTACCATTTCAAATAGATCATCTGTGAAGTGGTACTCCACAAGTTTTGTCGTCTAGTTCGAAAAAACTCATCAAATCTGCTAACAAAAAGTCAATTCATCTCATTGAATAAATCTTTTGCTTATCCACCGCCTAAGATTTCTGATCATGAATATTAAATCAGCTTTTCATTGAAGGATTCAACGTTATAATGATTGATAATACCTATTTTGTTTCATTTTTTCCACTTGTCGATATTATGTGACTTATGGCTAGGCAATGTTGACATAGTTGTACCCTGTTGCTGAAGGAATTAAATCCGTATAACAGAACCAACCTCAGTTAAAAAAAATTTCGAGATCTAATTTTAGATGCAAAGGTACAAAAGTTCGATCTCAGAACGAATGAATTGTTGGCAAGTAGTCATCAAGTCACATATTCGTTCAATATAAAATGTGGGGTATTACAGGACTTGGAACAGTTGATCATGATATTCAACACCCAAGCTGTTATTGCTATGAAGTAGACTATGGATCTGAAGTAAAAATGTATCTGATATCAGGGAGACCGAAAAGTAATGTTGTTTCTGCGCACGTCAATTCTTGGGTGGAAAGGAAAGAACATATGTGTCAGATGATCTTGAAATTATCAAAAAGTTTTAACCAATCTTGGTTGACCATCTCCAAAAAATTTGAAGTAGTCCCGCATAATCTGGTTGAAGAGAACATGGCGAGCCGATCAATCGCATTCAACTTATTGTTTCAATGACACAACCATTTTTCTATAGCACAAGGGTTTATTATTTTCTCAGTTAAGTAACCCAATACCATTGATATCTTAAATAAAACGTATACAGCGTGTCAGAAATTACTCGTCAATAATGAGTCTACGAAGAACTATTAAGGAATATCCTCGCACCCGTCGATTTTGATTTCAAAATCAATATATTCTGTGCTTTTTTGAATTTGATATTTCTGAGTTCACTACTTTATTTTTCTTACTGGAAATATATGAATTGTGATACACCATTCAGCGATGTGGCTTGAAGTAGAATTGCTTGTGCCGTTTTCCATTGAAAAATTAGGAACTAATTTAGAATTTTCAGTTAGGAGGGTACTGTAATCAGACCATTTTTCTTTTATTGATTAATAATGATAATAATATCATATTTATTCAATCAAAAGCTCATTGAAATACAATAAGGTTGGCTTCAAAACAATTCACTTTTACAAAAATCAAAAAATTCACTCTAAGGATATGGTTCACAGTCAACAATGCAACAATGCATTATGCAAAGTAATTTTGAAAACTTTCAAGTTGAATGTGCTCCTAAACCCTTAGAGTAGAGCATTAAATAGTCTTAGCCTCATGTACAAGCGCGACTTTTGTATTAAGGTTAAAGAGTGACGTGGGTACAAGTATGTGTATTTGTGCGCCTAGTGTTGTTACAGTTTAAATATTGTTGGAAGTACCTTCATGAAAACGAGTACCCTATATACGTATAGACCACATGATGTTAAATATTTTTTCTCTTTAGAATGCCCTCTAGAAGTTTCCCTAAAACCTAACTTCAGTATAATTCTCAACATGAGTTCTTGCCTCAGAAACACTTACCTTATTACTAAGGGAAATTCTCGAACCCATGGATTTGTGATTTATATTGAATTAATAACTAACTTTCATTTTCGTTCACATAACTGAATTGGTCATCGAATGACCTTTTACGTGATATATTTATTTATTTATTTATTTATTCATAACAAGAACATATACAGGTAAATTAATACCCAAAACAATGTCCACTAATTAACATTGATTTACAGAAGTGCAAATACTACATAGAAACAAAAAAAGAACAAAATTTTGACATTCAATTGAACAACTTTTATCCTTCATAACAAACTTATGATCTTTCTTCAAAAAAGGGAAAAAAATGATTCAGCGAAAATAAACAAAAAAAAAACAATTAATTAGGTAGAGATACCTCTGAAGTGGTTACCCAAAAATCTTTTGACATATTCGTAGCTGTGACCAATTACATCCACTAGATCCTTGAAACTGTTACAACGACCAAGCATTCTAATAATAGGGGAATTCCTGGAGCTGTTAGTATGCCTCAAAGGCAATATTCTTCCGAAAAAAAACAGTTGAGGTATGAGGGTATAAACCTCCAACTCTGAAACTGCATGCATTTTTCAATCTTCGAAAATATAAATCGGCGGAAGGAGGATATCTTTCAATATTTATTATTTTAAGAATAAGAATCTGACCAATCACAAATTGTTAATTTTCTAATGAAAAAATTGCTTAGCAAATTCTTTTTCAGTCACGCCACTCACTATGCAATGGAATGTACTTCTTTTTGATATATCACAATCCATATATCACTATTTAAAAAAAAACACTGTGGGGGTGTGGAGCGTAAAGGGTGGGAGATTTCGAATTCAAAAAAGCATTGGGAGACCTGCTTTCGGAATTACAAATCCTTTGATTCGTGGATTTCCCTTAATAATAATTATTGAAAGAATAATGGTCTGATTGCAGTACTCTCCAATCACAAATTGTAAATTAATTCCAAATTTTTTATTGAAAAACGGCATAGAAATTTTTTTTCCCATTTCTAGATATTTTGCTGAAAAACCAATTAATTTTAATCGATTAGGGGTTGAAAATTCACTCACTAAATGGCAAAAAGTTCTCGGCAATGATTAGGAATACATCATTGAAAAAAATAAAGACCGAAAAAGTATGTGTTTGCATGTAGAGTAACAAAAAACATTACTTTCCGGTCCCCCTTATATTTTTTTGGAATTTGAGGAGCTCTTGGGGGAAGCTTATTGGGACTTTTCTGCGCGCATGTTCTGAGAACCAGCGTGCTATTGTTCTGTCCAAATGTCTGTAATTTTAGAATTTTCTGCCAAAAATGGTCTCAAACGACTAGGTTGGACTCATTGATGACGAATCCAGTATCAAAATCAATTCTGTTGGTTGCATTTCAAAATGCGAGGGTTAAGTTCGTTAGATGGCAAAATCGGTATTTCTGAGTTAGAGCTATTAGAAGTTTTGAGTCGATTTTTCTGATATTTCGAGAACTACTGCAGCGGTTGGAGTTTTTTTGGAAATTGTTTTTTCCCGATAACTTTCACAGCAGTGTATCATATTTCAGTTCGATACGATCATAATTTTCGAAGAGTCGGCGGAAAAATATGTGAAATTCTGTAGTTTTTTGATCGATATAGTGGTTTTTTCCAGAAAAACTCGAAATATACCGATCCAATCATTAAGAAACTTAGCAGCTGAATTTAAAATGCTAATGGACAACTCAGTGCGATATTTCGTGATGGAGGTGCTATCAATACAATTTGAAAAAAAATTAAAAATTTCATTATACTCGTGACATTCTGTATGAACCTTCGAACCATCATTTTTTGATAAAGTACTGAATTTCAATTAGATCTACTCTGTATTTTTAGAAATTACCTACTCAACAAATATCGAGTTTTGAAGTCGTTTCTTCTGGAAGTTATTGTGTTTTCGGTCGGCCTTCCAAATGTCTGTTATTTTCAAATTTTGAGCCAAAAATGGTCTCAAACGACTTGATGGACTCACTAGTGAAGAATCCAGTGTAAAAATCGATTATGTCCAGCCAGCCGTTCCGGCCGGCCGTATCCAGGATTGCGGGTGTACGGAAGACTTAAACTACTGGAAAATTTCAGGGTTGGCTGCATGTCAAAATGCGAAGGCTAAGTTCGTTAGTGGGCAGAATCGTACAATCGGTTTTGTAGTTATAGCAATATGAAGTGTTGAGGTCCCTATGCTCTAATTAACTACAAAATTTCAATTCAATCGCCCAATTATTTCGTATATATACCCATTCAAAATTTCATTTACCCTATGATACGGATTAGTTCAGACTAAAATCCAGTACTTCATCGAAAAATATCCAGGAAAGCACTGTTGTGAAGTCAGCAGCTTTTTCAGGTTGCAAATAGAGCATATAGTAGTGATATCATCTGGGGACAATTCAATGAAAAAATTCAGAGCAAATGCTCGAAGTGTCAGTTCAAAACTTGTTTCTGCCGCAGGTATCCATCTAGTTACACAAAAGATCGTATCATTCCTATCAAGCGAAAAAGAGATAACCGCCGAATGAACAGTAGAAGGAATCCTTCAAAAACGATTCAAAAAAAATCTAGAAGACCACTGACGTGAGGTTAGAACCTTTTACGCGCTTGTTCACATTTGAAGCCATTTCCTAAAGACATTTTACTTGGACCTTCATACCGTTATTTTTCAAGCAAGTGCTGAATTTCGATTGGAACACATCTGCGTTATTGGTAATACTGGAAAAATTTCGCAATCATCGTGGGGATTTGAAGTTTTCACGAATTCATCCTTCTCAATCAATCCCCAAACCTGCTATAAAAATATCGAGTCTCAAAGTCGTTTTTTTCGGATGTGATTGTGGTTGAGACCATCAGCCCATCTACCAACTATAAAATGAGAATGCATTTAGATTCTTGACATTTGTGATTTGATTCATTTACGAAAGCTGAATTCGCGAAATGGTAAAACCACCCATAAATCCCCATACATATCCATTAAAAATTTCATTATTCCAGTGGTTTTTGAGCGATTCGGTAAAAAATAAAAATATCGAGAAAATAACCAAGAAATTTAACAATTTTTTTTTTATCTGAATATAAAAAGGAAATGAATATTAGACCAAACTGATCTTTGAAACGCTGTTGTGAAATTTACTGACTAGGTTTTCGCCAATTTCGTTGAAATCTGATGAATATTTCGGGTGAAAATTTTTCAACAAGAATTCAAAATTATTGATGATTTTTAAAATTTTTCTACCCCAATATCGATCCTCACAGAATTTTGCATTAAGTCGTGTAATGTTTGAATCTGATCGCGTATGTTCTTCATCTTTCAATATCTCGAAAATGAATATCGGATTAACCGGAAATTTTAAAAACTGTTCTTGACTTCAAGGTTTATCCCAATTTTCAATCTGACCGCGACATGAGTTATCAAGAAGTCGAGGAAATATTCTTCAAATTTCGAATAACAACCAAATTTGACGTAATTTTTCCTGATATCTGCGAAAATGAACATTAGATCAAATTGAAGTTCAAGGAACTTTTGTGGAGGACTAACTTCAAGGTGTGTGCAGGATTTCATCGAAATTTGGCCAATTAAATCAGAAAAAAGTATTTTTTCGATGAAGATGTGGATAATTTTAGAAAATCCATTTTTTCGAGATTCTCAACAATTGAAGACGCACGAAAATTTGCGTTAATTTGCGCGTCAACATTCTCCAAATAATCACGAAGTTTCAATTCGATTGATTTTCTACTTCTTGAGATATTGAGGAATTAACCTCCAACTCTTAAACAACATACATTTTTTGAACTCCGAAAATAAATATCTAATGGAATTAAAATTTGAAATATTGTGTTTGAATAATGAGTTCAAGGTTTGCGCCTCATTTCGTTGAAATCTAATCAACATTTACCGAGAAAAAAGAATTTTTCGAACAAACATTTTCGAATAAACATTTTTCAAAAATCTTCCAACTGCTCGGTCATACAAAATTCTGCAACGAGTTTTGCGTTGTTATTCTTCAATATGAAGAATTTTTGATCTGATTGCATCTTTACTGCTTGAGATATTGAATGAATGAATGAACGAAAGAGAAGTTTATTCATTTATCTACAAATTCGTCGAACTATTGAGGAAATAACGTCAAAATATCAAACAACGAAATTTGATATATTTTCTTTCATATATCTCCGAAAAAAAATATCGTATCGAATGAAATTTGAAATATTGATTGAAGAATCACTGATTTCAACGTCTGTGCTAAATTTCTCGGAAATCGGATCAACATTTTCCGGAAAAAAAATGTCAATGAAATTTTGTACATTTTTTCAAATTTTCCAATAACAAAATCAACACGAAATCAGCACCTAGTTCCGAGTTGATATTCTTGAACTGATATCAAATTTTCGATCTGATTGCTTCTTTAGTTCTTGAGATATTGCGGCAATAGCGTAAAAATTTCGAATAACTAGAAGATTTGGCATATTTTTTTTGTATATCACCGAAGGTAAATGACATATTGAGTTAAAATTTATACTGTTGTTTCAAATACTGACTCAAAAGTTTTGGCCGAATTTGATTGTAGTTTGATGAAAAGTTCCCGAGCAAAATAAAAGTTTTCAATAAAAATTTCAAAGATATTCGAATAATTTTTTTTTTCATTTCTTTAACATTTGGATATACTAGAAATTTTTCACTGAGTGTCGCGTTAGTAATCATAACCTGTCCACAAAGGTTCAATCTGATTTAATCATTAATTCATGAGATATCAAGGAATTAACCTGGAAATTTCAAATGGGCCTATCTCCAAAATAAATCGACCGATTTCACTCAATAACGATCTGAGCCGGAACATTCGGACTGAAAACGTTATCGGGTAATTTCAGGTGGCTAAGTCATTCCTTTTCAAAATTAGAGTACACACGGCCGAACGGCCGGACAGAATCGAATTTGACCAAGGATTCTTTTTCAGTGCACCCAACCTAATCGATTGAAAACCTTTTTTGCTTAAAATTCGGAAATACCAGATACTTTGATGAAACGATAACGCGCTGTTTCCCAGAACAAGCGAGTAAAAAAGAGGTTTTGAATTTGGCGGAAATATTTTGTTTCATATTTGCCCAGCCATAACTTCGTTTCCTATGGATCAATTTCGATGATCCTTTTCGAAATGTCCTTGAAGCTACACCAGCATTTATGGCACACTTCAAAAAAACATTGCTCAGAATTTTGTACACATTTATTACAAATTTGCGTCCCAAAGCAATAATTAATTACAGCTCCCGTTTTCCAGAAAAATAGCGTGGGCCAGCTTTAGATTAAAGCTGCACCAGCTGCAGTCTGTATTTTCCAAAACATGCAATATTTAGTCATCGAATTGGCACCAGAATTGCTTACACATTTATTACAGATAAATGACAAGCAAAAAATTCAAAATTATTAACCCCAAGGGGATAGACACCCCTAAATATTGAATATTCAAGTTGAATATGCATCCAAAAGGTGGACGGTATGAAATAATCATCATTCTTTCTTGAACAAACTTTAAACGACATCATATTGTCCGATGATGGGGATGAAGCATCCCCAAACATATCGAAATTCCTATTACGTAATTATATGAACAACGACATAAACTGCGTAACGCAATTTCCCGCGGACGGTACATATACTCGTATCTGTCGGGATATTTCAAATCTCTTAGATATCGCCGATTTTTCTTCAGTTCAAAAATTTATTACAGTAGCCCACACTTCTCTAACACATGCTTAAGGATTCAAGTGAACTATTGAATCACGAAAAATATGGAATTAATAATTTTGCTCAAATGTGTTGGAGGTGTTAACATAAATTTTCTTGATGATCGTTTACCGTCAGTAAGGTATTTCAGTTCTATGCTCTCTTCTATCGGTATGCAACAACTAGTACAGGAACCAACCCACATTGCGACGGGTTCCGAGTCTCTCATAGATGGTATAATATGTAATGAAAACAAAATAATCGGTTCTACTTTCATTTGTCCATCTGATTTCTCTCGACATGACTGTATTGGATGTACTGTGAAAATTGAAAAACCAAAGTTTAAGCCCAGAATTTTGACACTGAGGGACTGTAGAGAATTCAATGAACAGTTATTGTTTGATGATATTTTAGATTCGGATTTGCCGAATATATATCACATGACTGATGTTGATGATAAGGTAAGACTGTTTTCTGAGACTTTGGTGGATCTTTTCGATAAACATTTTCCTCCTAGGGTTGTAAGAATTTCTAAGAGGCGCGCGCCGTGGATGACTGACGAGTTGCGGGAAATGATGAAGGAGCGGGATAAAGCTGGGAGGGGATATAGGAGTAGCAGATCAAGAGTTAGGTGGGAAGAGTACAAGCGCCTGCGAAATTCAGTAAACCACGCTATAACGAGGGAAAAGCGGAAGTATTTTCAGAATATTTCTATGAATGCGTCTGCTAAGGATCAATGGCGGGAGTTGAAGTCTTTAGGTATTTTGAATGAGTCACGATCCGATGTCGAATTGAAGTTTGGAGATCCTGATGAGATTAATGATTATTTTTTGAATATTCCGGGTAAAAATTCGGACAATTCGGTTACTAACTACTACAGAGACAATCCAATAAGTTCTGAATGTTTCAGTTTCCGCTTAGTGGAAGAAAATGATATAATTGCAGAGCTGAAAAAAATCAAGAATAGTGCGCCGGGTTCTGATAATATATCGATATCGTTCATTAAAATTTGTTGTCCTCATATTCTTCCATTTCTTGTCAATATTTTCAACAGTATTTTACTGAGTTCAAAGTTCCCTACTTCTTGGAAGTGTGCTCAGGTCACTCCTATCCCAAAGAATGGTAGTCCACATGAGCTTTCAGATCTGAGACCGATCAGTATACTGCCTGGTTTATCTAAACTTCTAGAAAAAATAATGGCAGTCCAACTCTCTGAGTATTTTGAGCTGAATGGGATTCTTCCTGCGACTCAGTCAGGTTTCCATCAAGGTTACAGTGCTACCGGTGCCCTTCTCGATGTGACTGATGACATTTTTCGGTCCATTGATGATTCTAAGTGTGCAATGTTATTCCTGCTGGATTTCAGTAGAGCCTTCGATACTGTGCGGCATGATGTTCTTGTGGCTATTTTGAAGTCTTGTGGAGTGTCAGGTGAGGCTCTTCGCCTTCTGAGCTCTTACCTCACTGGGCGTACACAATTCGTGAAGTTGGGTGATAAAATCTCTTCTCCTAAGTCTGTGCTGAGTGGGGTACTTCAGGGATCGGTTCTCGGGCCTCTTCTATTTATAATATAAACAAGCCAATTCATCAAGTTCATCCGTCACGGCAAGGTTCACATGTTTGCTGATGATTTTCAATTTTTTTTTGATTTCTCCATTCAAGATTTTAACACCGCAACCATGAGAATTATTGAAGATCTGAATCGGTTGGCACTCATAGCGGAGAAACATTCCCTCATTTTGAATTCGAGAAAATCATTCGCTCTGGTCTCTGGTTCCAAAAATATAAGAAGTTTCGTTGAAAATAATTTTAGGCCTGTAATTGGTGGTGATAATATACATTTTGTAGAGAACGCTCGGGACTTGGGCTTGGTTGTGGATGGCTCATTAAGATTTCGTGAACACGTGGCGTGTTCAGTTCGGAGAGCTTATGGGGCCCTTAGGATGCTGTACCAGCATAGATCGTATTTGCCCATCTCTACAAAAAGGGTTCTATGTGAGAGTCTTGTCTTGTCTAAGTTTAATTATTGCTCCCCTGTTTATAGCTTTCGTCTTGATCAAGAGACATTAGGTCGAATTCAACGTGTTCAAAATAGCTGCATTAGGTTTGTATATGGGATCAGAAAAAATGAGCATGTTTCGCATAAGTTGAAGGAGTTATGTTGGTTGCCTATGAAAACCTGTTTTGAATATTATGCCCTGTGTACTTATCACAAAGTCATAATTGAGAAGTGTCCGCCATATCTTCACAAGAAACTGAGGTATAGAACTGATATTCATAACTTGAACGTGAGGCATAGGAATCTGCTTTCTTGTCCCCAGCACAGAACATCGATCTTTCAAAGAAGTTTCTCATATAATATAGTGAAGCTTTACAATGAGGTTCCAACCGAATATAAAAAATTCACAATGGTTAGATTTAGGAAAGAAATCAGGGCTCATCTTTTCCGTACGATAAATGTATAAAGTTCCTGATTGTCTACAGAAACTATAGTAGTACTCAATGTCTTGAATGCTCTCTTTCTATTATTATCTTAGTTCTGCTTTATTTTGTTCATTTCCATTATATTCTCCTTTTTTTGTTTTTCAATGATCATTCGAATTCAATTATTTATGTAACAAGGGTTAAGTGGTAGAGCACCTTCTTGGTGAACTTCCCCTTGAGGTTCAATTTGGTGAAATAAAGACAATATTATTATTATTATTATTATTATTATTATTATTATTATTATTATAATATCGTAGTATGTGAAAAAAAATAATTCGAAAAATAATGATGGAGAATTTCGACATTCATCGACTTTTCTCTTCGTCAAAAATTTATTACAGTAGCCCACACTTCTTTAACACATGCTTAAGGATTCTAGTGAACTATTCCATCCAGAAAAATATCGAATTAGTATCGTGGTATGTGAAAAAAAATAATTCGAAAAATAATGATGGAGAATTTCGATATTCATCGATTTTTCTCTTTGTCAAAAATTTATTACAGTAGCCCACACTCCTTTAGCACATGCCTTAGGATTCTTGTGAACTATTTAATCAAGAAAAATATGGAATTAAGATCGAATTATGTGAAAAAAAAAATTCTAAAAATAATGGTGGGGAATATCGATATTCATCAATTCTTCTCGTTGTCAAAAATTTATTACAGTAGCCCACACTTCTTTAACACATGCTTAAGGTTTCTAGTGAGTTATTCCATCAAAAAAATATGGAATTAGTATCGTAGTATGTGAAAAAAAATAATTCGAAAAATAATGATGGAGAATTTCGACATTCATCGACTTTTCTCTTTGTCAAAGATTTATTACAGTACCCCACACTTCTTTGACACATGCCTCAGGATTCTTGTGAACTATTAAATCAAGAAAAATATGGAACTAGTGTCGAAGTATGTGAAAAAAAAATTCGAAAAATAATGGTGGAGAATATCGATATTCATCAATTTTTCTTGTTGTCAAAAATTAATTACAGTTGCCCACACTTCTTAAACACATGCTTAAGGATTCAAGTGAACTATTCCATCAAGAAAAAAAAAGAAATTAGTATCGTGGTATGTGAAATAAAATAATTCGAAAAATAATGATGGAGAATTTCGATAGTCATCGATTTTTCCCTTTGTCAAAAATTTATTACAGTAGCCCACACTTCTGTAACACAAGCTTAAGGATTAAAGTGAACTATTCCATCAAGAAAAATATGGAATTAGTATCGTTGTACGTGAAAAAAAAATCGAAATAAAATGATGGAGAATTTCGATATTCATCGATTTTTCCCTGTGTCAAAAATTTATTACAGTAGCCCACACTTCTCTTACACAAGCTTAAGGATTCTTGTAAACTATTCAATCAAGAAAAATATGGAATTAGTGTCGTAGTATGTGAAAAAAAAAATTCGAGAAATAATGATGAAGAATTTCGATATTCATCAATTTTTCTCTTTGTCAAAAATTTATTACAGTAGCCCACACTTCTCTAACACATGCTTAAGGATTCTTGTAAACTATTCAATCAAGAAAAATATGGAATTAGTGTCGTAGTATGTGAAAAAAAAAATTCGGAAAAAAATGATGAAGAATTTAGATATTCATCAATTTTGCTAGTTGTCAAAAATTTATTACAGTAGCCCACACTTCTTTAACACATGCTTGAGTATTCTAGTGAGTTATTCCATCAAGAAAAATATGGAATTAGTATCGTAGTACGTGAAAAAAAAAATATAATGATGGAGAATTTCGATATTCATCAATTCTTCTCTTTGTCAAAAATTTATTCCAGTAGCCCACACTTCTCTTACACAAGCTTAAGGATTCTTGTGAACTATTCAATCAAAAAAAATATAGAATTAGTGTCGTAGTATGTGAAAGAAAAAATTCGAGAAATAATGATGGAGAATTTCGATATTCATCGATTTTTCTCGTTGTCTAAAATTCATTACAGTAGCCCACACTTCTTAAACAAATGCAGAAGGATTCAAGTGAACTATTTCATCAAGGAAAATGTGGAATCAGTGGAAAAAAATATTCGAAATATTATGATGGAGAATTTCGATATTCATCGATTTTTCTCTTTGTCAAAAATTTATTACAGTACCCCACACTTCTTTAACACATGCTCGAGGATTCTAGTGAACTATTTCATCAAGAAAAATATGGAATTAGTATCGTGGTATGTGAAAAAACAAATTCAGAAAATAATGATGGAGAATTTCGATATTCATCAAGTTTTCTCGTTGTCTAAAATTCATTACAGAAGCCCACACTTCTTTAACACATGCTTAAGGATTCTAGTGAACTATTCCATCAAGAAAAATATGGAATTGGTATCGTGGTATGTGAAAAAACAAATTCGAAAAATAATGATGGAAAATTTCGATATTCATCAATTTTTCTCGTTGTCAAAAATTTATTACAGTAGCCCACACTTCTTTAACACATGCTTTGGGATTCTAGTGAACTATTCAAATAAGAGAACTGAGGAAACGTCGTATGTGAAAAAAAAACAGAAATATTTTTATGGAAAAATGGGATATCACCGATTAGTCTCGTTTTCAAAAATTTATTACAGTAGGAAACAGTTTTCTCACATATGTTTTAGGATTTGAATGAACTATTTCGATCAGAAAAGTATGGAATTAGTGACGTGATATGTCAAAAAAATGTTCGAAGCATAATGATGGAAATTTGCTATATCCACCAATTTTTCTTAGGTTCAAATGTATTACAGTAGCCCGCTATATTCTAACACATGCCGTAGAATGCAAACGAACTATTGTGTCAGAGGAGTGTGGGCTACTGTAATAAATATTTGACAACGAGAAAAATCGATGAATATGGAAATTCTCCATCATTATTTTTCGAATTATTTTTTTTCACATACTACGATACTAATTCCATATTTTTTTGATGGAATAGTTCACTAGAATCCTTAAGCATGTGTTAAAGAAGTGTGGGGTACTGTAATAAATTTTTGACTAAGAGAAAAATTGATGAATATCGAAATTCTCCATCATTATATTTCGATTTTTTTTTCACGTACTACGATACTAATTCCATACTTTCCCTGATGGAACAATTCACTAGAATCCTTAAGCTTGTGTTGAAGAAGTGTGGGCTACTGTAATCAATTTTTGACACAGGGAAAAATCGATGAATATCGAAATTCTCCATCATTATTTTTCAAATTATTTTTTTTCACATACCACGATACTAATTTCTTTTTTTTTCTTGATGAAATAGTTCACTAGAATCCTTGAGCATGTGTTAGAGAAGTGTGGGCTACTGTAATAAATTTTTGAAAACGAGAAAAATCGATGAATATCGAAATTCTCCATCATTATTTTTCGAACTATTTTTTCTCACATACCACGATACTAATTTCTTTTTTTTCTTGATGAAATAGTTCACTAGAATCCTTGAGCATATGTTAGAGAAGTGTGGGCTACTGTATTGAATTTTTGACAACTAGAAATATTGATGAATATCGAAATTCTCCATCATTATATTTCGAATTTTTTTTTTCACGTACTACGATACTAATTCCATATTTTCCTTGATGGAATAGCTCACTAGAATACTTAAGCTTGTGTTAAAGAAGTGTGGGCTACTGTAATAAATTTTTGACAAAGGGAAAAATCGATGAATATCGAAATTCTCCATCATTATTTTTCGAATTATTTTTTTTTACATACCACGATACTAATCTTTTTTTTTCTTGATGAAATAGTTCACTTGAATTCTTAAGCATGCGTTTAAGAAGTGTGGGCAACTGTAATAAATTTTAGACAACGAGAAAAATCGATGAATATCGAAATTCTCCATCATTATTTATCGAATTATTTTTTTACATACTACGATACTAATTCTATATTTTTCTTGATGGAATAACTCATTAGAACCCTTAAGCATGTGTTTAAGAAGTGTAGGCTACTGTAATAAGTTTTTGACAACGAGAAAAATTTATGAATATCGAAATTCTCCATCATTATTTTTCGAATTTTTTTTTCACATACTTCGACACTAATTCCATATTTTTCTTGATTGAATAGTTCACAAGAATCCTTAAGCATGTGTAAGAAAAGTGTGGCTACTGTAATAAATTTTTGACAAAGAGAAAAATCGATGAATATCGAAATTCTCCATCATTATTTTTCGAATTATTTTTTTTCATATACCACGATACTAATTCCATATTTTCCTTGATGGAATAGTTCACTAGAATCCTTGAGCATGTGTTAAGGAAGTGTGGGCTACTGTAATACATTTTTGACAAAGAGAAAAATCGATGAATATCGAAATTCTCCATCATTATTTATCGAATTATTTTTTTACATACTACGATACTAATTCTATATTTTTCTTGATGGAATAACTCATAAGAATCCTTGAGCATGTGTTAGAGAAGTGTGGGCTACTGTTATAAATTTTTGAAAACGAGAAAAATCGATGAATATCGAAATTCTCCATCATTATTTTTCGAACTATTTTTTCTCACATACCACGATACTAATTTCTTTTTTTTCTTGATGAAATAGTTCACTAGAATCCTTGAGCATGTGTTAGAGAAGTGTGGGCTACTGTATTGACTTTTTGACAACTAGAAATATTGATGAATATCGAAATTCTCCATCATTATATTTCGAATTTTTTTTGCACGTACTACGATACTAATTCCATATTTTCCTTGATGGAATAGCTCACTAGAATACTTAAGCTTGTGTTAAAGAAGTGAGAAGTGTGGGCTACTGTAATAAATTTTTGACAAAGCGAAAAATCGATGAATATCGAAATTCTCCATCATTATTTTTCGAATTATTTTTTTTTACATACCACGATACTAATCTTTTTTTTTTCTTGATGAAATAGTTCACTTGAATTCTTAAGCATGTGTTTAAGAAGTGTGGACAAATGTAATAAATTTTAGACAACGAGAAAAATCGATGAATATCGAAATTCTCCATCATTATTTATCGAATTATTTTTTTACATACTACGATACTAATTCTATAATTTTCTTGATGGAATAACTCATTAGAACCCTTAAGCATGTGTTTAAGAAGTGTAGGCTACTGTAATAAATTTTTGACAACGAGAAAAATTTATGAATATCGAAATTCTCCATCATTATTTTTCGAATTTTTTTTTTCACATACTTCGACACTAATTCCATATTTTTCTTGATTGAATAGTTCACAAGAATCCTTAAGCATGTGTAAGAAAAGTGTGGCTACTGTAATAAATTTTTGACAAAGAGAAAAATCGATGAATATCGAAATTCTCCATCATTAATTTTCGAATTATTTTTTTTCATATACCACGATACTAATTCCATATTTTTCTTGATGGAATAGTTCACTAGAATCCTTAAGAATGTGTTTAGGAAGTGTGGGCTACTGTAATACATTTTTGACAAAGAGAAAAATCGATGAATATCGAAATTCTCCATCATTATTTATCGAATTATTTTTTTACATACTACGATACTAATTCTATATTTTTCTTGATGGAATAACTCATTAGAACCCTTAAGCATGTGTTTAAGAAGTGTGGGCTACTGTAATAAATTTTTGACAACGAGAAAAATTGATGAATATCGAAATTCTCCATCATTATTTTTCGAATTTTTTTTTTCACATACTTCGACACTAATTCCATATTTTTCTTGATTGAATAGTTCACAAGAATCCTTAAGCATGTGTAAGAGAAGTTTGGCTACTGTAATAAATTTTTGACAAAGAGAAAAATCGATGAATATCGAAATTCTCCATCATTATTTTTCGAATTATTTTTTTTCATATACCACGATACTAATTCCATATTTTTCTTGATGGAATAGTTCACTAGAATCCTTAAGCATGAGTTAAGGAAGTGTGGGCTACTGTAATACATTTTTGACAAAGAGAAAAATCGATGAATATCGAAATTCTCCATCATTATTTTTCGAATTATTTTTTTTCATATACTACGATATCATTTCCATATTTTTCTTGATTCAATAGTTCACTAGAATCCTTAAGCATGTGTTAGAGAAGTGTGGGCTACTGTAATAAATTTTTGAACTGAAGAAAAATCGGCGATATCCAAGAGATTTGAAATATCCCGACAGATACGAGTATATGTACCGTCCGCGGATATTGCGTTACGCAGTTTATGTCGTTGTTCATATAATTACGTAATAGGAATTTCGATATTTTTGGGGATGCTTCATTCCCATCATCGGACAATATGATGTCGTTTAAAGTTTGTTTAAGAAAGAATGATGAATAATTTCATACCGTCCACCTTTTGGATGCATATTCAACTTGAATATTCAATATTTAGGGGTGTCTATCCCCTTGGGGTTAATAATTTCGAATTTTCTGCTTGTCATTTATCTGTAACAAATGTGTAAGAAATTCTGGTGCCAATTCGATGACTCAATATTGCATTTTTTGGAAAATACAGACTGCGTGGTGCAGCTTTAATCTAAAGCTGGCCCACGCCATTTTTCTGGAAAACGGGAGCTGTAATAAATTTTTGCTTTGGGACGCAAATTTGTAATAAATGTGTAAAAAATTCTGAGCAATGTTTTTTTGAAGTGTGCCATAAATGCTGGTGTAGCTTTAAGGACATCTTTTCGAATTCGATTCAGAACGCTATCAAACTTTTTCCATTTCAAAATAAAATATATAGGGTATTCCAAAAGAAATGTATAATAATATCGATTATTTTTTCAAGGCAACAACAAATACAACCCCGTTCAATTTCACTCCTAATATCCCCAGTTTTCTTAGAAGGATATCCTCAAGAACAGACTCAAAGTCTTTCCTTGGGTCTAAATATACTCTATTTTCACCATTGCAGTTTCAAACACCTCGAAGAAACTTGTAAGTATATTTATGAGTCTGTAATTTGTATTTTTTGTGTTCGATCTGCCATTTCAGAGATCTATTTTATCACAGCCTTTCTCAAGGTGTCTGGAAATTTTGCAGATGAGAGTGATGAACGCTAAAAGCTTATGTTCTTAGAACGTGTTATCAGTATGGTCCTCATCAACGCCATTTGCCCATTCGTTTCTCAATTCTTTTATTATTTCTTGAATTCCGAGTTCAATTATCGAACTCCCAAAGATGAGCTTGCCATTTCTCATAATTTTGGGATATGTATTGCTTCGATCCTTTTTCAATATTTGTTGACATCTGATCGCCTTCCATTTCTTTAACCATATTTCAAACTGTTATGTCTTTGTTTTCCGCGTCACTTATTTCATTTGAATAGGTACACTCTTTGTTTTCGATCAGTAACCAGTTGTCATTATATTATTTCGTATTTTATCTGCATGTTTCATGAAAAGATAGGGAAACAGTTTGGACAGTAAAGGACGGGAGCTCTGGTCACATTAGAAATTTTCAACGAAAAACGATCTTTTGAATTAGGCTCCACATAATGGTTGTTTAAACACTCGGCACTTCGCGCCCTCTCTCTTCTCCTTCATTCATTTTGTAGTTGTCTTTGGAAAATAATCAGATATTCTGACTCTTCCTATACATGTGAAATGTCTTAAAGGATGCAATAAAATTATTATTATTATTATAAAATTATTATTATCATCTTACCTTAGTGCTTCTGTGAAATAGCTTCTGAAAATTTATTCGCATGATTTAGGAAAGAGAAGCCGTTTCGTTTCATCCAAATCTCTGTTGTTTTAGAATTTTGGACTTTCCTTAAAAATGACAGATACACTATAGCAAATAGCATCTGAACAGAAAAACACAGAACAACTATCTTGACAATTTTTTCACTTCTAGTTCAAATTTGAAGAAAATGAAAACAATACTTATTTCTTATAAATCAATTGAATTTGTTGAGATTCCCTGGATGCAAACTGTTATAGTATCTAGGAAATAAATTGTGATCTAATGTAGGAACACCTGTATATGAATTATTCTTTTCTCGAAATGAGTGACGAAAGTTTTTTTGTACATATGTAGATAAGAGCATGTGCGGTGAAGAATATAATTTTCAGTAGTTATCATTGATTCGCTGTATAGTAAACCTGAAACCAATGAGTTATTTCATTTCATAAAATTGTCTCCCTCAAAGTACAAGAGACATAATAGTGGCGACGAGAATTCCTCAGTTTCGACATTGTAAAATCAGTCAAGAAACATCAAAATGGCAGAGGAAAGAACTTCAACAGTTGGACATCTGAGAGAATTTGATGCTGTGAATAACGACTGGACAATATTCAAACCCAGGTTATTCAACTTTTTTGAAGCCAACAAAATCACGGATGGAGCCAGAAAACGAGCCATTTTCCTAAATCTACTGTCAGAACACTCGTACAGGCTCATTTTTAACCTATGCATGCCTGCAGCTCCAGAATCGAAGTCGTATGATGAACTGTTGGAACTTTTCAATTAACACTTCGGACCGCAACAGTCAATTTTTGCTACTAGAAGTGAGTTTTACAGTGCTATACAATACCCTGAAGAATCTGTCAAAGAGTGGGCGGTTCGAGTCAGAAGTTTAGCTGATAATTGTGAATTCAAACCGGAGCTCAATATATGCCTTCGGGACCGTTTCATAATGGGGTTGTCAAAAGGGCATATCAGGGACAGAATATTTGAGGAAGAAGGTAATATTACTTTGGAAGACTCCATAAAAATTGCCAGCAATAAAGAGGCAGCCATGTTGAAAAACGATGTTCAACGTCCATTTGTGAAGACCGAACGTCTGCAGTTTGTGCGCAACCACCGAAAGATACGGCGGAGCAGCACGTCACAAAATATAAAAGAATCAACGCATCCACAGTCTCCATCTCAGTCATCCTCCAAGAAAAGCGCAACAGCCTGCGCAGTTTGTGGTAGAAGAAATCACATGACGCACGAATGTAAATTCAAAGGGTACACCTGTCATCGCTGTCATAGGAAGGGTCATCTAGCAACAGTGTGTCGTGAAAATAAACAGGTATCAAACACCAAAAATAAGGATGAACATAATTTTCTTGAGTCAGTGTTTCCTTTATTCAATATTCGTGAAAATAATTACGAGAAATTTATTAGTTTGAAATTGCAAATAGACAATAAAATGATTGATTTTCAAATCGATACCGGAGCAAGTGTTTCGGTAATTTCAGAAAATTTTTACAGTGATGATTTCTCGAAATATGAACTGCTTAAAACCGAACAAAAATTTTTCTCCTACGTCGGACAGCTTTTCAAAGCTGTTGGGTTCATGACAGGTAATGTGAATTCAAGTGAATTTCAACATATTTCTCCATAAAAATTAAAATTATTTGTAATTAGTAATGGAGGACCCCCATTATTGGGGAGAGATTTCCTTCGCGTTTCTAGATTTGGGCTATTCCTGATAAATTATTGTGAAAGTTCTGGTCTGGTAATAATAATATAATGATAATAATAATATATATTTACCATCAATTATTACATGGTTCGTCATTATAAAATAATACTTTATGTAAGACTAAAACAAAAAAAATCTTCTAGAGAATAAAATGTTCCCCTAATTAAAATTTCATGTATCTTCCTTTTGAAAAACTTCTCTGGTAATTTCCTCAGTTCGTCGGGTAACTTGTTGTAAATTTTAATGCCCAAGTAGCTCGAGATATTCTGAGTGTTTTTCTTTTTATGCAGTGGTCGTGAGTACCACATTTCTTTAATCTTCTCAAAAGATATAAGGTTTTAGATAATTTGGCACAAACATGATCAACATGTACAGTCCAGTTCAATTTATTATCCAGGATCACCCCCAAGAACTTCGCACTGGCCTGATTCTTCCTTCCTCCAAATTTAAATTTAGCCGTTTTATCTGAATTGAGTTTCAGTGAATTCTGTAGGAACCATCTCTCTACTTCCTCTGTTGCCAGTTTTACCTTTTCAATAAAATCCTTCTTGCATCTTGAATGTACAATTATGGACGTGTCGTCACAGTACAAACATAAGCAATTACAGTTTATGATATTCAGGTCGTTGATGTAAATCAGGAAAAGAATGGGTCCCAATACTGATCCTTGAGGTACCCCCTGACTTACTTTCTGCTCGGCGGAAACTTCACCATTCCAATAAACTCTTTGAGTTCTCTTGCTCTAGTATGATTTCAACAACGCAAGAACATTACCCCTGAATCCGTAATCGTACAACTTCTTCAGAAGAAGTGCATGTGAAACAGAATCAAAAGCTTTGCTCAAGTCAAAGTTAAGCATCTCAACAAATTCACCATTGTCCATAGCCTCTATGATTTTGTTCAAAGCATCCATGAGTGCGGTAGTAGTACTTCTTCTTTTCCTATATCCATGTTGGTTTTTTGTGAAATGATTTTTCTTTTCCATCCAATTGATCATTCTAGCCTTAATAGCTGTTTCAAAGATTTTTGATGAACATGGTAGGATTGAAATGGGTCTGTAATTATCACAGTTATTCTTGTCACCTTTTCCTTTATAGATGGGAATTACTTCAGCTATTTTCAACTCGTCGGAGAAACAACTTTCACGGAAACATTTATTAATGATCAAAGATATTGGTTTTGAAATTTCTTCAGTGATGCCCTTTAGAATATCAACAGATACATTGTAAATGTCAGTTGATTGTTTCAGTTTCAATGATTTTATTATTTTTTCAACTTCGATCTCAGTACATTCGAACAAAAAGCATGACTTTTCATCATTTGAATTCTGAGATTTTATTTCAGGTGTATCATTTGCTACAGTTCTTAGTTTATCCAAAATTTTCTTGCCAATGCTTTTGAATTGATCATTTAGTTCATCAGCTTTGAGTTCTGTGAAATTTCCATCTTTCCTCCTTGACTTATCATTATTTTTATTAATTTCCATGAAGCTTTTTGTTTATTTTCAGCTTTGTTCAAGAACTCCTCATAATGTCTCCTCATTACTCTATCTATTTCCGCAGCGTATTCCCTTTTATATGCCGTCTCCTTTGACTGTTGCTATTTTATGTAGTGCTTCTAGTGTCAATTTCATGTCCTTAATGTTTTGTGATTTCCATTTCAGACTTTTATTATTGCTTTCCCTTCTCTCATTTTTTCTTGGTGGCATTTTCTGGTCTATGACTTTCAGAAGGCTTTCATTGAAAGAGGAAAAAGCTCCTATAGCGTCCTTCGGCTCCAGTTAGTCAATCCAGGATATCTCAGATAAATCCTTTTTGAGCAGTTCAATATTTTCTTGTGTGACATCTCTGCGTTCTATGATTTTTTTCTTCTCATTTTCAGATCCATTTACCGTAGCTGAGAAGGTGAGCATTTGACCCTGATGATCCTACACATGGAATTCCACTGTCGTACACCTTTCATATACTGAATTACTGAATATATTATCGATGCATGATTTGTTTTTTTGCCTATCCTTGATGCTTCTGAGAAGCTCCTCCTAAAACCAAAAGTGTTGAACAAGTTTTCAATCAATTATCTTTCTTCACAATCTATCATGAAATTCACGTTGAAATCCCCTGCAATCATTATTCTCTTTCCATGCCAGTTTTCTGTTACATGATGCAATACTTTTGATATTCGTTCTAAAAATATATCTAGTGAACTGGATGGAGATCTATAGAACCCTATAACAACTATATTGATATTTCTCAAATATGTTCCTGTGAATTCTGAGTCTTTTTCAATAGCCATTTCTTTTATTTTGTCTATCGAAATCGCTTCCCAATTAGATCTTGTAGCAATTAATATACCTCCACATTCTTTTATTTTTCGACAATAATGTGCCTTCACTTCGTAACCATGCAAATTTATATACTCTAATTGCTCATCCTGCAACCAAGTTTCTGTTAAGCAAATAATATCCATTTCCTGTTCGTGCAATTGTAAGTTTAATTGTTTTACCTTGTTCTGAAGTGACTGTATATTATAATTCAACAATGAAAAAACTTCCGGCCTCTTAAAATTTTCCCGGAATTGGCTTTGTGTGCCCAAAAAGCCGAAAAAGTCGTACTATTACATTCTCAGGCCAAACCTCCGAATCATACATCCTTTCCAGCAACGAATAAGGACATCCAACTTTGTACGATTTATTTAGATTTGTGTTCAAATCATGTTTTTCTAATTCATCCACTTCAAAATTCTCATTTGGAAATAAAGATTTCAAATAACTCACCAATTTCGCTGTATTAGAGTCCTTAGTGGCCGTACCAACATATAACCAAGCCCTCTTGCTGGCTTCCTTGAAGCCATCTTCGTTTCCTACCTTTGCTTTACCCTGTATAATACTTCTATTTTCCTTGTTCATCTTTGATTGTTGTGTGACACTAATCTCCGGTTTCTGTACATTTCCTCCATGTTTCTCCTCCGCCACTGGTTGAATCAATGAATGATTTTCCTGTGTAGTTCCAACATTGGATGTGGATTTTGATCTACTTCGCGAAGCGTATGTGTCACCGCTGTCAACATTCGTTTTATTTACCTTTAACTTCTGGGAGTTATCCTTTGTTTTGTTCATGTTAACCTCACTTTTAGATTTATTTGATTCTTGATGAAATTTTTCGGCATTTTCATTTTTGAGGACACTTATTAATAAACCTTGTTCTTCTGTTCTTTTTTCCATCTGATATTGCAGCTTCTCCATCAAGGTAATAGACTTGGTCAGACTCAAATTCTCGACTCTGAGTTTTTGACATAATGTGTTGTTGCAGTCACCTTCATTCGTAGATTCTTCTAAAATTCCCATTTCTCCCGAATCAAGTGCTGTATTCAAAGCACCGGTTGTTTTTGCACTATTAGGTATCTTTCTATTGACTATATATTCAAAAAGCTCATCTTTTTTTCCACTTATTCAGCTCGTTTTTTAACTGCGCTTTTGACATCGTCGCCATTTTCGATATATCATCTGAAATCTAAGTTTGGAAAACTATTCGAACCAGGTATTGGTACTTTCAACAAAGAGAAAAACCTATTGAAATTAAAAGAGAAAAACATATCACCAAAATTTTTCAAGGCTAGATCTATTCCGTACGCATTTACACGTAAGTTACGCAAGCTAAAGTAGAGAACGAGCTGAAACGTCTCGTTGATTTAGGGGTGATATCACCAGTTAAATATTCGGATTGGGCTACTTCAGTAGTTCCCATATTAAAAAAGAATAATACAGTCAGGTTATGTGGGGATTTCAAAATTACTCTTAATCCAGTATTAGAAACAGATACTTCTCCCTTACCAAAAACAGAGGAACTATTTTGTAAATTAGGTGGAGGTAAAAAGTTCTCTAAACTCGATTTGAGTTATGCATATCAACAAATTCTTTGAGATGAAAAGTCAATACAATTAGTAACTATATATACTCATCTTGGTTTATTTCGATATCATTGATTACCTTTCGGAATTAAAAGTGCTACAGGTCTTTTCCAACGAACTATGGAAAGTTTATTGTCCGGCATACCGGGCGTCGTAATTTTTTCAGATGATATTTTAATCACAGGGGAAACCAAAGAAATTCATTTGGAACGATTAAATCAAGTCCTAGCTAAATTACAAGAAGCAGGTTTAAAGATTTCAGCCGAAAAATATAAATTTTTCGAAGATTCAGTAGAATATCTAGGTTGCATCCTCGCGAGTCAAAAATTGAAGCAATTCGTTCAGCACCTTTTTCGAACAACATAACACAATTAAAGTCTTTCTTAGGACTCATAAATTATTATGGTAAGTTCATACGAGATTTGGCCACACACTTAGCCCCTCTGTATAACTTATTGAAAAAATCGGTCGAATGGAAATGGACCCAAGCGTGTCAACGATCATTTAATTTTGTAAAATCAAAGTTAACGTCAGATGATGTATTAGTACCATTTGAATCGGACGTACCGATCAAACTGATAACCGACGCATCTCAGTATGGTATTGGAGCGGTAATTTCTCACGTATATCCGAACGGTCATGAAAAGCCTATAGTTTTTGCTTCGAGGACTTTGAATTCAAGCAAACGCACGTATTCTAAAATAGAAAAAGAAGGTCTTTCGGTCATATTTGGGTTGACTAAATTCAATGATTATTTGTATGACAATAAATTTATTCTAGAAACAGATCATCAACCATTAACGAGTATTTTTTCACCGGAAAAAGGTATTCCCCAGTTTTCCGCAAACCGATTGCGTCGATGGGCCGTGATATTGTCAAATTATAATTACACGATTAAATTCATTAAATCCGAGAAGAATAGAGCGGATGCTTTATCGAGATTGCCTCTAGGAAGCGAGAACGAACACACGCTTGACATAGATGCGGAGTTCGATTTCTTTAACTTTATAGATGAAGATATCAATTCAAGGATATTCAAGGTGCAATGAAATATGATAAATTCCTCAAAAAAGTTATGAAGTTCGTGCAATACAATTCTTGGCCTTCCTTTTGTTACAGTTCGAGTGAATTCAAACCTTTCACAGGAAAACGTTTCGAATTATCTACAAATTACGGTTGTTTATTTTGGAATAATAGAATTTTACTACCGGAAAAATTGAGATTTAAATGCCTACAAAATATTCACAAAACACATCTGGGCACATCCGAAATGAAAAGGAATCGCACGGTCGTATTTTTGGTGGCGAAAAATGAATCGGGACATAGAAGAGTTTTCACAAAATTGTGAAAATTGTAGTTTATCCAGTGCTAGTCCTGCAAAAGCAGAATTATCAACATGGCCATGGCCTGAAATACCCTGATCAAGATTGCACATTGATTTTTGCGGACCTTTTCGAAATATTTATTTATTGATAGTTGTGGATGCTCATTCAAAATGGTCTAACCATTTTGAATGGGCATATCCAATGGAAAAAATTACTTCTTCTGCAACGATTAGTGTTTTGAGAGACATTTTTTCTCGATTTGGATTGCCTCAAACAATCGTGTCGGATCAGGGAACGCAGTTTGAGTCTCATGAATTCAAAACTTCTTTAGGTGCGAACAATATCGAACATTTAACTGGTCTGAAAAGTGCTTACTTGACAACAAAAGTCAAGACATTGAATTTTTACTCACAAATTTCCTATTCGACTATAGGAACTCCGTGCATTTCACCACCGGAGCAGCACCTTCCGAAATGATATTTAGGCATAAGATAAGGACACGTTTCCGTTCGTTTCCACCTGATAATGAAAAGGTTAAAAGTAAGGTTTTGGAAAATCAAATGAAGCAGATGTCAAATTTCCACGGAAAGAGAACCAAATCTTTCCAAGCGAATGAAAACGTATTGATTAGAGTTTACCGAGCGAACAAAGAATTTTGGGAACCAGAAATAATATTAGGTAAAATCGGTAAAAAAATGTATAATGTAAAACTACAAAATGCTGAAACAATCACAAAGCGCCATTTGGATCAGATAAAAAGGTTCTATAAATTCTCTTTACCAGTTAGCAATAGTGAAGAGAAAACAGGCGTACAGCCATTACACCAAGAAATGACTTCACATGATACCAGACCAAAACGGAATAGGAAAATTTCTGATAGACTTGGATATTGAATTCTGTAATTGTGTTACTTTAGAAAATTTATTTTTTTTGTCTTTCCCTTTTTCCCAACGAATAGGAAATGTCATTCAAGATTTTTTTTTTTTGAATTTTTTGTGATCATAATTATGTTATCGGTAAATAACATTTTATTTTTGTTCATGTGTCACAAATTTGAGAAAGAGGTGTTATAGTATCTAGAAAATAAATTGTGGTCTAATACACGAACATCTGTATATGAATTATTCTCCTCTCGAAATGAGTGACGAAAGTTTTTTTGTACATATGTAGATATGAGCATGTGCGGTGAAGAATATAATTTTCAGTAGTTATCATTGATTCGCTGTATAGCTAGAGTATCTGAAATAAACCTGAAACCAATCAGTTATTTCATTTCATAAAATTGTCTCCTTCAAAATACAAGAGACATAACACAAACTTTATCTATAACTAAATCGTTCAACGAAAACTTGTAAGATATTTCATTATTATTGAGATTACAAATAGTATCTCCATCTCATTTTCAATGAGTTCATAATGTTCCGCTAAATTCAACAATACATAAAACTTACACTGCACTACGTTACGAGGGCATGAACGCTCCACAATTACAAAACCTCAACTGAGCTCAATAAAACTGCAGAGTCACAGACCAACTGAGTTGGAACAACAGAATGTCTTCTGTATTGAAATTTTTCAGCTTGTAACGAAGAAGGAGTGTGCAGGATAAGTGGAGTTATTCTTTGAGCTCTGTTACCGATTTACTCATATGGTGACTCAAACAAGGTGGTGAAAAGTAAGCATTCCAATTATGTATTCAATAGAGAAATTGGTTCATGGGAAACAAGGAGCTGTAAAAATAATAAACTAACATCCACAGAAGGATGGAGATCTATCGAAGAGTCAACAAATATTACACCTTGATTTGAGCTGATCATCCAATCAACCAAAGCCTCTATGCACGGGAAACGATGTCCAAGAAGCTCAGTTACTGCAGATTTACGGTCATAGTTTACTCGCCTTGGTACAACTGATCGGATTTCATATACCTACGACATGTATCATATCAACAATATACAGCGCCATTTACTAGAAGCATCTAACGAATCCTAACCTTCGAGTAAATAATACTCTCACCGATGTGCATGACGTTCAAAACTTACATCAAGGTGGAATGGTTGTCGACTTTTCGAAAGATATTTGTGCTTGTGTTTAGGTAAGTAATCTTGAATATCGTTTGCTTCCTTAGACTCTCAGCTGCGCGCGACATCCATATATTATGAAATGTATTTGGGGCCTGATTTTTTTCCCAAACCGGAGGGATATGCATGCAATTTTGACAATGTTCCGATAACATTGAAACAGTGAACTTTTTATTCATTGAAAAAAAATCAATGGTACTTCGGTAGCCCTGCGGCACAAAACATACCACTCCTGACTTCCCATCCAATGGAGATTTCAGATCTCTGTGGCAAAAGGAAAATCCAATTCAATCAGGTTGAATGAATTGAATACGATTCATGATGCCGTAATTATGATACTAAGATATTTTGTATGAACTGTTTTTTCGTATTTTATTCATCGAATGTTAGATCCCAATTAGATCGTGTTTATATTTTTGGAAATATTGAGAAGAAAAATTTCAAAAAGATCCATCAAGGGAATCATTGTGTGGATTCGACACATTCACAAATATATCCTTCGTAATGATTCTTCAAGTCTGTTGTACAAATGTCTAATTTTTTTTGGAAGTTTTCTTGTTTGTTTGGTTTTCTTGTAAGGCAATAATTACCGAAATAAATTATTAAGGGACCCAATATTTGTTGAGACATTGTGAAGCTCAATCATGAGTGTCAAATTCTTGAATGGGTGTAAGATCCGCTATATTTTTCTGTAGATGTATTTAATAAGAATTTTCCTTTTTAAAATCTCTTTTTTGAAAAAACGCATATAATTCTGAAGCGAGTTTATTTGAAGCTGGTTGTAATAATAATAAATCACATAGTTCTGTTTATACGGAAAGAAATCTAATTCAGTTAATATTGCTGACAGGAAATCTTTGAGATTCGCTAGAGTGCAATCACAGGGTAAAAAGGAATGCTTAAGCCTTTATCACGTAATAGTATGTATATTCAAAATATAATTTTTCCAATATACCGAAATACACTGATCTGATGGAATGAAAATCTTGAATTTGATCGAAAAATGTCGTCATGTAAGTTCATTCATCAGGAAATGGCCCCAAAACTGAACAAGAGAATAAGCAACATGATATGAATATCATGGTTTGGTCGTCATATCATCCAAGATGGTTCATCTTGACACATTTTACGCCAATGATGTGAGCGAATATTAATCCTCGAAATTGTTCAGTAAATGCAGATCATGCAGTGCACAATGTAACTGCATTCAAACGAGCGCAACAGACATCATTTAGGAATGGGAAATCTGCGAATAAACATACCCGATATTATTTGAATCATGCGTGACATTTCCTGACATCCCTTCAGTGCCTTTCTATTTTGAAATGAGTGCCGAAATATTCCAGAACATTTGGACAAAAATTATTAAACATTTTGCATTCAAGCAATTTCATATTACGACGTAAACATGTCGTTTAGAATTCACGGAGCATCCACTCGTTTTCTGGGTCACCAGGCGCGGAATTAATCCAAAAAATACAAGTTTGCGAGACAGAAAAGCCTAAGAAGAGATCATAATTCACGAAACAACTCCAAGTCACCGTTTCCATTTATCTATCTAATTTCACGAAAACCTTCACGTGGAAACGCCGCCCTAGGGTTAATTCACGGGTTGAGGGAAAACGAAAAAGGCAGTCTGGCAAATATGATGGCATCTCCAAGTTTTCAGACTGTCTCCAAACTTGTCTGGGTGAAGGACAAATGCTTTTGTCTGCTCTTCCCGAGTCTTTTTTGGCATTATTTTGAATTTCTGGTGGGATTCCATTGGAAAGTTGACCTGACGTGCACCCCGATGGCAGCCTATGAAATGAATTTGACAACACGAATTCGTCAAAATCGACAATTTTCAGGCGTGCTTCTCCAAAAAACTTGGTATCCAGGTAAGTGGCATCAGTTCTGGGGCCGTATTCTTGAATCGTGAACGTGATAAAGTGGGCGTGTCGACGCTGTTCTCAAGGAAACGCGGTGCATTTTTGATGGAACGATAGAGAACGTTCATACCATTGCATTCAATAATAGTTACCCCGAAGTATTGTTTGATTGGCATGATTTCTTGTTCGAATTTCGCAGGTTGAATGACTGTGTCACCATTTTAACTGCTCGGTGCAATTAGATTGGTATAATACGAATCTTGAGTGTGCTGCTCATTCAGTTGACTTTATTATATTTTTTTTTTCGTACGTTGCTTTACATATTTGAGTTGGTTGCGTTACAGTTCAAACATCTAGTTGATAACGATTTCATGTAGTGTAAAGTGGAATATTTACATATGGAAGGACATCGTTTCGTTTTAATTCCCGTTAAAGAAATAAAAGTATATATTTGGGTGGATATTCCATTATTTATTTGGATATTCAAAAAAGCGCACTTCAACATTGCGAGGTTCAGACAATTATCAGTTTCTGGAAAGAATGTAAACTAGACAAAAATATCGGAGCAATATAAACGAGTAAAGAATGGTACAGTGACGTTTCAGAGTCTAAATCTGACTCCTTCATCAGACAGTTAACTGAAAATATTGACAAACTTTCTTGGCAATTTTTATGTTTTTCAAGAACCTTCGCTTAATTGAATAAATAATAATCATGATAATTTTTTGTTTCATTTTCGATAGTTCTGTCTCGAAAATCAGAAGCGAAAACATGACGAAACCCTGAAAAATAAAACAAACTATGTTGCCATCCTAACTGAGCATTGAGAATTCATATTATGATCTACTTTTGTTGTGGGTGATATCCAGAACAGGTCATCGAAATTTCATTGGAATAGGAATTGATATTTCTGGTTTGTGAATATGTTGCTGAACTACGTTGATACTCATAATACAATTGAGAAATAGGAGACAATTAATTTAAATAATTCACTCTTGAATTGGCAATAATGTAATGGGTTCTGATACCAGTCAGTAAATTTTTGTAGAAAAAGGCACCGAGATCTCTGCTTAGGTCACCCTTCTTGCTTTGCCTCCTGGGTTGTGCCAAAGGGGCATTCTTGAAAAGGTAAAGAATGTCATGGCTATCCAGGCCAACATTTAGGTATTGTTCTGCTGAATTGTTGCTAAAATCTCTAAGATTCACCAGGTTTCAGGAAACAGGTAGGCGTAAGGATATTTCACAAAACAACCTAGATTCACTGATTCCATTCCCCAAAATATTCCATAGAAACCTTCTCGTCAAAACGCTTTCGTCGAAGAAACACTTACTCAAGGAAAATTATGAGAAAACATAAAAAAATGGCATCTGTAAGTGTACAAACTAGAGGACTCCTTGATTTCGTCTGAATGTGCGAAAAGTAGCTGCTTTTTTTCTTCTATGAGCAAAAAAAAACTTTGAGAATATAAGTTCAATTTTAAATCAAAATTTCTCTCAACAGACTTAATTTGTCATGATCAATCGAGCTCAGTGACTATGACCCAAAAAATAAGAAATGTTCAAATCAATCACGATGCACTAACTGAACAAGAAAATGTGATTTCAGTATTCCAGAAGATCATTCAAGGCACATAATCCTTGCTAATTATCCAATTAAATGGCCTCCTCATTATCTGAAAGTGAAAAGAATTTTAAAAATTTATTATTGAGTCAGAAAGTGTTGAATTGTTTAAATTTTGGTTAATAAGTTATTGGAAATATTATGATATATTTCAACTGAACATAAATAGCAACTTCAGGCAGAAATAAGGTATAGAAGTCCAAAGAAAATGTATATTTGTAATAAAAATTAGGTATCGTCCAATAATTGGCATAACATGTAATTGTAAGGTGTTCAAAAGAAACAAATTAGAATTGTTTTAAAACTAGAGTTTGTTTCATATAATGAAAGTATCTTTCGGTGAATTCCTTCAGCAATTCTAGGCAAATGAAATTGAAAACTTAGGAGAATTGTTATATTTAGGTGAGAATTTGTGAAAGCTTTTATGTTGGAGACTAATAACATAGGCAAATGAGACATCAAAATGTTGCCAAATTACCTAGAGTGGTTTCGAAGAAGGAAAATTCCAAAACAAAATTACAGAAGCATCATAATTGAAAAGGATTTGACAGGCAAAGCTACTATAATCTTGAGAAAAATTTGTCAAGACTAAATGTAAAAAAGTTAGTCCATTTTGATTCTTCGCCGAGCTGTTGTTGTTCATAAAAAAATTTTAATAGAAACGTGGTATTTCAGTCAAGATGATCAAAGTGAAACTCAATAATTGAGACTTCTTAACATGATAAACAAACAACGAACACAGGGAGATTTGAAAGTTAAACCCGAAACTACAGCATATAAACAAATTAAATAGAGACATCGACAAATACACCGTGGGTACGAAATTAAAGGACACTATAACATTTCATTTAATACAGTTATGTGGCTAGTTAGTTTGGTAGTCTTCATAATTTTTGAATGAAAATCTTTGAACTAGAATTATTAACCAAAATTCAATAAAGAATAATTATTTTCAAATCAAAGAATCCATCTTGCGAGAGAGAGAGAGAGAGAGAGAAAGATAGAGAACCGTGAGAAATTTACACCAAATTCATTTTTTTTTCTTGTTATTGGATCCTAATACGAATGTTAATTTTCAAAGCGAGTTCGAAAATTATATATAGCAGAGATTCATAGCAATATGTAAGTAAATATTTGATTTTACTACTATGAAAACGCGGATAAGATCCCGTTGAAACTCAGTTCTCGTTGGTCCAATATGTTCTGAAAAAATTGAAATAGAGCTGCCGTTGGGTCAGGAGCTTTTACGCACCTGTTCACGTACGGACGGACGGACGGATGGACAGAATATAATTTGACCAAGTATTTTTTTTCAGGAAGTTCAACCCAATCGTTCAAGACTAATTTCGGCTTAAAATTTCAAAATTACAGACACGATACACTGAAACGATAACGCGCTGTTCCCCAGAAAATGCGCGTAAAATTCAGGAAAATCATTGAGTAGGCAAAATACTTTTTGACAGAACCAAACAATTTTTCTCCAACATTTCACGTGAATGGATGATAGCTCTGAATCTTAACTCGAAGGAGCGCGCGAGAGCTGTCTACTTCATTTCAGTGCATGTCCTGAACTATCATCTATTTTGCAAACCTAGTTTTTTAATGATTGAGTTTGTACAATCCGATGAATTCATGAACAACCAAAGCAAATCAGTTGCAGTGGAAACTTTATTCTCAAATAGACTTTGGAAAATTTTCCCGCTTTTTCTTAGAAAATAGTCGATGTACGGTATGTATTTTACAATTGTGAAAATTTCCCACGAGTATAATATTCCAAACACCTAGCATATTTCTAAAGAAAAAGTTGCACATTTTGCCTGGTCCAACACTTTCGTTCTCCTGCATATAATACATTGAGTTGAAAAGCAATCTTTTTCGTATCTCGTAAACTATAACCATCATGTTGACTATAGCTTTCCATTATTGCATAAGTAGCCGGTCCCTTTCTCTCAATCCATCAAATCATATTTGATGTTCAAAGATGTACTTTTTTGAGATGGTTGAATCTAGGTTTGAATGTTTTGAAGTCAATTTTACACTTTATTCCATAAAAACTTGTTGTAGTTGTATTTCCAAACTAATAGGACTGATTTGCTTTTTGATGCAATCTCTCAAAATCATGATGGTTGGAGATTGCAAATATATGGTGTACACAAGGGTTCGCGGAGGCTCTGTCTTACCTGATGTAAAAAATCGAGTGTCTCTATTCAGGCCATCGCATCCTCATTCGTGAACTTTTCAAGCTGCATAACCATGTTTATTGCAATATATCAGTAACATTTTTCATAAAGTTCAAAACTCATTATATCCTGTTCACTTGTGGAATTTCAGTATTTATAATATGACCTGATGATAAATTTTGTTGATCACGAAAATCTATAGTTAGACTAGCCGAAATTGGGATGTTGTATATTCCACCTTTATATCTCAATTCTCACCAAAATAAAAACAGCATGCAACACTTTTTTTTCATTAACCTGGATCAATATTTCATTCGTTACTTCATTTTTCTGAAATGATTGTCAGCGATTCCTTGTGGAAACATAAAATATTATACAGGACATATTAGTGATTTTGAATGGACAGTTGTAGTTGAGTTCGCAAATTGGTAACCTCACATTTGCCGATTATATATTTTGTTTAGGCTGTAGCAGTGAACATGTAAATTATCAGGTCCCTCCTGGAGTTGAGGGTTATAGCAGTCCAAGTATAAACCTTTGTTAAAATATATATACCCAGTACATAAATTCGTATTCTATGTGCGACATGCGCAATGATCTTTCTTGGATCCTACCTCCTCTGTGTAATCTCTAGCATCTCCCCTTTTTTCTCTCTCTGGTTTCGTCTGTCGTAGAGTAAGGTTGTATGTCTTAATGTTTAGTAGTCTCTGTACTCACATCACAGTTATTTCCTTTTATCATTAAAGACTGTAAATAGAACAAAGTGTGTTTCTTTATTGTGTTTTATAACAGGTTATGGGCCCAGGACGTTATATACCACGTGTTTAGTGATATATTGTGAAATAGTGCTGTGAACAGACAAACATAATAAAACAACCCAATATGGCCGTTAATTATTTCGCTAGTACGCCCAAGCTAGCCGGACGCGAAAATTATCAAGAATGGGTGTTCGCCATTGAAAACGTGCTTGTGCTTGAAGGACTAAGCAAATGTATCACTGGCAGTGAATCGGACTCCCTTCTATTGGCAAAAACCAAGGCAAAATTAATATTACAATTGAACCATCGCTCTACATCCACGTGAGAGAAGCGGCAACTCCACAAGAAGTATGGATGAAACTAAAGAAACTATACGACGATAGCGGTTTTTCCAGGAAGATTGGACTTTTGAGGACCTTAATATCAGCCAGATTGAAAAAACATGATTCTATGGAGAGTTACATAAACCAAGTCGTCGAAACATCGCAGAAGCTAAGGAGAACGGGTTTCGATATAAATGAAGAATGGGTCGGTTCACTTCTTTTGGCAGGATTACCTGAGAAATATTCACCGTTAATCATGGCTGTGGAACATTCAGGTATGTCAATCACTACAGATGCTATTAAATCTAAGTTGCTCGATATGCAAGTAGATGGCGATAATCAGGGACGTGTAGAAGCGTTTTCTGCAAAGAATGCAATGAAAAGAAAACAGTTCCCTAAGAAGCCTAGAGATGGCGGCAGAAACAACGATTATAGGTTAAATTCCAACGAAAATGTAAACACACGGGATAGAAGCAATGTTACATGTTATAAGTGTAAAGAAAAAGGACATTTTATGTCACAGTGCCCAAACAAAAAGGCAACTTATGCTTTGAGTGCCGTATTTGCTAATGGCTCATTTAGTGAAACCGACTGGTACATAGACAGTGGGGCAAGTTTTCACGTAACATCTAACGATAACCTACTTGTTAACAGAAGGAAGCCTAAAATAATGGAATCGTATGTGCCAATGAATCCAAATTAGCCGTAGAAAATGCAGGTGACATGAGAATGGAAACTATAGTGAGAGGAAAACCTGTGAATGTGCTACTTCAAAATGTACACTTTGTTCCAGGACTAACTACTAATCTAGTATCAGTTAGCCAGTTGATCAAAAACGGAGCCAAAGTAAATTTTCATTCCACAGGATGTGAAATTTATAAAAAGAATAACATTCTTGTAGGGATAGCCGACTTGAAGAACAATGTTTATAAGCTAAGATTAAACAGCGAAAGTTCGACAGCTTTGTTGGCTACAGCAATGGTTACACCAGAGCTATGGCTCAGAAGGTTAGGACACATCAAAACAGATTTTTTAAAGAAGATGCCTGAAGTAGTTGATGGTATGTCACCATTGAAGGTTAAAGAAAAAATACAAATGTCTAATTGTGAGGTTTGTTGCGAGGCTAAACAACATAGATTGCCGTTCCCAGCAAAAGGAAGTAGAGCTAGCGACATATTAGACATTATTCATAGCGATCTATGTGGACCTCATGAAAAATTATCTGTAGGACGCTCAAGGTATTTTTTGACATTCATAGATGATTACTCGAGAATGTGTTTCATTTATTTTTTAAAATCAAAGGATGAAGTCCCTAAATATTTTCACCAATTCAAATGTTTAGTGGAAAATCAAAAGGGAAAACGAATAAAAATTCTGAGAACAGATAACAGAGGGGAGTATGTTGGTGGACCTTTTCAGGATTACCTTAAAAACAATGGAATCCTTCATCAGAGAACCAACAGCTACACTCCAGAAGAAAACGGTATGGCAGAACGGTTCAACAGAACAATAGTAGAAAAGGCAAGAGGTTTACTCTTCGACCAAAACTTGGACAAGCCTCTTTGGGCTGAAGCATGTAATACTGCGTGCTTCCTTATTAATCGTTCTGTTACATCAAGTAATCCAAGGACGACTTATGAAATGTGGCATCAGAAAAAGCCAGACATAAGTGCAATTTGAGTGTTTGGAAGTACTGCCATGACACATGTTCCAAAAGAAAAGAGACAAAAATGGGATAGAAAGGCAAATAAATGTATCCTTGTAGGATTCAATGAGTGCACAAAAGGTTACAGAGTGTACAATCAAAGAAGCAGAAAAGTCTTCATCAGTCGGGATGTAACGATAATCGAAGAATCGAGAAAAATTGATATTGCCGTGGAAGAGGAAGAATCGAAGCAGGTGGTGACAGAGCCAGTGGGGGATTTCTCAAAAAAGGAAGATCCCGGAGACCATCATCAAATAGCAAACGATGTGCACAGTTCGGAACCCGATCTTCCCATAATTGAATCAGAGGTGCTGCCTAGAAGATCCCAAAGAGTGAAAACACAGAAGATGGACCCAGACTTCGTGACATATGCACGTTCTGAACATATAACTGCCCTAAGTATCCCGCCTACTGTTACAGATGCTTTGTCTAGGTCTGATGGAAATTTTTGGAGAATTGCCATTGAAGAAGAACTGCAGTCCTTCAAAGAAAACCAAGCATGGGAATTGGTCGATCCAGAGGAAGATACCACTGTTGTCGACTCTAGATGGATATTCAAGAAGAAGACAAGTGCCGATGGAGAAGTAAAATATCAGGCCAGGTTGGTCGCCAAGGGATTCACTCAAAAATTTGGAATTGATTACAACGAGACTTTTTCTCCTGTAGTGAGGTAACTCTTAGATTTTTGTTCTCATTGACGGTCAACTTTAATTTAGATATAAGGCATTTGGACATAAAAACCGCTTTTCTGAATGGTCATTTATCAGAAAATATATTCATGAAAACACCTGAAGGTTTTGTATGTTCTAGGTCAGATGAATGTAAAGTTTTAAAACTCAATAAGGCTATTTATGGTCTCAAACAATCTGCTAAATGTTGGAATGACAAAATTAATTCAGTGTTGTCAGAATTAGGTTTTGCTAGATCTGAATATGAACCTTGTCTATTTTTCAAAAAGGTTGAAGATGGTTTCATATTTATAACTTTATACGTGGATGATTTTTTCATTTTTTCAAATAATGTTGTGGAAACTAAAAACTTGAAGAATGCACTGAGCAAAATATTCAAGGTTAAAGATTTAGGTGTTATCAAGGAATGTCTTGGTATGAATGTTAATTATGATAAAGAACATAATATTTTGACTTTAAATCAAGAACATTATATTGACCAAATTTTAAAAGAATTTAATATGTCAGATTGCAAAATTGTGAAAACACCTCTGGAATGCAATCTAAATTTAGAAGACGGCGACCAAATTGATCTTGGTAAATATCCTTTTCAGAATTTGATTGGTAGTCTTATGTATTTAGCTGTTTTAACAAGGCCAGACATTGTTTTTAGTGTGAGCTATTTGAGTCAATTCAATGAATCATACGATCAATTACATTGGAAGCATGCTAAACGCATATTAAAATACCTGAAAGGTACTAAGCATTATTGCTTACGTTTTTCACAGAAAAACATGGAACTTGTAGGCTATGTAGATGCCGATTGGGGCAACAATTTAATAGACCGAAGATCATAGACAGGGTATGCTTTTAAATTTTGTGGTTCCTTAGTTTCCTGGCAAAGTTGTAACCAAAAGACAGTTGCGCTTTCAAGTACCGAGGCAGAGTACATGGCTATCTCTGAAGCGGTAAAGGAAGCTATATATTTAAAAGGTTTATTGTACGAGCTAATGGAAATAGCTCTTTGTGTAAATATGTTTAGTGATAATCAAGGTGCAATTAAATTATCTGCTAATAATACTTTCCATAAAAGGTCAAAACATATTGACATTAGACATCATTTTATTAGAGAAGTTATTGCAGAGGGGCAAATTATTTTGAAACATATACCGACACATGAAATGCCAGCTGATATCCTAACAAAAAGTTTACCACCTGTTAAACATAATTTATTTGTGAAAATGTTAGGTATTCATGATACTTGAGTAGTTTTTTTTTTTTTTTTGTATTTCATTTCTGGTACTGTGTGAGTGGGGGTGTTGAAATATATATACCCAGTACATAAATTCGTATTCTATGTGCGACATGCGCAATGATCTTTCTTGGATCCTACCTCCTCTGTGTAATCTCTAGCATCTCCCCTTTTTTCTCTCTCTGGTTTCGTCTGTCGTAGAGTAAGGTTGTATGTCTTAATGTTTAGTAGTCTCTATACTCACATCACAGTTATTTCCTTTTATCATTAAAGACTGTAAATAGAACAAAATGTGTTTCTTTATTGTGTTTTATAACAACCTTCGCTTCAGTGGGATCCCCAACACCTGAAGGATGATTGTATTATTGTCAATGAAGGCCACATTATCATCATTATTTTTATAATGATTTTTTCGCGCTTATTCTAAGGCAACAGCGGGCTATTGTTTAGCTCAAATTTCAGTAATTTTCGAATTTTGAGCAAAAAATGGTCTCAAACGACTAGATTGGACTCACTGATGATGAATCCGGTGTCAAAGTCGATTCTGTCCGGCCGTACGAACCATTACGAGTGTACGGAGAATTCTATTGACTTGAAAATCTTAGGGTTGGTTGCATTTCAAAATGCCAAGATTAGGCTCGTTGGAGAAAAAAATGGGTTGAATGGTTTCGGAGTTATAGCCATTTGAAGTTTTGTGGTTACTTCCATGATATTTCGAGAACTACTGAAATGATTGAATAGGAACTTCGCGACTAGTAAAGGTGTAAGAGTTTGAAACTTTTCGCGCAATCCTGTCGAAATCGTGCTGTCAGTGAATAGAATTTTTTTTTTCAAAATTCGTTACGGAAAAATTTTTCCGTGAAGTATTCATAACATTTAAAACAAATTCCTACCATTTTTGTGCTTTTTTTCACAGCAGTGTACCGAATTTCAGTTTGATATGTGAATAAGTTTCAGAGATTTTGTAGAAAAATATGTCCAATCAATCTCGTGGTTTTTTCTTCGATATCGAAGTGTTTCGGAATAACTCAAAAAAACCTAGAACAGCGAAGCGATCATCTTCATTGAACATGCGCGCATAAGCTGCTGGCGCCACGGCAGTGCTTTTATAGGTTTTTATCACTATTATTATTATTTTTATGAAAATTTTTTTCGGCATTTCATTATAATAATTATTATTATGCTTTTACCTATTATTGTTATTATTTGTGGAATCTGCTTTGTGGGTGAAGTAACGATTATTATCAGGCTGGAATGCCAGTTCAAATAATAGTAATGCTGATAGTTTGATCTAGGACAATGTTCTACGAAAAAGGTTGCATATTGAGAGGAAAACTGAATTTCGCATTCCCGCTATAAAAAATCGAGAAATTGTGATGGATTTATTCATGATGCTTTGGCATTCGTCACTACAGCCGTAGTTGAAATTATGATAGGATGGATCTTCACGGTTTCTATTTGCCATAGTTCTTTCATCTCTAGGGACAGTGCCTGATATTCTCTGCTTCTTCTCGTTGTACGTTGTCTGCTTATCATGGGTGTCCACGATTGCATAGTCTATTAGGTGAACAGTTTTCTCCTTCTTCAGCCAAACCCTTGCGTCTGGTCTGTTATGGACTACTGTCCGATCTGTTTGAATGTACCTCTCCCAGTAGATAATGTAGTCTTATGTTCCTGGCACTGATCAAGGGTTAAATTTCAGTATTTTTTTCTGGGAGTGGTTCTTTCCACTTTTGTCTCGTCATTGAGTAAATTTCCAGTATTTCCCAACTGATTCACTTTTATACTTTCCAATAAGTTCCTATTTTTGGGTTAACCCTTGAACTTAAACATCAAAATCGTGCTTTTTCGTTATAAAATGTTCTGCATGCGTTGAGTCCAGCTTATAATCGAAGAAATCTCCTATGTTCTTCGATTCTAGTACAGAAACAATGACTCGTTTATCTGATATAAGTTTTTGGGCAGGTAATTGATAATTGGTAAACAGCTGATAATTTTATTTATCTATTTTAAGTTGAGAGTTCTTCAAAATCTCACCTTAACAGTCAGGGATATATTGTTTTTATTCTTGTTTAGGAATTTTCCATTTGTTCAGATGGTTTACCAAAGTAGCTTACTGAGTAGGTATTTTTGAAATGGAATATACCCAAGTGGAAAATACATATTCCTTCCTCAGTTCATCTGACCAGGAAAAAAGGATCCATAGATCAGCGGAACGGCACTTGACTGGGAAGAACCTTCCGCCAAATTGGAAATTGTTCAGATGAAAAAATACAGTATTTTCTGAACTGGAATTTTTTTAATGATTTCACTCATGCAATCTTTGGTTCTATATGAATCTGCGTTTAAAACAGGATCATATCGGAATACACGAAAGCCTTATATCACTTATAGTTGGTGACAGTTCTCCGGTTTGTTGCTATTTTATGTTTTCTCCTGGAGGAAGTATTATTATTATTTCAAAACAATAAAGCTCACCACATCTGCAGACTGAGCAAAATTTCCACCCCAAAGCTTCCAACTGCACCTCTTCGTGAGACACAAACACACTGTAAGAAGCGAGTAAAGATTGTCACTTATGAGTTTCAACTTACACAGTACGAAATCGCGCGACAAACACTTCGCAGCGTCGCGCCATAGGATGCTCAACGTGCAGCCGACGGTTGCAGACGGCGCTGATACTGACAGAGCTCTCGTGCTTCGGAAACTGAGTTAGCGCCGCCAACTCTGCTGTCTTCGTCGCGACGAAGAGTTCTGTCGTGAACCGACAAACAACGCACGCGTTGTCAGAATGAAAAATTTCGCTTTGTCCTTAATGCTCTGATGAATCTTGTACCTAGACAAGGTATTTAAATTTCAGTACTCGAATGTTGATCAAGTTAGCATATTTTCGTGGCGGAGCAGAAACAGGTATTGCGGCAAACGCCGGCTTGCTCAAAACTTTGACAAAGAGTTCATAAGAATGAAGATTAACAATTGAAAAGTGGTAGGTGGGACGTGGACTCTAAGGGTTGAAATCTACATCAAGAAAAAAATGTGGGTAGCGGGGTTGAATAGATGATTGCCTACTGAATAGAACTTTCAATCACAAAAACAAACTGAGCTGAGCGACGTTGGAGATCATAATTATTCAAAACTCAAATGATTTTTCTTTGGGGTGTCACAAGTATCAGGTTCAACCAAGAAAAAACAGCATTCTTCAAGATATCAGATTGAAATTTTGCAAAGCGATACTAAAGATTGTTTTCCATCGACTCAAGTATTTTTGTATATACTCAGGACCTTCAGTTTAGCCGAAAAAGGAAGTTACTTTCGATTTTTTCTCATGAACTGATGTATGTTTCTGCATATTCGAATTTTACTTTAAATTTTTAGGAAGAATTTGGCAAAAAAAAATTAAATTCAATCGAAAATTTTGATTTGTGTTTGACTTCATTTCCTGTTCCATGCTTTATCCATCAATTTTCGCCGCTGTCACAAATCATCAGAATTTATTATCTCTACAAAATGATCACTTGGGCAGAAGTAACACGTATTTTTTTTCAGTTTCATGCGAGGGGTGAGCTTTCTGCACTGAAAGAAACGTTTATTTGTAGTCAATAAATTATATTAGCTGCAAAGAAATACCAGCTTTGAATTTGGCCGAACTTACGTAAGTTCTTCTGCAATAATTCGAATATTAAAATTTTTTGAATGAAGTATTCGTTATATATTGCCCAATCATATGTTCCTGAATAAGAATATCATATTTTCTGAAAGCATATATTTATTTCTGTTGAATAAATGATGTTTTTGTATAATTAAGATATGTTAACCAATAGTAAATAATTTATTTGCATCAGATAACTGGTAACTTATCTGATGATTGGTATGAAACTACATTACTTGCTATTCAACAAATAAAGATTTTCATGTATCTAACTTTTCATTGTATAAAATAAGTATAAGTTAACATTTAATCACATAATTTGCTTATGCTTTTGCTTTCCCGGTAATATATATTCATTAGGATCAAATTATATATCGGTTGAAATAGTTGAAGGTGTTTCGATTGGACAAAACCGTTGGAGACAGTATTATTGAAGCGGGTTCCTCACCAGCACATATTTCTACTGATAATGAAAGCTCTCCGAATTATCTACAAAAAAAACTATGATAAGAAAGCATATAGCTATAAGAATTATCTGACTTACACCATAGCAGTACTTTTTTGTTCCAAGTTTCTTTCATGCTTCAAAATAATCCTTCACTTTTTGATTAGGCTTTGAACCTTTAAGTCCTATTTTTGGAACCAGCAATTCTTAGATATGTTCATTGATGATTGGTCCCTCCGCAATTTGTGATGATATAGTCTCTTCTGTGAGTAAAGAAATCGAATATGAACAACCTATGCAACATTATCAGAGATGAATGATTTGCATAACGCAATAGCCGAAAAATACTGTGGGTTAGTATCAAAATGAATTTCCTCAAACACTGTATGCTATGGATTTCATTCAAGATATCCCCCATCCACAAATTTCCATTTAAATTCATTGAGAAAAATATGCAATGCTATCTTTAACGAAACATTTTGTAGGAGTTAATTAATATGATCAATACTAATATATCGTATTAAATTCTAACAAATAACGAAATGAAACGTTTTTTAGGTTAAGTGATACCCCGAAATATAATTTTAGAGAAAGCACGTTATCGTACCGAATAGCAGATTAATAAGTGAACTGAAAAAAAAATCTTAACCTGAAATGGATCCATAAATTCCATCGGACCATATTCTACTAACAAAATATTTCAAATCCGTCAATGGTGGCGGGATAAAATGATGATGCACATGCTTCATGGTTCTAGTCCTCCGTCTTTTCATAAAAGGAATGCTATTCTGAAATAAAATTAATATAAGCTAACTCAAACTGCCGATTAAAACTTATAATTTGTAGAAACTCATCGGTAGGTACTAAGGTAAACTGTTTTACTTACTTAGGTTATATAAAATGAGCCAGCACATAAACCAACAATCAATCGCAAAGCAGTTAGGGCACTAAGCGGAGATGACGACACTTATCACGAAAAATATACCTAAGATTTAGTCTCTGAAATCTGCCATGAAGAAAACCGACAAACAGTTGGCAAAAGTTGGAGCCATCACCTTGCGTTTTGATGCTCACAATATACAAGTATTACGTTTCTTAACGTTCATTGGTCAAGCCCCTGCTGCCACAGAACGACTGCAATAGATAAACATTTGTTTGGGATAATCGAAAGTATATTGAATATAAATAGGTGTTACTGATGTTGAATGATTGTCATGAACATAAGAATTACCGAAAATGAAATTTTCATTGGGAACAAATCAATATTGCTGAACAAATATGGAAGGCTTCTCGTAAATATACGTAGAGACACTGAAACTGATCATGTTAAATGTGAACATGATTTGTTCTGTTGAAATATTCCACAAAAAAAACGATTTAATATTCCAATTATTCGTCTATAAGCTGAAGAATTAATTCTTTACATTTGCCTGCAATGAATTATGCTAATCGGAAATATGGCATTTTGATATTTAACTCATAACAGTTTAACATATCGATAAATTATACACAAGTAAACGTTTCTCTCAGTGTGCCATAACTCTTATTATTCTGGGTCTTGTTCCATTAAATCGTTCACGCATTTTCTCTGAACAAACAATATCTGGAAGAAAACTAATAATATTCAATTCCCAACCATTGAGCAAGATTATGGGGTACGATCCTTCCACATTCCGATGGAGCCTCCGTATTGATTATTTTTTTCACAAATATACTATTCAGCAATCACTGAAATCATTTCTCTATCCGATCATTTTATAATCAAGGAGTATAGGTTCAAATTTTCATAAACCTAGACTCAGTGTAATTGAAGTTAGAGCAGAACGTTCATCCCTCTCAAGAGACTGGAACATAACACGTGTGACCTCTATACCATAATGAATTTTGAGTAAAACTGTTTCAGTGCTTTGTAATTGTGGTGATAACTAATATTTCCCAAATTTCAATTGATCCGATGTTAACAATAAAAAAAATTTCTGAAATTTATTAGCTTCATCTTATTATCATTTAAGAATTCTACTCAAAATCTACCGTTTGTTTCGAATATGCAGAAATAAGCATCACTTTATATGAGAAAAGCAAAAGTTACATCCATTTCATGTTAAAACGAAAGTCATAAACACATCTAGTTTACCTTAGTCGAAAAAAAACAATCTGTAGTATCATAGCGAAAAATTTCAATTTGATATTTTGTGGAATGAATGTTTTTTAGGTGTAAACAATATTACTGTAACACCCGGTATACATATTCGCATGGAATATGATTATGTGGATATGGCGATATTGTTAAAACAATTTAAAATCATATTTTGGTCCATATAATCTGAAAGAAATGAATGATAGGTATATAATAATGACATAACGAGAATCAATTTTGGTTCATTATATTCACTTCAAAATAAACCTTAGTGATCGCTCAAGGCTATTCCCCCAAAAATATGCTTTCATTCCAAAGAAATTCATGAAACTTGTTAAAAAATTAGTATCCTAGTATACTTGAAGATATTCTTTCAATCTTTTCAGCTCGATGAATGCACCCTGAGATTTAAGGAGTTGAAAAAATGGATCTTTGAGCAAGTAAGCAACGAATATTTGACAATTGCTGTTTTCAAAAAACGCATAAAAAAGTAATTTCCAATATTTGCAATACTTTTTCAATCAATTGATCAACTCCAACTGATAGCTGGAGGGTATTATTATCATCTGATACTTTCTCGATGGTTCGACAGAAGCGTATGTGCTTTTATGTTTACAGGCGTCAATGCATTTTTTCTCGAGGCAGGCAATCAGAAAATTCATTGTTTTGATATTAAAACATAATATATTTTATTATGAAGCAATGCATATAAAATATATGAATAATTTGTGTTTTTGGAAAAAATGCTCCAATATTACATATTCGGGATATTTGAAAAGATAAGAAGAATATCTAAAATTGTGAGTCAAGAATGCTGAATAGAGTGTAGTTTTCTTGATTACCCTTTCAATTGATGCCCCGGGATATGACATTTCTTCATAGGTTATAACAGCACCATGAAAAATACGCCTACCCTCATCACTCGAAACTCTCTACTGCGAACAACGTGGCGCGTTCACGGTATGATTCAAATACTTTAATACCTATGGTGCACTATAAACAAATCTGATCAAAGCATGGATTTGGTTTGGAAATGAGTGAGTGCAATTATCCGATGAGCGTCATTAGCCGTCAATTCCCTTCGAAAAATGAAAATCGGATCTCATTGATAATGACTGAAAAAAAGAGTTTGAAGAGTAAGGAGGAATTTCCTGAGCATCCTATGATTAGTAGATCGCAAAATATAAATTATCTGAAGAAATATTTCTTCAACTTGTTACTTATGAAATGATCATCGCGAAATTTCGCTGATATTTGCACATCAGCATTTCGCAACTATGAACAATGATCAGATCATTATTTTTCGGGTTTTTTCATAAATAAGAGCGACAACGAGGAAAGAATCAAAGAATTTGACATTCCTGTAATGTATGTACATGAATGAACTTCCTCCATGAAGTTCAAAACAAACTACAAGTTAACTGTCCTCGAAAATTATCTTGGATTGAAGTATGAACGTACCTCGAATAGTTTCACTCTACCTCTAACAAATGGTAATTTAAAATGCAATTGAATACGTGGTGAATCTTAACAGTAACAATTTCAATTCTGTTTTCCTTCCATTATAAGAGCTCTTGAAGTAGTCTGTTTCCATAACCAATTGGATTTTGCCTGAAATGTGGAGACTAATAATACAGTTTGAATTTAGGAATCTCCTTATTTAAAATGAAACTCTCAACATCTTTTCGTCATAATTATACTCTTACACACAAAGCGTGAGTTTCTCAATCAATAATGAATCAATATGGTGATAATGTGAGATTTTTCTCTGGAATCAACTTAATAGTGTCCGAATAAATTGTTTTTTGGAATTTAGAAAATTTTGTGATCATCATTGATTTCGATTTTACTTGTAGGGGAGACCGAGGGGTTCTGAAACAGAGGTGATTCGATGCAACACCGATTTCCCGTGATATAAGACCGTAAGTGAAACTGCAATACCGCTATTATATTACTTTTTATCACCTACGCAGACTCTGTCAAACCCAGTGACTCCAGACGAGTGGTTGTTTCGTTACAAATACCTAAAAAAGTGATTTACCTCTAGCTTAAAAGTTTGTTTAACATTCAATTTGAGTTAGATTTATATGAATCTAAAGCTTGTCTATTCAGGGTTCATTTTATTTCATCATTACAGCGGATTCACCTTTTTTTTTACGATTATTTGTGAAAAACGGAATTCAATGATTTCCGACACTTAGGAGATTTAAAGCAGAGTGTTTTAACTGAACTCGTTGCATAACTAATTTCTAAGTCAACGGGTTCTGTTGTTACTCCTCCGTTCTATTCATTTCAGCATGCCTACTAATTATAAAAGAAAGAGGTATGACGAGCTGCAGAATATACGAACTAGGAGCAGAAGAGGTTACATTGCGACAAAAAAGTCTTCGCGATGCTGGTTCCAGTTTCAACATCAGTCTAACTTTCCTCTACAGGTATATGAGGAAAAAAGTCTTATGTAGCTATCAAAGTGTACGACGAAATGTGAAATCCTCAGTCTTAGTTGATACTCTAGTGACGGATGAATTAGCTGCATTCAAAGTACCTAGGATGGCGAAGGAAAAAATTAAAACCCAAATTGAGTCCTTGAAAAAGAAGAGAGTAAAACAGAAAAGATTGTTAAGATAATAAGAACAGAAATATAAGGTCTTTTGGAAATGAATGTTTTTATCTGTTGTTTCAAACCATATTCAAACAGCAAAAACATAGAACGATGGGTTCAGTAGCACCATTGCAAAGCTTGGACAAATGAAGCTAGATACTGCTTTCGTGAATATGTCACAACTGTGTTTCGGACTGAAAGGTCAATTTTTATTCCTCTTGGCATGCCTCGTGGAAGCTATTTTAGAAAATTATATAAGAAACTAGTACTCATGAAAAATATCAAGACTGGCTCATAGTTAATGATCGACGGAAATTCGATATATTGTGCCAAAGTTTTTTTTTGTTTCCAACTACCGTTTTGTTCATTTGTGTTACGTTTGTTGTTATGATCTCATATCATATCATATTTGTTATGATTACAACTAAACAAGTTGAATAATTCGTTGTGTTTTATATATTCAAATCGATACAAAATATTAACGAAATCTTCGAACTTGTAAATGAAGGAGTTATATCTCAATGAATACCTTCGAACCATCCGATCATCCATCATATACAACCCATAATTCCACCATACTAGAACGTTTTTAAACTCACCTCAGGTCCTGTTTGAACTCTTCTAAGTATGAGGAGAATTGAAACAAAATGACTTGTCAACTTCAAGTCCATTTTTCTATCATAAATACCACATTTACATTTTTGTTTTACAGGTCGATGAAATGAACTATCGATATGTTCCGTTTTTATGCAGTTTGTTTCTATATTTATCCTCACGAAATGCTGCTCTGAGCTGCGCTTTTTATATTTCTGTAGTGTACGCCATCTCTCATTCCTTACTTAAAACACTTGCGCCACCTCGTGTAGGGGGCACCAGCGCTCACGTTGCACTGGGTTGATATTCTCAAGATCTTATTACACTGCTCATCTCCTACTCCCTGGTACATTTTCATTACAGCAACTCAGATTTTATGTGATCACATGTAATCGCGTAGCCACTAAATGGCCCTATTCCGATCAAGCTCTGTATATCAGGATAACCTGACGATAGTGTCTCTCCCAAAAATGTTGTATATGGTAGACACAGGTGAATTTAGAAACTACATAAAGTTCTGGTTATGCACTGACGTGAGATCAGGATCTTTTACACCATAGGTCGAATTCTAAGTACTAGATCGACAAAAATTTCGCAACTAGTTGCGTGTTGGTATTATCCAACTGATTACGAAGTTTCAATCTGATTGCATTTGTTCTTCTTGAGATATTGTGGGAATGAGGTAGAAATTTAAAATATTAACGAAATCTCCAAAAGAAAATATCGGATCGTATTTTCAACCTTCGGATCCACACGAAATTTTGCATTGACTTGCGCATTGGTCTTTCAAAACTATATACGAAATTTAATCTGTATCTGATGAACAGAATCAGTACTTAATGAGATATCGATGAATAAACATTGAAATTTCATATGGACCGAAACTATCCCATCGATTCCATCCATTAACAAACTCAGCTGAGGTATTTGGACTCTGGGCTTTATCTGACAATTTCAAGTCACTAGGTCCTTACTTCCAAAAGTTAGAGCACATATGGACGGACGGACAGCCAGACGGACGGACGGATGGATATAATTGAATTTGACCACGGATTCTCCTTCAGAGTGTTGAACCAAATTTTCCAAGATAATTTCGGCTCAAAATTTGATAATTACAGACATTATGGCGGAACGATAACGCGTTGTACCCCAGAGCATGCGCGCAAAAATAATTTTTGAAAGCTAAAAACAATTCGAGTTATTTTTCTGACGACGATGTTTTTGCTTACGGTGTTTTGCACGATTTTATGTGGGTCTGATGTGTTCGTGAACTTTCGATTTTTTTTGCGCACTGTAAATTAATTTGATATTGTGATTATAAATTATGAATTATGAAGGATTATGAAGCACATACGGGTGTTCCTAACTCAGGTGCTCCAATATGGAATGAATACAAAACTTTAGGATTAATTGATGTGACCATTTTTCGTTTTATTCAATATCTTTATGTCAATCACCATGTATGAAAATAAGCCGTTCCATGACATAAACTTTCGAGTATTTCTCTCGAGAAGACTTATCCTACACGTAGGTAGATTGCCGGGCACACTCCTCATGTTCTTTTATAATTTTGGTATTTTTGCATCTCAAGAGAACCGTTCATTTGAACACAATCATCCAAATTTCATGGAAATATAATTCGATGACAATTTCATCAAGCGATAGTAAAGTCAATAAAAAGCAAAACATCAGCCCTCACTAAGAATTTCTATCAAATAGACTCTTCCAAACATTTTGTATGAATCGTAATGATTCCCTCGAGAACATGCGGTGTTAAAGTATGTATTCAAAATTCAGAAATTGTTTCCCTACCTAATTTCCCATAAGACCACAAGGCACAAGCAACCAACAACTTGATAACTTCCAGAACTTATACACCCAGAATAGAAATTTCATATACCTACACCTAATGCATTTCACCCAGGATAGCTCGAAAATTCGAAGGAGTTAACAAAGTTTGTGCGACCTCCATTTCGTTTCTGTGTTAGACGTGATACTCACATTGCATTTTAGGATGTGCGTGCCTCGGTTTTGGGGTTTTCAAACGATCGAATTGTTGAATCGGTATGCCGTTAGTCTGTCATGTGATCAATCAATGTCTCGTGAGTACGAAAGTGAAAATATCTGATGAATAATAAGTGGAAATGTCCTACATTCGTAAATGTTCCAAAAAAATACGGTAATCAGCTTTCATTGCAGCAATGTATCAAGACGAAGGACTCTCTTAAAAACACTTTACCAAATTTCAGCATAGTCTTGTATTAAGTTTCAGGGAATATTCGTTGAAAATACGTGTAAGTTAAATATCCCCTCAAAACTTCGAGAAATACTTTTTCGGCAACCGATTCGAACCAGAAAGAAAAGTATATACTAGAGCGCCCACCCTATTACCAACAGGCTAGCGAGTATGTGCTCTTATTCGCTCTTATTCCGCTTTGGTGTTCTACCGTCTCTTCATCGGGCCTGTTATATCATGGTTTCTTCCACTTTCACATATGCTTCTCGCCTTGATTTTCATTTCTTTCAAGTTTTGGTTTATTATTTCACGAAATCAAATAATATTGGTTCATCATTTGATAAAATCGAATGATAATCCTTAGACAAAAAAAAATTACCCCCCTGAAAATTTCACAGTTTACATTTTAAAGTATGTAGATTTGAATGAACCTATAAAAAAACCGCTGCAAATTTCATACAAGTGTTTATTAGAGCGTGCCAAAAGAGTAAAGTAACTCGTCAATAATTCTTGTACGAAGAATCATTAAGGAAAATCCTCGCACCCATCGATTTTTATTTCAAAAGCAATCTATCTTGTGCTTCTCTGAATTTAATATTTTTCACCCCACTGCTGTATTTTTTCAAATGGAAATAAATGGATTGTGATACATCAAATGAAAGGTAATTTTATTAACTCTTCAGCGATGTGGCTTAGAGTAGATTTGTGCCTTTTTTCTTAAGAAAAATTAGGAAATAATTTACGAATTGTAATTGCAGAGTACTGTAAACAGACCATCAGTCTTTATTGATTATTTTTTAGGAAAATCTTCGAACCCATGGATTTGTGATTCAAATTGAATCAATAATCAACTTTTATTTCTACTCTTATAACGGAATTGGTCATCGAATAACCTTTGATGCGATATATCACATGCAATATTTCTCCAGAAAAAAAAAACTGTTGAGGTTTAAGGGTATAAACCACCAACTTTAAAAATGCATGCATTTTCAAACTTCCAAAATAGAAATCGATGGGTAGGAGGATATTTTTTAATATTTATGATTTCAAGAATGAGAACCTGACACCAATCACAAATTGTTAATTGTTTAATGAAAAAATAGCTCAACCCCGCTTAATATGCTATCGAATGTTCTTTCTTTTGATGTATCACAATCCATATATTACTATTTGAAAAAAAAAACAGTATAGGTGTGTGGAGCGTAAAGAGTGGGAGATTCAAAAAAGCATAGGGAGACCTGCTTTCGGAATCACAAATCCGTGGATTCGTGGATTTCCTTCAATAATGATTAGTTAAAGAATAATGGTCTGATTGTATTACTCTTCAATCACAAATTGTAATTCATTTTCTGATTTTTTATTGAAAAATGGCACCAAGAATTCATTTTTTAGTTCAATGGCTGAGTAGGTAATCAACTAACCTTTCATTTGATGTATCCGAACCCATATTTTCCCATTTGAAAAAATAAAGTAGTAAGTAGTTCAAAAAGTAAACTGTGAATTTTTCAGGAGGGTAAATTTTTTTTGGTCGAACACTTAGGTTTATTATTTGATTCTATCAAATAATAAACCAAAATCCGTCCGTCCGCGGTCGGTTGTCCAGAGCTTTTCTCTGAAAGTACTTAACTGAAATCCGTGAAACTTCATAGAAAAATTGTGTGTTGCTCGAGATTGATCCTTCAAGCTTTTCAGCAAGATCAGTGTACCCTTACAGCTCAAAATGGGGGGTTGCAGAGGAAAAATATTATTTCTCGAAAACTTATCAAATACTTACCAAATTTTCATGAAACTCAACGTTAATTACTGTTGCACAACCCAACCTAAAAATTTTGTACCGGATGATTTTCCGCCAGTGTATGCCTGAGTTATAAAGAAAAACAAATTTTGGGGTGAAAAACCAATGAGTTATGAACAATATATCAGTTTTATTCGAGATATCAATGGTTTTGGGTTATTTAACTGAGGAAAGAATAAACCCTTGTGTTGAATTTGCAGCGTTTTTATTTACTACTGAATGGATCACCATTGACAAAACAATATCGTTACAAGAATTCACCGACAGATATCGATATGCAAAGATAACTTACTTATCAATCTAACTCATCTTAAGAAAATGAAATATAAGGAGCACAGTTTGATTATAATAATAATAATAATAATAAATTTTATTCACCATACAAAAGTATTATATTAAACAATCTAATATGCATATGGAGAACAAACAATAACCCCTATAGAAACCGTTAGGTTGTGCATAGGGTCAGTTGTCAGCTTCCCACGTATTTATGAAATGGTGCCCCCTAGTCGAAACAGTTCTACCAATCATAAAAAAAAAACGCAAATCCTCCACCCGATGAATCCCCGTGCCCAACAACCCGTACCCACACCTTCACATAGATGGAGGTACGACCAAACAATGAACAGCCCCACGGTTAATAGATCTGATGTAGACTTTAATTTTCTTTCTCATCAACCACGTGGAATTCACTCTTAATATTTCCTCCTTAAGAACCTCCGGTAAAGAGTTGTACATCTTCCTCGCCTGATACAAAGGAGAACGCTGTCCAATAGATTTCTTCATAGTTTGAACATGTATGAAAAGGTTCGTCGCAGTTCTCGTCTCATATCGATGATCCACCCTTCTCATTAAATTTTTATTTTTGTGAAGAAATACAAGTGCATTGTACATGTACAGTTGCCTCACATCTAAGACCTGTGTTTCATTGAACAGAGCATCTGATGGATATGTTACCTCCTTTCTGAACATAATTTTTAAAATCTTTTTCTGAACAACATCTAGTTTTCTCAGATGGACTGGCAAAGCTGCACCCAACTAAGCACCCCGTACTGTAGTCTCGACTCCACAAATGCATAATAAAGCATCTTCAAGTATTTCGTGTCTATTATATTTCTTAAATGTCGAAATTTATACCGTGCTTCAGTGAAATGAATTAGTTTTTCAAGTATCCTTCTCACTATTTGTTCATCGATGATACGGTTCTGTTCACGATTTTTTTTATCGTATGGTAAAATATACTTTGATTCAACCAGTTCTTAGGATTGTCTTCTTCATTGATTGCCGAATAATTCGATTCCATGAAAAACTTCATCCTCGAAAAGTCAAAAACGCGGCAAATTTTACACAAGTGTTTATTATTTTCTCAGTTAAATAACCCAATACGAGTGACCTTAAATAAAACTCATACAGCGTGCCAAAAAAGTAACGTAACTCATCAATAATTCTTATACGAATAATCATTGAGGAAAATCCTCGCACACGTCGATTTTTATTTCAAAAGAAATCTATCTTGTGCTTTTTTGAATTTGATATTTCTCACCCTCACCCCATACTGCTTTATTTTTTCAGATGGGAATATATGGATTGTGATACATCAAATAAAAGGTGATCTGATCACCTATTCAGCGATGTGGCTTGAAGTAGAATTGGTTGGAGCGTTTTTTTTATTAAAGAATTAAATGATTTACAATCTTTAATTGGAGAGTACTGTAATCAGACCATTTTTCTTTTACTAGCTATTGTTAAGGAAAAATCTCGAACTCCTGGATTTGCAATTTGAATTAAATTAAAAATTAAATTGTATTTTCGTTCACATAACTGAATTGGTCATCGAATGACCTTTGATGCGATATATCACATGCAATATTTTTTCAAAATAAAACTGTTGAGTTTCAAGGGTATGAGCCCCAAACTTTAAAACTGCATGCATTTCTCAAACTTGAAATAGAAATCAGCGGGTGGAAGGATATTTTTCAATAATCATTATTTCAAGAATAAGAACCTGACACCAATCAAAAATCGTTAAATGAACAATTTTTTCTTTCAGACACACCGCTCAATGTGCAATCAAATATCGTTTAATTTGATATATTACAATCAACAAAACATTATAGGAGTTTGGAGCGTAAAGGCTGGGAGATTTCGAATTCAAAAAGGCAAATGGAGAGACCTGCTTTCGTAAATACAAATCCATGGATTTGTGGATTTCCCTTAATAATAATTAGTTAGAGAATCATGATCTGATTGCAATACTCACCAATCACAAATATAAATTATTCACTAATTTTTTATTGAAGAAACGGTGCAACAAAAGCAACGAAATTTTTTTTAGTCATATCGCTGAGCAGGTTATCAAATTACCTTTCATTTAATGTATCACAACCCATATATTGCCTTTTAAAAATTAAGTAGTGGGGTGCGTGGCGTAGGGGGTGAGAAATATCCAATACCATAAACACAGGATGAATGGCTTTCGAAATTAAAAATCCACGGATGCGAGGATTTTCCTTAATAATTCTTCGTACGAGAATTATTGACGAGTTACGTTACTTTTATGGCAAGCTATATAATATTCTCAACTCATTGGTTCTTCACCCCAAAATTTGCAGCATTTTTCTTTATACCTCAGGAACGACTGGACAAAAATCATCTGGGTTAAAATTTTCAGGTTGAGTTATGAACAGTGATCAAAATTGAAAGTTTCATGGAAATTCCGTGGTAAATTTTCGAAAAATAATTTTTTTTTCCTACAACCCCCAATTTTGAGCCCTTAGGGTACACTGATCCTGCTGAAAAGCTTGGAGGATCAATCCCGAACGACGAACGATTTTTGTACCAAGTTTTACAAATTTCGGTTCAGTATTTTAAGGGAAAAGCCTGGGACAACGGATGGCTCCAAAACGTAAACTGTGAAATTTTCATGGGGGATTAATTTTTTTTTTGTTGGTCGATCACTGAGGTTCATTCTTTGATTTTATCAAATAAAAAACCAGAAGTAGAGCAAAATTGGTGCAATGGGTGATGTTGTTGCGGATTGAGTAATTTTGAATTGATGCTTTGAAAATTTGTCTACAGATTTTACAGATTGGGCTTATATCTGATGACGATTTCATCTGTCCGCCTTGGTTTTCAGATGATATTAAATTCATTGTCTAATTCTGGTGGTTATTTTCCTTGTCTGAAAATATTGCGAATAAATATCTTCTTGCTTGCTCCTCCTCCTGAGGCCACAAACAACGCATCCTGTGATATATCCAGGAGATGTGAACCATCAGAAATATTTCGTGAGCGATCTTCAAATAATTTCTCGATTAATTAAAACAAACAAATTATCAAATACCATATTATTCAGAATTCCATCAACACTATGATAATATTTGAACAATTCAATACTTTCGGAAAAACTCGGCTCATTCGAAGATTTAATCGAAGTAGGTGAATACATGATTCTACAGTTTAATGATCTGATCTTTGCTGATGTTTCTTTATTACCCGTTCACTATTTTGGAACGGGATAAATGGATATTTTTGGAGGTTTTTTTTTATAAGGAAGAAAGAAATTCATTTCACCTCGAAGTTTTAGACCATTTCTAGCTCAAAATCCGACAATCGAAATTGAAGTGATAAAATTGTGAGGTTTTCGCCCCTCTGTTTCGTAGATCAAACTTTTAACAGAAAAATGCTTAGTTTTGCAAAATAGAACAAATTTCTGGGAGTGCGTACCTGCGTGCATTCCACAAATAGAAGGGCTTAGTGCAAGAGATTCTGGAGTACCTTTTAATTAGTGCTTTGTACGCGAACCACTTAGCATAAGTGCTAGGAAAAGCTGCGGAGAATTCTGTGCCAATTCGCCATGATATAACTCAACAAATTTCAGAATAATTTCCTCTGAACATCATTTTTCATCCACGATGAGGAGGTTTGTTTATTACAACATAAGGTATTTCAAAACACTGCAAAATATAATATCGGCAGTATTTTAGAAACTCTGAGAGTATATAATTGATTGAAATATTTGATCCGTTGTCAAATTGAATTCTGTGCGTCCAGCCGTCCGTATTATGGTATGTGCTCAACTCTCGAAAAAGAGGAGCTGTATATTTTCAGGTTTATTTTGGAGCTCGAATATCCCAGTTAGTTTCGTTAGTGGGCAAAATCGGCACAACGGTTTTTCGGTCAGATCCTTCAATATCTCATGAAGTACCTACTAATGTGATCACTTGAATCTCCGTGGCTCGTTCGAGAATATCAACGTACTAATAAGTGTTGAATTTCAAGTGTGTACTTACTCTTCAGACAATTGAAAAAAAATTATTTCGAAAATCAACCACATTTTTGTATAACATTTTCCTCGACGAAAACAAACTAGGTATCGATGAAATTTGGCACATGCCGTGGGACTTATATATGACAACAGGGGTTCAGGTGCCGATTCTATCGGATATTCTTTTTCGGACATGCAGAGAAAACATTTTTTGAATATTTCGAGGTTATGCCGTGAATATCTCAAGAAGTACTAATGCGATCAGATTGAATCTTCGTGAAAAGTTGACGAATACGATCACGCCTCTTATTGCGACATTTCGTGTGAACATAGTTTTCACAATAAAAAAAAAGTAAAAAGTTTTTCGAATTCTTGGTGAATTTTTTTTTGAGCTCATGAATCAGATTTCTTTGAAGTTTAGCACAGACCTGAAATTTGTCATTCAACGGAAAGGAATTAAATTTCAATTCAATTCGATATTTTGTCTAGAAGGTGAAGGAGAAAATATGTGAAATTTTCCGAGGCGCAAGTGAGTTTCAAAGTTTCAAAAAATTTCGGCACAGACTCTGAAGTGCATATTCTACAAACCTGTTTCAAATTTCAATCTGACCCTATTTTCATTCTCTAGGATGTAGAAAAAAAAACTTAAAATTTTGTTGTTATTCGGTGTTGAGATTATTACTTTCCCAATATTCAAAAAGTACTGACGCCGTCCAAGGATGTGAAATCTAAAGGATATTTTCTGGTGAAAATTGTAAAAATAATGTTCCGGAAATTGTCCAAATTTTGTTTCAAAACAATTGTTCTTTCGGAAACCATTGTTCAGATTCCAATGAATATTGACCGAAGCCTACACATCGTTATTTCACAAGATCCTATCCAAAATTAATTCCGAGAGATATTGTAAAAGAAATAAGCCAAATCTCATAGCTATTCGGAATTCGAAATTGTGTTTTTGAAATATTTTCAAAATACAGTTGAAAACGAATTGAAATCAAGTACTTAATCAGAAAAAGATAACTTTAGATTGATGTTAACTTCGGTGAGGACCATATGAAAGGAGATCATCGAATATTCCCAACAGAAAGTAAATCTGCGATTTGCGCAGTCAATTCGTGAATAGGTGACCGCTTTTGCAACGAATTTGAACAGGTGGGTGAAACCCCTGGCCTCATGCCAGTGCTTTTTCAGAATTTTCAGATAAAATATTTTCATTTCGTGCATATTTCGACACAATTCATTTCTCCTGGATCATGACATTGTTGTTGATTATTGAACATCCAATCTATAAAACACCTTCGAATATCATATGGTAATATTCATCAACATAAAATGAAAATACCATTGAAAGAACATAGTCATTCAACAAGAACCAAAACGAACAATTTCGAGAGACCAAGGGCAAATAGAAGAATTGGATAGAAATATTTCCCGTATATCGCACCGAGATTTTACCCTCTTTTACCACATACAGCAAGAGGAATAAGGAACAAGTTCAAATTCAAGAAAGAATCGAAAAAATAGTTCAATCAAGGGAATCGAACCTTGGTCCATAAGATAGTGAACTCAACTTGATAATGAAACTATGAAATTAATTTGCTGACAGAAACAGTGATGTAGGGCAATACACCGATTAAAACAAAATCACCGATACCGGACAATAACACCGATGAAGACAAAAAACCACCGAAATAAGGCACAAACATACCAATCAAGACAGAATTACCAATTTTCGACATTTTCTGATCATTGTGTCTCTCTGGATAGAATTCAAATTCATTTTGGTATTTATAATGTTATAAAAACACAAAATATATATTGTTTGATTCGCCGTTAGAATCAAAACCTTTAGTTTTATAGCTGTACACAGTTATCAACTCTGATTAACTCACAGTCTTCTTCGAGTTTATTAACACTCTATATTATATGTTGTTTTAATGAACTCTTTATTATTTTAATTATTATTATTATAATTATTATTATTACTATTATTATTATTATTATTATTGTTATTATTATTATTATTATTACATCATTGTATCACACAATAGCATGATTTCCCAGCTGACTTTGCCATTCCTTCAAATTTTTCAAGAATTTTGGATGACTTGATATATCGTTACAGAAATTCTGATCCAGAAAAAGATGCCCTTCGTTAAACATATGTCAGCATATTTTTTGGACGAATTCCTATTACTCTACAGTAAGATTAAGGAACATGTATTCTAAGGGTTTTTATCTTCGTGGTGTAAGTATGGTGCTACTGTGATTTCTCCTTCGTTATGCCTTTCCTAAGGAAAAAAATTTCAACTTACATTTTTTTCCCAGTTCTCAGATGTTAGATTTAAATATATCGTGCCTGCTAATTATTGAAATTTTTTTATTTGAAACACAATTTCATAACATTTCCTCAAGTTCCTGTCTGCAATTATTATATGCCAGTTGGTAATAAAAATTAAATTTATGAATCAAGACGTGGTACTTTGAGGACACGGAATGTTCATCTTCGATGAATATGTTGATAGTTAGTAGACACGTTTGAATGTAACATTATCATCCTGCTAGGAAAACAACATACATCAAAAATTTTACCTGAACGCGTTTATAGGTTTGCAAAAACATTTATATTACTGTAGTTATTTTAATTGGATAGAGGTTTGATCAATTGATCAAAAAGACAAAGCCGCGTAGTTATCTGACAGGAAAATGATAGCCCTCAGACAGAGGACTGAGCTATAGCCTAATGTTTTTGAAATATACTCGGTGAAAAGTTTGATATATTGAAAAACCTAATGCCCAGAAAAAAATGTATTTTAGTTATGGTGTTGGATATAAATTTCTCGTGCCGGAAAATTATTGAAATTTTGTTTTTTGAAACACAATTTCATATCATATTCTCAAGTTTTCGTGCTCAATTATTATATGCCAATCGGTAATAATAATTAAATTCATGATTTATGACGTGGTACTTTGAGGACAACGAACGTTGATCTTCAAATATCTTTATTATTTCATGATTGTATGGATAGTTATTAAGAAGACACGTTTGATCGTAACAATATCATTCTGTTAGGAAAATAACATACATCCGAAGTTTTACCTAGAAGTTTAGGCTAGAATGAATAAGAGTATGTGTATAAGTCATTTATGGAGGAAGATGGAACAAATGAATAAAAGTATAATACAAAATATCACTGAAATAATGTCAATATCTCTATGGGTATTTTGTTATTTAACAATAGAGCAGAGTAAATTGAACTTATGAAGTTTTCGAGGTCATTCATAATGATTGTACAAAGCAGAGGATATCTATTATACATGGAAAAGAATCCGAGGTTATCAGGTCGATAATCACAATGTGGAATATTTTCCGAAACTAAAAGCAACATTCTGAGTACCAGTTGGAAAAAAAAATTGTAATGTTGCAAATGAAGGACTGAAGTGATCTTCTAAATATACTAGTATGAAATTTCCCTTCAGATATTTACTTGAATGAGATAAGTAACTAATGTTACACAAAAAATACTGAGTGAAAAAGTTGTTGTCATTAATGAGATTTGAATTTTATAGAAAAATTTGGAACTGGTTGAAATGCCGAACTTAACTTGATAATACCTTCAAGATTTCTGTCCTCTACTGCGCGTAAAAACCCCAGTTAGAATTGATCTCTCTGGCTTGACCAATGTTGTACTCCTAAGATCCATCCAATACAGGTTATCTAACAAATCCAAATCAACAGACAGGATGGAATTGGTGACACTATTGGTGTTGTTGCTTTGTCGAATGATAATTCACCCTACTTAAAATATCACACAACAACAACTCTAAATGAAATTTCACTTACACTTCACATTTTCTTACACTGGGGATGACTCCCTTAATGAGTTCAGGGTACCGGTCCAACTTATTGAACGTGTCCAAAACTATATCGTGAGCTGAAAAAATTTTAATTCATGATTTTGTCTGCCTAATATGAGAACTCCGTGCCTTTTTCTAGTATAATTGCAGTTAGAGCTTATTTGTTAAAAGGTATTCACATAAAATGCTTCCGTTAATGTGGAAAGACCAAATCTTTCTTCAATGCCTTCTCACTTCCATTAGACCATGGGCACTTATCGCATTTTTCATTTTTTATACTATAAACTACACTACCTATACGTTTATTAACTGAAGTAATCGACGTCCTCTACTTCTGGAGTGCGTTCAGATGCTTTACCCGGTAGACAAAAATCGCACGGTAGGATTTTACTTGGTTGTAGCGTGGTTGTAGCCGTTGACAGAAGATTCATCTGAACGAGTTGGTGTAACATTTATAAACGTCAAATTTGAATTCATATCTACTTTACCGCCATTAAGATTAAGAAGCATTTTCGTATTTCGCGTATTACATTTCAAAAATGAATATTCAAGTCGTTCGTGAGTTGAAAAATATTATATTTGATGATAATGAATCGTCATCATCTGACGACGATATTGAATCTACTGCTGTGGCATTAGTAGGAGAGGTTGGGAGAGTAAATATTCCTAGAACTAACACGTTTTTGAAGACTATTGATGAGATGAGTGATACAGAATTCCAACAACATTTTCGATTGACAAGGACAGCTTATAATTATTTATTCAATCGGATTAACCATTTATTGAAAAGTGACAACATGTTTAAAGAAAATATAGATCCGAAATTACAGCTATTGTCAAGTCTTTGGATTTTGAGAACTCCAGATAGCTATAGGTAAAGTTGAATAAAAAATTATTTATATTATAAAATATTTCTATTGATATTTTTGCAGAAGCATCGCAAGTCGATTTGATATGGCAAAATCTTCACTTTTTGTGTCGTTCGAAAGGGTTGTTAATGCCATAATTTTAATTGCGGTTGTACTAAAGTGGCCAACACCAGAGGAAAGAACTCAAATTGAGCAACACTTCTATTCAATGTGTCGATTCCATGGTTGTGTTGGAGCCATTGATGGACATTCCAATCAAGGCACCACGTGAAAATGCTGAAACATACATAAATAGGAAATGTTTTTATGGAATAACCCTACAAGCTATTTGTGATAACGAAAGAAAGTTTTTAGACATTTTCTGTGGTTATCCCAGTAGTGTAAGTGATATAAGAATTTTTAGAAACTCAACTATAGTCAAAAACATTCTTCGACAAAAACAGCAATATTTTGAACCTAGCACATTTATTATTGGAGACAAAGCATATCCAGTTTATGATTGGTGTTTAGCACCTTATAAGGATAGAGGAAATCTTCAACCACATCAAATTCGGTTTAATACCCAACTGGCAAGAGGCAGACAGGTCATTGAAAGAGCCTTTGCATTGTTGTTTGGCAGATTCAGAAGGCTGAAATATTTAGATATGAATCGATCAGATTTAATTCCTCATATTGTTCACGCTGCTTGTGTTTTACACAACATATGCTTAATGTTCAAAGATGATGAGGGAAATTATGAAGAAGAAGGGAATTCATTTTTGCAGGAAGTGGTTGTAGAAGAAAACCAAAGCCAGAATATTGAGGAAATGGAAAATGAAGGAAGTAGAATAAGAGAAGAAATCGCAGGGAATTTCAACTAGTTTCATTTGTAAAATACTTTTTGTTTGTAAATCAGTTTGTTTTTATTCCTTTTGGTTGTGCAGTAAATCAATTCATTACACAGTATTTCTTCTTTTTTTTTTAAATATTTGTCCATATTTTTCTTGACCTTTAATGTCCTAATCTGTTAGGTCACATTTCTGTTGAATATCTATTCCATAATATGCTATATCTACTCACCTAAAAATTTTCTATGCTACTGAATATGTGAGTTAATGGAAGCGCAGTAAGCAAAAATATATTTATTTCAACAAAACATTTTCTTTCTGAGATAAGTATCACAATAGTCTGCCATAATATTACTGAATTAAAATCAGTCTTCCGTATCAAAAATATAATTTAAGTCTAACGGTTTCGAGTATTGTAATGAGAATATCCCATAAGGCTCAGTTGGCCTGAGGAAGTGAATCATGACAGTTACTAAAACTGAGTTATGAATGGCTCTACCAAAAGCAGACACTAAGCTGTTCACACCATATTTCCTGTACATGGTTTTAGTAACCGAAACAAGTTGCTGGCTCCATGTAACTGTGCCTTAGGGTTTACATAAAAGAACAGTTAACAGAACATTTCTTCTAATATTTGGAGGCCCTACACTAAGTACTTCAACAGTTTATAAAATTATAGAAAATCAAAATTAATATCACATTCTTATTGCTTTAGTTTACTTTATAAAATTATAGAAAATCAAAAATTAATATCACATTCTTATTGCTTTAGTCTTAGGGTCGGTATTATAAAACTTAACTGGAAGTTATATTTAACTTTAACTGATAGTTTTGACAGATATATTAGGACATAACTGTCAAAACTGCCAGTTAAAGTCAAAGATAACTTCCAGTTAAGTTTCATAATACCGACCCTTAGGTTCTCATATTGTTTGAATGGTGGTCTATAAAGGTACCTACTCTGAATCACTACTTCTTTTTCTCTTATTGTTCATTATGAACTCAATATATCTATCTAAAGATTGTAGGGCCCTTTTTCTCTGCTCATAGTTTTCCCTATGCCTCCTCTCCCTTTCCTTCTCTCTTTCTTTCAATTGTTCTTTTAGATCATTCAAATTCTGACCAATAGAGGTACTTTTGTTTTTTTTTCTTGTTTATATTCTGCAGGACTTGAACCAATATTGATTTCATTTGCACATAAATCTTTAGATGAGCTAGCAATTGCTATAGGTGTAACATTGGGGTCATCACCAAGCAACTCCTCGAATTCATCGAAATAATCAAAATGCAGTCTTTTACCTCCTGTATTCCTATCACTCATATTGTCTTTTTTCTTGATATACGGACCCTTCAAATATTTAAACTTATTTTTGCATTGCTCAGTGGAAAAGTTCATTTCTTTTGAAATGTCTGCCCAAACTTTCTCATTGCGTATAGTTGTGGATTTAAATTTATCAATGTTTTTTTTATACATTTCTATTAATCTTAAAATATCACCTCTTCTCCATTTACCAGACCTTTCATCAGTGACCCTTTCATTCTCTGCTCTCTGTTCCAACAATACTTCAACTGAAAACTTTTCACAAGCAAAATTGTGAGTACTTACATCTAAATGATTAAAAAGAGATTCTATAACACTCCTAAAGGGATCTGAAGTAACCTGTGGTAAAATTCAAAACACCTTGGAAACTTCCGCTGCCTCTGCATATAACAATGATCAATCTAAACATAAAGATTGATATAATTCGACTACTTGTACAATGCACTAAATTTTTGAGGCTTACCGGTTACGTTCGAAAGAAGGATATGACCGTTTTCGTTCGATACAACGTTATTTTGTTCATCAACCACAAGTCTGTGGGTATGTGTGGACAAACTATTCATATTTTCCATTGATTTATTTTTGGCTCATATGTAACAAACGCAGAACACAAACTTAGACATATAGATGTTATGTTTATATTTGAGGAAACATAAACAAAGTTTCTCACTTTCGTATTATGATCTCTAAAGCGCATGCGGGACAATTCCTACCTATGTGCGGACTAGGTTGGACGGTTGGACGCACGGTAAAGTTTCTCCTAAGCATCTGAACGCCCTAACCATTTGCCAGCCGTAATCATCTGAACGCTTTTGGACGCGCCCGGCGTCACACGGCATAGCATCTGAACGCACCTGGTCACTCAGCAAGACAAAACGAACAAGCCCCCAGCGGCCCCAGCAAAGATTGCTGTGATTGTTGTACCTAAAGGTTGATTCTCACTATACGTATCGTAACCTTCCGGTATCCCTTTCGTATGATATAAGTCAAAATTTAGTAGGCAAAAATGTAATTTTGGCGGATAGTAAACGGAACGTATAGTCTGCATACATCAATTCATTTATACGTTTTAATATCTTACGGGTAGGATACTGGAAGGTTACGGAGCGTATAGTGAGAATCAACCTTAACGCAGCTGCAGGTCGCATTGTGCTGGAGGGGAGCGGTAAAGAGCAGCGGTTTTAAAACTTATTAAACGGGATAATAATTTTTACAATATATGGGATTTATTATAAATCTATTTGCGATAAACTATAGTTATCGATACTATATGCAGTCTCATGAAAATTTCAGTAGATTGTATTATATATTTTTTACTATACAGTATCAAAGAACTATTTTTCGGCAGGTGCTTCCACAAAGAGGGGATATTTCCAGAAAAACAGACCTAATTAAGATGAAAATTTATGATCAGCTGAGAAATTCGTGACCTACTGAATGTTTTAGCTGAGGAATCTAGGGATGATTTCTGAGTTACGGTATTTTAATATATTTCACCAGCATCCAGTGACACGATTCTCAAGAAATTTTTCTATGGAGATTGAAATTTTTGATGGCTATCCCTTTCAAACTATCAAACAGATTTAATCTATTCACGAAGTTAGGCGTTGCGAAATATTTGAAATGGCAAACTACCCTTAAAAATTCAAGAATGCAATGTTTTTCTATCGTAAGTTATGGTATTCAAGACAAGTGAGCCAGGTTCAAAAATATGATTAGATTCTACAAGGAAAAAAAAATTCCAACCTGAATTTTTGACATCATTGACAGCTCAAATTCCGAAAAGAACAGATAAAGTTATAACGTAGTCAACTAATTATCAACCGCAATCCTGCAGGGACATACCCCTCTTTTTCTGCCTCATAAATCCAATCTCTAACGAATAATTGCTCATGACTTGGTGCTCATAAAGACGAATTTCTCTCTGAAAGTGCTCAAGATACCGGAGCACTTTTCAATAAAAGCTCATAGCTTGGTACAAGAAGCACGTCTCATTTCTTTCTCCAACCATCGATATATTATGTTATGTGTCTGACAGAAACTTGGTTGCAGGATGGCGTATACTACGATGCTGAATTAATTTCTTCTGACTATAGTGTTTTCCGAAGTGATAGGAACCTGGTACTCACAGGTATGTCAGCGGGCGGGGGTGTACTCGTAGCCGTTCGTAGTGAGTTATGTGCGGTTGAAGTTGACATATCTGAGCTCACTGCCCTTGTTCCTTCTATCGATGCTGTTGCCTGTAAGATCATGTGTAGACCTCATTATATCATTATTTTGCTATTATATATTCCGCCAAGGATTGATATTGCAGGTTATGAACAATTTTTCGACTCACTGTCTACATTCGGTCCATTATTAGATAATAAGATAATTGTTTTGGGAGACTTTGATTGTCCAAAGTATGCTGAGAATTCTTGATCCGATGGTCGGACCATGGTACTAAACACATTTTTGGGGTCACTGGAATTGAAACAGTTCAATGAGGTGCGAAATTATGAGAATGTAATGTTGGACTTGCTGTATTCGAATTTTGAGTGTGATATTGCTAACTCAGTATGCTCGCTTGTAACAGAGGATTCGTATCATCCGCCATTAGAAATTTCTTATTTTCCTGAGCAATATGAAAGGAATTTCAAATTTTCAATTTCGAGCCCTTACTATACACCTCGGAAATATAATTTCTCGAAGGCAAATTATGTGGATATGTACCGATAAGTAAGGGAAACTGATTGGTCATCGGTTACAAATGAAAGAGATCCGGACTTGGCATGTGACCAATTTTATTCAATTTTAAATAGAATATTTGATCTCACGGTACCAGTCAAGGTCCGCAGAAAAAGGCGATTTCCCTCATGGTACTCATCCGAAATTATTAGGACTATTTATCTTAAAGAATCTGCCCTGAGAAACTATAGAAAATTCAACAATAACTTCAATCGTCTGCAGTATAAGAAACTGAGGAGTTTGCTCAAGGTAAAAATCAACACTGCCTACAGAGATTACGTTAGAACTTCCGAGGGGAGATTAATAACAGATCCTTCGACTTTTAGGGCATTTGTACAGGAGAGCAAGGGTCATTCTCGAATACCCGGTGTATTAACTGATGGTCATAAAATGTGGAGCAAACCGCAGGATGTTGTAAACGAGTTTGCACGGCACTTCAGTAGTGTGTACGATTGGCCCTATGGCACTTATGAGCTTGGAAATGTCGAGGACGATGCTAGTCTGTTCATCAGTATTGGCAAGATTTCAAAAGATGATATAATACGAGCATCTAAAAAGTTGTCAAATAAACGCACTGCCGGGATTGATGGAGTTCCGAGTTTTATAGTGAAAGACTGCATTGGGGCACTTTTTGCCCCTCTGGCACATATTTTCAATCTCTCTGCATCCATGGGCATATATCCTTCAGTTTGGAAACAGTCGAAAATTATACCAGTTTTCAAAAAGGGTGATAATTCGATTATCTCAAATTACCGACCAATTTCCAATTTGTCAAATTTTTCAAAGATTTACGAGATCCTCCTCCACAATTATATTTTTTCTACGGTCCGCAATAGAATTTCAGTTAACTAGCACGGTTTCATGCCGAAAAGGTCCACTACAACGAATCTTGTTTCTTTTTTCGAAAAGGTGCTGGAGTCGTAGGATGCCTCCGGTCAGGTGGACGTTAAATATACTGACTTTCAGAAAGCCTTCGACAAGATAGATCAAACATTTTAGTTAACAAGTTGAAAAATATATTTGGTTTCGGCCCCAAACTGATCGATCTAATAAAGTCATACCTGTTTTACAGACTTTGTATTGTGGAAATTGAAGGTTACTGTTCTGTCGAGTTTTGTGTGACATCAGGAATCCCTCAGGGCTCTAATCTTGGACCTTTACTCTTTCTATTGTTCATAAACGATGTAGTAGATATTGTGGATGTAGCAATGTTGTTATTTGCGGATGATTTAAAAATTTTTCTTCGAATACGGAATCTCATTGATTGTACTAGGTTACAGGCATCTCTTGATAGCCTCCTGGCATAGTGCTCGAGTAAAAGATTGAATTTGAATATATCTAAATCTTATGCTATGACATACAGGAAAAAGAAAAAGATGATAAATTTTGATTATATTATCCGTGGCACAACACTGTCTCGTATAACTGAGATAAGGGATCTGGGGATTTTATGTGCTCATTTGTACCACATATCAATAAGTTGGTACTTGCCTGCAATAAAACTTATGGATTCATAGTCCGAAATACTAAATACTTTCAGAATCCAAGCACTTTGATATCCCTCTTCAATTGTTTAATAAAGAGTAGATTGGAATACTGTAACATAGTTTGGAGACCTATATATGACAATCATAGGATGAGAATTGAGTCTGTGCAGAAAAAATTTTACAAATTTTTTATGTGGAGGCAGGAGGGTGTGTACTCTCCCATAGGTTATGATAATAGTATTTTACTTTCAAGATATGGTGCTGATTCCACTGTGGATAGGGTAAACTTGTGTACATTGTTGTTCATTTGTAACATTGTTAATCAAAAGATCGATTGTTCGGAACTTTTGTCTTGTCTACCATTCCTGGTTCCCCGTTTGGGTTTTACGGATGAGATGGTCTTTTACTGTGGGACGGGGAGAACAAATGCGAGCTTTCGATCTCCTATTAATTATGCATGTAGACTTATTAATGCGCTCGCCAGTGTATGTAACATTTTTCATGACTCTCCTAGATCCATAGTGCGGGCCTATTATTCGCAACGCTCATCACTTACGCTTTGAGATTTTGTTGGAGGTTGTTTTCTTTTTTCATTTTTTTATATCTTATTTTGTATACCATTTCAATGTGTCATCGTTGTATTAATTTTTGTTTTGTGTGATTTCCTGTAATAGGGGGTAAAACCTGTAGGAAATAAAGTACTTATTATTATTATTATTATTATTATTATTATTATTATTATAATTATTATTATTATTATTATTATTATTATTATTATTATTATTATTATTATATTGTGTGCGAAGTACAGAAGGTCCTCATCATCCATGATATTGAGATTAACTGCATTGTCTTAACAATGTCCTTATGATTTCAATTCAAGGAATGTTGTAACCTTTTGGTAGACTTCGTAATAATATAAACATTTTCATATCTACAAACTTATCTTAAGGTCAGCTGAATCAATGCTCGATCGAAAGAGTAACATTCAATCTTAAATCTTATTCGCATGTATGAAAGTATAGTTCTAAAACCTCAACAATTTTGTTCGAGGTCCGACGCCGCTTCCCACAACAAATTAATTCATCGCTTCAACTTATGTATCCATATCCTCTCATATAACTCTCTTTTGGAGCTTTATGCCTCTAATTGTGGCATTTGTATGCCAAACCGCAACCCCCCTGGATTGCTAGGAACGATAATCCACAGCTAACAGTATTATTCATCTTCAGGAAGAGCCGTTGTTGAGATGATTCCTCGCGAACTGGAATCTTCCGCTTTACTATAAACCATTTTTCCTTGAATTTTTCATTGCCTCACTCCCATTATGAATATAAGATGGCCCCCCATGGAGGAGAATATTCTGTGAAATGATCCAATAAACTCGAGAAAATTCCTGACAAGGAGTCAGTTTAGTTGTCGATACCTTTCCAGATAATTCGAAAGTGAACAGTGAATGAGGTTTCGATTGAAGGAAGATTTTTTCAGGTTTTTCAAGGTTTTCAATCCAAAATTTGAAACTGTCAGTGAAAAATATTTTGAACTCCTTAATTTTCAATGGCGTTTTCTATGAGTGATAATTTCATTTAATTTTCAACATTTTACCGATCGCAACAGTTGTTTGATGAAGAAATTGGGTAACTACGGCTTTAATAGTTCATAGTCATATAAGTATATTTCCCTTCAAATTATACAGGGTTTGTCGGAGTGTTTCATAGAATATGTGTGAATAGGACTCTAAACAAAAGAATAGAATATGATAGAATATTATAGTTTTATTAGTCCATTCAGACACGACACTGTGTATAGGACGAGTCAATATGTACACATCAACAAAGAGAAAAATCAAAAAAAAAAAATAATTGAATGCGATTATTATCAAGATATTCATCAACATTTTAATAACATCCACTTGAAAGTGAAGATTTTATTTTCTTACGAAAGCCACACATATAAAGTGACTCAATTGAATTGTAGATCCCAGCAAACACTAAAACGCAGCAAGAGTACAAAAACTGTAAAGCGTTGCTGCACTTGAAGTGCAGCGATGGTGGTGCAGTAACTGTATCGAAACGGACCGTATATGTCCCGCGGAATTGCATCGAAACTATACAGCTCAAACTGCATTCGAAGTACAGCCACTATACAGCAGTTGTGGAGAAGCTATGCCTCGTTGTAATGCAGTTTGTATGTAGTAATAATGCATCAACTGTGCTACTTCGATATGAAGTTTCTAAGCAGCAACAATGCAGCAGAAGCTCGGCTGTATAACGAGACTCACAGGAATAAGACTCACTGCCGAAAAAATTATTATTTTTTAAGAGATTGAAATGAAATTTTGCACATTGAAACTTAATTATTAACCTTTAATTTTGATTTTCTCATACCTATGATGTGATGTATATATTTTTGCATATTCGACATCTATGCTTTACGGTAAAAAAAATTCTGCAAATTCTTCTGTATCACGATAATGATTACTCTACAAAAAAATATTCAAATTATTTAATTTTTCACGACATTTCACCAAAAACTCAGCATGGAATTAAAATATATAAAAATATACACAACATTCTTTGAAAAAATCGTTCGGCCATTTCCGGTTGAAGCGAAAAAAAATAAAATTTTCTATTTACCCTCAGTCGATGAAAGACAGACTATAGTATGCATGTTCAGAATTTCAATGAGAACTTAAAAAATATAGGCTTTTCGGAGGTGAGCCTGATTCCTGAAATATACTGGCTGTCTTAGGAGTCGGGTTAACCTAGTTCATGTTGAGCATATTACGGAATGTGGTTAATAGCGAATTCAACTAAATGAAACAAATATTGCACTAGAAACATGACTTTAATAGAAAAAACTAGAATTTACAGAAATACCGGCGATATCAAACATTATAAATATTATATATTATTGGGTGACTCTCTCTAGTTCCTTTCTGATTCCTCTAGAATGAGTACATATTGTTGTGGTTTTTTCTAAATTGGTATTTAAGAAACAGAAAAAAATAACTTACCAATGAACACAAATGCATATATTCAATCTTTCATTATCATAATATACAATTAAGTTAATTCCATTCTTCAAACATAGTAAATTCTATCATAAAATATAAGAAATGTCCAAATCAATCACGATCCAGTAACAAATCCAGAGAATTCATTCCAATATTTCAATAGTTTATTCAGGGTACATAATCCTTCCAAATTATCTTTCTCAACAGGGGGGGACACGGGACCTTGTTGTGGTGGTGAAGCTTGTTTCCTCTTAGGACAGGTGCAACCATATCAGAAAGGCTACTGGCGAGGGGCCAGACAAAGGGTGCCTCCTAGCAAATATGGTTAATAGGACAAATAGAAATCCTATAGCGAATAGATCGTCGCTCGGGCTAACATGGATCGCATCAGGTGGTATGGCTCCTGGCCATTTGGTGTTGACTGGGCTACAGGGCTCAGAGCAACCAGTTGAGCAACCGGGGCTGGCCTCTGAGCTACTGCAAGTAAATGAGCGTCGAGTAGAATATGGAAATATACTGGCGAATAGACCCCAATCATGGCAAAAATATTCAAGGTTTGTCAATGGAAGGAGTTGTTACGTCAATTCAATCCCTAAAAGACGGGGATATCTACAAAAATGCATGAGACTTGGAAGGAAATTGAACCGGTTCTGAATTGATAAAACAGAAGCTTGGTGATCACCGACGATTTATAACTCGGATGAATTGTTAACTGATTTGGAATAAGAAAATATCAAAAAAAATATTTAAGCGGGTAAAATACAACAAATTCAAGCAACCAGTGAACCAAAGGTAGGGTTGGGAGTAGAAGAATAGTCTATCAATGTCAACTTAACGAACATCAATCAAAATCAAGTATCACCTCTGACAGCAGTACCCAGGAACGTAAGACCACTGAGCGAAGAGCAAGAACAACGGCGGTAGCTCAGTGGTTAGAGCGCAAGCCCCATGATCGTAAGGTCTGGGGTTCAAGCCCTTGGCCGGGAAATAACTTTTCCGGTTTTTAGGGGACCGTCCAACCATTCGCTGTTGGGTAAACAATTAACAGTGCTGTTCCTAACGTGGCGCAAGGAATTAGTTAAAAGCCTACACAGAACACACCCGGAATCCTTACTCGCACAAGCTTTAAGCTTCTGAGGGGTTTCGTTGAAGCCTAGGATATTCGGAAAAAAAATAACTACCAAAATACAAAAAAACTGAAGCAGAAAATATTGAATCATATGCAGAATTGCGAAGGAAGAGTGAGGACACTGAAATTTGTTCCGGGAAAGATAATGCTTGATATGAATACTACTTCAGAATATATTGAAAGTGAAGCTTTCCAACAAACCAATAAATTAATGAATAGTACAGCTACAATAGTAACAAATGAGATAATGCGAAAACAAGCTGAACAGAAGAGATTCGAGAGGCCGATACTACCAATATGGAAAATGAGGCTAGAAAATATTATAAGTGTGCTGAGATCAGATACCAGCGAGCTCAGAGAAATAAAAGGAAAGAAACTGAAGAATGATAAAATCAAGGGGCATTTGATTAAAAAGTATCATCTGGACAAATGATAGATCAAAAAAGCTTCGGAAATCATCAAACAGCAGATTATAGAAGTGGCAAAGAAGATAAGCCGTTATGAAGGTCGGGTAAAGCAATTATTACAATTTCAATTTTAATTCGATTCAATTCAATTCATTCATCATAAAAAAATACAGATTTGTTCAAAAATAAACACATTGAGTTGCAGAACATGCAGTCGAAGTGAACTTGTATACTGTCACATTCCGCAACACTGATGATGAACACTCTACTACGGAATAACAATCTTTCACAATGATATCGAAACATGAATGGACCACGAACCGAGAAAAAGAAAAAACCAAATTGAAAAAAAAACACATATTTATACAGAATGAAAAGCCTCAAATATACTTGAATTCATCTTCATGTATGATTGAAGACGATTCCTACATACCCTAAATTTCACGTTGAATGATGCCCTGAATTCATAAGGAAGAAGATTATAAAACTTGGGATTATCGTACAAAAGGCTACACTGTAAATGTTTTTTGTGGAACAGTGGAACAACCAGATTTCTATTCCGAACCTGCCTTGTTTGAACAGAATGCTGAACAATTTGTTTCCTTTTTTTCATCTGATTTAGTGTTACTTCATGTATAAAAAGTTGTCCAGTATTTAACTGCTCAGATTCCAAAAATAGTCTCTCAGTTTCAAACCTTCTACTCAATTTCTTTATTATCTTCAGTACCGTCCTATGAAAAACGTCCACTCCTCCCATATTATTTTCACTGACACAACCCCATATCACAATACCATACCTCAAAAATGACAACTAGAGACTCATATACCCGGAAACATTCTTTCTTCGAGAGAATATTACGTATAATATAAAAACATAATAAAGTTTTTTGATGCGTTTGACAAGATTAGCTGTGTGCTCACTCCACCCCAGATATTGGTCGATGATTACTCCCAAATACTTTATAGACTCAGTTTTATCAATACCGTTACACTGACACCCTGACTGGTCACAATGATCTTTATGAAGTATCGAATCAAACTCCGGCTGTTCAGACACTCTAAGGGAAAATGAAACAAATCTAGTCTTAGTCTTATTCAAACTACACAAGGATACTGACAACAACCTGAAAACTATTTGCAAACCCTTAACAGCATACCAATAGACCTCCTTCCATGTGTGCCCCCCAAAAATTATGACGGTATCATCAGCATAGGCTATCATATTGAGTCTGGCAGCACGAAGCAACCAGTCAATGAAAACCAAAAAGAGGATCGGTCCAAGCACAGTTCCCTGCGGGATCACAATGTCCACCCTCAATGGTGAACTCAAAGTATTTCCCATCTTAATGCATTAAATCCGATTTTCCAAATAACTTCGAATCAAATTCGAGCTAACTCCCCTGACACCAAGATTTTTCAGTCTATCAATAAGTAAAGTGTGATTCACAGTGTCAAAAGCCTTAGCCAGATCCAAAAATGACGCCATTACTCTTTTATTCGCGTCCATGGGGTGAACGACATTTTCAATAAGTTCTTGAATCGCGTCAGTGGTTGACGCATTTTTACGAAAACCAAATTGTCTTCCATTCAATAATTTATTCTTTTCAAGATATGCGATTAATCTATCTTTCAAGCATTTTTCAAAGATTTTTCCAAAGTTATTGATTGCAGAGATAGGACGGTAGTTTGTCATTTTAGATCTATTTCCTGATTTGAAAAAGCAAGTCACATTAGACTCCTTCCACTCTGTCGGCACTGCACCACCCGAGAAACACAAATTTATGACATGTACTAGAGGCTTCAGAACGAATGCATGTATATGATGAGGCAGGAAGAAATTTCGTCAGGTCCTAGACCAGATCCGTTTTTTAATGAGGCAATGGCGCAAACAATTTATTATATTCATCAACAGGTTTCAAATATATAGAGGACCTAGTCGGGGAAAAATAAAAATCAGTAATGGTTGAGCTTTTTATATCCTGTGCTAACCGCTTACCGACATTGACAAAAAAATCATTGAATTTTTCCGCTTTCTCCTTCAGCTCTGTAATAATACGACCTTCCTCATCACTTTTTTCATTAGGTATACCGAATTTAACTTTATTCGTATATTTTAAATGATTCAAAGTTTTCGGAAATTTTCTTGTATCCCTTTCAGCTAGTTTAAACTGTTCCGCATAATAAGATTCCTTAGCTTTCTTCAACCAATTATTTAGTGAATTTCTATAGGTTGTGAACTTGAGTTTATTTTCAGGATTGAAATTCTTCCTCAGCCATAGTTTCATTTTATCTATTCGTTTAATAGATGTTACTAACCCTAATGTTATCCAAGGCTGATTTCGTTTATAGGTTTTTACATTCTAACTTCATTTCTCATTATATGATGACTTCTTTATATATTCTTTTGAGGTTCTCAAAAAGTGAGTACAAGCCGTCTGGGGGTAAGAGTCATCCAAGACCTGTCGCCAGCTTTCATCCCTTAGGTAGGACACTAATTTATTTTTATCGAGAAAGGTTCGTTTCGATGGATAATTCTCACAATTATGCTTCTCTACCGGTTCAAACCTAACAGACAAGAAAACCGCCCAATGATCCTTGATTGACGTTTTTATAATACCAGAACAAAGCAGCAATCTTTTTCGTAAATGAGTCTTAATTTTCACATATATATGGTCAATAATAGTGACAAAAGTATCAGTTACTCGTGTAGGATTATTTATTTCAGAAATATATCCATTTTGTCCCCTTCATATGTAAGTACATCCAAATTTTTTGCATCTCCAATATCGATATTAATATCACCCAAGAAAACTTTAACATCCCTAGAGTCCGAGCTCATTAAGTATTCTTTTAATTCCTCAATATATAGCTTCACGTTAATAGAGGGAGGTCTATATGATGCAGATAATCCGTAGCTTCTATGTTTCTTTACAAAAGACAAATGCAATAGGTTAGTTTCAGTAAAATGTATTACTTGAACACTCACATTTATAGTCGACTTCACATATATTAATAAACCGTCACTCCTAGTATATTTTGATTCATTATAAAACACATCAGAACCAGAAATACAATAATTAGAACCATCGTACAATTCCCAAAATTCAGACAGAACAATAATATCCAGATTATCCAAATTGAAGGCATTGAAATATAATAATATTTCATCATAATTTTTAAATATACTCCGTATATTGAAATGAACATTATTCAGAAGTCTATCAAGTTCAAATTAATGTTTAGCACTATCAACATCAAAATATTGATCCGTATTTTCATCTATTTCCGATTCGGGGCACTCCATTCTGCAATTATAATAGTTCAAAAGGAAAAAGAATATATCAAAAATTGAAACAGAAAAAGATTCAAACAAATTATTATCGTAATTCTATGACAGTGAACGATATATAGTAGGTAATCCCACCTATGATCAATACCGCCGATAAGTTGTATAATTATAAACAAAACAGAAATACTTATCAATCATAAATGCATACTCAAATACCGAACAATCAAACTATATGTACATCATGTGTTTCCCTAATTGAAACTATTCCCTTGTCAGTTCTAACCTTAATAACGCCATCAACAGTCCAAACATTTTTATGGAATTTCTCTTTAGCGTACTTGAACAGTTCAATACGTTTTCGTGTAAGGTCTTCCCACACAAAAATCTTGAACTTAAGAAAAAGTTTTCTTGCTGAGTAAAATTCATCACGGTGATATTCATTCACAAATTTGGTTTATTTTGTCCTCCTCTTCCCAAGCGATGACAAGATCTTATCGATTGTGCATTGATGTTTACGTTCTTTTCTTGACACATGGTGATAAGGTTCTTTTTCACTGTCGCAGTATCTGCTTCGAGATTCCCAAATAAAATCAAATTTGATTTTTTACCATCCTGTTGTAATTGTTCCGAATTAGACCCTGTAGTTTTGTAGTTTCAACTGTAATTCTTCGAAATCCTCTTGAAGTGTAGTGAATTCTTCATGTTTGAAAGCTGCATTTATTTTCTCATACTCCTCTTCCATTCTGTCCTTGATCTTTGTCATACCCTGATCAGTTATCCAGGTAATTATCTAGAACTGCAATAACAGTTTCCCTCATTATTTCCCTTATTTTGGCCTCGTCTCGTTTTCACGTGTTGATCCCTTTTTCAGCAATATTTCGATAACTGAATAAGCGGTCCAATCGCAGCGACATATGCGAAGAGAATGAACAAAATGAACCATTTCAATATAATCGAACGTTCTATCAGACTTTTGCACAAACTGCCGGTGATCAAGCTAACCATGAAAAATCAAGACCTTCTTAAGGTGAGATCCTATACTTTTGGAAAAATATCTGGTCTAAACCACATAACCACACCATGAGGGCAAGCTCGATATTGATGGATGAATTGGGACAGGGCGTTCAGTATTTGAACCACATTCACATAACTACTCAATGGATGAAAGCAAAGTGTAAAAAACTTAAAGATTGGACTGCTCCAGGAGAAAACGAATTGCATAAATATGCATTCAAAATTAGCCGAACAATTCGATAGAATAACGCAAAGTGCCGCAATCGATCAGTGGCTGACAACAGGCAGGACATATTCAATAATGAAAAATGCAAACAAAGCAGCAACACTTAGCAATTATCGACCGATAGCATGCCTACCAACAACATTCAAACTGCTAACTGGGTTAATTGCGGATGCCATTCAGATGAACATATACGATAACAAATCGTATCCTTACGACAAAAAAGGGAAACTGCAAAAACAACCGTGAATCAAAGGATCAGCTTCTCATTGATAAAATGATACTAGAAAATTGCAAGAGGAGAAAACCAAATTTGGACATTGCATGGATTGACTACAAGGAGGCGTTCGATTCACTGCTCTACGAATGGATCTTGAAAAGCGTGGAATTGGTAGGAATCGAAGGAAATATAAAAAATTCCGAAGTTGACTATAAATAAAGAGAAATTGGCCCTGTTAATATGAGTAGAGGAATATTTCAGGGTGACTCCCTATCACCGCTTCTATTTGTTATTGCTTTGATCCCACTATAGTTGATAGTTGGTAAGGGGTTACGTTCCACTGCGACCTTAAGGTCTATTGTGCCCCCTTGTCAGAGCTGTTGTCGCAACCTACAGCTCGCCCTCCAGCTCAAGTGCTCTGATGAATTCTAATATCTGTGAGGGCTTCAAGGAGGCTAAGTTCTCATTCCTCCTATAATACTCCTGTCCAAGGTATCTTTTGCGCAGGCTCACAATGGCGAGGCATTCTGTGATCAGGTGAACAGGGGTTTCCTCCTCCTCCCCACAAAATCTGCACTCGTCAGTTTCTGATAAGCCCATTCTCATCATGTGCTTCCTTAGGCGACAGTGTCCTGTGAGGAAACCAGCGAGGAGGCGTAACTTATTCTTACTGAGATCCAGATGACTTTTGGATCTAGCAATTTCAAAGTTCCGAAGGAACTTTCTAGAGTGTTCCATTCCTGGAGAATTCCTCCACAGTGCCCCTCTTTCATTTCCTTCTTTCTCCAAAAACTCTTTCTTATAGGTACATTTGCCTATACCACAGAAAGGTTCTGGGCCAGTAGGTAGCGTTTGTGCTCCCTTTCTGGCTAGAGTGTTGGCCTCTTCATTTCCTTTGATTCCTGAGTGCCCAGGAACCCAGACTAAGGAGACCTTGTTATTCTTGCCTACTTCATTGAGTTTCTTTCGGCACTCCCATATCAGCTTTGAGTCGATGACATGGGAGTTCAGTGCTTTAATAGCAGCCTGACTATCAGAATGGATCACTATGTCACACCCTTGATAGTTTCTTTCCAGGTTTATGTCTATGCATCTTTCGATAGCAAGTATTTCTGCCTGAAAAACACTCGAGTAGAAGCCTAGCGATTGTGTACATTTGGTTCTAGGCCCGTATACTCCAGCGCCGGCCCCCGTCGTGGTTTTAGAACCATCTGTATACCATTTAACGGTATTTGCTTTGAGTTTTTGGGTAGTGTATTCCTTTTCCCATTCTTCCCTTTTACATAGCATTGAGTCAAAGTTCTTCTCGATGCTTACTTTTTTAATCATAACATCACTAGGTAGGTTCGCTAATGAGATGTACTTGTTCAGGGAGGACCAGGCTCTCTGACTTTTGATTCTCTCATTCCCTGTACCTTCCCTAGAGATTCTAAGGATAGCTTCATGGGCTACCCTTCTGATCACTAGATGTAGAGGACTGAGGTCTATGATGACCTCAAGTGCTCTAGTCGGGCATGTTCTCATAGCCCCAGTGATGCAAACACAGGCAAGCCTTTGTACCTTGTCGAGTATTTTCCTCGTGCTTGTCTGCCCTGCTTTAGCAAACCAAACTACTGCCCCGTATGTTATTATCGGTCTTACAATCATGGTGTACATCCATCTCAGTATTTTAGGGTTACACCCCCAAGTTTTGCCGGATAGTCTTTTGCACACCATTAAAGCCCTTATCGCTTTACTAGCAGTAATTTTAACATGCTCATTCCACAGAAGCTTACTATCTAGGGTGATTCCCAGATATTTGACTTCAGACTTCCATCCTACAACAACTCCATTTACCGAAATGGACTTCATAGCTGGAAGGTTTCTCTTCCGAGTAAAGGGAATTACTGTGGTCTTTGCTGGGTTGATTTTGAGACCCACTGATAAGCACCACTGCTCAATAATTCTGAGGCCCCTCTGCAACAACTCACAGAGGACATTCTCGAATTTGCCTCTTACTATTAGGACTATGTCATCGGCATATCCTATGCATTCGAAGCCAAGCTCCGTAAGCCTGTGCAATAGTTCATCCACTACCAGGCTCCATAGGAGGGGGGATAATACTCCTCCTTGAGGTGTTCTGCGAGTAGTTTTAACAGAGGTGGTCTTACTGCCCACCAATGTCTCAGCTGTCCTCGTCGAGAGCACCTTACACAACCATTTTATAATGGTATCGTTTACTCCTCGCCTTACAAGTGCCTCTTTGACAGATACATGTGTTGTGTTGTCAAAGGCCCCAGATATATCTAGGAAAGCGCACAATGCGATTTCTTTGTTGTTCAGAGACTTCTGGATGCCTTCAGTCAGCCCATACAGAGCAGTTTCCGTAGAACGCCCTGCCCTGTACGCATGCTGACAGTTGTGAAGTGGCTTCTTCTCCAGATTCTCCGTTCTTATGTAGTTATCTACTACCTTCTCCATCGTTTTGAGCAAAAACGAAGTTCGGCAAATGGGCCTTAAGGATCTGGGTTCAGTCCAGTCTTTTTTTCCTGTTTTTGGGATAAAGGTTACTTTTGCCCTTTTCCAATTATCAGGTATTTGACCCAGTGCTAAGCTGCTTCTTGTGATTTTCAGCAGATGGGGAAGAATTTCTTCCGCTCCCTTCTGCAGGAGTACAGGAAACACACCATCTACTCCTGGTGATTTATACGGCTGAAAAGTACTAATTGCCCATTCCAGTCGTTGTCTTGTAAATATCTTTCTAGCAATATCCCAATCATCCTTGCCGGATTTTTTGGTGAACTCGGTTGCTGTTTCAATACTGCTTATGGGTTCACTTCCTGGAAAAAGTGTTTTGAGAAGAAGAATCGACCGTTCTTCTTCTCCCTCAGTGTGTGACCCGTCTGGCTTTTTGAGTGACAGTATGGGGTTGGTGCCCCCCTTTGCCATGACTTTTTGAAGTCTGGCTGCGATGGGAGTGGAAGTGATATTTTCACAAAAAGCTTGAAAGTTAAGCCTTTTGGCCTTCCTTATTTCTTTATTATACTGTGTAAGTTTCTCGGTGTACTCCTGCCAAATGTTATTCCGTCTTGCCCTATTAAAGAGCCGACGGACCTCCTTTCGGAGGTTTGACAGGTTCTCGTTCCACCAAGGTGCATCCTTACTTGGTTTAGCTTTGGTGAGCGGACAGCTGGAGTCGAACGCCTCCATTATTGCCCTACTAACCTGCTCTACCCTTGAGTTCAAATCGAAGTGACGGTCATCCGCATCGATTTGTTCTAGATTTTCTTTTAGATGGTTTTTGTAAAGGAACCAATCTGTCTTTCTAGGATTTCGAGTCGCAGGGGAATAGGTGATCCCACTAACGAAAATACTGAATAGAACAAATATGGACGATCAATTTTCAACATCCCCAAATAAATCAGTCATTCACTATACATGTACATGGAAGATTTGAAACTGAAGGGTAAATCGCAAAAAAATGGAGTCTATCTTAAATACTGTGAGAAACTTAGGCAGTGATATTGCCATGAAATTTGGACTACACAAAAGATCAACTCTCATTATATAGGTAACATGTCGAGAACAGACAGAATTAACATGCTGAATAAAAAATTAATAAAAGAACTAAACAAAGGGGAATCATTCTAGTATCAGGAATTTTGCAAGTCGATCATATCAAGGCTAATGAAGAAAAGACCAGAGTCAGTACGAAATACATCAGAAGAGTACTGTAACGTTTTTTTCGTTTATCAAAACGTTCAGAATAATAAAACTATTTATTTACACTTATTTACACACTTCTGTTCCAATAACTAGACAACTTATTCTATCGAAGTCTGTGCACAATTTATTTCCACACTAATTCATTTTCACTGAACACTTTCCGCTACGAATCACTCTGCTGAATTAGTCCCTGTACTGCTCCGCGCCTACCCTTTTATCACGTGTGAAATTTCTATCAATTGCGAGAAGATTTGAGAGAGAGACGCGGGTGACTCATAGACGTCTGGATCTTTCTGGAATATACTCGCACAGACAGGGTTGTACTCGTCACACTGTCCCCTCCTTGAGCCTGTTCTGTCCCAGAACAGATTCCATGAATGACTCAGAGGGCCGTGGCGAAATCTGCAATCGTCACCATTTCTACAGTAGCCCTTCTGATGGAAGTATCAGTCTACAGTTTTTCTGGGCTTTCCGTTTTGCTTTGAGTTGAAATTGCATACCAAAATCTCTATACCTGTCTTCTGAAACACTACTTCCAGCATATTTCACATAACCCGCCAATTCAGTTGATCCAGTCCGCAACCTAGTTTGGGGACAGCTAATTTCCCAATCCTAAGGTATTGAAGGTCTTCTTTCAAGGCATGTAGTGCTGCCCATAAATTCTGCTAAGTTGGCTTCTGATGAGAGTACTGTTTCGTGACTACGTAATCAATGAACCGATCATCTGACTTCAGTCTCAGGCATTTTCCGATTCTGGCTGCTGTCCCATCAGTTCCTCTTGACATCCAAATTTATTTCTGAATACTCTTGCTATTTCCCTACTCATCTTTATATCGGCTGCTACACAATGAGCAAAAAAATGTTCCTCGGGAACTGTAAACAGATCTTGATTAACTTTCTGTGTGACGCCAAACCGTGCAACTCTTGTTTCCCCATAGCTATTAATGAATTCCTGAAAACCGTCCGTTTCCTTCGCCGGAACATCAATGAGACGTACTTCTTCGTCACCCTGTCTTGACGCGTACGGAGCTAGTCGGTTGAAATGGACGACCTTCGGTTTTACCCTGGGAAGCTTCCACATCCGGTAAACTACATCATTTTTTCTTTTCATAACTTCATACGGTCCTTCCCACTGTCTCTACAGCTTCGGTGAAAAGCCTCTTCTTCTTTTCGAAAAAGAAGAAGAGGCTTTTCACCGAAGCTGTAGAGACAGTGGGAAGGACCGTATGAAGTTATGAAAAGAAAAAATGATGTAGTTTACCGGATGTGGAAGCTTCCCAGGGTAAAACCGAAGGTCGTCCATTTCAACCGACTAGCTCCGTACGCGTCAAGACAGGGTGACGAAGAAGTACGTCTCATTGATGTTCCGGCGAAGGAAACGAACGGTTTTCAGGAATTCATTAATAGCTATGGGGAAACAAGAGTTGCACGGTTTGGCGTCACACAGAAAGTTAATCAAGATCTGTTTACAGTTCCCGAGGAACATTTTTTTGCTCATTGTGTAGCAGCCGATATAAAGATGAGTAGGGAAATAGCAAGAGTATTCAGAAATAAATTTGGATGTCAAGAGGAACTGATGGGACAGCAGCCAGAATCGGAAAATGCCTGAGACTGAAGTCAGATGATCGGTTCATTGATTACGTAGTCACGAAACAGTACTCTCATCAGAAGCCAACTTAGCAGAATTTATGGGCAGCACTACATGCCTTGAAAGAAGACCTTCAATACCTTAGGATTGGGAAATTAGCTGTCCCCAAACTAGGTTGCGGACTGGATCAACTGAATTGGCGGGTTATGTGAAATATGCTGGAAGTAGTGTTTCAGAAGACAGGTATAGAGATTTTGGTATGCAATTTCAACTCAAAGCAAAACGGAAAGCCCAGACCTTACCAGATCTCCTGCGGTGAAACCTCCTTCAATGGCCTTGATGTCATAGCTCATTTTCATCCGATCACTTGCTTGCTGCATTTGATCGCACACCTTGTCATGAATGTAATCTAGCTTACGCCTCAATTTACTGACGTATTCCTCCCCGGCTACATCCTCTCCAGGCTTACAACCAAACTCTAGGTCACAAGGTAGTCTAATTTCTCGGCCGAACATTATATTGGCTGGAGTTTCCTTGGTGGATTCTTGAACCGAAGATCTATAGGCCATGGTGAATAGATGGAAATACTCATCCTAGTCCCGCTAGTGATCGAAGACTTCTTTCGTAAGATGTTTTCCCATGGTCCTATTCATTCGTTCTACCATGCCTTCTGATTGGGGATATAGAGCTGTTGTCCCTGTCTTATTAATCCCCGATTCCCTACAAACTTCTTGGAATAATGTCGACTCAAAATTTCGGCCTTGATAACAATGCAGCTCTAGAGGTATTCCAAATCTGCAGAAGAATTCTTTGACCAATTTATCAGCAATCGTACCTGCCTGTTGATTAGGAATACCATGCGCTTCCACCCATTTGGTAAAATAGTCCATGGCTACCAATTTGTACTTGTTTCCATGATCTGTTTCGGAAAAGGGGCCCGCGATGTCGATAGCTACTCGTTCCATGGGAGATCCGACGTTATATTGCTTCATTGGGGCCTTATCTTTGCCATAAGGGCCGTTAGCTGCAGCACAAGCTTCACATGTTCTACACCAGTCTCAAACGTCTTTCTTACAGTTTATCGAATAGAACCGCCGCCTTACTTTCTTTAGCGTCTTTGTAATCCCAAAATGTCCACCTGAAGTTCCATTATGTAGTCTGATCAAAACGTCTGTCACTCGACTTTTCGGCACAATAAACTGGAGCCTCTGTTCAGATCCACCGTCATTCTCCCAACAACGCTTCAGAAGACCTTTATCGGTCTTCAACGTTTTCCATTGTGCCCAATACGATTTAACATTTTGACCCAGTCTGGATACTTCTTCACAAGTAGGTCGTCTACCACTCTCCTTCCAACTCAGGATTACTTTCAAGTCTGAATCTTCTTCTTTTGCTCGCTGTATTTCTTGGGGTAGCCAACAATCTTCAACTACTGTGGTCCGTCCCACATCGGCTTTGTCTTCCACGCGCGAGCAATGGCTGCAACTCTCTGAGCAAGACCTTCTTGATAACGCATCGGCATTGCGATGGGTAGCTCCCGTTCTATGTTCGGTATCGAAATCATATTCTTGCAGTCTTTCAATCCATCTGGCCACTTGTCCTTCCGGGTTCTTAAAGTTCAGGAGCCATTTCAAAGCAGCATGGTCCATTCTCAGCAGAAATTTCCTTCCGTACAAATATTTGTAGAAATGTTCTACGGTCTTGATGACTGCTAAAAGTTTTCTTCTGGTTACGCAGTAATTCCGTTCTGGCTTCGATAAGACCTTGCTGAAATATCCTATCACCCTTTCTTGTCCATCCTGAACCTGCGATAGAACACCCCCGATGGCTGTATTACTAGCATCCGTGTCGAGCACAAACTTCCCTTCAGCTCTTGCGAAGCTTAAAACTGGAGCTGTGACCAGAGCCTTCTTCAGCTGTGCGAAAGCTTCAGCGCAATCATAGGATCATACGTACTCCTGTCCATCCTCTGTTAATTTTGTTAGAGGTTTGGCAACGTTGGCGAATCCAGATACGAATCTTCTATAATTGGTGCATAAGCCTAAGAAACTTTGCAATTCACTCTTGTCTCTCGGTATAGGCCATTCCTGTACTGCTTTGATTTGGTCCGGGTCAACTTTCACGCCCTCTCGAGACACTACGTGTCCTGAATATTTCACTTCTGTTCGAAATAGATTGCATTTCTTGGGACTCAGATTTAGGGTGGCTTCACGAAGTCGCTGGAAAACCTCGGACAGGTGGTGTAGGTGGTCTTGGAATGATTTTCCCACTACTATCACGTCATCTAAGTACACCAGGCAAGTCTCCCAGGGAAGTCCTCTCAGTATAGTCTCCACTAAACGCTCAAATGTAGCAGGAGCGTGGTATAAACCAAAGGGCATCACTTTAAATTGCTACAGACCCGCTCAAATACTAAAGGCAGTCTTTTTTTGTCTCTTGGATCTAAGCCAACCTGCCAATACCCACTCTTCAAATCCAAGGTGGAAAACCAACGTGATCCCGTGAGTGTATCCAGTGTATCATCAATTCTCGGTAAGGGATAGCTGTCCTTCTTCGTAACTTGATTGAGCTGCCTATGGTCTACACAGAACCTAGTGGATCCATCCTTTTCCTTCATTAACACTACAGGCAACGTCCAAGGGCTATTGGATGGTTCAATGACACCTCCTCTCGCCATATCTTCAATTATCCGTTCAGCCTCTTCTCTTTTTGCCAGAGGAAGACGTCTAGAGTGCTTTCGTATGGGTTGTGCATCACCAGTTTTGATTTCATGCTGCACAATATCAGTCTTCCCTGTCCTTTCGTCAGTGGCAAACACGTCGGAGAATTTCTGAATCAGTGTTCTCACTTCGGCTAGTTCATTGCGGTCAATATCTTGACATTTTGAGGTGAGAAAGGTCATCAGCTCTTCAGTATTCTTCTGGCTTTGCAAGCCTCCTGCAGTTTCTATCCCACCCTTGTCCAATCAAGGTGTTCTTCTTTAGGGTGACTGGAAACATGTTGACATTCAGTAATCGGATGAGAATACTGTCTGCTATTGTTACCAATGTCTTCCCGAGTAACATTCCTTTAGCTTATATTGCATCGTCACTTTGACGCAGCCATTTCTCGTAACATCGTCATATCTACCAGTCACTATGCTTTGAGTTCGACCTGGCAACGTTATGTCATCGGTCAATCGAATCCGATATATCTTGTCATCCTCATCATTGAACGGGATCTCTTCATTTCCCAGTCGAAGAACATCACACTTCATATCCAGTTGGCATCCAAGTTTCTTAACGAAGTCTAATCCCAGGATAACTTCTCCTGTGATTTCAGCCACTAGAACTTCGTGCCTTGCTGTTGTATTTCCCAATTCAATAGTGGAGAGGACCGATCTATAAGTTGGTATTTCCTGTCCAGATTCAGTTCGAAGTCTGATATTAACTGGACTAATCTCAAATCCTTCAGCTATTTCTGGACGCATAATGGTTCTTGTCAATTCAGTGTCTACCAAGATTTTCACATTTCGATCATTCATTTTTCTGGGAACAACAATGCTTGATGAATCCGTAGACATGATTCCTCGGATTATCACTTCAGGGGCATCCTTATCCTTGGTCGATTCATGCCCCTTATCACCGACCCTTTTCAGTTTTCCTGCTGTGGCTTTTTATCGGTTTTGGGACAATTTCGCTTAATATGCCCACTTTTATTGCAGTGCCAGCACACAGCGTCCTTTTTCTTAGTACGTAATAATCTGCTGACTTCTTCTCTGATGATTTATTCCACAGGTCGGTCTATCTCTTGAACTTGTCGCACACGAAGCTGCTTCGCTGTCTCGAATACCTATGCCTGGGCTAAGGCATCATCCATGGTTTTAGGGCGTGCAAGTCTCAGGGCTTGTTGTTTTTCACCGTCCTTGATTCCATCTACAAAGGTTTCGATTGATAGCTGTTCAAGAAAGCTGTCTGGTAAGCCAGCCTGTGTAATCTAGCCACATAGGCTTCAAACTACTGGGGATTTTCTCCCGTTTTCTGCAGTCGGTTCTTTATTTGAGCATGATAAACTTGTTGTAGGTGAGCATCACCATATCTCTCTCATCTGAAGTTTCGATGTAAGAACTTCATAACAGGCTTGTTGGCTCTCCGGAATCGTTTGAAGAATGTTGAATGCCTCTCCTCGTAGAGTTATTATCAATGCTGTGGCTTTTTCGTAATAGCTCCAACTGTTTGCCAGCGCAGCAGCTTCAAATTGTTTTTGGTATGTCGACCACGGGACCTTTCCATCAAACGTCGGAGGCTTGATCTTCATTTTTCCACTTTCGCCGTTATTTTTCATTTTCATGTTGCTATAGGGTGATGAAGCCGGATAATCTTTTCCACTTGCCATTCTTTTCAGGAACTCTATTATTTTAGAATGCTGTTCGATTATTTGTGTCATTTCTCCAAATTTTCCATCAACTTCTTCATAAACTTCGTCAAATTTTCCATCAACTTTTCCATAAACTTCTTCGAATTTTTCGTCAACTTTTTCATAAACTTCGTGAAATTTTTGATCAACTTTATCAAATTTTTCATTCACCTCGTCCATTACTTTCTTCATTTCATCTTTAATGGTTTCCATTTTCTCATCCAATTTGGTTGCAAATTGACTCACCAATTCATTGCTATTCCGAGAATTTTCCTCTGCCATGTTTTCCAGTTTATCCATTTGCTCATTGATCTTCTGAGAGTTCTCTTCCATTTTCTCATTCATTTTACTCAAAAATTTCATTATCGCCTGAGTCTCCATTGTTTTCTGAAGTCTTGTGGTCACTGGCATAAATTTGAATCAATAAAATTTATTTATTCAATTCGAGCGATGTCGAACCGCACACCTGACACCAATGTTACGTTTTCTTCGTTTATCAAAACGTTCAGAATAATTAAACTATTTATTTACACTTATTTACACACTACTGTTTCAATAACTTAACAACAAATTCTATCAAAGTATGTGCACAATTTATTTCCACACTAATTTATTTTCACTGAACACTTTCCGCTACGAATCACTCTGCTGAATAAGTCCCTGTGCTGCTCCGCGCCTACCCTTTTATCACGCGAGGAATTTCCAGCAATTGCGAGTAGATTCGAGAGAGAGGCGGGTGATTCATAGATGTCTGGAGCTTTTTGGAATATACTAGCACAGACAGGGCCGTACTCGTCACAGTACGAAGGTTTCTCAAGTCTAGGCTAAACGGTAAAAATTCGATCTAGACGTTGAACACTTGGGCAGTTCCAGTAATAAGGTATACAGCAGGTGTTGTAGAGTGGAATCAGGCTGAATTAGAAGCATAATATGCGGAAACTAGGAAGAATATGACACTAAACCATGCAATCGAGGAAGATTGGAGGTAGAGAATTGCAACGAGTTCATAAAACCGTTGAAGAAGAAAAACAAAACGGGGACTATTTGGCTTTTTCGAACAAATTGAGCAAGAACAACTTAAAGCAATAATTGACGAAGGTAGCATAAAAAATTTTCAACAAACAAAACAAATCTAAAAAGAACAACATTGAAAAAGTCTTATAGAAAACTGTCACAACAAGGCTCAAATTGACAGTACGTAAGGGATACAGAAATGAGATCAGTCAAGAACATATGTGGCAATGGCTGTAGAAGGAATACTTCAAGAAAAAAACCCAAGGACTTATAATGGCTGCTCGAGATCGAGCTTCGAGAATGAACGCAATAAAAGCCGGAATTGACAAAACATCAGCAGAGAGTGAATGCAGATTGTGCAGAGTAAAATTTGAAACCGTCGATCATATCATCAGCAGTTGCCCAAAGATCGCACAAACCGATTAATTAGTTAGAATTAATAGAGTAGCTACTATGCTACATTGGAATATTTGCAAAAATTGTAAACTCCCAGCCAACAAAACTGGTGGGATCATCAACCAGAGAAAGTTTCCGAAAATGAGTTTGCTAATGTTTTTTTTTTGAACTTCCGTGTACAAACAGACAGATACCTACGCTCAATACGCCAGACATAATAGTACTGAATGAGCGAGCGACTACAGTCAAAGTCATCGATGTGGCTGTACCAGAATCACAGCAAAAGAGCTAGAAAAGAACATGAAATACAGATTCAGAAATTGAGGTTCAGGAATCATGAAAGACAAAAATTTGGATTGTTATGGAAGCCTTAGGGGAAATACTTGAGGATCTGGGACGACATCTTGATACCCTTGGCATTAATAAAATCAGTCCAAGCCAGCTACAGGAACCAACACCGTTAGGCACTTCTTATATATTACGTAGATATCGCTGATATCCCAGATTCGTGAAAAGAGTTCGATACTGAGAGTAATGAAAAAACCAGCTGAAAACTGAGCCGAATGATGAGGATAACTATAATAATGATAAAAATAATAATAATGATTATATTAACATTGTTTAAGGAGAAGATAGTTAGTTACTTCAGTGTAAATTTTGTTGGAGGACGATGGAATCCATCAATAGATGTCGCTAGCCCCCAGGAGGAAAAAACGTGTTGCAATTCTAAGTTGATCCGTACGTCGATTATCATTACAGCAAAATAATTGATTGGGTTTAATGTGATTCAATAGATGTCTCTCATAAACAACTCTCAGTTCATTTTTCCTTCCCGTAAATTCGAACGTTCCATGGTTTTGCAAGCATCTATCCTTTCATGTATTTCTCCATCTCTATTCAATTAGCATGTATCTTCTTTTCTTCACATTTCTTTCTTACTCAGCACCTGCACTGCGTGTCATTGATCTAGTGAGTTGTGTGGAATGAAGATAAGGAATAGAAATTTCGCTAATTAGTATAGACGGCTTGTAGCAGAGGAAGTGATTGTGAATTGTGGTCTATTTCGTTTCGGGCTTCAAGTGTATACCGACTCAAGCGTTTATGTGGATTCGATCCAACTCGAAGGTAAGTTCGTAATTTAGCCAAATAACCTTTTGAGATTTTGTTATTAATATCCAAAAAACATTCAGATATAAATTATGACTCGAAAGTTAATTCTTGTTGAAAAAAAAAATATTTTGAAGGTATGCTGTCTTTATGCATTTACTCAAGTGCCCTTCTGGGACTGAAATAAATAACTTTTTTGCGCGCATGTTCTAGGGGAACAGCGTGCTATCGTTTTGATCAAATGTCTGTAATTTTGGATGATTGAGCCGAAAATGGTCTCAATCGACTAGGTTGGACTCACTGATGACGAATCCGGTGTCAAAATCGATTCTGTCCGGCCGGCCGTAGACACGATAACTGTCGAACGAAATGAGCTAGCAACTTGAAACTTTCAGGGTAGGTCGCGCATTGGAATGCCGCGGTTAAGTTCGTTAATGGGCCAAATCGATCGAATAGTTTCGGAGTTATAGGCATTTGAAGTTTTGAAGTTATTTATTTTTTATTTCAGAAACTACCTGAGCGATTGAATTCAAACTTGGCGGTTAGGTGAAGTACAACGACGCGCAACTTTGAGCCAAATTTTGTCAGAATTATATTGTTGGTTATTTTTAAAAAAAATTTTTTTCGAAATTTTTTTCCAAAAAAATTTTTTTTTCGGAAACTATTTATCATATCCAAGAAAAATTATACTCACGCTTTGACCTTCTAATTTCACAGCAATGCATTAAATTTTAGTTCGATACGATCATAAGTTTTGGAGATATCGGGAAAAAATATGTCAAATTTCGAGGTTTTCTTCTCGATATCGTTGATTTTTTCGGTATAACTCGAGAAATACTGATTCAGTCCTGATTAAACTTCACAGCTAGTTTTAAGACGCTGAAAGACAACTTTATGCAAAATTTCGTAATAATCGGGTAATTAGAACAATTTGAAAAAAAAATTTATATGATTTTCTCATCATATCATCCTCATTCAATTCTGTATGAAACTTCGAACTGTTATTTTCGATGAAGTACTGGATTTCAATTCGATCTGATCTGTATTTTTGGAAATATTGAAAAAATAAAATTTTGATTGGGTATATCTACGGAATCATTGGGTGGATTTTACCCATTCACGAATTCGGCCTTCGTAATTAAGGTCCGAACCTTCTCTACAAATATCGAGTTTCTAAGTTGTTTCTTTCGGAAGTTATTGTGTTTACGCAGTCGGCCGTTAGGCTGACCGTAAACACAATAACTTCCGGAAGAAACGACTTAGAAACTCGATATTTGTAGAGTAGGTTTGGGGCTTAATTACGAAGGTCGAATTCGTGAATGGGTAAAATCCGCCCAATGATTCCGTAGATATACCCATTCAAAATTTTATTTTTACAATATTTCCAAAAATAGAGATCAGATCGAATTGAAATCCAGTACTTCATCGAAAATAACAGTTCGAAGTTTCATACAAAATTTAATGAGGATGATATGATGAGAAAATCATATAAATTTTTTTTTCAAATTGTTCTAATAACACGATTATCACGAAATTTTGCATAAAGTTGTCTTTCAGCATCTTAAAACTAGCTGTGAAGTTTAATCAGGACTGAATCAGTATTTCTCGAGTAATACCGAAAAAATCAACGATATCGAGAAGAAAACATCGAAATTTGACATATTTTTTCCCGATATCTCCAGAACTTATGATCGTATCGAACTGAAATTTGGTACGCGCGCACGTTCAAATTCGTTGCTGAAGCGGTCATCTACATTGAACATGCGCGCAAAAGTTGCTGCCTTCACGGCAGTGCGTTTTGAAATTTTTTTAAGACATCATTAATGAAAGGATACGTTTATCTTTGTATAGGTAGGTAGGTACTTTATTTCTTATGAAATTGACGTAATACGTTTCATTTTCACTTAGATGTTTATTCATCTCATTGTCCACTGGGATATTCTTCATGAATTATAAACCAATTTTCAATATAGCTATGTGAAATATTGACAAAATCGGATGATGTTTTTTCCAAAAACATCTTTCACTTGTGAGAAATGAGAGTATTTCATATTCTTAACGAGACCTTTTTGCGCGCATGTTCTAGGGGAACAGCGTGCTATAGTTTTGTCCAAATGTCTGTAATTTTCGATGATAGAGCCTAAAATAGTCCCAAATGCCTAGATCAGACTCACTGATGACGAATCCGTTGTCAAAATCGATTCTGTCCGGCCGGCCGTGGACACGATTACTGTCGAATGAAGTGAGCTAGCAACTTGAAACTTTCAGGGTAGGTCGCGCATTGGAATGCCGCGGTTGAGTTCGTTAATGGGCTGAATCGGTCGAAAGGTTTCGGAGTTATAGCCACTTGAAATGTTAAATTTATTTATTTTTCATTCCAGAAACTACTTGAGCGATTGGATTCAAACTTAGCAATTAGGTGGAGTATAACGACGCGCAACTTTGAGCCAAATTTTGTCAGGATCATATTGTCAGTGAATCAAAAAAAATATATCATATTCAAAAAAACATTCCACTCAGACTTTGAGCTTCATATTTCACAGCAGTTTACGAAATTTCAGTTCGATACGATCATCAGTTTTGGAGATTTCGGGAAGAAATATGTCAAATTTCGAGGTTTTCTTCTCGATATCGTTGTTTTTTTCGGTATAACTCGAGAAATAATGATTCAATCCTGATAAAACTTCGCAACTAGTTTGAAGATGCTGAAAAACAACTTCATACAAAATTTCGTGATGATCGTGTCAAAAGAACAATTCGAAAAAAAAAATTTCTGTGATTTTCATATCATATCATCCTCATTAAATTCTGTATGAACCTTCGAAGTGTAATTTTTCGTTGAAGTACTGGATTTCAATTCGATCTGATCTATATTTTCGGAAATATTGGGAAGATAAAATTTTGAATGGGTATATCTGCGGAATCTTCGGGCGGATTTTACCCATTCACGAATTCGACCTTCGTAGTTAAGCCCCAAACCTACTCTACAAATATCTACAAATCTACAAATATCGAGTTTCTAAGTCGTTTCTTCCGGAAGTTATTGTGTTTACGGTCGGCCTAACGGCCGACTATGTAAACATGACGGCAGCAGCTTTTGCGTTCATGTTCAAATTCGTTGCTGAAGCGGTCATCTATATGAAATATTCCTTTGATTTGAACTCATTTATCCCAATATTTCCGAAAATAAATATCGGATCATATTTTGACTTCAACGTCTGTGCCAAGTTGTATCTTTGTCTCATTAGCGATCTCCAAAAAACGAATTTTTTAACGCAAAAATGGAAAATTTTCGAAAAATGATTTCTAACTAGAAGATCCTCACAAAGTTCTGCATGAGGCGATATTCTTCAACTTATTTCGAAGCTTCAAATTTATTGCCTTAGTAGTTCTGGTTTTGAGATATTGAAGAACTTACCATAAAATTTCAAATGAGCATAACTTCAGAACCAGGTCCTTTCTTCGACAGTTAGAGCACATACCTACTAAGGGACGGTCGGACAGAATTGAATTGGACCACGGATTCTTCTTCATGGTGTCCAACCTAATCAATTAAGGCTCAAAATTCGAAAATTACAGACATTTTGGCAAAACGATAACCCGATGTTTCCCAGAACAGGTGTGTGAAAATACTGATATGATCATGATGAAACCTGGATACTATTGGAAAATACTGATGCGCAAACTTCTGCAGAATTTTTTGATTGTGCTATCAGAACGATTTTGAAAAAATATGCCATTTTTTTTCAAATATTTCATGTTATGGGATCTTCTATTCGTATAGTCCTCACGAAATGCTTCATGAACCAAGTAGTTTATGTAGTATGGCATAAAAATAAGAAATTCCTTAATGCGAAGCGGATTAATCATGAATTATTTTTCAGATGTCTGGAGATAAATGTGTTTATTTTCATTGTGGATTATCAACCAGGCAAGTCCTGAGCTTTCGGAAATTTAGTTTCCTCATTAAAAACTCTGTCAGATGTAGACAGTGAATTTTAAATTCTGGTAAGTCTTCGTCTTTTTTTATGTAAAATTTTAATTATTGATTACAATAACTTTAGAAAAGAAAATGTGATATTGATTTCTTTAAAAGTCAAACTAGATTGAAAATGAAATCTAAACTTTCCAAATGTAGGTTCATAGTTTTTACGCATTTGCTCTGGGGTACAGCACTTTATCGTTTTGTACAATTGGCTGGAAATGGTCTTAAACGATAAGGTTAGACTCACTGAAGAAGAATCCGTAGTAAACTTTAGTTCTGTCTGGCCGCCCGTATGTGCTCTAACTTTCAGTACAGTTTTAGTGGTTTTGAAGTTAAACCAATTTGAAATTTTCAGGTTTCTTCTCCTCTCATGAAGTACTGATGTGATCAAATTAGAACTCCATAATTAGTTGGAGAATACCCACGCACGAATCAATGTGGATTCATTCGAAAATGTTCGGAATTTTTGTGAAAACTTTTTTTTCCTGGAGATTATCAATCGAAATAATTGGAATTGGGCACAAAGCTTGAAGTTGATATCAGTTCATATGTAGTAGACATTTCAGCAGTGAATATCTTACATCAATTCTTACACTAAACGCTGTACCACTGAAATATTCTGATAATGTTGCTAGTTTGGAATTGCTAATGGACGAAAGTTCGTTATGATCGTGTCATTAGAACAAAATGAAAAAATTTCAATTTTTTTTCAAATATTCATTATTCTCTGATCCTCTGATCATAATATTGTCATGAATTTCTGCATGAACCTTCGAACTGTCATTTTTCGATGAAGTAGAGAATTTGAATTCGATCAAATCTGTATTTTTGCAAATATTGGAAAAATAAAATTGTGAATGGGTTTATCTGCGGAATCATTGGATGGATTTGACTCATTCACGAATTCGGCCTTCGAAGAAACGACTCAGAAATTCGATATTTGTCGAGTAGGTTTGGGGCTTAATTGTGAAGGTCGAATTCGTGAATGGGTGAAATCCGACCAATGATTCCGTAGATATAAGCTTTCAACATTTCATTTTTCCAATATTTCCAACCAATCCAACCAATGATTCCGCCGATATACTGAAATTAAATTAACTCCTGAATGTATCCCTAATCGTTAATCTGGTGGTAATGATGCAACCTCTTACTCCCTATCTATTTATTTCAACTTTACAATTAAAATTGCTATTTACAAACACAAATTTAGGTACAATGAATCTGAGATCCGGGATTCGAAGAAGCACTTATCTTAAAAGTAAGGATCCGGTGGTATGATCCTTCAAAATACAGGTATTATGCAGGTAGTCCAGTTTCAAGAGATTCCATCCAGAATAAAGTCCAGGATTAAGATAATCCAGTAATGATTGCCTCTAGTAGTAAGATGATCCAGTTAAACCTTGGGTCCGGTAGTAGAATATTCAAATGGGCATTAGTCCCAGTAAAAAGATAATCCAGTAGTCGGTAGCTCGGTAAAAAGATGGTTCAGTGGGCGATAGCCCCGGTGTAAAGATGATTCAGTGGGCGACAACCCCGGTACAAAGATGTTTCAGTGGGCGATAGCCCCGGTACAAAGATGAAGGAATAGGCGGTAGCCCCGGTACAAAGACTGCAAATTTAAAAACTATAAGATAGTGCTTGTAACACGTGATCTCATTCCCAGCGACTCTAGACGTTATTGAAACAATTTACAAGTTAATAAATATGAGATGAAATATCTAGAACTCAGGAATAAGAGCACGTTATTCGATAATAAGAATGAGACAAGAAATCAAATGCACAATATCATACAAAGGAAAAATGTTAACTTGTGTAACCTGCATGGAATGAAAATAATCAGAAATCACAATTTGGCATTCACAAAAGCAAAAAATATTGGTCGGGATATACGTAGTACGTACCGCCTTTTGAATGGACGTCTTATAAGAAACAATAAAACTTCAAAATTCCACGATGTTAATGGATTACAAAGTTCGTTATTTCGCTAAACTCTAGCAAGGTGTTGAATCTACAACGCAAAAGAAAGAACTTTCCATCGACTAGACCGAATTGGAAGAGTCGCGCATGCGAAACACACACTCAACCGTCAAAGCGAAGAGCGTTTTTTAGCGACCGATCATATAATTTCAGTAAGGCGTTTTTGCTTGCGATTGGAATTGAAATTATTAGTATGACGTATTTTCGCGATGGAAACTGAAATCGACAGTGGAGCGTTTTGTAACGTTACACACACAACAAGTTTTTCACTTTATTCCCGATATTTTATTAGATTTCTAGTTCGAAATGAACAATTATGGATCTATGGGAGATGATTCCCCAATAAAGGGGCCTGTAGCGTTCTTCGTTTTTCTGAGGATCTGAAAATCATCGCTTGGAGGACTGAACCTGGTCGAAAGACCCTCTCGGTCATGAGCAAATGTAGGTAATATTATTTACTGCTTCCTTCTGGTTTTCTGTCTCTCTTTCTGTTTCAGATATTATGTCAAGATATTTTGTCGAAATGAATTCAAGATGACGAAAAAATTATTTTCAAATGAAAAAGATGCCATCCATCTTCTATAAACAAATTACTACACTTATGCGGGGAGACAGAATTTTTCCTGAGGTTTTTATCTGTGCTCTTGTATCATACGCAAATATGTATGGTACCCCGTTTACATTTCCTCTGCTAACACTGTGATATATCTTAGAATTGTAATGCTCGTTCTCAAAAGAATATATATATATATACACACACCACTTACCAGGAAAAAAAATTTTGAAGAAATTTTTTAGAAGAATGTAAAGCCAATAGGTTTCGATTAATTTTGAAAAATAGAATAATTACTATGAGGAAAATAAAGTTATTTAACGTTGAATGCCAAATTGAAAGTTAAGTCAAATGGATAAGAGGGAAATTAATCTTGCAGGTCACACAGCATAACTGAATCATAAATTTACATGAAGTTCATAGGCAAACAAAGAGAGATCAAAACTCAAAAAAAAAAATTTGAAATTTGTAGAACCAGCAATGGGTCGACAGTTGTTCGTCACCCAAGTCGAGCAGTGTGATTAAGCGCAATCCAGATAAGCAAAATCCTCGTATACTCGACGTTCCAACCAAACCTGAACGCACCTACCTGTAACAAAGATAAACGACACAATTGAAAAAGTTAAAAGCGCCGTTTAGATAATGAAGGCCATTTCCAATGGAAAAGGGTCGAGAGCGTTGCGGAGCACACGCTGTCGACCGACTACACGTCGCACATGCCCAAACAATAACCGAAGTCAAAAAATTTTATTCTCGAAAGAAAATTCCGATTTAATCGGGGTTGAGAAAAAAAATATAAGTCTCAAATAAAAAGAAAACGGCATAGAAGCTCCGAACGTAGTCATCATAGCCTCCGCAAATAAAAAAAAGAACCACCCAGTTCGAAACGAAACTGAATGGCCAGGGCATGGAGGTTTATGGATTAGAGACCAAAACCACAAAAAAAACTCCCATCATCCTGTGTCGGTTTCAGCGAGCACAAGACGATGTCAAATCCGGTAAGGTGAAAAGAAAAGAAAAAACGGTCTAAATCGGTAAATTCACAGATGAAAATCGAAGGATGATGCGTACGGTTATTGTAAACGATATCCACACGAATCAAACACCGAAATCATCTAGTGAAGAAGTCAAAATCGGTAATAATCGACAAAGTCGATAGCAAGGTAAGATAAGAGACACCTGCAACACCCTGTGCGAACACAAGCTGATGCGAAGTTAAGAAAAACGTTAGGTAATAATCGTTATATAGGTAGAGCGGTCGGTAGACAAAGTCAGGAGTGAAAACGTGTAGATATGAGAAAAGATAGGTATCGACTTATCGACAGGTAAGGTAGTCTACACGAATCAAATCCCGAAATCATCCAGACTGAGGTACTCAAAATCGATAAAGTTAAAAACGGTAGGCAGCAGTAGTCAAGATAAAGATGTTTCTTTCCGGAGCAATGAAGTCTAACAAGTGGCACGATGCAGATAAAAAGAACAAAACTGTTAGGAAATTATGGAAGGGAAGGAAGGAATCGAGGAGAAAAAAAAAATTATCAGGCAAGGTACTATTGATCATATCCCGAGGTGGTTTTCCAAGTTTCAAAGCTCGAAATTTGAAGCTAATTAATTAATCTCAATGAAGGTGTAAGAGATGTATGTGTAGATGATGTAACCAATAATATCAAGAGGTATTTAAAGCTAATTTATCACACAGAAGATGTTGAATGTTAATGTCAAGAGATATTTAAAGCTAACTTATCACACAGAAGATGTTGAATGTGTATGTGTAGATGATCTAACTAATAATATCAAGAGATCACTTCCCAACCCAGCCTCTCCTATGAAGTGATTCTTAATATTCGAAAATAATGAAAGTAGAGAATGAATTGGAAAAACAACCCCGGAGATACGTAGGAAAGAAAAGATAAGATTGGGCGCCAGCGATTACAAATCGCAAAGTAGGTTCGATATAAGGAAGCGGAAATAGGTAATAGAAATAGGTAATAGGGATAGATCATAGGTAATAGGGATAGATAATAGGTAATAGGTAATAGGGATAGATACAAACAACAGGTAAGGAAAGAGAAAGAGAAGTGTCCGCCCGTTGGCACAAATAATAACTGCATCCAAAAATGCAAAAAATAATCTCTATGAGACTCACAGATTAAAGAAAACTTCAAAGTAAATCGCTAACTACGCTAAATTTTCAATCAAGATATTGCATAGCCGCTCTAAACTTCAAAATATTAAAAGATACGTTGTGAGACTCACAGATTAAAGAAAACTTCAAAGTAAATCGCTAACTACGCTAAATTTTCAATCAAGATACTGCATAGCCGCTCTAAACTTCAAAATATTAAAAGATAAGATGCCCACAGGCATAAGATACGATAGGTGTCCGAGACACAAAAGATACGGTATTTGCCAACCGGCATAAGATAAATTGTCATTAGACACGATAAAGATAAGATAAAATATATATATTTGCACCAACAGGGGGGACACTTGCCTTACGATAGGAAAGGAGGGAAGGTATAAGGGACATAAAAAAAACGACAAATCATCACCTCCATCCTGAATCATCACTGCTCTCGTCACTCCGCGTAACGTCCAATTTAATATGCTTAACGTGAAAATCACCAAGATCATTTCCACTCAAGTCCTTCAAATTATAAACTAATGGAAACACTACTCTGTTAACAATGCAAGGCACAAACTTAGGGGCGAGCTTAGCAGAGAAATTCTTAGTTGCGTCTGAAAGTATAAAATTCTTTTTCCAAACCCTGTCTCCAACATGAAACTGAACATCACGTTTCCTCAAGTTATATCGATGAGAATTTCTCTTATGAGCCTGAAATATTTTCTGCTGGACAGAATGATAGAGATCGGGTAACTTTCTTTGCAAAAGTGGATCCAAAACTTTATTACGGATTTCAATTGGGTTATTTGCATTTTCTGAAATTTTACCATGAAAAGCACCGTCAGTTGCGACATTTCTTATGAAACACAGGTAGGATGGAGAAAATCCAGTGACTTCATGTTTACTTAACCTAATAGCTTGGGGTATATGGTGTAGGTTCTGATCCCAAGTTTTGTGATTTTCATGTATGAAAGATCGTATTGCCGTTGTAATCGTTCTATTCACACGTTCTGTTGGGTTTATTTGTGAAAAATACCTCGCGTTGTACCAAATCTTTTGGACATTATATTGTTTAGCTAAATTCTTGAATTCGTTGTAAATTAATTGTGCTCCGTTATCGACTACAATTATCTGAGGGACACCAAAAATTAGAAAGACTTGAGTTTCAATGAACTTAACGATACCTTTGGCAGTTGCTCGAGCCATGGGATGCACAAGCACAAATTTGGTGAACCAATCTGTAACAACTAGTACATACTGGTTTCCATTCTTTGATCTGGGATATGGTCCCAGCAAATCTGCTGAAATCAACTGAAATGGAAAGTTGATGTTCCTGTATTTAACTGTCAAACCTGCTTGAGGAAGGTTATCTGACTTGCACGAAGCACATACCTTACATTTTCTGACATAGTTTCTTACTGAATTACGCATCTTTGGCCAATAATAAAGATAAGATAAACGGGATAGTGTCTTAGACACACCAAAGTGCGCTGCAATAGGATCATCGTGATATTTTCTCAACAACTCTAATCTATTATCGGTAGGAACAACAATCTTCCATTCAGGAGAATCATCAGATAGTCTGAATTTACAAAAGATATGTTTATACAACACGTTACCATCCACTCGGAAATCAGGATAGAGATGAGGATTACTAATTACGTTATTCAGCATCTCACGATACCACCTGTCAGGCCTCAACGCACCAAGGTGATAGTCTGATAATCCATCTAGCCAGTCGAGGAGAAGGGTTCTTCATTGAATGCAGCCACTGTAGAGAAGAATGATCAGTTATAACAGTGAATTCAGTACCTTCAATATAAGGGCAAAATCGATCTATAGAGAGCAAAATTGCAAGGCATTCCTTTTCGGTGGTAGTATATTTACGTTGACATTTATTCAAGGTTTTACTAAAGAAGGCAATGGGATGTTCTAAACCGTCGGTTTCCTGGAAAAGTACTCCACCAACTCCTACATCTGAAGCATCACATGCTAGAAAAAACTTCTTAGAAAAATCTGGGCTAGCCAGGACGGGAGTGGACGTCAGAATCTTTTTAATACTGAGTAAAGCTTCATCAGCCTCCTTAGTCCAGGTAATAGGTTGTCCCTTCTGTCGTCCTTTTAATAAGTCAGAGATAGGGGAGCATACTGTAGCGAAGTCTTTTAAAAATCGGCGGTAATAACCTACTAATCCGATTAAACGACGTATTTGGGTCGTATTGGTTGGTAAAGGATAATTTAGAATGGATTCAACCTTTTCAGGGTCAGTTCTCAGACCTTGTTCATCGACGAGAAAACCTAAGAATTTCAACGAAGGACGGCAAAATTTGCACTTATCGAAATTTACGGTCAGGTTAGCCTCTTTAGGCCGTTTGACTAACTCCCTCAAGACTGTAAGATGGGTCTCAAAATCAGGTGTCACGATGATAACGTCATCTAGGTAATAAAACACAAAGGGCTCCAATGAAGGACCAATGACTACATCCATGAGTCTACACAAAGCTTGGGCGGCATTATTTAAGCCAAAAGGCAGCACGTTGAAACAAAATAGTCCTCTGCCTGGGACTGAGAATGTGGTTTTAAGTTTGGAGTCTTCATCGAGCGGAATTTGAAAGAAAGCAGACTTTAAATCAATGGATGATAAGTATGAAGCATTATTCACTTTACTAACGATCGTATCGATTAATGGCATGGGATATGAATCTTGTACAGTTACCGAATTTAACTTTCTACCGTCAAAACAAAGCCTGAACGTTCCATCCTTCTTGCCGACAAGCCAACGAGGAGATAACCAGGGAGAACATTCAGTGACCGGTCGAATGATATCTAACTTTAGCATGTCGTCGATTTGATCGTTCAAAACGGACTGCATAGCGGGTGATAGAGGATACTGCCTTTGTCTAATCGGAGGTCCCTCAGTCTTAATTGAATGAGTTAAAAGATGTGTTCTACCGATTTTATCTTTAGGCCCAATGTCCCTGAATAAATTTACTACTCCCTGCAGTTTCTCCATTTGCAAGTCCGAGGGATTATCTGCTGGTTTGATAGCATGTAGTGCATTATTACAAACTGGAATATTGCTCGAGGGTTTTGAGAGAGAGAGTTGTTATAAAAATTTTCGATTGTTCTCGAACAGTCGCCCCAGTCGTCTTTACAGAAACGGTTTATTGTCTCTTGTTCTTTTGAGCGGCAGTTGGTCTTGAGGTACTTGGCTGAGTCACCTGCCCTGCCAACTGATGACCAGCTCCCACGTTTTTTGAACAAAATTGACACTTTGACTTTACAGTGCCTCGCTTACCACAACCGTAACAAAAAGTGACCCTATTCTTCCTACACACACTATATTTGTGTCCTGAAACACCACAATTCCATCATTGAACCTGAGAAACTTCAGCAATCGATAAACTTTCGGGAAATCTTTGTTGGAGATCACCCAGTCGCAGGATATCCTCAATCCTTTTACACAATGATGTTAAAGAGACTATTGTGGCTATGTCCTGAAGCACTAATGCTTTAACAAAACCTGGAAGCAAGTTGCTTCTTATGATCCCCACCATTTCTTTCTCGGAAGGTTTTGTATTTAAACGGTAAAACTTAGCTTCTAGTGAAGTAATAAAAATGGTTACATTCTCGCCTACTCTCTGTTTACGAGACTTAATTTCGCTCATAATTCTTTCATCATAATTTGAAGGTAAGAAAGATTCCTTCAAACCAACCACCAGGTCTGACCAGGACTTGAAGGTACCACGAATGAAATGATTATGCCACCATGTCCAAGCGTCCAACTCGAAGAGATCTGAAGCTGATTCGAAAAGGTCAGCATCAGTACAGCCGCGCGAAACCTTAAGGGTATCTATTAGTTCTAGAAAAGGCATCAGTGATTCTCTACCAGAAAATTTTTTGAAAGTCCACTTAAAAATGGGAACCTTTTTTGAGGAAACGACAGAATCCCCCGAAGAGAGAGTTTTCGTAGGAGTGGAAGTCACCGGAGCTGCTGAAGGCATTTTACGCTCGTCTAATTGTGATTCTGAGGAAATAATTTGGAATAACAATGATCTTTTCTGTTTCTCATCAGAAACTTCCTCCACAGAAACCCTGTGCAACCTAGCTGAACAATGAGTCAAACGATCTATAATCCGTCTATAATCATTCTCTGAAGATGTAACAGATAAGTTAGAAATCAAGGTGGACATTTCAGTAATTGACCTTTTTAACTCTGTAAAACTTGTTTCTAAGTCATAATCAACCCTTAATTCTATAAAACTACGATCGCCCTTCTCTTGAGCAATCAAGTCCCTCAGAAGCTTACGTTTCCCCTCTACAGTTGTTGGTATCTCTTTGCCTATCCGAATGGTCAACTCATAACTCAACTCGTGAGACTTCAAGTTATTGGGATTCATGATTCAGTTATTCAGAAAACACAAATACAAGATAACGATAAGATAAAAGTCGAAAAGATGGTAATATCTTACATTCAATCTCGGAGCTCAGACTCATAACGAAGTCACCTTCACAACCAGAAAAACGAAAAAGACACACTCAGGGAAAAAATGTTACTCAAAAAAAGTTACTCGTGGCCCCACGTTGGGCGCCAGTGAAATTAAATTAACTCCTGAATGTATCCCTAATCGCTAATCTGGTGGTAATGATGCAACCTCTTACTCCCTATCTATTTATTTCAACTTTACAATTAAAATTGCTATTTACAAACACAAACTTAGGTACAATGAATCTGAGATCCGGGATTCGAAGAAGCACTTATCTTAAAAGTAAGGATCCGGTGGTATGATCCTTCAAAATACAGGTATTATGCAGGTAGTCCAGTTTCAAGAGATTCCATCCAGAATAAAGTCCAGGATTAAGATAATCCAGTAATGATTGCCTCTAGTAGTAAGATGATCCAGTTAAACCTTGGGTCCGGTAGTAGAATATTCAAATGGGCATTAGTCCCAGTAAAAAGATAATCCAGTAGTCGGTAGCTCGGTGAAAAGATGGTTCAGTGGGCGATAGCCCCGGTGTAAAGATGATTCAGTGGGCGACAGCCCCGGTACAAAGATGTTTCAGTGGGCGATAGCCCCGGTACAAAGATGAAGGAGTAGGCGGTAGCCCCGGTACAAAGACTGCAAATTTAAAAGATAGTGCTTGTAACACGTGATCTCATTCCCAGCGACTCTAGACGTTATTGAAACAATTTACAAGTTAATAAATATGAGATGAAATATCTAGAACTCAGGAATAAGAGCACGTTATTCGATAATAAGAATGAGACAAGAAATCAAATGCACAATATCATACAAAAGAAAAATGTTAACTTGTGTAACCTGCATGGAATGAAAATAATCAGAAATCACAATTTGGCATTCACAAAAGCAAAAAATATTGGTCGGGATATACGTAGTACTTACCGCCTTTTGAATGGACGTCTTATAAGAAACAATAAAACTTCAAAATTCCACGATGTTAATGGATTACAAAGTTCGTTAATTCGCTAAACTCTAGCAAGGTGTTGAATCTACAACGCAAAAGAAAGAACTTTCCATCGACTAGACCGAATTGGAAGAGTCGCGCATGCGAAACACACACTCAACCGTCAATGCGAAGAGCGTTCTTTAGCGACCGATCATATAATTTCAGTAAGGCGTTTTTGCTTGCGATTGGAATTGAAATTATTAGTATGACGTATTTTCGCGATGGAAACTGAAATCGACAGTGGAGCGTTTTGTAACGTTACAATACCCATTCGAAATGTTCTCAATATTTCCAATATACATATTGGATCGAATTGGAATCCAGTACTCGATTGAAAAAATTCTAGAGAAGCACTGATATGAGTTCAGGAACTTCAACGTGCTTGTTTAAATTAGTTGTCAAAGCAATAATCATCTATTCACGTATTGACCCCGCCAATCATAGCTTTACTCCGCGATGGAAAGATTTGGCGATCTTATTTTCGTATGATCCTCACGAAATTCTGCATGAACAAACATACCTCATTCCTATCAATTTAATTCTATCATATTTGTATCTCGGGAAATGTTGAAAAAATAATTTTGATTGGATAGCTTCATCTACAGAATCATTCGTCGAATTTGACCCATTCACGAATTCGTAAATGAACCGAAAATCTTCTCTGCAATTATCGAGTTTCTATGTCGATTATCTTGGGAGTTATTGTGTTCACAATCGGCCTATCCGCCGATAGTGAACGAAATAACTTCCGAAAGAATCTACTGAGGGACTTGATACTTGTGTAGGCTTGGAGTCTAATGGACATGTTATGAACGATTTTTTTTAATTGATCTAATCGATCGATCATCACAACATATATTGTGCAAATTTTCTGATTAGCAATTGCCAACTGGTTTCATCATCGGATCAGAATTTCGTGGGGTATTTCAGAAATAACAACGAAACCGAGGAAATAACCTAGAAATTCGAAACAGTTATTTTTTCATATTTGTCCGAAGTTCAATATACTATTTAAATCACTGATGCTGCATAGTGACCCTCAGGTCTGCACCAAATTCGTCTGCAATCTGATAAACAGTTTGTTGAAAAATCACTTTATTAATGAAAATGGAAAAATTTCCGAGAAGAAATATTTTTTTTCTAATTTCTGCCTGTGCCATAGGGAATTTTGCGAAAAATTGCACATTGGTATTCTTCAACTATCTACAAATTTCAAATCTGGTCGCATTAGTTGTTCTTGAGTTATCAAGGAAATTAACTCGAAATTTCGAGCATCCACGAAATTTGACATACATATTTCTTTTCCGGAATCTCCTAAAATAAATATCGAAAAACTGAAATTCGAAGCACTCTTGCCGAATAATGACTCGAAAGTTCGTGTCAAATTTCATTGCAGTATGATCAATGGTTACCGGAAAAACATTTTTTTTTTAAAAATTTGGAAAATCCAAAAAAAAATTTAATTTGGCACATACCATCAGTATTCAACAACAATTTTCTAAATTTCGATTCGATCCGATATTAATATTGGGAGGCATATAAGGAAAAAAAATTAAAATTCATTGTTATTTGAAATATTGAGGTTATTTCCTAAATATCTCGAGGAGTAATTATGTGATCAGATTGGACCTTCGTAATAATTTGAAAAATGCAAACGCGTAACATAATGTAGAAGTTTTTCCTATGAATATACTGATCAGTGAATTTCTTTCAAAATGTTCATATTCGATAGTTTTTCTGAATCTCCGTTGAAAAATTTTTGCCTCGGAGACTATCAATAAGATTTCAATGAAATTCGGCACAAACCTTAAGTTTGTTCCAATTTTCCGTTTAAGCTACCTTTTGAGCGACGGAGATGCGGGTATTTGGGTAATCGGAGATTCTTCCCCATTGGCCGACGACGATCACGTGACCGTCGTCGACCAATAGGGTGAATCTCTCAGACAATAGGGTGAATCTCCGATTCCCCAAATACCCGAATCTGCCCCGCACAAAGGGCCCCTTTAGGAGATATTGAGAAAATAAAATATCAAATTTCAGGGCGTCAAGTGGTGTAAAAACGAGACTGGCAAAGCTTGGGGTAAATGCGCGACAATGGTATAAATGGTAATAAAATACATTTAGTTGAAATGAAAAAATCTCATAAACGAAGTTTCATATTTCCATTTTATTTTCCCATATTGAAAAGTTGCAAAAAACATGAAACCAATGATATGAGGATTGCACCACTGACCATGGTGTTGTTGAACCTTCTAAATTGATTCAGTGCACATAAAAGAAGCATGTCTCGTTTTTTGCCCACGTTGTCTCGTTTTCTTCCAAAACGCAGGCTAAAAACGAAACAGGCAATTTAGATTTCTGTCACAATTTTTCCAACAATTGCTTTCATTTTGTACATGTATGATAATATATTACAAAAAATGTTTCAACCGTTTGGACTGTTCCTTTTAACTGAAAAATGGAAAGATTTAAAGAGTGTCTCGTTTCCAAACCACTTGTCCCTATTTGAAATTTTGACTCCTTAATATATTGAGAACAGTGAATTATGTGACCGCTGTGGCTAATAATTCGAACACAGGTTGGAAGTCAAGCTAGGTTTTTCTATACTTTCCCCGTCATTAGTGATTCTTAGGTTTAAATCGTTAACATGATCTCTTTCAGAGCATCAAATCCGAAACTAATAAGTCAATATCACCCAACAATATTTCAGATTATATTCCAGATCATAAAAATGGCAAAAATATTATATTTGTAGGAAGTTGAATCAATTCATAGAACCTTCCAGAGAAAATGCGACCAAAAGACACAAAATACAAGATAACTCATTTTATAACATTTCTTATTGTTTCAGTGGAACCTGGAAGCCTAAGTCGTACCCGACATTCATGCATCAACTCATTATGTTTTCTCAGAAAATCTATATCCTTTCATCATGAAGAATAGAAGAATTGAATTCAAATATAAATATTAGAAAAAGGAATACTCCATGTAGGATTTACATTGGAATACAACTTATCGAGGCAAGGATGAAGTTAGTTAATGTGACAGATCTATAAATGTTTCGTATAATTTTAATATGTATACTTTTGTACTTTTGATCAAAAGAACACTAATTTAGCAGAATTTTTTATTCAATGGAAAGGAAATAGTTTTGATTAGTAACAAAATTTTTGGATAACCCACCTCCAGTTCAATACTTGTTCGAATAAAACGGGAGCTCACAAAATTCCTAATAATATATTCAACTAATACTGCAAGGGTTTATTGTTATGTTACTCATTAAGAAAACTTCCTGAATCTATTCACACGTAAAAAATATAGAGATGATTCTGTTATTTCACTAGTTTGAATCATTTTTATACCATTAGAATGAATAATCAAAAATAAATTTCGAAATTTTCTCATAGATACTTTTTATAATGAATCATTAAATTATCTGCAACTTTTTTTATATTTTTCTCAATTGTATATGACCTTATGCAACACAATATTCAAAGAGTATTGAATCAAAATGAATAAATGGAATATAAAAAATGTTGTAGCCCGTGTGGGGAGTTTGAATTACTCTATTGAGTGTATCTGTAGAGATCCAAATTATTTATATTCATATAAACCAAAAAATTGTGCCATTTGAAATGATTATAATTTTTTTGAAAAAAAATCCCTTCTCATAAAGCTACCAGCTACTAAATTTCGTGATTTGAATCTACATATTCAGATGTATGTCTGGTAGTTCCATTTAAAACTTTGTATCATAAACCAGTAACAGAAATAACCAAGACTTGAACTATGTGTTGGATGATTGAATATTTAAAGTTCTCTTATATACACATATATCATTTGTTAATTATGTATTTGTTGAAATTGTCTGACAACTCTTCTTAATAATATATAATAGATCTAATCGAACCTTTTCAAATAAATAACCCAGAAGTCAATGTATACCAAACTATATGACCTTGACAAAATGAGTGTGTTTTATTTTACCTTACGTGAAATATTAACTTAAGGCGAAAGTAAGTTTCCAGAAACGATGACAGCTATTCGAAAGACTCCCAAACGTGTAATGTGCCTGATAAAAACCGTCAAGTAGATTGTAGTTATGAACATGGATTTGTTAGCAGATTTTATTCCCATCTAAATTTCTTGAAGTTTTGGGCACATATATACAAATCTCGAGTTCTAAAGGTGTTTCTTTCGGAAGTTATTGTATTTACGGTCGGTAGAAGAAAAATTATAATTGAGCGAATAAAAGCTTCTTTCATTCAATCATGTCCATTTATCATTCCAAGACATTAACTGATGAAAGACTTAACTAAATGAATTATTAAGGGAAAATTCGAAATTCGCTTGAAAGGTTGGCATTTGGTAGTGGTAGTTATCGCAAATTACTCAGAAAATTGAACTCAATAGGCCTAGTGCCCAAGGTTCTAGAGTGCTTGAAGCTTTTCTATCAGTGCACTGCTCTGCTCTGGAATACTACAGTGGTATACTAACTTAGTTGAAATCACTTTCTTTACATGCTGTTTTGGGAAACAAGAGTATTATCATACTGTCCAAATGTCTGTGATTTTTTAAATTACCAGGCCTCTTGGAATTCTGACCTGACACCATTTTATTTAAATTTTGAACTGATTCAAAATTCACGAGTATTTATTTAGATTAATAAGCACTTAAATGGTGAAATTGAAATTTTCACGCTTCATTTGAATAATCTTAATGCGGATTTCGAATAAATCTCGTGTTGGTTTTCATCAAAAGGCATCTTCTCCTTAAACAATGATATTAGTAATAATGAAAATAATATGGTGGAACATATTGAATGGCAAGAAAAACAGAATTTGAAACACGAAGTGAGAAACAACACTGATGAAAACACGGCGAAATAACTGATGACAAGAGCAACTCAGAAAAAACAAACACAGTAATTACTACCAACAACAATCAGTATAGTGATCCAGTTACGAGCTTCCATTCAGTAGAAACCAATAGTCGAGCCTTGGGAAATAGTGATGAGAAACACTCATCATGTACCGATTATAATACATATACTCACAACTGAAGTGATGGCACGAATCCAAGAAAAATACAAACAACACACAAGGCACAAATTGCCTGACAAAAACAGAGAGGAAACACTTAACACAATCAAACAAAAGTTGGCAGCTTACGCAAAATGAATTAAAAGATACAAGAAAAGTTACTGCAGAAGATCAGACAATGCCAAATTCACCAACAATCAGAAAAACTTCCACAACAACTTGAAGTATAGGAAGGCCTGCTCACCTGATAATTCACCAGCTTTTGAAAATTTGAAACGATTCTGGGCAAAAATTAGTACACACAACAAAAACTCAGATTTCATTCACACAATTGAAGATAAATTCAGTAAAATACCAGAATAGAATAGAACAGAATTAAACTATCCAACATACTTCGATCAAGAACAAATTGATGCACTCCTTCCAGGAAACTTTCAAGAATGAAAGAGAGGAGAAGTATTGAAAACACACCAGAACCTGCTAAATAAAACAATGAACTCTGCTTCCACTGGAACCGGTCTATACTAACTGATAAAACCATATCGTACAATAGACCAGATACAGTACTTTGGAACAAAAAAATCCGGAAAAGCACTGTCTTGAAGGCAGCAGCTTTTGCGCCCATGTTGAAATTCGTTGCTGAAGCGCTTATCTACGTTGAGCATGCGTGCAAAAGCTGCTGCCGTCACGGCAGTGCTTTTTTAGATTTTGTCGATGAATTACTGGATTTCAATTCGATCTTATCTGTATTTTTGGAAATATTGGAAAAAAAAATTTGAATCTGTATATCTACGAAATCTTCAGGCGGATTTCACCTATTCACTAATTCGACCTTTGTAATTAAGCCCCTAAGTTATTGTGTTTACGGTCGACCTAGCAGCCGGACCGTAAATACAATAACTATCGAAAGAAACAACTCAGAAACTCGATATTTGTAGAAACGGTTTGGACCTTAATTACGAAGGCCGAATTCGTGAATGGATGGAATCCACACAATGATTCGGCAGATATACCCATTCAAGATTTCATTTTTCCAATATTTCCAAGAATACAGATTAGATCGAATAGACGACTTCGGCCCAAGTTGCCAACCCACAATTTTTTTCACAAATTTACTATTACTGGGGAACGGGAATTTCAGGACACATTCGCTATTATAAGGTTCGCGTTATTTATAAATATTCGTGAAAGATGCCCCGGCTACTCAAACAAGATAATTCCTTCCAAATATAGGTTTTTGTCAGGCTGAAATTTAAGTTGGGACTCCTGATTTCATGCTAATAGTGTCATGTTTGAAAAGGATATGTTCCGTACATCAACTTGGTTATTTCGGCTGCCGGTTTTCTGTTCGGGAAATATGAAATATTCGGTTGGTTCCTGAAGAAAAAGGTTAATCACGGAATTTGATAGATGAAAGAGCAATCTTTCTGTCATCAGAACATAGACATATAAAGTTTATGCACCAGAACGACAATCAATGTTTTATGGTAACATATGCATAGAACAATCTTCATTTACCTCATGATCCATAGACCATACCTAATAATTTTTCCATTGTTGATTCTTGTTCTCTTCTATGGATCATAAAGTAAATAAGGATTGTTCAATGCTATGGATATGTTACCATAGAACATTGATTATCGTTCTGGTGACAGAGGAAACGTTTTTTCATCAATCAAATTCCGTAATTAACCTTTTTTTCAGGAGCCAACCGAATATTTCATATTTACGGAATGGAAAACCGGCAAGCGAAATAACCAAGTTGATTCGCGGAACATATCCTATATAAATATGACACTATTAACATGAAATCAGGAATCCCAGCTTAAATTTCAGCCAATCAGTGAATATCTCAACAAAATCCTATATTTAAAAGGAATTATCTTGTTTGAGGAGCCGAGGTATCTTTTACGGATATTGATAAATAACGCGAACCTTATGATGTTCGAGTTCCCGTTCCCCAGAGAAGTAAATTTGTGAAGAAAATTGTGGGTTGGCAACTTGGGCCAAAGTCGTCTATTGAAATCGAGTGCTTAAAATGACAGTTTGAAAGTTCATACAGAATATAATGAGAATAATTGTCGAGTTCCGAAATTCCCAATCAGTACTGGCCAGTTATCCGACCCGTTCCGAAATTACTGAAATCTACTGGCATCGTTTCCCCGCCATCTGTCAAAGTACCCTGTGTGAGGCTATGAATTTACTGTTGGCTACTGCCAGTAAAAGTACGTGTGAGCGCCAGTACGTCATAAAAAGTGAGGTTACTTTAATGTTTTTATTTGATTCACAGAACACATATGAATGAAATGATGATATGATTTGATTTTTCCATGCATAATTTATATTTGAAAAGGTGGTATTCATACAGGACAGATATAAAAGGCCAAAAATGAGATTTGAACAAACTGGGTGAATAATTTTGCACCACACCTATATAATGTTGAATCCTTGGAAGAGGGATAATTTGATCTCGCATGTTGTTGTAATGAAAATAGATTCCTGCTATACAAATTGCAAACTTTATATCGGCTTCTTTCTCACCGTTACTGCTAGAACTCGATTCCTCAGTTGAAGAATCAAATAAATCGTCTACCAACGCAACTATAGAATTCTCCACAATACAATTACCTTCGAAACTCTTGCTAAACATTCAGTTCCTAAATTTTTGAATTTTGCGCGCATGTTCTAGGGAAACAGCGTGCTATCGTTCTGCTCAAATGTCTCTGATTTTCGATGATTGAGCCGAAAATGGTCTCAAACGCCTAGATTGGACTCAATGATGACGAATCCGGTGTCAAAATCGATTCTGTTCAGCCGGCCGGCCGTGGACACGATAACTTTCGAACGAAGTGAGCTAGCAAATTGAAACTTTCCTGGTAGATCGCGCAGTGGAATGCCACGGTTGAGTTCGTTAATGGGCCGAATCGGTCAGAAGTTTCGAAGTTATCGCCACTTGAAATTTTGAAATCATTTATTTTTCATTTCGGAAACTACTTGTGCGATTAGATTCAAACTTGACAATTAGGTGGAGTGTAGTTATGATACCAAAAAAAAATTTCACTCATACTTTGAGATTTATATTTCACAGCAGTGTACCAAATTTCAGTTCGATACGATCATAGGTTTTGGAGATATCGGGAAAAAATATGTCAAATTTCGAAGAAATCATTTTTCGGTATTACTCGAAAAATACTAATTCAATCCTGATAAAATTTTGCAGCTAGTCTGCAGATGCTGAAAGACAACTTTATGTAAAATTTCGTGATGATCGTGTCATTACAACAATCTGAAAAAAAAAATTCTGTGATTTTCTTATCATATCATCCTCATTAAATTCTGTATGAACCTTCGGACTGTAATTATCGATGAAGTAATGGTTTTCAATTCGATTGATCTGTATTTTTGAAAATATTGGGAAAATAAAATTTTGAATGGGTATACAGAATTTAATGAGGATGATATGATAAGAAAATCACAGAATTTTTTTTCAAATTGTTGTAATGACACGATCATCACAAAATATTGCATACACTTGTCTTTCAGCATTTTCAAACTAGCTGCGGAGTTTTATCAGGATTGAATCAGTATCTTTTGAGTTAAACCGAAAAAAACAATGATATCGAAAAGAAAACCTCGAAATTTTACATTTTTTTCTCGATATCTCCAAAACTTATGATCGTATCGAACTGAAATCTGGTTCACTGCTGTGAAATATATAGTTCAAAGTGCGAGTAGAATGTTTTTTCGATATCATAAATCCTTCCTAAATAATAATTTTTGTAGAAAAATTTTGAGAAAATTTTTTTTTTGAATTTACTGACGATATGATCCTGACAAAATTTGTCTCAGAGTTGTGCGTCGTTATATTCCACCTAATCACCCAGTTTGAATCCCATCGCCCACGTAGTTTCTGAAATAAAAAATAAATGAGCCGGACAGAATCGATTTTGACACCGGATTCGTCACCATTTACACACTGGAACGAAAAAAGACCTACGTACGAAGTAAATGATCAGATTGAAAAAAACTCTGAGAATTGGCCTTAACAGCAAGAATATTATTACGGCTATCAACCCTTACTGCATCTCGGTTCTCACTTAGTCCTTTGGTCTCATCAAATAATCAGATGTGAAAATTTCGATAGAACTACCAGAACAATGATGACTCAGTTCAGAATACATAACAGGAATTCATGCGAAGAAAGACTACTTGCCAAAGAAAAGTGGAGCAACGGGATTGGTGAACATTGAGGGACAGTGAAAATATCAGCTAGAGATTTTCACAGAATATTTTCAACACCAGAAAGAAAATCATCGCATTATGCGAATAATTTTACAGGTCGATATAGACTACAACCCACTCACTTAGCTCAACAATATGTTTCAACGGAAAAACCCAATATAATAATATCACGTAAGAAAGAATGGAGGGCAAAGGAGATTCATGGTAGATTCTCGGCTGATCTCGACCAAACCACTGGAATTAAAAGTACCAAATACAATTCGAACGGTCGACCTGAACCGAGAGATTCTTGTTCGCCATACAAGATCAAGTAATAGTAACAAAAAATACATATTAAGGAAAGAAGAGGAAAATGACAATTGCGAATCATGCTGAAAAGCTGGTGAAACAATCTAAAACATAACTACGGGTTGTTCATTCTTGGCCTACTCAGACCATCTTACCAGATGTGACTTGACATGTAAGATCAAACACCTGTACCTTGCGCAGTGGGAAGAACATAACATGAAGGCCCACCTGTTCTGGAGGACAATGAATTGAAGATATAGTGGAATAGAACGATGAAATCAAAAGCTTCTATCAAAAATAACAGACCTTCTTGATGTGGCTCATGCCAATTGCCTCATCAGTAAGCAGAGCATAGAAACATCATGGGAAATGGGAATCCCAAGAAGAGTCATTTCCAGAGCGCAACAAAGCACGGTCATCCAAGCATGCTCCCTAGTTCGTAAAGAACTGAACGGTCAATAGATTATAGAACTATTTTTGAAACAATCAGTTTCCTAGGATCTACAGATTTAGCAAACAAAATGTATGTAACGTATGTCAGACTAAACAGTCTGTATAATTATTACGTGAAGACTAGCAAGTTCCACAGAACCTCGCATCGTCCATAAAACGTGCTCAGATGGATTACCTACTGATATTGAATTCCCACGTCTGGTATCATAATATGCTTGAAAACACCTTGACAAAACATATATAATATTTTGTAATTGTATTATGAAAACAGTGAGTGAGAACAATGAAGCGGAACGTTCATTGATGTGTCATGCCATAGTGATTACCCATAGTAATTAAACCATCTAACGAGTTCTTCGAGTGTTATTTCCAATCCTCCCCTGTACAAACTAACTGGACGAACCATTCCCAACCGGGGTACACCACATGGCAATCCTGCCAGTTAACTGAAACACCTCATGGCGATCCTGCCAGTTGACCGAATGTCAGAAGATATCCAGAATGAAGTGAGAGGGCTAGATCATTTTTTTTCCTCGATGGTATGTGATTCCAACATATTTTCATTCTATGGTACCATGGGTTCGAGCCATCCCCCAGCCAGAAGATGAAGATGGTTGTCGTGTTCCTTAATTGATGTAGAAGAAGGACAAGGCGTGACTGGGAATCAGAAGATGCCATAATGACTGGTGAAATATCACATAAATGTTCCTTCAGAGGAGCCGTAGAAACCATTGAAGTGATTAAGGTGGAAAAAACCAGTAAGACTTTCAATCTTTTGTGATAAAATGATAATTTTTTTTTGTTTGCGGATTCTATTGCTATCATAAGTTTTTTTTATCCATTAGTAATTATCCGATGAATTCAACGGATTTTAATTCAATGAATTAAGTGATGACAAGAAGTAAGGCATTAGCCGCAACCAAATTTTCTCCCGCAAAAATTACTTATTCAATTTCGACAATTTTTTTCTCTCTCTTGTAATAGAGATATAGCAAGCATGGGAAAGAAATTGTATTTGAAGACTACTGCCTCCTTATTGCCAGGTGAAGACAGCAATGAGGAATCGATTAATCAATTCATCGATGCAGTTAGATTGTCCAGTTAAAAATTGGTAATCGGAAAGGAAAATATTTTCGGATAATTTTTTTTTTCAAAATTAAATCGAACTGAAATGTGAAATTTATATTGGAAAAGGGTTACCAGAAAATTAAAGATAAATTTGCAAATGATAAATAATCCAAACGGTAAATGTCCCAAACACGAGGTCGTCACCTCAAAGAGAATTTCAATAGAAAACAAAATTTCGAATCAGCGAAATTAAATCAAGTGCAAGGTCAACGTCGGTTCATCGCAGTCTTGATGTAAACAATGATAATTCTCACAAAGAGCGTAATACGCTGATAATTCAACAAACTCTTCATTTGGACGAAATTTTTTTTTCATGCCTAATGACACTTCATTTTTCAATCATTTTAGCATTAATGCATTTGAATTATGTTATTATGAAGTAGGGCAGAATTAGGTGAATGTTTCAATAGATACTGATATCACTAGTGCATAATTGTAGAATATTGCCGATGGCAAGAGGATTGATCTCCCTGTTGTAGTCGAAGTTTTGAATCGTCCAGTAAAAAGTATTTAGTTAGGGTCAATTTCAGAAAAAGTATTTCGTGATTTAAATAATCAACATTCAGTTCAGTACAATGAGAATGTGAATAATGTGAATTCACAAGTTATTTTCATTAACCAGAATATCCGATCAGCTCACGACGAACATCGTTGAGGAAACTGGAGGAATCATGCGCAGAAAATAACATTTTAGAATAATTGTATTTATTGAAGCTAGCTAGCAATATGAATTCATAAATATGTTGTCAAATTATAAGAACGATATCTCAGGAATGTCCCTCGAAAACGAACATCATTGAAGACGCGAAACGAGTGAAAGGTTAAGAATTGAGACAATTTATTTTGTTTCGAAAATTTAGTAATGAGATATAGTTTACTGACCAAGGCACAGAATTTTATCAAAAATATTCAGTAAATCGTGTAGGTTCAGCTAAAGAAAGTTATATTCGAAGCAATTGGATTCTTTATCAGGGCGTTACGAATAGCAATACCGTGATCTCTTCAACTCTCTATTTCTCTATTCCTAATTTAAACCTTCAAGAAACTACATGAATATCAACTATAATGAAGTTGATTTGAATTGTATAATTTTAGAATTCAGTGAAAAGGTGTAAATATAGTATGAGGAATATGTAAATAAAAGATTAGGTGAAATGTTGGATAGAAGATAATCAAATTGTAGACTTAAAATCAAATAAGTTATGATATGTATATAAGTTATATTAGATGATTATCAGTAAGGCATAACTATATATTATAGAGAATTTGAGACTGATGTAATTATGTAATTAGGAAGATGGACGTCCATCAAAAAATTTTTTTAGCTTACGTAGAAAAATTTGTTTTCTCAGAGAGGGAAGATGTAACGTATGTCAGACTAAACACTCTGTATAATTATTACGTGAAGACTAGCAAGGTCCAGAGAACCTCGCATCATCCATAAAACGTGCTCAGATGGATTACCTACTGATATTGAATTCCCACGTCTGTTATCATAATATGCTTGAAAACACCTTGACAAAACATATATAATATTTTGTTATTGTATTATGAAAACAGTGAGTGAGAACAATGAATCGGAACGTTCATTGATGTGTCATGCTGTAGTGATTGCCCATAGTAATTAAACCCTCTAACGAGTTCTTTCTTCGAGTGTTATTTCCAACCCTCTCTTGTACAAACCAACTAGATGAACCAACCCCAACCGGGGTACACCACATGGCGATCCTGCCAGTTAACTGAAACACCACAAGTATAATAATGAAAATAATGTTGTATTTTCCTTTCACATATCATTGAATTGTAGAATAAAACTCACAGCACCCTTCAATAATTTATTTGGTAAAGTTATCGCTTTATATACAATTATATGCTCATTACAAGCTTAAAGGAAAATCTTTCTTACTGCACAACCGTCACAACCTCTTCATCACGAGTTGAAATTAAGCGTTCTTCTTACTACCTATAGCGACCATCAAACAAATTTTAATTAATTTATGTTAATAAACATGCAAATACATAAAGTAAACAAATATTTCATTTGTTCCTTGAACGAAAATACATTTCCTGAACTTATATATATTTGTGACTGTACCAAATACGCCAAAAATAGAACATTATTTATTTATCTCTCTCTGATTTTTATCCTTTATTAACACAACTTAAATAAAATTGAGTTCTGTGAAGACCTTTTGTCAACATATCTGCCAATTGAAACCTTGTACCAACATTTTCCCACAAAATCAATCCTGATTCAAAACTGTCACTCACGAAGTTATATTTTAAACAATATGTTGGATTCTTCTATTGTTCTCTGGATTTTTAATAAGAGCAATACAACCTAGATTATCTTTATATATTTCAAAAATTTTCAAGTTTAATTTCATGTCAATACCTTATTTTCTGTACTACAAACAATCCTGAACTGCCAAACATAAAGCTATTAATTCATCTTCTGAACTTGAAAGAGCTACACAATTCTGCTTACGAGTTATCCACGAAACAGTATTAAAAAACACTTGAATTAGGTAATGTGAAACTGAATATCTGTCATTCGTATCTCAAGCCCAAACAGAATCTACAAAGCATACGAAGTCTTCATTTTCTCTCCTTTCAAATTTCAAAACTTGTCCCACTTGTCCCTTTTAAGTATCTCAACAATCTTTTAACCCTTCGTTAGGCGCGCGGTATTTCGTAACGTGTTTAGGCGTGTGGATTACATATGTAATCCGAAATAATTTGTCATTAAATCACATACTGGCATGAAAATCTCTGGCCAAATTGGAAATTAAGTTTTGTTGTTGTATCTGCTTCAATATTAAATAATTTTTTCCATGAAAATATTCGAGACTCGCACTGTGTGAATCAGGAGGCAAAGAAATCACGTTTTTCATAGCTTTATTCGCTTCTTGTACATTTTGGGCAAAAAACAAAAAACAGTTATGAATATCAAAAAGAAAACAAATATTCTGAGAAAAAGACATATATATATAGCTTTATTCGACCGCACATACAGACCCGAATCTATACACTTGACCGCCTTTCCAGTCCAAAAGTGACGTGTTCAGACCCGGTCCCGGGTCTCTTAGCGTCTGACCATGTTTTTGAGGTCTGGGGGGTCAGGGGATGCTATAAACGAAATTTCAGCCGGGTGTAAAAAATCGGTGATACATCATATTATACACAGAAAGTTTCAGGGTTTGGCCAGTGCGAGGGCGCTTCTGCGGGAATCAACTAGCTGTATATAATTCGTGTGGTTAATCAACGTCTCGAGTCCCTGAACTTGGCAACACTGTACAGCGAGATATACAAACCTGGAAACTTCTATTATGGACACTTGTACGATCCCGCTATGGGGAGTCACCGTCATGGGGAAAGTTTATTGTGAATTCTCCATACCGAACGAAAATGAGATGTTTTATATTTTCGAGCTACACAGTAAAAATCCAAACTCAGACGCCGGGTAAAGAGCGTTGAACTCGAAACATATAATATGACTCCATACAGATACTCTGAAGTAGATATTTCATCTTTTTGACCAATAAAATAGAAAGTTGCTTTTTGGTATTGTAGTTCGGCATAGGGTCAATACCTTATGGAAAATCTTTCATACAGAGTTTCAAAATTGAATATCATGAATCAATAATTAAAGTATCGAATTCTCAAAACATTTGGAGTTTGGTGATATTCTCCGTTTGTAAAGGAAGATATAGACAATAATTGGTCATCACTAAGCATATTTGATTCACTATTGAGAGGTTCAATATTTTGGGAGAAAGCTGCGAGAAAGTTTGAAAGGATAATATTCTCTTTATGGAGTTTAATAACTAATCAGTAACAGAGGAATGTTACAGTGCTATTGCTACACAATAGCCTTCCAGTAATTCCAGCCGAGACACGACGGATTTTTTTGTCACGTGACCACGTATCGTATCTGGAGTGATCAAACGATATAAAGAGAAGGGAGTTTACGATAAATAAGTATTTCGACCGGTTCAGGACGTTCTTGGAAGAATAGATATGGAGAATTTCGAAATTTTGAGGTTATTTTCCCAATATCTCGAGAAGAAATGACGAGAATTCTTGACGAAAATAATTTCTACAGATCTGATTTCAATTAAATTTGGCACAAATCTTGAAATCAATATCCCACAGAAGCTCTTCAAATTTCAGTTCCATCTGATACCAAATCCATGAGATATTGGTAAAGAAATGTGTATGCCAAATTTCGCGATTATTCGAAAATTCAATGTTATTTCCCCAATATTTCAAACGGGACTAACGCGATAAGATTCAAATTTCGTAGATAGTCGTGGATAAGGGATGCGCAACAATTCTTTAAATTTCGTGACTGTGTTACGGACTTAAAATCAAAAAATAATTTTTTTTCGAAAATTTTTCAATTTTTTTTCGAGGTTTTTCTGCGGAAACAATTCATTGGATTCTGATGATATTCGACACAGACCTTGAACTCACCATTTGACATCAGCCCCTCAAATTTCAGGTTTCTCGTATTATAATCTTCGGAGATATTGGAAAAACTATTTCAAATTGTTTAATTATCAACTAGGTATCGTTGTCATTTCTGAAATACTTCAAAAAATACTAGGCTGGACATGATGAAAAATCTAAATAGTTGGAAAATGCTGATGAGCAAATTGTTGCGAAATTTCGTGATGTTCGTTCGATTGGATCGATCAAAAAAATCAGAATTATATCTGGTGATCGACTAATGATATGTGCCTCATGAAATTCCGCTGGGATCATGAAGTGGTCATTCCTCATTGAAATATTAGATTTTTATACGATTCTATCTGTACATTCTGTCCGTCCGACCGTGTGCCCTGTAACTCTTGAAAGGAAAGACCTAGAGTCCTGAAATTTTCAGGTTAAGATCCTGAATTTCTCGGTTAAGTTCGTTAATAGGCCAAATCTGCCGAATGATTTTTGTGCTATAGCCATTTGGAATTTTGATTTTTCAATAACTCGGAAAACATTTATCTGATCGAAATGAAACTTGGTTGGAAGATGAATAGTGTCAATGAGAAGAATTATCCATGAAAAATTTTGAAAAAGAAAATATTTTTTATCTGAAAATTTTTATAATTCATTAAAATTTCACCATTTCGCAATGTGAACAAGCGCGTGAAAGCTGCTGACTTCACGTTAGTGTTTTTCTAGATTTTTCTACCTAATTTTGTTTCTGTTCGATCATTGGGTTCTGAGGAACAAACTGAAATCGACCAAAATCTTCCGTGCCTCGGGAGGGTTAATTTCTGTGAGAGTTGAGAATTGAAAACTAATTTAGTTTTAGTTAATTATTTTATTTACTCTCAGCCATCATTCCACTTCTGGAGTTTGGCTATCTATTCCTGAATTATCCTTTGCAAGTATTTAACTTCGGATAATTTTTCTTGCATACATTTCAGAGTTCTTGACATTTGTAATCCTCGACGTGAGTTGATTGCCTCTCTTTCGTAATTTTGAAAATAAACGGAAAACGGGAAGATGTAGACATAGAATTGATTCTTCAAAAATCTGCGTTAACAGAGCATACCACAGGGTTACAAATTGTCTCAAGTTCTTGACCTCTAAAATATTGATTCACGAAGTGAACATGACGATGGCACTGGACTGGTGTAGCTTTTCATGACTGTGGTTTTTCTGTTTGTGAATCGTAATGATGAATGAAATATTTAATTTTCAAGATCTGTATAGAAATTTCATAATGAAAATAGAGTGCGTTTTTACTTTAATCGAGATATCTAATCGATTAATCGTAAATGCACCACGGAGTTAATATTTTCATCAGAGAAATCCCGAAGAATTTCAGCAGGGTGTTCTTCTTTTTCAACGTAGTTTAATCGATTAATTTCTGATTACTAAGCGTATCCATCTTACTCGGAGGTCGATCGAACTGATGGATAATTCTAACATTACTTCAATGTTTTGACCAGAAGTTTTCGTGGATTTATCGAATATTGTTAGGTGTGTAAAGTGGAAAAATGTATGGTGCAGATGTGCAGATGATTTAAAAAAATTAGCTACAAAAACAAGATATTTAGGTACATTTTCCTCAATACAATTATTGGTATTTACATGTCCTTCATTATTCTTCCTTTCCAATTCAAATATTACGCATTCCTCATCACTAGCAGAATTATCATCAAGTTTCTAACATATTTTTCACAACGGAAATAATTGCGCATCCATAATAATGATTTCTGATAAAAATATGTGCAGAAATACAGCAAATAACTATCACAGAATGATAGGATATCTGCAAAACAAATGAAATAATTGATTTCTGTACATTATAATATAAAGTGTTCGTTATCAGTAATTTAACCAGAAAAACCGTTCATTGAAATTCGAATCCAATACCGAAATTCATCGAGAATTCACTGATTTCTGTCTTTAATTCCACCCCATGCTTAGAAACTTTTCGAGAGATTTGATGACGTCACGTCAATCGTTTTTTCATCGCTCGATGGAATTCATCGCTTCAACTGATTAAAATAAAAACGCACCCATATCGAACTGTTTCAGCCGTTTCCTTTTTGGTAGTTGGATCGCAGTTGAAACGAAATTTTTATTACTTGTTTACAACCATCAATGATACTTAAACATAGTAATAAAAATTCATAATAAACATACCCCATGACGACGGCCAGCTGCAAGCATCAGCGGGATTGTAGAAGTTCACAGAAGTGTTCTTCGGTATAGCGAGTCATCGTCATGAGTCATCCTGATTCTGAACCTTCGAATTGGATATTTCAGCTTTTCCACATAATATGCAAGCCGAAAAAAACAGTTCCGGAGCTTATATGATCCCGCTATAGCATGCCGTCGCCATGAGAAACGTTGATTTTAAATTCATTACATGGAACTCGAATATTTGATATTGCATCCTCTCGACATACACACCGAAAATCGACACTTTGTCAAAACTTATGCAAGCCCGGTGAAGGATACAAGCGTCGATAAAAATGTTTTTGCAATGACTCATATTTGGCTTGGAAAGTTTTCATGTTCGTGATTTTTATCGATTCAATATTTCATAGATCCGAATTCGGATCATACAGTTTGAAAACGTTCACTATTGGCACATGATTTGAACTTGTACAGAGCGAACATTTCTTTATTTTAATGTCCTTTTCCCGAGTTTTGTGAATGTTAAAAATCTAGTCTATTCAAACCGTAATAGAATGAAGTATACAGTTTGGTTTCATTGGATATCAATTCAGCATGGGGATATTGAGCCAATAAAATAAATTGCACTTTTCGTGACAAAAAATATTCCCGAGTAACAGAACTATACAGGGTTTACTACCATCTCCATGGCAAGTAATAGCTGTGCTTATTCCAACTAGTTTTGCGAGCATGTTCTGGAAAATAGCGTGCCATCGTTTTGTCCAAATGTCTGTAATTTTTGAACGTTGAACCGGAATTGGTCTCAAACGACTACGTAGGACCCCCTGATGACGAATCCGGTGTCAAAATCAATTCTGTCACGATTGAGTGAGAATGGAGCCTTTTATAGACTTGGAACAATTATTAAACAAAATTTTCTTAGTGTTGACTGAAAATTCTTCTAGACTTTGGTGGTATATTTCTGAATCATGCTATACAAGTTGGAATTAATGGTTGATTTTTTTCGCATAAATTCCAGAGTCAATAACAAAAGCATATTTTGAACGCTGTCTCTAAAATCCCGGTACCGGTCACACATTTTATCATTGCATAGTTGATGACGTCACCCATATGACGCACAAGGTACCGGGATCCAAGCAAATTCCAGTAAAAAATGTAGCCTTGGGCGGTTTCTGTTCATCGAAGTGACACCTGACCTTACTATCAAATTGTTTCGTTGATATGTCAAAGTGAAATTTTTTCCCGAGTTTTCAAACATGAAAAAACTGTTGAAATGGTTTTCATTCTATGAAGAACATTCAAAAATTTTGAGGAAGTTGAGGAGAATTTGGAATTGTACGAGAAAAAAAAGTGCTTGAAAAGCGACGCTTGATTGATTACAGCCAGCAGAAAAAAAATTCTGAACTTCAGGTTCAGGAGCTTTTGAGTGCTTGTTCAATTTCGTTGCTTCAGGCTATCATTTTAATAATATACTAGATTTCAATTCAATCCGATCTGTACTTATGGAACAAATTTGATTGGGGATATTTTCAAATGTTTTGGGCGGATCTTTTCCATTCACGAATTGAGCCTTCAGAATCAAGCCCCAAACCTTCTCTATAAATATCGAGTCTCTGGGTCGTTTCTTTTGAAAAGTATTGGGTTTTCAGTTGATCTTACTGCCGATCGTTAATTCGACCACTACCCAAAAAAGACTTGATACTTGTGGAGCAGGTTTAGAGTTTGATAACGAAGGCCGAATTTGCGAATTGCTCACCTTCACCCAAGGATTCCGCAGATATTTTCATTCGAAATCTTATCTTCAAAAAATTATCATCAAAACACATGGAAAAAAAATTCTGTACCTCAGTACTTGATTGAAAAACTACAGCTTCAAGGTTCAGGCAGAACTTCGTGAGGACCATGAGATTTGAAGATCGCAAAATTCTGAAATTTTGTGTGTCGATTATTTTAATGGAACGATTATCAAGAAATTCAGCACAAATTTAGGCCTCAGCTTCCGCCACTAAGCTACCAAATTTCAATATGACCGGATCATCATTTCGAGTTATTCCGGAAATCAAATGAAACCGAAGAAATAGGTTCGAAATTTGACATTAATTTTTCCTAATATCTCCGAAAATAAGTCGATGAAACTGAAACTGTGCTGCTAAATAGTAACCTCAAGGTCTATGCCAAACTCTGTTGCAAGTTTCTGTAAAATACCCCACATGTTACATAACTTAGAAAAGTGAGATGAAAGATACCTATTTCATTAGTGTTACATCCCAAACTATATTTACGTATTGACTCGAAGTAAATTAGTAAATTCGATTTAAATAAACTGGCCGTATAAATTAACATAATTTTAAATTATCCAAATGACCATACAAACACATTCGAAATATCGAACTTGACTTAGATCTCGGTACCTGGAGCATCATCAAAAGTCAATGTCGAAAATTCATCACGGTTACCGGGAGTCTAGACACAGCGTAAAAAATAAGGTTAGGTTTCACTTTGATGAATAGAAACCGCTAACGATTATTTATCGAGATGCGCCAAGATCCTGGCACTTAGTGCAGCATGTAGGTGACGCCATCAAATATACCGAGATGAAATCTGTGACCTATACCGGGATTTTAAACATAGCGTTAAGGATATGCATTTTCCTTGAAAGAAATTATTGATTCTGGAATAATTATATTCTCATTATTCGCTAGAGTTTTTTTTCTCCTCCCAATACCCAAACCAGTAGGTTGGGAGTAGGTTGTTGGAGGGGAAACTTAGTGATAAAAAATTCTTTTTAATCGTGATCAACTACCTAATAGTGAAGGGCTGAAAGAGTTCAATATATTTATTATGAAATTCTCATACAAATCTTGGAAATTTTCTTAAGTCATTCAGCTCTCTGATTCACAAACCACAGTCAGGAAAACTTATGAGAGTGTAGTGCCTTAGTTATTTCGTGAATCAATATTCAAGATGTCTCAACCTCGAGAAAATTAGGAATTTGGCGGTGTTTCCTGTAAACACAGGCCTTGAAAGTACCAGGTCAATATCATTATGACCTTGAGCTTAATCTTTCGCGTCGAATTTCAGTACATGTTTATAAATGTGGAACTTCGTGTTTTTTTCTCGGTATCATTGTTTTTTCCAGAATAACTTGTAAGCAACTGATTCAATCATGATGACGCCCAGCTAGGTCCGAAAAACAAATTTTCAGAAAATTTCGCGATGATCATGTCGTAAGAACAATTCGAAACAAAAATTCAAATTTATATTTCGTATATTCTATATTTTGCGATCTTCGGATCATATCCTCACGAAATTCTGTACGAACCCTCAGTCATCATTTTTCAATAAAATACTGGATATCGATTCAATCCAATGTGAATTTTTGGAAACATCGGAAAAATAAAATTCGATATATCTCCAGAATCATTGAGTAGATTTCACCTTTTCACTAATTCAGCTTTCGTTATTAAGGTATAAACTACTCTACAAATATCGAGTTTTTAAGTTGGTTCTTTCCGCTCACGATCGGCCGTGAGAACGAATTGTTGAATGAATAAAATCTATTTAATATTTCCGCCGATAACCCATTCAGAATTTTATTTTTGGAATGTCACCAACAACACAAATTAGATCAGATTAAAATCCAGTACTTGATGGAAAAATGACAGCACGAAGGTTCATGCCGAATTTCGTGATGATGATATAAGTAGAAGATCACCAAATGTGAATTAACCTGACATAAAAATATCTTATTTTCTATTTTAATATCAATGACGAAAGAAACAGATTTTGAGAATTCCTCTGAACTATATGTGTAATTCATCTGAAATTTCTGACATAAAAGAGGAATAATGGTCTTGAAACTTCAATTTTCATTGGAACCTTCATGCAATGCAGGGTGAGATGTTTCGTAAGTTTGGCTGTACTACCACTTTCAAACCAATTATAATTACTACTTTCGCAGTCACATAGTTAATAAAATCATTTCAGGTTAATAAGAGTTTTAGAGGACAACAGTTGAAACTAGAAATACAGAAAAAACGACATATTAAAACAAAATTATATCTCAATATGCATTTGTTCCGTACTTACTAATTAAAATTGAATTTTATTTCAACATATAGTCTGTTCCGTAGTTAAAGTTTCAACTTCTGACCTCTAAATATTTTATCAACCAGACTAAATGATTCTAGTTACTGTATAAATATGGAGCCAGTAATTTTTGTTGGTTTTAAAATGGTAGTTTCGGATTCATTTGTTTTGAGGTTATTTCCCGGATATTTCAGGAACTACCCAAACGATTGGATTGAAGGATGGCGATCAATTGGAACATAAAGACGCGCAACTATTTGCGAAATTTTGTTGGGATCGTATTGCTTGTAATTGTCATAAAAATTCAATTCAATACGATTTCAACTTCAGGAAATATTTGGAATTTTTTTTTGAAATTTCGTGTTTTGTTTCCTCGGTATCGTTGTTTTTTCCGGAATAACTAATAAAATTTTTGATTCCAGCATGACAAAACTTGGTAGCCTGTTCGAAAATAATGATGAACAACTGTGTGTAGAGTTTCGTGAGCATCGTGTCATCAGAACAATTCCAAGAAATTTTTTTTTACTATTTATGGGACTTCAATGGCTAAATGCATCTTCTCATGAAAAAATTAACACGAGGAGTAATAATATTATAATCATAGTGGATACGAATATTTGATAAGGATTGGAACACCTTCAGAAAATAATAAATATTTCACAATTCTACAAAGTATTTGATCTTAATATCACAATAAATCGAAATACTTGACCGAAGTATCTCATTCGCATTCGATTCAATTTTCATCATCAATTTGTTTCGAGTAGACATTAGGATCTCTTCATAGCATAACTTATACAAATTCGACGATTCAACAAGTTGACCTCCTTTTTTAAACCCGTTCATACATCACAATCGACGCTATTGGTCCCGGAAATCTGGCAACAGCGCTGGGATTTCGAACGTTGGCTGGATATGTTTGCGTGGTATATGAGGGATCGGAATGGCGGGGTTGTGGTTCGGGTTTGAGAAACGTTGTTTCCTATACAACTTTTTTGTCTTAAAGAAATTCTTTCCCCTCTCAAGCTGCCTAGTGAGTTATATTTTAAAACAACTCATTTCCACTTTATATACTCGTCGAAGTCATTTGGATCATGTGGGTCTTAGGTAGCCTGTATGATATATCGGGACTAGATGCGTCTATTGGATCAATATATATATATATATATATATATATATATATATATATATTATCAAAAAAAACCCAATTACCATATAATGGTGTAGGGTATTCCATTTCAACTTAATTAAATTTCAGTATATACAAAATCAAAGTATTTCATTTCTATGTACAAATTTGGTCCACAGTTTCTTATCCCCAGCCATATTCCTTGCTTCATTCCATGTTCGTCCTCTCCTATTAATTATTTCAGTGATTGTTTCGTTCCACGTCAGCTCTGGTCTTCCTCTCTTTTTCCTCTTTTGAATTCTAGCTTCCCATATCTGTTTGACAGGTCTCTCCACATTTGCTCTGTTCAGATGTCCCCACCAGCTAAGTTGTCTTCTTTCTACGAAATCATGTATTGGTTCAATCTCTAGGTCTTCACGTATTCTTTCGTTCCTTATCTTATTCATTCTGGTCACGCCCTTTACTCTTCTTAGGTATTTCATTTCTACTGCTTGGATTTTACTTTTCTGTTCATTGTTCAAGGCCCATGATTCGCATGAAAATGTCAGGGTAGGTCTATATATTGCTCTATACACGTTCATCTTTGTCCTTTGGGAAATTTCCTTTTTACCTATGAAACTCTTATTCATCGTATGGTACAATTTAACTGTGTTTTCTATTCTTTTATTAATTTCCACATCTTGTTTTCCCTCTTCATCTATTTCAACACCCAAGTATCTGAAATTTTTCACCTGTTCTATTGTTGTTTCGTCTAGCTCTATACTAAGTTCTTCTGAGTTTCCTATCACCATAACTTTTGTCTTGTCTTTATTTATTTTCATTCCATACTTTTTGACAAACTTCATCCCATATCTTCATATTTCCCTGCAAATCGTCTCTTCGTCCAGTAATCACGATCGTGATCGTGAGAAAAAGACATACCAAATATAAAAAATTCACATCATTACATTCAATAGAAGTAATCATGTTCGAAGAAAATTCACACAAATATGGTGATTTATCCAACCATAAAAACATTCAGTCCAAATATCTACTGCATGCTGCTTGCAAGCGTGTCATTTGCAATTCACGCAGATTTTTCTTTACGATTTGTTGATACTTTGTGACGACCTTTTCTCGGTGGCGGTGTAACCTGATTATTTCAACTCTTAAAACTTTGCTCGGGCGCCAGTTACAATGGGTTTTACAAGGTTGTAACGCCTTGGTTGAATCGTGCACTTACGGTATTACCTGAGTAGCTTTTAAACAGCTGGAGAAGAGTTCTGTCTAATCTGAGCTGGTAGCGATTAGTAAGTAAAAGTTTTTCTCACAACAGATACTGACACTGTACAGGTATAGTAGTGAAACACACAATGTCTATATACAACTTTACTACAATATGTATAGGTTTAAAGGAAAATCAACAATTATGAGAGCAGTATCAACACAATAGTACAGTGTCAGGAGAGTTCAAAATAAATATGATCACTTGAATCGTCAAAATGGTAAGACAAATATATACGCAATGTACAACACCGTGTCTACGGTTTGTAATCAAATGACTCAATAATCAAAGCAGGTTATATTTATGAACAGTGATAATAATATGCGGTGAACAGAATGATTGAAGTGAACGGAGAATAAAGCGGTGCGGTTTATATGAATACAAATGAACGAAGTGAACAAAAAGAAATGTAAAATACAAGATGTTATGTAAGTGTAATCAACAATGTCAAAAATGAATACTAGCAAGCAAAATAAACAGACGGAAAAGTAAAGTACGGAACGGCAAAGAATAGGGTGAGTATAGCAATAGTTAGCGGTGATAAATATACGGAAAGGTGAAATAAAATGCAAACGGTGATTTACAGTAAATGAATGAGAGCACACAGAGTAATATAGTAAGATGGTGAAGCAGTGAAAAGTGTTGTGTCCTTTTACAAAACTAACTTGTGACCGGATCAGAAATATTAAATCCACAAATCGGTATTTGAACTTGACTGATCTCGGAAATCCACTCTCAGCCACCGAGTCAAGCGATACACCTGACACAATGGACTAAAGGGTACCGAGACACCAACTCACGTCTGGCTCAAACTCCCAAAGCGAGGAGCCCCAACGGCGGGTAGTTTGAGAACAGCACTCCAAGTAAGCGTCTCGCGGAAATGGTATTGATCAGCCGAATAACAAACTCGAAAACGGACAGACGGTCCGATGTATCCTATAAGAATGATCGTGGAGACCCACCTTTGGACCTCAAGTCAAGCTACAAACTTGACTCAATGGACTGAAAGGCACCAAGGCACTAACTTACGTCTGACTCAAACTCCCAAAGCGAGGAGCCCCAACGGTGGGTAGTTTGAGAACAGCACACCAAGTAAGCACCCTTAGGAATCGGTATGATCAATAAAATAAATAAACACGACGACAAACGGACGGTTCCGGGTATTCAATAAGAATGATCGTGGGGACCCACCTTTAGACCTCGAGTCAAGCGATAAATCTGACTCAATGAACTGAAAGGTACTCAGGCACCAACTTACGTCTGACTCAAACTCCCAAAGCGAGGAGCCCCAACGGTGGGTAGTTTGAGAACAGCACACCAAGTAAGTACCCTTAGGGATCCGTAGGATCAATAAAATAAATGAACACGACGATAAACAGACGGTTCCGGATGTTCGATAAGAATGATCGTGGAGACCCATCTTTAGACCCCAAGTCAAGCGATAAACCTGACCCAATGGACTGAAAGGCACTAAGGCACCAACTCACGTCTGACTCAAGCTCCCAAAGCGAGGAGCCCCAACGGTGGGTAGTTTGAGAACAGCACACTAAGTAAGCACCCTTAGGAATCCGTGTGATCAATAAAAAAAAAGGAACACGAAGTCGGAAGGACGGTTCGAGATGCCCGGTAGAAGTGACCACGGATGTCTACCCTTAGACCTCAAAGTCAAGTTGTGCACCTGACCCGACGTACTAAAGGGCACTAAGACACTCACTCACGTCTAACCTCAAATGCCCAAAGTGAGGAGCCCCAACGGTGAGCAGTTTGAGATCAGCACTCCAAGAAAGTATCCCACAGAATTAATTCGATCACTTCAACAATTTCGGACGCCCCCGGTACGGTCTCCCGGCTCGCGGTATTTGTTCCCGAAGAAAATCGTCTGAAATAAGTAACACTAGACCGGCTTGATCTCGACCCGCGGTCCCTGAGTAATACAATCTTTATCGCCCCACGTGTAAAGAGATACGATCGGAATTATTTATTTATTATGAACGGATATATTCGGAATTTGAAAAAATACAACTGATCGGCACCCAAGAGAATTTAACAAACGGCAAATTAGACACAATCAAATAGGTTTTCTTACCATGGTTCCACTACGGTGAGCACTACGGTTAAACTTGAGTCTCTTTCTCGGAACTATTGCACTTTAATCGCGGATTGAGTTTTAAACGGAGTTACGGTTGAAAAATAATTTAAAGGCAAACTGTAAAATCTATTAGACGTTGAAGCAGACTAAGAAAACTAATGAAAACTGAATTAGAAAACTGAGTAAGACGGAATGTAAAAGCTAACAAACTGAATGAAACTCGGAATAAGACGGAATTAATTTTTCAGCGGCATACGGGACTTATATTACCTCGGTTGGAGGAAGGAGACATGTGTCAAAATTTTCGGTCATTTTCCTGAGTGGGGCTCGAAGATGCCCCCTGATTGGTTGGTTTGAAATTCTCTGGTGTTCTAGAAAGTTCTAGAAGTTTCCAGAGACGGTAACAAAGAATAATCGTTTCACCCTTTTTTGTGCTGTTCAACATCTGAAAAACCAAAACAACAACTGGAAAAAACTGCGGATCGCGACAATCGCGAACTGCAATTGTTATACGGAATGTTTTTCACATAGGATGGATTTTAACTTTGATTCTTATTGAACAGCATTTATTAAGGTGAAACGAAAATTAACTGAAATGAATTTTCACAGGATTGAAACGTAACGAAAATTGCTTCGTTACAACTTCTAGGACATATATCACAAAAACCTATAGGATTTTCTTGCCTTGGTAGATAAGGGGGTGGGGGTAATGTGGGGGTAATGTCACTTCGAGTCCAAAGGGACCGCCCTCGTCTTCTGAGTTCTATGGGTGAGTAGGTCGTATGCGACCTGGACTCCATTCGTGGCTGGATGAGTTCTCAAGCATATGCCTCGATAAAATCACTCCTCAATTTTTTTTATTGGATGGTTTGCTATGTAAATGCAGAGGGCATTTATTCCAGCTACGAAGATTGTAAAAATCAAATCAAGACCATAATTCCTATCAAAGCTCTGATTTTGTTTCGTTAATTTTTGTAGCACCTTGGTCTCTGTAGAATTTATTTTTCACCTCCTCAATATGAATATTTGCTGTAGTTACCGATATTCTAATAACAGCATCAAAAACATCAAGTTTTTGCACCCAATTTCTGATGTTGCATTGCGCGCCTAACGTTTCGGTCCAGGAAAATGTGTAATGATATTATGACAACGAAGACGCATTTGTTTATTGCAGTGTAATTCTCTTTACTCGGTTTTTTATCCTTTCCCATATAATAGTCCCCACTTTAATCATGTTCACCACCCCTTTGTAAAAAACATTCACTTTCACTTTCTCCTTGAGGAGTAGAAACTTCTTGTTCTGTGTTTGAATCACGATCATTTTGCTAACTTTGTTTTCGTTTTCGTCCACTTCATCTCCCTCATTCTCATCCAATGCACCAACCTTTCCACTTGATATTTCATCGAACCATTTCAGCCAAACTGATGGATCCGTATGCTTGTTTCTTCACGCCTCTTCTTAGGGTCAGGACATATTATATTCCTGAAGAATTAATATTCATAACATGATGATATAAAAATAAATATGCATTCGATGATATTCGTAATAATATTAAAAAAAACAATACTTAGCAAATTTATGACAACACGAGTACTTCGAGCAAACGTAACGCAGTTGGACACGCGGATTACAATGGTAATCCAGTCGTGTTTAGACGCTCCTAAATTTCAGCCACAATCTTTTCTACTGCTTATTGAATACTGAATCGTTAGAAAGAGATGTAATTGACAGCTACTGAGGAAATCGCCTACATGACCAAGAAATTAAGAAAATATCGGCGTTGTAGGGGAAGATGGCCCAAAATGATCCCTGCGGGCATAATGATCATCCCCTTTTGTCTTTAAAACAAATGCTGCCCTCTGTGATTCGAAAGCGTACCTACGGTCACTCGAGTCGTTATGATCATTTGAGCATTGAAATGAACTGAAGTAACATCGTTTCATAAAAATATTTGTTAAAACGTGTTCTTTGTGCTGTCTGATCTAAGGTAAGTGCTTTCGATCTATTGTAGTAGTGTTGTTATAATAACAGTAACATTAACTTGCTAAATATTTTATGAAAACACATAGTTTTGTCTTATATTTGACAAGTTTAAAAGAATATTGAACAGAGCTAGCACCAAGTTACCATGATCTAATACAAGATGTAGACTGTCGGGGCAAAACGATCCCTCACTGTCTTGGGTAAAATGATCCGGGATCATTTTGCCCGCCCCACCTTATTCATTTGATTTCCTCATATTTTAATCAATTCTTAAGTATTATCTGCAGTGACTGAATGTTTTATTGTTTTTTCGATCGCAGATAAGAACATGGTTCAAAAGTATAAACGAAAAACTGAAAGGCAGTTATGGGACGAAGATCAAATGCGACGAGCAATAGAAGCTGTCCGTGGTGACTTAGCCTTTAATACTTCCGCTAGAAACTTTGGTGTTCCACTAATGAGCATGAAGAGACGCTGTAAAGGAACGAACAAATTAGCTGTTGATGCTGTGAAAAAATTGGGAAGCAAAAGATCGGTTTTCACTGAGGAACAGGAACAACAACTGGTGGTGCATATACTTGACATGGAAAGCAGAATGTATGGTCTTACGACAAAAGATGTAAGATCGATTGCTTATCAACTTGCCGAGAAAAATAATATTGTTCACCCCTTTTCCAAGGAAACATGTCTAGCTGGTAAAGATTGGTTGACCGGTTTTCGCAAGAGGCACCCCCAACTTTCACTAAGATCGCCTGAGGCAACATCAGCGGCTAGCGCTCGTGCTTTTAATAGATCTGTCGTCACTAAATTTTTCACGCTGCTAAAGTCAGTGTATGACAAAATACATTTTCGAGCACACAGAATCTTCAATGTTGATGAAACATCTTTGAGTACGGTCCCGGGTAAAAATAGTAAAGTTCTAGCTCAAAGAGGAAGAAAACAAGTTGGCAGAGTTGTATCCGCAGAAAGAGGTATGTCCACAACTGCCGTAATTTGTATATCTGCATCTGGTTCTTACGTTCCACCTATGGTTATTTTTGCTCGTAAGCGAATGAAAGAAGAGCTGAAAGATGGCGCGCCACCAGGAACAGCATTTATTTGCAACTATTCTGGCTGGATGAAACTCGAGGTTTTTGCGGTGTGGTTTGATCATTTTCTCTCCTTCATTAAGCCTTCTCAAGAGGACCCAGCATTGTTAATTCTTGATGGCCACCTTTCACATACAAAAAATTTAAGTGTCATCGAAAAAGCCAGAAGTAATTATGTGACCATTTTATGTCTGCCGCCCCACACGACCCACAAGCTTCAACCATTAGACGTGAGTTTCATGTATCCGCTCAATCATTATCACGATAAAGCATTGGAAAAGTGGCTAACTAATCATCCCGGAAGGGTTGTAACAGTTTTTCAACTGTCACAAATCCTATATGCAGGCCAGTACACCCCTTAACGCCATTAACGGTTTCAAGAAGACTGGAATTTTTCCGTACAACCCTGATATATTCCTTGACATTGAATTCGATGCTGCTGAAGTAACAGAGCAAAATGACCATAGGGAATGACGATGCCAATGAGAAAATTATGTGGTGCAGGAACAGCATGAGGAAGTCAATGATGAAGTCCATGAGCAACATGATGGAGCTAGTGAAAGCCTTGAATGCATTGAGCCGAATGATGCTTCAACTTCCAACCTCAAACAATCCTTAGATTCCGTAAGTGAACCCTCAACATCAAGGGACACAAGGTATTTCAATGTTCAGCCAAATGATGTTCGCCCACTTCCTAAAATGGCACAAGAACAACGGAGTTCAAAAACACGAAAGTCTGGAGGCACTGTAGTTTTGACAAGCACTCCGTATAAAGATCAATTGTTGGAGGAGCAACAGAGGAAGGAGAAACAGGCCGAAAAAAAGATTTAAAGAACAGGAAAATGTTGGCAGAAAGAGTTCTTCCGAAAGAAAAAAATAAAAGGCGAATATTGAGGAAATATGTGAATTATAAAAAAACAAAACAGGAGATAAATGACGAAGAATCTTTGGAGGAATCCGAAGAAGATACAGAATGTCTGATTTGTACCGAAACATTTCTACAGTCTCATTCAGGAGAAGGTTGGGTTCAGTGCTCAATGTGCTATCGATGGGCACATGATGAGTGTGCGGGAATCGACAATAATGACTGTGATCCATATTGTTGTGACTATTGCATTGATCATTCCAAAGTGAACAAAGTGCGTAAACAGTTAACAGATGACTTGTAAAGTCAACTTGTTTTCTGTTCTAGTATTTTTTGTATTTTGTTGTTTCTAAATACTTTTATTTTTGGTGTACAGCAATTCGATATTGTTTGTTAATTTGGTTGAGCCGAATAAAGTTAATTTCGTTGACGTTAATAGGATATTTTATTACATAAAACAGGTAAAGTGCATCTTTACCAAGGGATCCTTTTGCCCATCCTTAGGGGATCATTTTACCCAACCTATAAGGGTAAAACGATCCCTTTGTGAACATGAACATTACTAGCTTTAAAAACTTGCTTCCACTTTATATCGAAAAATTGATGAAGCAACATTTAGGAACAATCCTTCAGCTATGCAAAAAAATATATTTGAGCTCCTTCTGTTGTATACTTTGCTTTTTACAGTCATTTGTAGCTTAGGGGGATCATTTTGGGCCACCTTCCCCTACTAGTGGTGGATTACAATCATAATCCGCGCGCCTAACGAAGGGTTAAAGCTATCCATACTTCATCATTATTGCTATCTTGAAATCTACTCAAATATTTCATAGAAAAACTTAAATCTGAACTTGAACCCATAAGTAAATACATAAGAAAACCAATCAATTGTCTAACTGGTTGGCCGTTATTTTTTTGTTTTCATTAGGATAAATACTTAATTTTGGATCTATCGGTGTTTCTGAAGTATTACAATTTTCAAAATTAAACCACTGTAAAGTTTTTCTCGAATAAGATTTTTGGCCTATTTCTTAAATTCCTTCATCTCTTTTACAATCTATTTCGAGTCTCAGAAAGTTTTTCTATGCACCTCTATCTTTGATCTCAAACCTGAATCAATTTTGCAATTCTCAATTTTAGAATAATCTTCCTGCAATTATTATGTCATCTACATACAGTATCAAATACATTAATTCATTGTTGCCAAAATCTTTCACATACAAGCAGTTATCTATTTCTGACTTTTTGAAGCCTAGATTGATCGAATAGCCATTCATTTTGTTGTTTCATCATTTTGATGCTTGTTTTAAACCGTATAATGCTTTATCTTATTCGAGAACCCGACTAGACTTGCATTCAATGATTTTATCGGATAAATATGAACATTCTCATTTAATTCACCATTTAAGAACGCTGTTTTCTCATCTAGTTGTTCAAAATAGTACTTATAGTGATTTCCAATAGATAGGATCATTCTTTTGGTTGACATTCCAGCCACTGGTGAATATAAATCATCATAATTTAAAGAATTTTTCTGTGCAAACACCATTACCACCAGTCGTGCTTTATATCTATTCTCCTCATTTTTTTCATAACACTTTGAAGCGAATACCCACCTCGTGTTTAAAATCTGTAGTCCTCCTGGTTTTTCGACATCAGTCCACGTCTTATTCTTTTGTATTGACTTTATTTCTCTTTCCGTCGCTCTCATCGACATGTACCTATCTTCTCTATGAATTATTTCCTCCTAAGTCTCTGGTACTTGATATACGTATGAGATGGCGTCAAATGCCATATAAAGTTCATAATCATCCAATCTTTGGAGTATTTTCTTAATTCTTTTGCTTGAACTTGGCATTGCTTCTTCTTCTTCTTGCTGTGATATTATATCCTGATCACCACTCATTCCCGTTTGTGTTCCCCCTATTTCATCATCATTAATCTCATCAAAATGTAAGCTTCTTGTCATATTTGGTTCGTAACAAAAATCATTTTCATTAATAACTACATCTCTAGCTTTAATTATCTTTTGTTTTCTAATATTCCACAGCCTACACCCAGTTTTTGTGAAACCTATCATAACATTTTCCTCTGCTTTTGAGTCAAATTTGCCTCTAGATTGCTTGGGTATTTATGAATGAGCTGTACATCAAAAAATTCTTACATTACCTACATCTGGCTTCGATCTGTTCCAAATTTCTGCTGGTGTCATATTATCAAGACTATTGTTCAGACTTTTATTCAAGAGATATGCTGCAACTCTCAATGCTTCTTTGCAGAAATTCTTCGGCATATTTGCTTTCTGAATCATGGCTTTGCTTCATCGATTAAACTTCCGTTGAACCTTTCTGCCTTTTCATTCTGTTCTGGGGTATATGGTGTTGAACAATCGATGATTGTTTCATTGTTGACAAAAAACTTCCTCAATCTTCCAGATATATATTTTTTTCTATTATCGCATCGTAGAATAGAAATCTTGCGGTTGAATTTAGTTTGAACCATATTCACATATTCTGTGAAATGTTCACGAAATATGATCATGACTCAAAGGTGTAATTGGTCCTACAATATCTGAATGAACTATTTCTAATAACCGTTTTACTCTTTTTCTGGTACCAAAATGAAATCTTGTCATTTTCCCTGTACAACCTTCACAAAAAATCAACCTTACTCAACTTGAACTTTTTAATGCTTCTAACCATATTATCATCAACCAATTAGCTCAAATTTGAATAACACATATGTCCTTACTTCTTATGCCATAATATATTGCTGTTAATTCTTTCAGCATTTGAACATTCAACCTTTTTATATTTGAAAGAGGTTTCCTAAAGCTTATCTCGCTGTCCTAATACAACTTAATTCTCATTTTTATATAGAAATACCAGACCTTGGTCAAAAACAACTCTAACACCAGCCATCTCAAGTCTTTTGATTGCTTACAATTTTTTTCTTAAATCTGGTACATAACACACATTTTTTATAGCACATTCAATCTCTTTGTTATAAACTTTGCTGAAAACTCCCAAATTTCCTACACCTATCGCATATATGAAATTGTTTTCTTTTGCTATTGCTATTTTATTTAATTTTTAAGCTCTAAATAATCAGCAAAATACTGTTCAGAATTAATTACGTGATCAGTGCAGCCTGAATCAATATAAAACAAAATATTACGTTCACATTTAGTTCATCAATAACTTCAGTCATGAAATATACCGTGTCATCTTGTGAATTGCTGTTAGCCTGGCCGTTCCATTTTGTCTGTAGTTACCTTGATCTCGTCCTCGGTAACCATAATACCTGTAACTTCCTCGAAAATTTCTTCTTCCACCTCTGACGTTACCTCTTTGAAATCTACCCTGGTTTGACCTGAATGAATTTTGATGAAAATTTTGTCTTTGTTCGGACTGTCCTCTTTCTATTTCAATCGAATTTGTGCATTTCCTTTCAAACTGTCCCACACTGGTAGCAGACCTTTCTGTCAACTGAATATTTGTCAGTCATGAACGATGCCGGTTTTAGAGCTTCACCTTCATGTTGTGAACTTGCTGTAGACGTCTTCTTTTCCACTTCATTTCTTAGCTTCGCCTTTACTAAGCTTACTGTTAAGTCTCGTGGATCCATATTTTCTGAAACTGTGATAACTGTTTTGAAACCTATTGGCATCGCTAACAATAGTGTACATATTGTATCTTGTTCTGGGATTTCTGCACCTGCAGCCTTCAATTGTCCTACTGTATTTTCAAAATCCTTTAAGATATCTTCCAACCTTTCCATTTTTTCACGCTTCATGGACATTAATTTTCTTCTCAGCATGATCTGTCCTGGAATACCTCCCTTTTCATAAAGTTCTTCTAAACATTTCCACATGGAATAAGCTGTTACTTTTCTTCTTATTGTGTCCAACTGGGTATCATCCAAACATTGTACTTTATATGACTTACATTTCTGGTCAACACTCTTAGCTTCCTAACGTGTTTCTCATCTGTGAAATCATCTTCCCTGAATTCCCTAGTTATCGATCCTTCCACCAATTTCTCGTCCAAAAATACTTCCATTCTGAGTTTCCATGCTTGATAATTATTTTCATTCAAGGGTTCAATATTGAGCGTATTAAATCTTCCATAAATGGCGGCCATCCTCGTTACGTGTCTTTCAACCATTCACGTTTTTCGAAAAAGATTTAAGTTCCCTGGGCCAACAACCTGTTGCATTTTCCTCTCAAATATTATTGAATTTTAAAATAACTCTCACAGCACCCTTCAATAACGTATTTGGTAAAGGTTACACTTTATATACAATTATATGCTCATCACATCCGAAGCTTAGAGGAAAATCTTTCTTACTACACAACCGTTACAACCTCTTCATCACGAGTTTAAATCTAAGCGTCCTCCTTACTACCTATAGATACATCTATGAGCACTGCTCCAAGGTAATAGAAAAGTATTACAGTTTACAACAAATAATAATAAAAATAATTATAATAAATAATGAATATGGACTATTAAAATCTTGTCCCCCATATCAAGTATCCACCTGCAGCAGTGTTAGAAACAGATAAAGCAGTTATCTATTGGGACAAGTTCATAACAACAGATCGAACAATAGACTATAATAGACTAGATATCGTACTAATCGACAGAGACCAGTCTGGCATTATAATGGACTAGCTGTTCGACCCGGCTTCGCACGGGTGGTGTAACTAATGAAAAAAACTAATACAAAATATAATATGAAATAAAATATCACCCAACTATTTGAATTATACTTTATTGCAACGCCCTAATATGTCCATTTTGGGTTTTCGTTCCTGGAAAGAAAACAAATAGAGAAGATGGTTTACCAACTCTCCAGCACGCAATGTACAACTGTCCATGCAATCCATATGGCAATTCAAGGTTTATTCCACAAATTTCCAACGATTAACCTTGAGATTTATTGATTTTCACTGCAAATGCAAGTCGCACTGAAAACTGGACATGCTTGAATTCGACAAGAAAGTTAGATGGCATTAGTGGAATCCTTCGAATAAGGAAATCCTTACTCTTCCTAGGTTCAATTTGTGAAAACCCTTTTAACATGAAGTCTTTTTCTCTTATACGATGTTGGATGATTGAGGTTGCCTATCATGTTAATTATCGAGCCAACAAATTCAAGAATTCATTTTGATAATTGACAAATTTATTTGGATCGATAATGCTATCGACCGATTCAACAGAATGCATCAATTTAATTTTGAATTTTTAAATTCAATATATCAACATCCATATTTTTAAGTATCGATTAAACCTTATTTTGGAAGGATTTCACATAGTTTTCTTCTGAGTTCTTACTCCCAATATCTGCAATAGAACTTTTAAAATTAAATTAAATTATTTTTTCCATGAAAAACGCCCTTACGGATTGCAGTATTAAACTATTTGTCAAGGGCAGTTTCTTGCAGAACAGAGTGCCTAATGAACAACACAGGAACAGTACAAACGATGAAGAAAGCGAACTAAGGTGTTTTAGAGTACAAATCTGACTTTTTCATCAGACAACGCAGATAATTTCATGGATTATTTTTTTTTGATTCGATTAAGGGATCAAAACCCAGAAAAAACCTAAAAAATTCTTGTTTTAGGCACTTACATGGCCCATTCATCCAGCTTCGAATGGTATTATAATTCATTCGAATATCTGAGAAGACATTTGTTTTTATTTCGTCATTTGAAGATGTGAACTGACAAAAGTTTGGTGGAAAGGAATGAGACCATTAGAAGTGACAACGTGAGTTTTCACATTACCAGTGTTAAATAATGTTTTTCGAAATTATTCCACAGATATGTCATTTTGCAAAGTCAGTCTCATATTTGTTGATAAGTTGACCTTCTTAACATATCTCTATGTTTCGGAAGTTTTCATGCAAGCATTTATCCCATCAGCATCAGTTGATCTGGGAATGACTGGCAGCATTTGTCGAAAATCTCCTACCAGTAGAATCATCGCATCACCAAAGAGGTTCTGATTGTTGTACAAATCTCCTAGGGTTTTTTTTAGTGCCTTCAACGCCTGTTTGTGGACCATTGTGCGTTCATCAATCCCAAATTATTATTTCAGAATTTTGAAGCACATTCGCTATTGCTGATGTTTTGCTTATATCACATGTAGGTTGCTCTACAGTCTGCAAATTCAATGACAGTTTGAGCTTCTTGTTTGCTTCTTGACCTGCAAAAGAATCATCAACATCAATCAGGAATCAAAACATAAAATTTTTTGAACCAAATTACTTTGACAAAGTGGTTTATAATACTACGAAAGCATAGTAGAAAAGATTTGATGGTACACTAATCTAAGGACCTTATCCTCTGAAGATAAGCTATTGAAATCATTTCTTACTATATTTTTTCATAATATAATTTCATCAATACTCACCAGCCACGGAATACATCATCATGATCAGAAAATGATATCCATCTTTTCCGCGGAAGAATATCAGGGGGTATTATAAAGCATCACACATATGCCACCAATTACAATGTCCATATTTTCTCTAACTAACACAATGACAAAAAACTTCATTGAACGTTGGTGAATTGAAACGTCTCTTATGGCCTTTAAGCTGCTCTGATCACTAATTTATGTTTGTCAGATGGCATCATTTCTTCATGTTCCTGCAAAAGTTGTTGCAATTACATGATGATTGCACAACATTGATTTCCTTCATCTTCAGAATTAGTATGGAAATAAATCACGAGCAATTTGTATTCACCATCAACTGCCCTTGAATCTGTTGAAAAAATTAAAAAAGCATTGTTAATGAGTCTCAATAGAAGTTCTATATTTATAGGTAATGATATGATCGATGTGTAATATGTTTATTTTGATGAAGAAAAAATTTCAAAAAGCACTGCCGTGAAGGCAGCAACTTTTGCGCGCATGTTCAATGTAGATGACCGATTCAGCAACGAATTTGAACGTGCGCGCAAAAGCTGCTGCCTTCACGGCAGTGCTTTTTGAAATTTTTTTCTGATAAATTACTGGATTTCAATTCGATCATATCTGTATTTTTGGACATATTGTAAAAATAAAATTTTGAATGGGTATATCTATGGAATCATTGGGCGGATTTTACCCATTCACGAATTCGACCTTCGTAATTAAGCCCCAAACCAACTCTACAAATATCGAGTTTCTAAGTCGTTTCCTCCGGAAGTTATTGTGTTTACGGTCAGCCTAACGGCCGACTGCGTAAACACAATAACTTCCGAAAGAAACAACTTAGAAACTCGATATTTGTAGAGAAGGTTTGGACCTTAATTACGAAGGCCGAATTCGTGAATGGGTAAAATCCACCCAATGATTCCGTAGATATACCCAATCAAAATTTTATTTTTCCAATATTTCCAAAAATAGAGATCAGATCGAATTGAAATCCAGTACTTCATCGAAAATAACAGTTCGAAGTTTCATACAGAATTTAATGAGGATGATATGATGAGAAAATCATAGAAATTTTTTTTTCTAATTATTCTAATAACACGATTATCACGAAATTTTGCACAAAGTTGTCTTTCAGCGTCTTAAAACTAGCTGTGAAGTTTAATCAGGACTGAATCAGTATTTCCCGAGTTATACCGAAAAAATCAACGATATCGAGAAGAAAACCTCGAAATTTGACATTTGTTTTCCCGATATCTCCAAAACCTATGATCGTATCGAACTGAAATTTGGTACGCTGCTGTGAAATTAGAAGGTCAAAGCGTGAGTATAATTTTTCTTGGATATGATGAATGGTTTCCGAAAAAAAATTTTCCTAACTGCCAAGTTTGAATCCAATCGCTCAGGTAGTTTCTGAAATAAAAAATAAATAACTTCAAAACTTCAAATGCCTATAACTCCGAAACTATTCGATCGATCGATTTTTTTCCAAAAAAATTTTTTTTTCGAAAACCATTCATCATATCCAAAAAAAATCCACCCACAATTTGAGCTTCATATTTCACAGCAGTGTATCATATTTCAGTTCGATACGATCATAAGTTTTGGAGATATCGGAAAAAAATATGTAAAATTTCGAGGTTTTCTTCTCGATATCGTTGATTTTTTCGGTATAACTCAAGAAATACTGATTCAGTCCTGACTAAACTTCACAGCTAGTTTTAAGATGCTGAAAGACAACTTTATGCAAAATTTCGTGATAATCGTGTTATTAGAACAATTTGAAAAAAAAAATTTCTATGATTTTCTCATCATATCATCCTCATTAAATTCTGTATGAAACTTCGAACTGTTATTTTTCGATGAAGTACTGGATTCAAATTCGATATGATCTTTATTTTTGGAAATATCGGAAAAATAAAATTTTGATTGGGTATATCTACGGAATCATTGGGTGGATATTACCCATTCACGAATTCGCCCTTCGTAATTAAGGTCCAAACCTTTTCTACAAATATCGAGTTTCTAAGTTGCTTCTTTCGGAAGTTATTGTGTTTACGCAGTCGGCCGTCAGTAAACACAATAACTTCCGGAAGAAACGACTTAGAAACTCGATATTTGTAGAGTAGATTTGGGGCTTAATTACGGAGGTCAAATTCGTGAATGGGTAAAATCCGCCCAATGATTCCGTAGATATACCCAATCAAAATTTTATTTTTCCGATATGTCCAAAAATACAGATGTGATCGAATTAAAATCCAGTAATTTATCAGAAAAAAATTTCAAAAAACACTGCCGTGAAGACAGCAGCTTTTGCGAGCACGTTCAAATTCGTTGCTGAAGCGGTCATCTACATTGAACATGCGCGCAAAAGTTGCTGCCTTCGCGGCAGTGCTTTTTGAAATTTTTTTCATTTTTTTAGAATAAGGTCTGAACTAAATGATGTAATTCGGAACATACTATTGTAAAGCTGAATATTCTGCAGAAAATGTTTCGGTAGAAGCTCTCGTCCTGAAATTAACATATTCAAAGGTTCAGGTGGCCATGTCAGTTGTGGCAATTTGATTTTTCTGTTCTTCAACAACATAATCCTGGGCATCATCTAGATATCTCAGAGCATTGCAGTTTTAACGAATAGTGCTCATAGATCTTATCATGTTGTAAGCAGAACATCATGGATTCAATATGTGAATGTCAAACGTTCAAAGTTAATGATTTCATTGGATACTATATTTTGTTATATCTCGTCTGAGATCGACAGTATGAATTCATCTAGAGCTGGGACAGATCTTGCTTGAGATTGAGAACCTTTCATTCTGTTGGCCTCCAATCGCCCATTAAAAATTCGTCTTGCATTACGCGCCCGCCAACCAATATTTGGACGCCTCACTGATGGCATTTATATCAATGACTATAAGTTACACAAACACACAATACAACGATTAATATCAAACACTATGATTGAATTTCAAGCTCTTCCAAGAAACGCGTTTCACTGTAAATTACAGAGATTGTTTATGTTTATTAGTGATGGGCATAATCGAATGATCATAATCAATTCATTAGGTTATTGAAACCTCTCGATTATCTCGAGATATTTTCAAACATCCGAATGATATCATTCGAATGATTCTCTTCCTTCGGGTGGGATCGGTACGTGACTGCCGAGAAGTCCGAATATTGCCGAACCAACAATCTACGCAACGATTGTGTTGTGATCTCTCGAAAAATCATTCGAATGAATGAAACCTCTCGGTGTTACGTCGATTATTGGTTGATGATTCATTCGAAATAAAAATCGAGGCCAGCGATGCTCTCGCATCTCGGATTACTGTTTTGGATCTCTCGAATGAATGAAACCTCTCGGTGTTGCGTCGATTATTGGTCGATGATTCATTCGAAATAATAATCGAGGCTAGCGATTCTCTCGCATCTCGGATTACTGTTTTGGATCTCTCGAATGAATGAAACCTCTCGGTGTTGCGTCGATTATTGGTCGATGATTCATTCGAAATAATAATCGAGGCTAGCGATTCTCTCGCATTTCGGATTACTGTTTTTGATCTCCTGAATAAATGAAACCTCTCGGTGTTGAGTCGATTGTTTAGATGCTAAGAACATAGCTCACATCCTAGAGGTTTACTCAAATCTTCAACAATCGATGCATGTGATTCTTTCGCATTTCATAGGTATTACTGATTAAGTTTAGTACTTGATGTATTTCACTAATTTGATGAGTAGCTTTAAACATTTAAACATTCAATGATTGTCACTTGAAGTGAAATGCGTTCGCAATTTGTTCAACTTCAAGTCGTTGAATGCTTTTATTGATTCCAATTTTAGTATTTCTAGAGAAAGGTCAAGATATGATTAAGTGGTAATTCTGTTTTCTTTTTGATTCGCCGCTTTCGCGTCAAAATCACACCACAACGAATTGGGGTCGACTTCACCACCACTTTCTTGGATCTCAGGAGTGTGATTTCTGCTGTTCATTCACAACAACAGTGCTTGAAATGCCACTTTAAGTTCATCAATAACATACTGTTCAGCGTTATCAGCATTTCCAAAAGAATTGTTTTTGAACCTGGGATCCAGGAAAGTTGACTTAGCACATATTCTGTTACTTTTCAAGTTTCCTAACCGACGAGCGACAACGTCTTGTAAGTTTTCCTTCAGCATTTCACCCACATCAGTTTCTGGTCTGCGAGATTTGAGTGAAAATTGCAGACCCCTTACCAAAGGAATCATCGTGAACATTGTGACTCATTTTTCACCTGACAATTCCACGGTCATTAACTCAGGTTTCAGAATTGTATTGCAATCCACCAATATCTCCCACTCAGCAGCATCCAAGGACTCAGGTGCGCGCGGTAAATTGCTGAGGGTAATTGTCAAAGAATCTTTCAACAATACTAGACGTTAGCACATAATAAGTGTCGAATTCCAACGGGTTGACACGTCTTATTTTACTTTCAACATTGGCACTTTCAAGAGTTCCTGCGATTTTTTCATCTTTTCAGCAGCCATCACACTGTGTTTAAAGTGACCAACTACACCCCTACATTTCTTCAAAATTGTTGAGAACACTGATGAATGTTCATTTATGGCCTTTTTCATGTTCGAACCATTATCTGACACTATCGTTATGATGTTTTCATAAATGTTCCACTCATTAAAAATTTCTGTCAACACTGCGGCAATATTTTCTCTGTGTGATCCCTTGATCTCATTTTTACTCAACACTCTTCTTTCCATGGTATCATCTATATAAATAAAAAAGGATCTATGGTCTATCGATATTTTGAACAAGCACAACGTTCAAACGACTGCATCAAATTGGATATTTTTTTTGTTGTGTTCATTATTCTCAGGTCTAGGTTTGTATAACGGAATAATTCCGAAAAAAATGCACGGAAAAAAAAAGCCTTCCTTTTTCCTCCAACCATAGAACTCTATTAAACGTAAGTATGAAGTGTTCGACAAAGCGAGCCATCATAGAGTACTTTGACACTTTGACGTTCGACACTTAGGTTGTTAGGTTACTGCATTTACATAAACAAACCACCTATGGTATTTCTTATTTACAGTAAAACGTGTTTCCTGAAAGTTTTTAATAGCATTTTGTTTGATATTAATCGTTGTGTTTTGTGTTTGTGTTACTCATTATCAATTATAAAAATGCCATCAATGAGGCGTCCAAATATTGGTCGGCGGACGCGTAACGCAAGGCGCCACCAGAACCTGTGAATTCGTTACTTTCAGGACAAGAACCTCTATCAAAACTAGGAATTGGTTTCACAGAGAAGAAGAGCTCTATCAAAACATTTTCTGCAGAATATTCAGCATTACAATAGTGTGTTCCAAATGATATTTTTTGGTTCAAACATAATTGAGGAACGAGGTTTCAACCCAACTTTTAAGGTATTTCATTTTCTATATCAAACAAATATATTACACATTGATTATAACATTACCGGCTAACATGAAAATTCTGTTAAGACTCATTAACGAAACTTTTCCAATTTTTTTCAACAGATTCAAGGACAAATTCACCATCGTGCAGGAGCATTGTTACCACCAGTTGATGGTGATTAGAAATCACATAATCAATTGGAAAAATTATTCAAAACAGCCTTAGAAATGATCTGACGAACATAAATTAGTAATTAGAGCAGATGAAAGGCCAGCAGGAGAACATGAGAGACGTTTCAATGCACTAACGTTAAATGAAGTTGCTATTGTGGTAGTTGGAGAAAATATGGAGTCTCGCGACATTGTAATTCAACGACGTGATGGTGGCAACCTCAGACGTATCAGTGAAACACATCGTATGTATGATGCTTTACAATATCCACTAATATTCTACCGGGGAGAAGATGGAAAACCTAATTTTTATCAAGATGATTAACCCAGCGACTGGTGAGTATTGATAAGTCATATTATGAAAGAATATAGTAAGAATGCATTTCAATAAGACATTTTCAGAGAATAAGGTCCATAGATTTGTGCACCCTGTATTTTTTTACTATATTTTCATAGTTTTTACCACCACTTCGTCAGAGTAATGTTGTTTCAAAAATTCTATGTTTCAATTCCTTATTAATGTTGATTATTCTCTTACAGGTCAGGAAACAAACAAGGTCAGCTCGATGAATTTTTATGCATATCGTTTCATGATTCGGCAGAACGAGGACAACCATATTTTGAATTGCCGCCGATGGTTCCATCAGTTCGCGTTGATATGTATGTCAAAATTGAAACGGATCGTCTAACATATATACGTTTGAATCAGACAAAGTTGCGTTCAGAAGATAATATTCATTTGCGCGATGCCATGAACGCAGATGGAAATGGAAATAATGTCGGTCGACTCCCTATTTTACCAGCACATGCATGAATATGCGCAAGATGCTATGACTTACGTGCGTCATTATGGTCGACCAGATTTGTTTATTACTTTCACGTGCAACCCAAAATGGTTCGAAGTCACTGATTTGCTATTGCCTGGTAAGTCATCCAGTGATCGTAATGACATCACAGCACGAGTATTCAAGCAAAAACTCAAAATGCTAATGGATTTCATTGTAAGATATCATGTTTTTGGAGATGTACGATGTTGGATGTATTCGGTAGAGTGGCAAAAAAGGGGGTTGCCTCATGCTCACATTCTCCTGTGGATGGCTGAAAAAATCAGACCCAATGAAATCGACTTATCATCAGTGCAGAAATTCCTGATCCAGATGTAGATCCAGAAATGCATGAAATAGTGATAAAAAACATGATACATGGACTGTGTGGTGAACATAATCGTGAATCACCATCTATGATCAACAACAAATGCTCCAAGCGTTATCCACGTGCTTTATTGGCAGAGACAATAACAGGTAATGATGGTTACCCCCTGTATCGTTTTGCTCTGTTGAAGTTGGAGGTAGAACAATAACGTTGAAAGTTAAGAATAAGGATGTTGAAGTCAACAATACCTGGGTTGTTCCATATTCGCCGCTGCTGTCAAAAACATTCAAGGCACATTGCAATGTTGAGTACTGTAATTTGGTAAAATCTATTAAATATGTTTGCAAGTACGTCACGAAAGGCAGCGACATGGCTGTTTTTGGTATTACAGCTCCAAATAGTAACGATGAGGTGTCACAATATCAGATGGGAAGATATATGTTAGTAGCAATGGAGCTATTTGTAGAATTTTTTCATTTGCCATACATGAACGTTATCCCACTGTAGTTCATTTAGCTGTCCATTTAGAGAATTTCACGGCAGAAAATGCAGCGCAGAGGGCTGAACATCCACCAGCCACAACGTTGACAAGCTTTTTCTGAGACATGCATAAAAGATTCATTTGCAAAAACATTGCTTTACTCAGAAATGCCAAAATACTTCACATGGAATGCATCATCCAAAAAATTCCAACAGCGAAAACGAGGACAGTCCGTACCGGGATACGTGAATGTATATTCAACCGATGCATTGGGGCGCATTTACACAATTCACCCGAGCAATGAAGAATGTTTTTACTTGCGTTTATTATTGCTGAATGTTCGCTCACTCTGTGCTCAAACTGCCATTGGATTTGCATACAGTAGAGGAACCTACATGTAATATAAGCAAAACAGCAGCAATAGCGAAAGTACTTCAAAGTTCCAAAATAATAATTTGGGATGAATGCACAATGGCCCATAAACGGGCGTTGGAGGCACTAGAAAGAACTCTAAGAGATTTGCGCAACAATCAGAACCTCTTTGGTGGTGCGATGATTCTACTGGTAGGAGATTTTCGACAAACATTGCCAGTCATTCCTAGATCAACGCCTGCTGATGAGATAAATGCTTGCTTGAAAACTTCGAATTTATGGAAATATGTTAAGAATCTCAACTTTACAATCAATATGAGAGTGGCTTTACAAAGTGACATATCGGCGGAATCGTTTTCAAAAACATTATTGGATATTGGCAATGGCAAAATTCTTGTTGACACTTCTAATGGTCTCATTTCTTTTCCACCAAACTTTTGTCAGTTCACAACGTCAAAAGACGAATTGATCCCAAAAGTCTTCCCAGATATTCAAATGAAATATAGAAACCATGCTTGGCCAAGCGAACGAGCCATTTCAGCGTCAAAAAATAAGAATATTGATGAATTGAATTCAGAAATTCGAAATAAAATTGATGGACCAATACATTCTTCTTATCCAACTGAATTCTTGAATTTGTTGGACTTTCCAGGATTACCTCTACATATTTTGCAGCTGAAAGTTGGCTCAGTAATTATCATGCTACGCAACCTTAATCATCCAAAATTTTGTAACGGAACTAGACTTTCTGTTAAAAGAGTTTTTACAAACTTGATAGAATGTACTACTATCATAGGAAAGTTCAAAGGTGAGGATGTCCCTATTCCAAGGATTCCACTAATGGCATCTGCACTTGCAATGACAATAAATAAATCACAAGCTCAATCGTTACAAGTTCGTGGAATAAACCTTGAATTGCCCTGTTTTTCGCATGGGCAGTTGTATGTCGCCTGCTCGAGAGTTGATAATCCATCTGCTCTATTTGTTTTCTGTCAAGAAGGAAAAACCAAAAATGTTGTACATTATGGGGCATTGCAATAAAGTATAATTTAGACTTTTCGGTGTTTTTTTTACTACATAATATATTTTGTCTTAGTGTTTTTCTTTAGTTACACCTCCCGTGCGAAGCCGGGCCGGGCAGCTAGTTATAAATAAAATGACAGGTCACACTCAAGTAGGATACGTCCGAACTCCAGATGTCTGTTGTAATGGCGACATTTTCAACTTGCTCTAACAGTACTTTAATTTTACTAACGCGCTCATCGAATTTTTTTGGATTCAACACATTGGTGAGATATTTCCTACTGGGCGGTATGTAGAGAGGTTGTAATTTTTTTGAGTATTCTAAGAATCCTCTGTTTCCCACTACCGATAAGGGTTGAAAATCACACTCAATCATTTTCACAATGCAGTAATCCAATTCTGCTTGTTGATTTTCAGAAATCGCATTGGGCGTGCCCCCCCCCCAAAGTTCAAGTTGACGAATACCTTTCAGTTGGAGGGTTACTGGCTCGCTCAACATCTATTTCCCCGACATTTTCTTCATTTCCTCGCTTTCGACTGGTCGAAGGTTGGCTGGACGAAAGTTGGCTGGACGGAGGTTGGCTGGTCGAAGTTTGGCAGGTATCCAAAGCGATTGATGAGTTTTCGGTGCTAGAGCATCCAAGTTCTGAAAGTGTACCAGAATTTTTTTCTTTCGGAGGCAGCTCATCGGCGGTCATGAATTGGATCGGATGAATTATTTTGAGGTACTCTTTCAGATTAGTTGTATTTTTGAAAAATTTTAAAGTTTTCTTGCATATTCCATATGTCACGAATTCACTCTCTGCAGATTTGGAAAAAAAATTCCACACAATAGATTTTTTCGCGCCGGGTCTTATATTTGACGATTACAAATCGAGAAAGAACGAACTAATACGCAACTGAGTAGATCGGATAAGTGAAACATTTATTTTCAACTGAGGTGTAGATCCTGTGAACTTATTCATAAATGCAAAAAAAGTACCTAACAGCAATCTCCCACTACCAAAACCTTATCGTAGGGATGAACTTGTTGGAATCAGCCTTCATCTTGTTACGTACTTTGCTGAAATGTGGCGAAAATTTTGAATTTGATGATAGTTTTAAAGTGCCATTGTTTGGAAAAACACAGTTCAGGTGTATTTGCATCTTTTTCAAATTGCCGACGAACAGTGTCATCGAAATTTCGACCTCAAACATTGATCCTGATATTTCAGTTATATTTGGTTTTGAACCGACCCTCATTTCTTTGAGGCAATATTTGGACCATTTACATTGGATTTCATGAACTGAAGATACCTTCACGATTTCAAATGTTCAGGTATAAAATCTTCAATAAAATACCTGCGATGGAATGAAATCATATCTCCTTTATTTACTTGTATTATGTACAATTATGAATCGGAATTATAGCTTAATGGCAGTTCAGTAATCCTCCTCGTTCATGTTTATAAATGACGTCGATGTAACGAATCATGTAAAGAAAACACCAGTTCCAGCCAAATGAACAATGAACCCCACCAGAGAATTGAGACTGGAAAAACCGAGCTCAGGTGTATTATTGTATATAATGCACCTTTTTCGTATTTACGACCAACAGGGTCAAATTTTTTCATACTGGTAACGAATAGGTTCTATATACAAAACTAAATCCTATTGTGTGAAAAAAAGTACTTAGGAAATCAGCAATTAAAAAAACAGGTTTCTCTGTATCACCTTCACGTAATATCTCTCGATATTGATTTGATATCTTACGATATCTTCGATGAAAAAATTATCATATCAACCGGCATATAATGATCAAAGTAAACAACTTGAGAAAAGGGTGAAAAAATGAAATACAACCTGAAAATAATACTAGACACAGAGTTTCATCTTCTATCTTTCGATTTATAATCATCAGTAGCATTTATTCTATATTATACATCAAAAACTCACCACGTGTTTTATTACTTAGGCAATCGTTGACGGAAAAACTTCAGTGAGTCTCAAAATACCCCAAAATAAACTATCCTAACGGCCGACTGCGTAAACACAATAACTTCCGAAAGAAACAACTCAGGAACTCGATATTTGTAGAGGAGGTTTGGACCTAAATTACGAAGGCCGAATTCGTGAATGGGTGAAATCCACCCAATGATTCCGTAGATATACCCAATCAAAATTTAATTTTTTCGATATTTCCAAAAATAAAGATCAGATCAAATTGAAATCCAGTACTTCATCGGAAAATAACAGTGCGAAGTTTCATACAGAATTTGATGAGGATGATATGATAAGAAAAATCATAGACATTTTTTTTTCAAATTGTTCTAATGGCACGATTATCACGAAATTTCGCATGAAGTTGTCTTTTAGTATCTCAAAACTAGCTGTTAAGTTTTATCAGGACTAAATCGGTATTTTTCGAATTATACCGAAAAAATAAACGATATCGAGAAGAAAACCTCGAAATTTTACATATTTTTTCTCGATATCTCCGAAAGTTATGGTCGTATCGAACTGAAATTTGGTACACTGAAGTGAAATATGAAGCTCAAAGTGTGAGTGGTCTTTTTTTTCGGATATGATGAATGGTTTCCGAAAAAAAATTTTTGGAAAAAAATTTCGAAAAAAGTTTTTTTTAATTTACTGACAATATGATCCTGACGAAATTTGGCTCAAAGTTGCGCGTCGTTATACTCCACCCAACTGCCAAGTTTGAATCCAATCTCCCGAGTAGTTTCTGAAATAAAAAATAAATAACTTCAGAAGTTCAACTGCCTATAACTCCGAAACTATTCAACCGATTTGGCCCATTAACGAAATTAGCCGCGGCATTCTGATGCGCAACCTATTTTGAAAGTTTCAAGTTGCTAGCTTGCTTCTGTCGACAGTTAGCGTGTATACGGCCGGCCGGACAGAATCGATTTTGACACCTGATTCGTCATCAGTGAGTCCAACCTAGTCGATTGAGACCATTTTTGGCTCAATCATCCAAAATTACAGACATTTGGGCAAAACGATAGCACGCTGTTCCCCTAGAACATGCGCGCAACGAGGTTTCAATACAACTTTTAAGGCATTTTTTCTTCATCAAAATAAACATATTACACATCGATTATATCATTACCTATAAATATAGAACTTCTATTGAGACTCATTAACAAAGCTTTTTTAATTTTTTCAACAGATTCAAGGGCAGTTGATGGTGAATACAAATTGCTCGAGATTTATTTCCATACTAATTCTGAAAATGAAGGGAATCAATGTTGTGCAATCATCATGTAATTGCAACAACTTTTGCAGGAACATAATCAAATGGTAAAATTGTTCAAAATAGCTTAAGAAATGATGCCATCTGACAAACATAAATTAGTGATCAGAGCAGCTAAATGGCCATAAGAGACGTTTCAATTCACCAACGTTCAATGAAGTTTTTTGTCATTGTGTTAGAGAAAATTTGGACATTGTAATTGGTGGCATATGTGTGATGCTTTATAATACCCCCTGATATTCTTCCGCGGAAAAGATGGATATCATTTTCTGATCATGATGATGTATTCCGTGGCTGGTGAGTATTGATGAAATTATATTATGAAAAAATATAGTAAGAAATGATTTCAATAGCTTATCTTCAGAGCATAAGGTCCTTAGATTAGTGTACCATTAAATCTTTTCCACTATGCTTTCGTAGTGTTATAAACCACTTTGTCAAAGTAATTTGGTTTAAAAAATGTTATGTTTTGATTCCTGATTGATGATTGATGATTCTCTTGCAGGTCAAGAAGCAAACAAGAAGCTACAACTGTCATTGAATTTGCAGACTGTAGAGCAACCTACATGTGATATAAGCAAAACATCAGCAATAGCGAACGTGCTTCAAAATTCTGAAATAATAATTTGGGATTGATGAACGCACAATGGTCCACAAACAGGCGTTGAAGGCACTAAAAAGAACCCTAGGAGATTTGTACAACAATCAGAACCTCTTTGGTGATGCGATGATTCTACTGGTAGGAGATTTTCGATAAATGCTGCCAGTCATTCCCAGATCAACTGATGCTGATGGGATAAATGCTTGCATGAAAACCTCCGCAACATGGAGATATGTTAAGAAGGTCAACTTATCAACAAATATTAGACTGACTTTGCAAAATGACATATCTGTGGAATAATTTCGAAAAACATTATTTAACACTGGTAATGTGAAAATTCATGTTGTCACTTCTAATGGTCTCATTCCTTTCCACCAAACTTTTGTCAGTTCACATCTTCAAATGACGAAATAAAAATAAATGTCTTCTCAGATATTCGAATGAATTATAATACCATTCGAAGCTGGATGAATGGGCCATGTAAGTGCCTAAAACAAGAATTTTTTAGGTTTTTTCTGGGTTTTGATCCCTTATATCGAATCAAAAAAAAAATGATCCATGAAATTATCTGCGTTGTCTGATGAAAAAGTCAGATTTGTACTCTACACACTCTACGACAGAATCGATTTTGACACCGGATTCGTCATCAGTGAGTCCAACCTAGTCGATTGAGACCATTTTCGGCTCAATCATCCAAAATTACAGACATTTGGACAAAACGATAGCACGCTGTTCCCCTTGAAAATGCGCGCAAAAACAATTTCAATATAAGGCATAAATTGGTAGCAGGAAATAGGACATAACTACAAATGAAGATGTTAAAAGTTTATTAAATACGTGGCGACATTTCGCAAAAGTGTGCCTTTGCTTCCTCAGGCCTGCAATTTATTGAAATATGTTCAGATTACAGGTTTGCTCTCCTGTCCCTTTATAATTTTTTTTGACTTACCAAATAATGTAAAACTCAACAGTAATTGCACATACCAACACAGCACATGTACGTTCAATGGACATACAATGGATGTACATCATGGACGTTTGAAACGTCCATTGGCCGTCCAGAATTGGTACATTGTACATCCAATGGACGTCCATTGGGCGTCCAGGATACTACTATGGACGTACAATTAATGTGCAGAAAACGTACAATGGATGATCATTGGACGTTGTTTATGGATATTAAAAACATCTATTGGACGTCCAGAGTTGGTACATTATATATTCAATGAACGTCCATTGGACGTCCAGGACACAACTATGGACGTACAATTAATGTCCAGAAAACGTCCAATGGATGCCCATTGTATGTCATATGTACATACAATGGATGATCAATGGACGTGTTTTATGGATATCGAAAACATCCATTAGACGTCCAGATTTGGCGTATTATGAATCCAATGAACGTTTATTGGATGTACAGTACGCCATTTGTGAGGTGCAATACAGATCCAGAAGACGTTGAATAAATGCATATTGTGCGTATTTTGGCCATTCATTGTGTGTTCATATATTCAGTACATGTCTTCAAAACATGCCCAATATAATTATTCATCTCATCACACAAGCTATCCTTTATATATTTGGCACTAAACTACCAGTTTAAATACATCCGCAACCAAATTAATCCTTGAGATAATAGCAACATTGGTGTTGATTCCTTGGAAATGTATATTTCAACAAAACTGTAAAACAAATGCTCTGAAAAAAATATATAACAAAAATAATAACTCTGGAATAAAGGTATTTTTTTGGTCAAAATGAATAAATTGATGAAAATATTTCGAGAAGATTATTTTCATCCATTTGCTCTCCTTCTAGCCATCATTTACTTCCTTCATTATCTTTTTTTTTGATTTACTTGATATGCGGTACCAACGAGTTTCAGAATCCTCCAAGGTTTCCTTTTACTATCATGGAATGCATGACGGTACGGTAGCTTGTGTCGGGATAAACATCGTTTCCCCTACCTGTTTCTGACATCTCGATTGACTCAAAAATTAGTAACAAATATCAGTGCTTCAACCAGAGTAAAAGGAATCTCAAATTACCAGGCTCTCTTAGATACTCTTCGAAAAAGGCTCAATCTTAAGGGTTCTTCAACGGAAAAAAGTAACTCAATTATTTCCAGTGTGTTGGGTCTGCCATAGTTATATTGTCCAATTTCATACTATTGAACGTCACTACATTACCAATGAAAGACTATTGGTTCATGAAATTCTTCATAGCTTCATCTAAAAAATAATGAATCAAGACTGGGCAAAAAATTGGAAAATTGATGGACAGACTGCTTCGATAAATTGGCTAACTAATGACTATATTTAGAGATGCCAGCCAGCAAAAACTGGTGGAACCATCAACCTGATAAAGTATGCGAGCATGAGTCCGCTAAAGTGCTTTGGAACTTCCGTATACAACCAGACAGACACCTATCCCACACTACCCCAGACATAATAGTAGTGAATAAGCAAGAAAACACAGTCAAAATTATCGATCTGGCTGTACCAGGGGATGCCAGAATCACAGCAAAATAGCTAGAAAAGTGAACAAAGTACAGAGATTTAGAAATCCAGGTTGAGAAATTATGGAAGAAAAAAAACCAAAACAATTCCAAATGTAATAGGAGCCTTAGGTGCAATCCCAAATGATCTAGGACAACATCTTGATACTCTTGTCATTGATAAAATCAGTACTGGCCAGCTTCAGAAAGCAACACTGTTAGGCACTGTTCATATACAACGTAGATATCTGTAATATCTTAGACTCTTGGAAAGAGTTCGATATTAAGATGATGCAAAACCGGCTGAAAATCGAGCAGCTGAGCAGAACAATGATAATAATTATTGTTTGGTTATCATCCATTATCAATTATTTGAAAGAAAATATCGGAAATATTGGACACTATTTTTTTATCAGATATAAAGGTTCCACCGGGATACGTACTTATCTCTTTAGATATTATTTCTTTGTTTACAAACATCGCAAAGGAACTTGTAGTTAGTGTCATCAAAAAAAGATGGAGCTTTATTGGCTGCCATACAAATCTTAGTAGAGAAAAGTTCTTGGAATGGGTTGATCTTTGTTTTGAAGGTGGCTATTTTGTTTATGAGGGAGAATTTTATATACAACTTTTTGGTACAGCTATGGGTGCACCAACAAGCACAACATTTGCTAATCTAATTATGAATGAGATCTTCTATTATGTTGTTGAAAAATTTGGATTTTATATCCCACTCATCAAATTCTTTGTAGATGATACATTATTGTTGGTACCATATGATAAAGTACAATACATTTTAGATATTTTCAACTCTTACCATCATAAAATACAGTTCACACTTGAAGTAGAGACAGACAATAGTTTACCTTTTTTGGATTTATTGATAATCAGAGAAAACTCTAGCATTATTACAGACTGGTACACAAAACCAATAAGTACTAATAGATGCATAAATTTTTACAGCAATCACAGCATGCAGCAACAAACTAATGTAATGGGGAATTTAATAAAAAGATCTTTAAAGCTAAGCAACAAAAAGTTTTATACGAAGAACTTAGATAAAGTAAGAGGCATTCTGAAACAAAATAACTATCCTACATACTTAATAAACAGAACAATAAATAAACACACTTCCAACATACGTCATACAACTTATGCTCATTCAAGCCCCGTTGTTACTTCTTATTTTAAATTTCCATTCTTGCCTGGTCTTTCTCACAGAATGAATAGAATATTTAACACATTAAATGTCAAGTGTGCTTTTTACAATTTGCTGAGCACAAAAATTTTTTTCACTAATTTGAAATTTAAAACCCCTGTTAACCTCGAATCGGGAGTAGTATATAAGATACCTTGCGCTGATTGTAACAAGTGTTATGTTGGCCAAACCAAACAATATTTACGTGATAGAATAAAACAACATAAATATGATTGTGAGAATGTTGCAAATTTTGATAAAACAGCTTTAACTTTACATCAGAGAACCATGGGTCATAAATTTAATTTTGATGGTGTACGGATACTTGATAGGGAAGAGGTTGGTTATAAAAGAAATGTCAGTGAGATGATCCACATAAAAAGAAACTATACTGTCAATCATAGAGAAGATGTGCAACACCTTAGCATTGTTTATAATGGTATACTAAGGAGATGAGTGCTGGCCTCATCAATAATTTTATAAGGATATTTAAGATCATGTCATGTTGTAACCTTAATGTCATGTTCAAGTTGAATGTGATTAATGACGTTTATATCGCGTTCCTGTTTGTTCGATTCGATTCCTTAAATGTCTAAATGTTTTTAATAAGTGTACAATATTGTTCACCGTAACTAGGTAATGTTTTTCACATTATTTCTTATTGTATACTTTATATTTGTGTTTATTTTCAGCCTTGAAAAAAAAACGAACAGTTTCGTAACGTCGGCGTTGTTACTAATGAAACAGTAAAATAAAATAGTGTCCAATATTCCCAATATTTTCTTTCAAATGATAATAAAGATAATACCGCAGGGTAATGTTAGCATTATTAGTGAGTTACGACACCACGGACCTGAGAAAAACTCTGTACGGACTCACGGACCTCCCATCAGGCACGACCCTCTGCGAATGAGGAATGCTCTCTCCCTGTCATCAGGGGAGAGTAGTGGAAAAATCCACCGTGGAACAAAACCGGCCCCTTCATGAAAGTGCTGCCAAATGAAAAGTTATAAAGGCTCGAATGAAAGCGACGTCAACGGGTCCAGAGCAGTACCTGTGCCCGGGCCCGGTAGAAGATTTGAGTTGTCACCTATTATCATACACTACTCGACACGACATTCAACAAGTACCAACGACTCAAACAGAACAAAAAATCTTTAAAGTTCAGAGGGTAAGAGGAATTGGAAACTGCTTGTTCAGAGCTGTGAGCTTACACCTATTCAAAACGCAGAAAGGACACATGAAGCTAAGACCAGAAACGATCACGTACATCAGGGGACACTAAGCAAAACTGAAAAATCATATAATGGTTGAAGTTCTGGCAATGAGAAATGAAAGAGCATACTGTCATAACATGAGACAGGATAAGGCCTACGGTACAAGTATGGAAATTTTCGCTATGTCTGAACCCCTAAAAACCGAACCAACAACAACCTGTTCACTGCTGAAAAATTACCAACAGTAATCACAAAAGTCCCTCACAAGAGATCCATCAACCTTCTACTGATTGGTGACAAAGGAAGAGGTCACTTCGAACTGTTGGAACAACAAGCACAATCCAACGAGGAAATAACAGAAGACTTCCATGAGAACTCAATAGAAGTACACACAGAACAGATTGAGGAGATGAGCATAGAACAATTCGATAGAACTCTGGCAGAAAATCAGTCAACACCAAAACAATCGAAAAAAAAGAAAAAAAACGCCAAGCATACCATCAAAATCAGACAATAAAACAAGAGAAAACTAAACAAAAATGGACAAAATAGACAAAGGATGAATACACGAAAGTAATATGGTGTCACATGAAGACCATAAAAACAACATGAACAGCCAGCATCTTTACCACATTCAAACTTTGGCAAAGTATAAATCCAAACTCAAAACATACTCTGAACCCCAACACTTTGGCCTTACAAAGACGGTTCATCATAAACAATAGCAAACTTGCAGTCGAGGAAATTGACGTAATGAAAGATTCCATAAGAACACCAAAAAAAATCCAACTGGCAAATGAGCATGAAATGGTAGGAGATGTAGACAAAGCCCAAAAATATATAATAGCCGTAAACGAACAAACGAAGTACAACAATAATGCGAACCACCCCGAACTATTGAATTCAAAAGGAATAGGCAAAAAGCAACCTGGTTACAAGAAACTAGAAACACTCATATACGTGATCAAGGGGAAGCTAGGAGAAGATTCCAATACAGAAAACGAAATATAAAAGCCCATAACCAAAATGATAAAAAAATTAAAGAACCCAACAACTTATAATACTAGGGAATATGGGGATGCGAGAAATTATGATAAAAAACTATGAAAGATTCAAGAATATCACTTAACTGAACAAACTAATCTCTGCTACAGCAGAATCCATCCAAGATATCTTCATTCCAATCAACAGAAATAATGAACGGAAACAGCCTACGTCTTCTTCATATAATCTACCATGGAAGGTCAGAATACAACATAACACCTGAATAATGAGGAAAAATCTAACACAACTCAAAGAATCAGCTAAAGATGGAATAAGTGAATCACTAAGGAAAAAAAAAGAACAGCTCGTCAGTAAATACAAAATAAAAAACTCGAAATACCTGAACATGAACATGAACATCTACAGGCTTTTACCAGAACTGATATCGTTCCTCACCAAAACCATGTCAACTTGGAATATAGATTTGAACTTAAAAAGTGAGCAGTCTGCCTTAATAGTCAAGAACCTCAGCATCAAGAATGGGATATGTCAGAGAGATTCATTATCACCTCTTCTCTTCTGCATGGCGCTGTTTCCTTTGAGTTCCATCGTAAATGGCACCAACACTGGATAAACGTGCAAAAATGAAAAACAGAAAGTTAGTCACTTGTTATACAACAAGTGACGACTTGAAGTTGATAGCGAGGGACGACGAAGAACTAAAGGACCAACTAGAAAAAAAACAGAAGAATTTAGCGATGACATTCATACGGAATTTGGTCTTGAAAAGTGCGCCAAGGCGACCTTCCTGAAAAAAAAACTCACATCCAGCCAAATATCGAAATTGCCGTAGCCACCACCATTAGAGCACTCAAACAACACGATGTGTACAAATATCTTGGAATTAAAGAAAACAACACGGAAAAATTAAAATGAAGCTGAAAAAAGAGTATTTTATAAGGATCAGAGGCGTATTGACTGAACTTAATGCAGAGAACAAGATGTCAGCCGTCACATCTTTTGCAGTACCTGTGATTCAGTACAGTTTCGAAATTATCGAATGGAGCCTGGGGGAATCAGGAAACTTAACCGACAAACTAGAAAGCTACCTACCATGCACGGTGCGTTACACCCCTTGAGCTGACGTCAGTCGCCTCTTCATCCCCAGAAAAGAAGGATGCCGAGGATTGTTAGAAATAGAAACAACTTTCAACATCCTTACCAAAGGTCTCGGCCACTTCGTCAAACTAAAGTGCAGAAACAAATACATAGGCATGGTACGCCGCCAACTAAAAAGCGCTGCTTAAAGGCAAAAACCGAAGCCCTCATAATAGCATGCCAAGACCAAGCGATCCCTACTAACTACATGAGGTCTGAAATAATGAAAGCCAACGATGACCCAAAATGTAGACTTTGTCGACCTCACAATGAAACTATATACCATGTAGTGTAGGGGTGTCCCATTCTGTCCAAAAACGAATACCTAGAATGGCACAACAAAGTAGCGGCTCAACTGCATTGTAACATATGTGAGGAATTCAATGTAAGTCTGAAGGGCAAATGGCTTGAACACTCACCTGATCCGATAGTAGACACTCCGGAAGTAACCATCATATGGAATACTCAAATCCAAACTGACAGAGCCAACAGACAACAAGCCCGACATCATTGTCAAGGACAAAAAAAGAAAATATGTGTACTCATAGACATAGCAGTACCCTCAGACTACAATATAACTCAAAAAAAAGCAGAAAAACGGCTCAAATATAAAGATCTCTAGATAGAAATATAGCGGCTCTGTAACATGAAGACCTCAATTACACCGATTGTGATTGGCGCCACAGGACTAGTCTCCAACACAACCTGCGAAGCCATCAGAGAAATCCCTGGAAAACACAATATACTCACCCTCCAGAACACTGTCGTGCTGAGTACTGCACACATAGTGCTGAAAGTACTATAAAGCCATCCAACAGGAGAGAAATCCGTAGGTTCACGGCGTGAACACGGTGCTTTCTAGACAGTAAACCATAGCAAATATATGTGAAGAAGCAATAATAATAATAATAATAATAATAATAATGATAATAATAATAATAATAATAATAATAATAATAATAATAATAATAATAATAATAATAATAATAATGATAATAATAATAATAATAATAATGATAATTATAATGATAATAATAATAATAATAATGAAAACATCTCTCAATTAAAAAAACACAGTAAAGGCCATCAAAACTTTTGCAATACCAATTCTCACATACTCATTTGGAATAATGAAATGGTCCAACACTGACATAGAAGACCTAGAACGCTTAGTAAGAACATCCATAACAAAATTCAAATATGACCACCCAAAGTCGGCAAAGAAAAGATGAGTATACAGCGTGAAGAAGGCGGTAGAGGCATCATCTCCATTCGTGACCTGCACCCAAACCAAATAAAATCACTTTGTGATTACTTCAACACCAAAGCAGTAGGCTCACCTCTACATAGAACTGTAGTAGGCTCAGATAATAAACAACGCCTTGCAGATTGAAACACGAAACAGAAGGCAATAAAACAGACTAAATAAAAGAATGGAGAGCAAAGCCACTTCACGGGAAATACCCAAACGACCTCAATAGCCCAAACATAGATAAACATGAATCAGTGAAGTGGTTGTCAATCGGTAAGCTTTTGGCCGAAACCGAAGGTTTCATGATATCCATACAAGATAGTAGACCAATGCCGTAAGTGCAAACAACCTAGAGACACCATCGAGCACTCAAAAAACTTCTACTGAATACAAGACCCGGCATGATAACATGGGAAAGATCGTCCACCTAGAACTGGTTAAAAAGTACAACTTCATCAATAGACCATACCCTCCAGATCATCAATATACGCCAGAAACAATTCTCCCCGATAAGATGAACAGTATAACATTATATTGGGACCGATCAATCCTGGCTGACTCAACAGCGACCAACAGGCCAGAAAACAGAAGCATTGCCGTGAAATCAGGAGCTTTTACGCCCTTGTTCACATTGCTGAATGCTGAATGGTGACTTAGAAATTTCAGTGAAATTTCAATTGAATATGGAAATTTTCACAAAAAAATGTTTTTTAGAACTTTTCCATGGATAATTCTTTTCATTGACACTGTTCATTTTCCAACCAAGTTTCATCTTGGTCAGATAAATATTTTTCGAGGTATTGAAAAATCAAAATTTCAAATGGCTGTAGCACAAAAACCATTCTGCAAATTTGGCCCATTAATGAACTCAACCGACATACTTAGGATCTTAACCTAACCTGAAAACTTCGAGACTCTAAGTACTTCTTTTCGAAAGTTATATCGCACACGGCCGGCCGGACGGACAGAATTAATTTTGACCACGGATTCTTCATCAGTGAGTCCAACCTAGTCGTTTGAGACCAATTTCGGTTTAAAATTCGAAAATTACAGACACCGTGACGAAATGATGACGCGCTGTCCCCAGAACAAGCGCGTAAAAAGATAAAAATATATACAACCAACGCAATATTCACTCCAAATACGAGACCAACCATGAGTTGAACCACCTGATTTCAGACACGTTACAGCAGAAAATTACAGTCCAAACAAGAAAAAAAAATATCTCATGTCGGAGCGTAGAAGAATTGACAATCATACTCTCAATAAAATGAGAAAGCCTTCTAAAGATGATATAGAATCTGATGATATACCAAATATCGAATGTGTTGAAAATATTGGTCGTCAATTTGGTCTGCAGAAAAACACCACGAACAGGCACAATGGATTGAATACGAACGATTCAACTTCATTGAAACCCCATTTATGGAGTTCAATCTAATAACAGCTGAAAAAGTAACAAATACAATACAGAAAACACAAAACTGGAAAGCTCCTGGGCCGGATAAGGTGCACAATTTTCGGTACAAGAGTCTCACGTGCACACACGAGAAAATCGCAGTTTCCTTCAAGCTTAACAAAGGGGGTAACACATCTGCTACCGAAGACTGGATCATTCAAAGGACGACCCATCACTTGTTCACCAACTATACAGGGTATAATATAAATAAGTGTGAAACATTTAGGGAGGTGATTCCTCATCGAAAAAAAGATAGGATCTTTCATATGAAGAAACTTCATTGGAGCATCCCTTGTTGAGATACAGCCGCTTAAAGGAGGCTCATAAAATTTGTATGAACATTTTTTTCACAACCACTAAAATAATTACAATATTGAGATTAACCTGACGTTTTTTACTACCAAAAAGACACTTAGCCAGTAATTTATTTGGTTTACCGTATGGATGTAAGGGGTGGAAAACGCAACCCTTAAAATGTATTTGCAATGTTATTTTTTGTCTTATAATTTGTCTACCATTTAAAAATGTATTTCCGATAGCCTGTTTCATTCCAAACAAAAAATGTCCCTTGGGTTTTTTGGCCAAAATAAACCAGTTCGCAGCAAAAAATTATTTCATGAACAACTACATAGCTCGATCCCCGGATCACAATCCTCTCGGTTTCTCTATTTGAGACCATTTATAGCATTTGGTTTATCGTACTCCTGTTCGCGAGTTAGAGGACTTAAGGAACACCGCCTCATCGATGCGTGCAGCTCAATGCACCGATGTCTAGACGCATGCGTAATGTCTGAAGGTAGACATATTGAACATTTACTATCATTTCTACGTGTTGTGTGTTTTGTTATTAATGAATTAGTTTTGTTTATTACCTTCAATCGTTTAATGCAGGTTCTAACTACAGAATAACAATAAATTCAGTTCGCATTTATGACGATGTATCTCTGTAGTGGTTCGTAAAATAATTTTTTGCTGCGAACTGGTTTATTTTGGGCAAAAACCCCAGTTAAATTTCTTTGTTTAGAATGAAATAAATTTCGGAAATATCGAAAAAAAATTTTCAAATGGTAAATAAATAATAGAACAAAAAGTTACTGTTACTGCAACCAGTTAACTCATTTTCTTTCTTATTTTTCGTTTATTATTCGTAAATTCATGCTGGTTCATAGTTGACCTAATTCAGGGAATATCATTTAATTCGAATGTACCGCGTGAAAACATATGCTGGAGATTTGATGAATGCCAGATACGCAAGAACGAAAACAGTCTCAATGCTCGTTCATTTTGCATATGGACATATACAGATTTTCCACTCGCTCTTTCTTAGTGTATAAAAACCACGAATTTCTATAATATAAACATTTTTCAAGTTGACTCTAATTTCAAGAACAATACAATTCTTTCGTTGTGCGAGATTGTGTGTTCCGTCTACCACCAGTTCGAAGGCGAAGATCAGCCGAGGACATCTCAAGGATTTACCTTTTACAAGGTAGGCAAGAATCATTTCTCCACATCTAAATTTTCGGTCCTTCGCAATTTTCACATTAAGGCCCTTGTCGTGCCATATTGGTCCATCGAGCCGATATTTGAACCATATCAGTCCAATCGAGCTGATATTAGAACCTTATTTCTAAATTCTTTTAATTAGGCAACTCTGAATTTAATTCATTTCACTTCCATATTGTTCTGCTCATAAAAAAAAAGAAACTGATAATCGCAGTGTGTTGACATTCAGCGTATTCTTAACCATAGACTGTTTTCAGTAGATAACCTCTCATTTTCGAACAATAACAATACCTGACTTTTCGTAAACTTTCGATTCTTTTCTCTTTTCTCTATTCTCGACTTTTCGGTCAGGTGTTGTTCCTGTTTGAATACTTATCCATTCATAGTGTCAACATTTTGCTTTTGGTATTATTTCTATTTATTCGTTCATTTCGAAAACTTTTCAAAATAAACTTTCGAAATAACATTATAACTGCAGTATACTTTGAATCGTAGAACAACTCATTTCATTCACAATGAATTCTAAAGTGAAACAGAATAAAGCTCGTCGTCAAATTCTTATTGATGACATCGAGGAAATATTGTTTCTAGCTCAGGCTGCGGTAACAGACGAAAGTCTTCACGTACGATTTCGTTTAAGATACGAAAATCTACAGGAAATTTACAGTGAATTTCAAACTATACATAATGCTATAATAGTGCTTTTAGCGAATTCAGATGAACCAGATTACAACTCAGAAAAATCAATTAGAGCTGCGTTCACCGATAATTATTTCACTGTCAAAACAATCTACGTAAATTTGTTTCCTGTCGTTAAACCTGAGTCTACTCATACATCAAAATCGCCAAACGTGAAACTTCCCAAAATCGCTTTACCTATTTTTGATGGTAATTATAGGGAATGGCCAACGTTTTATGACTTATTCAAAAGTTTAGTTCATGAGAATTCTAATTTGAGTCAAATAGAAAAATTTCAGTATCTATTGAGTTCACTTTCTTCTCGAGCTCTGAATTTGCTCAAAGGGTTTCCTTTGACAGCTCAAAATTATGGAAATGCGTTTCAAACTCTAACTGAAAGATATCAGAATAGACGGCTCTTAGCTAATACCTGTTGGAATGAAATTTATAATGTTCCAAAACTTCAAAATGAGTCAGCGTCCGGACTTAGACGGATTCTGGAGGTATTTTCGGAAAATTTAGCTGTGTTGAAGAACTTGGGTTTGCCTACTGATCAGTGGGACTTTGTTTTATTTCATTTGCTCATTCAGAGATTAGACACAGCCACCATTAAACGATTTGAATTACAGGAATGCTCAACAGACATTCCTTCGTTTATTAATTTGCAAACGTTCTTGACTAATCAATGTATAGCTCTAGAATCAGTTGCTCTTTCTCTTCCTTCAAAATCTCAACAATTTTCTGATTCTCGAACTACAAAAGTTAATAATACTCAAAGTAAACGAAATTCTGTTCTTTTAGTTCAATCGAAAAATAATACAGAAAAAAAAGGCATAAGTTGTAATTATTGCAAGTCATCTCATAATATTTACAGCTGTCCTTCGTTCTTAGGAAAAACTGCCTCGGATCGTTTCAAAATTGTCAAAGATAAGAATTGGTGCATCAACTGCCTTCATTCTGGGCATCAATTAAATACCTGTTCCTCGAAGTCAACATGCCGTACATGTAATAAAAAACACCATTCTTTATTACACATGCGCAGTTCATCCGACGATGTACCTCAGAATGAATCATGTCAATCTCAAAGTCAAATCTCTTATTTTTCGCATTCAAACTCAGTAAATGTTTCGCCTGCTAACTACACAGTTTTATTGGCAACTGCTCAAGTGGACATTCAAGACGCTTGGGGTAACTTTCAGAAAGTTCGTGTTTTATTAGACGCCGGTTCTCAAATAAACATCATATCCGAATCTTGTGTAAAAATGTTAGGATTGGGAATTTCAAAGAATGCTCTTTCAATTACTGGCATAGGAGAAAGTTCATCTACTGCTTCTGGTAGTACTGTCTGCTCTATTCGCCCTACAGGTCAGGTCAACCCATCTTTTACTTTTGACGCTGTCGTTATTCCAAAAATTTGTACGCAAATGCCGACCTCTTTCGTCCAATTTTCCAATTGGAAATGCATCTCCAACAAAAGATTAGCAGATCCTGAATTTTCTACTCCACATTCCATTGATATCCTTCTTGGTGCAGATATTTTCCCACTCATACTTAAAGACGGTCGAATCCAAGGCAACGGTTCGGAACCTACAGCCCTAGAAACTGTTTTCGGTTGGGTTTTCATGGGACAAATTCATTCCCCTATTCGCTCGATGAATTCATTTCATTTGTCTTTATGTGATTCATCTATTGATACCACATTAAAGAAGTTCTGGGAACTTGAAGAGGTGCCAACAACAACATCCTCTTCACCAGAGGATCAGCGTTGTGAACGGCTCTTTGTTGAATGTCATTCGAGAGATGCTTCGGGACGATACACGGTTGCATTGCCATTTGAAAGTAACAAATGCTTATCTTTTGGTGATACGTATTCTCTAGCTCTGCGTCGTTTTCTGTCGCTCGAACGTAGACTTACTAAAACTCCAGAAGTGTACCAGGAGTACTGTCATTTTATGAGAGATTATTTGAGTAGCAATCATATGTCGTCGGTGGTCACAGATGTCGAAACTGAGAATAAATTCTATATCCCTCACCATTGTGTCATCAAACCTGATAGTGCGTCGACCAAGTTGCGAGTAGTCTTCGACGCATCAGCTCACCTTCCAGGACAATTGTCCTTGAATGATGCTCTCTTGATTGGTCCTAAATTACAGAAGGACATTTTCCTTATTCTGTTGAATTTTCGTGTCCATACTTTCGTTTTCACTGCCGATATAAAACAGATGTATCGTCAAATCTTAATTCAGCCCTCGCATCGTGATTACCAAAGAGTTCTTTGGAGGTTTTCTCCATCAGAGCCTGTCGGTGCATATCGATTAAACACCGTTACATACGGAGTTGCACCTGCTCCCTTCCTTGCTCTTAGGACTTTGTCTCAACTAGCTGAGGACGAAGGAGCTTCTTTTCCAAATGCATCTAGAATCCTACTCAGAGATATTTACGTGGACGATATTGTCACGGGCTGTGATGATCTGAAGCAGGCTGAGGTTTTGGTGGACGAGTTGATATCATTGTTGAAATGTGGTGGGTTTGAGCTCCGTAAGTGGTGTAGCAATAGCCATGAATTGCTTTCTCGTGTACCTTTAGACCACCAACATCAGCATTCCATCAATTTTGATGCCGACTCTGCCATTAAAATCCTTGGTTTGAAATGGTTTCCGTCATTAGATGAATTTTCTTACTCAGTAAAGGCATCTGGTGAGGTCTGCTCAAAACGATCTATTCTGTCGGATCTTTCACGTATTTTTGACCCTCTTGGATTTCTAGCCCCGTTCACTTTTCTTGCAAAGCACCTAATCCAGCATCTCTGGACATTAGGCTTGCGATGGGATGATTCTCTCCCAGTCGATGTAAACAATCGTTGGAACCAGTGCAAATCTGAATTGCACGAACTAGCCAAGCTCAAAGTTCCTAGGCAGTTGGCATCAGGATCCTATTCACGATGCGAACTCCATGGCTTTGGAGACAGTAGTGAACGAGGTTATGCTGCTGTCGTTTACCTTCGATTTTTCTATGCCAACGGCTCTATCGACACATCATTCGTATGTGGAAAATCGAAAGTTTCTCCGGTGAAGAGAATTTCAATTCCTAGATTGGAACTCTGCGCCTGTCTCCTTTTGTCTAAACTCATCTCTTTAGTTCTCTCGGTCTATTCATCTGCCTTTCAGATAAGCAAAGTTTTTGCATGGTCTGATTCTACAGTCGCTCTGACATGGATCAGATCCTCCCCTCATCGATGGAAATCATTCGTCAGTAATCGAACGACTCAGATTCAGGAATTGGTTTCGCCAGAACTCTGGTATCATGTAAAATCTGGAGACAACCCCGCTGACTATGCTTCACGTGGTCTGACGCCAGCTGAACTTCTAAATTGTACATTATGGTGGGCGGGTCCCGATTTTCTCCGTTCCGCGGAAACAACTTTCGATCGCATAGAAATGAAGGGCGCTCAAAATCTCGTCAGGGAGGAAGAACGTCACATTTCTTTGCCCGCATTCGTCTGCTCGCAATTTGTAGATGAGTTGCTTTCGAAGTTCTCGTCGTTATCCAAGACTCAACATATAGTAGTTTATGTCTTCAGATTCGTTCATAACCTGAAAAATCCCAATTCTCGTATAAGTGGAGTTGTATCATCTATAGACCTCAAACATGCTCTCAATTTCATCATCAAACAAGTACAGCAATCTGTGTTTCAGGCAGATATTGCTAATATTCGAAATGAAAAACCGATTTCAAAGAGTCTTCGTAAGTTGAATCTGTTTATTGGTGAGGATGGTATTCTGAGGGTGGGCGGCAGACTTTCATTTTCTGGTCTTTCGTATGATCATAAGCACCCATCTCTACTTCCGTCTTCTCATCGACTCACTGAACTCATAATTGAACATTTCCATAGAGTTTACCATCATCCAGGAGCCCAGACTCTACAATTTCTTCTTACTCAACAGGTATGGATATTGTCCGCTCGAAGAGCGATAAATAAGGTTATTTCTCGTTGTCATACCTGCTTCAGAGTTAAACCAAAGGCTCCTCAACCTTTAATGGGTAATTTGCCCCCTTTGAGGGTGAATCAGCTCAAGCCCTTTCAATGTGTAGGTGTAGATTATGGTGGGCCATTTCTCACGACTATGTCTCGAACTCGCGGTTCTAGATCATGTAAGTCGTACATATGCCTCTTTGTATGTTTTACAACAAAGGCATTACATTTAGAACTCGTCTCAGATCTCACGTCTGACGCCTTTCTTGCTGCATTGCGTCGATTCATTGCTCGACGAGGACGATGCAATCATATATTTAGTGACGGCGGAACGAACTTCAAAGGAGCATATCGAGTGCTCTCAAGCTATATGCAAAATGCGGTGATTGAAGAACATATAGAATGGAGCTTTAATCCCCCTTCTAGTCCACATTTTGGAGGTCTGTGGGAATCCGGAATAAAATCCGTTAAATCGCATTTGCTTCGAATCATAGGTGATCAAATTCTAACCTATGAGGAATTTTACACTGTACTTACGCAAATAGAAGCTCTTCTCAACTCGCGTCCGCTCTGTCCACTTAGTAATGACCCGAACGATATTTCGGCGTTAACACCGGGATATTTTCTCACCTTAGCACCACTCACTGCGTTACCTGAACCGGACTTATCACATCTTTGTATAGGTAAACTTTCACGTTGGCAGCTTTTGACGCGTATCCACCAAGATTTTTGGAAACGATGGCATCTCGAATATTTGAATACGTTACAACAACGTAAGAAGTGGTTCGATAAAACCACTGATTGTCTCTCAATAGGTACACTCGTACTTATCAAAGATGATCAGCTTCCTCCGTTACGCTGGCGTTTAGGACGCATCGAAAAGCTGCACCATGGTGCTGATAAAATAGCTCGAGTAGCTAGTGTCCGTACAATTCAAGGTATACTGCAGAGACCGGTGGTTAAGTTATGCCCTTTACCACTCCAGTAGATTTTTTTTTCCGTTCAACTTTTTTTTTTCTTGTGTAAAATATTCTATTTTAGGTGGGCGGTTATGTTACTGCAACCAGTTAACTCATTTTCTTTCTTATTTTTCGTTTATTATTCGTAAATTCATGCTGGTTCATAGTTGACCTAATTCAGGGAATATCATTTAATTCGAATGTACCGCGTGAAAACATATGCTGGAGATTTGATGAATGCCAGATACGCAAGAACGAAAACAGTCTCAATGCTCGTTCATTTTGCATATGGACATATACAGATTTTCCACTCGCTCTTTCTTAGTGTATAAAAACCACGAATTTCTATAATATAAACATTTTTCAAGTTGACTCTAATTTCAAGAACAATACAATTCTTTCGTTGTGCGAGATTGTGTGTTCCGTCTACCACCAGTTCGAAGGCGAAGATCAGCCGAGGACATCTCAAGGATTTACCTTTTACAAGGTAGGCAAGAATCATTTCTCCACATCTAAATTTTCGGTCCTTCGCAATTTTCACATTAAGGCCCTTGTCGTGCCAGTTACATTGGAAATAAATTTTAGGGGTTGCGTTTTCCACCCCTTGAAACCATGGGGTAAACCAAATAAATTACTGGATAAGTGTCTTTTTGGTAGTAGAAAACGTGTTAATTTCAATATTGTTACTTTTTTAGTGCTTGTGAAAAAAATTTTCATACAAATTTTATGTACCCCCTTTAAGGCGCTGTATCTTAACAAGAGATGCTTCATTGAAATCTTTTTTTCGATGAGGAATCACCTCCTTAAATGTTCCACACTTATTTAGTTACACCCTGTATACAAGTTTTTGACGGCATGTATCACTGATGGAATTTATGAACATCTAGTGCATAACCATATCATTTCTGAAGAACAAAAAGTATGTATGAGAGGTGCATAGGGTTGCAAAGAACAGTTAACTATGGATCAATTAATTTTCGAACAAGCAAATAAAAACTCTAGGAATCTAAATGTAGAATACATCGACTATCAGAAAGCATTCGACAGTCCTCCTTACTCCTGGCTACTGGAAATACTCTCAATATACCGTGTCAGTCTCGTTATAATATCCTTCTTAGGCTGCACCTATACTGGACCCGTAATTCTCACGACACGATTTTCCACGATTTCGTCGTACGACGTCGTACGATGAGTATGCCTACACTGGACCCGTAATTCGGACGATCGGGAAGCAGCCACAGATATATTTGATGTTCTGTGCTCAGATCTGAGTGATGAGTTTTGACATCTGTAAACTGTCAAGAAATGAATTCTTGCGGTTTTTTTGCTCAAGGAATTTATATTCTTCACACCTATCTGTTCTTAATCGCTAACAGTTTGGGAAAATAGCTGCAGGATTTTAAGAAAGGTGGAATTTCACTCATGACATCCGATTTATTGATGGGAACCACAATACCTTACATACACGAATTAAATGTCGACTACAGAGTGAAGCTATGTATTATAATTACTTATGAGATTTTTTTCCTCATACTTTGAGACGTTACGGACAACCAATATGGATTTGTTTTTAGTGGACGTGGGGGGGTTGCGGAAGACATATCGACGGAGGAACTTTTTCTGTTTCTAATTTGTTCACATTCTCAGAGAAGTACCATTCCACCTAACCGCAACCATCACGAAGGGATTGATATTGACTGTTCATTATGTTTGGAGGACGATGCATATCCTTTGAATGAATATTTGATGGGACCTTACTCCAAGCAGTGCCTATCTCACGAAGAGAAATAGTTCAATATCAAGGTCTAGAGGATGAGGAGAATGCGCGTTTTTTATTTTTGCCAAATAGTGTTTAATGGAAACATGTTTATGGACAGATGTTAATAAAGCAATGAAAATAGTAAAATAGCTTAAAGATAAAAATAGACACTCAATGTTTATGATTCTACCACAGATTGCAAATTAATATCCTCCAGACCGTTCACGGAAATAATTTCACTGAAGAAAGAAAAGAGCGCCCTCTACAGAATTCTAATGAGTCTGAAAAGTTTTTTTGGAAATCCAAACAATATTCGATATGATCGTGCGATAATTTTTCGTGAAATAAATCTCAGAAGAAACTAACCGTAAGTCAACAGCTTTTGCACGCATTTTCAGTTTGCCAAGGTGTTAACTGATTCAATATCTATTGTGTATCGAGGTTTTGTTAGTGTTTTTAGTATATAAAATTCGAGTTTTGGATTTAGTTAGTTATGTTGTTGCAAAACACTTGCGCCAGCACACATAGTCACTTTTCGAGTGGTAGTCGCCGCGTGTGCAAACGCGACCACTATCACCGGAAAAATATTTCGCAAAATTACAACTACCTACCTAAAATCAAAACTCCAATTTTATGTATCAACACCACTAACAAAACCCTGTTAGATATCGAATCACTTAACGCCTTTGCAAAAAAATTGAACATGCGCGCAAGAACTGTTGACTTCACTTTATTTTTTTTTAGAATTTTCCTCTCGGTGAATCAAAAATGATCGATCTGGTCGAATGGATCAAGTGGGTAGTCGTGCAAAACGGATACAGATATGCATAATTTCGTATCGTGTCACTAGAAAAATATTTCTAGAAAAGTACTTATGTCAGCAGCTTTTGAGTGCATGCCAAAATTCGTTACCAAAGCATTCATCCTTTCACGTATTGACCCCGCCAAATGCACCTTAACTTCCTGATGGAAAGGTTTGGCGCTGTCCTTTTCATATGGTCATCAGAAAATTCTGCATGAACCTTACAGCCATCATTTTTCAATCGAGTGATAGAGTCCAATTAGATCCAATCGGTATTTTTAGAAATATTGAAAAAATATCATTTTGAATATGTGTATCTGTGTATTTTGAATGGATATCTGGTGAATCATTGGGCGGATTTTACCCATTCAGGAATTCAACCTAGGAGTAGGTTAGTATCTCAATTACGAAGTCCGAATTCATGAATGGTTTAAATCAACCCAATGATTGCGCAGTTATGGCCATTCCAAAATGATATTTTCCCAATATTTTCAAAAATAGAGATTGGATCGAATTGAACTCCATTACCATATTGACTGAAAAATGAGGTCGGTAGTAGTTCCTAGAAAAAAACAATTGCAAGGAAAATTTCGACATTTTTTTCAAATTTACTAACCGTACGATAACAACAATAATTGTTTTACGTTAATTACATGTTAATATCACATAACCACCAATAGTTTCTGAGATATTGAGGAAAAAATTCCAAAAGTTTGAATGACTAACTTTGGAACCATTCGGTCGATTTTGCCCATTAATGAAATTGACTGCCACATTTCGATGCATGATCTAGCCTGAAAGTTTTAAATTGTTGGCAACTCCGTTTCACGGTTATCTTTTCCTCGGTCGGATGGCCGGACATAACCGATTTTGACACCGGATTCGTCATCAGTGGGTTCAAGCTGGTCGTTTGAGATCATTTTCGGCTCAAAATTCGGAAATTACATTCATTTGGATATATCACCCCGTTCACCATAACATGCGCGCTAAAACTATGGAAATTATATATACCAGAAGCTATTCGATTTGATTGAATTCCAGGATAAAATCCAATTGTTGAAATGAATATACAATCCCTATTGATTAAAAATTTCAAAAAGCACTGCCGTGAAGGCAGCAACTTTTGCGCGCATGTTCAATGTAGATGACCGCTTCAGCAACGAATTTGAACATGCACGCAAAAGCTGCTGCCTTCACGGAAGTGCTTTTTGAAATTTTTACTGATAAATTACTGAATTTCAATTCGATCAAATCTGTATTTTTGGAAATATTGGAAAAATAAAATTTTGAATGGGTATATCTACGAAATCATTGGGCGGATTTTACCCATTCAGCCTAACGGCCGACTGCGTAAACACAATAACTTCCGAAAGAAACAACTTAGGAACTCGATATTTGTAGAGAAGGTTTGGACCTAAATTACGAAGGCCGAATTCGTGAATGGGTAAAATCCACCCAATGATTCCGTAGATATACCCAATCAAAATTTTATTTTTTCAATATTTCCAAAAATACAGATCAGATCGAATTGAAATCCAGTACTTCATCGAAAAATAACAGTTCGAAGTTTCATACAGAATTTGATGAGGATGATATGATGAGAAAAATCATACAAATTTTTTTTTTCAAATTGTTCTAATGACACGATTATCACGAAATTTTGCATGAAAATGTCTTTCAGCATCTCAAAACTAGCTGTGAAGTTTCATCAGGACTGAATCAGTATTTCTCGAGTTATACCGAAAAAATAAACGATATCGAGAAGAAAACCTCGAAATTTGACACATTTTTTCCCGATATCTCCGAAACTTGTGATCGTATCGAACTGAAATTTGGTACACTGCTGTTAAATATGAAGTTCAAAGTGTTGGTGGACTTGTTTTTCGGATATGATAAATGGATTCCGAAAAAAAAAATTTTTTGGAAAAAAATTTCGAAAAAAATTTTTTTTAAATTAAATGACAATCTGATCCTGACGAAATTTGGCTCAAAGTTGCGCGTCGTTATACTCCACCCAACTGCCAAGTTTTAATTCAATCTCTCGAGTAGTTTCTGAAATAAAAAATAAATAACTTCAAAACTTCAACTGCCTATAACTCCGAAACTATTCGACCGATTTGGTCCATTAACGAACTTAACCGCGGCATTCTGATGCGCAACCTTTCCTGAAAGTTTCAAGTTGCTAGCTTGCTTCTGTCGTCAGTTAGCGTTAGAATCGATTTTGACACCGGATTCGTCATCAGTGAGTCCAACCTAGTCGATTGAGACCATTTTCGGCTCAATCATCCAAAATTACAGACATTTGATCAAAACGATAGCACGCTGTTCCCCTAGAACATGCGCGCAAAAACGATATGTTTTCGTTATTGCTATTCATCTTTTGTCAAGGTTTTATTAATTTGTTTCCTTTTGCGCTGATTTTTAATAGCATGTTCATAAAAACTTCAAACAAAACTCCCATTCTCTAACCTCCTTTCATCGTGGGCTGTCGTGTTGGAAAATCGTTTTGGAAACAAACATGTTTGTTTCGACAAATTGTCGTTGCTTTGACGTCCTTCGTCGTTTCGGGCGTACGGGTCCAGTGTAGGCACTTGCATTGCAAGTCCAGAGTTTGTTTTTTCACCGTCGTCGTACGACATCGTTTCGTGAAAAATACGGTTCCAGTGTAGGCGCATCTAACGTCAACCGTCGTACGACGATCGTGCGTTTAACGGTCTTCGTCGTTTTGGAAATTACGGATCCAGTATAGGCACTTGCATTATGAGCTATGGATTTGTTTCTCCAACGATATCGTACGACGTCGTACGACATCGTATCGTGGAATATACGGGTCCAGTATAGGTGCAGCCTTATCGACATAATCAAAACTGGAAGACGACAGTTGAGATATGAAGTATGGGAAAAATACTTAAGACAAAAACAATTCAGATAACCAGCGGAATATTTCAGGGGGACTGTTTGAGTAGGTTATGGTCCTGTGCTGCCCTTAACCGCCTGAGTAGACTGCTGAATGAAACAGGACATGGTTATACCACTAGAGCAGAAAAACAGAATCTCCATAAAATGGACTACCTCTTCTATATTGATGACTTGAAGCTGTTTGCTAGCAACAGATCGCAGTTAGACCATCTTACACATATAGTATCAGAGTTCAGTAATATAAATAACACATACAAATGAAATTCGAACTATGTAACGATTCTCATTACAACCCTGAATCCTCATCGCCGAGACGCTACTGATTCCGTAATATACGGAATAATAAAACCGGATTTTTCCGAAGAACGAGGGGAGTCGATCATTTTGATTTCCATTTGATTGACCTTAAAGGGATTTCAATTTAGACCGATACGTTGTGAAGAGGTGACAAAAAGTGAGTGCTTATATCTGGTGAATTATTTTCTTTTCCCTTTACTGATTTAATTTAATTAGAGTGATCTAATTCTTTTCCTTATTCGGAAACTTCATTTTTTGAATTTAATAATTATATCCTTGCTCATATTAGTGGGTTGGGATTTTATTTATCAACATTTTTTTCTTTCATTTCTTTAGTCGCCAGAGTACATGCTCCCTGTTTTGTCCCCATTTTTATATTTTCTTGTATGATTCCTTCGGATCATTTATTAACCTTTTATTGTAGATTCAATTATTCATTTAAATTTAAAATATATATCGAATCTGTTCTTTTTCTCTCTTTCCGGAAAGTAGACAATAATACCTAGTTGTATAATTTTTTTTCTATCCTGTTCGATTGCATATAACTATAAATCTTTTGGAATTATTTGGCTAAAAACTCATATGATATTGTACCGATTGCATATAACTATGAATCTTTTGGAATTATTTGGCTGAAAACTCATATGATATTGTACCTGCTGATTTTGATTAGCATATTGCCGGAGGAGTTAGAACAGAATATACCTAAATCGACCACCATTTTGACCACTACTAATTCTTATTTATTCTGCACTGCATGCTGGAGTATCAGTCGATATTGGAGGAGACCAACACTGTCTAAAGCCACTGATTCTTACGAAGATCAGAATTTCGTCATCGAAAACCTTTTGGCTAGCATCCACCCAGCGAGCCTCCACCAATTGGAACACAAAATCTCTAGCACCTGGATTGAATCGTAGAGAACTGAAGTTTTTTTCGAACTACCATTCAACGTTAAACATCCAGAATAAAGGAACAAGAAGTGAGGTCTCAAAATTTCTGTTTCTAATCCGAACAAATCCAAATTCTGTCTGGAGCCCATTATCTTTCAGTAAAGCCTAATTTGTATTTTTTCCATATAATCAGCCTTCAGCAATCATAACTTATTTTTCTTTTGTAAATTTTTTAATTTTAATAAAATTGTAAAAACCATTTTCTTGAAACTTCCCTTAAGCAAGATTTCTCTTGGTTTACGTGGTAAGCCTGGCGCCCAATTAAAGTTAGGTTTTGTGAAGTAATTTTTGGGGACTCACTCCTCACCGTATCCATCTGAGCAGCCGATAGGCCTAAGTGCAACTGTAGGTTACACAATTGGCGCCCAACGTGGGGCGAGCCATTTCTTTTGAGAGCGTCACAGTGCTTAACTTGCTTTTCTTTTCTTTTCTTTTTCTTTGAGGTCTTGCTTGTTGGAGACAATATTCGTGAAATAACTGATCCGACAGAATTTGTTCAAAATTTACTAACACATATTATGTCTACTGGAAATATTTGCTTTTGAACGAACTCCTTCCTTCTCGATATTTAATTATTCAAATTTTTTTTCTTTATCGCAAATTTTCCGAAGATATATATCATTTTTCCCGAAATTCTTTCACTTTCACTTATTTTTGAATTTTTTTCGTAAATGCCTATATACCTATAAATTCGACACAATATGAATCCTAATCACTTGAAGGTTAATGAACTGATATATGAAATTAAAACTCGGGGTGTTGAACCTACTGGAGATATTGATACTAAGAGAAAAATATTAAGAGGACTCCTTAGTCAGGAAAAAGCTAATCGCAGTTTTCATGTCGTAACAAATCCATATTCTCATTCTAAAGACGTAGAAGAAATCGGTGAATCTATCATTGATTTGAGAAAGGTTATTTCTGACTTTAGCGGTAATAGAGATGATCCTACCTATACTAGAATTTCTAGTCGTTTAACTCACGTGTCTAATCGATTATCTAAGTTAGTTGCTGATGAGGATCCTGAGATTTTGTCGAAGCAAAAGATTGAGTATGAGGTTTTAGAGTTGGAGGTTGATCTCGATTTGAAGGTCTCTCCTGCTAGGTCTTCTACCCCCACTCAGGTGAATGCTCCTGTACATTATGGTAGTTCATCGAATGGTTCATTTGTGGCTCCACATAAATGGAATATTTATTTCACAGGTTCTATCCAGACTGAGTCACTAAATTCATTTTTGGAAAAGGTTGAATTATTAAGACAGGCTCGAGGTATATCGAAGCAAGAACTTTTCCAATCTGCTTGTGACTTATTTAGGAGATCTGCATGGACGTGGTTTGTTAATAACAGAGGTAAATTTCAAACTTGGGATGAGCTCGTAGGTGAGTTGAAAAGGGATTTTCTTCCGTACTTTTACGAAGAGGACTTGGAACAGGAGATCAACGCAAGGACCCAGGGTTCCAACGAAAGTGTGTCTTTATATATTTCTTCGATGGAAGGTCTTTTCAACAGGTTGACGAACAAGCCTGATGAACCAACAAGGGTTAGGAAAATTCGTAGGAATCTGCTGCCATTTTTTATTTCAGGGTTAGCGATGTATAATCCCCGGACAGTCAGTGAGCTTACCGAAATGTGTAAAAAGCTGGAAGAATCTAGAATATGGGCCAGTCGTTATAAAGCTCCACCGACTCATGATACCGGCCTCTTGGAACCAGACCTCAGTAGACCTGTTCGTGACTCAAATTCTACCTCCTCTATGACTAACAGGTTTTTTTCCCGTGGTCAATCTAATAATGTATCTACAATATCTAGTTCTCGATGTTGGAATTGCGGTTTATCTGGTCACAACTATCCTCAATGTCGAAAACCCAGAACAGTATTTTGTTATAGTTGTGGTAAGAAAGAAACATTTAAGTCTTAGTGTGATCAATGTAATTCAAAAAACGTGAATCGCGGTGGCGAGGACACGAACCTCGTCACCAGTCAGAACGGTCATGTCTCAGCGAATCGAAATGTCACCAATCATGGCGCCGCGAAATCGAGAAACAACCGAAGACAAAACGTTTCGAACCAATAGAATATTCACAATTGAAACCTTCAGTTGTGAATATCAATCCTCTTTTTGTAAAAAAACTTAACGATAATCGCCCGTATCTGAACGTTGAAATTTTCGGTCAAAGATTTCTTGCTTTGGCTGATACTGGTAGTACCTCTTCTATTCTGGGTTCTACTGGTTTTTCCTTCTTGCAGAAGTACAATATACCTATTAAGTATGAATCCCCGATAAATGTTACTACTGCTGACGGCAAACCGCAGGATTTTCTAGGATATATTTCAGTTCCCATTTCACTTAATGGTGTTTCAAAGGAAATGAAAATTTTGGTGATTCCTTCTGTTGCACATGCTTTGATATTGGGAATGGACTTTTTTCAATCATTTCGAATTGAAGCTAATTTCTCCGATCTCTCTTATTCTTATGAAGCTTCTATAAATGCAGTCAATGTAATCAGGCCTTTTTCAGAGTTGTCATATTCAGAAAAAGAAGAACTTCAAGATGTGATAGATTGTTTCAAGTCTATTGCTCCCAAAGATAAAATTGGTCGTACACATTTGATAACTCATCATATCGACACAGGAGATACGAGACCAATCGTTCAACGTCAATATCCTTTATCGCCCACTATGCAAAATCATTTAAATAAAGAAATCGATGAAATGTTGGGATTACAGGTTATTCGTCCCTCTCAGTCTTCTTGGTGCAGTCCATTGTGGTTAGTTCCAAAACGTACAGGATAATATCGTGTATGCTTCGATGGTCGAAAGTTAAATCAGGTTACAGCAGATGATATGTATCCTATGCCTCAAATAGATTGTATTCTCAATAAATTGGGGGACGCAAAATATCTCTCCTCAATTGATTTGACCAGGGCTTTTTTTCAGATTCCATTGGATGATTCTTCCTGTGCGAAGACCACTTTTGCAGTTTCAGGAAGAGGTCTGTTTGAGTTTGTTGTTTGTCCGTTTGGACTGAAGAACAGTCCGAAAGCTATGGTTCGATTAATGGATAAGGTTATAGGTCCTGACTTGGCGCCCTACTGTTTTGTTTATCTGGATGATATCATCATAGCCACTCCTACTTTTGCACTTCATATCAAGGTTTTAAAAGAGGTTTATCACAGACTCAAAAACGCAAATCTCACAATAAATTTGGATAAGTGTGAATTCTGTCGCCCATCTCTTGTTTATCTTGGATTTGTAGTCGATGAACATGGTTTGAGAACTGATCCAGAAAAGGTTTCTGCGATTGTCAATTATCCAAGCCCCAAAAGTACAACTGAGATCAAACGTTTAATTGGCCTTGTCGGTTGGTATCGGCGTTTTATAAAAGATTTTTCGTATGTCTGTTCTCCCATAACTGATTTGTTGCATGGTCGAAAGAAAGGACCAACTATTACTTGGACTCCTGAAGCCGAAGCAGCTTTCACTGAAATAAAATCTCGTTTGGTTTCAGCACCAGTGCTCGCCAGCCCCGATTTTTCGAAACCCTTCATTATCCAGTGTGATGCTTCTGATACAGGTGTTGGTGCTATTTTATACCAGGAATGTGATGGTATGGAACACCCTGTAGCTTACGCTAGTAAGACTTTGACTAATTGTCAGCGTAAATATACTGTGACAGAAAAAGAATTGTTAGCGGTAATTTTCGGAATTGAAAAATTCAGGAGTTATGTAGAAGGTACCAAATTTACAGTTGAAACGGATCATGCCTCTCTTATCTATCTTCATAACTTGTCAAATCCTTCCGGACGTTTGACTAGGTGGGCTGTTAAACTTTCTCAATTTAACTTTACAATAAAACATCGAAAAGGATCTTTGAATATTGTGGCTGATGCATTGTCGCGCTCGGTCGCAGATATTTCAGTAATCGACGTTTCTACTTTTCAACCTGATAGATGGTATAAATCAATGATTGAAGATGTTCTGAAGAGTCCCGATGAATATCCTTCTTTTCGAGTTGAAAACGGGATCTTGTATAAACATATTCTCTCAAATCACAATTTAACTAGTAATTTAACCGATTGGTAAATTGTAGTCCCTTCAACTAATCGTTTGGAAGTTCTCAGCTTTTATCATGATAAAGAAACTTCTGCTCATTTAGGAATATCTAAAACTCTTAGTCGAATATCAGAATTATACTACTGGCCAAAAATAAGGAGGGATGTTTACAAATATGTTAGAAAGTGTCCTATTTGTGCTGCCTGTAAAAGTACGAACTTGCCTCCGGCAGGTCAAATGGGTTCATATAAAAACATAAATTTTCCCTTTCAATGCCTTTCTGCGGATATTTTAGGTCCCTATCCTAGATCAAAAAACGGAAACCAATATGTTTTAGTAGTTGTCGATTGGTTCACTAAATTTACTTTGGTTCAGCCGATGTCTAATGCTACTTCGAAAAATATCGTCAAATTTATTGAAAATCATGTATTTCTCATTTACGGCGTACCACAGATTATGATGGTTGATAACGGTAGTCAATTCGTCAGTAAAGAGTTCAAGCATTTGATGGAAACTTATCGAGTGCAAAAGATTTGGTACAACGCGAAATATCATCCTCAAGTTAATTTCGCAGAGCGAGTCAATAAAGTTATCGTGACATCAATCCGCTGCTACATTCCTGATAATCACAAAACTTGGGATTCTTCTATTTTCAAAGTAGCTCAAGCTATAAGGTTGGCAAAACATGAGGTCACCGGATATTCTCCTGCTTTCTTAACTTTTGCTAGGAATGTTCCAGTGACAGGGGATTTTTATGGAAAAATTTCGGACAATGATAAAAATATTCCTTCTATTTCAGACAAATCACAACGAATTGATGACGTTCAAAAACTTGCGGATTTATTTGTAGAAGTGCGAAATAGATTGCATCAGGCTTATCTTAGGAACTCTCATCAATACAATTTGAGGAAGTGAAAAGTTAAATTTTATGTCGGTGACAAGGTGTGGAAGAAGAATGTTACTCTTTCTTCAGCTGTCAATAATTATTGTGCCAAGTTAGCCCCTAAGTTTGTACCTTGTGTTGTTACTGGTGTTGTTTCTGATTTGGTTTACGAACTTCAAGATTTGAATGGTAACGATTTGGGTCGCTGGCATATTAAGGATATTAAGTCAGCCTATATGGACGAGAACTCAGATTCCGATGAGGAGGAATATTTCAGCGCTGCTTCAGATGATAGCTAAAAATTTTATCTTCACTTCCTTGCCTTATTTTCTATCTATCGTGAAACAGAATGAATCTGTTGAATTGCATAATTATGAAAAATCTACATTTTTGTAGTTCCTTCGGAAAATTTGTGCTTTCATGAGGAAACCTTTCAACGGAGTTATGTTCATTCGGTTCTAGTAATTTTGATCATTTGAGAACTGATGTAACATATGAATTTGCGTTCTATACGATTTGTCTTTATTATCTACCTTACTTAACCTATCTATCTATTGCATTGAGTTTGATAATAGTGCCTTAATTTCTACCTGGTATGAATCTGAAAAAAAAATATTGTGAACTCCTAAAGTTTCCAAATTTTTTTTTACCCAGGTGGGGGGGTGTGTAACGATTCTCGTTACAACCCTGAATCCTCATCGCCGTGACGCTACTGCTTCCGTAATATACGGAATAATAAAACCGGATTTTTCCGAAGAAGGAGGGGAGTCGATCATTTTGATTTCCATTTGATTGACCTTAAAGGGATTTCAATTACGACCGATACGTTGTGAAGAGGTGACAAAAAGTGAGTGCTTATATCTGGTGAATTATTTTCTTTTCCCATTACTGATTTAATTTAATTAGAGTGATCTAATTCTTTTCCTTATTCAGAAATTTCATTTTTGCGTACATGTTCTAGGGAACAGCGTGCTATCGTTTTGTAAATGTCTGTAATTTTGGATGATTGAGCCGAAAATGGTCTCAATCGACTAGGTTGGACTCACTGATGACGAATCCGGTGTCAAAATCGATTCTGTCCGGCCGGCCGGCCGTCCGTAGACACGATAACTGTCGACAGCAACAAGCTAGCTACTTGAAACTTTCAGGATAGGTTGCGCATCAGAATGCCGCAGTTAAGTTCGTTAATGGGCCAAATCGGTCGAATAGTTTCGGAGTTATAGGCACTTGAAGTTCTGAAGTTATTTATTTTTTATTTCAGAAACTACTCAAGCGATTGGATTCAAACTTGGCAGTTTGGTGAAGTATAACGACGCGCAACTTTGAGCCAAATTTCGCCAAGATCATATTGTCAGTATATTTAAAAAAAAATTTTTTTCGAAATTTTCTTACAAAAAAATTTTTTTTTCGGAAAACATTCATCATATCCAAAAAAAATTATACTCACACTTTGACCTTTCAATTTCACAGCAGTGTACTTAATTTCAGTTTGATGCGATCATAAGTTTTGGAGATATCAGGAAAAAATATGTCAAATTTCGAGGTTTTCTTCTCGATATCGTTGATTTTTTCGGTATAACTCGAGAAATACTGATTCAGTCCTGATTAAACTTCACAGCTAGTTTTAAGATGCTGAAAGACAACTTTATGCAAAATTTCGTGATAATCGTGTTATTAGAACAATTTGAAAAAAAAAATTTCTATGATTTTCTCATTATATCATCCTCATTAAATTCTGTATGAAACTTCGAACTGTTATTTTCGATGAAGTACTGGATTTCAATTCGATCGGATCTGTATTTTTGGAAATATTGGAAAAATAAAATTTTGATTGGGTATATCTACGGAATCATTGGGTGGATTTTACCCATTCACGAATTCGGCCTTCGTAATTAAGGTCCAAACCTTCTCTACAAATATCGAGTTTCTAAGTTGTTTCTTTCGGAAGTTATTGTGTTTACGCAGTCGGCCGTTAGGCTGACCGTAAACACAATAACTTCCGAAAGAAACGACTTAGAAACTCGATATTTGTAGAGTAGGTTTGGGGCTTAATTACGAAGGTCGAATTCGTGAATGGGTAAAATCCGCCCAATGATTCCGTAGATATACCCATTCAAAATTTTATTTTTACAATATGTCCAAAAATACAGATATGATCGAATTGAAATCCAGTACTTTATCAGAAAAAAATTTCAAAAAGCACTGCCGTGAAGGCAGCAGCTTTTGCGCGCACGTTCAAATTCGTTGCTGAAGCGTTCATCTACATTGAACATGCGCGCAAAAGTTGCTGCCTTCACGGCAGTGCTTTTTGGACTTTTTTGAATTTAATAATTATATCCTTGCTCATATTAGTGGGTTGGGATTTTATTTATCAACATTTTTTTCTTTCATTTCTTTAGTCGCCAGAGTACATGCTCCCTTTTTTGTCCCCATTTTTATATTTTCTTGTATGATTCCTTCGGATCATTTATTAACCTTTTATTGTAGATTCAATTATTCATTTAAATTTAAAATATATATCGAATCTGTTCTTTTTCTCTCTTTCCGGAAAGTAGACAATAATACCTAGTTGTATAATTTTTTTTCTATCCTGTTCGATTGCATATAACTATAAATCTTTTGGAATTATTTGGCTGAAAACTCATATGATATTGTACCGATTGCATATAACTATAAATCTTTCGGAATTATTTGGCTGAAAACTCATATGATATTGTACCTGCTGATTTTGATTAGCATATTGCCGGAGGAGTTAGAACAGAATATACCTAAATCGACCACCATTTTGAACACTACTAATTCTTATTTATTCTGCACTGCATGCTGGAGTATCAGTCGATATTGGAGGAGACCAACACTGTCTAAAGCCACTGATTCTTACGAAGATCAGAATTTCGTCATCGAAAACCTTTTGGCTAGCATCCACCCAGCGAGCCTCCACCAATTGGAACACAAAATCTCTAGCACCTGGATTGAACCGGAGAGAACTGAAGTTTTTTTCGAACTACCATCCAACGTTAAACACCCAGAATAAAGGAACAAGAAGTGAGGTCACAAAATTTCTGTTTCTAATCCGAACAAATCCAAATTCTGTCTGGAGTCCATTATCTTTCAGTAAAGCCTAATTTGTATTTTTTCCATATAATCAGCCTTCAGCAATCATAACTTATTTTTCTTTTGTAAATTTTCTAATTTTAATAAAATTGTGAAAACCATTTTCTTGAAACTTCCCTTAAGCAAGATTTCTCTTGGTTTACGTGGTAAACCTGGCGCCCAACTAAAGTTAGGTTTTGTGAAGTATGTTTTGGGGACTCACCCCTCACCGTATCCATCTGAGCAGCCGATAGGCCTAAGTGCAACTGTAGGTTACAACTAGATAAATGCAAAACACTCAATATGAGAACTGGTAAAACGAGTAGTCGTGAAACTCTTGAGCTGTACTCTATCGAAGAAATGGAAACAGATGAAATGTAAAAATATATGGAATTCATTACGAATGTTAGCTGAATAATATTTCGTAAAAAACGAGATTATATTTCACAAATGATGGATTGGGGATAGGGGGAAACTACAAACATAAAAATATTTTGAATCATTTTCTAGGGGCCGATTTTGTAATTGGATTTTTTCCCCGGAAGTTATAGGATGAACGGTTTATGAAATACGGCCGGTGGCCACCCTTGATGAATCACCTTGTATAATGTTTCCCTACTTCTCCTTCTAGTATTCTAGTCATGGAAGCTAGACAACTTAATAATATATTTTTTCCTTCACAAATGAATTAATTCATGAATAAAATGGAAGACAATGTAAGAATACAATTTTCTAAAAATATAGGTCTACAATACGAACGTGAATCCATGTTGACAATCATGCGCAAAAAATTTTTGTGTTATATAAAAGGTCTGGTTGCATGGGAGGAGTTTTCCCAAAGTAAGATGTTATATCACAAGTGGCTATTGAATAGAGGGTAATAGTTGTTCATTTTCGATTTTAAGGGAAGTACACTTTGGACCCTATTTATTACATAATGAAAAAGCTATTCAGTTCTTTTCAATAGAATTCAACATAAGTACACCATTTTGGGTTCTTATCTAGGTGAATGCTAAGAAATTTAGTAGTATCCTTAAACGCAATGACACTATCTAAATGGCTAATGACGAGGTCACGATCAATATAACCAATGTTACACATTCACTCAATCAGTTTTATCAATGTTGATCACCATTTTATTTTCGACACTACTCCACAAAACTTTGCAGAAAAGTTTCACACAGTAGTTGAAGCTCCTAAGGAGTTGACGCCGTAAGTGCCACTAAAGCATCATCAGCGAACAAGCACATCAAAAGCTTAATAATCGATGACGAAAGATCCTGACAGGTGAATAAACCGACAAATTTTATTCTCAAATTCGCGGGATCATTAATAAATACCAATAACAGAAGTGGTCCAAAAATATATCCTTGAGGAACACCCAAACTTACATCATATAATGCAAATGAAAAGTTTTCAATTCAAACAAACACGGATCGAACCTCGAAATAGCCGCGGAGCCAATCCGAAAATACACCCCAAAATCCCAGGTTATAATATTTGTCGACTATAAATTGGAATGGTATACTGTCGACTGCTCGTGAGAGTTCGAAATATCAACCGGCTACAAAGGAACCGTTGTCTAAACATTCATGAACATAATCTGCAGCGTAGTTGTTTGAAAATAATCAGCAAAAACAGCGACCAATTCTCTAGCATCCCCGTGCAGAATACCGCCAATAAGAAGTTCGGTGGATTAATTTTTCCTAGTTTTTTCCACCAGACAAGGTATTTACCATGAACCATACTGATGAACTGTTTTTACAGTCTGATCTTCTGTTAAGTTCACTATGGAACTTTATTATCGTATTTTTGATGAGTGAAATATACGACAATTGAGTTTCTTTGCATAATTTGTGAGTACTCGGACATTTAATATTTGAATGTAACCAGTGTAGATTCATAAGTTTGCGCTTAACTCAAATTATTTCTGGATTTATCCACCTCTTGATTTGATTGTGTTTAGTCAACTTCATTACAGAACAATTATATTCGAATATATTCTGAGTTGTGTTAGAAAATGCTTGGAAATATTTATCGACATCAGTGTTTTCATAAGAAGTATGAAAATCAGAGTTGGAGATTTGAAGAATAAAATTCTTCAGATTCTGCCGACTCAAGTTCCTAATCAACTTCGACATGCCTTGAGTATGTACTTGTAATATAGTATGAAACTTCACCAGAATAGCTCGATAGTCACTGATATTATGTTGAAAAACCTCTGCGTTGCCGTCAGATAGATCAGTATTAGTTAAGATATGGTCAACTTTAGAAATAGATGTATGTCCATATTTATCAGTGAGCATCTTAGAAGGAGCCTGTGAAGAGACTCTCAAATCACAACATTCGATCAAATCGATAAAAAACATACGATTATTACATTCGGATTACACGGAATCGACGTTCAGGTCACCACATATATAAAGAATATCATCCAATTTTGAACATTGATTCAGAGTAAATGATAACCTCTCTAGAAATACCTCAAAATTATCGGCACCAGGTCGATAAATACTTAATATGCCTATTTGTTTATTGTTGGTCTAAAATAGCCTCACACATTTCATATTGCATCTCATCGGAGAAAACTGAGACACAAAAATTTTTCACTTTCAGGCCAGCTTTTACGTGAATCATTGAGCCTTCGTTAGTTCGAAAAGGGCGGCAGTAATAGTCGGCTAATATATAATCAGATGTACTCATTGTTGTCACACTGTCAGAAATGCACCAATGTTACACCACACTCACAATATCAAAACTCTTGTCAGCTAGAAGTAGTTCCAGGTTATCCGATTCGTTTGATATACCTACATTAGACTGTAGAAGTCTGATGCAATTTTTGACTTTCATAGGTATCTGTTGGATGGTTCACTTTTGTGGGATCGAAAAGGATGAATGCTTGCTCTGTTGGGCCAATTGGAGCCATCTAGAGATCTTTCATAACCAGATCTTGGAATTTATACCTTGAACGATGAATAGCTTTAAGGGTACTTGAAATTAAGTTTCTCATTTTGTTCAGAGAAAAAATTTTGTTTTAGGATATTTATTCATCATATTCGGCCGCTAGTCCCTATGTGCTCCAAATTTCGAAGAAAAAGTCCTACCGACTTGGAATTTTCAGAGTAGGTTAAGAGTTCCAATTGATCTGTTGGGTTCATAGAAAGATATAATCGGCATATGTCTTGCTGAGTTGAGCATATTCAATAAATCGAGAAGGGCATATGGGATCGGCATGGAGCTTCGGAATTTGTTGACGAATACTAATAGGCAGCTTTGCGCGATATCTTGTAGAAAGTCTGATGCAATTTTTGACTTTCATAGGTATCTGTTGGATGGTTCACTTTTGTGGGTTTAAAAAGGATGAATGCTTGCTCTGTTGGGCCAATTGGAGCCATCTAGAGCTCTTTCATAACCAGATCTTGGAATTTATACCTTGAACGATGAATAGCTTTTAGGGTACTTGGAATTGAGTTTCTCATTTTGTTCAGAGAAAAAATTTTGTTTTAGGAAGTTTTTCAACTGTTCCTCCGTTGTTATTGGATTTGAATTCCATACATGAAATATAATTTTTTTGTATTTTTTATTTGTATTTTCCGACTATCCTAGGCTTCAATGAAACCCCTCAGAAACTTAAAACTTGTGCGGGTTAGGATACCGGCTGTATTCTGTGTAGGCTTTGTTACTTATTCCTTGCGCCACGTTAGTAACAGCACTGTTAATTTTTTACCCAACAGTGAATGGTTGGATGGTCCCCTGAAAACCGGTAAGTTATCTCCCGGCTAAGGGCTTGAACCCCAGACCACACGATCGTGAGGCATGAGCTCTAATCAATGCGCTACCGCCGCTATGTAATGGACTTCTCAATTCTTTCTACATAAAAACTTGCCGCATAACTCTTTGTATAACTTTGCACAACCAAAGCTCAATTGTGTTTTTGAGCAAATCTTTTGTTGATGACGAACTTCCATTCGTAACCTTTTTCATAGAAGAAGTCGTTGCTTGGGTATTATTCAGTTGCAATCCAGAATAATTCTCACCTGGATGCTCAAAACACTTAGTCGAGTTGTTTCCAACACTTTGTCCGTATGGAGGAAGAGATAAATCTCAAAGGTACCAATCAGCATAAATCTAGCGCAATTCTGCAACAAAACAATTTCTGGAAAATCGCAAAGTTCAGGATCACCTTCACACAAAACTGAGTGGTACATTTCATACAATTTGTGGAATATCTTGAAAACTGTAGACAATTGAAAAAAATTTCATCGGCATAAACCAGTACAAACCTAGCACAATTCAGTATATTTGAATGAATTCGTAAAATCAAAAATGCTGGAATATCTTTTTTCGAATCCTTTTCCGGAACATAAGCGAAAAACTCGTGAAAATGTTCATCAGAACAAGTAAGCTTGCATATAGGACAATTCTTTGTATACATTCCATCACAAAAATCGAAAGTGCTGGGCTGACTCTTTTTGCGCGCATGTTCTAGGGGAACAGCATGCTATTGTTTTGTGCAAATGTCTGTAATTTTGGATGATTGAGCCGAAAATGGTCTCAATCGACTAGGTTGGACTCACTGATGATGAATCCGGTGTCAAAATTGATTCTGTCCGGCCGGCCGGTTGGCCGGCCGTAGACACGATAACTGTCGACAGAAGCAAGCTAGCAACTTGAAACTTTCAGCATAGGTTGCGCATCAGAATGCCGCGGTTAAGTTGGTTAACGGGCCGAATCGTTCGAATAGTTTCGGAGTTATAGGCACTTGAAGTTTTGAAGTTATTTATTTTTTATTTCAGAAACTACTCAAGCGATTGGATTCAAACTTGGCAGTTTGGTGGAGTATAACGACGCGCAACTTTGAGCCAAATTTCGTCAAGATCATGTTGTCAGTAAATTAAAAAAAAAAATTTTTTCGAAATTTTCTTACAAAAAAATTTTTTTTTCGGAAACCATTCATCATATCCAAAAAAAATTATACTTACACTTCGACCTTCTAATTTCACAGCAGTGTACTTAATTTCATTTCTATGCGATCATAAGTTTTGAAGATATCGGGAAAAAATATGTAAAATTTCGAGGTTTTCTTCTCGATATCGTTGATTTTTTCGGTATAACTCGAGAAATACTGATTCAGTCCTGATTAAACTTCACAGCTAGTTTTAAGATGCTGAAAGACAACTTTATGCAAAATTTCGTGATAATCGTGTTATTAGAACAATTTGAAAAAAAAAATTTCTATGATTTTCTCATTATATCATCCTCATTAAATTCTGTATGAAACTTCGAACTGTTATTTTCGATGAAGTACTGGATTTCAATTCGATCTGATCTGTATTTTTGGAAATATCGGAAAAATAAAATTTTGATTGGGTATATCTACGGAATCATTGGGTGGATTTTACCCATTCACGAATTCGGCCTTCGTTATTAAGGTCCAAACCTTCTCTACAAATATCGAGTTTCTAAGTTGTTTCTTTCGGAAGTTATTGTGTTTACGCAGTCGGCCGTTAGGCTGACCGTAAAACAATAACTTCCGGAAGAAACGACTTAGAAACTGGATATTTGTAGAGTAGGTTTGGGGCTTAATTACGAAGGTCGAATTCGTGAATGGGTAAAATCCGCCCAATGATTCCGTAGATATACCCATTCAAAATTTTATTTTTCCAATATGTCCAAAAATACAGATATGATCGAATTGAAATCCAGTAATTCATCAGAAAAAAATTTCAAAAAGCACTGCCGTGAAGGCAGCAGCTTTTGCGCGCACGTTCAAATTCGTTGCTGAAGCGGTCATCTACATTGAACATGCGCGCAAAAGTTGCTGCCTTCACGGCAGTGCTTTTTGAAATTTTTTAATTTCGCGATTCCCCAGATCATCCGACAAAATTTCGAGAAATAATTCGGAGCACAAGTCAGTACAAAGAAAGCGAAAATTGTTACCCTAATTTTCAAGAAAAAAACAGGAGAGCTGAGAAAAGATTCGAACAGAACAAGTAAGTGTATATGCAGCAAATCAATCACAGCCATTAAAGTCCCCTTCCTCTAAAAGTGCAAGGCTGGTCTTTTTCAAACATTTCATGCAATATTTCGAGAACCATACGAAATAAAAATTCCCACGGCTCGAAACGGAAAAAACCTAGCACAATTAGGGAGGATTTTTTTTCTCAAATAGAAAGATGCCTGACATTACCTTCAAATGAACATTTGTATTTGACTATTAAATATTTCGGTACCTCATTCATTTTTGAGTTTTAAGCAGGTATCACTTGAATTTCCTGTCTAACTCGTTTTATAAAAACTCCAACCTCCGACTTTCCCAATAAATTATAACTCGACAAAGACTCGATTCAAGAGATACCGATATTGGACGCTCAGAGAAGAAGGTAATGAATTTTCGGGGGAAAACAAATTAGGCTCCAAACAGGCAGGCCGGCTGCTCAGAGACAGCTGTTCAATGAAGTGCTATATTGGTGCCAGCAGATTCGAGGATCGCTGCGCTTTTAATACGTTGCTCAGGCTTTTAAGCCATTTATTATTTGGCCTCAGTGAAAAATTTTCTCACTAGAAGGCGTTCTCGGATTTGAAAATGTGGCGGTTATGAACTGGTCCTGTGGTGCACGAGAATTATTTTTGCTGAAAATTGATTGCGATATTTCATCGGATTCTCTTCATTTCTCTTTGCCTTCACAATTGAGTTTCTTCGTGAATGAAAGTGAAATACGATTTTTCATATTTATGGACAAAATGAAATTTCATCCATTTTATCTAACGACACTTAAAAAATTTCAATTTCGAGATCTTTGTTCGGGTGTTTTTAGGTATGGAAGCGTCACGCAATTCTAAATTTATATTTTCAATGGTCGGCCACTTAATTTCCCTGCCCATACAGTTCTCTGAAATAATAATTTTCCATTTGTGGTAAGCAAGTTAAATGAACGAAAAATTCAGTCATTAATGTTTTTACGTTTTGTTCTGAGGAACAACGCGTTTCGTCACAATGCCTGTAATTTGTTATTGTGTTTACGGTCAGCCTAACGGCCGAATGCGTAAACACAATAACTTCCGAAAGAAACAACTTAGAAACTCTATATTTGTAGGAAAGGTTTGGACCTTAATTACGAAGGCCGAATTCCTGAATGGGTAAAATCCACCCAATGATTCCGTAGATATACCCAATCAAAATTTTATTTTGCCAATATTTCCAAAATTACAGATCAGATCGAATTGAAAACCAGTACTTCATCGAAAAATAACAGTTCGAAGTTTCTTACAGAATTTAATGAGGATGATATGATAAGAAAATCATAGAAATTTTTTTTTCAAATTGTTCTAATGACACGATTATCACGAAATTTCGCAAAAAATTGTTTTTCATCATCTTAAAATTAGCTGTGAAGTTTTATCAGGACTGAATCAGTATTTCTCGAGAATACCTCGAAATTTGAAATATTTTTTCCTGATATCTCCAAAACTTATGATCGTATCGAACTGAAATTTGAAACACTGCTGTGAACTAAAAAGCTCAAGGTGTGAGTGGAATTTTTTTTTAGATATAATGAACGGTTTCCGAAAAAAAAATTTTTGGAAAAAAATTTCGAAAAAAATTTTTTTTTTATTTACTGACAACATGATACTGACGAAATTTGGCTCAAAGTTGCGCGTCTTCATACTTCACCTAACTACCAAGGTTGAATCCAATCGCTTAAGCAGTTTCTGAAATAAAGAATGAATAACTTCAAAACTTCGGGTGCCCATAACTCCGAAACTATTCGACCGATTTGGCCCATTAACGAACTTAACCGCGGCATTCTGATGCGCAACCTATCCTGAAAGTTTGAAATTGCTAGCTTGCTTCTGTCGAGAGGCCGGACAGAATCGATTTTGACCGCGGATTCGTCATCAGTGAGTCCAACCTAGTCTATTGTTACCATTTTTGGCTCAATCATCCAAAACTACAGACATTTGGACGAAACGATAGCACGCCGTCCCCCTAGAACATGCGCGCAAAAACGGAAACAACACATTAGTCTACGTATAGGTAAATAATTAAAGTGATATATGCAGGGTCTCCTAAAAAACCAGTATGCACAATTCTCTCGATTATTAATCAATATCGATGACTCTTCTTATTCTGCATCCCGTATAGCTCTACCGTGGCTCTTTTTCAGAACTGAAATGAAATAAAGAGTGGATTTGATTCGAATTGACGGACTGTAGTTAAGTTTATCCAGCAAACATCAAATCGCAGCATGGGTACAAAAACTGTATATCGTTGCTGCACTTGAAGTGCAGCGATGGTAGTGCAGAAACTGTATCGAAACGGACCGTTTAAGTCCCGCCGAACTGAATCGAAACTGTACAGTTCAAACTGCGTTTGAAGTACAGCCTGTGTACAGCAGTTGTGCAGCAGCTAGTCATTTCGTTATGCAGTTTCTACGTAGTAATAATTGTTGAAATATATTGAAAATTCCCGACATGAAACTTACTGACGCCATGTTCAACACGTACACAACACTTTCAACACTTTAAGAGCGAAAAAACTGTAGAACAATCATTACGAGCAAGTTTACACTTAACAGTATCGAATGAAATATGGCATCAAAGATTAGCACATTTGAATTTACAAGATCTTATAGCAATGCAAAATCACAATTCAGTGGAAGGTTAACATATGCAACGAAGTAATTGTCCAGTAAAATTTTGCCAGATTTATTGTGAAGGTTAGTATCCAAATTACCTTTGAAGCATGAGAGTCAGAGATCTAAATCTCTAATGCAGGTAATACACACTGGTCTGTGTGGACCAATGGAACAAGTTTCTATCGGAGGATCAAGATATTTCATTATATTCGAAGACGACTGTAGTAGATACACCCACGTCTACTTCTAAATTAGTAAGGACGAAGCATTTAAGTATTTCAAAGAATACAAGCAACTCGTCGATAATGGTGCTGAATTTTGCGAAAAGGAATATGAAGAATACCTCAAGAAAGAGGGTATCGTATACCCGAAAACCAATCCTCATACCCCACAACAAAACGTTATGAGTGAAAGAATGAACAGAACCATTATTGAAGAAGCTAGGTGCTTGGTATTTGATGCTGAGCTCCCTAAAAGTTTCTTAGCCAAGGCTGTCAATACAGCCATATATCTCAGAGATAGGTGAATAGCTAGAGATCTAAATTACCAAACTCCGTCCTAACTCTGGTATGGTAAAAAGGCAGATATTAATCACCTCAGAATATTCGGCAGTGAAAGTATGATTCATTTTCTCGAAACTAATCGACTAAAATAAGATAAGAAATCCAAGAAAATGATTCTAGTTGGATTTGGAGATAAGGTTGAAGGATATAGACCATACGATCCTACTGTCAGAAGAATCATAACCAGCAGTGATTATACATGAAAAAGAAGGCGAAGAAATTTTAGTCGCTAAAAACTTTGACTTGGACTAGAAGCAAGAAAATACCAATTCAGTGGAGGAAACAGACGATCAAGAGGAATCAGTGATTACCTTGAACTCTCATGATGAAGAATCAAATATCCGTGGTAGATCTGAGAGAGTCAGAATATCAAACAGGATATTGCAAGATTACATCACCTACGTTTGCAGAGGTGAAACTGATATGGACGATACACCAATAAGCGTCAAGGAAGCCCTATCAAGACCAGATGAGCACAGATCGAACCAAGCGATGAAAGAAGAAATGCAGTCAGTCGAAGGAAACGACACCTGGGAATTGGTGGATGCACCCAGACATGGACCCAGCTTTGACTGTAAGTGGGTTTTCAAAATTGAAAGTTCAGAAAACAATTAAGTTTACCGTGCTAGGTTAGTAGCTGAAGGTTTCACGCAAAAACAAGGCATAGACTATGAAGAAACTATTTCACATTAGACACAGTACCACTAGAATGCTTTTCGGATTATCAAAATAATTTAAAAAGTTTTTCACTAAGATGTTAAAACCGCTTTATTAAATGGCTACCTTGAGGAAAATGTATATATGAGAAAGCCAGATGGCTTTGTACTTATAGGATTTGAGAATAAGTTATGCAAATGGAAAAAGGCTGTTTATGGACTCAATCGAAGTAGTAGAGCTTGAAATAAAAGAGTGAACGAAGTGTTGTTAGAATTGAATTATTCCAAATCGAAATTTGGACCTTGCATCTTTATTTTTAGTAATAATGAAGAAGAACCTATAAATTTGAAATCAAATCTCAATAATCACTTCAAAATCAAGGACTTAAGATTAGCCGAACATATTATAGGTGTAAAAATTAGGCAGGAATCTGGTCGAATAAGATTAGATCAGGACAGTTATGTTAATCAAGTATTAAAAAGATTTAGTATGACCGATTGCAAGGGAATCTCGACTCCCATTAAATGTTATTTAAATGTTGAATCAAGTTCGGAAGAACTTGAACATGTTAACGAAGAGTTTCCATATCAGCAGTTAATAGGCAGTTCGATGTATACAGGGTCCTGCGATAGTGCGTTAGGCTTCCATAGCTGCCAAACCAGACATTTTAGAAATTGAGTTGAAAAGAATTCCCTTTCTGCTTTCAATTCTGCATCTCAGGAAATTATTTTTTAATATACAGGGTGTTCGCGAATGAAATTATTCAACAAGTGAGTGATTTTTTAAATGGAACACCCCTTATATTGTCGCATATTTTGAATTCTCTTTAATACCTCTATCATGACGCAAAATATTAGGACACTTTAAAACCCTTCCAAAATCAATATCCTTGAAGTTCAACATGAAAATTATAACGTTTGTCCGAATAAGTAACACATACATAGGTATTATTGGTAACATGTGTATTTTAACGATTACAGAGTTTCATCGGCATCCAAAAAATTATTATTCATGAAATGGTTCATATGATTTTCATGTCGGAGCAGTGCTACACAAACTGTTATCAAGTACATCGATTATTATTATTTATCAAAATATTCTTATTCAGAGCTCAAAGATATTTCCGAATACAAAAAATTGAGATGAATTTTGGTAAAGATGAAATGGTTGATATGATTTTCATGTTGGGGCAGTGCCCCAGAAACTTTTTATTGGCAAGTAGATCTTATGCTGTCGAATATCCCGAAAGAAGACATCCATATGAGTCGAGTTCTCGGAGGCTTTCGAACAGATTTGTAGAGACAGGAGATGACAAGTATAAATAAACAGTCTAACATTGGAAACAATTTAGATACAGGGTGTTCTTCTTCAAATGGCAGGTATAGTATCTCTCGAACCACTGGGCTGATTCGACTGAAATTTTCATCAATCGTTCCTCTTCACACTCCAGAATAAAGTTCCAAAAATGAACAGTCTAACATTCGAAACAACTGAGATACAGGGTGTTCTTCTTCAAATGGCAGGTATAGTATCCCTCGAACCACTGGGCTGATTCGACTGAAATTTTCATCAATCATTCCTCTTCACAATCCAGAATAATGTTTCAAAATTTCAAAAAGCACTGCCGTGAAGGCAGCAACTTTTGCGCGCATGTTCAATGTAGATGACCGCTTCAGCAACGAATTTGAACATGCACGCAAAAGCTGCTGCCTTCACGGCAGTGCTTCTTGAAATTTTTACTGATAAATTACTGGATTTCAATTCGATCAAATCTGTATTTTTGGAAATATTGGAAAAATAAAATTTTGAATGGGTATATCCACGAAATCATTGGGCGGATTTTAACCATTCAGGAATTCGACCTTTGTAATTAAGCCCCAAACCTTCTCTACAAATATCGAGTTTCTAAGTCGTTTCTTCCGGAAGTTATTATATTTACGGTCAGCCTAACGGCCGACTGCGTAAACACAATAACTTCCGAAAGAAACAACTTAGGAACTCGATATTTGTAGAGAAGGTTTGGACCTAAATTACGAAGGCCGAATTCGTGAATGGGTAATGTCATATAATGTGTAATGTATTAATTATGATAATGCGCATCCTCATTAAAGGTGGGGATGACCACGATTGTAATAAGAGAGGTACAATAAACCAGTTGGTATCTAGATGCACAAGAGTTAATAAGGAATTTCCTAATCCCATTAAAAGTATCGAATATAACATGGCGCAGTCGGTTAAAACGGCTCACACGCATTATCACTAAAAAAGTGAAATATATAATAAAATATAAAAATAAAGTTTCAAAGAAACAATTTGTGAATATAGTGATTCCAGGTAAATACAATATAAAAATAAAGAGAAATATTCCTCCAGTCGTACATGCAAATAGAAAAATTCCTTTTTGTATCAGAAAAAAGTTAAAAAGAAAACTAGATAAATTAGAAGAACAGAATATAATTGTGAAAGAAACAGAGCCAACTGAATGGGTAAATTCGTTAGTAATTGTCAATAAATTAAATGGTGATTTCAGGTTATGCATAGACCCAACAGAATTAAATAGAGCAATTTATAGAGAGCATTTTCAAATACCTACTTTCGAAGAAATAGTTAAAGATTTAAATAAAGCTGAAAATTTGTCAGTATTAGATGTGGCCAACGGATTTTGGAACATTCAATTGGATGAGCCAAGCTCAAGATTATGCACATTCAACACTCCCTTTGGACGATACCGTTTTCTTCGTCTTCCCTATGGTTTGAAGAGTGCAAGCGAGGTCTTCCAAAGGAAGATGTTGGAATGTTTTGAAGGTATTGATGGTACGTCAATATATATAGATGACATTTTAATATGGGGTAAGGATAAGAATGAACATGATGAAAGGTTAAGAATGGTACTTGAACGGGCAAAATTAAATAATGTTAAATTTAATGAAGAAAAATGTATAATTAATGTCAACAAAATTAAATATTTAGGTCATATCATTAGTGACAAAGGTATGCAACCTGATGAGAGCAAAACAGAAATTATAAAAATTATCCAGAGCCTAAGAATAAAAAAGAAGTTCAAAGATTTCTGGGAATTGTGAATTATGTTCATAAATTCATTCAAAACTTATCGGAACTGACACAACCCTTGAGAGAACTCTTGAAAAAAGAAAATTATTTTCAATGGGGATTTCATCAGGAAAAAGCTTTTGAAAAATTAAAAGAAATTCTGATTTCTCCGCCAGTACTTCAGTATTATAACCCTAATTTGCCGATAACTTTAACTGTAGATGCAAGTCAATATGCTCTAGGTGCAGCTCTTATTCAAAATTCTAGACCAGTAGCTTACTCATCAAAATCACTAACACCTACACAATAAGCTTATGCCCAAATTGAGAAAGAACTACTTGCAATAGTTTATGGATGTAAAAATTATCATCATTTCATTTATGGACAAAAAATCACTGTTGAAACTGACCATAAATCACTCATTAGTTTGTCCAAAAAGTCAATGATTAAATGTCCAATGAGGCTTCAGAGAATGTTACTAGACTTACAAAAGTATGATATTGAACTCATATATAAACCAGGTAGAGAGATGTATATTGCTGATGCACTGAGTAGAATAAGCACACAGATTTCTCAAAATGAACTTACTAATGATGAAGACTATCAAGCTCAGATAAACTTTTTAACAGATAATTTTCCAATAAGTCAAAGTAAACTCAAACAATTTAGAATTGAAACAGAGAAAGATGAGGAACTTCAAAATGTAATGAATTATGTTGAATATGGCTGGCCAAGCACACGATCGAAATGCATTGATAACACTAAATTGTATTGGAATGTAAGAAATGAAATTGTAATTATAGATAATGTTTTATATCGTGCTAATAGTTTAGTAGTACCGAAATCTTTAAGGAAAGAAATGCTGAATATTCTTCATTTATGTCATCTTGGTATCACTAAAACTAAATTGAGAGCAGCAAATGTATTGTTTTGGCCAGGAATGTCTCACGATATCGAAAATTTCATTTTAACATGTTCTACATGCGCTAGATACTCAAACAACAACTTCAGACAATCATTAAATCCTCATCAAATACCGAAATTACCTTGGATCAATTCGGAACTGACTTATATGAACTTAATAATGTGATCTATTTGATTGTTATTGATTATTTTTCAAAATTCATAGAATTAAGAAAGCTTCTTTCAACCACCAGCAGTAGTGTAATTAAACATTTAAAAAATATTTTTTCTACACATGGAATACCTCATATAGTATTTTCAGATGGAGGTCCTCAATTGACAAGTTATGAATTTAAACAATTTTCCAGTGAATGGGATTTTAAACATGAAATGTCGAGTCCTTTATACCCTCAATCGAATGGGTTAGTTGAAAGAAGCATTCAAACAATAAAGAATATAATTAGGAAATGTCAATATGACAAAACAGATATAAATGCCGCTCTATTGGAATATCGTTCTACACCAATTTCTAATAAAATTGTTTCACCAACAGAATTATAATACAAAAGAAAAATAAGAGGATTTTCACCAATTTCAACTATTAAAAATAGTAAAATAAATTTCAAAAAGCAAAATCAGTATATGAAAGAAAAACAACTCAATTCAAAAATGTATTATGATAAACGAACAAAAAATTTAAGACCATTAAATGTCAACCAAAAAGTTTATATAAAAGAGAATAAAATTTGGATACCTTGAAAAATAGTTAAAAAATATAATACAAAAAAATTCTAAAATGTTGAAACGCAGAAATTGATATTATTTAAAACCTTTGTATGAAAATATGAAATTTAATTACGATACGGAGAGTGATAATGAATTAGAGACAAAAAATAATTATTCAACAGAAAATTCTGAAATTGATTTGAAATGTACAGTAGAAAAAGAGGGAGAAGAAGGTGCCACTGATGATGAAATAATTGAATCTATCAATGGACCACATTCCTCCTCCTCACAAACTACAAGATTTGGTAGAAAAGTTAAAAAAACCCGATAAATTATCTTATTATTAGAATTATCATATAATTAAAATGATGTATTCAAATATAAAAATTATTTGACTTGTAAATAGGAAATTGTATATATTTCAATTAGGATTAGAATAAGATCGTCATATGTATCATTACTAGGATATATAATTTTAATTTTTCTTTCAGTAAAAAAGGGAGATGTCATATAATGTGTAATGTATTAATTATGATAATGCGCATCCTCATTAAAGGTGGGGATGACCACGATTGTAATAAGAGAGGTACAATAAACCAGTTGATATCTAGATGCACAAGAGTTAATAAGTAATTTCCTAATCCCATTAAAAGTATCGAATATAACAGGTAAAATCCACCCAATGATTCCGTAGATATACCCAATCAAAATTTTATTTCTTCAATATTTCCAAAAATACAGATCAGATCGAATTGAAATCCAGTACTTCACCGAAAAATAACAGTTTGAAATTTCATACAGAATTTGATGAGGATGATATGATAAAAAAAATCATGGACATTTTTTTTTTCAAATTGTTCTAATGACACGATTATCACGAAATTTTGCATTAAGTTGTCTTCCAGCATCTAAAACCTAGCTGTGAAGTTTCATCAGGACTGAATCAGTATTTCTCGAGTTATACCGAAAAAATAAACGATATCGAGAAGAAAACCTCGAAATTTGATACATTTTTTCCTGATATCTCCGAAACTTATGATCGTATCGAACTGAAATTTGGTACACTGCTGTGAAATATGAAGTTCAAAGTGTGAGTGGATTCTTTTTTCGTACATGATGAATGGTTTCCGAAAGAAAAAATTTTTTGGAAAAAAATTTCGAAAAAAAATTTTTTTCCAATTCGCTGACGATCTGATCCTGAAGAAATTTGGCTCAAAGTTGCGCGTTGTTATACTTCACCCAATTGTCAAGTTTGAATTCAATCTCTCGAGTAGTTTCTGAAATAAAAAATAAATAACTAAAAAACTTCAACTGCCTATAACTCCGAAACTATTCGACAGATTTGGCCCATTAACGAACTTAACCGCGGCATTCTGATGCGCAACCTATCCTGAAGTTTCAAGTTGCTAGCTTGCATCTGTCGACAGTTAGCGTGTCTCCGGCCGGCCGGCCAAACAGAATCGATTTTGACACCGGATTCGTCATCAGTGAGTCCAACCTAGTCGATTGAGACCATTTTCGGCTCAATCATCCAAAATTACAGACATTTGGACGAAACGATAGCACACTGTTTCCCTAGAATATGCGCGCAAAAAGAAGAGAGTATAAAATCGCCCACTAACGAAGACAAGAATGCATCTAACTGAAAATCCACACACAAGCCAAACGGAGCTTGGTGTAGCCTGTAGTATAAGTGAGCGTTCAGTTCAAAAAATCCTTAAAAACCTTACCACATTCAGATGCACCAGGCGCTTACCGATAGCGATTTTGAAAACCGTCGGAATTTCTGTAATTGGGCCAGTTTTCAAATTGAACAGAACCCTACATTTTTTGAATTTGTTTTATTCAGTGATGAAGCAACCTTTTACAATTACGGAGCCGTCAATAGGCACAATTTTCATTATTACTCTGTAGAAAATCCAAGAAATCAACACAGGTGGTCATTGAATGTTTGGGGAGCAGTAATCAGGAATCCTGTGATAGACCCTCATTTTTTCGAAGGAAATTTAGATGGAGCTGCATATTTGAATTTCATTCAGAACATTCTGCCTGGAATGTTAGCAGTGTTATCTATGGAAATACGAAATGAAATATGGTTTCAGCATCATGGAGCACCCGCTCATAATTCTCGTCCAAATAGGTGGATTGGTAGGGGCGGACCGACAAGATGGCCTGCTAGATCACCGGATCTCACCAAAATAGATTTTTTTTTTGTGGGGATACATGAAGAAAATCGTGTATGATGAAGTTCCAACAACACCTTCCAATATGCTAGAGAGGATTGTGGCTGCCTTCCGGAGCATTACTCCAGCCATGCTGATGAGGGTTAGAGAGTTATTCAACGATCGGATAGCTTCGTGTTCCAGAGTAAGCGGACGACACTTTGAACATCTCATTTTTAACCCAATTCTTCTTCGTCTTTTTCAACGCCCGTTTGTTTTATATCCAACATCTGATATTTCTGATTTCATTTTTCGTGCCTGCTGAATGCAGGAGTGAAAATAGCCCTATGGTCACTTCTGAAAAAATTTTAGGTTCTAAACTGTGTACAGGAGGGGATAAAAAATACTGTTACATCTTTAGAAGAAGATAATTTTCAACTGGGGGAGGAGGTGGAGTTCCTCAAAAGATCATTGAATAAAAAAAATATTTTAATACACGGTCTAGATAGAAGGCGTGGCGAAATAATGGCTGATAGCGTATCCGAAAGCATCAGGACTCTGATAAACGTGAATTTGAACCCAGTGGATATAAGTGATGTTTATACACTTGGGTAAGCAGAAGGCACCATTAAAATAGAATTCGTATCAAATTCCAAAAACAGAACTATGCTTGAAAATTGTAATAAACTGAAAGGAAAAAATATCTTCATTTTGCAAGACCTTACCCCACTTTAGCGACGAAAGCAGAAAATTTTGAGGAAATATCTTATCCTCGCGAGGTAGAGGACTTGTAGGACAAGAGAAATCTAGAGAAAAATCTATCCAGAAGGCCTGTTAGTGCATCAGGTACTCCCGTTGCGAAGGTGATTCCCGTTACGCAGGCGTTTCATGTTGCAGAGGTGATTCCTGTCGGTACTCCGAAGCTTCCAGTAGTAAAGGAAACTACTCACTCAAACCAGAATAGCAAGCGAGTGCAGGATATATCCAGGAACAAGCCGGTGACGCGATCTCTTAGGCAGTAACTAACTGATTGGGTAACGGAGGATATGGTAGATGAGCTTTCTGTTTGTGTCTTCGTCCTTTGCATTTGTTGTCCAGTTCCACCGTGGACCAATACATCCGAGACTTTACAGACTTCACAATACAGGATTATGAAGAGCTTAGTGAGATCTTGAAGTACAATGATGAATTCTGTACTTTCAAAATACTCCATAATAACATACGAACAAACAAAAACTTCAAAGAATTCAAGGTGTTCTTGAGCAGCGTAGATGTTGATGTTGATTTTGTGGTGCTGACGGAGGCATGGATTGTGGATACCCCTGAACTCTTTAGTATTGCGGGCCATAACTTATTTTACAATGAGGGTAAGATAAATCAAAACGACGGTATTTTCGTTTACATCAAGGACGGATACAATGACGTCTGCAAAATAATACCAATAAAGAATATTAGGACTATCCAATTCACAGTAGAAGTGAATGTGGGTAATACCCTGCAGCTGACAGCGGTGTACAGACCTCCTACAACAGATGTGAATGAGTTTAACAAGGGACTTCAGGCGTTTTTACAAAATAACTATAACGGCGATAACTGTTCAGTGCTAGTTGGATACTTCAACATTGATAAAATGATCGATTCGGGTTGCAGCAGTGAATAATCAAACATCCGGAATAAATTCCGGTATACGTCGATGATAAACGGGATTACCAGGACGCAGGGAAATTGAGGAACATGTCTGGACTAATACTACTGACCACTATACTACTGTGCTCCAGATTGTTTCCGATTTCTTAACGATAAGAATCGAACAAAGATACGCCTCGACCATGACAAGTTGATATATACAGCTAGGAATATTTCATGGCACGCTGTTACTCCACTGTGCGATCCGGAGGATCCAACTGATGAGTTCGTGAACATAATCACGAGTGCGGTAGAGAACTGTTCCTTTACTTTCCAGGTTAGGAGGAGGGACACTAAGATAGCGCCGTGGATGACTCGGGGTCTGGTCAAGTCCGTACACACCAAGAACTCTCTGTTCAGGAGATTGAATGCGCATCCAGATGATACTGAGTTGGTATTACAGTATAAAAACTATAGAAATATACTAACGAAGTTGATAGAAGTTGATGAAAAAAACCAAATATGGGTACTATCAGAATCAAATGAATGCCAATTCATCGGACACGAAAACATTATTGAAGATGTCACTAATACAAAAATAGGAAGGCGTGAAATATCTGAGGTAACCAATGAAAATAGTGAGGTCGTTAATGAAAAGGAGCAGATAGCTGATGAGTAAAACTCGATGTACTCGCGGATGGGAAAAAAGATGGCTGACGCAATAGGAGGAGACCCGGAATATGTTCCACGAAGGCCGGTTTCATGCGGTCTCATCAGAGGGCTGAAATCTGGTGGGTCCGCAGGTGTGGATGAAATCCAAGTAGACACCCTGAAGATACTAACACCCTTTATTTGCGAACCCTTGACTTATATAATCAATTTGTGCTTGGAGAAAGGTGTGGCCTAGAGCATTCAAGGAGGCTACAGTGGTGCCTATATTCAAGGGGGGTAATGATAAGCTGGTAACGAACTACAGACCGATAACACTACCAACACATCTCGAAAAAATTATGGAGAAGGTTCTTAAAAAAAAGGTTAACAGATTACATAGGCAAATACAATATTTTGTCCAACAAACAGTTAAGTTTCAGGATAGGGGTGTCTACGAAGGATGCTCTGCTGGCTCTGACCTCGATGGTGTCCACGGCTTTGGATTCGGACATGCCCAGTTTGTACATCTCCATTGATCTGTCCAAAGCGTTCGACACCTTAAGCCATGAATTAATGTTGCGAATATTGGAAGATGTCGGTGTCAGAGGCGGTCCATTAGGTCTTTTCAGAAGCTACCTGGCAAATAGAGTGCAGTCTGCAAGGATTGCTGGCGAGCTGAGCGATGGGAGGACGGTGAAGTACGGTATTCCCCAGGGTACGGTCCTGAGTCCTATACTATTCAGTATCTATGTCAACGGAATATTTACTGTACGTTGCAGAGTGGAGATTCTGGGATTTGCTGATGATACTGAAGTTTTCCATAAGGCAGATACTTGGGTGGAGCTAACGAGCGTTGTGGAGTCGGGTATTCTCATTCTGGAGAATTGGCCGGAACATCATTTATTAGCCGTTAACCTGAAAGAAGCAACTTACCTGCCATTCAGTAGAAATAAATCTAGGACTCCAACAATCCAATCCATAAGGATTATTACGACGGGGGAACAACATACCATAGTACCAGAGAGAAAAGTCAAATATATGGGTGTTTCCTTAGATGAAAATCTGAAATCGAGTGAACATATACAAGTTTTGTGTGAACAATTGAGGACGATTCTATATAGGTTCAAATATCTGAAGAGCATACTAACGTTCCGTCTGGCAAAAATCCCCTATCATGCCCTAGTCGAAAGTCATTTTAGATATGCTATTGCTGTTTGGGGTGGTGCCTTGAAGACACACATTCATCCACCTGAAGTACAGCGAAGATTTTTAAGGATTATGCTCCTCCGGGATTACCTGTACCCGTCTGATAGTTTGAACTTCGAGGCGAATGTTTTGGATGTCCGGCAACTTTACTACTTCAATGTCACTATGAAGTATCATTGTAGGAAAAATGACCATCCTTGCCCTCTCACTCTTATACAACCTGAAGAAAACTATTCACTCTGCCAAGAGTTCAAAAATGTGTTGGACAATTCCTCCGGGGATCCAACATGTCACTGGGTTGCCAAGGTTCAGAAAACAGTTGAGAACTTTTATTACGAGCCTGCATCAGGGGGCGGTTGCTGATCTGGTTAAAATGCGAAGAGATGTGGTCTGGATTGTTCGTTTGTGGGATCGGATCATTCAGCTATTTTCGGTGCTGCTGCTGTCTTTATGAATATGCTTTGCACTGGCTGAAGGTTGCTGTTGGCGGTTGTGTGCCGCTTATGGTTCTGGGTAGACATCGTTGTTTTGAACTGTTTACATGCCCTTGTAATTTATATTTTATATATTTTTTCATATTATTTTAAATATCTCGAAACGGGTGTATCTACACTTATCGAGTGATTACTGTTTGTTCAGTGATTGTGATGTTGCTGCTATATATGTATATGTTCATGCGAGTAAACATTATTATCATTAATATTTCGTACGCAGTAATAATTCAGCAACTGTGCTACTTCTATATGAAGTTTATACGCAGCAATAATGCAGCAGAAGCTCGGCTATATAACGAGACTCACAGGAATGAGACTCGTTCTCGAAAAAATAATTATTTTTCAATTGATTGAATTGAGATTTTGCACATTGACACTGAATTAATTACCGTCGACAGATGTGAAAAAAGTGGGTCTATGACTTCTAATTCATTCGAAAATTTCCGAATGAATTTTTATTTTCCCATATGATGTGATGTATATATTTTTGCATATTCGACACTATGATAATAATATAATTATAATAATAATGTTTATTTCGAATATTTAACATGAACATACACACCATAGACATCATCAGAACGAAATACTGTCACAAGAAACAAACAATTTTTATTCAGTTACGACAAGGAAAAACTCAAGTGCTCCTGTAATGTATAAGACTCAAGATCAACTAACAGTTTTGGTTTTTCTCTTTAAAAAGCGTTTTGGTTGTTTATTTGCTTTAAATTCGAGGAAGTTTAGTAAAAAGTTTCATACAAACATACCTGGCACCTTTCTTGTGACTGTTAGTCTGTGAATAGGGTAAATATATTCACACCTTCTACTGCCCTGAAAATGAGTGGGTAAGTTATCCCTGATGCTCTAAGTTAAAAAAATAACTGCAATTCTTTCTCTATCTAGATATTAATTAATCTAAAAAAAATACTCAAATTATTCAATTTTTCATGACATTTCACCAAATATTCAGCGTGGAATTCAGAAATATAAAAGTATACACAACATTATATGAAAAAAACGAATTTCGGCCATATCCGGTTAAACCAGAAGATCCGATACACAATTTCCTATTTTCCCTCAGCGTTTAAAAACAGTCTCTATTATGCATGCCCAGAATTCCAATCTGATTACTCGAAAAATATAGGTTTTTCGGAGGTGAGCCTGATGACTTAAACTTACTGGCTGTCCAAGGAATCGGGTTAACCTAGTTCGTACTAAGCATATATCATACAGTGATTCATCGCAAATTCAACTACATAAAGAAAACTCTGCACAAGAAACATAAGAAAATATGAAATTTACATAAATAAAGGCTATATCAGACATAACACATATTATAATATATTATTGAGTGACTTCTCTCGTTCCTTTCTGATTTCTTTCACATGAATCCGCATTTCTCAAACATACCTCGACAGTTGTTTCGATATCGGTTGGCGAATCATTTTTGCTCCCTTTATTCTTTCCAAAAAAATTACCTTGTGTGAATATAATACCTAAATCTTCTCCATTGATGTCTTTGTACTTCGAACTTCTGATTTCTCTTGGCCCTGTCCAGTTCGGGAAGAGTCCCAGATGTTTCTTTCTTGCATCTATTTATTCCAGTTCCGAAAGAAACGGCATCATCTGAATATTTAACAGAGCCACACAGATCATTCCTATTTGACTTATTTCGTTTTTTCGGGAATTCATCATGTTGATACACTAGTTTTTCACACTTAGATTAGTATCAAAAAAGAATTCATCACACAACAAACACAAACAAATTTTTGTTTCGAAGCAGCATGGCCGACGACGGCGACAATTGACAGGGTAAAAATACTTTGCTGACTGAAATAGAATTATACCGTTAATTTCAGCCTTCTAGTAAAAATAGGAAACTCATAATGCAAACCAAATATCTATCGAGGATTGCCGTCTTGCCACTATATTCAAAATTCAAATACATCCTAATTTGGGGGTAGTTTATTCTTGTCATTTTTCGGAAATCCTTGCTGATCGATATTTTTCAGTGGAGATATTTTATTAAAACAAAGTATAATAATTACAAATCCGATACCCTCTGTGCCACCATACAAAAATTTCAGGTCCTACCCGTATCTTGTACCCGTATCTTGTCCTCGTAATTTCTCGGAATACTTTGCTGACCGAAAATTTTGGGTGGAGATATTTTATTGAAACAATGCATTATTCCTAAACGTAGCAAACCCTTGGTGCCACCATAAAAAAAATTGAGATCCGCCCCTGTTTATGGTTAGTTCAACCTTGTGATTTTTCAGGGATCCTTGCTGATCGGGAATTTCCCGTGAAGATATTTCATTGAAACGATGTGTTATGACTAACCGTAGCATAGTCTTGGTGCCACCATGAAAAATATTCAGATGCACCCCCTATTAAGGGTAGTTTATTCCTGAGAGTTTTCGGAAATCCTTGCTGATTGATATTTTCCAGTAGAGATATTTCATTGAAGCAAAGGATAATACTTGTAAATAGGATACCCTCTGTGCCACCATACAAAAATTTCAGGTCCGACTTGTTTGAGAGTTGTTTATCCTCGTAATCTCTCGGAATACTTTGCTGACCGAAAATTTTCAGTGAAGATATTTTATTGAAACGATGCATTATGACTAAATGTAGCATACCTTTGGTGCATCATGAAAAAATTGAGATCCGCCCCTGTTTAAGGGTAGTTTATTCTTGTGATTTTTCAGGAATCCTTGCTGATCGGAAGTTTCCCGTGGAGACATTTTATTGAAACAATGTATTATGACTAACCGTAGCATAGTTCTGGTGCCACCATAAAAAATATTCAGATCCACCCCCTATTGAGGGTAGTTTCTTCTTGTGATTTTTAGGAAATCCTTGCTGATCGATATTTTCCAGTGGACTTATTTCATTGAAACAAAGTATATTAATTACAAATCTGATACCCTCTGTGCCACCATACAAAAATTTCAGGTCCTACCCGTTTAAGGATAGTTTGTCCTCGTAATTTCTCGGAATACTTTGCTGACCTAAAATTTTGAGTGGAGATATTTTATTGAAACAATGCATGATGCCTAAACGTAGCATACCCTTGGTGCCACCATGAAAAAATCCGCCCCTGTCTAAGGGTAGTTTAACCTTGTGATTTTTCAGGAATCCTTGCTGATCGGAAATTTTCCGTGAAGATATTTCATTGAAACAATGCATTATGACTAAACGTAGCATACTCTTGGTCCCACCATCAAAAAAATTCATATCCGCCCCCTTTTAAGGGTAGTTTAGTCATGTGATTCTTCGGGGCTCCTTGCTGATCGATATATCCCAGTGGGAATATTTCCTTGAAACAAAGCATAATTATTGCAAATCGGTTACCCTCTGTGCTACCATACAAATATTGCAGGTCCGATATGTTTAAGGGTAGTTTATCCTCGTAATTTCTGGGAATACTTTGCTGATCATTCATTTTTAGTCGGCAAAGTATTCCGAGAAATTACGAGGAAAAACTCCCCTCAAACGAGTCGGACTTGAAATTTTTGTATGGTGGCACAGAGGGTTTCCGATTTGCAATTATTATAATTTGTTTCAATGAAATATCTCCACTGGAAAATATCGATCAGCATGAATTTCCGAAAAATTGCTAGAATAAACTACCCTTAATAGGGTGTGGATCTAAATATTTTTTTAGGTGGCACCAGAACTATGCTACGGTTAGTCATAATACATCGTTTCAATAAAATATCTCCACTAAAAATTTTCGGTCAGCAATGTATTCCGAGAAATCACGAGAACAAAGTACCCTTAAACGAGTCGGACCTGAAGTTTTCGTATGGTGGCACAGAGGTTATCCGATTCGCAATTATTTTACTCTGTTTCAATGAAATATCTCAACTGGAAAATATCGATCAGTAAAGATTTCCGAGAAATCACAAAAATAAACTACCATTCAACGGGGGCGGATTTGAATTTCTTTTATGTTGGCACCAGAACTTTGCAACGGTTAGTCATAATACTTCGTTTGAATAAAATATCTTCACGGGAAATTTCCGATCAGCAAGGATTCCTGAAAAATCACAGAAATAAACTACCCTCAGTGGGGGCAGATCTGAATTTTTTTTATGGTGGCACAAAAAATATGCTATATTCAATCATAATGTAGCGTCTCGATAAAATACCTCGACTGAAAACCTCCGGTCAGCAAATTATTTTGAAAATTTACAAGAATAAACTACCCCCAATTAGGGGTGGGTTTGAATTTTGAATGTCGTGGTACGAACATCTCAATATTCATAACTCAGTTTTGGAGTTTGGTTCAATTAAATATTCTTTAAGGTCGTGATTCTGAGGATTATTTATAGGTCAGCAAATTATCCACACCCCAATTGACAACGTTTCTTTTACGTACTGGCTACCGGCCCAGTTGATCTGTGCTCTGTTGTACCGGACATCGATGGCTAACTATTAGAACGAAATATAGCATCAAAGACAGAGACAGCGTTGTCTCATACATCATTTCGATTCTTTTATACAAAAGCTGTACAGCAGCTGTATTTAAAAGACTGTATTTTCAGGAGAGCAGTATTACCAATGCAGAAAATGTGCAGTTTCACTACAACATTTCATGTACTACATTTCGATGGCCATTGTAATGCAGTAACTGTACAATTGCTGTATATGGTGTTCGTTAGGTATATTTTCGGCACTGGTCATGTCTGAGTTGAAACGATTGCTTGTTCAACAAAAACAAATCTATTTATAACGAGAAAAATTCCTTACAAAGTAGGTTATGTTGTTGAATGTGTAACAACTTCCAGAGAGAAAGATCACAGAATTTCCTACTAGTATATTGAATTTCTTCACAGACAATTGGTAAACTATAGAAGACTTCTAAAAGAAGAGTCCATTATGGAAAATAAGTAAATAAGTTATGAAGAAGAATTATTGATCGATTTGAATCAAGAACAAATATATTGAGAGAATGAAGCAAATTGAGTTAACATTCACATGAACAAAATGGAGCGACAACGGATTACCACTGGCACTATCTTCTGAGTATTACAGGAATTATGTACTCAAAGCTGCAATTTCTACATGCTTACATGGCTACAAGGCTGCAAACGATACAACTTAAATATTGCCTTTTTAACCTAAAAAAATTGAATTAGCTTCATAAATTACAATTTTGTTGTTACAGACATCGGAACTAAGCTGTACACATGTGAATTAATCATCTGCCATATTTGGCAACGGACATAGTTCAACCACTGGTCATTCAGTAAAACTTCCATATTCGTTCTCACACTCACCTTTTCGCACATTTCATTGACTAGCAGTGATCTTTACTGATGAGCGCGTAATTTTGCAGAAATCAGTATTCCACCTCTGCCTTTGCTGAAGAGAACTCAAACAGTTCCGTGCCAAACGTTTCCAAAAATGAACCTTGACAATCTATTCAACTGAACAGATGTGATACCAGGATCTGGCACACTTCGGTATGAGCGGCCAATGAGAAAAGGAGCAGTAGTCAAGGGTGTCAAATCATTGTGATCGGATGAAAGGGGATATAAAGGTCGCGGATTCGGAACTGATTCAGTTTGAGTCAACAAAGTGATAAGTTCTCCATAAGTTAATACAGTTTCTATGGTTACCCCCCATAAATGTCCTTTGAAAGGCTCAACATTTCCAGATCCCCTCAAAATGAAGGGAGCTATATGGAATAATGAAGGCTTCGGATGTCAAACCTGAGACCAATTCGAGATAGATCGCCCCAACACTTAGACCTACGGACAGGCAAACATAAGTATTATATACTTTGAATCCTCTTGTTTTCCGGTCTTTGATATGGAATGGGCCAGAGTAATCGAGAAGAGAGGAAATAAATGGCAACGATCTGATAACTCAATCTTGAAGATCACTCATAATTACAGATGTGGATTACTCGAAAAAGTTTAAATTAATTCGAACAAACTTTTATGCTGAATTAATTTCCTTCAGAGGCTCATCAGTTTGTGGAATGAAGTTCAAAAGGAACTATGGGCCAGCGTGTAGTAACTTAGTATGTTCTGGCCGGAATATTGAACTAGTTAAAATATGTTTTGAGTCTAATATAATTGAGTGTTTCATATCATAAGTTGAGTTGGATGAACACAGTCTTCCTTTAACTCTTGAAACCCTATTTTAAGCTATGAAGGCCGATAAGCGCTTGATTTTATTTCGAATATTTTTCCTATCGTTATTCAACATGTACTCATATTCTTTAGGAAATTAATTCTCTACTTACTATTACAAACAATACGTTAAATTTTGAATTCGTTTCAATGTTGGGCTATTTTTTATTCTACTCCCCTTGCTTGATGCATTGAAATGAAATCTGCGACAAAAACCAACAACTCTTACTAACTTAGTCAGACTAGACTATTTTCTGAAAACAATGAAGTTGTCATTTGATGAAATGAAGGCATATAGGTCAGTGCCTGGTTTCAACTCAGGGATCTCCTACGACAAAGGATCAAACTTTAAATCATATTTTGAGCTATCGAAACCTAGAAGCTAACTAGCACTTAACCACCACAGTTGACTTGTTAGTTCACGAGTAAATAAAATTCTTAATGCTATATCTGCTGGATTTTGCTTCGACTTCACATAATTTTTCTTGAAGTTACAAGCCAACTCTTGAATTTACGCTATTTCAGGGCAACAAATCGTTGCAATTTAAAGGGTTCTGTATGAATTCTACATCTCGAAATCAGACCATAAATGGAATTCCGTAATTGTCTGTGAGAGTTTTTTGATAGACTTCACAAATCCAGCCAGAATCAAAGCAGCAAACAACTCTCATCTTGCCATAGTAAAAAGTTTCATAGGAGAAACTTTTGTCTTTGAACACAGCAGAGATGCTTTAGTATCGCCGTTTGCATTGTATGTTTTCAAATGCATGACCGCGCCATGAGATCAATTACTAGCATCAGAAAATCCGTATATGTGTACCCTCAAGGGAAATAATAGACCCACTGGATTGAAAACTTGAGATATCTCCAATTGTACAGGATGTTTAGTATGTCGGCTGCTAACAACAAAACTTGACAACTGAAATAAAAGTGCATCACTTTCAGAAGACCATTGATTACCCTAACACTTGGTATTTCCATTACATTTTGTAAGGATATCTGAAGATCTCGACCCAGCCTTAAAATAATCCAAGACATGATCGCCAGTTGATCTTCATTTCTTCAATTTGAAACCCTGAGACATCAATATCCTCCAATCTCGTCGCAAATCTTAAAAGCTTCGAATTCGCTATCAAACCTCGTTAACAGGTCTCCTACATAGAAATTTTCCGAAATAATTTTTGAAACAGCGGGATATTGATCCTGAAATTTGATTGCTATCGGTTGAATACATTTCATGGCTAGGTAAAGTGCGCCAGTGAGAAAATACGTTACAATGTTGAGGTTTTATACCTGAATATCAGGGTCCTTTTCGAAACGCCAAACCATTTTTTGTAATGCTCGATCATTCGAATGAATCAATATTTTTCAATACATTTTTGTGACGTATGAAGGGACGATAAAGGAAGACTGACGAATTTTAATTAGAATCTGAAATAGATTGCTTAGAATTGAGGGTCTTACAAACTGAAGATCATTCAATGAATAGCCTGTGCGGGAAGGAGATGAACCGGCTGGCGTCTCGAAGAACAGTATGATTGGGTAGAAAATGGAACATTCGTTCCTGTGACAATTCACTTACCGAGCTAAGTGCTGTTAATCTGAAATCCCCTCCATAAAATTGTGATATTCTATTTTCAGAGGAGAATTATCCTGGATCTTGCTTCTCGCAACCACAACCTCTTGATAGCAGAATTTTTCGAACGCCCTAATTTTGAAATGTAAACTCGAAACAGAATTCTGACCACAAATTAACCCCTTAGATTCCGAAAGAAAGCACATGGTTTATGTCCTTTGGGGGATAACAGTTTATTTTCATTCGACTCCTCTACCAACCAGAATCTCTGGAGCATTGAATTCAAATCATCATTATTAGATGTCGAGAATGGATTTGTTGACCTTGAATCATTTCTAGTAGGTAAACAACCTGACACTGTGTAACGAAAAACTGTTTTCTGTGAAACTGAACATCCCTTTCTAAGACTAATTTGGTTTTACTTTAATCAGACCCTTGTCGCGGTGTGAGGGTATGTAGTACTGCAATGGGTCCTGAACCTTATAGACTTGAACTCGCAGGGTCACCACATATGTGGGAAAGGTTGAAGATGAGCAGCAAACTAAGACTGACCAAGAATTCATATGGCAGGACCAGATCCAAGTCCTGTCAGTCCTCACCAATATATAGCAGAGAGGCAGACATGCCTCAGCTACTCCCATCTTTTCACTTCTGACTGGTCAGGAGATATCCTCCTTGTATCCACAGAAAGCCACCTCCTACCCGTTCTTTCGCATCTTTTTTTCTGTATTGGTCTCCGGTCCCAACTGCAATCTCGTTGCTAAGGGACTGCACCAGGAAAACGATGCCAGATGGAACCCCGAGCATACCTCGGGACCATTTTGTTATACCAACGCTTTCTCGCTGTCTGTGGTCATGTTTCGTGGGCCAGTGAGGTGAGAGGGTTCTCGGCTCAACAGTCTGAACCAAGAGGAAACAACCACATAAAAAATTCTGGATTCAAAGTGAAAAACCAGGCTGAAGGACGCGTGGCTAAATGGAAGACAAGACATTATACTGGTTCCGTCCGGAAAAACCTCAATTGTATAAAACTGTTATTTTTGCAAGCGGGGTTCTGCAGATGTGACGGACATTTTCTTGCTACTTGTGGGACCGATTGTGGAAGGATACAGAAAAGACAAAAACACCACTAGAAAAGGAGCGGAGACAACCTCTGCCTCCGCATCCATGCGCCCCGAAAAGGTGGTTTCGGACGACCACAAAATCGTCTGCCATTTGAGTTGCCCAAACTAGAACAACCAAGCTGCAGAGGCGACCCACTGAGAAAAAGGCTCAGTAAAGCAGGGGTGCGGAAGTACGAGAGAGGTCCGGAGCTAATCACACCTTCGTCGCGGCCATCGCCGAAATACAGAAGACGGTTGCAACAAAAACCAGGTAAGCCACCGGTTATGCAGCAGGTGTCAAAGGATAGAAGGCGACATTTAGAATAGAAATAGTCCCAGAGGAATACCCTAGAACTATCATGAAGGCTGATCAACTCTCTACTTTGGAGGACATTCTTGTGCGGGAAATGTGCCAAAGCAGGGAGAGAGGGATGCAACAAGGTCAGTGTAAAAGAAGTAGAACATATGCAGTTTTTCATTCAATAATTGTTTTTGATTAGAGTGTTTTGTACTCGATATAGGCTTGAACAGCTATCCTGATTTTCAATGAATGTTCACAAGGAATTGTTCTACAGTGACATCTGAGGGCTCGTTGAACCCGTCTCGAGTTATCATTAGAGTAGCTTTCCAAAGATATGAAAAGGGGTCGCCAGTAAAAAAAAAATTATAGTCAAGTACCGAGTCGTTCCTTGGATTATTCAGAGACATTTTTCCGTATAAAAGTACCGACCTGTTTTAATGATTATTCATGTATTTTTCCTGTAACCTAATATGGATCGGTTCCCGAAGTGTTTATCAAATTTTTTCCAACGAATATCTATTGACATCGTTATTGGGGTGATTCAGTTCGATATTCAAGATAGAGAATTTCTGATAAATTCCAAACCCGATTCTAGGTTTCGAATAATATCAACCGTTTCAATCCAAGATAATGAAAAGTGTACAAATTTCGTCACAAAGGTGAGACTCATTTCCGTAATTTCCGCAAATTGTTTATTTTCTGCTAAGGATCAGGGTGTCGTCAGTCGTGATATATTGTCTTTTAATTCTATCGGTGGTATATTCCCTGTAATTTTATTTTTCTGTGTTATTTGAAACCTTGTGATTCTCTCACTTTTCTGCGGTAAATAGTTGGCTAGGTCACAATATCCTTACGAGGGCGCTCCTTCAACTTCTTCTTGTTGATTTCTGACAGGGTTGCTGGGTCTTGTGTCAGTTCAGGAAGTACCCTAGGGTGCGACACGTTTGAGACTTGTCGGTATCATATTGAATACTGCTAACCGTTGATTTCGTATAGTTGTGTTGACCGATACATTGCTTTTCATGAGGTTTTTCACTTCAAGTGGTTGGCTAGGTCACAACGCTCTTATGGGGGCGTTACCCCCTTCTTATGTTGTCGACTCTCGACGGAGTCGTTGGATATAGTTTCACTGCTAGAACCTCATACAGAGTAGTTCAGTTATTTTACGTTCAACCCTTTCTGACAGAACTTGCCATGGCTGTGATCAACTGACGCTCATCTCACTTCGACGTTCATTCCTTCACACTTCCAACTAATATTTTCCGCACGGCTACTCACTCCGTCTCACTGTATTAACCATTCGTTACTAAGATATGCCGAATATTCGGTTTTGGTTAGGTGTATATCTCAGTTTGAAGTATTTTTCTAGCTATCGCACACATCTCAGAGGGCATTTGGATCCCGCTCCACTTTATAGAGCTACCCTGGTGAATTTGCAGGAGCCATCATGACGTAACAATCTGGTAAAACCTATTGTTACTGCTACCCGGGTAATTTTCATAATTGATCAGTGGTCACGACCGGGAGGTGTCACCTGGAAATTACCTCACATAGTGATAGTAGATGCCACTACGACGAAAGATTGTTCGAGGGAACCTTATAGGACTTGAGAATCCGTTAGCATTTTACACCCGTGTACTCTCCGCAGTGCAACCCCGTCGAAAGGACGAACCGTACCTTCAAAACGATGATTGCTCAGTTCTGCAAAGGAAATCACTGTAATTGGAATGAACCTTTTTTAAAAAATCAGCTTTCGCATTTAATTCGGCGGAAAACGAGTCAACGAGATTCACAGCAGTGTTCTTGAATATTGAAATGGAACTCTGATCACTATCAGCTAAGTGCTCAGTATTCGTTCTTTAATTCATTGAGTCAAATAAATTGATATAAACCAAATCTAATATATTTTTTCCATAATTTTTTTCCCTCTCACACATTCTAACTCCATTAAAATTGATTATATGATCTTCAATGAAGTAGTGGAAATATAAAAGCTGTTTTATATTCAATTTTGATGTCCCTAAAATTGTATCAGTGTAGTTATATTCGATTATTAAAATATCAAATATTTGTTTGGCTAATAACTTTTTTACCGTTCGAACAAGGAATACTATAATTGAACTGGAAGAATGCTCTCTTTCATTTTCATTATTCAAGTTGCTGTAAATGAACCTACCTATTGTTTTCACAAAGATACGATTTACACACAAATTCTAACTTCAAAAAAAATTAATTATATGATCTTCAATGAAAAAGTGGAAACATGAAGCTCTTTCATCTTCATTTTTTATATCCCCTCAATCGTTTTTATATGAAAACAATAGGTAGGTCAGTTGTCAGCAACTTGAATGATAAAATTGAAAGGGGGCAGCTTTTCAGCTTAATGTATAGTATACATTGTTCAAACTGTGAAAGAAATATTTTGGGCAAATAAATATTTATTATTGGAATAATCGACTGCCAAAACACAAATACGATTTAAGGGACTTTAACAATGAAGATAATGTAGCTCTCTATTTTCACTACTTCATTGGGGATCAAATAGGTAATTGATTCTGATGATGTAAGAATTTGTGAGAGAAAAGAATCACGAAAAAAGAAATATTTCAGAGATGGTTCATCATATCAGTTTAATTTGACTCACTGAATTATAGAACGGATACTGAGTGTTGAGCTGAACATTACAATTTCATTATTTTGAAATATAAAGAAATGAAAATGATAATATAGCAATAATTGTACTCAAATTATATTCATATTAAGGATATGTGCAGTCAACTGTGCTTTGAATAAAGAACAACAGGAAGAAGCATAACGCTTTTCTACTTCGTATATTAGTGGGACATATGCGCCCATATTGAACTTCCAAGTATGACTCATGTTAGTTAGTTTCTTCAGACAAAGAAGTCTCGGAACAAGTTGTTCTCTCTTCAAAGTGAAAGGGAAGTCGGCCATATGCAACATCTATCCCGGACCCACTTTATGAGGCGCTATGCTCCTTCCTTATGTTCTTCATTCATAGCAACTGTGTGTACTGTTTGAGAAATGTCTGGTCGCCGAAACTAGATTATTGTGTGTTTATTTTTGTCACATGTGATTGGATCTGTCATTTTATTTCTTGAATGTCTGAAGCTGTAAGGATAATCTGAATATTTCAGTGTGTTACATTCGTTTTCTCTGAAGTATCTTGTCTTGAATAGTTTGCACTGTGTTCTTGCATACTATGTGCCCGGATATGTGTAATTACCACTGAGTTTTACATTATTTGGTAAGCTAGTAAACCTTATGAAAAAAAAGCAAACCTGTGATCTGTACATATTTCGATAAATTACAGGCCTGAATTAGCAAACTTATCAGATATTCAGCATCCACTGCGCTATCCTAGAAGATCTTCCTGGGTCCAAGGTGGAATAATTGAGATGCTGGTGTACCTGGAAACAATAGAGTTGGAGCTTGGAGGTTATTGTGCTATTTGATCATCAGATGCAGTGATCGATTAGGAATAATCAGTGAAGTGAGAAAATAAAATTCAGTTTTATTTAATTTTGGAAGAAAAGGAGGTGTGTGATTAGGTGATCTTCGTTACTCAGGAAGGAATTAATTAAACTGTTCCATTCAGTCCGAGAGATTTCCTGGCAAAAGAGAATAATTCCATTGTATGCATTTCCGATTCAATTAAATCTCCAACCTATGTGAAAAAGTATACTGCACATAGAAGATTAATCGATAATCACAGTTTTATATGTTTACTCTGTTTTTGGAGATCGAATTGAATGAAAAACGCAAAATGCATGTTCACGCGGTAGAGTAGAAATTTTTTTTTAGAAAGAGGAAAATTCGAAAGAACCAATTCGGTACCCATGAATCCTTCGAATAAAATGAGAAAATTTTTGAGTGCCTTTCGAGCGAACCCCTCGAACTAAATCTTGCCTAATAATCGCAATCGATTATTATCGAAGTGGAGATCCGCCAGTTAGTCACCTAGTTCGTTTTCGATTCTTGTCTAGTGTTCATAATTGGCAATATTATTGGACTGATAAATTACCATTTTTGAGGATTTTGAAGTTCTTGTAAATGCAACCGAACTGCCAGACTGAGTCGTTTCAAAGAAATTCTTGACTTCACAGTTGCATGTAATAATTGATCACTTTGGGAAATGATAATTTTATTGAATATAACATCACATTTATATTAAACCCCCTACCTAAGATCTACGAGAAACTATATGAAAAGCACCAACTTGCAGGAGAAGGCAATCGAAAGAATTTCCACTTTGTGCATAATTGCATTATCATGACTTCATGGTCAAAGTTATTGTTTGGCGACTTGAATATGATGTGTAGGAATCAACAAAGGTGGCCTCCGATTGCTTCATGAAGATGGCAAATTCTTTTTAATAATTTCTCATAGGAAATCTCAGATAGGACGCTACCTATGTCAGTAAGAATTATATAATACAATTAATTCTAATAAAAATTATGGAAATTCCTGTTCGGATCTATGAACATATTGCCAGGGGCCAGGTACTCGTTTGATATAGGTAGTATTCTTGGCGGCTGTAGCTTGATACCATCCTCGTTTACTCGCTCTGATTGCTTCTGTGATATGTTTGACATCTTTCTGAAAGTTGTCAGGTTTGCCGCGACCAGCTCCAGGAATACTGTGATAACCTCCTTTAATTATTCCATTTGTTGTTTATTCTGCCGGTACATTTTTTCGATATCGGTAGTGGAAGCAATTTTTCTTGTTCTCCATCGTGATTATATTTGAATTATTTCCAGTTGTGATTTCAGCCCATTTAGTCGAGTTTGATTAGAATTTATTCTATTTTCAGTTTTGCATGAAAAATAAGCTCCAAGATTAGTGGTAGCACTTTCGTGTGGAACATAGTATTTTCCATTGTTCACATTTACGGGGTCGACTTCCTCCATATGTCTTTGTTTCGGGTATTCGTTCATGGACTGAACGTAACGTTGTCCCAGGTCCTGATTTTGTTATCAGTTGCTTTTGTAGTAGTTACCTTGATATTGCTCTAGGTATCGGGTTACTCAAGTTCACTCGGTCAGTCTTGACTGGAATTTGCACTGTGCCTTCAGCGTTTCTATCGAGGATGTTATCAGGAATTTCTTCGCATAGTGTTTTTTTCTCCAGCACCTTCAGTTCGTTGGAGCATACTTCTTTGAAATTAACAACATTTTTCTTCGACCCGTTGCAGACTTATTCCTTTTTCGTGAGAGTACGTCGGAGCGTCTTCAGATTCCCAAAATTTTGGACATTCTGACTTTTCTTCTCTTTTTGATATCACACGGACTACATCTATTTTTCTTGTGGTTTTGCAGTGTTGTTCCCGAAATCAACAAATTTAGCCTACGGTTACTCCATGAAGTTGACAAATTCCTTTCAATAATTTCCCATCGGAAATCTCAGATAGGACGCTACCTATTTCTGAGAATTATGTAAAAATTCAATTCTTATGGAATTATGAAAATTCCTGTTCAGATCTCTGAACCTCTAGTGAAAGTTAACGTTGGGATTCAGTGAGTTCAAAGGAGTAGAAGATTTTACAGTTAATAGTTTCCGTTGCTTTTGTCATATTACCTGTGCTCTGTTGATTTTCATTTCTTCTGCCTGGCGTGTTTAAAGTTATTGAGATATTTCTTTTAACATTCATTCATTGTTTCACGGTTGCTAAAGTGTCACAGGGACTGCTGTCCAAACCCTTGGTTCAACTGCCTTGCATGCTCAGGGGTAGAACCTGGGTTGACTGCGAGCCTATACCGCCATCGAACTATCAGATTGGACTGAACACTACGGGTCGACTTCTGGTGGAACTCTTGATATTATCGTTTGCATTAGTATGACGTAACCGAGGATACAAGCGGTGAATTCTCTGATTGTTTTCATTGACTGGATAAAGTATGCGGTGTAAACTTCGAAAACCGTGAAAGTTCAGGTTTGTTTGAACGACAGTAAGGAACGTTAGGATATGAATAGCTTTTTTTGCAGTGTATAGAGTATTATTGTATTTTTAGAACCTTAAAATATAATTCAATATCTGATTTACGACTCGATGGTGGCATAAAATACTGTTGTTCGAATATTCGTTCAATATTATGTAGGTAATTTTCATACATTTTGTTGTGAAGCGATTCGTTATTGTTTCCATCCTATAATTGGCTTCTGCTGTTGAATTGAATCAATAAATAAATATATTCACTGCATATATGGAAGATCCAAGTTTGTCACAGAGACACCACATTTGTTCCTCAATTAACCGCGTATCTATGATCAACCCTGTAGATCGTCTCAATAATATCTTGTGAGTCTGCTCATTTCCGATGTTCACACTACTTTGTGATCCGCATAAATAGTGTCCAGTCAAGTAGGTATAAAACGGCTTAGTTTAGCGCGTGCCTTGACTAGTTCCTCCAATCTAAGCCGGATGAATTGGGGCACACTACCAAAGAGGTTGAAGCTACCTCGCAAACCTTCAAAAAATTTCATGTTAATCAGCCAACAATAACAATGATTGATTATAAGCGAATACATTCCTCCTGAATCTATTGGTGACTGTCCAGAACTTATATCATAAATGTCTTTGAACGAATCCCAAATCGATCCAAATAATGTATATTGAAATACAAAATATTGCCACCTTCAGAACAAAAAGCCGAGATAAACGCTACCCAGATAGCACACTGACTTCCGATGGATGTCCAATGAACATCCTTCACGGATATCATGGATATACTATGGATATCCAATAATATCCAAAAGATATCCTATGGACGTCCAATTAATGTCCAAACCGCTCCAACCTGGACGTCCTTGAAATATCCCTGAGGGACATCAATAAGATATCCGGCAAGTAGATTGTATGGATATCCTTGTAGAATATCCATAGTACATCCTTCAAGGATATTCTAAGAACATCCTTGTAAGAAGTCTATGAGATGTCTTTCGAGGATATCGCATGAATATCCCTCAAAGATGTCCATGAGATATCCATTTATGAATAAAAAATGATATTTTCGGTAATATTCATTATTGAAATATATGGCGATCAAGAAGGAAGAAGAATGAGAAGTATTGAAAAATAATTCATTGATATCAAAAATGAGGAAAAAAAGATTTTATAACTTTTGAGATCGTCAACAAATGAGATTCATGAGAAAAAACTTCAAGATGAATTAATTGAATTCAAGAATAATAAATCGACATGAAGAAGATATAGTCTTCTGAAAATACAAGTCGTTGAAATGAACATTAAAAACAATGGAAACTTGAAAAAAAAAATCTCAAATCTTTCAGGTTGTAAATGAAAATGAATAAGCAAAAAAGACAATTTTAATACTGGAGGTTGTGAAAAAATAAAATGCAAAACAATAATGAACTCAAAAACTTAATACAAGTTATACATGTTTATTCAAGTTGGAAACGAAAATCCTCATAATCCACAAATTTGCCATACATTATTAACCACTAAATTTGATCTACCTATTTTTCATCCGATTCATTTCTAAAATCTGAGTCACTACAGAGGTTCCAACTAGGAATATCTGGAAAATATACTGGGGTATCGGAGAATACACAATGTACATACATACAACCGTTACTACTCCTGCCTACAGCGGTCCGGACAGGCAGCTGTACAGCATCGACTTCAATACCAAATTTGTCATCAGTGAGTTCAACCTAGTCGTGTCAGACCATTCACTGTTCAAATTCGACAGATTACAGATATTTGCCTAAAACGATAGCATGCCGTCCACCAGTACATGCGCAAAAAATGAATAGACTTTGATGTATGTGTATCAAATAAATTAAGCATATTCACAAACATTATTCCTTCTGAAATCATTCAGATAATTATTTCCCGAAGCTTGTTTACGTACTTTTTTGGAAGCCTGTATGAACATTTCATAATTCAACACCCCAAAACTCTCAAGAACCAAAAAGACGGATCGCTATTCATTCTGAGATAAAAACTGATAATAGCCATCATAAATTTCACACTATTATACATACATATTATAAATTCATTGGGGTCCAATCGATAACCCATATTGGTTCGTGAGCGTTAAAGACGTTAAATCCGCAATAAAATACTGAAACAGATTGCTGATAATATCGAGTTCCCCCTAGAGGGAGATATAGGTCTAAAATGATATAGGATGTATTGGAGTTGACTCATGAATCCACTCTTATCATAATGTTCAATATTACTGTGAAATATTTCATATAAGTATCCACCTCTAATATTATCACATCGTAAGCATTCATTATTTTTGTTCGACTGTCGCGCTGAACCGATACTACCGATACTCTCGAACCAATTTTTATTCAGAAAAATAAACAAAACTAGATCGAGTCACCTAGTCTTTTTCTTGAAAGATACATCATTTCAAACCAGATCTATTTCTTTTGGTACTAGACTATGAATCAATCAATTCCACCTACAGCCACTTCTACACATCGAACAAACCTTTGAGCTCATCCCGAAACTCATTTTTCTACTATTCTGTAGTAATTGCATGAAAAACGAAAATATAGAAACAATACTATTGTGCGAATTATTTCTTTATTGTCGACAAAAGGGTCAGATATATACTCTGAAAAGTTACAGTTCACCTCGTTGATCGTTTACACTATACCATTGCCCATTATAAGTAGATCTTGTTTCAGAAGCGGTCCTTGAAAAACTGTTTGAATCATGCAACCCGCAGGGCGTCCTTCACGAACGATAACTTTAATAGATTGAAAGTTCTTTTTGAGACGTGGGACTGAAAATACAGAAAAAACTGAAAAATAATGCGAAATCCTTCTTGATGTATTAGATAGATTTCGAAATTTTTTAAATCCTGATTGCCTTCGCTTCCTGATGTTATTCCTCATTTAAAGAACTCCATCGAAACCATCTAAGACTATGGAAAATGAATGTTGACGTTACGAAAACACAAGCCGAAAGGCCGAAGCCTACGGTGATTTCTAAGGGTTCACAAAAAAAATAGCGTCTGCAATGATGAAAGGGGTTTGAATGGTTCGAATGATTGGAGATTGAAAAAATAAAATAACTAAAATCTAAATTCTGGATTTCTTTGTTTCAAAAAAGTTTGCATCGATTTGCGGAACAATATTTGCTAATATGTTATTCATCAAGATCTGGTCAGCAGTTTTGACTCATTTCAATGGAAAGAATGATAACGATGAAATTTGACATACTTTTTTCCGACTTCTCCAAAAATAAACACCCGATCAAACTGAAATTTGAAACACTGTTGTTGAAATAGTGATCTCAAGTTTTGTGATGATTTTCATCCCAGTCTGATGAATAGCTCCTGAAGGAAAATTTTTTTTCAACAAAAACAGGAAAATTTTGAACGAAGAATTAATTTTTCGTTACAAATTCAGCGAAACCCAATTAGAAGGTTCAATATAGAAAAGAAGAGAAAGTCTTTGTTCTGAATTCAGTCACTTATCATTACAGAATATTAGTCCATAATGGTCATGGTAACCATGTACGTTGTTGAGATTAGAGAGCCCTAAGCGTCCTTAAGATTTATATTTCGCACAATCTAATAGAGACAGTCGTCTAAAAAACATTCACAAAATATATTCAGAGAGAGAAACATCTCTAACTCATTAACACGGTGTAGCATTTTATTGAACAAAGTGTATCACGTAGCATCAATCATTAAAGTGTTAAAGAAGCACATCAAGGGTTCTTTAGTTCCCCTAAAATACAGGTGTAACAACCAAACAGTCTTAACTTCCATAAATTTGAACCTCTGTATTTAATTATTCTGGATTGACATGTAAGTTCATCTTCAGAATCCAATAAAGATCTGTAATTAATGAATGTCAGCAGGTAACCTGCGATATTATGAAATCGAAGACTTAATTTTCAGTCTCTTAATTTTCAAAATTCATCAACATCTACTTCCAATCGACAGAACAAAAACTATTTCAACTAATCAAATTTGGATGAGTAATCTTTGTGGTTGAAATTGAGAATGAAAAAATAACGAAAGTTTGAAACACTCACAATCATGCTTTCAAGAGTCATATAATGTATGATATTGATCAGGTAACAAATTCGAATCTGATGCTTAGACTAAATTAAATTAGGGTAAAGTGAAGTCTCGTCAACTAAAAAACTATATTTAAAATCAAAACCTGCCATTTAAGTAAACTTTCCGAAAAGATGGTGTCAAATATCAAATCCGGTAGGAGTACACAACAAGCACCCGACATTGTAAGTCCACAGAAGAATTCAGGAAAATCCTCTTACAACCAGATTTTATTGGTGAAAAATGAAATTAAATTTATTTGATGGTAACAATCTATATGTTTCATTGAAGCCGTTAGTTTACCTGAAATTTGGGGTTTGTTAGTTATCATTTTTAATATGTTCGAATATTTTGATCTGTTCGAGAATCTCCTGTTTGAAATCAAATTCACAATAATGGAGTGGTTTTCCATTTAGGATCATACTAGTGAGCCAGCCGATCCACCTTGTCGATATATTCGTCTTTTTATATCGATAAATCTGTAGTTAACGAAATAGTAACAATAGAAAAGAAATTTTGCACTGGGATAAAGACTTCATTATATAAAGAAGGTTGCGATATTGGAATTGATGTCCTAATTGACCTCATTTTGATGAAAATTTCAAGGAATGTATTTCATCAGGAGGCGAAATGATTCGCATATTTGAGAGTTCTTTAACATATTATGAATTACGATTGAGGTTAATTCATTCATTTAATAAGTAATGGAATATCAATATTGACCAACCTAAATAATCATATTGTACGAATTTCAAATCGCAATAAATGGAAAATGTTCATATTCTCATGAAGGGATGAGAATTGAAGGATTTATAGTTCCGTATTCAATTATTATTCAGTAGAAACATTTATCATATCATAATAGATCATAGTGATAATATACAATATTAATTTACATTGATATTCAAACAACAATTCTATCCAAAGGACATAACACAAATAAGTAGGATGTTTGACGTAGTAGGAATGAGAATGAGGTTGAATGGTTTTTTCAGAATTTCACAATACGCACTAATACAGAAGTCATTTCTCGAGGAACAGTCATCACGGTTGCTTCTCACTATCCGTTCTGATACTTTTCTCTACAAAAAAATATATATGAAAAAATTATTATTTTTCTTCCGATGTTATATCAAATATATACTCTCGATACTGATTTCCCACTGAAAGGATTATTCATTACTCATCTTAGATTGTATTGAAGGATTTAGCCTGTTATAGTTTTTGTTCCTTGTCTTATAGTTCAATCCGAAATAAATATTTCTAAGTTTTTGATTTCTCTCTGTAACGTGGTGATTTGTAGTTACACTGAAACAGATTGAAAATACATCATTTCATATATTTCATTCAGCGATGTATCGCATCGTGGTTTTCTTAATACTTGACCTTCTTATTGTCCAAATAGTGTTCTACGTTATACGCATCGTCAACTGGAAAACATCAAAAAAATAATTAATATAAGGAAATAACCGATTTTAGAATATCATATCCATTGATTTTTATAATAAGTCTAGAACAGACAAATATATCAGGAATTGAGGGATATCATGTGAGGGGACTTGAATGGCAGATGTTTTTGTCAATAAACGAAGTTCGATATATTTTGAAAGATAGTTGTGATGAGCGTTGAATTTGTTAAGGGTGTATATTTACTCATCTTAGGTTAAATCAAGGAGATAGTCCTTGGGTCCTTCCTTCTTCTAATGGGAGATAGATTCTATGGTTTTTCGTTATATGTTCATTAGGTTTTCTCTTCTCGTTTATCACGCTACATTCAGTCATTAGTCTTTTCTCAAGGGGCAAGAGGTGGTTACCGATAGGGGGTGACCGTTATCTGTAGGCACTTTCAACATGAGAGTTTTTTCCTCTAGGTGGGTAAAGTGATTCAATCATACAAACTCGCGCACATTTCACATTGTTTGTTTTTTGTTTTGCACTTAAAGTCTCTTTTCTGGCAGGAGGGTGGTAGGAAGGGGCAGTTGGCGGTCGTTTGTTATTTGCAGTCTTTTTCTGGCAGAAGGGGTGGTAGTAGGGGGCAGTTGACAATTGTGATGCTAACAGAAGCGGTGTTCTGTTGATGTGACAGTCTCTAAGGTGCCCTGTGGTTGTCCCATAAATCTTCCTTATATCTGTAGCGCAACTCTTGTCTCAATCAAATTAAAAAAAAAAAAATTGAAAAAAAAAAATAATTGAAAAATGCCAAATTCTATTCAAATGAAGAGTTCACCTAATTTACCTCGGTCAGCTGTCAGTGAAGACGGCGTGGGTTCACTATGTTCTTAATAAGGGCGCCAACGTATTTGATTGAGTGACTCTCCAAAAAAAAAAATTCACATCGGCTAGACACGAAAATACCGAAGAGAAAAACAAAATTAAAAAAAAGTATGTTGATAAACAAATCAAGGTTGAGATGAGTTAATGATTTAAAAAAAAATATACACATATATATTTTAGTTTCCCTATACTCATAAAACCATATCAGCTATACGAATTCTTAATCTGCCTAGGAATAAAGCTGGAGAATATCATAAAACAATGAAATTTACGTGGGTTACCTCACTTGATCAAGATCAGTTCACAGTTTATATAAAACCAAAAATATGGTCTGAATGTATATGATCCAATACCAAAGCATATATTTTAATCACCAGATTTTCATATAAAAAAAAAGAAATATATCGGAATTTACCCGAGCTAACATAAATTCGACATAAGTTGTATCATTGAACATTACCAGAGTAAAAAAAAATCCACTAATTAATATAATAATAATAATAATAATAATAATATTGTCTTTATTTCACCAAATTGAAGTGAAATAATGAGAAAGGTCTACAGAAAAAAAAAGAATGTGAAATGTGATAATCAAAATTTCGAATATAAGCCAAAAAAAAATATGCTAAATAGTTATTAAAATTCAAGAAAATCGGCGAAAATAGTTCACAAAAAAAATATTAACTGGATTATGTTTTAGAATTTTGAAATATGAACAAAATTATTATTTTAGATGTCGATAAAATACCATTGAAATCTTGACATTAACTAATGAATCAATGGCGAATGCACATTAAAGGTTCTAAATTTAAATCATAAAGATAATTCACCAGTTAAAGTTCACTTTTGTCCCATTCTTTCGTTGATTTAAATCAGCATCCACAGAACAGAAAATTGGCCTTCTACATACCAAATGAACGATGGCTGAAAATTTTGTCCAAAATAATTCCACCTATGTTCAAAGCTGTCTCCAAATTCAGGAAAAAAGGGATGTAAGCCGAGGAACTGTAGCATTCAATTTTCCCAGATGTTGTGGGCCGTTTTCCTATAAATCTCAGTCATCAGCCAGAATTCAGTATCGTCTTATACTAGACCTTATTTGGAGATGGAAAACCAATTAGATAAGAAAAAAAAAGGCCCTAGAATAACAGAAATGCCTCACATTAATATTTATGCCCTATTAAAAAAAAAGAACTCATGATACAAAAAGAACACAACTCACTTTGATATTAGGCGGCCTCAAAAGAAACAGGAAAACTCCTGGTTTGTACTCGAATAATCCCCTATTAGGGTAAATACATTGCTTCGTCAATTCACCAAAACAAGCAATACATTTGAAGAAATAAGAACAATATCTTGATCCCAAAATAACTTGGATTTTCACTAAGAAAATATCTCGGATATATCGCATCGAATTTCTCAAGTACAATAAAGAGTCCAGTTCCTCGAAAGAGACAACCCAAATAACCTAGCATATACAGCTGTCCCCGAATTGAACGCTACAAATCCCTCCCTCACTTGAAGAAATTTTCCCAAAATTTCAAAATCATAATAGCGTTCCCATAAACCAATAGAATTTACCGACAAGCTTTGCTTCCATCATTAACATCCTCCTCAAAGTTTGCATCTGATTTGAGGTCTTTCACGTGCCAGACTCCTCTATCTTTTCCATCTTTATCCCTTAACTTATATGTCCAAGGCAACAACCTCTTGTCAATAATGAATGGTCCAATCCATCTAGGAGCTAGCTTTTTTGTGAAATGTTTACTTGCATCAGACAAAACAAAATTCCTTCGATAAACTGGCTGATTCAAGATAAACTCTTCTGTTCTCCTCCGCAAATTATAATGGCGAGCGTTTCTTTCTGCAGCCCTCTTCATTCTAGACTTCAATTCCAAATAAAGTTTGTGAAACTCCTTAGATCTCCTCTCTTCAGATGAACTCTCAGTCGAATCTTTCAAAGTGAGGTCATAGTCATTTCCAGACAGCATCATTCTATGACCAAAATTCACGAAATAGGGCGTATATCTTGTAGTTTCATTTTTGGAGGTTCTCATGGCACATGATATTTCTGCCAGATGTTGATCCTAATTTTGATGGTTCTCCGATGCATAAGCTAACAGGAGGAACTTAATGGTCCTGTTATGCCTCTCAGTGGGGTTCGCCTGCGCATGAAAGTTGGCGTTGAACTTAGGACGGATTTTATACTTGTCCAAAAGTTTGAGGTACTCCTTCTTATATTGTGGGCCGTTGTCACTAATTATTACCCTTGGCACGCCAAATATCAGGAACACATTTTCTTCTAGAGCCCTACAAATTGCTGCTGAGGTAGCCTTCCTCATAGGAAAGGTCAGACAAAATTTGCTGAAATAATCTGTAACAACGAAAATGTATGAGTTACCTTTCTTAGATTTGGGAAGCGGTCCAATTAAGTCTGAACTTACAAGCTCCCATGGTCTAGTAACTTCAGGGTAATGCGATGCCATCAAACCCGCTGGTTTTTTTGAGTCGGTTTTATGTCTCAGGCAAACAGAGCAATGTCTCACATACTTAGCAATATCCGATCGTATCTCTCACACAGTCGCGAATAAGTCTTGAACACACCCATGTGTCCTGAAGTAGGTAGATCGTGCATATCTTCTAAAACTCTCCGGCGAAGATGTTTTGGTACCACCAACTTCCAACAATTTCCATCTAAATTATATCCCGAAGACTCCAAATACTTATAAAGGCAACCATTATGTACTCGCCACGAAGAAAACTTTTCAGGTCTATTTTGAACGTTTTTCAACATTTTAAGGTACCAAGAATCGGTGATGTTAGTCAAATCATCAACTGTGACAAGGTCCAGTTTCGGAACAGATCGAGATAGAAGGTCGGGAACATGATGTTCGGATTCTTTCGATGATTCACTGTAAAATCAATCTGTTGTAGTCGTACTATCCATCTCCCTAAACGACCCGACACAGCTTTCAAGTTCTGCAACCATACTGAGCAATAATGGTCAGTTATCACTTCAATTTTTATACCTTCGATATAGGGGCGTAATTTTTCAAGAGCCCAAATCACCGCTAAACATTCCCTTTCGGTGGTGGAATAATTTTGCTCTTGCTTGGTCAAAGAGCGACTTATATAGCAAATCACATTTTCTCCACCATTCGCATTTGGTTGGGACAACACAGCACCCAATCCATGGCCTGATGCATCTGTCTGAACTTGAAAAGGAAGGTCATAATCAGGACAACTGATAATTGGTGCAGAAACAAGTTTTTGCTTGAGCAAATCGAACGAACTCTGACATTCAGTAGTCCAAGAAAATTTACTATTTTTCTTCAGCAGGTTCGTCAACGGTGCAATGAGGTTCGAAAAATTAGGAACAAACCTACGATACCATGAAAATGTTCCCAATACACTTCTAACCTCCTTCACAGTGCTACCATTTCTGTTGACCACATATCCCAGATATTTAATTTCGCTCCTACAAAAGAAACATTTGTCATGTGAAACAGTAAGTTTCGCCTCACGAAGTCGACGAAACACCTCTTCTAATACCTCCAGATGTTTCTTAAAGTCTGGCGTGATGACAACCACATCATCCAAATAAAAAAAGACATAGGGCTCCAAGTCATTTCCGAGTACTTTATCCATAAGTCTCTGCCAACGGGGTGGGCTATTTCGTAGTCCAAACGGCATCCTTTTGAATTGAAAAAGTCCTCTGTTTGGGACTGTGAAGGCCGTATATTGTCGGGATTCCTTCTTCATAGGAATCTGCCAAAAAGCTAATTTTATATCCAAGGAGCTGATGAATTTAGCGTTCTTCAACTTATCCAGAGTATTTGATACGTAGGGTAGAGGATAACTGTCTCCCTGAGTGACTGAATTGACCTTTCGATAGTCGACGCAAAACCTGTAGCTTCCATCCTTCCTCTTCACCATAATGATAAGTGATGCCCACGGGCTAGAACCCCTCTCGACAATCCCCTGATTCAACATATCATCAAGTTGTTCATCTATACACTTCTGAAGAACAGGGGACACTGGATAGTATCTCTGCTTAATTGGGGGTCCATCCACGATCATTTCATGTTCCATAGGGGCGGTAGCTCAGTGGTTAGAGCGCAAGCCCCATGATCGTAAGGTCTGGGGTTCAAGCCCTTGGCCGGAAAATATCTTTTCCGGTTTTTAGGGGACCGTCCAACCATTCGCTGTTGGGTAAACAATTAACAGTGCTGTTCCTAACGTGGCGCAAGGAGTTAGTAACAAAGCCTTCACAGAACACACCCGGTATCCCAACTCGCACAAGCTTTAAGCTTAAGGTTTCGTTGAAGCCTAGGATATTCGGAAAAAATACAAAAAAATACAAAAATACAAAAAATTTCATCAGTACAGCCTATCGAAGTTCCCATCATTTTCAAATTTCTTTCAACCAGCTCATTCAGTCTTCGATTCTGATCCTCAGTCAGCGAAGCATCAATGCCATCAATCCCAACATGTTCAGATGAGAAGAACCACTCGTTATTCCTCAAGTTAGGTACAATTCCCAGAACTTTCCAAAAGTCTGCTCCAAGCAACATCATCTGTGGCAATTCCGAGATTATCAATACCTCCATTACGATAACTTTACCTTTCACCACCATCGGAATCGTACAACTTCCAATACTGTTGCAGACCTGTCCATTTGCCACCGTACATGCTATCTTTTTAGTCGAATTCAGTGTAACTCCTAAATCTTGAAGTAGAGACCAGCACTTACCATTGATAATGGTACGAGAAGCTCCCGAATCAAGTAGACCAAGGAACTCAATACCATAAACTGAAAGACGAAGGTATGGCCTTTCATCGCCAACAACATTGTCCAATATGTAGTTAAGTACACAACTCAAAGTGGTAGTGGGACTCTCATGAGTATTAGTCGCTAAAGATGGTCCCGTTATCAACGACTTGATCCGTTTCCCGACAGATTACAGTCCGGACAAGTTTTTGTAGTATAACCTACTTTTTGACACTTATAGCATCGCAGTTTTCTCGGTGAAGCACATCCTATTGCCTTGTGTCTAGGCAGGTTACAATTATAGCAAATTACTGATTTCTGTATTCCGTCATTCTCTCTAGAATCCTTTCCAGATATTCTCGTGTGGTCTTCGATTCGGAGTTCAGCAAGATTTTCTTCGACACCAGCATAAGCCAGGTCAGGTTCTAGGCAAAATTGTGATTTCCTAGGTGGAGGTGCAAATGACTCAACTGATTCTCTTCGTTCTTCTAATTGACGACAATAATTCTTCAACTCCCCATATGAACTTATATTCAACAGTGCTAATTGTGTTTGAAAGAATGGTAAAATGTTCCTCAACACTATTTTGATCTGCTGTTCTTCAGATGGAGGAGATCTCAAACGGCTGAACAGAGATCTCATGGTGGCTAAGTAAATTCCAATCTGTTCATCTTTACCTTGCGTACGTCTACGAATTTCCTCAAACAGTTTCTCGTCATAGTTGAAGGGCTCGAACTCAGTACGGAATTTTTCTACAAATGAACTCCAATCCACTATTGAATTCTTTATAGCTCTATACCAGATCAAAGCCCCACACTCGAATAGATCTATAGCAGAACGTAAAACTTCGACCTTAGTAACTCCTCTAGCTTCACACATCTCTTCCACTCGTTGGAGAAATGCATGAACAGACATACCTTGTTTGTCTCCAGAGAATTTCAAACCCCATCTGTACACTGGCACAGGCTTGATATGACCAGCATTTGCACTGCCTACCGTAGCCTCCGCAGGGCGAGGAGTAGACGCCAGTACATCCCGTCGACCAGTATGTATTAACGAATCATCATCCTCATCGCCACCTGAGCCACTGCTATCAGATGAACATTGTGGTCCAGATAATGCAGTATCTCCTGCCTCACCTTCCAGAGAATCCAATAAACTGAGCACCTTCGCGAACGTTGCTCTCTTGTATGCTTCTTCCTCAGGTTTTGTAGGTTTTGAGTGTTCTAAGCGAATCAGTACATATCTTAACCGCGTCTCGTTGACTAGAAACCGCCTACTTTTGAGAGTAAGAGACTGAATCTTAGAAATACCTGCTTCCACTGTCGAAATTACCTCATCAATCGCCATTTTATCTTCTTCGAATGTGTAAGGATATGTTGGATACGATAGAGAAGCTCCCTCCTTCTCAAGCTTTCTTGCTCTAGATAAGCATATTCGCATTGAGTCTACCGTTCCAATTAGTAAACCTCTTATAGCAAGCAAATAACTCAATTGAGACTGATTTAATCTATTAAGAATAAGTTTACCTGCCATATTCAAAGTACAAATCAATGTAGAAAAGGAATGAAAAATCAAGGAAAATCAAAAAAAATTATTCAAAACATCGAGGCCCCACGTTGGGCGCCAAAATTTTGTAGCACAACTCTTGTTTCAATCAAATTAAAAAAAAAATTTTCAAAAAAAAAATAATTGGAAAATGCCAAATTCTATTCAAATGAAGAGTTCACCTAATTTACCTCGGTCAGCTGTCAGTGAAGACGGCGTGGATTCACTATGTTCTTAATAAGGGCGCCAACGTATTTGATTGAGTGACTCTCCAAAAAAAAAAATTCACATCGGCTAAACACGTAAATACCGAAGAGAAAAACAAAATTAAAAAAAAGTATGTTGATAAACAAATCAAGGTTGAGATGAGTTAATGATTTAAAAAAAAATATACACATATATATTTTAGTTTCCCTATATTCATAAAACCATATCAGCTATACGAATTCTTAATCTGCCTAGGAATAAAGCTGGAGAATATCATAAAACAATGAAATTTACTTGGGTTACCTCACTTGATCAAGATCAGTTCACAGTTTATATAAAACCAAACATATGGACTGAATGTATATGATCCAATACCAAAGCATATATTTTAATCACCAGATTTTCATATAAAAAAAAAAGAAATATATCGGAATTTACCCGAGCTAACATAAATTCCACATAAGTTGTATCATTGAACATTACCAGAGTAAAAAAAAATCCACTAATTAATATTGAAGTGAAATAATGAGAAAGGTCTACAGAAAAAAAGAAGAATGTGAAATGTTATAATCAAAATTTCGAATATAAGCCAAAAAAAAATATGCTAAATAGTTATTAAAATTCAAGAAAATCGGCGAAAATAGTTCACAAAAAAAATTTAAACTGGATTATGTTTTAGAATTTTGAAATATGAACAAAATTATTATTTTAGATGTCGATAAAATACCATTGAAATCTTGACATTAACTAATGAATCAATGGCGAATGCACATTAAAGGTTCTAAATTTAAATCATAAAGATGATTCACCGGTTAAAGTTCACTTTTGTCCCATTATTTCGTTGATTTAAATCAGCATCCACAAAACAGAAAATTGGCCTTCTACATACTGTAGTGTATTAGAAATACCAAAAATAAACTTATGCAATCACTGCGAGATACGAAGATGATTACTCATCGGAACAGGTGTCAATGATTCGCCCTTAGCAGCGAGGCAGTCAGTATCGAGCGGTGATAGCGGCCAGAGTGAAATACTGCGTTGTTATTTTTTTCCCTCTCATCATCATAAATAAGTGATCTACCACCTAGGGGTCAACACTACATTGGCGACGAGGATAAGTGGAACACAAATTCGATTAAACTGGTACTTTTTCAAAATCAGAGAATGACTTGAAAAACAAGGTGAAACAGATTGAGCAAATATGGAATTTGTGTTCATAAACTTTTGCTATCCTACCAATGAAATCTTTTGGTTGTCGACTAGAAGGAGTGTGTGCAAGTTAGAGCACAATAAATCTCCTAGGTCATCTGTCAATAGCAGATAAGACTGAAGTCGTGTATCGGAGGCACGGAATCATGGCCGGATTATCAAAATAATGTTGAAGCTTATTGAAAAGAAATCACCAAAGTCATCTGCAAGGTACAGATAAGACTGGTGTCGTGTATCGGAGGCACGGAATCATGCCCAAATGAAAAGGAAAATGCAAATTGGTCACCAAAGTGCTTCTGCAGATATGGCAGGAAGCGAAATTATGTCCACATAGGTACATGACACACATATTTGTACATATTTTCGTATGTGGTGAATTAAAAACCAAGAAAAACTGACATGAAGACGGTTTCTGCATTGAAGTGAAATATTTTCAGGGTAACACCGAAATGGCACAACTGGTGAATCTTGAAAACTTCGACTGCAATGGGGAACCGACTTCGGTCAGCGTTAGGTGGGAAAAATGGAAGCGAGCCCTGCTTATTTACTTGGAAGCTTCGAATATCACTGATCCCCTCAGGAAAAAGGCAATTTTATTACACTCAGGTGGTCAACAGCTCCAAGAGGTTTTTTTCAATTTACCTGATGCAACAAATACCTCGGAAACAGGAACTGATGATTTCTATGAGGTGTTAAAAAAATTGGATAAATATTTCTGCCCAAAACAGGGCAAAAGATATGAAAGACACATCTTTCGACAAATCCAGCAGGAAAATAATGAAGAGTTCAACAAATTTCTGATAACACTACGAATTCAAGCAGAAAAATGCACCTTTGCTGATGTGAATGAACAAATAATCGACCAAATCGTGGAAAAATGTTACTCATCAGATTTGAGACGTAAGATCTTAACCCTTGGCGATGACTCAACCCTCGATACAATTATTTTCGAGGCGAATGCTTTAGAATCTATAAATCGTCAAGTTGCAGAGTTTGATACGAAAAAACCTTATTATCAGGAAAGTATCAACAAAGTACAAACATCCTTAGAATTAAATAAATGTACAAGATGTGGCCGGAATGGACATAAACCATTCGATCCCACCTGTCCAGCCGTAAATGCCCATTGTCTGAAATGCCAAAAAAGAGGTCATTTTCGAAAATGCTGCAAGAGTAACTCTTGGAAAAGGAATGGCCCTCCTCCCAAGCAAGCTTATCCTAAACATAGAAAGCAGCAGCAGTCGGTAGAAGAGACTGATTATGTATTTCATCTGGATGATGACTCGACCATAAAAACTAGATTGGGGGGAGTTGAAATAGACATGGTAATAGATTCTGGCAGTAAAAGCAATTTGATTACAGACAAAACTTGGGAATACCTGAAACAAAACCGGATAAGTGTATGGAATCAAACAGAAAAGACCGATAAGACCCTTTTGGCTTATGGAAGTCACATTTCTTTGAAGACATTAGGTTCATTCGAAGCCAGTATCGAAGTAACACCCTCTAATAAGTCGAATAATTTTTTCACGTGATAAAAATGGAACGAAGGATCCAATCGGAAAAACAACAGCTATCTCATTAGGGATACTGAAAATTGGTCTGAACGCTGTTTGTAAAATTGACTGTATCAAACCACTTCCCAAATTCAAAAATATAATCATAGAAATACCGATAGATGAAACTGTATCGCCAATAGCACAACCCTATTGAAGGATCCCCATTCCATTGGAAGAGAAAGTTGATAAAAAAATTGACGAGTTGATTGATCAAGACATAATAGAAACTGTGAACACTCCAAGCAAATGGGTATCACCAATGGTACCGATTGTCAAACAAAACGGCGATATCAGAATATGTAGAGATATGCGTTTAGCCAATAAAACTGTCCTAAGAGAAAACCACCCTTTGCCAACCATAGATGTAATTTTACCCAAACTAAGAAATGCAACTCTGTTCTCTAAACTAGACATAAAAAATGCCTTCCATCAACTAGAAATTTCTGAAACTTCAAGGCACATTACAACTTTCATTACAAGGAGAGGTTTATATAGGTACAAGCGTTTGATGTTCGGCCTTACTTGTGCCCCTGAAAAATTTCAGAAGGTGATGGAAAGTATTCTCTTGGGCTGTGAAGGAGTTGTCGTATTCATAGACAACGTACTAGTATTCGGTGCTAATATAGAAGAACATAACAACAGGCTACAAAATGTATTGAAAAAATTCGATGAATTCAATGTGATGCTAAATAACGAGAAATGCCTTTACAAACTTAGAAAAATAGAATTTCTGGGTCATATTTTATGTTCAGAAGGAGTACGGCCATCAGAATGTTACATAAAAAGCATTAAGAAATTATGTGCTCCAAAAACCATTGAAGAACTGCGAAGCTTTTAAGGACTTCTGAATTACATAGGCAAATGGATACCAACACTAGCCACCTTAACAGAACCTTTAAGAAAACTTTTGCGAATAAGGCTGCGAAATAAGGCGAATTAAGAGAAATACTGGACTACAGAGCAACAAACTTCCTTCGATTTACTCAAAAGGAAACTTAGAGACATAAAAACCCTAGCCTTTTATGATCCAAATGACAGATCTCAAGTGATAGCAGATGCTAGCCCAGTTGGTTTGGGAGCGGTTTTGATTCAGTTCAAAGCAAATGGTCCAAGAATAGTGGCATATGGTAATAGAAGTTTGATCGACTGCGAGAAAAGGTACTGCCAGACAGAAAAAGAGGCATTAGTCCTTGTTTGGGCGGTTGAGCATTTCTATATATATCTATATGGAAGGGATAATTTTGAACTAGTTACAGACCACAAACCACTAGAAACGATATTTGGTACAAGATCCAAACCATGCGCCAGAATAGAGAGATGGGTTTTGAGACTACAAGCATATAATTACAGAGTTGTATATAAGCCAGGAAAATCAAATATTGCGGATCCCCTTTCACGTTTATGTGTACAGAAAATTCACGTTAATAGCCTTGAAACTGAAATTTATGTGAACAAAATCACTGAATACTCACGACCGATGGCTGTTACAATGGAAAGTATACGTTCACATTCAGCTAAAGATCCCGAAATATTAGCAGTAAATAAAGGTTTGTATGAAAACCGGTGGAATGAAACCATTACACAATACAAAATTTTAGCAAACGAACTATGTTTCAATGATGACATTCTATTAAGGGGTACAAGAATCGTCATTCCCAATCAACTGAGAGCAGCTGTATTAGATGCTGCTCACGAAGGACACCCTGGAATAGTTTCAATGAAAAATCGCCTGAGAACAAAGGTATGGTGGCCGAAAATTGATACTGATGCCCAAAATCGAGTTAAACTTTGCAAGGGATGTACACTGGTTTCGGCTCCAAATCCACCAAACCCACTGAAACGACGAGAATTCCCAATAGAGCCTTGGATGGAGGTGGCAATAGATTTTATGGGCCCTCTACCTAATGGTGAATACTTGTTCGTAGTTGTAGATTACTATAGCCGTTATAAAGAGATTCATATAATGAGAAATATAACAGCTGTTAACACAGTTGCTGTTTTGAAAGAAATCTTTTCAAGGTTAGGAAACCCTTTGGCAATTACTCTTGATAATGGCAAACAATTAACTAGTCGCGAAATGGAGGAATTTTGTAGAGAACGGGGAATAAGAACCTATCATACGGTGCCCTATTGGCCTCAAGCTAATGGTGAAGTAGAAAGACAAAACAGAGATATTCTGAAAAGACTGAAGATAAGTTCCACCCTCAAAAGTGACTGGAAAAATGATTTGTTGGATTATTTAAGTATGTACAACAGCACCCCACATTCAACTACTGGCAGAACACCTGCCGATTTGTTTTTAAAACGACAGTTTCGGGACAAAATACCCAGTGCTGCAGACTATGCGTACAAAGTAGCTGATGAGGATGCCAGGGATCGAGATACAATACAGAAAGCTAAAGGAAAAGAATACGCTGACACAAAAAGAAAAGCTGATACAGATAACGTAAAGTGTGGAGACAAAGTTTATGTCAAAAATATGACAAAAAAAGACAAACTAAGTTCCACTTTCGATCCGTCCGAGCATACCGTAATAGAGAAAAAAGGTGCCGATGTTTAAATTAGAAATGATCAGACCGGCGAGGAATTGAGAAGAAATGTGGTTCACTTGGAAAAAATTGAAGGAGAACGGAAGGTATATCACCCAGACATGAAAGAAAATAAGTCGGATTGAATTAATTGTTTTTGAGTGTTAGTTCTTAGGGTTCATATCATATAGATTATATTGATTGGAAATAATAACATATTTTATTTAATTTATATCCATATTATATTTATATTAAGATAATATTTATCGAATTTAGGTTATTATATATTTACATTAATTGAGTTGAAAAATTGTGAATTCATCAAAAGGAAGGGATGTAGTGTATTAGAAATACCAAAGATAAACTTATGCAATCACTGCGAGATACGAAGATGATTACTCATCGGAACAGGTGTCAATGATTCGCCCTTAGCAGCAAGGCAGTCAGTATCGAGCGGTGATAGCGGTCAGAGTGAAATACTGCGTTGTTATTTCTTTCCCTCTCATCATCATAAATAAGTGATCTACCACCTAGGGGTCAACACTACACATACCAAATGAACGATGGCTGAAAATGTTGTCCAAAATAATTCCACCTATGTTCAAAGCTGTCTCCAAATTCAGGAAAAAAGGGATGTAAGCCGAGGAACTGTAGCATTCAATTTTCCCAGATGTTGTGGGCCGTTTTCCTATAAATCTCAGTCATCAGCCAGAATTCAGTATCGTCTTATACTGGACCTTATTTGGAGATGGAAAACCAATTAGATAAGAAAAAAAAAGGCCCTAGAATAACAGAAATGCCTCACATTAATATTTATGCCCTATTAAAAAAAAGAACTCATGATACAAAAAGAACACAACTCACTTTGATATTAGGCGGCCTCAAAAGAAACAGGAAAACTCCTGGTTTGTACTCGAATAATCCCCTATTAGGGTAAATACATTGCTTCGTCAATTCACCAAAACAAGCAATACATTTGAAGAAATAAGAACAATATCTTGATCCCAAAATAACTTGGATTTTCACTAAGAAAATATCTCGGATATATCGCATCGAATTTCCCAAGTACAATAAAGAGTCCAGTTCCTCGAAAGAGATTCAAATTATCGGGCCACATATGGTACCAAAAAAAACGCATAAACAACTCGCGAATTTGAATGCATCGGAATCGGTATAAAGACAACCCAAATAACTTAGCATATACAGCTGTCCCCGAATTGAACGCTACATATCTTAAAATGATGGGCTGGGTTTCCTGGGTGTCGTCCAGATGTCCTGGATTCATCGTCGCTGGTTGAGTGCGTACATATCCGAATATCGACAACAGAGAGCTAACTCAACGATCCTAATTCTAATTTCGCAACGTATTATATGTATATTCACACACATAAAATTTGGAAGAAAAATTTCGAGTTTTTTAATCAGAAAATGAAAAAATTGATGTCCGCAAATTTATTTGAAGTGTCTTTTTTTGAAGTTATTGAAATTTGTCTCTTTTGAAATTAATACTTTGGCTATGAAAAAGCTGATAACGGATTCATAACAGAAATTGGAATTGATACTGAGGGCAAGATATCGAAGAATAAATTGGAATTTGAAAGATATAAAACAGGAATTAATGAAACTGACATTTTTTTTTGCATGTGGATCGCGGTCGGAAAAGAAACGAATGATCTGCATCAGGTACTATCGCAAAGGTTAAATCGGAATAAACGCTCGAATCGTATACTAAGAACTGAATATTTCTTGTGCCTAAAATGTGATGGATTATTGTTATATACATATATTTTATCGAAAAAGGGTTGTTCACATTAGTAATTTCAGAACACTATCAAAAATTATATTTTTCGTATAAATATTTTTGGAATGTTTCAGCAATCTACCTTGATGTTTCGTCTCATCCACTTCTACCCTTACGCCGTTCCAATCGTGAGCCCTTGAAAACGCAACGTAAAGCTGACCGTGAGAGAAAACGGGCGTTCCAAGATATATGCCTACTGTGTCAAATGTTTGCCCCTGTGCTTTATTAATAGTTAACGCGAAGCAAAGTTTTACAGGGAAATGTCTTCTCTTCAAAATTATAGGGATCGCTTTATTGGAAGAGGTTAGATCCATTCTAGGAATGAGAACTATTCTGCCGGTGAAACGACCGGTTACAATTTTGGCTGTTAAGAGATACTTGGTAATCGATAACACCAGTAGGCGTGTGCCGTTAATTAATCCATCAGCTAAAGATAAATTTCGAAGAAGTATTATCGGCACCCCTACTTTCAGTTTGAGTTCGTGGAGGGGCATTCCACTGGGTGTTATGCTGTTCAAATATTCCAACTGATAGTTTACTATCTCATCCTCATCTCCCGAAGCAACGCTTTCATTGCTGAGAAGAGTAATGAGCGGTCCCGGAAACGATTCGAGCATACTGTCATTTAACCTGTTACAATGTTCGTTCCTGGGACAGAGAATAGCGCGTGTTGCTAGCTGCTCTGTGGTCAGAGCGTCGATGCGGCCGAAAATATCTCTAATAAGGTTCTCGGTCAAACAGCGATCCGGGAGGCGCATAGTCTCATACGAATCGTCCACAACGCATTCGTTCAGGATACCTTGGCCAAGTTGTTCAAGCCATTCGGCGAATTCCTCTTCACCTGGGTAGGTACGCATATTGGTCTTCAACCTCAACACTTTGAACCGATCCCACGACTTACAGTTCGTGAAGAAGAGCTCGACCTGCCTGACCCTGCCAGCTGCCACGGGTAGTAACTGCTTGACATCCCCTCTAAGAAGAACGCAAATACCGCCGAACGGACGTCGATCCTTGCGGATGTCTTGAAGCGAACGGTCTACAGCATCTAGAACGTGATAGCTGGGCATCGAAACTTCATCCCAAATTATAAGTCGAAGATTCCTCAAAGTGGCCGCCTCCTCGGACTGTGCCGTAATGCCCGAACTGGAGTCCGCATTCAAGTCCAAAGGTAACTTGAACGTAGAATGAACAGTTTTTCCATTCTGCAGCAGTAAGGCCGCGATTCCGGTGAAAGCGACGGCGATAGTTGGAATATCTCTCGAGGTACAGAAGTCCAATATGGTATAATATTATATAGATAGGTTTTTCCGGTACCACCGCTACCCTGTAGATAGAAATAGCGAGTCCACGAATCTTCCGATTCGATGGCCTTAATTATCTGATCGAAAACACTACGTTGATCTGGATTTAACTGATTGGGATCAAAATTACTGGAGGCTCCCGACTCCAAATCCTCGGCGTCAATAACTTCAGCATGATTGTCGAAGTCTGGAGGACATTCCGGAAGATTAAAATCCCTTAGAGTCTTACCCAAAAAACGCAGGATGATATCGATCCCGTGTAACGCACTGTTTTCCGCGTCCCTTATCGAAAGACCTCTCTTTCGGAAATCTTCGCACATATGACACTTGAAAGCGGTCCAAAGTGCTAAAGAGTCTCCGACTTCACAGTAGCATAGCAAGTATGCGAACAGTTTTCGCATGCACCTTGGCATGTTGACCAAAGCAGCATGTTCCAACGTTTTTTCCTATTCATCGTCAGACGCTATCAATAACCTTATTCGTGCAGCCTCCTGAAAGGTAGGATATACGATTCCGTTATATGTGTGAAGATCTTCGAAAGATTTCGGTCCGCAAACATGCCTCAGTAAAATCCGGAGGTGGAACTTTTCGACGTATTTTGGGCTGATCGTGAACATCCGCGTTACGATGAACCAGGATCGGATTCTTTTGCGCCAGTGTCCGTTCACCCAACGATAATATAGAGGAACATCGCAATAAAGATGTTGTCGTGCGAACGGATCCTTCGCGTTCAACTCGAAGAACGCTTCCAGGCGAGAGAGTTTTCCCTCTTGTTTCCGGGCAGCCTATTCTTCTTGGTCTTCTACGAATTGGATGGGCCGTTCTCCAGGAAGATGAACTGGTAATTGTTCGACGGACGGCGAATTACCATGGGTGGAAAGTGGTAACATTCGGTAAGCGGCCTCTCCGGCCGAAATATATCGTGAATCGATATACGCGCGGATCTCATCATATACCAATTCGTTTTTAGCCTGGAGAACCGCAGCGTCTGGTCCTTTGCTTATATACTTAAACACGTATTTGACAGCTCCGACGCTAGTCACAACCTCGACGTTAATGTGAGACCCGTATTTCGCACAGAGTTGAGGATTGTAAGGAACTACGTCCCTATTATCCACCACGTGAGAAATACCATTTCTCTTTAATGTAGCCGTGCGTCCGTCGTTTCGACGTCTATATATGGGCAGTCTTTGGTCTATAACAGTATTCTCGGAATACTCTTTAGGATAACGCTTGGAACGCACGCCATCTTCCATTCAGGGTGAGTTTGGAAAACGATCACCGCAGGGTCCGTGAATCATGGAGGTTGTGATTATATCATGAAGCCGCGTGCCGGCGGCCGGCAATTCAGCGCAAATATGTTTATCTACGTCACCAGGTTCGCGCAATTTGTCCTCATCTGACAGAAACAAAAGCCAATGCAGGTGCGGCAAACCGCGTTTTTGGAACTCAATGACGTAAACGTGTGCGATCACTTTGCCAAAAAGATTTTTTTTTAGAACATCCTTGAAAAGCTCCCTCCTCTTTAGATCAAAAATTCTCGCGATCAATTCTGGTCTATCCTGCGGATTCAATAATTCACTGCCTATATTTTCACGTATCTCACGCCAGCTTGGATTACACGTGAACATAAGGAATAAGGAGGGACGTCCAAATTTCGCCACGATGGCCATTGCGTCCTGGTATCTCTGCTGCATGCACCTGGGTCCTCCGTGGAATGAGCTAGGTTATATCACTGCTTTGCCGATTCTCCCACTCTCGACCGGCTCCGTAGCGTTCCTTCGGGCGATGAAATCGAGGAGTCCGACGTAAGTATCCGCCCTAACGTCCTCCTGATGAGTTCTGAGATAGTACAATCGGTCGCCCTCCAATTCAGCAAACTTATCAACGATGTAATGTTGGCTAAGTTTGCCGCAAAGGAGGATTGGATTGAACTGACCCCTTCTGCTCATCAGACGGTAACGGTCGAACTCCATTTTGCTGATACGTTTCCTCTTTTTGTTGTGATTGTTTCCACCAAATATCGGCAAGTCTATCGCCCATCCCAACTCTCCGCGCAGAAAGAGCAATGGGTAACAAAGCGCGTCAACGATTGGCGACAACTTAGGAATATCCTTGTACTCGAAACTTCCCTCGCGATAGAATACACGAACGAAGGTGTTTGGAAGAGGCAGATTTTCATCGACAGACGTGAAAACAGCGCCGATCTCTTCCGAAGTGGAGGGTACCGCATAGACGTTCCTGTTAGTCCCAGGGATGGTTTTAAAGTATAGGCCAATTTCAGGTATCCTGTCATCACCATGGGTCCTTCGTTCGTCCCGGACTTTTTGACCTAGACTTCGGTACATTTGAGCAAAGGGATGAGTCGTTCTCAATAGCGCGTCTCTACTCTCCAGAAGATCTGGCGCGCATCCACCGCTCACTGCAGCATTCGTTGCTCTCGCACGTTTAGCTTTTCCGCTATCTACAAAATAAAGAGTGCCGAAACGCGGGTTCGTAGTGTTAACATCGCCTACCCGATGGTAGATCTGCCCTGATATGACGACCACCGGAGCTCCTTGTCCTAGGTCTTTCCGTATGGTGGCCGTCGTAGATCCGATCGCCAGTAGCGTGTTGTACCTGCGGATATTCTTCAGGAATCCTTTGGAATGCTCCTTGTTCTTGTTGGTGATCAGGGATTTTAACAGTTCTGGATAGTCAGGACTGTTCGGGAGCCTAATTCCTCCTTTACTGCAGTAGAACTGGTTTTCGGATGCGAAGAATAGAGCGGCGCAATGAATACACTCCTTATTCATATCATCCAAATAATGCAGAGGAACGTTTGGTTGTTCGGTAGCGGCACCACAAACAATGTTTGCAGAGCAAGGAAAACAGGGGCTATGAAACCATCGTTATGGCGAACAGGCATATCGAGGAAATCAAACAAAGGCTCGATGAAATCTGTAGTCACAGACACAGTAACGGGGTGTGATGTTTCTACGCTGACGCTCAGCACAACGAAAGTATCTGAGTCTGCCAGATTGGCCGTGGATTTGAGTCGCACCTCAATCGGACTCAAGCTATATTGCTCTTCGGCCGCATAATTCTGCAGCAGATAACTCAGCAAAACTCCAACGTCGCTGAATCTGATCAGACATGCCGTCCCTCCGTATTCGACAGACCTTCCGTCCGCACCCCGGCTGTGTGAATCGAAAAAATAGTAGGCAGTAGATCATCGTTTGATGCAGGTAGATAAAGAGCGACATGTAAATACAACCGACTCGAAATTTTTAAAAACCTGCTGCAATCCGTCGGCTAATATGAAAAAAGGACCTTCACTTTCTAATCCAACGCGCCCATCTACTGTGTTTGTTTCGTTATAAATCAAATGGAATACACAATCCTGAATTGTGAATTTCGAAAAGACCTCTGTCAGCATCAGATAAGGATGCGAGAAAATATTCGCAAAATTTTGTGCAAGGCGTAACGCGATAGATCTGCGATATAGAATATCGCCGTAATCTAAAATTTGGTCGATGGTTTCAGTGTTCCAATTGTTAAACGAAAGGACCCGATCATACGCCAACGCAACTACTGCTATAGGGGTACACTGACGATTTCTACTGATTGTGCTGTACCGATTGTTGTCCTGAGAAATGGTACCCCTGATGACGCACATGTTTCGTATATAAGAACTTTGAGTTAGCTCACTTTCGTCCATTTTCGAGATTTCCACGACCCTTGACGACGTTGCTACTTCTGAACAGAAAATATAACATAACCACAATATTTCAATGCAGAAATGAAAATATGAAATTAAAAAATAATGAATTCATGAGTTCATGGTCTAATTATGCTCAGTTTCAATGTATGTAACAAATTTTTCAATGAGTTGAGAATATTTTTATTTTTGAAAAATCATCCTCACTCTATATTAAATTGAAGCGACAGAAATAATCTATATTGTGGAGATAAAATAAAGGGAAATATGAATATGTGATATTGTGATTGTCGTTATCACAGTTACACGAAATTCAGTAGTATAATAATATAATATGATATAGTACCTAAAAGTGACAACGTTGAATTAGGGTGAAATGCACAGCTTCAATTAGAATCAATGATGATTAGGAGTGCCATTGAGACTGACATTGACAACGACACATAAATAGGCCAGAAGGGCAAGATAATACCGATAGTCTGTCGGATATATCGACTCGTTTAGAAAATAAAACATTACTCACCCTGAGTGTTCCCATCATTACTGGCCTTTTTTTTTGGTGTTGCTCCCCAACCAAGATTTTTCCTTTTGAGAGGCATACTGGTTTACTGAAAGTATGAATTATTACCTAATATTAATCGAAGGTAATTAAACTTTTTGCCCCCCTCTGACATTAGTTCAAATTTTATTTTTACTTATTAAAATAAGTCCCTTCAATCAACTATCTCAATAACAAACAATTGAATTCTGACAAAAACTTAACTTTTCTTGTGTTTTCATAACTCTCAACCCTTACAATCAACAGAAAACGACACTGACACAAAAACATCGACGATCAGCATTGAATAAATTAGTGCGGGTAAATTTACATCGTTCGGAAAATTCCCAGTTTTTTAACGGGTATGAAAATCTATAGTTTATCCACAGACAACACATATTTCCTTCTTCAATTATAATATATACATATAATATTATTTTTTTCATAACTAACACAAATATAAACTTCCATGGATATGTTAGAAGATTAGTATTACCATATCAGTTTTTGCAAACCCATTAACTGCTCTAGATTCAAATAAAATTTCAATGAGCTGCATAGAATTTAATAATAAGATTTAAACCCATAGAACTATACAACGTTCATCAGTGAGTAAGATAGAAATATAGAAATGAATCATGACATCAAAATGTCATCCATAACATAACCTAAAAAAAACTACAAACAAAACAATACATTTTGCTGCAGATTTCAATCAAGGATCCAATTAGCCGCCGTGTGAAATAAAATTCCTATATATTTTCTCATTACTGCGTTCAATTGTTACCCGAGGTAGTTTCCAAACACCTCTTCAGATGTCGACAGATATTTCGAATAAAGTTCTTATAATATGATCACAAGTAAAAATAAAACTAAACAATGGCATACATATTCGACATTCTCTTCGATATATCAATTCAGGAAATGATGAATAACCGAGTAAAATCAATTCACATACATTACCTTATTACTACAATCAATCGCTGTATGTGATAACCCTGATCGGTAACTTGGTTTCATCTCGAAAACCCAGATGTGAGAAATGATATAAAACAAATTCCATATATGTGATCTGAAGGCATAGTTGAACAAAATTAACAATTGAATGTAATTTTATTTTATCTAATCATAATTATTAATAGTAGACTGATTGAATATAATTGTTTCCAGAATTACTTGAAATATCTACGTTTGCATTAGAATCAGAAATGTTTCATGAATCACATAATAATTATCTTAAGCCAAAAATAATAATTATTGGGGCACTTTGGTGTTGAAACCAATCCCTTCCATTAATTGATCTGAAAGCTTGTATCCAAACATACATAAATAATTATTGTAATATAAATCTTTCTTAACACATTGGCAAGGATAATTTTAAAGTGATGATATCTTGTACTCATCACTATGATTAATCAGGAACAACAAACCACTAAATACTGCTCACACAAATTTAAAACTATTTTTCTTCATTGGGAATGGAACCAAATAACAGGTTGGATTTAACACTTCAACAGTAAATAATCTTATTCAACACTGGATATCCTTCTGACTAATAGAACAATTCAATTATTAGCCCTGGTTCAAATTTTCTTTATATTTTAGGTTGTTCAATAAAGGAAGGTTCTGGAGACTGGTTCTTGTTCTATATTATTCGTTTCAATACACCACATTTGCTTACCTTCCTTCATAGGAAAGTGAATTTTCAATGTGAATTTACCAATGGAATCAATTAATGCATCCAGATTGTTGACAACTTAAGATTTACTTATTCGAGACAAATTTCGATGCAAAGGTAAATCATATTCAACACTGTAGTTCCTTCTGAATAAAAGAACACTGCAATTATTAATCCTGGTTCATAGTTTCTTTATATTTTTGTTAGGTCAATATATGAAGGACCTGGAGACTTCTTCTTGTTCTATAATATTCGGTTCAATTTTCCATATCAATTTATTAATGGAATTAATTAATGCTTTCGTATCGTATAAAACTCAGGATTTACTTCATTCAGACACAATTCAATGCAAAGGTTAATCTTATTCAACACTGGATTTCCTTCTGAATAACAGAACACTGCAATCATTAATACTGGTTGAAATTTTCCTTATATTTTAAGTTGGTCAATATAGGAAGGTTCTGGAGACTTGTTCTATATTATTCGTTTCATTACACCTTCCAAGAATAGTTCGTCCCAATACACCTCTCAAGAATAACTTTCATATTTGTTCACCTTCCTTCACTTGAATTTCCTGTGTCAGTTTATCAATTGAATTAATGCATCCAGATCGTTTGAAACTTACGATTAACTCATTTAAGACATATTTCGATGCATATTTTCACAAATATCATATTTTCGTCTTGTGAAATCTTGAATTTGCAACTGTAAAAGTGACATTATTTCTTATTTGACCAATGACAGTACTAACACTAACAGCCGTGACGTTTCGTCGGGTCTCAGGCCCCGCCCATAAAATGCAGTTATCCGATTGGTCGAATATACCTGAATTTGTGTTGAAATTTCACCATATTCTGGATTTTTTTTAAAATATTAGCAATTCGATTGTGATATCGTTTTTTTCAATGGAAGGTCGGGTGATATTTCATCTATCTATGTGAATTTACCGCTTTCTCCTAACTCTAACGGCTACGAAGGAGATCGCTGATAAGTGGGACGACCTTTTCGACCCAGCGTCGCCTTATTCAATTAGTATAGTATAGAATCAAATTTATGGTTTTCGTTTCTGAAGTGACAGCCGAAGATAGATTGATTATAGTGTTGGGATTTCTGGGACTGATACGATGTTCTCTAGTTTTGGTTTCAATGGACCCACCACCTCTGCCCACAGGAACCACGTTGCAGTCAGATTCTCCACATTCGATCCTGTTTATATTCGGTTCATCCAGCATCTCAATAGGATTTTTATTTTTCACTAAGTGTTGTTGAAGGATATTGATCCCGATTCTAATTCGTTCTGCATTTCCGAGTACAATAAAACCAATATTCTTGACCTTACCAACTTCGTGCGGTCACCATGACCAGTTTCTTATTTGTTATCTAATCCACCCAATTTCAGTATTCTTAATTTTTAATATGATAAAAGATGTGATTTGAGGCAGAATTCACAGAGAAAAACATAATATTAATGATATTAAAGATTCAACTTTTATAAAATAAATATGTACATTAGTACACTTTTGATTCAATCTATCGATATGCTGAAACTTTCTTGTATAGTATTCGATAAATGATTAATTTCAACTAAATGATTGCTACATTTATAGGTCAATAGTTGACTTATCGTGAATAATACAAAAAAAAAATTTCAAAATGAGTCGAAAACAAAATAATCACGACATTTGAAATTCATGAATTTTGTTCTCAATTTGAGCTCAAATACGAACTATATTTTGAGCAAATAAAGCTTTATGACATGAAGAGCATATAACGAAGTTCTTTCTTTAAATCTTTGAAAGACCTACATGACATGTTTAGTTTCTCCTTTTGGTGAAGAATTTGATTTTCAGGAATTCCATGCTCTCTCCTGATATTGTCCTTCAACTGTCGAGGTATGAAAATTTGGCATTTTTTTCTCGAGTTCTGTACTTACTCACTGATCAGCAAGCAATTCAACGAAGTCTGCTCTTTCTACGATAATACTGACAAACTACATCTAAAATCAAAGTTTATACGAAACCGAAAACTGTCACTAACGCCCTCCTGCGGTCACGTGACCACTCAAAAATTTTACATCTTTTAAAGAATAAACTGGTGATACTGTGCCTCTCGCTATATGCAGAAATACTGCAAATCGTGTTATTTGAAGGTATCGTGGCGCTAAGGCGATATCTTGAAGGGGGATGGAAATAGACGTCTATAGCAATTGGCCTGCGGTCACGGTGACAGCACGACGGTGTTTAAGGGTTAAGTAAAATATTACCAAAGAATGGAAGGCTACAAAACATTCTCCCTTGGGTAGTGTTATTTCTTCTTGCATGGGTAAGGACCTGGGAAACTCCATCCATTGTTATTTAGTCCTCTCCATATTCAATAGTTTGTCGACTAGATTGAAGGGGTAACCGTTAATTATTGCTATATATTTCAAGATGTCAACTTCTTTCGCAAATGGTACTTCATCTGGAGGTGCATTGAGTAACCTGCTTATGTAGCCATTGAATGCTGAAATTATGTGGCCTTGAAAGTGGCACGATTAATTGTCCATGGTGCTGCCAGTTTGTATTGGTTTTCTATAGATGTCGAATTGAATATTATTGTTGACTTTCTTGAGGCATAAGTCCAGAAAGTTGATCACATCTTCCGATTCTATTTCAAGTGTTTAAATAAAAATTGATAGGCCAACGATATAAACGCAATAGCCCCTACTGGGCCCCCTCCAGCAGACCTGAAAGTCGTCAACATTTCTATACCAGAACACGATTGTTTCCTTGAAAGAGTTCTGTCCGTTAAAAATGATCATTTCAAAATATGTCATGAAGACTTTGACAAAAAACGGAAATTACTTAATCCACTGTCTTGTATGAAAATTTCATCACCAAAACAAAACAGTTCTATTGCAAACACGACTCCGACAAACGATTGACCGACTCAATAATCTCGTTCAAGAGAAAAGAGTAATATAAATGTTCTTACTGCCTCAGAAAGAAACCACAGGTCTTATGGATACTCCCACTTTATGTAACTTAGGAAGCCTATACAATCTGTATTATATATTATGAATCAACGAAATGTTTTTCGGCGAAGTCTATATGGCATATTTTGAAAAGATCATTTTTCACGAACAGACATCAGAGCCTTAGATAGAACAACAAGAACAATAATCATCCAGTTAAGAACACACAAAAAAAAACTCAAGCAAGAAAAGACTTCACCTAGCCAGGAACAATGGCGAAAGAGGTAAGAACCCTGTACAATTTCTAGGAAGTCATCATAATCCCCAATTATACCTAGGCAAATCATCTACAGGGACTAGCAAAGCACAGTATTACACAGACCAGAAAAACACTTCGACGGTGAGGATGCACAGGTGGATCTGAAAATGCTGAATAACCTCAAAAAGAAATTTTATGAAAGATGTGAGATAACATGACTGACGAAAACATGACAAGGATTCTTCTGAGGAAGCTCAATGAAAGCGGGAAAACCAAAGAGCTCATATCATTGGAGAAAACTGCAATGAAGAAAATCACTCTTGAGGACCCTGTCATTTGCAGCATCATAGCACACATAAACACACTCATATATGCACTGGCATCAACAATAGAAAACATTTTAATACCCAAAAATGAACGAAACTCAGCCAAAAATTCCGTATAGAGAACCACCCTGAAAAAAAGAGATTCAAGAGAAAATTGGGAATTTTCGAAAAGAGATTTTCCAACTGAAGAAATGCCAGAACACAAATATCAGCGAAAACATAAAACGAGAAAAAGCAGAACTTTACACAAAGTATAAAATCAAAATCGAAAGAGACTATGTAAAGATAACTGAACGATTAAAACAACTGATCGCAGTGAAAGCACATCGAATTAAAAAATTTACTGAGATGAACAACCAGTTCCAACAGAATGAACTCTTTAGCAAAATACCAAGATGTTTTACAATGAAATAATGGGAAAAAAGATAGGTGTCGAAGACATTCCGATACCAAGTGAAGTTGAGACATATTAGAGGAAAAATTGTATGGATGGTGCTCAAAATAAACAGGCCTCCTGAATGCAGAAGGGGTATGAGAGAACAACACAGGTTTGGCGTATGAAATGGAATCACGTATCTCATGAAGCATGGATAGACTATGCTAAAGCATATGCTGGTATCCCCCCCAGCTGGATACTAGAAACCCTCAACATATATCGAGTATCTGAACTGATTAGACTCGATTACTGGAATCTGAAGATAGCCTAATGAAGTTGAGAATAACAGAAGATAAGGAATCTACACCTCTGAACTGGCCAAACCTACAAATGATATTTGAGATTTCTACCAAGAGTGAAGAGCACAATACTTCGCGAGAACAAGTTCTGCGTGGAAAATTCCCCAAACAACTAGAGGGAGAAATTATCGACAGAATAACTTCTTTATTGTGACTCAGAGCAGGTTACCTATATCCAGGGACTGAGGGCTTCTTGATGGCTATTCGAGGTCGAGTAATAAGAACATGAAGTAATGATAAACAGATTTTGAAACTCGAAATAGACGACAAATGTAGGAAATGCGGTACTGATGGTGAATCCATTAAACATATTGCCGCTGAATGTCAGAGTCTTGCAGACACTGCATATTTAGGGTGACATAAGTAAGTAGCAAAGATTATACACCAGCTACTAGCGCTCAAGTTCGGACTATTGAAGTTTTGCCCCATATTACAAGTATCAAGTTGCAGCTGCGTTAGAGATAGATAAAGTTCCCTGCAAGGACAGATTCATAAGGGCAGATGGAACAATAGACTATAATAGATAAGATATAGTACTGTGACGAGTGCGGCCCTGTCTATTCTAGAATGTGGCCGAACACTCGTCACGCGTATGAGTCACCCACTTTCGAGAGTATTTCAGACATCGCTGGAAATTCCACATCTGATAAAAGGGTAGGCGCGGAGCAGCACAGGGACCAATTCAGCAGAGTGATTCGTAGCGGAGAGAGTTCAGTGAAAATAAATTAGTGTGGATATAAATTGTGAACGGACTTTGATAGAAATACTTGTTTAGTTATTGGAATATTAGTGTGTAAATAGTGTAAATAAATAGTTTAATCATTCTAAACGTTTTGAAAACCAAGAAAACGTTACATTGGTGTCAGGTGTGCGGTTCGACATCGCTCGAATTAAGTACATAAACTCTTTTTATTGAAATTTATGCCAGTGACTACAAGACTGCAGAGCGCAATGGAGACGCAGGCGATAATGGAATTTTTGAGTAAACTCAATGATAAAATAGATAAACTGGAAAACAAAGCAGAAGAAAATTCCCGGAAGATCAATGAGAAAATGGAGGAAAATTCAAGGAAAATGGAAGAAAATTCTCAAAAGATCAATGAGAAAATGGATAAAATGGAAAATAAGGCAGAGGAAAATTCACGGAAAATGGAAGAAAATTCACGGAAAATGGAAGAAAATTCTCGGAATATTAATGAATTGGTTAGTCAATTTGCAAGTAAATTGGATGAGAAAATAGACACTATAAATGGAAAATTTGATAAAGTCGACGAAAAACTGGACGAAGTAAATGAGAAATTTGATAGAGTTGACCAAAAATTCCACGAAGTTTATGAAAAAGTTGACGAAAAATTCGACCAAGTTTATGAAAAAGTTGACGGAAAATTTGACGAAGTATATGAAGAAGTTAACGGAAAATTTCAAGAAATAACAGGAATAATTGAACAGCATTCTAAAATAATAGAGTCCCTGAAAAGAATGTCAATTGGAAAAGATTATCCGGCTTCATCATCAAGAGAACCGAAAGCTGTAGAAGCTGTTTCCAGCAAGAAAACATACTCACACTTACCTGTCTGTACATACTCTCCTGTATTTTATACATTCACAGCAGTAAAGATACGTTAACACGAAACGGGGAATACCACCATTATGCAACAAGAAATGCAGAAAAGTTTTCAACACCATATCAGAGGCTGTCAGCAACTCAGCTGAGCATAAATCATGAAGCCATACAAATCTACAACAGGATTCCTGAGAGTTTCAAAATGATGAATAAGAAAAAACTGAGGAATCAGATGAAAAAAATTTTGTACAAGAAATCTTACTATACTATGGATGAATTTTGGTTAAGCCATTTTGAATAGTTTGTCCTTAAATGTTAATGTTTGTGATATACTTAAGTGTTAATTTATTGATTTGAATTTTATGATATTTTTTGAACACATTTTGAATTCTGAACTTCTTTTGGACGCCCCATGTAAAATTTTGATGGGTTAAAATTATTCACATCTGTATTCTTCTGTGAATAAAGATTATTATTATTATTATCACTCTATGGCAACATGAAAATGGAAAATAACGGCGAAAGTGGAAAAATGAAGATCAAGCCACCGACATTTGATGGAAAAGTCCCATGGTCGACATACCAAAAACAATTTGAAGCTGCTGCGATGGCAAACAGTTGGAGCGATAACGAAAAAGTCACAGCATTGATAATAGCTCTACGAGGAGAGGCACTCAACATTCTGCAAACGATTCCGGAGAGCCAACAGGCCTGTTATGAAGTTCTTACATCGAAACTTCAGATGAGATATGGTGATGCTCATTTACAACAAGTTTATCATGCCCAAATCAAGAACCGGGTGCAGAAAACAGGAGAAAATCTCCAGGAGTTTGAAGCAGATGTGGCTAGATGAGTCAGGCTGGCGTACCCAACTGCTCCAGACAGCTTCCTTGAACAGCTATCCATCCAAACCTTTGTAGATGGGATCAAGGACAGCGAAATACAACAAGCCTTGAGACTCGCACGCCCTAAAACCATGGATGATGCTTTAGCTCAGGCTTTAGAATTCGAGGCAGCGAAGCAGGCATCTCATAGAGGATAAGTTCGTGTGAGACAAGTCCAAGAAATAGACCGACCTGTTGAAGAAATCATCAGAGGAGAAGTTAGCAGATTATTACGTACTAAGAAAAAGGACGCTGTGTGCTGGTACTGCAATAAAAGTGGGCATATTAAGCGAAATTGTCCCAAAATGGAAAAAGAGCCACAGCAGGAAAACTGAAAAGGGTCGGTGATAAGGGGCATAAATCGACCCAAGCTTTGGATGCCCCTGAAGTGATAATCCGAGGAATCATGTCTATGGATTCCTCAAGCATAGTTGTTCCCGGAAAAATAAATGATCGAAATGTGAAAATCCTGGTAGACACTGGATCGACCAGAACCATTGTGCGTCCAGAAATAGCTAAAGGATTCAAGATTCGTCCAGTTGTGATCAAACTTCGAACTGCGTCTGGACAGGAAATACCAACTTATGGATCGGTCCTCTCCACTATTGAATTGGGAAATACAGCAACAAGGCACGAAGTTCTAGTGGCTGAAATCACGGAAGAAGTAATCCTGGGATTGGACCTCGTCAAGAAACTTGGATGCCAACTGGATATGAAGAATGATGTTCTGCGACTGGGAAATGAAGAGATCTCGTTCAATGATGTGGATGACAAGACATATCGGATTCGATTGACAGAAGACATCACGTTACCAGGTCGAACTGAAAGCATAGTGATTGATAGTTGTGATGATGTTACGAGAAATGGCTGCGTTAAAGTAATCGAGCCATCTGACGATGCAATACTGGCTAAAGGACTGTTACTTGGGAAGACACTGGTAAGGTTGAGAGATAGCATTCCCATCCGATTACTGAATATGAACATGTTTTCAGTCACTCTGAAGAAGAACACTTTGATTGGACACGGAGTACCAGTGTACCATATTTCTGGTGGGATTGGTACTGCAGGAGTCTCGCAGAGCCAGAAGAATACTGAAGAGCTGGTGACCCTTCTCACCTCGAAATGTCAAGATCTGGACCGTTATGAACTAGCCGAAGTGAGAAAACTGATTCAGAAATTCTCCGACGTTTTCGCCACTGACGAAAGAACAGGAAAGACCGATATTGTGCAGCATAAAATCAATACTGGTGATGCACAACCCATCCGACAGCAACCTAGACGTCTTCCTCTGGCAAAAAGAGACGAGGCTGAACGGATTATTGAGGACATGGCGAGAGAGGGTGTCATTGAACCATCCAATAGCCCCTGGACGTCGCCTGTAGTGTTAGTGAAGAAAAAGGACGGGTCCACCAGGTTCTGTGTAGACTATAGGCAGCTCAATCAAGTTACGAAGAAGGACAGCTATCCCTTACCGAGAATAGATGATACACTGGATACGCTAACGGGATCACGTTGGTTTTCCACCTTGGATTTGAAGAGTGGGTATTGGCAGGTTGGCTTGGATCCAAGAGACAAAGAGAAAACTGCCTTTAGTGTTGGAACGGGTCTGTGGCAATTTGAAGTGATGCCCTCTGGTTTATGCAACGCTCCTGTCACATTTGAGCGTTTAATGGAGACTATATTGAGAGGAGTCTCCTGGAAGACATGCCTGGTGTACTTAGATGATGTGATAATGGTGGAAAAATCATTCCAAGACCACCTACACCACCTATCCGAGGTTTTCCAGCGACTTCGTGAAGCTAACCTAAAGCTGAGTCCAAAGAAATGCAATTTATTCCGAACAGAGGTAAATTATTTGGGACATGTAGTTTCTCGAGAGGGCGTCAAAGTCGACCCGGATAAGATCAAAGCAGTGCAGGAATGGCCTATACCGAGAGACAAGAGTGAATTGCGAAGTTTCTTAGGCTTATGCACCTATTATAGGAGATTCGTATCTGGATTCGCCAAAGTTGCCAAACCACTTACAAAATTAACAGAAGATAGACAGGAGTACATATGGTACTATGATTGCGCTGAAGCTTTCGCACAGCTGAAGAAGGCCCTGGTCACAGCTCCAGTTTAAAGCTACGCAAGAGCTGAAGGGAAGTTTGTGCTCGACACGGATGCTAGTAATACAGCCATCGGGGGCGTTCTATCGCAGGTTCAGGATGGACAAGAGAGGGTGATAGGATATTTCAGCAAGGTCTTATCGAAGCCAGAACGGAATTACTGCTGACCAGAAGAAAACTTTTAGCAGCCGTCAAGTCCGTAGAACACTTCTATAAATATTTGTACGGAAGAAAATTTCTGCTGAGAACGGACCATGCTGCTTTGAAGTGGCTCCTGAACTTCAAGAACCCAGAAGGACAAGTGGCCAGATGGATTGAAAGACTGCAAGAATATGACTTTGATACCGAACATAGAACGGGGGCTACCCATCGCAATGCCGATGCGTTATCAAGAAGGCCTTGCCCCGAGGATTGCAGCCATTGCTCACGTGTGGAAGACAAAGCTGATGTGAGACGGACCACAGTAATTGAAGATGATTGGCTACCCCAAGAAATACAACGGGCACAAGAAGAAGATCCAGACTTGAAAGTAATCCTGAGTTGGAAGAAGAGTGGTAGACGACCTACTTGGGAAGAAGTATCCAGACTGAGTCAAAATGTTAAGTCGTATTGGGCACAATGGGAAACGTTGAGGATCGATAAAGGTCTTTTGAAGCGTTTTTGGGAGAATGACGATGGATCTGAACAGAGGCTCCAGTTGATTGTGCCGAAGAATCGAGTGACAGACGTTTTGACCAGACTACATAATGGAACTTCAGGTAGACATTTTGGGATTACTAAGACGCTAGAGAAAGTCAGGCAGCGGTTTTATTGGATGAACTGTAAGAAAGACGTTAAAGACTGGTGTAGGAGATGAAGAGCTTGTGCTGCAGCTAACGGCCCTTATGGTAAAGGAAAGGCTCCAATGAAGCAATATAACGTTGGATCTCCCATGGAACGAGTAGCTATAGACATCGCGGGCTCCTTTCTCGAAACAGATCACGGAAACAAGTACATTTTGGTAGCAATGGATTATTTTACCAAATGGGTGGAAGCGTACGGTATTCCTAATCAAGAGGCGAGTACGGTGGCCGATAAATTGGTCAAAGAATTCTTTATTCTTCTGCAGATTTGGAATACCTCTAGAGCTGCATTGTGATTAAGGCCGAAATTTCGAGTCGATATTATTCCAAGAAGTTTGCAGGAATTTGGGGATTAATAAGACAAGAACAACAGCTCTACATCCCCAATCAGATGGCATGCTAGAACGAATGAATAGGACCATGGGAAAACATCTTGCCAAAGTAGTCTCCGACCACCAGCGGGACTGGGATGAGTATTTGCATCTATTCACCATGGCATATAGATCTTCGGTTCAAGAATCCACCAAGGAAACTCCAGCCAATATAATGTTCGGCCGAGAAATTAGACTACCTTGTGAACTAGAGTTTGGTTGTAAGCCTGGAGAAGATGTAGCCGGGGAGGACTACGTCAGTAAATTGAGGAGTAAGCTAGATTACATCCATGACAAGGTACGCAATCAAATGCAGCAAGCAAGTGATAGGATGAAAATGCGCTATGACATCAAAGCCATTGAAGGAGGGTTCACCGCAAGAGATCTGGTGTGGTTGTATAACCCTCAAAGAAAAAGAGGATTTTCGCCGAAGCTGCAGAGACAATTCTATGTTTCCACGTTTCCCGCCTTTCGGCATTAACGAATCCCCTTTGCCCCAGAAAAGAAATAGTTTAAAACTATTTTTATTCCATTCAATAACCCTAAGGTTTACTCCCTACCCATCTATCCATTTTTCGGCACCGTTTCACAGCCGAACGGGGTCTCGCCTAGCCGACAAGACGAATCCCCGAGCCGTTTTCGAGCCGTTTTCCGGTCGCTTAGTCTACTTCCGGGATCAAGATCGCGTCATTAGCCCATTTATTCGCTTTGAATATTTCTAGTGCATCTGCCCTTCCATCCACTCTAAGTTGAAGGGTCAGATTGCCATATTCATTTAGAATCATATTTCGTACGTCGTTCCTATATGTAAGTGAACATATCGTACGAATATGTTCCGCGGTTTCTTCCGATGTGCCATCGCATTGGCACTTGCCGTCTGTCTCTGTGAGATTAAATCTCTTGAGATAGGCTTCCATGTTTCCATGGCCGGTGAGCAACTGTGTTGCTTGAAACGTCAGATCGATCAGATCCGTTCCTATCTCTCTACAGTGTTTGTAGAGTTCTCTGCCCTTATCGGCAGTGTCCCATACATGTTGCCATGTATTTCTTATACTCGATTCGAGCATTCTTTTTCTAATACTTTTATTAGTTAATTTATTTGCCATTACCGCTCTACCCAGTGATGGGTGCGGTCTTTCCATTGCTTTTGTTCTTTCTCGCCTTATTTCACCAGCGTTGCTTTCCCAAGCCTTATGCGTCTCCTTGGCCACTACTCACCAAGGAGGAATTCCCGCTAAGACCTGTAGTGCGGCCGTTGGAGTAGTCGCATATGCTCTATTTACCGTTAGTAGCAAAGGCCTTTGTAACGCTTCGAGCTGACGTTTTAACGAATTTTGTTCAGCGTTTATACCCCATATCTCAGAGGCATATAACGCTGCTGGTCTCATCGCCCTTTCGACGATTTCTTTAAAGACCATCTTATTATGTCCATAGGTCCTGCTTACCAGTCCTATCATCTTTTTTGACATTACGCCAATTTTTTCCCTAATCAACTTCGTATGCGTTAGATACGACAGTTTTTTATCAAAATTTAAACCTAAATATTTGATATGTTCCGTTAATGGGATCGCTCGCCCATTTATTTTAATCGCAGGAGGTCTTATTATCCCTCCTTTTTCTATGAACATAATTTCAGTCTTTTCTTTATTATATTCTAGACCGCTTCGGCTTGCCCAGGCGGCACAACCTTCCCATACTTTTTCCCATTTCCGCTCAAGTTCTTTAACTGATTTACCGGTAATGATGATGACTTGATCATCTGCGTATGCCTGATATTCTGCAATATCATCTATATAGGCACTTTCGATCTCCTTCGAGATCGCTTCCAAGTCCTTCCAAACTAAGTTGACTTGATCCATCTCCCGGAACCATCCTTCCATGACTCTCAGCCATAGTACTGGCCCTAGCCTCGATCCCTGCAGGCAACCCTTTTTCGTAGGCCTTGCCACCGGTCCGCTTATCGCGGTTCTTTCCATTAGGAAATCTTGGCACAACTTTCTTAGAAGTTGTGGTGTCTTCCCGATTTCCATTTCATGATCTATATTGGGCGCCCATGCCCTGTTAAAGGCATTGCGCAGATCTAATGCCACCACTAACTGGTGTCTTCCTCGATCCTTATTCTTCCTGATATTATTGATTAATCCGTCTATCGCGTCTATCGTTGATATTCCTTCCCTGAAGCCGAACTGTCTTCTGTCGAGTCCGTCTGTGCTTTCTAGCCAGTGCATAAGCCTCCTACTTAGTATTCCATCCAATACTTTTCCTAGAGTAGGTAATAAGCTGATTGGGCGCAAGGCTCCGTTACCCTTCGGTAACCAGACCACTTGTGCTCTTTTCCAAATCTTTGGAAAATATCCGAGCTCAAAACACCTATTGTATATGTGTTTGATTTTTTCTCCTGCGGTTTCTATGATGTGCACCATTGCTTCATTTGGGATCTTATCCGCACCTACGGCTTTTCCCTTTTTCATACCCTTAATCGTTAGTTCGATCTCGCTCATGCTTATTTCTGGCTCTTCCGCCGTATTGTATGCTTTTACGCGGTTTCTGCACTTTCTCATTTCGTCTGAGTCTATAGTGCTGTCATCATCAGGGAAGTACTTGTCTAACAGGTAGTTATGTTTATCCGCTTCGTCTATCGTGTACGTTCCGTCGTCTTTCTTTATATTCCTATCCGGGACCTGAACTTTTTTCTTGAAGAATTTCCATAGCTTATCCCAGGGGTCATTCTCATAGATATCTCGGATGTTCCTTTGGATAGCTTCGACCTTAGTGGCTTTAATGGCTTTTTTGTAAGCGTTTTTCAGATCTTTATATTTAGCCCATTTATTCTTCCGCACTTGTTCGATCTTTTCGGCCTGCGCATCCTTTCTTGCGCGCCTCGTCTCCACTCCCTTGAGTTGGAGTTCATCCGTCCACCACTCTTGGGTGTTCTCATAAATGGTCTTCTTCTTAATGTGCTTTCTGCACATCTCGGTGCAGATATTTTGCAACATTTCCGTGCAAGATTTTAGTTCCTCTAGGTCCCGGATGGCCCATGGGTACTTGCCCATTTGTTGATTCAGATGGAATCTGAACCTATCCCATTCCGTGTTATCGAAGTCGTAAACACGCTTTGCTCTATGGTATTTCTCATTGCCTGTTTTCAGGTTATACTTAATATACCTGTGAAGACTCAGGGAGTCTTCATCTAGAACCGTCCATTCATCAACGTCTACTCCTTTCCGTAGGAGTACGTCGATGTGGCTTGTTCCTCGTGGGCCTGAGAATGTAGGTATTTGATCATGATCATTCATGATATCAAATCCATTCGTCACGGCTCATTCAAATAGGAGTTCGCCTCTCCTATCCGTGACTTTTCCTCCCCAGGCCGTGTTATGGGCATTCAAATCTCCAGCAATAATGTGCTTTTTTATGTTTTTTCCCTTGAGCAATTTTGAGAATTCCATGAGCCTTTTATTAACCAGTCCGCCTGGTTCGTCGTATATTGATGTAATCAATATACTGCTCGTTTCATCTTGCTTTAATTCGATTGTTACGAAGTTTGTGTCAGTCATGTCCACTCTAGTCATTACGTTCTTTAGATTGTGTTTTGTCCATATTTGGACCTTATGCAACCCATCATGTCTATGAATTCTGTAGTAGGAATTCAATTCATGTTTAAAATACGGTTCTTGTATTAAGACAACGTCTATGTCTTCTTCGTATGCTCTTTGTTGTAATGCTAGAGTGGCCGCCCTGCCTTTGTCCACGTTTATCTGTAAAAGTCTTAGGGTCATTATTTCTGTCCGTCTCGTCCGTAGTCGATCAGGTTCCTCAGTTGTTCTACCTTCTTGAGGTACATTGGACATTTCTTGTCCCTCGCCGTGTGCCTTCTATCTCCTTGAGATATTTTGGCCGCCTTGCAATTAGGACAATCCAAGATTGTCCTTTTGCAGCTACGTCCCTCGTGCTCAGCGCCGCATTTATGGCACACGTCTTTTTCTTTGCAGAATTTAGCGACGTGCCCAAATCTATGGCACCTAAAACAGAGCGTTACATTTATGAGTTCTTCGACTCCAATAGTAACCATGTCCATAAAGATTTTGCCTTTTTTGGCTGCAGAGACAGTGGGAAGGACCGTATGAAGTCATGAAAAGGATAAATGAGGTAGTTTACCAGATACGGAAGCTTCCTAGAGGAAAACCGAAGGGCGTCCATTTTAATCGATTGGCTCCGTACGCGTCAACACAGAATGACGATGAAGAAGTACGTTTCATCGAGGTTCCGGCGAAGAAACGTGACGATTTCCAGGAATTCATGAATGGCTATGGGGGAACACGAGTTGCACGGTTTGGCGTCACAAAAGAAGTTCATCAAGACCTGTTTGCAGTTCCCGAGGAATACTCTCTTGCTCATTGTGTAGCAGCGGATCTAAGAATGAGTAGGGGAATAGCAAGAGTATTCAGAAATAAATTTGGACGTCAAGAGGAACTGATGAGACAGCAGCCCAGAATCGGAAAATGCCTGAGACCGAAGTCAGAGGGTCGATTCATTTATTACGTAGTCATCAAACAGTACTCATATCAGAAGCCCACCTACCAGAATTTATGGACAGCACTGCATGGCTTGAAAGAAGACCTTCAATGCTTTGGGATTAGGAAATTAGCTGTCCCCAAACTAGGTTGTGGACTGGATCAACTGAATTGGAGGGTTGTGCGAAGCATGCTTGAGATAGTTTTCCAGAAGACAGGTATAGAGATTTTGGTATGCAATTTCAACCCAAAGCAAAACGTAAAGCGCAGCAAAACCGTAGATTGCTACTTCCTTCAGAGGGGCTACTGTAGAACTGGTAACGATTGCAGATTTCACCACGGTCCTCTGAGGAATTCATGGAATCTGTTCTGGGACAGAACAGGCTTAAGGAGGGGACAGTGTGACGAGTGCGGCCCTGTCTATTCTAGAATGTGGCCGAACACTCGTCACGCGTATGAGTCACCCACTTTCGAGAGTATTCCAGACATCGCTGGAAATTCCACATGTGATGAAAGGGTAGGCGCGGAGCAGCACAGGGGCCAATTCAGCAGAGTGATTCGTAGCGGAGAGAGTTCAGTGAAAATAAATTAGTGTGGATATAAATTGTGAACGGACTTTGATAGAAATACTTGTTTAGTTATTGGAATAGTAGTGTGTAAATAGTGTAAATAAATAGTTTAATCATTCTAAATGATTTGAGAACCAAGAAAACGTTACAGTACTAATTGAGAAATGCCAGAAGTCTGGAATTATAATAGAAATAGCAGTGTCAATGACTCATAACAATACGAAAACAGAATCTTAAAATATAACTGAGTATGAAAATATATGCTATCTAACCAAAGTCCCTACATTACCATTAGTTATCTCTGCTGAAGAAATCATGTCTGAAGCATTCAGGAAAAATCTTCAAGAACTTCATCTATCCCAAAAAATCGTAGGATATGCACAACAAGCTGTTGTCCTATAAACTTATCATATCGTGTAGATGTTCCTGAATTAGTGGGGGAAACTGAAATGTTTTTTCGTTCTTCCAAAAAAAAGGACCTTCAGAAGCAGAGAACTGACAGCATAAAAAGAATAATAATTAAAATAATAATAATAATAATATTAATAATAATAATAATGCAGGGGGGCTCACGCCTTCGGGGACTGACGACCCCGCATCCCCGAGTCACTACGCCCTACCAAGGTTGGCAGCCTTGTGAGGGAATTGAATTAATGAGCTCCCGTAACTAGAAGCAAAACGCAGGGCGGCGGGGAGCTTCAGACCGGCTCCCCTCGGAACCGTCCAGAGGTTCGGTCTGTAGGAGGAACGTGCGGGGCGAGCGGCGCACCCCTCCGAGATGGCACCGCAAGGCCAAATCCCGCTTCCCCGCAAGGAGAAAGCCCTGACAGTTTGGGTGTACACAGAGTTCACTCCGCTGCAAGAAGGCCACAACGGGATAGGCGAACACGCTGGTCAAGGGAAGATAACTGCATGGTTATGCGTGCACATTTTATTGCGACGGACCTTGCTGAGACAAGTAACACCACATACAGAAACCTACTCGTGGAGATATGGAAAGAAATCTGCCCTGACCGTCCAGCATACGCTCAACTACTCTCCGATAGAGTACGATGGATAACCGGGAACCAAAAACTCTCTCGTGCTGAGCTGGAATGCATTAAAAATAGCTGTTACCCTAGCATAACGACGCCAGAGGCTACAAGAACACCAGAGGTGGCCACAAGAATATCGTCCATTGCAACCAGAAGAAGCGGCATTGTAATGAGAGAACCGGAGGAGGATGAAATAGAAAGCTCTCTCATTGGTAACCTGATGAGGTACTCGGGAGCAGCAGCGGAGAACAAACCGAAACTCCCGCGACTGAAGCTGTCTAAGATGACACGTGAGCTGGTGATGAAGGTCAACTCGATCCTCCGAAAACACTTACCAAACGTGGAGACGCTCGGAGAACTCGTGGAACTGGTTTACGCGGGTGCCGTTACGGTGTCAGAAGAACTTGGGCATAAGATACACCCCCATCAAAATGCTCTGCGAACACCCACGATACCACCCTGGAAACTGCGTCTGGAACAAAAAATCACAGCTATGAGAAAAAAAATCGGAGTAATCCATACTTACCTCAATTCATCAACACCAACTGCTAAATTAACCAAAGCTGTGAGGAAGGTAGCATCTGAATCCCGTCTTAAGTGCAAGGACCCGTCTTTCAGAGATAAATTAGCTGTCGTTTCCGACCATCTGAAACAAAAAATTAAGGCATTAGGGAACCGCATTAGAAGATACAATGAGAGGATCAAGCGCTACAAGAATAACAATTTATTTTATAAGAACCAAAAGCAATTCTTTCGCCTTTTGGAGGCTGGGGATAAAAGGGAACTTGACCATCTGGAACCCAAAGCAGCGCATAGTTTCTGGAGGGAAGTGTGGTCTAGGGCAGGTGATTATGATAACAACGCATACTGGATAGAAGAATCCCAGCAAAGGATATGCAGAGAACCGATGGATGAAATACGCGTGCAACAGTCAGATATAGCCGAAATACTTAGGGGCACTAACAACTGGGCATCCCCAGGCTCTGACAGACTCCACAACTATTGGTGGAAACATTTCAACGCTGTACACGAGAAACTGGCAGTATTCCTGCAGGACGCTCTGAACAACCCGGACTCGGTTCCAGAATTCCTCACGCTGGGGGTCACATATCTCATTCCAAAAGAGGGCGATAGAAAAGACCCCAAAAATTACCGCCCAATCACTTGTCTCTCCTCAGTGTATAAGATCCTCACTGGAGTACTCACAAAATATATCAGTAGGCACATCAGAGAGCACAACCTCATGACTGAAGAGCAAGGTGGATGCCGGGAGAAGACGAAGGGGTGCAAAGAGCTTCTAGTCATTGATCATATCATCACCAAGCAAGCAAGAAAGAAGCTCAGAAATATCTCTGTTGCCTGGGTGGACTACAGGAAGGCATTTGTTTCCGTCCCACACAAATGGCTGCTGAAAGTACTGGAGATGCATGGAATAGACGCAAAGGTGATTGGGCTGCTGAGACACCTCATGAAGACCTGGAGGACCTCACTTTTTGTGCGATCGGGGGAGACCTTAATAGAATCAGGACACATAAATATTACCAGGGGGATATTCCAGGGAGACACGTTGAGCCCCATCTGGTTCTGCTTGGCACTAAACCCACTGAGCATAATCCTCAAGAACACCAAATATGGATATGTCATCAATAAGAGCCGACAAATTGCTATCTCCCATCGCTTGTTCATGGACGACTTGAAACTCTATGGAGCGAACTCCGAACAACTTAGGGGAATGTTAGAGATAGTTGCAGCTTTCAGCGAATCAATCGGAATGGAGCTGGGGGTCGAAAAATGTGCTGTGCTTCACGTGCGGAGGGGAAAAATCGAGGATACAGGAGAGGGGACAACACTGATGACTAACATCACAATACCTGCTTTGAATAACGAAGTCCCATACAAATACCTAGGAATAAAGCAGGCATTGGAAATAAAAACACCTGAAATGAAGCAATCATTCAGGGAGAAGCTTCTAGCCAGGGTTGGCCTGCTCCTCAGAGCAAAACTGAATTCAAAGTCACTATTTATGGCCATTAACATCTGGGCCATCCCGAGCATAGCTTATTCCTTCGGAGTCCTCAATTGGTCAACCACCGAACTCCGCGCACTTGACAGAGATATAAGATCAATCCTGACCAAATATGGGGTACACCATCCTCACTCGTCTACAGTAAGGCTCTACCTTCCACGAGGACCTAGGAGGAAGAGGGATATTGAACCTGGAGGAGGTTCACGCAAAATATATCACTGACCTGAGGCATCACTTCCTAAATAATAACTCACCTGTCTTTCGTGCAATCCGTGAAGCTGATGATAAAATATCGGCACTGAAGCTCTCGGAACCAGAATACCAGATCTCCCGATCCTCAATTGAGGAACGTGTACAGGAATGGAGCGCCAAGGCCTTGCACGGCAGATATCCAACTAACCTGGAATGTAGAGAAGTAGATAAGATCGAATCACTTACTTATCTGCGTGCGGGCTACCTTTTCCCAGAGACGGAGGGCAGACTCTTGGCGATACAGGACCAGGTAATGCCCTGTAGAATGTATATGAAGCACATCGCCAAGCAAGACATTCCATCTGACCGATGCCGAAGATGCACCCAGGCCGCAGAGTCCATACAGCACATTACATCCTCATGCCCGATACTTGCCCCCAGAGAGTACCTCAGTAGGCACGATGCGATGGGAAAAATATACCACCAGCGAATCGCCTTAAAACTTGGATTGCTTCAGAATGAGGTCGAACAACACCTGTACTTACCGAAAACACTCCTTGAGAATCAGCGCTACAGAGTATATTGGGACGCAACGCTCGTTACCGACAGAAGTGTGGCGCATAACAGACCGGATGTCGCCATCTTCGATACGGAAAAGAAAACGTGCCAGCTGTTGGACTTTACTGTTCCGGCAGATGACAACTTGGCCAGAGCGTACTCCGAGAAGGTGTCAAAATACTCAGACCTCGCCTTTCAACTCCGTGAAATGCACAAGCTGAAAAGCGTAAGTGTCCTGCCGCTGATTATTTCAGTGAACGGTTTGGTCGAAAAGCACTTACCTGAAAACACCCGGAGACTTTGCTTGGGAGGTGATGTAATATCCAGCTCGCAGAAGCAGGTAATTCTGGCCACGACGAGAATAGTCAGGAAATTTCTTCAAGGTCCATAGCGGCAGATACAGGTCTTGGCAAAGCGCCCGGCTTGTACCGCTTTCACCCCGTTAAACTACGGTGAAGCAAAAAAAAAAAAAAAAAAAAAAAAAAAAAAAAAAAAAATAATAATAATAATAATAAAAATAATGATAATAATAAAAATAATAATAATAATAATATCTTAGTAGGCACAACGCGATGGCCGGGGTATATCACCAGCAGATGGCACTGAAACTGGGCTTGATTAGGGGTGAGGTCGCACAACACCTGTACTATCCGCAGGCATTACTGGAGAATCACCGATATAAAGTATACTGGGATGTCACTTTGATAACCGATAGAGCAGTTGCGCACAACCGGCCAGATAAAACACTCTTCGATAAAAATGAAAATACTTGCCTGCTGCTTGACATAACAATACCAGCAGATGAAAATCTTAATAGGGCTTATACTGAGAAGCTTAGCAAGTATGGGGATCTGGCCTTCCAATTGAAGGACCCCCACAAATTAAAGACCATAAGCATACTTCCTCTCATTATATCAGTCAATGGGCTGGTCGAAAAACACCTAGTTGAAAATACTGAGAGACTGGGGCTGGATAGGAAAATTATATCGCATGCACAGAAACACGTAATTCTCCTGACAACGCGCATAGTCAGGAAGTTTCTGCAGGATCTGTAGCGAGCGGCTAACTGCGTTGACGATTTGTCGTCCGGCAGTTGATCGAATTCCCCGATATATGGTGATTAAAAAAAAATAATAATAATAATAATAATAAAAATAATAATAATAATAATAATAATAATAATAATAATAATAATAATAATAATAATAATAATAATAATAATAATAATAATATGATGATGATGATGATGATAATAATAAGAACGAACGAATTGGACCAAACGCATGTTTACATGGAGCAGTCACTCAAATAGCTTACGAACGGTGGATGGTTTCTCCATGTTCATACTGGATCAGGTAGTGGCAACCAAGAACTATCGGCAGTACATAATGAAATATCCAGAAATGCAAGAAGACAATTGCCGGTGGTGCGGTCTTCAACCTAAAATAATTCAGCATATAATGGTAGGTTGCTTAGTTCTGAGCCAAAAAAAATACGTAATAAGACATGACGATATGGAAAAAATATAACATAAAGCTATCGTAATTGAACTAGTCAACAGAAACAGAGAGACTCCCTACTGGGAATACAAACCAGTTATACCCCGTTAAGGAAATTGACGAATACAAAATTCACTAAAACCGAACAATATACACAGACAAATCTATATTTCACAACTGACCAGACACAGTGATCGTATGGAAAAACGAAAATACTGCCCAAATTATTGACTATGCAGTAGTAAACAATAACAACAGCAGCACAACATACAACGCTAAGATTTGAAAATACCAAGTGATGAAATCAAACAACAGTGGAATATTGATACCGTCAGAATCCACCCAATTATTATGTCAACTACTTGGTAGTACCTAACACCATAGAAAAACATCTCCAACTTCTAGTTCTGAACTAGTAAACTGAAAGACATTGAAGAGTGTTTTGGAAACTCCTAGTGGAACTATGGTAAGCACGTTAGAGAAATCTGTGTTCGCTGTAGAGCTTGAATAAGAAAAAAATCACTAACAAATCGGCAGATGAGGATGATATATCTTGAATCGTATCTAAATCGTATCCAAACTTACTCCCTTCTCGCGACTAGATATCCTTATACTCATTCAAAATGTTCGTATTACCCACAAGGGTCGAATCAATCCTAATGTCAAGAGATGTGAGCATAACTTTAACAAACGATAGAAGAGCGGGGAGACCATTAAATCTAATGATACATAAAGAGATTGAAACAATCTTCCTGCAGATCACGATCGAGTCACGAAGTTGGCGCCTTCGTCACAGTTCCGAGGTGTTATCAGTAGATTATCAGGAATGTGTCTACGAATATTAAGAGATTTCGGGTTAATTCCACTGAAAGCTTTTCTCTGTCCACCGAGGCCGCTGTAATATGTGTATTTCAGTCGATCTAACAATCTGAAGTTTATCTGTGTTGCTTAAATTTAATTAATGGCGAAGTACGTTGTATCAACAGAGATCGTTCGTCAAGATTGCCATGTCAGGCATGAAGAAATGTTTGTTTGTCTACAGAGTCTTATGATAATATTGATGCTCTGAAGGAAAGAAACATGTTTGATCATTGGCGATTATCCAATGTTATTCCCATCGATCATTTCGAAAAAAAATTCTATCTGGAATTTTTGGATTTTGTTTTTCCACAACTTGAACGATTTTGAAGAAATGAATGATGTAAAGCTATGATTTCCGATTATTAGTCATGAAAAAAAGTATTTTCATACTTAAGACACAGAGTTGAAATGGTCTGGTTGAGAGTTGAGAGACTGTAAAATACTAAATATGGTTTTTAAAAAACACAGAAATGCTCTCAGATAGAACCATGTAGCACATGAGTAGTTTCTCCACCCCTCTGCAGAAATATCAAAAAAAAGTTCAGAATTTTTATGTCTGATTGTAACCTAGTAAATTTCTTCGGAATATTTCCATTCTTTCTTAAAAATGTTCCGTATTACATATGTGGAATGCTGTGATGAGAATCCTGATGAATCGAAAATTCGAAAAAAATTTGACGATTGCATTCTCAAGTAAACTAGTAAAGAACCTCTAAAGATACAAGAAGAAAACGATATTTTTGAATCAAATACTATAATCTTGAAATTAATGAACAACATGTAGATGGTTATTAAGAAGAGCGTAACACAATTTGAAAATACGACTGACATAAGTCGTCAAAGTTAAATCAGTGATTATGAAATTATTGTGCAGACGACTAGTAGCCTTGGAATAAAGTAACTGTAATCAAACTTTTTGGGTCAGAATTGTGCTCTTTTCTTGAATGTTGCTTGCTGACGTGATAATCAATTGAACTGAGAGGCTGAACAAATGTCTACATGCTAGAAATACAGAAGTTTTTTAACTGGGGTAGCCTAAGAAACACAAAATATTGGCTAAAACTCAGTTCTGAATACAGACCAATATGATTGATTTTTCATCGAGAAACGAAAAACCGCCAATACCTTCAATATAGGTTCAATGATTGGCTTAGTCTCTTGGTCAATATTGTAAGATATGTTAAGACCAACATCAGCCTCATACTGGAAATCCATTTAACTTATATTGCAAGTTAAATGTACTGTCAATATCAGTTCAATATTCGTCTTGATTTTCGAGCAATGTAGTAAATTATATTACCTTTTATTGAAATTATGTGTTCCATTGGCTTCACTGATTTACACGTTTTGGTGAGCAAAACCACATTTTTCACATCTTCTACACTTTGTATCCTATTCGAGAATCTTTTATATAACGATAGATCTTAAGTCAGCTCTGAAAGAGTTTGGACTAAGTGTCCTCGACTTGGACTTGGAAAATATGATATAATAATAATTGTAAAACGTTATTATTCAGTCTCCATAGATTTTCGAAGACACCTTAAGAGGAATCGTTTCGTCTTGAAACATTTGATAACCTGAAGTAATATGCTCAAAATCTCATTTCTCTCAACCAAATCCATATGAATATTTCCGTATCGAATATTTCTGAAACAGAAGCTACCACACGGGACACAACTTTTTCGAAAGTATAACCGATGCAAAAAACTAACTATTTCAAATGCGTGTCCATCCATACCGCATGGAATTATAGTAGTTTAAGCTTGGATTGATATCAAGCTCTCATCGGAATTTTTCCAGAGCAGGCATGAAAGGTGAAGAAAACCCTCACATACTCAGTTTCAAACGGCAAATTCCTATCAGTCCCCCAGAAAGTGATGCTCCTAAACTTCGAACGTTCGATACCAAAACCCATACTAAAAAAACTATCTCAAAACTTTATAACACCAGATTCCCTTACAGTTCCTACAAATAAAAATTTGGAAAAGCACTGACGTGAAGTCAGCAGCTTTGACGCGCTTGTTCACATTGCGAAATAATGACTTGGAAATTTCAGTGAAATTTCAATGAAATATAATTTTCGAATATTTTCATGGATAATTTTTTTTATGGACACTGTTCATATTACAACTAAGTTTCATTTCGATCAAATAAATATTTTTCGAGTTATCAAAAAATCTAAATTTCAAATGGCTGTAGCACAAAAACCATTGGGAGATTAGGCCCATTAACGAACACAACCGAGATATTCAGGATCTTAACCTAATCTGAAAATTTCAAGACTCTAGGTCCTTCCTTTCGAAGGTTACAGCGCACACGGCCGGCCGGATGGACAGAATCAATTTTGACCACGGATTCTTCATCAGTGAGTCCAACCTAGGCCGGTCGGATGGACAGAATCAATTTTGACCACGGATTCTTCATCATTGAGTCCACTCTGGTTGTTTGAGACCATTTTCGGCTCAAAATTCGAAAATTACAGACATCGTGACGAAATGATAACGCACTGTTCCCCAGAACAAGCGCGTAAAAATAAAAAATACAAAAAAGCTATGCGAAAAAATTCCTGAATCTCGATGGCCTCGGAAATCTCTTACTGCATAATCCAACATAATTCCCCTTCAATTTTGAAGACATAAAGAATTTCTTGGATCTCTCCATGAAAGAATGGAATATCGATGGCAATATGGTACATTTCGTAAACAATTCCACTAACCATCGGATATTGTGAGTCCGACTGAAAATTGAGAATGAAGTTCACACTTACAGAACGGATATCACTAACATCTGTAATAAGACCTTCATTATTCCTTGTACCCATCAATGATATGATTCATTAAAAGGAGACACCTCTACAATTATCAATTCATGCAGACGATTTCCACTTCATATGCCATGAAGGCAACTTATGTACAAGTATGATACAACTGCAAGCAGCTATGAAAGTTGGTAGGATGGTTCAGAATGTTGGGTTTTAGTTTCTCTTCCACAGAAACCAAAGTCGAGGAATTCACAGAATTGCACCGTGAACCGTATCATCGGATCCTCCAACTACCTTACAGACCTTAAAATATACTTTTTGCGCGCATGTTCTGGGGAACAGTCTGTTATTCTCGAGTTTGAACCTGCACGCGAAAGCTGCTTCCTTCATGGCAGTGCTTTTTCAGTTTTCTTCTAGATCAATTCCTTGGTTTCATTTCGATCTCATCTGTATTTTTGAAAATATTTGGGGATTAAAATTTTGAATGGGTGTATCTACGGAATCATTGGGCGGATTTGATTCATTCACGAATTCGACCTTCGCAACTAAGCCCCAAATCTACTCTACAAATATCAAGTTTTAAGTAGTTTCTTCCGGCAATTATTTTGTTTTCAGTCGGCCTTACGGTCGAACGTGAAAACAATAACTTCTAGAAAGAACAGATAACACCTTTGAAACTCGATATTTGTACAGGTGTTTGCACCCGAATTACGAAAGCCGAATTCGATAATGAGTAAAATCCACCCAGATATAACCATTCAAGATTTTATTTTCCAAATATTCCCAAAAAAATCTAGGAAAGCAGTGACGTGCGGTCAGCAGCCTTTACGCGCTTGTTCAAATTGCGAAATGGTGACTTGGGAATTTCAGTTAAATTTCGATGAAATATAAAAATTTAAAAAAAATATTTCCAGAGAGTAAAAATTTTTTTAAAATTTTTCCATAGATAATTCTTCTAATTGATACCGTTTATATTCCAACCAAGTTTAATTTCGATCAGATGAATATTTTTCGAGTTATTGAAAAATCAAAATTTCAAATGGGTGTAGCACAAAAACAAACACAGATTTGGCCCATTAACGAACTTAACCAAGATATTCAGGATCTTAACCTTACCTGGAAATTTCGAAACTTCATGTCCTTTCGTTCGAAAGTTACAGCGCACATCTTATTTAGCAATTACTCACTGTCATTTTAGCAGTATTTTCCTTTTTGAAATTGGTATAAGACCTCGATATTCGACAAAGTTATATTTCTTGTCTGAGCAATATTTTCGAAATCTTATTAGAAAATGTAAGAGCTTCAGAAATCATTTGAAAGGATACTCGAAAATGCAAAAAATTATTTGGCAATAAACTCAAATGAGAATGCATAAAAATAATCAGCAATATGAATCATGAAAATGAGATCCTTTAAATTTAGAAAATCTAGAAAAGCACTGACGTGAAGTCAGCAGCTTTTACGCGCTTGTTCACATTGCGAAATGGTGACTCGGAAATTTATGTGAAACTTCAACGAAATATAAAAATTTAAAGAAAAAAAATCTCTTATCGAATTTTTCCATGGATAATTCTTCTTATTGACACTGTTCATTTCCCAACCAAGTTTCATCTCGATCAGATGGATATTTATCGAGTTATTGAAAAGTCAAAATTTCAAATGGCTCTGGCACAAAAACCATTTGACAGATTTGGCCCATTAACGAAATTAATCGACATATTCAGGATCTTAACCTTACCTGAAAATTTCAAGACTTTAGATCCTTCCGTTCGAAAGTTACAGCGCACATCTAGTTTAGCGATTACTCACTGTCATTTTAGCAATATTTTCCTTTTTGAAATTGGTATAAGACCTCGATATTCGACAAAGTAATCTTTCTTGTTTGAGCAATATTTTCGAAATCTTATCATAAAATGTAAGACCTTCAGAAATCTTTCGAAAGGATAGTCGAAAATGCAAAAAATTATTTGGCAATAAACTCAAATGAGAATGCATAAAAATAATCAGCAATATGAATCATGAGAATGGGAGACCCATTAAATATAGAAAATCTTGAATAGCACTGACGTGAAGTCAGCAGCTTCTACGTGCTCGTTCACATTGCGAAATGGTGACTTGGAAATTTCAGTGAAACTTCAATGAAATATTGAAATTTTCAAAAAAAAATTCTCTTATGGAATTTTTCCATAATTAATTTTTTTTTTGACACTGTTTAATTTCCAACCAAGTTTCATCTCGATCAATAAATATTTATCGAGATATTGAAAAATCAAAATTTCAAATGGCTATAGCACAAAAACCATTCGGCAGATTTGGACCATTACTGAACTTAATCGAGATATTCAGGATCTTAACCTAACTTGAAAATTTCAAGACTTTAGGTCCTTCCTTTCGAAAGTTACAGCGTACACGGCTGGCCGGACAGACAGAATCAATTTCGACCACGGATTCTTCATCAGTGAGTCCTACCTCTAAATTCTAAAATACAGACAGACGAAATGATAACGCGCTGTTCCCCAGAAAAGCACAGACGTGAAGTCAGCAGCTTTTACGCGCTTGTTCACATGGTGAAATTTTAATGAAATATAAAAATTTTCGAAAAAAAAACTTTTTTTTACAATTTTTCCATGGATAATTCTTCTTATTGACACTGTTCATCTTCCAAGCAAGTTTCATTTCGATCAAATAAATATTTTTCGAGTTATTAAAAAATGAAAATTTCAAATGGCTGTTGAACAAAAACCATTTGGCAGATTTGGCCCATTAACAAACTTAACCGAGATATTCAGAATCTTAACCGCACCTGAAAATTTCAAGACTTTAGGTCCTTTCTTTCGAGAGTTACAGCGCACAGGGCCGGACGGACGGACATAATCAATTTTGACCACGGATTCTTCATCAGTGAGTCCAACCTAGTCGTTTGAGACCAATTTCGGCTCAAAATTCGAAAATTACAGACATCGTGACGAAATGATAACGGAACTCGGAACTAATCGCTGTATCGAATTGAAATTCAGTTCACTGCTGTAAAAAATGGAGTTAAAAGTATGCAATGAATTTTTTCAAATGTGATGAAAAGTTTCCGAAGAAAAAAATTTTCTTGAAAAAAGATTTTTTCAGAATTCACTGATGGAATGATCTCAGCAAAATCTCGTGAAATGTTGCGCGTTGCTATACTCCAACTAGCTGTCAAGTTTTGATTCAATCGTTTCAGTAGTTCCCGAATTATAGTCAAAATAACATCAAAACTTTAAAAGGCTCCACCTCCGAAACCGTTTTTGCTAAAAATCGAACTTCACTGTCGCATTTTGAAATGCGAAATCGACGTGGAAGTTTCAGGTCGATAAGATCCTCTGTACGAACGGACGCGTGCCTATGGACGGCCGTCTGGCCGGACAGAATAGTTTTTGACACCGGATTCGTCATCAATGTGTACAACTTAGTCGTTTGAAAACATTTTCGGTTCAACATTCAGAAATTGCAGAAATTTGGACCAAGTGAAAGCGTTCTGTTTCCGAGACCATACGCGCAAAAACACAACTGAAAATTTCAAAAAGCTTTTGCGCGCATGTTCAATGAGATCACGTGCAGTCGTGTGAAGCAGACGTGTCGTTAATTATCTGCAGAAATATATCTAAATACGCTACAGAATTTCAGAATTTCACTGAAATTTTTGTACATTTCAGTTGAACATTATAGTCTGATTTCCATTCATTTCTTTCGATTTTTTCTACGTTTTTCTTCCATTTAAACGATGTCTTCTTGTAAAGTTTGTGAAGAATGCATAACAAGGAGAAACCCAGGTGTCAATTGTGCCGGTTTTTGCGGAGGTGCTTATCACGCGAACGGAACATGTTGCGATGTTGCAAGAGGTCAGCTGGCTGTTATCAAGGGATTGCCCGGTGCCGGATGGAAATGTTCTTCTTGCAGATTAGATCTCCCTGATGCTCGAGGTGATTCCCGACCGGCCGCCACTGGGTCGCCGCCGACGACGTTGTTGAGTCATCGATCGAGAAATCGAGTGAGTACGGCAAAGGATGGTACCGGCGAATTGGCGGATGGATCGGCTCCGGCGAATTTGACCCATATAATTTCTCAGTTAACTAAGGAAGTGAGGGATTTGAGACAGTCGGTAAACTTTTGTTGCGACAAAATTACTGATTTTGAGGATAAGCTTCTCGAATTTAGGGATGTGATTGCTGCTGTCACGAAGCTTGAAAACGAAAATGCTATACTGAAGAAACAAGTATCCACGCTAACTTCAAGGTTAGATAATGCCGAACGTTTCATGTTCGCTCCGCAACATCTACCGCAAAAAAGGATGGAGGGGGTGTTTTCATTGCAATTAAGAAGGAACTGAAACCTTCGCGAGTCCAAGAGTTTGAGAGCGAATCGGAGGATGTCTGGGTAAAAACCACCTTTAAAAATATTAAAATTCTTTTGTGCTGCGTATATATTCCTCCTAACAATTCAGATGCATTACTTTATTTCACCAGTAAATTTAATTATATTAAACAAAAGTTGATTGACTACGCAATTGTTATAGTTGGAGATTTCAACTTGCCAGGGATATCATGGATTAATGTTCAGTCAGATAGTGTACTCGAGCCAATTAATGTTTCAACTAAATATGAGGACTTAATCGATGGCTTCTCTTTTCTTGGTTTATCACAGTTTAACTCAATCACTAATTGTAGTGGAAAAGTTCTTGATCTTGTTCTGTCTAATATTGAAGGGATGGGTGAGGTTATAAGATGTGATAGTTCTCTAGTTCCGGAAGACAAATATCATCCGTCAGTTGAATTCACTCTGAAATTTCAGAATTTCAGCTATTTGAAGAATCTTGCTGAATGTAGTAGTACTTACAATAATTTCAAACGTGCAGACTACGATCTTATTAACCGATCAGCCTAACGGCCGACTGCGTAAACACAATAACTTCCGAAAGAAACAACTTAGAAACTCGATATTTGTAGAGAAGGTTTGGACCTTAATTACAAAGGCCGAATTCGTGAATGGGTAAAATCCACCCAATGATTCCGTAGATATACCCAATCAAAATTTCATTTTTCCAATATTTCCAAAAATACAGATCAGATCGAATTGAAATCCAGTACTTCATCGAAAAGAACAGTTCGAAGTTTCATACAGAATTTAATGAGGATGATATGATGAGAAAATCATGGAAATTTTTTTTTTCAAATTGTTCTAATAACACGATTATCACGAAATTTTGCATAAAGTTTTCTTTCAGCATCTTAAAACTAGCTGTGAAGTTCAATCAGGACTGAATCAGTATTTCTCGAGTAATACCGAAAAAATCAACGATATCGAGAAGAAAACCTCGAAATTTGACATATTTTTTCCCGATATCTCCAAAACTTATGATCGTATCGAACTGAAATTTGGTACACTGCTGTGAAATTAGAAGGTCAAAGAATGAGTATGATTCTTTTTGGATATGATGAATGGTTTCCGAAAAAAAAATTTTTTTGGAAGAAAATTTCGAAAAAAATTTTTTTTTTAAATTACTGACGATATGATCTTGACGAAATTCGGCTCAAAGTTGCGCGTCGTTGTACTCCACCCAACTGCCAAAATTGAATCCAATCGCTCAGGTTGTTTCTGGAATAAAAAATAAATAACTTCAAAATTTCAAATGCCCATAACTCCGAAACTATTCGATCGATTTGGCCCATTAACGAACTCAACCGCGGCATTCTGATGCGCAACCTATCCTGAAATCAATCATCCAAAATTACAGACTTTTGGACAAAACGATAGCACGCTGTTCCCCTAGAACATGCGCGCAAAAAGGGGCGGAGTAGACCTCAGTCTTCACATCTGAGCACCCCTAATAGGGGGAGGCCAGACGACCAAAAAATTGTCTGCCATTCGAGTTTCCTAAGCTAGGGCAACCAGATGGCAGAAACGACCCATTGAGGAAAGGGCTCAGTAAATCAGAATAGCGGAAGTACCTGCAACTCGTCCATCAAGCTGACTTTTTGATTTTATATAAGTCGATTTTTGATGATGACTGGTCACTTGTGTTGGTGGAGAAGGATGATATTGATGCTGCTTGCACAATTTTTTTTGGAATTCTTGCCGAAACGGTTCCTTGTGGAGTGTAGACGCCCTAGAAGATTTCCATCTTGGTACACATCTTAGACGGTTCGGTGTATTTTCGATAAAAAAAGTCCAAAAAGCACTGCCGTGAAGGCAGCAACTTTTGCGCGCATGTTCAATGTAGATGACCGCTTCAGCAACGAATTTGAACGTGCGCGCAAAAGCTGCTGCCTTTACGGCAGTGCTTTTTGAAATTTTTTTCTGATAAATTACTGGATTTCAATTCGATCATATCTGTATTTTTGGACATATTGTAAAAATAAAATTTTGAATGGGTATATCTACGGAATCATTGGGCGGATTTTACCCATTCACGAATTCGACCTTCGTAATTAAGGTCCAAACCTTCTCTACAAATATCGAGTTTCTAATTTGTTTCTTTCGGAAGTTATTGTGTTTACGCAGTCGGCCGTCAGGCTGACCGTAAACACAATAACTTCCGGAAGAAACGACTTAGAAACTCGATATTTGTAGAGTAGGTTTGGGGCTTAATTACGAAAGTCGAATTCGTGAATGGGTAAAATCCGCCCAATGATTCCGTAGATATACCCATTCAAAATTTTATTTTTACAATATGTCCAAAAATACAGATATGATCGAATTGAAATCCAGTAATTTATCAGAAAAAAATTTCAAAAAGCACTGCCGTAAAGGCAGCAGCTTTTGCGCGCACGTTCAAATTCGTTGCTGAAGCGGTCATCTACATTGAACATGCGCGCAAAAGTTGCTGCCTTCACGGCAGTGCTTTTTGGACTTTTTTTCTGATAAATTACTGGATTTCAATTCGATCATATCTGTATTTGTGGACATATTGTAAAAATAAAATTTTGAATGGGTATATCTACGGAATCATTGGGCGGATTTTACCCATTCACGAATTCGACCTTCGTGATTAAGGTCCAAACCTTCTCTACAAATATCGAGTTTCTAAGTTGTTTCTTTCGGAAGTTATTGTGTTTACGCAGTCGGCCGTTAGGCTGACCGTAAACACAATAACTTCCGAAAGAAACAACTTAGAAACTCGATATTTGTAGAGAAGGTTTGGATCTTAATTACGAAGGCCGAATTCGTGAATGGGTAAAATCCACCCAATGATTCCGTAGATATACCCAATCAAAATTTTATTTTTCCAATATTTCCAAAAATACAGATCAGATCGAATTGAAATCCAGTACTTCATCGAAAATAACAGTTCGAAGTTTCATACAGAATTTAATGAGGATGATATGATGAGAAAATCATAGAAAGTTTTTTTTTCAAATTGTTCTAATAACACGATTATCACGAAATTTCGCACAAAGTTGTCTTCCAGCATCCTAAAACTAGCTGTGAAGTTTAATCAGGACTGAATCAGTATTTCTCGAGTAATACCGAAAAAATCAACGATATCGAGAAGAAAACCTCGAAATTTGACATATTTTTTCCCGATATCTCCAAAACTTATGATCATATCAAACTGAAATTTAGTACACTGCTGTGAAATTAGAAGGTCAAAGTGTGAGTATAAGTTTTTTTGGATATGATTAATGGTTTCCGAGAAAAAACTTTTTTTGTAAAAAAATTTCTAAAAAAATTTTTTTTAAAATATACTGACAATATGATCTTGACGAAATTTGGTTCAGGGTTGCGCGTCGTTATACTCCACCAAACTGCCAAGATTGAATCCAATCGCTTGAGCAGTTTCTGAAATAAAAAATAAATAACTTCAAAATTTCAAGTGCCTATAACTCCGAAACTATTCGACCGATTTGGCCCATTAACGAACTTAACCGCGGCATTTTGATGCGCAACCTATCCTGAAAGTTTCAAGTAGCTAGCTTGCTTCTGTCGACAGTTATCAGGCCGGACGGACAGAATCAATTTTGACACCGGATTCGTCATCAGTGAATCCAACCTAGTCGATTGAGACCATTTTCGGCTCAATCATCCAAAATTACAGACATTTGGACAAAACGATAGCACGCTGTTCCCCTAGAACATGCGCGCAAAAAGGTGTACAAGGAGTATAGAAAATACAAGACAAGCTCCCTCTTGGAGCGTTACAGGGCACTGAGGTTTATTTCGAAGATAAATATCAAGTCGAATTACGAGAAATTTATTCAGGCTTCGGAATTGGAGATATTGGAGGATGCATCTGATTTCTGGTCCTTAGTTGTTTGTGGTAGGAGGAGTTACTCTAGAATTCCTGGAATTATCAAGATCGGAGGAATGGTCCATAGAGGAAAGAGCGATATAGTTGAGGTCTTTGCTATCTATTTCAAAAGTGTTTATGCTCAATTCCTGGATACTATTGATGTTGATATTCGAGAAGTTATTCATCAGAATACCGTTTCACTGGGGTGCATTTCTTTAGAGTCTTCCTTGACGTCTTCCTTGACGCCACGTCAAGGAAGTTATCTACCGGTATGACTGCTGGTTCTGATGGCATTCCTAGCTTTTTTGTGAAGGATTCAATTGGCGGATTATCTGCCCCACTTCTTCATATTTTTACCATGGATCTAAGATATTGCAAGTTAATATCGTGCTGGAAGATGGCGAAAGTGATACCCATCTAGAGTAGGGTGATCCAACTGACTTAAAGAACCACAGGCCTATCTCCATACTTTCGAACTCCGCAACACTATTGGAGATCACCTTATATCAGCGAATATATCCTGCAGTGCAACATCTAGTTAGTCCTGAACAATATGGTTTTATGTCGATGAGATATTGTAATACAAATCTTGCTGTGTTTTTGCAGTATATATCTGAAATTCTAGATACTGCTAGCCAAATTGATGTTGTTCACACTGACTGAGAAAGCGTTCGATAAAGTCAACTATGCGGTACTCGTACATAAACTAAGGACGCTGTTTGGTTTTTCTGATAATCTTGTGGATTTTTTCGTATCTTAGCTGAGAGTTCGTCTGCAGTTTGTTTATCTAGAGGGTTGCTGTTTTTTCATTTATTCTACCACTTCTGATGTGCCACAGGGTTGGTGAACGGCGGAAACACCTAATCAACTTCATTGCCTGGATTATTGAATATTGGTGGTGGAAGAAGACATCGGTAGCAGCAGGTGGTGCCTTTTTTTAACGGTAGTGAACGATGTGCTTAAATTGGCGTATGCTGACGACGTCTAGTTTATCTGTAGAATCGATTCCAATGTCGATTGCTCTTGTTTACAGCATGTGTTGGACGCCTTGTTGAAGTGGTGTGAAAGAAACTTTCTTCAACTTAACATCTCTAAGTGCAACTTTGTCACATACAGTAGAAAGAAAACGTACATATTGAATGATGGACAGACAAACAAAGTACAGGGAACTTAACGTAGTATTCGATCAATGGTTTTCATTTGTTCCACATATACCTGCTTGCTTCAACTTCCAAAATGTATGGATACATTATAGGAAACTACAAATATTTTAATAACTCAAGGACGATTATAACGTTGTTCAATGCATTCGTGAGAAGTATATTGGAATATGGCAGTGCGGTTTGGAACCCCATTCACGAATGTCACAGGTATCACTTGGGGGCTGTTCCAAGGAGATTCCTGAAGTACCTCGTTTTCATATGAGAAGGTGTTTGGGATGTAGGGGCTTGGACCAAACTACATTGTTGAATATATTCGATGAAGTGGAACTACATGTCAGGAGAGGTATATCCTTTCTCAAATTTATTTATGGACTTTTGAGTGGTAGGGTCGATTGTTCCTTTTTACTAGCTGGTATAAACTTTCATGTTCGTCGCCCCTGCTCAAGATCTGTTCGATTGTTTGAGCTCGCTGTACCCAGAACGAACATTCTAATGCAGTCACCTTTGAATTTGATGTGCTCAACTTCAACACGTTCCCATCAATCCGTACTATATATATTGAGGTATGTAGAAGTAGGCACTGAAATCTAGCAAGTGAGATTTTTTCTTCATACATTTTTGGTTTAGGAATAATTTTTGTTATGTTCACTGTTCAGATAATGAAACTTAATTGTTCTTAGTGTATATTGTATTTCGAGTTTAAGGCATATGTTTTATGTTGTTTCCTGTTTTGGATTTTTACCGGTTGGAAATAAATCCTCATTATAATTATTTATGATCAAGGGCTGAAACCTGGAAATGCTAGGAAGCAGGCACTTCAGCGCTCACACCCGAAGGATATTCAACTGATAAAAAGCACGGCTAGAGAAGTTCACAGCTGCTCACCCCTCCTTCGCGGCCTCGGCCAAAAAAACAGAAAACGGCTATAGAGGAAACAGGGCAAGCCATCACAGGTTATGTGGCAGCTGTCAGACCAAAGAAGTTGGCATTAGGTTAGGAATAATCCCTTGGGAATGCCCTATGGCTGTCCTGAAGGCTGATAAAATCTCCACTTAGGAGGACATCCAGGTGGAGGAAATAGGCGAAAGCACAGAGAGCGAGATACAATTTTCTGGCGTTCATTTTCGTAGTGGATTGATGCTTGTCGAGTGCGGATCGGATCTCAACAAGAGCGGTGGACTGGCTCATAAAGTTGGTACCGTAGCTAAGACCTTGGGAGCGACCCGAGTTGGTGGCACTGAGTGTAGATGACATCGCAATTACCACGAAAATAACGGTTCTCAAGAAGCCTCAACACTAGAGCGTGAAGAGTGCTGAATTCGAGGAAAGAGGGATGGGGCAAGATTCTCGGTATCGAGATTGAGCCATCATCCGAGGAAGTCCTGAAGACGATGGAATGCCGCTGGAACTTCAGGTTCTGGTGCATTTCATTCTCAGGACATGGTAAAAAGAGTGACTCTGAAGAAGAGTCGAGGAACGTGAAGATAACCTCAACGTCCCAGAAACCTAGCTCCCACGGCTCTGCTGGGGCTCCTGGGAAGGCGAAGACTTGATCTGCATCTCAAAAGACTGGGCTAGGTTGTCTGATAGCCGGTGTTCGAAATGAGACTTGCTCGAATCCTGGAGAATAAACCTCTCAGATGGAATTCGAGAGAGGACAGGTGGAGAAGAAGGAGTGGTAATTATACAATAAATTAAGGCTTTTCCTTCAACAAAATAACCCAAGCGAATCTGCATCATGCGAAGGGTATCTCAGCCGCGATTTAAATGTTGTTTGTGAGACTATCCGTGGGTTTCACAAAGCTTAATCCTCTGATCAACGCGTAGATATTCTGTGGTTTTGCTAAAAATGAACTGAAATTGAACATAGAGTTGTCTTGATCAGAACAATCAAGTTAATCAGAGCTTTGTGTAATCAAATTTGATCTAAAATCAGAGGCAGGTAGCTTCACGAGCTTGTGTTTTCATGAAGAAAAACATCAATTATACTCGGGTTCCAGAAAACATGTTTCGGTACATAATATCAATTATGGTACAGCTGGATGTTGGGGAGTGATTACCGAGACATTATTATCGCATTTACATACTTCGCTGGATACGGTCCAAAAACACCGCCAGGGGACGTATAGAAACTAGTAAGTTATTCCAACAGCTAATGTCTTCAAATAATAATTGGTTGTGATCCGGACGAGCATGAAACTGTCTGAAAAAGCACCAATAATAACCTTAGAGGTGAGTACTTACTTGAATGTCTAATGACCCGAGACCAACATTCGTCACGAGAGCAAAGAAAGAGGTCCTGGACGTAACAGTTGTGAAAACTTTTGCCAGAAAAAATAATACTTATTGGAGGTTGGTGGACGAACCATCACTCTCTGATCATAGGATCATCGAGTCCAAGGTGAAGGGAGATAATGTCTCTTTTTCTGTGACTCGAATTCTTAGATAAACAAATTGGTTCCTCTATAGAAACCGTCTTAGGGAAAATCTAGAACAAATCGATATGATGGGGAACCAACATCTCTATTTAGAGTCGAGAGTAGAGCAGATCAGTAAGATAATGATGAGGGCGTTTGACTTAAGCTGTCCACTCACTAAAACTGAATCTAGTAAGGACGCACCTTGGTTGAACGAGAAACTGTCAAACCTTCGAAGGAAGGTTTATCGGCTCTTTAATAGGGCGACATGGGATATCAATGGGTTAAAGTACACAGGGAAACTAAACCAGTATAATGAAGAAATGAGGAAGGTCGAGTGACTCAAGTTCCAAGCTTTTTGTGAAAATATCACTTCCACTCTCATTGCATCCAGGATTCCAAAAGTCATGGCAAAACACATTTTCCAGGTAGTGAACTCATGATAAGCATTGAGACAGAAATGAAATACACTGAGGAATCTGTTAAGGAAGATTGGGATTTTGCTGGTAAAATATTCACAAGGCAATGATCGAATAGGCAATCAATACCTTTCAGCAGAAAAGATTCTGTCCCATCAAATGAAGATCACGAAAAGCCGCTCAGCATTGGGTCGAATACCTCAAAACTGAAAAAAGGCAAAAGCAACCTTTATTTATGAGACAATGAAAAAGGGTGAAACTGGTCCCTAATCCTCAAGTTTCATTTGCGTTATCTCGTTTTTGCTCAAAACGATGAAGAAGGTAGTAGAAAGCTGTTAGATATTCAAACAACTTTTAGGTCTAAACTGTCCCTTAATTCATTCAACACCTGATCGACTGAATGAATGCGCGCACGTTCATATCAGTGGCGTAGCACTGAACATATAATTTTGTTTCCAAGCAATAAGAACACTTTTAAAATCAATTTGTTTATTCAATAACCTTCGAAGCGACTTGTACGAAGTCTCATACAGAACTAACTTTTGAAAAAGATCCTACAATCCAAATCATTTCACATTATGAATTTCGATGTCGCAGCATCTTCAGATAGAAAAGAAAACAACATTTTTTTCCATGAAAATCGTGAGAAACTGAGAGAAATATAATTGTAACACATCCTGTTTTGTTTGGAATTTTGTTACATAGAGATCTTCAGAAACATGATATTGAGATGGTAATCGATTTAGCACCAGTTAGAATGGCTGTTGCACTCGGTTGGGTTCAAGGCTAGGTCCTCCCTATTTTGAGAGTTTTTGTTATCTTCTTCAGAAGTGCAAAAACGAAAGCTGACACTTTTTTAACATAGAAATATTATGATTCCTGTCACTACACAAATGAACATTAAATTCACCACACTGAAATAAACTGTCGTTGGATTCCAATTTCGAATTCCTTGTAGGTCAGGAATGTTTTCTCTATTCCCTTTTTGTTCTGAAGATACTACACAATTGGATAGCTGCAGACTTTTTATAATTTTGGATAGGATGCAATTCATTTGATTAGTGGTTGCAGAACTGGATCGAAGTTGGTTGACTTCAGGAATTCGATGCCGAATTCTTCTTTCTGGACATTCTTCCATTATTTTTTAATTTTGTACTGAAATAACTGATCCGGCTTCCATTTGAATTAGATTGGTTTTTGTTGGATGGTGAATAGAGATGTAGTTTTCAGACGAAGTTTCTAGTATTCTTTCTTGGAATCGGTGTAAACAAGATCTTCTTACAATGTGATATAAAATTCATGATCTCTTGACTGACTTAATTTCCCTCAAAGTATCAAGGTGTTTTCATAGGGAAATATACGTGATATAATTCATAAGCCATTTTTACACAAACAAAAATGCATTTTTCAATGATAACTGTATCGGATAATAATTCATCAAATGTGTCGAGGTCAATTTCATACGAAATTTTATTGAATTTCATTTTGATTGAATGAAACAATTTGTTCATTACTTTGTATGGTATTGGAGTATGCATTCAAAGTTTCGAAAAATACATTTGCAACATATTTCCACCGATATTTAAGAGAACTCATTCTCGACTGAGATGTTACTAAATTCTCTTCTTTATTAATTATTCTTGAAGCATTAGCTTTGTTAAAACGAGATGTACTGAAACAATTTCAGAAATTTTTTTTTTGCTTTTCATAGACGACTGCGATAAACTTATTAGATCATAGTGAAATGCTAAATCTTAAACATGATCTGCGACGTAATTGAATTTGTTTCTGTAGAAAATTCAAATTGTTCTGATCTGGTTTTATGAAAATTTAATAATCTAAATAGAAAAATGAATAAGGAAAGCTTATCAGCACAAAATGCATTAGAAGATTCAATTGCGTAAGTGAAGAAAAATGTGGAAAATATTGAATTGAATCCATCTTAATCCTATTTTTATGGTAAAGATATTTGTTTTCCATGTCTTCTTCTTGCGTATCTGCAATACAACAAGGGATTTTACAGGAAGTTCTTTTCTTACCAGCATTGAAAAGTTTAGGATGGTAAGTAGGCGTTTGTTCATCAAATTTTCCTATACTATACTAATTGAATAAGGTGACGCTGGGTCGAAAAAGTCGTCCCATATATCAGCGATCTCCTTCGTAGCCGTTAGAGTTAGGAGAAAGCGGTAAATTCACATAGATAGATGAAATATCACCCTACCTTCCATTGAAAAAAACGATATTTCAATCGAATTGCTAATATTTTTAAAAAAATCCAGAATATGGTGAAATTTCAACACCAATTCAGATATATTCGACCAATCGGATAACTGCATTTTATGGGCGGGGCCTGAGATACGATCAAACTTCACGGTCATCGGTCAGTACTGTCATTTGTCAAATAAGAAATAATATTACTTTTACAGTTGCCAATTCAAGGTTTCATAAGACGAATATATGTTATTTGTGAAAATATGCATCGAAATATGTTTTGAATAAGTTAATCGTAAGTTTTAAACGATCTGGATGCATTAATTCCATTGATAAATTGACCCAGGAAATTCAAGTGAAGGAAGGTAAACAAATTTGGAGGTTATTCTTGAGATGTGTATTGGAACGAATTATTCTTGGGAGGTGTATTGAAACGAATAATATGGAACAAGTCTCCAGGACCTTTCTAAATTGACCAACTTAAAATATAAGGAAAATTTCAACTAGGATTAATAATTGCAGTGTTCTGTAAATCCAGTATTGAATAAGATTTACCTTAGTATTGGAAGTAAGTTTTATATGATCTGATCTAATTAATTCCATTGATAAATGGAATAAATGGAAAATTGAAACGAATAATATAGAACAAAAACAAGTCTCCAGTTCTTTTCTATATTGACGTACCAAAAAAGAACCAGAAATAATAATTGCAGTGTTCTATCATTCAGAAGGAAATCCAGTATTGAACAAGATTTACCTTTGCATGGAAATGTGTCTTAAATGAGAAAATCTTAAGTTCTGAACGATCTGAAAGCATCACCATTGATAAATTGACATGAAAACTTCAACCGAATAATGTAGAACAAGAAGAAGTCTCCAGGTACTTCCTATATTGATGTACTAAAAATATAAGGAAACTATGAACCAGGATTAATAATTGCAGTGTTTTTTTATTCAAAAGGAAATACAGTGCTGAATATGATTTACCTTTGTATTTAAATGTGTCTGAAATAAGTAAATCATGGGTTTTGAATGATCTGAAAGCATTAATTAATTCCATTGATGAATTGACATGGAAAATTGAGTGGAATAATATAGAACAAGAAGAAGTCGGCAGGTCCTTCCCACATACGTACCAAAAATATAAAGAAACTATGAAGCTGGATAAATAATTGCAGTGATCTTTCATTCAGAAGGAATTAAAGTGTTGTATATTATTTTACCTTTGCAAAGAAATGTGTCTGGAATAGAGTAAATCGTGAGTTTTGAACGATCTGAAAGCATTAATTAATTCCATTGATAAATTGACATGAAAAATTGAACCGAATAATATAGAACAAGAAGAAGTCCCCAGATCCTTCCTATATTGACGTTCCAAAACTACAAGGAAACTATGAACAAGGATTAATAATTTATTGCAGTGTTTTTCATTCAGAAGGAACTACAGGGTTGAATATGATTCACCTTTGCATCGAAATGGTTTGGAATAAGTAAAACATGAGTTTTGAACGATCTGCAAGCATTAATTAATTCCATTGATAAATTGACGTGGAAAATTGAACCGAATAAGATAGAACAAGAAGAAGTCTCCAGGTCCTTCCTATATTGGCGTACCAAAACTATAAGGAAACTATGAACAAGGACTAATAATGGTAGTGTTCTGTTATTCAGAAGGAAATAGTGTGGTGAAAAAGATTTACCTTTGCATCAAAATGTGTCTCAAATAAGTACATAGTAAGTTGTGAACAATCGGGTTGCATTAATGGATTCCACTGATAAATTCACATTGAATTATATTGAACAACCTAAATTCAAGGAAAATTTGAACCATTGCTAATAATTGCATGGTTTTATTATTCGGCAAGAAATCCAGTGTTGAATAGGATTTGTCGTTGAAGTGTTGAATGCAACCTGTTATTTTTTCGTATTACAATATGTATTCTATTGAACTATACTTTGATAACATAATCAATAATCGATAAACAGAAAATTGATTAAATATGCAGTGTTGCATTCATCCTGAATGGAGAATATTATATCATGATTATTCAATTAAATTTAGATGTCAAATATGAATTGGTCATCTTCATTAATTGAACAGAAAATTTTTATTTTCCTGATGCAGTAATGTTTTACGCCTGACTGAATGAATTCATTATAATTCCTTTAAATGTGCACATAATAAATCTCACTATATGATCGATACAAACGACTATGAAGGAAATGTTTTCAAAAATGAATATTCATTAAACCCTGTTGTATTTTTTGAGCGCTTTGATTGCACTTAAATATGTGTTTGTAAGAATACCAACTAAAAAATTCATGTTTTTCATGAATATTGTATGAAATTATTTTTCACATTATAGAGGTTGTTTCACCATAAACTGGTCAAACATATATAGCCATATAGATGACATTGGAAAAGTCATTTTTTGCCTTATGACATATACCCCGTTTTCGAAGCATAAGAGAGATACAGGGTGCTTAATGTCAACTTTGAGCAATATTATGATAACTGTGGTAAGTTATGCAAGACCTTTGAAATAACGGTTTTTGGTCATAACTCAGTATTTTTTGGTGGTCAATTCAATTTCGGTGTAGAATTCTTGAAAAAAGATTTCAAAATGGCGAAAAACCTACAAAGTTGGAATTTTTTGTATTCGATTGCCAAATTGGATAGCATTATTTCAATGTACTCGGTTTTCTAAGATTATCTGTGAAAAAATTTGTCTACAGTGAAAAAAAAATCACCAAAAATTATTGAAATCTTTCGAGATTGAACTCACCTTCATTCTGAATACTGGGGTGAAAACAGAATGAAAAAATATTCATTGGTTTTCATTTTCAGCCTTCCAAAGACTCCGCTCAGAGTACTTAAATAATTTTTATTTAAGAAAGTGGTGGCCCTACAGATGCCAAAATTATGATAAAAGGCCTCCAGAGTGACCTGGTTAGAAATATGAATTTATCAAGAAAAAAAATATTTTCTGAAAAACTTTGGTGGAAATCGAATTCTCTCCGCTTTCGGAAAACCGGGTCACATTCGATGAACTACCGTTGCTTGATAACGGACGTCTTTGTAATCAGAATAAATCCAATTTATACGCGACCTTATTGCCCGTGGAGCGAGTTCGAATCCCATCAAAGTTTTCATTTTTTTTTTATAAATTCATATTTCTATCCAGGTCATTCTGGGGGCCTATTAGCATAATTTTGGCCTCCGTAAGGCCACAAGTTTCTTAAATGAACATTATTTAAGTACTCCGAGCGGTATCTTTGGAAGCCTATAAAATGAAAACCAATGGATATTTTTGCGCGCATGTTCTAGGGGAACAGCGTGCTATCGTTTTGTCCAAATGTCTGTAATTTTGGATGATTGAGCCGAAAATGGTCTCAATCGACTAGGTTGGACTCACTGATGACGAATCCGGTGTCAAAATTGATTCTGTCCGGCCAGCCGTCCGTAGACACGATAACTGTCGACAGAAGCAAGCTAGCTATTTGAAACTTTCAGGATAGGTTGCGCATCAGAATGCCGCGGTTAAGTTCGTTAATGGGCCAAATCGGTCGAATAGTTTCGGAGTTATAGGCACTTGAAGTTTTGAAGTTATTTATTTTTTATTTCAAAAACTACCCAAGCGATTAGATTCAAACTTGGCAGTTTGGTGGAGTATAACGACGCGCAACTTTGAGCCAAACTTCGTCAAGATCATATTGTCAGTATATTTAAAAAAAAATTTTTTTCTAAATTTTTTTACAAAAAAATTTTTTTCTCGGAAATCGTTAATCATATCCAAAAAAAAAATTATACTCACACTTTGACCTTCTAATTTTACAGCAGTGTACTGAATTTTAGTTCGATACGATCATAAGTTTTGGAGATATCGGGAAAAAATATGTCAAATTTCGAGGTTTTCTTCTCGATATCGTTGATTTTTTCGGTATTACTCGAGAAATACTGATTCAGTCCTGATTAAACTTCACAACTAGTTTCAAAATGCTGGAAGACAACTTTATGCAAAATTTCGTGATAAGCGTGTTATTAGAACAATTTTAAAAAAAAATTCCTATGATTTTCTCATCATATCATCCTCATTAAATTCTGTATGAAACTTCGAACTGTTATTTTGGATGAAGTACTGGATTTCAATTCGATCTGATCTGTATTTTTGGAAATATTGGAAAAATAAAATTTTGATTGGGTATATCTACGGAATCATTGGGTGGACTTTACCCATTCACGAATTCGGCCTTCGTAATTAAGGTCCAAACCTTCTCTACAAATATCGAGTTTCTAAGTTGTTTCTTTCGGAAGTTATTGTGTTTACGCAGTCGGCCGTCAGGCTGACCAGAAAAAAAATTTCTGGATAAAATCCGAAAATTTTCACTATTCCAATTCAATATTCACTGAACATTTGGATGTTCATTTTACAGGAATGTCCAATGTCGCAAATTTACTGAAGTTCAATATTTCTAGACAATTGACAAATTGTCATAACGCCGCTTCGGCTTGAGAATATTGCCGGAAGTACCCGATCGTCTCCGAACTCCAGAGCCGCCTCTGTTCAAGTTTTCGCCAAAAACGGCACAAAATCGCAGTTCGATGTTGCCATTCATCGCTACAGTAGTGGATTCTACCTCCAAACCGAGCCCGAAGGCGGCGGAGATAGCCGATCTCGGCAGAGTCCACAGAAAAATATGAAATAGTGAATTTTTACCGGATTTTCCTAGAAATGTCACTTTTTTTCATCATTCCTGCAAGCATACGAAAGTGAGAATCAAAAAAAATTTCAAAAAGCACTGCCGTGAAGGCAGCAACTTTTGCGCGCATGTTCAATGTAGATGACCGCTTCAGCAACGAATTTGAACGTGCGCGCGTACCAAATTTCAGTTCGATACGATCATAAGTTCTGGACATATCGGGAAAAAATATGTCAAATTTCGAGGTTTTCTTCTCGATATCGTTGATTTTTTCGGTATTACTCGAGAAATACTGATTCAGTCCTGATTAAACTTCACAGCTAGTTTTAAGATGCTGAAAGACAACTTTATGCAAAATTTCGTGATAATCGTGTTATTAGAACAATTTGAAAAAAAAAATTTCTATGATTTTCTCATCATATCATCCTCATTAAATTCTGTATGAAACTTTGAACTGTTATTTTCGATGAAGTACTGGATTTCAATTCGATCTGATCTGTATTTTTGGAAATATTGGAAAAATAAAATTTTGATTGGGTATATCTACGGAATCATTGGCGGATTTACAGCCTAACGGCCGACTGCGTAAACACAATAACTTCCGAAAGAAACAACTTAGAAACTCGATATTTGTAGAGAAGGTTTGGACCTTAATTACGAAGGCCGAATTCGTAAATGGGTAAAATCCACCCAATGATTCCGTAGATATACCCAATAAAAATTTTATTTTTCCAATATTTCCAAAAATACAGACCAGATCGAATTGAAATCCAGTACTTCATCGAAAATAACAGTTCGAAGTTTCATACAGAATTTAATGAGGATGATATGATGAAAAAATCATATAAATTTTTTTTTTCAAATTGTTCTAATAACACGATTATCACGAAATTTTGCATAAAGTTGTCTCTCAGCATCTTAAAACTAGCTGTGAAGTTTAATCAGGACTGAATCAGTATTTCTCGAGTAATACCAAAAAAATCAACGATATCGAGAAGAAAACCTCGAAATTTGACATATTTTTTTCCGATATCTCCAAACCTCATGATCGTATCGAACTGAAATTTAGTAAACTGCTGTGAAATTAGAAGGTCAAAGTGTGAGTATAATTTTTTTTGGATATTATGAATGGTTTCCGAAAAAAAAATTTTTTTGTAAAAAAATTTCGAAAAAAATTTTTTTTTTAATTTACTGACAATATGATCTTGACGAAATTTGGCTCAAAGTTGCGCGTCGTTATACTCCACCAAACTGCCAAGTTTGAATCCAACCGCTTGAGTAGTTTCTGAAATAAAAAATAAATAACTTCAAAACTTCAAGTGCCTATGACTCCGAAACTATTCGACCGATTTGGCTCATTAACGAACTTAACCGCGGCATTCTGATGCGCAACCTATCCTGAAAGTTTCAAGTAGCTAGCTTGCTTCTGTCGACAGTTATCGTGTCTACGGCCGGCCGGCCGGCCGGACAGAATCAATTTTGACCCCGGATTCGTCATCAGTGAGTCCAACCTAGTCGATTGAGACCATTTTCGGCTCAATCATCCAAAATTACAGACATTTGGACAAAACGATAGCACGCTGTTCCCCTAGAACATGCGCGCAAAAAGGGGCCCGTTCGCCACAATTTCGTCTTTCGTCTTTCTGTTCGTACCAAAAAACTTCACCAAGCTTGAACCCAGCGACCAAATCCTTTCCTGTGGTTTTGCACCTTTGGGAAATATCGATATTTTCGTTATTTTTCGGGAATTTTTTAAAAGTATTTCTCGATTTTTCCGAGATGAAAGATCAATAGGACGGGAAAACTCGAAACTTCCTGTTTCTAATCACGTTCAGATATCACGCCAAGACTCCCCGGAAATATCCGAAAAACTCTCACGAAAATAACCCTTTCTTAGCAAAATTTTTCTTCATCTCCTGCAGTGGTTTCGGCGGTGTTGACTGTAACGCGTTTAGTGTTATAGATAATGGCTGTTGCACTCGGTTGGGTTCAAGGCTAGAGAAATCGGTCATTTCACGTAACTAACGTAACGTAACTTTCAAACGACTTTAAGGTCTAAACTGTCCCTTTATTCATTTAACACCTGATCGACCAAATGAATGCGCGCATGTTCATATCAGTGACGTAGCACTGAACATATATATGCATAAATATATGACATCTTCCTTTTTTACAAGATTAACTTAGCTATAGAGAAAAATTACGTGAATACGTGTACATAAGCCTATCTGGCTTTTTTATAGTTCCTCCAGACGAAGATGTACTAGGAATATTATATTCCTCCCCAGCAAACACTAAAATGCAGCAAGAGTACAAAAACTGTACAGCGTTGCTGCACTTGAAGCGCAGCGATGGTGGTGCAGTAACTGTATCGGAACGGACCGTATATTTCCCGCGAAATTGCATCGAAACTGTACAGGTCAAACTGCATTCGAAGTACAGCCACTATACAGCAGTTGTGAAGGAACTATGCCTCGTTGTAATGCAGTTTGTACGTAGTAATAATGCACCAACTGTGCTACTTCGATATGAAGTTTCTATGCAGCAGAAGCTCGGCTGTATAACGAGACTCAGAGGAATAAAACTCACTGCCGAAAAAATAATTATTTTTTAAGAGATTGAATTGAAACTTTGCACATTTATACTTAATTAATAACCATCGACAGATGTGAAAAAAAGAGGGTCTACGACTTATTCGGCAATTTCCGAATAATTTTGATTTTCTTATATGATGTGATGTATATATTTTTTATATTCGACATCTATGCTTTACGGTAGAAAAAATTCTGCAATTTTTTCTGTAACTAGATATTGATTACTTTACAAAAAGAAATATTCAAATTATTTAATTTTTCACGACATTTCACCAAAAACTCAGTATGGAATTAAATTCAAATATATAAAAATATACACAACATTCTTTGAAAAAATCGTTCGGCATTTCTAGAATTTCAATGCAATTACTTGAAAAATATAGGTTTTTCGGAGGTGAGCCTGATTCCTGAAATATACTGGCTGTCTTACGAGTCGGGTTAACCTAGTTCATGTTGAGCATATTACTGAATGTGGTTCATAGCAAATTCAACTAAATAAAAGAAATATTGCACTAGGAACATGACTTTAATAGAAAAAACTAGAATTCACAGAAATACCGGCGATATTAAACATTATAAATATAATATATTATTGGGTGACTCTCTCTCCTTCCTTTCTAATTCTTCTAAAATGAGTACATATTGTTATGGTTTTCTCTAAATCGGTATTTAAGAAACAGAAAAAAATAACTTACCAATGAACACAAATGCATATATTCAATTATTTATTATCATAATATACAATTGAGTTAATTCCAGGCCTCAAATATAGAAAATTCTATCATAAAATATAAGAAATGTCCAAATCAATCAAGATTCAGTATCAAATCTAGAGAATTCATTCCAATATTTCAAAAGTTAATTCAGGGCACATAATCCTTCCAAATTATCTTTCTCAACAGGCTTCTTATGATCTGAAAGTATAGGAATTTGTATCAATACCTTGAATTTTATAAAATTGCCTTATCTAGTCAAAAAGTAGGAAATTATGAGGAATTTAAGTGATATTTTGTTGAAAATTATTATTATAGGTTTGAATTGAACAGAACTAGCAATCATAAGTAGAATTAGAGGTAGAATTTCAAAGAAAATGTAAATTTAGGATAGAAGTTATGTCTCGACCCATAAGTTATACATAATGTAATTATCAGGTTTCCGAAAGAACAAAATTGCAACTATTTTTTAGAAATAGAGTTTATGTTATATAATGAAAGCTTTTTTTGGCCATTGTAAGTAGAAATTCATGAATACTGGGCAAATGAAATTATGAACTTAGAAAATTGTAACATTTAGGCATAAAACTTGAAAAATTATTATACAGGGTGAGTCTTTGACCTTGCAGAATATTTTAACCGAAGATTCTTAAAGCTGAAAGAAACACATTTGTCCTCTACCATTTTTTCCGATTCGGCCTAGATAAAAAAATATAGGCATTATAAATTTTCATAATAGGCTAGCCGCCCCTGGAAACCTGAACACTGAAGTTTTTCCAAGCCTAATATATACCATTCAAATCTTCGAAATAAGCAACTCTGTTATGAAAACAAGCGTCAACTTACTTTTTACATTCCAGTTGGTGAGAAAAGTTGTATTTATAGTACAATAAACAAGTTCGGTATTCCAAATTTCGTGGGCGATAAAAGTTGAATATTCTTCTCTTGGTTTCATTTTCGATAATGAGGAATTCATCTAGCTATCACTCATATTAGCTTTGAGATTCATCTTCAATTTGTAATTATTAATTTTCTTTGTTTATTTCATTTTCTCCAAGAATTATCAGATTCAGACATAACCCATTCAAACTTTCATTTTCATTTTCATAAATAAATAAAACAGATGTACCTAATTTATCTATGAACGTACAAACGTTGCCAAATTGACGAATAGAAAGAAAGAACTCTTCGAAATCAAACAACACACAATATGCTAATTCTATGTATACATTTGTATAGTCTATGATTCTGAACTGAACTATAAATCTGTGTCTCTGTGGTTTTAAGGTTATGTCATGATTGTCTTGGTGGTTTTCTTTCACCATGGGTTGTTATGTTATGAAAGCCCATTTGAAGAATCCCTCAAAATAAATACTATCAAAGTTCTGTACATAATTTCAAGAAATTTGGGTCAGCAGAAAGATTGCATTCAAACCAGTAAGAATCCCCATTATCATGGAAAAGTGAGAAGTTAATCAATTATACTACACAAATTAACTCGAAATTGAAAAGGAAGCTTCATGAATGGATTCAGGACCGAATCACCACTGTATAACACAGATATACTTTTGGAATGGAAGCCTATTTGCGGGATTCTTACGGTTACGTCCATTGTGAATTGGCTAAAGTCGGCTACTTCGCTCACAAATCATTCCAAATAAAAAATGCTAGGATAACATTCTCAACTTTTAGACGTGGCAACGCGGAAAAATTGTATTCTGTGAATTTTTTGAACAGAGTTGCATTGAGCCAAAGTACCCAATTCTCGGAATTTCAGAGATATTTTTTATTTTTGAATTTCAGATTACTCCAAAACGGCGCATCATACGAAAAAAAATAAAGAATACTTTTACTTTCTAAAATGTTCAAATATTCGTTGAATAGCATTCAAATTATATTTAAAAGTTCGATTCTCTGAATTTCCGGTATTTTTATGAAATGTTATGGTCATATTGAAGAAACTGGAGGATGTGGACGAAATTTTGTAATCCAGAAACATTCATCGTATCAATAAAAAACAATATTCCAAAAATCATCTCATTCTATGAGATCGTTCGCGAGATATAATCGAAAATTAATTTTTTTTATGGATTTTCAACAGTCTGTATCTTACGAACCAAGCCGAATCGGAAAAAATGGTAGGGGAAAAAGTGTTTCATTTGGCTTCAGGAATCTTCTGTTGAAATATTCCGCAAGGTCGAAGACTCACCCTGTATATTACAGATTTAGAATATAGGCAAGAGGCACATCAAAATACGGAGAAAAATACGGCCGAATTTTCTAGACCAGGTTCGAAGAAGAAAAACTTACCTCGAACACAGAGAATTGAGTCCGTTTCTAATCATCGTCAAGACTGTAGCTGCTCCTCGTAAAAATTTGTCGAAACATCGTAATATTCCAGTCATAAACCCAAAGTAAACCAAAATTGAATCAAAGTGACTGGCATTCTGGAGGCATATCAGAATCAAATACAAGGAATATTGAAGCAAAACCAAAATAAACTTACCAGAAAAAAAAATCCAGCAGTTATTAAATCCAAACAAGTAAAATTCGAGCCAGATAAATTTAATTTCAAGAGTCAACCCTTGGAACTTGCACATGGCGCAGTAAAAAAACAAGACAAACTTTGGAGGTTAACCAGAAATTCCGAACCACAGAAGAACTTCAATTAACAAAGTGACATAGACTAAAAAGTACCGTGGGTGAGACTAAAAGGACATTGTTATAAGTTTTTAAATTTAATTTGATTATTTGAATTAGGTAGTTAGTAAGTTTGGCATTTAAATCAATTTCCTTAAGGTTATTTCATTAAATATTATTATTCGAAATAATATAAAATATTATTTCACGTCATAGAAGCCACCTGAGAATGAGATAGAAAGCCGCGCAAAATTTAAATCAAATTCAGAATTTATATTTTTGTTATTGGATCCTGTTGAAAATTCAAAATTCAAAATTATTCAAAATCAAACAACAGTTAGATTCATAACAATATTTCTCAATCATACCGTGATGGTTGTTTCAATATCGGTTGGTGAATCATTTTTGCTCCCTTTGTTTTTGCGTTCAGCAACTTAAAGTGAAGAAAAATGAGTTAATAAACAAAAAAAGTTTTCCTTGTGTGAATAAAATACCTAAAATTCCTTCATTGATGTTAGTACTTCGAAATTCTGTTTCTTAGTTGGCCCTATCCAGTTCATCAGGTAGAGACCCAGATGTTTTCTACTATTGTCCATTTATTTCAGTTCCGAAAGAAACGGCATCATCTAAACTGACTTAGCCACACACCTACTTCGCCCTATTTGGTTTTTTCGGGAATTTATCATGTCGATACACTTGTTTTTCGCACTTGCAACACAGTCAACTTGAAACAAACAGTTAGTTCAAATAGCTTGAATCAAAAACGACACAAAGAACAAATTTCCGTTACAAAACAGCATGACCGAAGACGACGATTGACAACGGCTCAACCGGCATAGAAAGTGTGTGGTATAGCATCAAAGACAGAGACAACGTTGTCTCATACAGCATTTCGATTTTGTTGTACAAAAGCTGTACAGCAGCTGTATTTAAAAGACTGCATTTAGGAAAGCAGTATCACCAATGTAGAGATTGTGCAGTTTCAATACAACATTTTATGTACTGCATTCCGGTGGCACTTGTAATGCAGTAACTGCACAATTGCTGTATTTTGTGTTTGTTGGGTCAATACTTTTATCCAAGCAATCGGTCAAATCTAAATTAGCTGATTTTGTTGCATCTCGCTCATCAGACGAATACATTTCACTTTAAATTTCAGTGTTACATGCGTCTGGACGTCCATACTCGCTCGGCAGAATTTCGACAAATCTATGCCCAGCAAACACTAAAACGCAGCAGAAGTACAAAAACTGTGCAGCGTTGCTGCACTTGAAGTGCAGCGATGGTGGTACAATAACTGTATCAAGACGGACCGTATATGTCCCGCGGAATTGCATCGAAACTGTACAGCTCGAACTGCGTTCGAAGTACAGCCACTATAAAGCAGTTGTGCAGGAGCCATGCCACTTTGTAATGCAGTTTGCACATAGTAATAATGCAACAACTGTGCTACTTCGATATGAAGTTTCTAAGCAGCAATAATGCAGGAGAAGCTCGGCTGTATAACGAGACTCACAGGAATAAGACTCACTCCCGAAAAAATAATTAATTTTTAAGAGATTGAATTGAAACTTTGCACATTGATACTAAATTATTCACCATCGATAAATGTAAAAAAGTGAGTGTAGTCCTTCCAGTTTATTCGGAGATTGCCAAATAAATTTTGATTTTCTTATGTGATGTGATGTTTATATTTTTGCATATTCGAATTCTATGCCTCACAGTAGAAAAATTACTGCAATTCTTTCTGTATCTAGATATTGATTACTCAACAGAAAAATATTTGAATTATTTAATTTTTCACATTTTCCCCAAATATTCAACATGGAATTCAAATATATGAAAATGTACACAACATTATCTGAAAAATCGCACGGCCATTTCTGGTTAGACCAAAAGACACAATCTGTAGTATGTAAGTCCAGAATTTCAATGCGATTACTTGAAATATATAGGTTTTTCGGAGGTAAGCCGGATTCCTGAAATATACCATCTTAGGAATCGGGTTAACGGGTCTATATTGAGCATATAACGTGAAGTGATTCATAGCAAATTCAACTTAATAAAAAAAATATTGCACTAGGAACATGACTTCAATGGAAAAAACTTGAATTCACACAAAAACACCGGCCATATCAAATATTATACATGATATAATATATTATTGGGTGACTATCTCTCTCGTTCCTTTCTAAGTCCTTTAAATTAAGTAGATACATATTTCTCAATCATACCATGATGGTTGTTTCAATATCGGTTGGTGAATCATTTTTGCCGTCTTTATTTTTTCGTACAGCAACTTGAATTGGAGAAAAATGAGTTAATACACAAAAAAAGGTTTACCTTGTGTGAATATAGGACCTAAAATTCCTTCATTGATGTTTATGTACTTCAAAATTCTGTTGACCCTGTCCAGTTCAGGTAGAGACTCAGATGTTTTCTTCTATTGTCTATTTATTCCAGTTCCAAAAGAATCGGCATCATCTAAATATTTATCTTAGCCAATCAGATCAGTCTTATTTGCCTTATTTCGTTTTTTCGGGAATTGATCATGTCGAAACATCAGCTTTTCACACTTGCACCCAATCAACTCGAAACAAACAGTCAGTCCAAATAGCGCGATTCACTTAGAACCAAAAACGAATTTACTTCACAACAAACAAATTTCCGGTACAAAGCAGCATGGCAGACGACGACGATCGACAACGCTTCTCTAGCCACAGATTACAGAATAAAACTCTAACCTACCGGCTGTCGGCACAGACAACGATGGCTGACTATTAGAACGAAATCTAGCATCAAAGACAGAGACAGCGTTGTCTCATACAGCATTTCGATTATGTTGTACAAAAGCTGTACAAAAGCTGTACAGCAGCTGTATTTAAAAGACTGCATTTTTAGGGCAGCAGTATCACTAATGCAGAGACTGTGCAGTTTTAATACAACATTTTATGTACTGCATTCCGGTGGCACTTGTGATGCAGAAACTGTACAATTGCTGTATGTTGTGTTTGTTGGGTGATTTCTTACTAGATGTGAACCATTATCAGTTTCAATCTTATATGAATGATCTCTAGGTTTCTCCAAAATTCTGCCAACCGACCATTAAGATCCTGAATTCTTCTGAAATTTAACTCTACTATCTAAGGTATTGGCTTTAACATTTGACTTTTTCATCATAATAATGTTCTTTTTTCTGTCTAGACTTCTTCATTTGTTCATAACAATACTTAAAGTCTACTTCTAAGGTTTCATCTGTCTATTAGAATAAGATAGAAAATCTCTAAGGTTTCTTGAAATCATCGACTGAGATGGGAAACACCACTTTCTAGAGGTGAATTTCTATACAGCAGCAAAACTAATTGAAATTCTTTATTTTCATCAGAAGCTTTATAAAGTGATTTTTTCAAAGTTCGTTTTGTTCTTTCCGCCTTTCCATTCGATTAAGGGTATCTTGAACTTGATATTGTATGGATGAAGTTCCACCCTTGAGAGAACTCTTTAAATTTTCCTGACCTGAACTGTGGATCTTCATCAGAGGCCAATATTGTAGGTATTCCCCATCTTACACACATATCTTTTAGGCAACCTTTCACTGTATCTGAATGAGCATAAACATCTAATGGAATTAATTCAGCCCACTTGGTATAATAATTGTCTGCGAACAAACATTAAAGATCCCAAAAACAAAAGATCACATCTCATCTTTTACCAAGAAATATTGGGGATTTCGTGAAACACAGTACTTCTTTTCACGCGCTTGTTCTAGTGAACAGCGCGTTATCATTTCGTCAAGATGTCTGTAATTTCGAATTTTGAGCCGAAATTGGTCTCAAACGACTTTGTTGGACTCACTGATAAAGAATCCATGGTCATAATTGATTCTGTCCGACCGACCGTGTGCGCTGTAACTCTCCAAAGAAAGAGTTGAGTCTTGAAATTCTCAAGTCAGGTTGAGGTCCTTAATATCTCGGTTGAGTTCGTTAATGGGCCAGATCTGTTGAATGGTTTTTGTGCTACAGCCAATTTTGATTTTTCAATAACTCGAAATATATTTATCTGATCGAAATGAAACTCAATTGGAAGATGAACCGTGTCAATAAAAAAATTATCCATAGAAAAAATCGAAAAAAAAATTATTTTTCTTTTGAAAATTTTCGTATTTCATTAAAATTTCACTGAGATTTCCAAGTCGAAACGGTGACTTGGAAATCAATGTGAACAAGCGCGTAAAAGCTGGTGATTTCACTTCAGTGCTTTTCTAGATTTTTTTATCATTAAATGTATACTTAAGACATATTCTACAAGAGAGTACTTTACTTTTTACTTGTTTACACATATCAGGCCAAAAACATCATTGTTTCGCTCTATTTTTACATTTCATTATTACAAAATGACCGTAATGATTTTTTTCAATTATCTCAGGTCTCATTCTTGAATGAATGCATATTCGATGTTCCTTGAACAGTAACCGAACAAATAATTTTGGTCGGCACTATGCCGGCCCAGCATATGCTGGCCAGACTTGGCCGGCTCGGCAAGATGCCTGTGGCTATGGCCGGTCCGCTTCAATAATGAAACTCTGGCCGACGGTAGGACCAATGCCTGTTGGCCGATATTCAAGCGTCATTTAAATGACGGGCCTTTGAAGGCAAAACAGTGGCAACTGAAAATGGCTCAGTGGAAATAATGCATGTTGCCAATAATAATACTAGGATAAGGATAATGAATAATAGTAATGAAATTTAATTATGAATTTCCAAGAATTTTTTTGCACCAAATCAGAAAAGACATTAAAATGAAGTAGAATTAAATCTCTTTTCAGAAAAATATAGAGTTAAAGTTAACAAAAAATATTATTCTAAAGAAATTACATAGATTTGAAAAATAAAGTATGCAAAAATTGATGAAAATGTAATAAAATCTTTTTTTCAGAAAAATTCTTATGGGTGAACAAATAAGAAAAATTGAAATAACATGAAAAAATACTGTAAGTAGAAAAAAATGTAATAAAAGTATATAAAATTGAACAAAAGCCATTCTTCTGTTTATATCTCAGCTTTATCAATAATATAAAATTTTCCTGGAAAAACATACACGAATACATATGATAATTGCCGCGGGTTGAAGTCCAATCCTCTTTGGCCTTACTTCTACCCCTTCAGTAATTGACCATGGATACAACCTCTTCAGTGTTAAATCGGATCCTGTGCCACCTTTGATCTTCTGTGATTCTACCTCCTTGTCGATGAGCTGCAATCTATAGTAAGGACTTCACCACACAGGCAATCACCTTCGTTTCCATTCCTAGTTGGATTTCTTCGTAAACAAACTGAAAAGAAGTAAAAACTATTGGAGTGGAGGCATGACTCATAAATAACAGGTGCATATGGATATTCACATACATTATATTTGTCTCTAAAAAAAAACTACAGCGAGAAAATAAAAATTACAGAAGATATTTCATTTAAGCATATTAAATTCAATAAAAAAAATTTCACACAAAGGTTAGCGAAGCGGCACCCTGAGAAATATTTGATTGAGTTTTAGTTATTAATTTTCATATGTATTTAAAATATGAGTGGAAATAATTAAAGAAAATAGATACCACAATATGGAAGAAATTATTGCCACTCAAATCATCACCAAATTCGTTAAGTTGACCTTCCTCACTTATCGGTGGGTTGACGAGTTGAGGTTTTCAGTGCTTTCATATCTATTTTCTCATTAAAATATGCCATTCAGCTGAAAACAAAAAGTTGATCGAATATATGTGGAATTAGTCGTGCTGAACTAGTTCACCTTCAGTATTATTGCAGTAAGTCCATTATTCTCATTAAACTTGGCTGCACTTCCACATTCCATTCAGCTAAAATTAAAAAGTTGATATAATATGTGAAAACAGTCATAGTGAACTATAGGATACTATAACCCAGACAACACTCGTACATCAGATGGATGTCCATTTCGTGTCCAGTGGATCACTGGATGCCCATGGACGTTTATTGTATATCCATAGTACAGATGTCCAAAGGACATCGAAATATGTGCATTCATTGTACATGCAATTTGTGGTTGTAAAATGGATATCCAAATTGGCGTATTTCATGGATTAGTTGTCCAGTAGGAAAAGTCTTGGAGCAATATAGGTATATAATCTGTGATGATTAGAATTTTGAATTTGAATTAATTGTTGCGTGAATTTGTTAATGAGGAAAGATCGGTCCTAGAAATTCATGATTTTTCATTCAGTTGAAATATTTTTCTGAGTATACTTATATATTCCATCAATAAAAATCGCTGCTATTGCTGCAAAAATTCGATTAGTTGCGGGAACACCTTCCCAACTCAGAATTTAATTATGCATTTCATCATTCACTAATACCAAGCAGATGCGGCCGTTGAACATAATGAATTGTTCAAAAGAACTTTGATTGATTCGATATTATCATTTTCATCAGCGTGGAACGAAAGATTCACTACAAAGATTGTAACTTTTCGTAACACCCCTCAGTTTTCTCTCAAAGATGTGGAAATTTCGTTACAACAACATGTCGAAAATCGAAAGAATAAGTAACATTTTGTTACATTTTCTTTTAAATGTAACACAATTGTTACACTACAACGTACGGTAAGAAAGAGAGCTATATACGATATCAGCGGGAGAAAGCGAGAAAGAACGAAACCATAAAGTCTACGCTGCAGGCAAATGGTAACTGCAATGCAATCATTCGGATTCGGAAATCATGGAATTCGGAATTGTTATTGTTATAAAGTTGGGTTAGGAGTGATTTCAGTTTTCATTATTTCTCGATATTTGGTGAGTAGAAAATGTCCTAATCATGTCGTTATCACCATTGTTTAAGGTAATAACATTGTTTCTCCTTAAATGAATGTTATTACATATTTAGGAATATAGATTACTAGAGATGAAAACTGTTGAAATTTTAGATTGAAATGGAAATAGATAGCATATATCTATGATAAGTGAAACCTGTTGACACAGCCACGCTGAATTGGAATTTGAATTTGGTGAGCAGATTTTATTTCTTCTAGGGAGTAGTATGGATTATTACGAATGAAAATTCTGAGTTGCCCATAAACATTATGGATAATATAAACAAATGAAGCTTATTTAAAACTTTCGTTGAAATCTTGTCCATAGCTTGGATTATTTATATCAATATTAAACACTAGCTGCCCGGCCCGGCTTCGCACGGGAGGTGTAACTTAAGAAAAACACTAAGATAAAATATATTATGTAGTGAAAAAAACACCCAAATGTCTAAATTATAATTTATTGCGATGCCCTATTGTGTACAATATTTTTGGTTTTTCCTTCTTGACGGAAAACAAATAGAGCAGATGGATAACCAACTCTTGAGCAGGGATATACAACTGCCCATGCGAAAAAATGGTCAATTCAAGGTATATTCCACAAACTTGTAACGATTAACTTTGTGATTCATTTATTGTCATTGCAAATGGAGGTCGCACTGGAAACTGGACACGCTTAAATTCATTAGGAAAACCAGATGGCATTAGTGGAATCCTCGGAATAAGGACATCCTCACCTTTGAACTTTCCTATGATAATAGTACTTTCTATCAAGTTTGTAAAAACTCTTTTAACAGAAAGTCTAGTTCCGTTACACAATTTCGGCTGATTAAGGTTGCGTAGCATGATAATTACTGAGCCAACTTTCAGCTGCAAATTATGTACACAATTCATACATTATGTATCTCAGCACTAATTCATACATTATGTATCTCAGCACTGATTTCTAGTTCTGGAATTGCTGTTGTTGATCGTACTCGATGCAAAATGTCTTCAGCCATATGGTCTGTGTATTTGCCCACACATGATGAGGGTTCGATGGATAGCATGTTGAAATTATGATGGCAAAAAGTGACAGTATTTGATATGAAGTAGAAGAAATAACAGCATCGGAGAGTGTATGATCCTAAAGTATATCATCCTCTAATAAATGTAAACGTTGACAGGCTTCTCGATATGTTGCGCATATTTCACCATCGATGGTTCGCAAATATTCGAAGGAAGTTGGTCCACGAACATTCAGCAATAATAAACGCAAGTAAAAACATTCTACATTGCTCGGGTGAATTGTGTAAATGCGCTCCAATGCATTGGTTGAGTATACATTCACGTATCCCAGTTGGAATTTTTTGGATGATACATTCCAAGTGAAGTATTTTTGCATTTCTGAGTAAAGCAATGTTCTTGCAAATGAATCTCTTATGCATGTCTCAAAACAGCTTGCCAACGTTGTGGCTGGTGAAATAAACTCATTGTCTATTCTCTAAATGGGCGGCTAAATGAACTACAGTGGAATAACGTTCATGTATGGCAAATGAAGAAATTCTCCAAATAGATTACTACTAACATATCTTTCCATCTGATATTGTGACACCTCATCGTTACTATTTGGAGCTGTAATACCAAAACCAGCCATGTCGCTGCCTTTCGTGACGTACTTGCAAACATATTTAATAGATTTCACCGAATTACAGTACTCAACATTGCAATGTGCCTTGAATGTTTTTGACAGCAGCGGCGAATATGGAACAACCCAGGTATTGTTGACTACAACATCCTTATTCCTAACCTTCAACGTTATTGTTCTACCGCCATCTTCAACAGAGCGACGACGGTACAGGGGGTAACCATCATTACCTGTTATTGTCTCTGCCAATAAAGTACGTGGATAACGCTTGGAGCATTTGTTGTCGATCATACATGATGATTCACGATTGTGTTCACCACACGGTCCATGTATCATGTTTTTTATCACTATTTCATGCAATTCTGGATCTACATCTGGATCAGGAATTTCTGCACTGATGAGTGAGTCGATTTCATTGGGTCTGATTTTTTCAGCCATCCACAGGAGAATGTGAGCATGAGGCAACCCCCTTTTTTGCCACTCTACCGAATACATCCAACATCGTACATCTCCAAAAACATGATATCTCACAATGAAATCCATTAGCGCTTTGAGTTTTTGCTTGAATACTCATGCTGTGATGTCATGACGATCACTGGATGACTGACCAGGCAATAGCAAATCAGTGACTTCGAACCATTTTGGGTTGCACGTGAAAGTAATAAACAAATCTGGTCGACCATAATGACGCACGTAAGTCATTGCATCTTGCGCGTATTCGTGCATGTGTCTGGGGCTTCCCACATATGTTGCTGGTAAAATAGTAAGTCGACCGACATTATTTCCATTTCCATCTGCGTTCATGGCATCGCGCAAATGAATATAATCTTCTGAACGCAACTTTCTTTGATTCAAACGTTTATATGTTAGACGTTCCGTTTCAATTTTGACATACATATCAACGGCGAACTGATGGAACAATCGGCGGCATTTCAAAATATGGTTGTCCTCGTTTTGACGAATCATGAAACGATATGCATAAAAATTCATGGAGCTGACCTTCTTGTTTGTTTCCTCACCTGTAAGAAAATAATCAACATTAATAAAGAATTGAAACATAGAATTTTTGAAACAACATTACTCTGACGAATTGGTGGTAAAAACTATGAGAATATAGTAGAAAATAATACAGGGTGCACAAATCTGAGGACCTTATTCTCTGAAGATGTCTTATTGAAATGCATTCTTACTATATTCTTTCATAACATGACTTATCAATACTTACCAGTCGCTGGGTTAATCATTTTGATCATAAAATGGTAGCCATCTTCTCCCCGGCAGAATATTAGTGGATATTGTAAAGCATCATACATACGATGTGTTTCACTGATACGTCCGAGGTTGCCACCATCACGTCGTTGAATTACAATGTCGCGAGACTCCATATTTTCTCCAACTACCACAATAGCAACTTCATTTAACGTTGATGCATTGAAACGTCTCTCATGTTCTCCTGCTGGCCTTTTATCTGCTCTGATTACTAATTTATGTTCGTCTGATGGCATCATTTCTAAGGCTGTTTTGAACAATTGTACCAATTGATTATGTTCATGCAAAAGTTGTTGCAATTTCACGATGATTTCTTGTCTTGCTGCACGATTGATGGCACAACGTTGATTTACTTCATTCTCAGAATTTCCAAGGAAATAAATCTGGAAAAATTTGTATTCACCATCAACAGGTGGTAACAATGCTCCTGCACGATGGTGAATTTGTCCTGGAATCTGTTGAAAAAAATTAGAAAAGTTTCGTTAATGAGTCTTAACAGAATTTTCATGTTTGCAGGTAATGTTATAATCAATGTGTGAAATGTTTGTTTGATATAGAAAATGAAATACCTTAAAAATTGGGTTGAAACCTCGTTCCTCAATTATGTTTGAACCAAAAGATGTCATTTGGAACACACTATTGTAATGCTGCAGAATTCTGCAGAAAATGTTTTGATAGAGGTTCTTGTCCTGAAAGTAACGAATTCACAGGTTCTGGTGGAGTTGTCAGTTGTGGCAGTTTGATTTTTCCGTTCAAATAACATAATCCTGGGGGTTCGTTTGGATATCTCAGAGCATTGCAATATTGACAAATAATGCTCATGGTTCCGAAATGAAACATTAAATTGCCAGCATAATCGACTGTGGGATCATATCTAAATGCCAAACGTTCAAAGTTGATGTTTTCATTTGATACTATATTTTCTTGTACCTCGCCTGAGATCGATAGTATGGATTCATCCGAAGCTGAGACAGATCTTGCTTGAGAGCCTCTCATTCCGTTGTCCAATCGCTGATTTGAAAGTCGTCTTGCGTTACGCGTCCGCCGACCAATATTTGGACACCTCATTGATGGCATTTTTATAAATGATAATGAGTAGCACAAACACACAACACAACGATTAATATCAAACACAATGCTATTAAAAACTTTCAAGAAACACGTTTTACTGTAAATAACAAATACCACAGGTGGTTTGTTTATGTAAATGCAGAATCCGTAACCTAACAACCTAAGTGTCGAACGTCGAAGTGTCAAAGTACCCAAATACTGCATACTTACGTTTAATAGAGTTCTATGGTTGGAGGAAAAAGGAAGGCTTTGTTCTTTTTTCCGTGCATTTTTTTCGGAAATAAACCGTTTTACAAACCTAGACCTCAGAATAATGAACACAACAAAAAAAAATTATCCAATTTGGTGCAGTCGTTTGAACGTAGTGCTTGTTCAAAATATCGATAGACCATAGATCCTTTTTTATTTATATAGATATCAAATGAATATTTAAACTAGAGTTGGGAGTTCACTTATAGGACCTAGTTCAATCGTTCTCGTTCACTGTTGGGAATAGTTCACCTGATTAGTTCTTTAGTTCACAATCGTTCACGCACACTGTATACCGGTAACGTGCGAATAGGAGTGATTCCTTGAAGACCATGAAATTATATAAACAGAAGTGAACTAAACTTTGATTTAAAGATCTCTTTAAATTTTGCTCTGATTGATACTATTAGGTTTCATGAGATACACGAGATTGCTCGGTATTTCAAGGGGCGACTTATTTTGAATAATTCTGAGATAGGGAAAAATAGACGAAAAATATTCAATCAAATTCATCATTGATTTCCAATATGTCCAGATATACATATTGAATCTGAAATTTCGAAAAAAAATTTTCTTATTTTCTAACCATATGATCCAACCAGAAGAAGTTGCTATTCGGTATGATTCAACTATCTACCAAGTTTCAATTCTATCACTCACGTAAGTAGTTCTGAGATCAAGGAAAAATTCAAATGAATATAACTCCGAAACCATTTGGCCTAATTGGCTCATTAACAAACTTAGCCATCGCATTTCAATGTCTGCGACCTTCCCTAAAAGTTTCAAGTCGCTAGCTTGTTCCTTTCGACAGTTATTGTGTCCTTTACCAGGCGGCAGTCAGCTGGACAGAATTAATTTTGAAATCGGATTCGTCATCAGTGAGTCCAACCTAGTCGTTTGAGACTATTTTCGAGAAAAAAAATAGAAAATACCGACATTTGTACGAAAAGAAACCACGAGTTTTCCAGAACATGCGTGCAAAAAATGATCGTCAAGTATTACCATGAAAAAATGCAAAGAGAGGAGCCGAGGGTGAAATAGTTGAGAAATATTTTACAGCGGCTGATAAAAATCATAATTCGTTATCTTAGGCCGGCGCGTTGCTGATGAGTGCTGACTTCGCTCAAACATTGTCCATTCTACAACCCAACCGCGAAATAATCCAAATATCTAACCTAGTAAAGTAAATCTTGTCTATGACTAAATCTAATATATCATATCGGTCCTAAAGCTCAGATCCTTGCCTACATTCAGAAATACTCGGTACGATACCAACTATACTAGATAACACTATACTATACAGGGTCTTTCACGAGGAACCTCACCCATATTTATACGGGAAACTACTGAACGTATTTTCATGAAATTCAGCACTTATAAGTATTTCACGATGCTGATGAAATCTAAAATATTTTCAAGGCATGAGCACCTCCGGTTTTTCCGGAAATGACGTCAACTTCCGTTTTTCAAATTAGAACACCATTTTTTTATTGCAGAAATAGATTCCTTAGAAAATTTCAATTTATTTTGATTTAACATTTTTCAGTTTTGGTTGGAAAATTCTCTCTGAGCGGGAAAATTCGAAAAAAAAATCGAAAATAGAGCTCCGCTGAAACAAGAATAACTTCGAGGTTTTTGGATGGAAAATTTTCATTTTTGGTATTTTTCAAGATGTAAGATTGATGTATCCACTTGAAAAATCGAAATCGCGATTCATGATTCAGGGGGTGAAAAAATCGCTTTCAAAGTTAGGGATGACAAAATCGTGAAACATCAATTTTTTCAAATTTGAACCCCATTTTTTTATGGCAGATATTGAATCTACGTTAAAAAATAATGTGAGTGTATGCATCACACCCTTGCCCTAAAATGGATATTTTCTGAGTTATTCACAAAAAACTGTTTTTCCTCTTGAATTTTCAGCTATTTCTTTTCCCTTCACGCCAAAAAGATGAAATTTTCAGGAACTGTTATTTGAACCGTGCTGTAGATTTTTCACTCCTTCTTGAAACCGACTTCAAGTTACTATTAGGAGAACCATGGCAAACTATCGCAGTTATAACTAGAGAAGATGCTCAGTTTTGACCGTTAATTTCTAGACATTTATTTATACGTCTCAGGAATGCTTCGTGCGTTGCTCTTCTTATTTCATCGGGAGGAAGAGTAAAATTAGGCATAGTGATCGGTTTTATAACTTAATACGAATTATCACCAAATTAATAGTAAACACAAAATGCTACTGAATAAAGAGGAATTTGGCAGATGTAATTAATGATATCTATCATTAAAAAAAAATAATGTAAAACATGGTAAGTTTTGCATATGGTTCATAAGGAATTATTTATTTATCACTGGAGAGAAAACCGATGGCCGATTAGTTGAAATAAAGAGGTTTCCGATACAAATTCGAATCCAAATTCGCCATCTATTTAGGAACAACCTGTAACTTTTTTCTCTTGCATATTAGGGTAGTAAAATCTAAAACATGGTTTAAGTAACAGTTCCTGAAAATGTCATCTTTTTGGCGTGAAGGGAAAAGAAATAGCTGAAAATTCAAGACGAAAAACGGTTTTTTGTGAATAACTCAGAAAATAGCCACTTCAGGGCAAGGGTGTGATGCATACACTCACATTATTTTTTAACGTAGATTCAATATCTGGGGGGTTCTAATTTGAAAAAATTGATTTTTCACGATTTTGTCATCCCTAACTTTGAAAGCGATTTTTTCACCCCCTGTATCATGAATCGCGATTTCGATTTTTAAAGTGGATACATCAATCTTACATCTTAAAAAATCCCAAAAATGAAAATTTTCCATCCAAAAACCTCGAAGTTATTCTTGTTTCAGCGGAGCTCTATTTTCGATTTTTTTTTCGAATTTTCCCGCTCAGAGAGAATTTTCCAACCAAAACTGAAACATGTTACATCAAAATAAATTGAAATTTTCTAAGGAATCTATTTCTGCAATAAAAAAATGGTGTTCTAATTTGAAAAACGGAAGTTGACGTCATTTCCGGAAAAACCGGAGGTGCTCATGCCTTGAAAATATTTTAGATTTCATCAGCCTCGTGAAATACTCATAAGTGCTGAATATCATGAAAATACGTTCAGTAGTTTCCCGTATAAATATGGGTGAGGTTCCTCGTGAAAGACCCTGTATCTAAAATAGTTCTCAGTTCACAGTGAACGAATCAAATGGATCGTATGTCTCATGTCTTCGATCTACGACCACAACGTTACGGTCCCGGCTCCGGTCTAGCGAATAAATTCATCTAGTTCGCTGAGAACTATTCTGTACATACTTCATGAACTAGTTCGTTTCGTTCTTCATAAAGAATAGTTCATTTGAACTAGTTCGTTCACGAACTAGCCACCTCTAATTTAAACTGATTGTTGCACATTTTAGGTGAACCACATAAGTGAAAGAAGTCCTCAAAAGAGCCAGGCGGAGAAACCTGTAGATGCGAATGAATTTTTAAAATAAACCCAACCCACATTTCAAATAATGGTTTCAATTTAAAAGGTTACTCATTTATCATAAAAACTAAAGGATTTATTTGTGATGTACTAGCCCTATCCTTTGTAAAATATTGTGGGGTATGTAGCGGCTATCAACCATGCTCAAAATGTTCAATTGAAGGCAGTTATGTTAGTAACCGCATATGTTTCACTAATTATAGAAATTCACTCTAAGAACCATTGAAAGTTTCAGAATGAAACTTTTAGAAAACCATCATACTGGTACTTCACTGATGGTCTTTGCCAAATATTAATTCAATAAATGATTTCCCGTTAGACTATATGCATCTCGTTTGCTCGGGATTTCTTAAAAATTGACTGTTAATTTGTGGATAGGAAGTGGACTATCCCATAAACTGTCTAAATGATCGAGATTTGTTGTCTCGGTCAATTTCTGATGACAATAATATAAGTTGATATTGCACAATTAGGAAGTGAAATGCGATGTCTTACCTTAATGGGTTGAAGGTGAAAAACTAGGCGAATTGCCACTGGTCTGGTAACAAAAGGTACAGGTAAAGGGGAGGGACTCAGGGATGTACCTTTCCTTCTGCTCAGCGTCCTCGGCCTTCACCTGATGGAAACAAAATCACAAGACACTCCACTCCAAATTGTCAATATCACTTGCAGTGGGTTTTACCCGTATAAGCAAATAGACGAAATTGTATGTAGATCAGACGAACAATGCGGCGAAATAATGCGACGATAAATTAGCGATTCCAATTCGGATGAATTTAGAGGTTATCTCTTAAATACGAGCGTAATGACTCCGGCGATTCTAGAAGAGTAACTGACGCTTGACAGACGATTCCGGCAAGGATGCGTTTCACGCCCAACATAACCCGAGTTAGGCAATCCAACATACACGTTGGCTGAATAAAGGGAAGGTTCGCGACTTGACATGCCGCCCGCCCTGAAGAGTCCCTTCAGTAAGATGAACTGAAAGGCGTGAACAAACGAAGGAAGCCAGACGCAATCTACTGGGTTGGAAGAGGACACGATTTGACGACTGGTCGTCGAATGATTCCAGAAGCAGTAGCAACATCAGCTACACGAGTTGTGGAATCAGCTCCCGGGAAAACAGATGATATACGGCCAATAGACCACTTCAGAGGAGGAAGATTATCATCTCGAATGATGACAACGGTACCTGGAAGGATAGGAGTCGATGGATGCAACCACTTGTGACGCTGCTGCAAAGTATGCAAGTACTCCTGACGCCAACGCCTCCAGAAGTCCTGCTGAAATCTTTGGACGAGCTGCCAACGAGACAGGCGGTTTAGAGACACGGAACTGACATCGTTATCAGGAGGAGCGGTGAGGGAGCGGAAAACCAGAAAATGCCCGGGGGTGAGGGCCTCAAAATCAGAAGGGTCGGACGATGGGAGATACAGAGGACGAGAGTTGAGGATTGCCTCAACCTGAGTGCAGACGGTGAGAAACTCCTCGTAAGTGAGTTTTTGCTCGCCGATAACGCGAGTGAGATGATGCTTCGCAGACTTGACAGCGGCCTCCCAAAGGCCGCCAAAGTGAGGACTAGAAGGAGGAATGAATCGCCAGTCGGTTCCGGAAGACGAGGCTGCATCACAAAGACTTTGCTGATGTTGTGGAGCAGACAACAAACGGCCAAGGTCACGAAGGTAGTTGTGTGCACCCACGAAGTTGGTCCCGTTATCCGAAAAGATAACGGAAGGATTACCTCGGCGTGCAGCGAAGCGACGATAAGCAGCAATGAAGGCTGGGGTGGACAACTCAGATGCCAACTCTAGGTGAACCGCTTTGGTAGTGAAACAGATGAAGACAACTAGATATGCCTTGGTGCTAACGGCTCCGCGTAGGCGTGCACTCGTCACATAAAATGGACCGGCGTAGTCAACGCCAGTGGTAAGAAAAGCCGTAGCAGAGGATAGCCGCTCAGGTGGAAGATTGCCCATTGGTTGTATCAGAGGACGGGGTTTGCAAGAGAAGCATCGGTTGCATTTGCGTAGACGATTACGTACTACATAACGTCCGTCCAAAATCCAGAATCGTCGACGAATGAACGAATGAGTCGCTAGAGCGCCGGCGTGCAGAAGACGATGATGGGCATCGTCGATGAGCAGATGAGTGAGATGATCATTTTTAGGCAGAAGAACAGGATGTTTGTGTCTATATGGTAATAATGAGGCGGAAAGCTGACCTCCAACACGGATAAGTCCATGCTCGTCACGAAAAAGGTGTAGTTTCATGATGAGCCGATGACGAGAAGAAGGTTTCTGAAGCTCAGCTAGCTCCTCCGCGAAATGAACAGATTGAACTAGACGTATCAAACAGGTTTCTGCTTCCTGAAGCTCAACAGAGGGGAGAAAACCTGAGCGAGGGAAAGATGGACTACGAGAATTCAGTATGAAACGTCGACAAAAGGCAGTCACGCGCTTGAGTCGAATATACGAGGAGAAACGTTCAATCATGGTGGGTTCGTCGGAGATGGCTGCTAACATTAGAGCGGAGATCGACTTGGCTTCGTCGTCCACTTGCTCAGTTGGAAATGAATCAACAGAGGAAAGAGGCCACGAAGACGAGTCGAGAGACAACCAATGAGGACCACGCCACCACAATGGGTGATGATGAATGTCTGCGGGCATCAATCCTCGAGAGGCACAATCAGCTGGATGGTCCTCAGACACCACATGCCTCCAACAAGCCGAAGGAATCAGATCCTGTATTGCGGCGACTCGATTGCCGACAAATGTCTTCCATCTGTGACTTTCACCACGGATCCACGACAAGGCAACAGAAGAATCGCAAAAGGCAATACATTCAGCACCGAGATGCTGCAAACGTGGGTGGACAGATGATGCATGAGTTTTGCGAGAAGATGGGCACCGCACAGTTCTAGACGAGGCAGGGTCACAGCCTTACAAGGAGCGATTTTGGATTTTGCAGCTAGGAGAGACACATGGCATTGACCAGATGATGAAGAAGTGCGAAGATAGACGACTGCAGCGTAGCCCGATTCAGAGGCATCACAGAAGCCGATGAACTGATGAGCAGAAGATGAAACGGTAGGGATGAACCTTGGTATGTGAAGCTCTGCCAAGGAGGGAAGCTGGGATTGGAACTGCAACCACGGGGGTTGGACCTCAGTCGAGAGAGGTTGGTCCCATTCCAAGTGAAGTAGGCAGAGCTGACGGAAGAAGACCTTGGCATAGAAGGTAACAGGAGTGAGCCATCCCAAAGGATCGACGATTCTGGCCAGTTGACTCAGCACAGTCCGTTTGGTGACTGCCGCTGATGTCAAGCGGACAGAATAGAAGAAGTGGTCAGAGGACGGATTCCATCCAAGTCCCAGGATCTTGAGACTTGGTTCACGATCAAGAAGAAGGGGGTCAATAGAAAAGGATTCTCTACGATGATCAGATGGAATGCCGTCTAACAGAGGAAGATGATTTGTAGCCCATTTGCGCAATTCAAAACCGCCCGCCATGAGCAGATCCTGAACCAGCTGTCGCAATTCAAGAGCCTCAGACTCGGATGAAGAGCCTGTCAGAATGTCATCGATATAAATCTCATGCAGCAAGACGTGCCTTGCAGCAGGAAATTTGGGTCCGTCATCCAAAGCCAGTTGCTGAAGGGTCCTAAGTGCTAAGTAGGGAGCAGAAGAAACTCCATAGCTGACGGTGTTCAGGCGATAATATTGGAGGGGTTCCTGTTTGGTGAAACGCCAGACTATGCGTTGATAATCCCTCTGCTCAGGGCGTATCAGAATTTGTCGATACATCTGTCGGATATCGGCAGTAAAGACAAATCTGTGTAGACGAAAACGAAGCAGAAGGGTGGAAATGTCCGCTTGCAGCTTCGGACCGGTGAGCAGAAGATCGTTGAGGGATCTGCCATTAGCGGATGCGCAAGAGGCGTTGAAGACTACTCGAATTTTAGTAGGAGGATCATCCGGACGATGTACAGGATGATGAGGAATATAATAGGGCTCATATCGAGGACAGTCAGATGACTCAGGAACCAATACCATGTGGCCACTCTCGATATAATCTCGCATGAAATCATGATAGGCGACGCGAAGATCAGGATTATTCTCGAGGCGATGTTCTAACCTTATGAACTGCCTAGTCGCCACATTGACGGAGGGGCCCAGACGATAAGATGACAAGGGCAACCCAACAGTGTACCTACCAGTGGAGCTACGGGTGACATCAGCGCAATACATAACCTCACACTCTTTCTCGGCGGGGGTCAAGGGGAGCACGTCAGGTACCTTATCGAGTTCCCAGAAGCGCCGAACGATGTTGACAAGTTCCTGGTCTGAGTGTTGAGAGGAGCTCAGAGGAATAGTTTGAAGATCGGAGACGGCAGGATGACTTATCATATCAGATAGTAAGATTAGGGGTAATGAACCAGAAGACTCAGTCTTGTCAGAAGAAAAATGGCAGGTGGCCACTGACAGAGGGGGATCAAGCTGAGTTAATGGAGGAGAGACAGCAGATGATGATCCTGCAGACGATGATGGAAGAGTGTTTCGACGTGAGGCCCGAAGAGCAACCCGAAGACGTCGAGCGGGACCATTCACAGTGTCCGGTAAGAAGGAAACGTGTTTGGTCTTCTTGCGATGGCGCGCATACGGTCCATAGAGTACCCAACCTAGGGTGGTAGATAATGCACCTGGAAGCTCAGACGATGGGGACAACGTGCCGGGAAGAATAAGATGAGGGAGCACATCCGAGCCGATCAACATGCCTATGGTACGAGGAAGATAGAAAAGTGGATCAGCTAGGCTGAGTTGCTGAAACTCAGGCCATCGGCCATTGAACGCTTGGACCGGAAGGGGATCCACTGGACTGTCAATCACGTATGCTTTGATGATAAACTGGGGAGGATCTCCTTGGTGACAGAGGGTGACGTATGCGTGCCCCTGGATGCGAAACTGATCCGCATTACTCAAGGTGCGAAGTTGAATAGGATCAGGGTGAATGCACAGACGAAGCTTGGAGGCCCACTCTCGGGTGATGAGGGTATGTTGGCAGCCTGAATCTAGAAGAGCACGGCCGAACAAGACATTCCGCCGGTTATCTAGACGGATCCAAGCGGTAGGCATGAGGTAGTCAGGCTTATGGGTCTGACGCAGAGAAGACCGCGGAGCTGGAGACAGATGACAAGAAGAGAACAGACGAGAAGATGCAAACAGATGTTTATTCGGCGGGGTTAGACGACCGCAAGATGACCACACTCGCAGTCACTCGGAACCACTTCCAGAGGAGGGACAAGAATGAGGGGGCGACGGAGCTGGCGAAGCTCGAGAAGATGTTGAGCCTACCGCCCTAGGGGTCTTGCACGACAGCAGCCGGAGCCCCGCCGATTTACCCCTTACTGAGCTGCCCCGAGAGGTGAGAGCACGGATTGGAGGCTCGGATGAGACAGAGGGCGAAGAAGGACGTTGATCCGTCGAACGGGATGTCTCCTCAATGTGGGAAACGGAAGGGGACGTAGTTGTAGCAGATGCCAGGTGGAGAATCGTATGGTGTCGTCTCCGGCATGTGTGACAGCATTGATCCGAACCGCACTTGGCAGTGACATGGAAAGACGACATGCAATTTCTGCATAGTCGCCTCTCATCCACGAAAGCTCGTCGCTGATGAATGTCCATGGCCTTGAACTCACGACATTGGCGAATGGAGTGATTCGCCGAACAGAACACACACGCGGAAGACGAACCAGACGATGTAGAGGGGCGTGTGCCAGCGTAAGCAGGACGGCGAGAGGATGGACCGGGGGATGAAAGCACGGACGAGGAAGGGACAGACGCTGAGCCTGCCGGAGATTGAGGCCTTGACGATTTCCTCTGCACAGACGCACGAGACGAGGTGACCGAAGTGCTCTCCAACACTCGCAACTGTCGATTAGTAAACTCGAGAAGTTGCGAGAGAGTGGGAAATTCATCAGAGGATAACTGCCCCTCGAACAACTGGCGAGATGGTACATCAAGGTTGCGCAAAGCCAGCGAAAACAGGAGGTAGTCGGCTGGATTAGATATGGGCAGCGCCTTGATGGCATTTATAGCATTCTGATGCGTTGTTATGAAATGCTTCAGCTGCGACAAAGAGGACACAGATGCTGGCCGGGAGTCCAATATCTGGCTTACATAAAGATCCGCCAGCCGACGAGGATTTTGGTACCGGGAGTGAAGGGCTTGGTAAGCCAGAGGGTAACTAACCGAATCCAATTCAAACCCTGAGATGACCGACGCTGCCTCACCGGATGGAGCAGACGTTAGGAGGTGAAATTTCTGAACAGGCGCCAGAGATTTGTTTTGATGCACTAGGGCATCGAAGAGAGCGATGAATCTGGGCCATTCCTCGATTTTGCCATGAAAGCCGGGCAGCTCAACTCGAGGAATGGGTAAATCAACCGATGAGGATGCGAGCGCCGTACCAGAAGAAGAGCATGTCAGACGACTGTGGGCCTCACGTACACTCAGGCAAATCTCAAAGAACGCCGCGAATTTTGATGGTGATCCATCCTGTGCCGGTTCCTCCAACTGAGAGTTCAGTCTGATGATTGATTCATCGGCTTCCCTGAAATTCTTTTCTACCTTGATCAACTCCGACAGGCACATGTTGGCTGTATCCACCTCCGTGGTCAACCCTTTGATCAGCTTGAGCAGTGTAGACGCTGCGGAGAATGCATTCTCACGCTTTACTACACACTCGCTGATAGATGCCTTCAATTTCTCCACCGACGGCATTTTATATTTTGAACAACCCTGGTATACGGAATTTAATTATTCACGGAAATTGAATGTGAATGAAACAGACGATATTATGGGTGATAACAAACAGATGCCGTAGATAAGACTTCGATAAAGATTAGCGTTTCAAGTAGTTTGTTTGAACGAATATTGAATTATGAATTCACGATGAAATAATCAGATGAATGGAATGAATAGACTGAATTATTTTTTGATCTAAAGGTCCCTGGTTTCGGCACCAATAAATAATCGAGATTTGTTGTCTCGGTCAATTTCTGATGACAATAATATAAGTTGATATTGCACAATTAGGAAGAGAAATGCGATGTCTTACCTTAATGGGTTGAAGGTGAAAAACTAGGCGAATTGCCACTGGTCTGGTAACAAAAGGTACAGGTAAAGGGAAGGGACTCAGGGATGTACCTTTCCTTCTGCTCAGCGTCCTCGGCCTTCACCTGATGGAAACAAAATCACAAGACACTCCACTCCAAATTGTCAATATCACTTGCAGTGGGTTTTACCCGTATAAGCAAATAGACGAAATTGTATGTAGATCAGACGAACAATGCGGCGAAATAATGCGACGATAAATTAGCGATTCCAATTCGGATGAATTTAGAGGTTATCTCTTAAATACGAGCGTAATGACTCCGGCGATTCTAGAAGAGTAACTGACGCTTGACAGACGATTCCGGCAAGGATGCGTTTCACGCCCAACACAACCCGAGTTAGGCAATCCAACATACACGTTGGCTGAATAAAGGGAAGGTTCGCGACTTGACACTGTCATTCTCCGAAATATCAAAAATTTCACTCAACTTGCTAAGTCAGATACAAAATATACCTGCTGATTTCAACAGCATGCAAGATCTTGAAATGAGGCTTGAAGATGAAGGGCCACAAAATTTCACCAATTTTTTTTATACAGAAACTAGTTCCCAAAACTGAATACACCCATTTTTGCGCGCATGTTCTAGGGGAACAGCGTGCTATCGTTTTGTCCAAATGTCTGTAATTTTGGATGATTGAGCCGAAAATGGTCTCAATCGACTAGGTTGGACTCACTGATGACGAATCCGGTGTCAAAATTGATTCTGTCCGGCCAGCCGGCCGGCCGGTTGGCCGGCCATAGACACGATAACTGTCGACAGAAGCAACCTAGCTACTTGAAACTTTCAAGATAGGTTTCGCATCAAAATGCCGCGGTTGAGTCCGTTAATGGGCCAAATCGGTCGAATAGTTTCGGAGTTATAGGCACTTGAAGTTTTGAAGTTATTTATTTTTTATTTCAGAAACAACTCAAGCGATTGAATTCAAACTTGGCAGTTTGGTGGAGTATAACGACGCGCAACTTTGAGCCAAATTTCGTCAAGATCATATTGTCAGTAAATTAAAAAAAAAAAATTTTTCGAAATTTTTTTACAAACAAATTTTTTTTTCGGAAACCATTCATCATATCCAAAAAAATTATACTCACACTTTGACCTTCTAATTTCACAGCAGTGTACCCAATTTCAGTTCGATACGATCCTAAGTTTTGGAGATATCGGGAAAAAATATGTCAAATTTCGAGGTTTTCTTCTCGATATCGTTGATTTTTTCGGTATTACTCGAGAAATACTGATTCAGTCCTGATTAAACTTCACAGCTAGTTTTAAGATGCTGAAAGACAACTTTATGCAAAATTTCGTGATAATCGTGTTATTAGAACAATTTGAAAAAAAAAATTTCTATGATTTTCTCATCATATCATCCTCATCAAATTCTGTATGAAACTTCGAACTGTTATTTTCGATGAAGTACTGGATTTCAATTCGATCTCATCTGTATTTTCGGAAATATTGGAAAAATAAAATTTTGATTGGGTATATCTACGGAATCATTGGGTGGATTTTACCCATTCACGAATTCGGCCTTCGTAATTAAGGTCCAAGCCTTCTCCAAACGGTCAGCCTGCGTAAACACAATAACTTATGAAAGAAACAACTTAGAAACTCGATATTTGTAGAGTAGGTTTGGGGCTTAATTCCGAAGGTCGAATTCGTGAATGGGTAAAATCCGCCCAATGATTCCTTAGATATACCCATTCAAAATTTTATTTTTACAATATGTTCAAAAATACAGATATGATCGAATTGAAATCCAGTAATTTATCAGAAAAAAATTTCAAAAAGCACTGCCGTGAAAGCAGCAGCTTTTGCGCGCACATTCAAATTCGTTGCTGAAGCGGTCATCTACATTGAACATGCGCGCAAAAGTTGCTGCCTTCACGGCAGTGCTTTTTGAAATTTTTTTAACTCTACTTGTGTCAATGTTTATTTTCGAAAAAAGATCTTCAAATCTGTAAATAGATTATGCGGAAGCATTGTTGAAGTGTTTTCTGGAAATATTCATTATTATATATGGGCAGGAAAATGTTTCCCATAATTTGGCACTAATTTATGATGTTGTTAGAATATCATATTTGCGCATTGAAAAGTGATAGCAATCATTGAATTTGCATGTTATGGCTTAGAGTTTAAATCAAGTTGATAGTAATATCTTGAATTTTTAATTGACAAAAAATTCATAACTTTTCAGAAGCAGCAGAAGGAACGTTCCTATTCAACAAACGCTGAGGAGGATTGCAAAAAATAGGTATCTAAGAAGGGCAAAAGAGAGAAGTGCATATGCAAACAGGTTGGAACCACATTGTTGAGTATTTGTTTTTAGAAATGATCAAATTAGGTACATCTTATGTTACTGGAATTCCACATGTGAAAATAGTGGATTACTGAAAGTCTTATTATTATATTCATATCTTTGCACCACTGCGGTTATGAGCTGAAAACACCCCTACTTTTCAGTATCATCCAGATTATTTTTGCAGCATTAAGTAAATGAAACTTGTTTCAAAGAAAAATTATGTTAAAATCTGCTCTTAACTTCTGTGGATAGTTTAAAATCTGCAATTATTTTTCTGACACTTTTTTTCTTTCATATTGACCTCGAAGTTTAGTAAATATGTAAATTTAACAATCTTTATCATTGAAAGTGCATGTTTACTGAAATTCACGTCTTGGTAAACTTCTGGCAACAATTGAGAGCAGACTAACGTCAACTTTCTTTGAAACAAGAGACAGTCAAAGCTGCAAAAATAATCTGGACGCTACTGAAAAGAAGGGGTATTTTCAGCTCAAAGTCGTGCAAAGATGTGAATTCAATGATATTACTCTCAGTAATCCACTATTTGAACTTGCGCGATTGAATTAACATAATTTTAAGACCTCATTCATATATTTCTCAAAATAGAAATGTTTAAACTTACAGTAACAAAATATTCACTTTTGATGTTCCGAAAGAATGAGTATTATATTAAGGGCCCATTCTTTTTTGTTCAGTTTATGTAGTAAGAGATAAGTTTTTATTTTATTTATGTTAGTATCTCACTTTCCTAAATATGTATATATATATATTTATATATTCTTGAGATTTTAATTGATCTTTTGAATGATAAACATTTATTAATAAGTTTTCTGTAATTCAATCTGAGAACCTGAAAATAACCATATTCCCAATAGTAATTCATTGGACGTCCATTGGATATTTTCTGTCAATTGGAAATCCATTGGATGTCTCATGAAAATCAAATGTACTTTTTAAAATGGGATGGCCATGAAATTGATATCCATTGGTTGTCTGATGCAAATCCAAATCTCATATACTTCTGGTTGCAATGGACGTGAAATGGTTACTCATCGGATGTCCATTGGTCGTCCAGCTGCAACGTACATGAAATGGATACTCAATGGATGTCTGATGGATATCCGATAGATTTTCAGCTGCAATGGACATGAAATGGATATCCATAGGATATCAAATGAAAATCCGGTATACACTCTATTGGTATGGACAAAAATTGGATATCCAATGGAAATCAATCGGATGTAATACAGGATATCCGATGGACATCCATTGTGTGTCCAATGTGTCGGAAACGTATTATCCATTGGATGTCCATTGCACGAACGACGGAAAATGCCGTACATCCAATGGATATCCTGGATGTCCTTTGGTGGACGTCCAATGGATATCCATTGGATTCACTTGTGTTGTCTGGAAAGTATCAGGGCAGTTGGAACAGGATTTTGCTGACTGTTTAGCTCCATTCTAAGATTTCTTAGTCACACTGTATCGGAATGAACAGCATTGCTTTTCGCTTTGCTTCTGATGAGAGAGAAATTTGAGTTTCTCAGCAACGTGAACAAGAACTTGTTCGAGGATAGATTCATCGAAACCTTCAACCTGTTCTCTTTTGTTGAATTCGTCATCATTCTATTGGATCGAAATATTTACGGAAACACTATATTTATATTCACCGATACGTAAACGGCTTTCTTGCCTCCAGTAAATTCCACAACAAGAAACACAAAAAATATATATATATATATATATATATAATAAATATATAAGCCTAGGTACTACTAGGAAAATCTAAATGTCGAATCGAATCTCGATAAATTGGTTACAGACTCACACATTTCTCCATCAATAAGATTAATAAGTTCCATTGAGTCTTAAACACTGTTTAATACTCAATATTAATTCATAAATTGGTACTGTTCTGAATATCGTTCTAAATTGAATGAAAAATTTTTTTTCAATATATTATTTCATACGACCATTGTTGAACAATTATACGACTATATGATGACAAAATATGTCTACGAACCAAAAGCCGGCATTTTGCCGATAAAGGATTACCGACGCCGTAAGGCGACCAGAGATTTCCTATTTGCTGGGAAGCCATTACTCCCAACTATTCATGTCGAAAGTTTAAGCAGGGTTTAATAATATCTGGAAATTTTTTGATAGATTTCGGCCATCCATTCATCACAATTTTTTTCAACTGGCTAAGTTCAGCATCTTCTCCTGTCAATCTTATCATTTCTAAGTATTTTTTGTTAGTCATTTCGCAATTGTTCTTCATTACACATACGTGTAATTCGCTTTCAGATTCATACTCATCATTGTGACATACAGCACGAGATAAAGCGTCGGGTATGAACAGATTTTTGCCAGGTTTGAAAACAAGTTTGAAATCAAACTTTTGTAGTTGTAGAACCATTCGCTGTTACCTACCTGGGCATGCTACTAGTGGTTTTTGAAAAATTCCTAATGGAGGCCTGTGATCTGTCTCTACAATAAATGATCTACCACAAACATAGTTTTAAATTTTTGTACAGCCGAATACATAGAATTGCGGCTAATTCTTTTCCTATCTGCGCCCACCTTTGCTATGAGTCTAATAAGCCTGAGATGCAAAAGCCACCAGTTTTTTATTTTGTAACGAACAGGCTCCTGAACCTTTCTTACTTGCATCAACCGAAACAACAACAACAGGCTTGTTAAAGTTGTAATATTGTAATACAGGGTGTTCGAACAATTTCCTTTTCAATCCTTCAAAAGATTCTTCTCGTTTTTCCGTCTAACAAAAACAAATTCGCGCAATGGAAAATTCACACTAGACAAATTGAGAATGAATTGACGGCTTAGGAAAATTTTGTTTAGCTTCAACCTTCTCTGAAGTAGGCAAATAACCGTCTTTTGTGAATGTGTAACATAGGAAGGTTATCTCTGAAACAACAAATTGACATTTTTCTCTATTCTATGTTACATGGTACTTTAGAGTTCCTTCGAAAACCTGCAGTAAACTTCGTTCATGCGCCTCTTTTGTTTTACCAAGAACTATTATATCATCAATATATAATTCTGTTTCTTCTAAAACAAATATTTGCTTGAAACGTTTTTGAAAAATTTCTGGCATCGATTTAATTCCGTACGGCATTCTTAAAAAATAATACCTCCTATATGGAGCGAAAACAGTAAACAACTTTATGCTTTTATCATCAAGAAGAATTTGTCAAAATCCGCTATTCGCATCTAACTTACTGGAAAATTGAGCTCCAGCTTATTTTTATGTAATTTGTTCTATTATCGGTATCCGGAAAATTTCTCGCTTAACAGCTGAATTCAAGTCTCGAGGGTCTAAACAAATACTCCAATTTCCATAACTTTTTTTCACTATTACTTTCGTATTCACCCATTCCGTCGGTTCTTCTATTTTTCTAATTATTTTCATTCTTTCAAGTTCAACCAAAGTGTCCTTGAATTTACCTAATAACGAAATTGGAATTGCGAGGGGAGTGAACTACCTGAGTTAAGTTATCTTTCAAATTCTATATGGTATTCACCTGATAAACTACCTAATCCTGAGGAAACTAATTTGTTATTTTAATAAGCTCTGGATAAATATAATTTATACTCGTTTTAACACTATCTATTCTTTCAGTTAAATTCAATCTTTGACATCCTTCTTAGCCTAATAAACTATGGGTATTCGATTCTACAACATAAAATTCCAGAATGCATTCGATATTCTTGTGTTTAGAAGGAAGGTAGCACATACCTAATACTAGCACTGAGTTGTTCGTATAAGATTTCAATGCGACATCTGTCTCCAAAATAAACCTTTTCGGTACATTTATCAATTCTAAATTCTCAAGAGAAATCCAATTTGCCTGTGCACCTGTATCTAGTTTGGAATTAAGGAATGATTTCTTATTCACGAAAATAGAGGCAAACCAGAAAGAATTATTTCTGTTACCCTTAAGTCCTATGCTATAAATAAATACAAGTTTTTCATCACCTTTTACAATTTGATCTTCAACATCTACCTGATATATATTCCTCTTTTTCTGCACATTTCCGCAAAATGTCCTTCGGCACTGTTTATCGAACGCCGGACACTGATTTCTTTGGTAAAAAATTCCGCATCTGAAACACACCATCGCTTTCCATATGTGATCTTCTGTTTGGACTTCGGAAATGTTTGTGACCACTGGATACGTCTTCTTCCCATTTCTTGATCTCGTTCATATTACCAGGAATATTCTAATATCGTTCAGCTCGATGATAATTCACTGATTTGACTTCCAGAGGCTGTTTCCTTCCATTCCATTAATTTGTTCGCGAGATTTCTCCACTCCTAAACACATTTTTGCTGCATCGTCCAACCCCGGTGTCATTTTCTTGTAGAAGTTTTTTTCCTAAGAAACTCTGCAGGCCACATACCATTATATCCTTGAAAAGGTTTTCCTTGAGATCTCAAAATGCGCATGATCTTGCCTTATTTTTCAAACCCGTGACGAACTGCCTGATACTCTCGTTATCACGTAGTTTTCTTGTAAAATACATGAATCTTTCATAGAATACTTCTTCGACGAAAAATGTTCGTCGTATTTCCTCGTCATAGTTGCTTATGAATTTTTGTTTCCATCATTGAATGTGAATGTATAGGATTAAAATTCCACCTTCTCCAATGTTATAAAGAAGTTGGGCTGTTTGGATATTCTCATCCTTCTTATTAACCTCTGACGCCACCAGATTATTCTGGAACTTTTGCCTGCACAATTTCCAATTTTCAGCTAAATTCCCACTGAAATTCATATGTGGAATTCTTCTATAATCTCCCATGTCAGACTTCTCGATTTTCTAACACAATTTCTAAATTTGATATTACCGACTGCGCCATGTTAGATATTCAAACGGCATGTAGGTCTTAACTGTCCCTTCATTCATTTAACATCTGATCGATTAAATGAATGCGCGCATGTTCATATCAGTAACGTAGCACTGAACACATTTAAGCTTAAATATATGACAATAACTACATAAGAACGGAGAACCTGGAGAAAACACCACTTCGTAAATGTCAGCATTCGTACAAGGCCGGACGTTCCACGGAAACTGCTTTGTACGGGTTGATCGAAAGCATTCAAAAGACTAATAATAAACGAATCGCATTGTGAAATTTACTAGATATGTTTGAGGCCTGTGACAACACAATACATATATCTGTGGGGAAGGCACTTGTGAGGCGAAGAGTGAATGATTCCATTATAAAATCGCTGTATGAGGTGCTGTCGACGAGGAGAGCTGAGACATTGGTGAGCAATCAGACCATCTCTGTTGAAACCACTGGCGAAACACCTCAAGAAGGAGTATAATCTCCCTTCTGGTAGAGGTTGAACTACTGCAGAGGCTAAGGGAGCTTGGCTTCGAATCTATGCTGATGACATAGTCCTAACAGTAGGAGGCAAGTTCGAAATATCCTCTATGAGTTGTTGCAGAGTGACATTTATTGAGCTGTGGTGTTTGTCAGTGGGGCTCAATATTTACCCAGCCCAGAGCACATTAATTTCCTTTACTGTGAAGAAAAACCATCCAGTCATGAAATAAATCATCATCATTGAATTTCTGGAAATCACCCTAGACATTAAGCTTTCGTGGAATGAGCATGTTGAAATTAAATTACTGCTAGTAAAGCGACAAGAGCTCTTACGGTGCGCAGAATACTATCCGCTATAACTCGGGGCTGTAATCCTAAAGTACTGCGATAAATTTGCGTCATGGTTGTGAGACGAATGACAACATATTGGGCAGTAGTCTGATTGGGTAAAGCAGGGCAGACAAGCACGAGGAAAAGAAGCGACAAGGTACAGACGCTTTTCCATGATCGCATCACCTATGAAAACGTGCCCGAATAAACAACTTGAGTTCATCATAGATCTCAGTCCTCTACATCCTGTGATCAATTGGGTAGGCCAAAAAGATTTCCTTAGAATATCAAGAGGTAAGTGAAGGTAATGAGAAAAAGCAATAATCAGAGAGCCTAGTCCTCTTCGTATAAGTACATAACATCAGCAAACCCACATAGTGAAGTTAAGAATAAAAATGTAATCATCAAAAAGAACTCAATGCTATGCAAAAAGGAAGAATATAAAAGAAACATTTCCCAAAACTTCAAAGTGAATACCGCTAAATGGTTTACAGATGGTACTATAATCACGATGGGGGCCTACGCTGGAGCATATGGGGCAAGAACCAAGTGTTCGACTTTAATGTGGACTTTTTAGAAAATAGCAGTTCTTTGGGACAGTTAGTTGATGTGATGGAAGGGTATGGTCTCAAACAGTGTGTTGACGAGCCTACAAGGATAACCAGACGCTCCTCAACCCTCATTGACCAGGTGTTCATTTCAGGCTCTTTTGAAGTTGATTCCGCTGGTGCGATGGATGTAGATATATCTGATCATCGGTTATCATTCTGTAGTTTTCAGGTTGATAAATTCGAAAGGGCTGAAAAATTTGTAACTTTTAGGGATTTCCGCTATTTTTCGGAGGATGAATTCAGGAGAGAACTGAATTCAGTTGATTGGAATCCACTTTATTCCGCTGAGACCGTTGATGAAAAGATTAATTACTTAACAACAAAAATCTCTTTTTTGTTCAATAAATTTGCTCCAACGAAAACGGTCAGAGTTACGAAAAAAGAGCTCCTTGGTTAACTGATGTCATAAAAATTATAATAGATGATAGGAGGAAAGCACTGAATCGCTATAAGATTTCGAAAACTCAAGAGGATTTCGAATTATACAAAAATTTGAGAAATTATACATTGAGTGCTATCCGTAGAGAAAAGAAGGCATATATCGATTTCATTTCTAGATCTGATGGTAACTCGCGAACTTTATGGAAGCAGCTCAAAAACTTGAATACGGTACCTAACAATATGAATACTCTACCACCTGAGTTCACAAATAAGGTTGAAGAAATAAACAAGTATTTCGTTTCGATTGCTGACAGCTTAGACGAGGATTGTGCGGAGATGATAGCAGCTTATGAAGGCACCGCTGGCAATTTTGGCTCATCTTTTGAGTTTCGTCTTCCTGGCCCTCAGGATATCTCTCAGATCATTTACAAATTAAACTCTGATGCTTTTGGCGACGATGGAATTTCAAGAACTATGATTCGATTGAGCATGCCGGAGGTGCTGTTACCCATAACTCATATCGTCAATTCTTGTTTGGAGCTTGGTTACTATCCTTCATCTTGGAAAACTGCGATTATATGCCCCTTACCAAAGGTTACTAAACCAGAATCCATCAGTGATCTTCGACCCATAAGTATCCTTCCTTTCTTATCTAAAGTTCTGGAGAAATGGGTATACATGGAACTTCATGGCTACTGCACATCCTTTAATATTCTACCAGTTCACCAGTCAGGGTTCAGAAGTGGTCACAGTGTCTCTACGGCGCTTGCACATATACTGGATGATGTTCTGAATGATTGGGATCTGAATGATTGGGATCGTGGCTGGGTTACGGCTCAGGTTCTGTTGGATTTTACCAAGGCCTTTTATACCATCAACCATAAACTCCTCTGTGCCAAATTACAATATTATGGATTGTCATCAGTTCCTCTCAAATTCTTCAATTCATTCTTGAATGGCAGAAAACAATATGTTCGAGTCGCCGGGGGAAACGAATCATCACAACACCCATTGAACAAGGGGGTACCCCAGGGTTCAATATTGGGTCCGCTTCTTTTCCTAATATATACAGCGGATTTTGCAAGTTCTATCAAGTGTTGTCGATATCATTTATCCGCTGATGACAGTCAAATTTCTCTTGGTTTTCATCCGGATGAGGCCCAGGCTGCATGTTCTCTAATAAATAGTGAACTGGATTCGATTATACAATTTGCCAAAAATCACAACCTCCATATCAATCCCAAGAAATCAAGCCTCATATTTTTTGGCAGTAAATCTGCTATTTCCAAAGCTAATATAACATCTATAACCATTATGGGCACTGTTCTTCGTCCTCAGGAAATGGTAAGGAACCTTGGTTTGTGCGTTGATAGTAAGTTGAAATTTTCAGACCACGTATCTGGATGCATTCAAAGGGCATATATGTCCCTTAGGCTTCTGTACGGTAGCCGTCACTTCTTGAACAGGATTCTGAGAATGACTCTGTGCAATCAGCTAGTTTTGTCGCGTTTTGATTATGGTGATGTAGTATATGGTTCTTTTATCGATAAGTTTGATTCATCGCGGATTCAGTCAGTTCAGAATCGGTGTTACCGTCTCGTTCTCAATTTGAGGAGATCTGTCCCAACATCTGGCCACATAAACTCCTTGAGATGGCTTAGAATGGATAACCGTAGGAGACAGCACTTACTGTGCTTCGTTCATAAAATAATTAGATCAAAGCAACCCTCATACTTATACAATAAAATAAATTTTAGACATAACGTTCATTCAGTGAAAACAAGAGGACAGTTGAATATTGATATTCCCCGTCATCACACCACAAAGTTCAAAAGTTCATTTTCTTACCAGGCACCCCTTATTTATAATTGTATTGATAACAGCGTCAGATTCAAATCAATCAGTGGCTTTCGAGTTCATACCAGAAACTCAATTTTACTCGGCCAAGTTTCTAACTCTCACTAGGATATATTTACTTTGCTTTAATTATGTATGTAATTGTTAACATGAGGTTTGTTACATTGAGTGCATTGTATTTTTATTTTTTTTTTTTTTGTCTCTTAGAAGGTTAAGGTATTATTTCTGATAGGTAAAAGTGTAAGAATAGCTTATAGCTAAACTTTCACCTAATAAAGACGATTTATTATTATTATTATTTTCCAGAAATGGATCTTTCCTTCGGAACTTTAAAATTGAAAGGACCAATAATCATTTGAATGTCAGTAAGAACGAGTTACGCCTGCTCACTGGCTTCCTTACATGACACTGTCACAAAAGAATTCCTATGATGCAAATGGGTATCCGAAACTGTAGAGTGTCGATTTCGTGGGGTAGAGGAGAAAACTCCTGTACCTCTGGTTGTAAAAGCATGCGCAAGAAATATCTCGGATAAAGGATTTAATAAAGTAATAAGCACGTAGCCTCCTTGCAACCTTCAAAGATATTAGAGTTCATTAAAACTCTAGAGCGGGGCAACCTGTAGGTAGAGCAGTGCGAAAACATCTCTGGCGTGAAGGCAAAATGGTCCTCGAGGTCAAAGTGGAAAAGAACCCTTCACGAACAAAACTAGTAAATGTAGGGTAATTTGGATTCAGGTTTGCAGAGTTAAAAACTTAGTAGGGGTAACAAATTCAGTAATTAATAGAAAACTTGCTTTTGAAGAATTTGAAGGTTTGATAGGTAACAATCGACGATTCATTTATAATTTCGCACATATTGTGTCACCATTCACCGAATAATTGGAATAGGCGTAAAAATGAAGTGTGACGATGCAGACTACTCACACGTATTTCAATTATGAAAAGAGTCTGTTGCATTTACCCCTCAAACCCAATGACTATACACAGATAAAAGGATAAGACCCGAACTTACCGATAGTCCAGTTACTGGTCACTCTTGAAATTCTTGCACTGCACACTAAGGAGGGATGATGGGAATTGGGAAAGAAGGGAATTACACAATGCAAAGTCTTTAATGAACTGTAAACTAACCCCAGCCTAAACTAATTAACCGCCGTGAATCTATTATATCATGAATTAATACTTTCATCTGTCTCTCTGAACTCATTTTTCAACTGAGTTTTATGCGGCGCACACATGGCGACATATGTTTAAATTTATCAAAATGAAATAAAAGTAAACCGAACACACCCCCGCCCATGAAAAATCGAACCAAAAAAAAATAAATTTAGAATTTTCAGACTAATTTGTTCCGAAACAACAAAAGCAACCATAAAATATGCAAATACCAAAGAGAAAAAAAAACTCTACAAAAAATATCAAGATCTCGTATAAAACTATTGAGTGGGTAATGTGCATATTTTAACAACAGGCCTTGACAGGATTGAACCCTTCGCAGTAGTCAAAGTTACCGTTCTGTTAATACCATCGGAACCGGGATGTACTTCAGAGACAATTGCCAACGGCCAATGCAAGGGTGGTGCATTATTAGTTTTAATAACAACTAACGTACCAACTACAATCTTTTGAGATTCTTTGGCCATTTCTTTCGGACTTGTAAAGAAGTTAAATATTCCAAGTGCCAACGCTTCCAGAAATCTTGCACCATTCTGTCGATCATTTGAAATCGGTCAAGCCGACTCCTACCCGTATCACTAACATCTTCAGCCGGTAACCCCATCAATGGAGTCAATGTTAAAAAATGTGACGGTGTTAAAGCTTGCGGAGCTGACGCATCAACTGACAATTGACAAAGAGATCTGGAATTCAACAATGCCTCGATTTGAACCAATAATGTATTGAATTCCTCGTACGGTAATATTTGTTCACCTATCACCCTGTCAATGTGATTTTTAACAGATTTTATATTACTCTCCCATAAACCACCCATGTGTGGCGAACTTGCTGGTATCATTTTCCAAGTAATTCCTTGGAAAGACATCTCACTCTCCAATTTATTCTGAAATTCACTCGATTCAATGAAATCTTTGGGATCTGAAAGAACTTTCTTAGCTCCGATGAAATTCGTTCCCCTATCCGAATAAATAAAACGGCATGGACCACGTCTAGAGAGAAATCGTTTAAATGCTTCAAGAAAATGAGCAGTTTACAAAGAACTCACCGATTCTAAGTGAACAGCTTTAACACTCATACAGATGAATAAACACACATAGGCCTTATACGATTTCACTCTTCTACCTTGGGCCATTCTAATATGTATCGGTCCGAAATAGGCCACACCCGTATGGAGAAAAACCTTTGTTTCTTGAACCCTAGGCGCAGGTAAATCCCCCATTAGTGGGTGAAAGGACCTAGGTTTACATCGAATACACCTATTGCAAGAATAAACCCTTTTTCTAATAATACTCCTACCTCCCAAAATCCAATATTTTTGTCGCAATAATGCCTCTAGTAGATGAAAACCAGTATGGCAATGTTCCACATGGTAAAAGTCGATGAGCCTATCCACTATGACATCTTTTCCCGGTAAGATCAATGGATGACATTGCTCAAAATTCAAATTTGAATTAGACAACCTTCCCCCTACTCTCAGCAAACCGTCCTTCATAAAAGGCTGGAGCTTCCTTAACCGAGCAGAACATTGTTTGTTTTTTGTTAAATTATATATATCCTCCTGAAAATATTGTGATTGCACAACTCGAATTAATGTCAACTCCGCTGTTGACAGATCTGAGACCCCAATTTTACTAGACATCGGCAGTAATCTTAAGAACCTGAGAACATAGACTATGGAACGTAGTATAATTTTCCAAGACGATCTCCTTATCATTATATCGTATATCGAATTATTTGCTTCCTTTTGTTCTGCTGTTGCTAACCCTATATAATCAGTGTTATCCGATTTCAAATTAATATGATTAATGGGCCAATACTTTTCTTGATCGTTCAACCAACTAGGTCCCGAAATCCAGTCCACATTGTTCACCAATTCCGCTGGCGACAATCCCCGCGAAAGACAATCGGCTGCATTATTTTTGCTCGATATATGACTCCAAACAGTGTTTGGTGCGACATCCTTGATATACTGAACTCGATTGGCAACGAATATATCCTTATTTATTTAACCATTGAATGACAGTGGTTGAATCAGAAAAAGCGTAAATTTTTGAAATTCTCACTCTAGGAGCAATGCAATCCCTCAATTTCCTTATCAAGTCCGACACAAGAACCGCAGCACAGAGTTCCAATCGAGGTATTGAAACAAGCTTAAACGGAGCAACCTTTGATTTGGCACAACAAAATCCAATTTTGACATCACCGAGGGGTGTAACCACTCTTGTATAAACTACGGCTCCGTAACCGTCTGTGCTTGCGTCACCGAAAACTGCAAGAGAAACAACACTACCTGATTTTAATCCCAGGGTTCTATTTATATGAAAATCACCCAAAAAATGCCATTGCGCAAGAAATTTTGTCCAAATTTTCAAAACATCTGTCGGAGCCTTCTCATCCCATCTCAACTGATAATTCCACAGTTTTTTAACTAGTAGTTTCAAAGAAAAAATGAATGGAGCAATCAGACCTATGTGATCGTAAAATCTCGCAACTGCTGACAAGATGATTCTTTTTGTACATCTCAAATTATTGGGATTTGTCAACCTGAAACTCAAACTATCCGATTTGGGGTTCCATTGCATACCTAAAACTTTAGTATCTGTTTGAAATACAACCGTTTTTCCTAATCTTTCCTTTTCTGGAATAAGTTCGAACAACTTTCTACTATTTGTGGACCATTCTGTTAAATGAAAGCAACCAGAACCGAAAATTCTCGAAATGTCTTGGTATAAATTTATAGCTTCCTCTTCCGAAGCAATACTAGATATGAAATCGTCCATATAGAGATCTCGCATTATGGAGTCTGAACTTTGTGCATATGCTTTTTCGTCTTTCAGCAGTTGTTTTATAGTTCGCAAGGCGAGATACGGTAAAGATTTTATCCCAAAGGCAACTCTATTGATTTCATAAGTTTTTATCTCCTCAGATGGATTGAAACGCCACAAAATCCGTTGAAATTTGCGGTGTTCTTCAACAACCTTTATTTGTCGATACATTTGTCTTATATCCGCTGTCACCGCATATTCAAATATTCCGAAATTGATTAATAAAGCAAATATATCCGTTTGAAACTTAGGCTGACAATGTAAAATATCATTCAGAGAAAAATCCGAATCTGTTGGTGCTCCAGCATCCAGAACAACTCTCACCGGTGTAGTAGAACTATCTGGTTTAAAAACAGGATGATGAGGGATATAGTATGATGGCTCAGACAAAACCGTCTCCCCTGCAATATTCATGTGACCCTGATCCAGAAAGTCTTTCATCACATTATTATATTCCGATCTGAGATTAGGGCTCTTCAACAGTCTACGTTCTAAAGAAAATAACCGAGATATTGCTGTATCCTTCGAATTCCCTAATAATTTTGGCGACCTTTTGAATGGTAAAGCGACTGTGAACCGACCTTCCCTATCTCGAGAGACTTTATTCTTGAACAATGTTTCACACTCCAAGTCATCCGGGTTTAAAATTTTCTTTTTTGGGACAGATTCGATTTCCCAAAATTTATTCAACAATTCTTTCACTGGCGGTTCATCTAAAAGAGTGAAAAATATATTCGATTTAGAATCATTCGCAACTACCGGAACTCTACCCATAACCACATAACCAAAAACTGTTTCAATTGCTACTGGAGATCTATTTGGACCCATTATTCTCCTATCACACATCACATTTGGAAAAAGTTCTGCACCTATAATTCCATCGATTTCTGCCGGTAGAAAATAATTTTCATCCGCTAACGGTACACCCTAATCATATCTGCAAAATCCGATATATTAATTTCCGACCGAGGAAGACACTCTGAAATTTTGTCAACTACAAGAGCCTTCAATGAATATCTAATAGAAAAATCCAATCGAGATTCTACCTCCACATTAACAAATCCTTTCACCTTTTGTGCAATATTTCCAATACCCTCGATGTCATGTCATCATGTCATGTCATATCAATGTCATCAAATGAGCTTGACTACCGGAATCAAGAAGAAATCTTGCTGTGCCACTTCCTAAACTATTTCGAATTTGTACTAAAACCGTTGAAAGTAATATTGTTTGATCATTACAAGTGGAAATTGTCGACCAAATTTTTGCTCCATCCGTCGTTCCCGATGAACTTGACGCCCCTGTGTTTGTATTTACCGATTCAGATCTACCCATATGCAACAATGTATGATGTTTTATTCCACATTCTGAGCAAAATCTATTCACCTGACAAAATCTGACTCCGTGACTTGCCGATAAACAGTTAGAACACCAATTATTTTCTTTCACCGAATTATATCGTTTCGAAGGAGTGAGTTGCTTAAAATTTTCACATCGGTTTAGAAAATGACCAACTCCCTAACAAAATGGACAATTTTCAGATTCAGACCTTGACGTATTATTGATCAGGAAAGATTTATTTTGTCTGTTTTTATATTCTACTGATCTCATAATTTCAGATGGTTTTCTCTTAGCCAAAATTTTGGTCTCTTCTTTCACAAAATTTATTAATTCATCAGAAGAGGGTATTCTCCCACCTCTTTTATGCATTTCGAATGTTCTAGTGGTTTCAGGATCTAATTTATTTAATGCTAAATAAAGGAATATGTAATCCATCAAATCATTGAGATCCAACCTTTTCAAGGCATTCACCGCCGCATCAAATTTTTCCAAAAAGAAATCTAAACCTTTGGAGGATTCTATATTCAATTTCTTGAAATCGAACATTTGATCTGAATAACTGTTCGCTAATGCCCTTTTATCTTGATATTTATCGATAAGAGATTGCCAAATTATGGGATAATTATCACCTGTGGGCGCCAAACCTGAGAAAATTCCCAATGCAGAACCTTTAAGTTTTCCTACCAAATAATAACACCGATCGACATTCGTGAAGGATTTATTCTCGTGTGTACAGAGACATCCTGTATGCTTTAATTTAATGTATATGATGTGTTGCCTATAATTAAGGCGCATTATTTGTATGTCCTAGCGGGGTACTGGAACTTATAGTTGTCCATGTGTGGCGTACTTTTTTTTTGAGCGTTTCGGTGTTTAAATGAAATACGGTTTTCCGAGAGTGAACATCCTCAAGACAAACAAAATAATTCTTTGATTTTGGGATCTATTCTTAGAACCTTATCAAACTATTGTTTGGTCGGCTTGCTGTTGTTACAGTGAGAATTCCTTTTAGTTCGGTCAATGATTGTAGGTAAGATTTATTTGTTTTTCGTCTGAGAATGTGACCTTATTGTTTCAATGATTGTAGATTCAATAAATCGAAGTAATTCAGCTGCGAAGTTTTCTCCACCTGTTCCTATTAACATTGTTAGGAAAACCCCGTCTCAGCACATCTTGGCGCCCAACTTAAGGACTAATAATGGATAGTAGAAGAGAAAACTATAATTTACGCAGCAACAAAAAAAACACAGATAAAGAACTATCTGATGATGACATCGACGAGAATGCACGAGCCATGTCTCCAATTCCATCCACTGTGGTACACAATGAGGATGGAGAAAATCAGAAACATGGAGCGATACCGAAAAAAGTAAAGGAAAATCATAGCTCTGGAACACCTAGGCAAGATAAGTATCACTCACCGAGAAGAATTTTGAATTTTGAACATCAATATAAAGGGAACAATACAGAACCAGTGAACTTTGTTAATGTTGAAAATGTATCTGGGAATCAAACGAAACATTTCCGTTTCAAACCTCAACATCAGGAATTATTGGATTTTCAAAATGTAAACCTGAATAATCCTAAAATGTTTAATGAATTTATTTCAAAAATTGTTCATGATACAGTGAATATTACCCTCAAAAATGTACACATTGATCAGGCTAAAAGTGGACATTCAGTAGATAGTTCGGTTATACAGAACGCTCTCAAAGTTGTTTCAAATTATACTTATTATTCTAATGGTAATAATCAGATGCATAACAGGCCCTGTGTAGGTCAAAGCAATGCCACTCATGGATATACTGACGTTTATTTTCATTCTAATCATAATTCAAATCCACCTATAATTGAACAATACAGGGTGTCTCTAAAAACAATAATCATGACAAAGTTAATTTAAATCTTGACTATGACTTACCTCGAAGTCATCCTAGGTTGAATATAAATAGTACACACACCTTGCAAAATGATTTCTCTACTTTGGGTTTGAATGATAGCTTGTTCGGCTTGGGGGATTTGAGTAAATTAATACCTGATTTTAATGGAGAAAGCAATGTGCAGGCCCCAGATTTTCTCCAGTTTCTGGAAAATGGGTTAAATGTAAACAAGGTTCATTTCAGTAACATCAGAATTTTATTGGGTAGATCATTTAAAGGTTCAGATAAGCTTTGGTGGGAGGCATATTCTAATTACTTCAGCAGTTACATGCAATTTAAGACTGAATTTTTGAGTCATTTTTGGGATCGAAAAAAACAACTAAACATAAAAGAGAGATAGGAGGGTAGTGAGTATGTTTCTGGTTTGTTTACTGATCATTTTAACTATTGGGTAGGTGCTACAAAACACTTGCAACCGAATTATAGTCCTGCTGAGCTGATCTATTTAATAGCTCCACACTTCCCTCCAAATGTAGCTAGTTCACTTTTGGGTTGTGATAATTTTTCAGAGGCTGTAGCTCGTTTGAGGCGAGCTGATCAGTATTTCAAAAACAGGCCGGCTAGTTTTCAAAATTTTCAAAGAAAGGTTCATTTCAATAGCGCGGAGGGCACCCCTAGAAACTCTTACTCGCACAGATACAGTTCATCCACATCAAACAAACAACATGATAAAGGTTATGGTGGTAAAGCAATATCCTCTTTAGAAATGGAGCAACCGGAGCAGGGAAACGAGGAAATCCCCCACCAGTAGATCTTGTGGGGGGAAAAACTATAATATTTCAGTCAATAATAATCTTTTGCCTGACTTACTATTGGAGGAACGCGACTTTGATCACTCTTTAAGTGACGATAGATGCCCACTTATTTTAATAAAATTATATGGTTTTAAATTTGCTGCTTTGGTGGATACTGGTAGTAGAGTGTGTGCTATCTCTGGAGATACTTGGAATCAAATCGAGGGATCTCACAACTCTATTCCTCATTTTCCTGTAACAGGCATAGGGGTAGTTGGGGCTTTTCGGACCAAGCTTCGGAAAGTGACAGTTCAGGCTAGATTAAGTTTTTATATACAGTCAAAGCTGATTTGCTTCGAGTTCTTGGTAATTCCGGGTCTGATTCATCCGGTTATTGTGGGATGTGATTTGTTACGTTTTTTTAAGGTTGATGTTAGACTATCAGAACATCTTTTAGTGTTTAACTCAATAGATTGAACATTTACTGTTCCTGAGGTTGACATCCATCACAATTTTGCACCTTCGGAGACGTTGGCACTTTCAACTTTGAAGGTGAAGTCGATAAATAGTCTAGAAAATATTTCTGAATTAGAGTCGGGATTGGAGAATGAGCAGCGCTTCCATATATTACTGGAAAATTGTCAAATTCCCTCGAATAAAAAATCCGAATTTCACCGACTGCTGACAAAGTTTAGCACTTTGTTTTCTAATATTCCCGGAAGGACTTCCGAATATTTTCATGAAATAAGGTTAACAGACACATCCGAATTTTTTATTAAGCCCTATCCAATACCGATTGCGCATCGTTCTGCCGTACAAGCAACTGTAGATATGATGCTACAGTGGGGAGTGATTGAGAGAGCCTCGCCCAAATATATCTCTCCAATAATGACATTTGTTAAGAAAGACGGTTCGGTGAGAGTATGTCTCGATGGCCGACACCTAAATAAGGTGATGGAATCACAATTCGTGGTGCCCAAGCCTATTGACGAAATAATAAAACAGTTATCAGGCAGTACCGTTATGTCAAGTTCAGATTTGACTCACGGATACTGGCAGTGTCCTCTAGAGGAAAATTCCAAAAAGTACACCGGATTTATGTTAGGAACTAAAACCTATCAATTCTGTGTTCTCCCTTTCGGAATAAAAAGTGCCACTAGCTCTTTCACTCGGTGCATGGATAAGGTCTTAGGTCCTAAGTTTCAAGACTTTGTGGTAACATATATTGATGATGTTTTAGTGATGTCAAAGGACGTTGACGAGCATTTTGTTCACTTGTCTCTCGTTTTTCAACGCTTGAGTGAGGCTGGATTTACTCTTAGGCATGATGAATGTAAATTTTTCCGGTCTGAGATGCCCTATCTGGGATTCTTACTCACTAATCTGGGCGTCAAACCAGATGCCCGTAGAATCCAAGCAGTTGTTGATTATAAGAGACCTACCTGCGTGAAGGAACTGCAAAAGTTTCTTGGATTTTGCCAATATGATAGAATTTTTAGTCCCCGATTTTCTGAAATATCAGCACCTCTCACGGCGTTATTACAAAAAAAAGCTACGTGGAAGTGGACAGATGTGCAGGAGGAATCTTTTGTGAACTTGAAGAGAGAATTGCAAAACGCGGTGCTTCTCTATCACCCTAACCCGAATTTGCCCTGGCATGTTGAGACTGATGCCAGTGATAATGGCATTGCAGGTATACTGTTCCAGATGGTGGATGGTGAAAGAAAGGTGGTTTCCTGTACGTCCCGTCTGTTATTAGAGAGGGAAAAAAGATATAGTGCTTATGAAAAGGAAGTACTGGCCGCACTGTGGGTCATACAAAGGTGGAGAATTTACCTTTTGAGTAACAAATTCACTTTGTATACTGATTGTAGGGCGATCACCTATATTCAAAGTTGTCGTCTGCTATCTCCTAGAATAACGAGGTGGGCGTTAGCGCTTCAGGAGTTCACTTTTGACCTCCAACATATTCCCGGGCGCGATAATATACAGGCGGATGCTATTTCTCGGTATGCCTGCGTGCGACTACCTGCTCCAACTGAAAAGTGCTCTACCATTTCTAAGCTTCAATTCTGCAATGATTTTTTGCAGTTACTCAAAAGGGTTAAGGAATACCAGATGAGGGATATCAAGATTGCTTCCATAGTAAATGGGTTGTTAGGCGATGTGGGTGAGGAAAAGGTCAGTAAGTAATTTCTCTTAAGAGAGGGAATTCTTTATGAGAGGGATAATTTAAGTGATAGGCTTTTGCTCTGCGTTCCTCAGGAACTAGTTGGAAAATTCGTGGATGCTTATCATTCCACACTGGGGTACTATGGTGTCTATAAAACTTGGCTTTTCATGCGTATCGAAGTGTGGGTTACAAACCTTTACCGTCAAATAAAGAAGTATATAAGAAGTTGTGATCTTTGTCAACGTACAAAATCTTCTGTTTTATCTTCTCCTCTTCAAAGCAATATTATAGCTACGAATCGGAATGATATAATAGCGGTAGATATTTTCGGTCCCTTGATTCGGTCTAGGGGGGGAGCCCAATTTTTATTTGTGGTACTGAATCTTTTCACTAAGTACGTCGTATTATTTCCTATTAAGAAAGCTACAACTCGTTCACTTGTAACGAGGATGTTAAGGGATTATCTTCCTGTGTATGGACCTGTAAATCGATTACTGTGTGATCGAGGAACTCAGTTTACCTCTAAACTTTGGCAAGATTCTCTTAAAAATAAAAATATACAAGTTATATTTACTTCTGTCCGTCACCCTCAGGCAAATCCATCTGAGCATGTAATGAAGGAGTTGGGGAGGTTATTCCGGACCTATTGTTCCCATCAACACTCTCGTTGGGCCTTCGAGGTTTCCAAAGTTCAAGAGATTTTGAATGAAATAGTACACGAGTCTACCGGATTTTCACCATGTGAACTTCAACTGGGAGGACCAAGATTGAAGTTATTGCCTGAGGACCTGGTCCCACCGGAAGGTAGGATTGAGCCAACCTTGGAGACAAAGCTAAGGTTTGCGTCGGTTTGTCTTTCGAAGAAGGCATATAAAAGAGCTCTCCGTCATCCTGGTAAGAAATTCTTTACTTACGAAGTAGGAGACCTTGTTCTTCTCAAGGCCAACAATTCCTCTTCTGCGATAAAATCTGAAATTAAAAAGTTTTTACTGCTCTTCGAAGGTCCGTTCAGGATTAAAAAGAAGGTACATGACCATACTTACCTGTTGGTTTCTCCTGAGAATAATGAGGAGCGCGGAATTTTCCATTCGTCGCACTTGAAGCTGTATACCGTTCCAACTTATGCTGCTGAAAGTGTTTAGATAAGCTGAGCTCTTCCTTGCATGCGTTTGGGGGGCAAGTTGTACAGAGACATCCTGTATGCTTTAATTTAATGTATATGATGTGTTGCCTATAATTAAGGCGCATTATTTGTATTTCCTAGCGGGGTACTGGAACTTATCGTTGTCCATGTGTGGCGTACTTTTTTTTTGAGCGTTTCGGTGTTTAAATGAAATACGGTTTTCCGAGAGTGAACATCCTCAAGACAAACAAAATAATTCTTTGATTTTGGGATCTATTCTTTGAACCGTATCAAACTATTGTTTGGTCGGCTTGCTGTTGTTACAGTGAGAATTCCTTTTAGTTTGGTCAATGATTGTAGGTAAGATTTATTTGTTTTTCGTCTGAGAATGTGACCTTATTGTTTCAATGATTGTTGATACAATAAATCGAAGTAATTCACCTGCGAAGTTTTCTCCACCTGTTCCTATTAACATTGTTAGGAAAACCCCGTCTCAGCACACATGTATCAAACTCTTGAAAACTGAATAAAATGTTTCCCAATCATGAATTTTCCCTGAAAATTCTGAAATTTCAATATGAGGTAGCTTCGGTTCACTGCTATTCTGCATTTTTATTTGAGATTTACTTGAACTCGTTTCTTTTTCAAGTTTATTTATATTTTCTCTCACATGACATACTATTTCATTTATGGTTCGCAAAATGGAATAATCAGGTACGAAATCTGGATCTAATTGCAAGTTTTTCTTCATCATTGCATCGACCGTTTTCAAAAGTTCCGCCTTTGTATCATCCAATGATTTTGACATTCGAACAAATTTACGTTTATATTCAGGATCACTAGAACGTTTGTATAAATCCACCAATATTTCATAAGACAAACTGAAATACTGATCTCTATCCATAACCACCGTCACGTTTCCTTTGTCAGATTGCATAACCAAAATCTCTGGATGATCCCTCAAATATTTTCTGCAGTAGTAGAATTATTTTTGAAAAGTACTGACAGTTCCATGCCCACTTTTAATATGATTTGTAATGATGTTAGTTGCAAGTGCCCTTGTGATGTTCTTTTTGTCATTGTTTCTTGAACTATCAGAGTTAAGTAAATATTCTACATCCGACATAAGTTTCTGAATTGAAATCTCATTTTGTGGTATATCAATGGCAAACTTAGGACCTAAAGCCAAAACCTTCTCAACACGTTCCGGCAACCTAACCGAACTAATATTTCTTAACCAACCACTACATGTTTTTGTTTTATTCAACTGTTCTTCACTCAAATACTGAATCTTTCTTAAATTACTCTGTTTTATCAACGAAAAATTGTTCTTATATTTGCTTATTTGTGATCTCCTAAATCTAGCTAAAATAACTACAGGAAGAGAAGCCTCCAACCTTCGCCAAATTTTCGACATTTCTCTTTCTACAAATACAATTTTCTTCACTGTGATCTTGATCTCAAACGTAACAATTTTAAGTGTCATCTTCAACCTCATTGCTTCAACACTCAGTGACGATCTTGAGTCAGTGATAGAACCATATAGTGTTTTAAAACTGTCAGATATGTGTTTAGGAACCAAACCTTGTCTCTTACACTCCAAAAGAAAAATCCTCTTGTTTCGAAGCGCCGACAACTTGATGTTCTGATTTGCCCATGCCTTCAAATCTACAGTAGCCTGTCTCCCATACTGCTGTTGAATATCTGCATAATACCCCATGCTTTTATGAATGGAAATATATATAACTCCGGTCTAATGTATCAATGATCTTTTTGAAGGGTTGAACGGATAAATAATTTGGGCCAAACTAATCCAATACTACATTTATTCTATGTCTACGTTTCGGCTCGGGGTGGAACCTTCTTCAGGACTCTACAATACACAAAAACAAACACAAACAATTACATTTGTATTCTTCAATTACAAACCGAGACTTACTGAATACTTGAGTACATAAAAAGTTGCAGCTCTCCAAAAACAAGGGAATCTCACAGCTCACATAGGTCATAAACAACTTTCAAAAACACAAATTCAATCATTTAAATTCATTTCAAAACTACCAATTACAATATTTTTCATTCCTTCCAACATCTAAAATTCCACATCTGCTAAAAATTTGACAACAACAAACACAAACAATGACAATGACATTAAAACCGTTCTTCTTCTTCTTCCTGTAATCGTCAACCTCATCTGAAATTTTTATATTCTAGCCTACATCACGATTACGTTTCCTGCTGTACGAAAATTCAAATAAAAATGAATAAATATTACTTATTTTATCAATATCTTTTCTATAATTCATGGCATTGTTACAATTCTTTATATGATACATTTCCAGAAGAACGCGTTTGTTAAGATTTCTTTCATATTCTAAAACTTTCGCGGAATTGTAATCCATGCAATGGTTGGTAGATCTACAGTGCTCGGCAAGAGCACACACCTTATTTGGATTTTTTATGTCACTCCTGTGTTGTATGATCCTTTTTTTCAACTGTTGTTGTGTTTGACCAATATAGGCACCCCCACATGGTATACTATACACAACACCACTCCATCTTGCAACATCCAACCTGTCCTTTGAGGAACTGAACAACCTTAAAGCCATTTTTTATGGCTATTTTTGTTTTTCTGTCCTCAATAGATTTATCAATGGATAGGTGAGTCCCTGAATGAAAGGAAGAGACGAATAAACCATTCCAGTCCTATTAGCTATATCACCACTCACTTGATTTTGACTCTGTGTTGGCTCAGAAACACTATTGAGGAGTCTAAGAAACAGTGATAGGGGATATCCATTGCTCAAAAATAAATTCATAAGTTTCAGTCTGTTACCATGTCTGAGTGAAGCATGTGAAATGCTCTCCACCCGTCTCTTCATTCCAAGAATCAAATTAATTTTCTGCTTGGTTGGATGGTTCGAATAGTAATTTATATACCTCTCTGAGCTAATTGCTTTGGTGAACCAATCTATCTTCAACGTATTATTTTCTGTTCTAACTAATTTAGTGTCTAAAAATGGAATAGATCTTGCTGATTCCTTTTCAATGGTAAACTGAATATGTTGATTGTACTGGTTGAACTTCTCTAAAACAAATTCTATTTGGTTTTCAGGCACCGAGCAAACGATATCATCGACATATTTTTTGACGAATGGAATGTCGAAAGGAATACTTCTCAAAATCTTCTTCAAGCTGTAGTCCATAACTACTCTAGCTATTATGGGGCTAAAATTCGAACCCATAGGTGAACCAAATGTTTGGGCATATATTTTGTTGTCGAACAAAAAATAACTGGACTTGAAAAGAAATCTTATGATGGAAAGAAATTCCGTCTTAGGAATGTCAGTGTGCTGAGCAATAGACTCCCACATATCCTCAATTGCCTCCACTGCCAACTCAACAGGAATATTGCTGTACAGCGAAACAACATCAATGCTCAACAGAACATCACCTTGCTGTAACTGAAAATCATTGAACATACTCGAGAATTCAAACGAATCCTTTATATGAAACCTGTTACTGTCATCGACGGCTTTAGCTAGAATATCAGCGATGAAACCAGACAACCTGGACGTTGGAGTGTTAATACATGAAACAATGGGCCAAAGAGAAACAGCAGGCTTGTGTATCTTAGGAAGTCCATAAAATCTTGCTGGAACTGCATTGTAATTATAAAGTGCCTTGCCTTGACTAGATGATATATATCCTTTGTTAACTAATTCTTTAACAATGTTGTTAGCTTTATTTTGAAAAGTCAATGTGGGGTCCCTACTCAGCAATCGGTAATACTTGTCATCGTTCAATATTTCATAAGACAAACTGAAATACTGATCTCTATCCATAACCACCGTCACGTTTCCTTTGTCAGATTGCATAACCAAAATCTCTGGATGATCCCTCAAATATTTTCTGCAGTAGTAGAATTCTTTTTGAAAAGTACTGACAGTTCCATGCCCACTTTTAATATGATTTGTAATGATGTTAGTTGCAAGTGCCCTTGTGATGTTTTTTTTGTCATTGTTTCTTGAACTATCAGAGTTAAGTAAATATTCTACATCTGACAAAAGTTTCTGAATTGAAATCTCATTTTGTGGTATATCAATGGCAAACTTAGGACCTGAAGCCAAAAACTTCTCAACACGTTCCGGCAACCTAACCGAACTAATATTTCTTAACCAACCACTACATGTTTTTGTTTTATTCAACTGTTCTTCACTCAAATAGTGAATCTTTCTTGAATTACTCTGTTTTATCAACGAAAAATTGTTCTTATATTTGCTTATTTGTGATCTCTTAAATCTAGCTAAAATAACTACAGGAAGAGAAGCCTCCAACCTTCGCCAAATTTTCGACATTTCTCTTTCTACAAATACAATTTTCTTCACTGTGATCTTGATCTCAAATGTAACAATTTTAAGTGTCATCTTCAACCTCATTGCTTCAACACTCAGTGACGATCTTGAGTCAGTGATAGAACCATATAGTGTTTTAAAACTGTCAGATATGTGATTAGGAACCAAACCTTGTCTCTTACACTCCAAAAGAAAAATCCTCCTGTTTCGAAGCGCCGACAACTTGATGTTCTGATTTGCCCATGCCTTCAAATCTACAGTAGCCTGTCTCCCATACTGCTGTTGAATATCATCATAATACCCCATGCTTTTATGAATGGAAATATATATATAACTCCGGTCTAATGTATCAATGATCTTTTTAAAGGGTTGAACGGATAAATAATTTGGGCCAAACTAATCCAATACTACATTTATTCTATGTCTACGTTTCGGCTCTATGTGAAACCTTCTTCAGGATTCTACAATACAAAAAAAAAACACAAACAATTACATTTTTATTCTTCAATTACAAACCGAGACTTACTGAATACTTGAGTACATAAAAAGTTGCAGCTCTCCAAAAACAAGGGAATCTCAGAGCTCACATAGGTCATAAACAACTTTCAAAAACACAAATTCAATCATTTAAATTCATTTCAAAACTAATTTACCAATTACAATATTTTTCATTCCTTCCAACATCTAAAATTCCACATCTGCTAAAAATTTGACAACAACAAACACAAACAATGACAATGACATTAAAACCGTTCTTCTTCTTCTTCCTGTAATCGTCAACCTCATCTGAAATTTTTATATTCTAGCTACATCACGATTACGTTTCCTGCTGTACGAAAATTCAAATAAAAATTTTCAAAAAGCACTGCCGTGAAGGCAGCAACTTTTGCGCGCATGTTCAATGTAGATGACCGCTTCAGCAACGAATTTGAACATGCACGCAAAAGCTGCTGCCTTCACGGCAGTACTTTTTGAAATTTTTACTGATAAATTACTGGATTTCAATTCGATCAAATCTGTATTTTTGGAAATATTGGAAAAATAAAATTTTGAATGGGTATATCTACGGAATCATTGGGCGGATTTTACCCATTCACGAATTCGACCTTCGTAATTAAGCCCCAAACCTTCTCTACAAATATCGAGTTTCTAAGTCGTTTCTTCCGGAAGTTATTGTGTTTACGGTCAGCCTAACGGCCGACTGCGTAAACACAATAACTTCCGAAAGAAACAACTTAGGAACTCGATATTTGTAGAGAAGGTTTGGACCTAAATTACGAAGGCCGAATTCGTGAATGGGTAAAATCCACCCAATGATTCCGTAGATATACCCAATCAAAATTTTATTTTTTCAATATTTCCAAAAATACAGATCAGATCGAATTGAAATCCAGTACTTCATCGAAAAATAACAGTTCGAAGTTTCATACAGAATTTGATGAGGATGATATGATAAGAAAAATCATAGAAATTTTTTTTTTCAAATTGTTCTGATGACACTATTATCACGAAATTTCGCATGAAGTTGTCTTTCAGCATCTCAAAACTAGCTGTGAAATTTCATCAGGACTGAATCAGTATTTCTCGAGTTATACCGAAAAAATAAACGATATCGAGAAGAAAACCTCTAAATTTGACACATTTTTTCCGGATATCTCCGAAACTTATAATCGTATCGGATTGAAATTTGGTACACTGCTGTGAAATATGAAATTCAAAGTGTGAGTGGACTTTTTTTTCGAATATGACGAATGGTTTCCAGAAAAAAAATTTTTTTCGAAAAAAATTTCGAAAAATATTTTTTTTGAATTCACTGAAAATCTGATCCTGACGAAATTTGGCTCAAAGTTGCGCGTCGTTATACTTCACCCAACTGCCAAGTTTGAATCTAATGTCCCAAGTAGTTTTTGAAATAAAAAATAAATAACTTCAAAATTTCACCTGCCTATAACTCCGAAACTATTCTACCGATTTGGCCCATTAACAAACTCAACCGCGGCATTCTGATGCGCAACCTATCCTGAAAGTTTCAAAATGCTACATCGCTTCTGTCGACAGTTAGCGTGTCTACGGCCGGCCAGCCGGACAGAATCGATTTTGACACCGGATTCGTCATCAGTGAGTCCAACCTAGTCGATTGAGACCATTTTCGGCTCAATCATCCAAAATTACAGACATTTGGATAAAACGATAGCACGCTGTTCCCCTAGAACATGCGCGCAAAAATAAACGATATCGAGAAGAAAACCTCGAAATTTGACACATTTTTTCCGGATATCTCCAAAACTTATGATCGTATCAAACTGAAATTTGGTACACTGCTGTGAAATATGAAGTTCAAAGTGTGAGTGGACTTTTTTTCCAATTATGATCAATGGTTTCCAGAAAAAAAAATGTTTAGAAAAAAAATTTCGAAAAAAATTTTTTTTTGAATTCACTGAAAATCTGATCCTGACGAAATTTGGCTCAAAGTTGCGCGTCGTTATACTCCACCCAACTGCCAAGTTTGAATCTAATCTCTCAAGTTGTTCCTGAAATAAAAAATAAATAACTTCAAAACTTCAACTGCCTATAACTCCGAAACTATTCGACCGATTTGGCCTATTAACGAACTTAACCGTGGCATTCTAATGCGCAATCTATCCTGAAAGTTCCAAAGAGCTAGCTTGCTTCTGTCGACAGTTAGCGCGTCTACGGCCGGCCGGCCGGCCGGCCGGACAGAATCAATTTTGACACCGGATTCGTCATCAGTGAGTCCAACCTAGTCGATTGAGACCATATTCGGCTCAATCATCCAAAATTTCAGACATTTGGACAAAACGGTAGCACGCTGTTCCCCTAGAACATGCGCGCAAAAATGAATAAATATTACTTATTTTATCAATATCTTTTCTGTAATTCATAGCATTGTTACAATTCTTTATATGATACATTTCCAGAAAAACGCGTTTGTTAAGATTTCTTTCATATTCTAAAACTTTCGCGGAATTGTAATCCATGCAATGGTTGGTAGATCTACAGTGCTCGGCAAGAGCACACACCTTATTTGGATTTTTTATGTCACTCCTATGTTGTATGATCCTTTTTTTCAACTGTTGTTGTGTTTGACCAATATAGTCACCCCCACATGACATACATGGTATACTATACACAACACCACTCCTTCTTCCAACATCCAACCTGTCCTTTAAGGAACTGAACAACCTTCCAACCTTAAAGCCATTTTTTATGGCTATTTTTGTTTTTTCTGTCCTCAATAGATTTATCAATGGATAGGTGAGTCCCTGAATGAAAGGAAGAGAAGAATAAACCATTCCAGTACTATTATCTATATCACCACTCACTTGATTTTGACTCTGTGTTGGCTCAGAAACACTATTAAGGAGTCTAAGCAACAGTGATCGGGGATATCCATTGCTCAAAAATAAATTCATAAGTTTCAGCCTGTAACCATGTCTGAGTGAAGCATGTGAAATGCTCTCCACCCGTCTCTTCATTCCAAGAATCAAATTAATTTTCTGCTTGGTTGGATGGTTCGAATAGTAATTTATATACCTCCCTGAGCTAATTGCTTTGGTGAACCAATCTATCTTCAACGTATTATTTTCTGTTCTAATTAATTTAGTGTCTAAAATGGAATAGATCTTGCTGATTCCTTTTCAATGGTAAACTGAATATGTTGATTGTACTGGTTGAACTTCTCTAAAACAAATTCTATTTGGTTTTCAGGCACCGAGCAAACGATATCATCGACATATTTTTTGACGAATGGAATGTCGAAAGGAATACTTCTCAAAATCTTCTTCAAGCTGTAGTCCATAACTACTCTAGCTATTATGGGGCTAAAATTCGAACCTATAGGTGAACCAAATGTTTGGGCATATATTTTGTTGTCGAACAAAAAATAACTGGACTTGAAAAGAAATCTTATGATGGACAGAAATTCCGTCTTAGGAATGTCAGTGTGCTGAGCAATAGACTCCCACATATCCTCAATTGCCTCCACTGCCAACTCAACAGGAATATTGCTGTACAGCGAAACAACATCAAGGCTCAACAGAACATCACCTTGCTGTAACTGAAAATCATTGTACATACTCGAGAATTCAAACGAATCCTTTATATGAAACCTGTGACTGTCATCGACGGCTTTAGCTAGAATATCAGCGATGAAACCAGACAACCTGGACGTTGGAGTGTTAATACATGAAACAATGGGCCGAAGAGAAACAGCAGGCGTGTGTATCTTAGGAAGTCCATAAAACCTTGCTGGAACTGCATTGTAATTATAAAGTGCCTTGCCTTGACTAGATGATATATATCCTTTGTTAACTAATTCTTTAACAATGTTGTTAGCTTTATTTTGAAAAGTCAATGTGGGGTCCCTACTCAGCAATCGGTAATACTTGTCATCGTTCAATATTTCATAAGACAAACTGAAATACTGATTTCCATCCATAACCACCGTCACGTTTCCTTTGTCAGATTGCATAACCAAAATCTCTGGATGATCCCTCAAATATTTTCTGCAGTAGTAGAATTCTTTTTGAAAAGTACTGACAGTTCCATGCCCACTTTTAATATGATTTGTAATGATGTTAGTTGCAAGTGCCCTTGTGATGTTCTTTTCGTCATTGTTTCTTGAACTATCAGAGTTAAGTAAATATTCTACATCCGACAAAAGTTTCTGAATTGAAATCTCATTTTGTGGTATATCAATGGCAAACTTAGGACCTAAAGCCAAAAACTTCTCAACACGTTCCGGCAACCTAACCGAACTAATATTTCTTGACCAACCACTACATGTTTTTGTTTTATTCAACTGTTCTTTACTCAAATACTGAATCTTTCTTAAATTACTCTGTTTTATCAACGAAAAATTGTTCTTATATTTGCTTATTTGTGATCTCTTAAATCTAGCTAAAATAACTACAGGAAGAGAAGCCTCCAACCTTCGCCAAATTTTCGACATTTCTCTTTCTACAAATACAATTTTCTTCACTGTGATCTTGATCTCAAACGTAACAATTTTAAGTGTCATCTTCAACCTCATTGCTTCAACACTCAGTGACGATCTTGAGTCAGTGATAGAACCATATAGTGTTTTAAAACTGTCAGATATGTGTTTAGGAACCAAACCTTGTCTCTTACACTCCAAAAGAAAAATCCTCCTGTTTCGAAGCGCCGACAACTTGATGTTCTGATTTGCCCATGCCTTCAAATCTACAGTAGCCTGTCTCCCATACTGCTGTTGAATATCTGCATAATACCCCATGCCTTTATGAATGGAAATATTTATATAACTCCGGTCTAATGTGTCAATGATCTTTTTGAAGGGTTGAACGGATAAATAATTTGGGCCAAACTAATCCAATACTACATTTATTCTATGTCCACGTTTCGGCTCTGGGTTGAACCTTCTTCAGGACTCTACAATACAAAAAAAAAACACAAACAATTACATTTGTATTCTTTAATTACAAACCGAGACTTACTGAATACTTGAGTACATAAAAAGTTGCAGCTCTCCAAAAACAAGGGAATCTCACAGCTCACATAGGTCATAAACAACTTTCAAAAACACAAATTCAATCATTTAAATTCATGTCAAACCTTATTTACCAATTACAATATTTTTCATTCCTTCCAACATCTAAAATTCCACATCTGCTAAAAATTTGACAACAACAAACACAAACAATGACAATGACATTAAAACCGTTCTTCTTCTTCTTCCTGTAATCGTCAACCCCATCTGAAATTTTTATATTCTAGCCTACATCACGATTACGTTTCCTGCTGTACGAAAATTCAAATAAAAATGAATAAATATTACTTATTTTATCAATATCTTTTCTATAATTCATTGCATTGTTACAATTCTTTATATGATACATTTCCAGAAGAACGCGTTTGTTAAGATTTCTTTCATATTCTAAAACTTTCGCGGAATTGTAATCCATGCAATGGTTGGTAGATCTACAGTGCTCGGCAAGAGCACACACCTTATTTGGATTTTTTATGTCACTCCTATGTTGTATGATCCTTTTTTTCAACTGTTGTTGTGTTTGACCAATATAGGCAACCCCACATGACATACATGGTATACTATACACAACACCACTCCATCTTGCAACATCCAACCTGTCCTTTAAGGAACTGAACAACCTTCCAACCTTAAAGCCATTTTTTATGGCTATTTTTGTTTTTTCTGTCCTCAATAGATTTATCAATGGATAGGTGAGTCCCTGAATGAAAGGAAGAGACGAATAAACCATTCCAGTCCTATTAGCTATATCACCACTCACTTGATTTTGACTCTGTGTTGGCTCAGAAACACTATTAAGGAGTCTAAGCAACAGTGATCGGGGATATGCATTGCTCAAAAATAAATTCATAAGTTTCAGTCTGTTACCATGTCTGAGTGAAGCATGTGAAATGCTCTCCACCCGTCTCTTCATTCCAAGAATCAAATTAATTTTCTGCTTGGTTGGATGGTTCGAATAGTAATTTATATACCTCCCTGAGCTAATTGCTTTGGTGAACCAATCTATCTTCAACGTATTATTTTCTGTTCTAACTAATTTAGTGTCTAAAAATGGAATAGATCTTGCTGATTCCTTTTCAATGGTAAACTGAATATGTTGATTGTACTGGTTGAACTTCTCTTAAACAAATTCTATTTGGTTTTCAGGCACCGAACAAACGATATCATCGACATATTTTTTGACGAATGGAATGTCGAAAGGAATACTTCTCAAAATCTTCTTCAAGCTGTAGTCCATAACTACTCTAGCTATTATGGGGCTAAAATTCGAACCCATAGGTGAACCAAATGTTTGGGCATATATTTTGTTGTCGAACAAAAAATAACTGGACTTGAAAAGAAATCTTATGATGGACAGAAATTCCGTCTTAGGAATGTCAGTGTGCTGAGCAATAGACTCCCACATATCCTCAATTGCCTCCACTGCCAACTCAACAGGAATATTGCTGTACAGCGAAACAACATCAAGGCTCAACAGAACATCACCTTGCTGTAACTGAAAATCATTGAACATACTCGAGAATTCAAACGAATCCTTTATATGAAACCTGTTACTGTCATCGACGGCTTTAGCTAGAATATCAGCGATGAAACCAGACAACCTGGACGTTGGAGTGTTAATACATGAAACAATGGGCCGAAGAGAAACAGCAGGCTTGTGTATCTTAGGAAGTCCATAAAACCTTGCTGGAACTGCATTGTAATTATAAAGTGCCTTGCCTTGACTAGATGATATATATCCTTTGTTAACTAATTCTTTAACAATGTTGTTAGCTTTATTTTGAAAAGTCAATGTGGGGTCCCTACTCAGCAATCGGTAATACTTGTCATCGTTCAATATTTCATAAGACAAACTGAAATACTGATCTCTATCCATAACCACCGTCACGTTTCCTTTGTCAGATTGCATAACCAAAATCTCTGGATGATACCTCAAATATTTTCTGCAGTAGTAGAATTCATTTTGAAAAGTACTGACAGTTCTATGCCCACTTTTAATATGATTTGTAATGATGTTAGTTGCAAGTGCCCTTGTGATGTTCTTTTTGTCATTGTTTCTTGAACTATCAGAGTTAAGTAAATATTCTACATCCGACAAAAGTTTCTGAATTGAAATCTCATTTTGTGGTATATCAATGGCAAACTCAGGACCTAAAGCCAAAAACTTCTCAACACGTTCCGGCAACCTAACCGAACTAATATTTCTTAACCAACCACTACATGTTTTTGTTTTATTCAACTGTTCTTCACTCAAATACTGAATCTTTCTTAAATTACTCTTTTTTATCAACGAAAAATTGTTCTTATATTTGCTTATTTGTGATCTCTAAAATCTAGCTAAAATAACTACAGGAAGAGAAGCCTCCAACCTTCGCCAAATTTTCGACATTTCTCTTTCTACAAATACAATTTTCTTCACTGTGATCTTGATCTCAAACGTAACAATTTTAAGTGTCATCTTCAACCTCATTGCTTCAACACTAAGTGACGATCTTGAGTCAGTGATAGAACCATATAGTGTTTTAAAACTGTCAGATATGTGTTTAGGAACCAAACCTTGTCTCTTACACTCCAAAAGAAAAATCCTCCTGTTTCGAAGCGCCGACAACTTGATGTTCTGATTTGCCCATGCCTTCAAATCTACAGTAGCCTGTCTCCCATACTGCTGTTGAATATCTGCATAATACCCCATGCTTTTATGAATGGAAATATATATATAACTCCGGTCTAATGTATCAATGATCTTTTTAAAGGGTTGAACGTATAAATAATTTGGGCCAAACTAATCCAATACTACATTTATTCTATGTCTACGTTTCGGCTCTATGTGAAACCTTCTTCAGGACTCTACAATACAAAAAAAACACAAACAATTACATTTTTATTCTTCAATTACAAACCGAGACTTACTGAATACTTGAGTACATAAAAAGTTGCAGCTCTCCAAAAACAAGGGAATCTCACAGCTCACATAAGTCATAAACAACTTTCAAAAACACAAATTCAAACATTTATATTCATTTCAAAACTAATTTACCAATTACAATATTTTTCATTCCTTCCAACATCTAAAATTCCACATCTGCTAAAAATTTGACAACAACAAACACAAACAATGACAATGACATTAAAACCGTTCTTCTTCTTCTTCCTGAAATCGTCAACCTCATCTGAAATTTTTATATTCTAGCCTACATCACGATTACGTTTCCCGCTGTACGAAAATTCAAATAAAAATTTTCAAAAAGCACTGCCGTGAAGGCAGCAACTTTTGCGCGCATGTTCAATGTAGATGACCGCTTCAGCAACGAATTTGAACATGCACGCAAAAGCTGCTGCCTTCACGGCAGTACTTTTTGAAATTTTTACTGATAAATTACTGGATTTCAATTCGATCAAATCTGTATTTTTGGAAATATTGGAAAAATAAAATTTTGAATGGGTATATCTACGGAATCATTGGGCGGATTTTATCCATTCACGAATTAGACCTTCGTAATTAAGCCCCAAACCTTCTCTACAAATATCGAGTTTCTAAGTCGTTTCTTCCGGAAGTTATTGTGTTTACGGTCAGCCTAACGGCCGACTGCGTAAACACAATAACTTCCGAAAGAAACAACTTAGGAACTCGATATTTGTAGAGAAGGTTTGGACCTAAATTACGAAGGCCGAATTCGTGAATGGGTAAAATCCACCCAATGATTCCGTAGATATACCCAATCAAAATTTTATTTTTCCAATATTTCCAAAAATACAGATCAGATCGAATTGAAATCCAGTACTTTATCGAAAAATAACAGTTCGAAGTTTCATACAGAATTTGATGAGGATGATATGATAAGAAAAATCATAGAAATTTTTTTTTTCAAATTGTTCTGATGACACTATTATCACGAAATTTCGCATGAAGTTGTCTTTCAGCATCTCAAAACTAGCTGTGAAATTTCATCAGGACTGAATCAGTATTTCTCGAGTTATACCGAAAAAATAAACGATATCGAGAAGAAAACCTCGAAATTTGACACATTTTTTCCGGATATCTCCGAAACTTATAATCGTATCGGATTGAAATTTGGTACACTGCTGTGAAATATGAAGTTCAAAGTGTGAGTGGACTTTTTTTTCGAATATGACGAATGGTTTCCGGAAAAAAAATTTTTTCGAAAAAAATTTCGAAAAAAATTTTTTTTGAATTCACTGAAAATCTGATCCTGACGAAATTTGGCTCAAAGTTGCGCGTCGTTATACTTCACCCAACTGCCAAGTTTGAATCTAATGTCCCAAGTAGTTTTTGAAATAAAAAATAAATAACTTCAAAATTTCAACTGCCTATAACTCCGAAACTATTCTACCGATTTGGCCCATTGACGAACTCAACCGCGGCATTCTGATGCGCAACCTATCCTGAAAGTTTCAAGTTGCTAGCTCGCTTCTGTCGACAGTTAGCGTGTCTACGGCGGGCCAGCCGGACAGAATCGATTTTGACACCGGATTCGTCATCAGTGAGTCCAACCTAGTCGATTGAGACCATTTTCGGCTCAATCATCCAAAATTACAGACATTTGGATAAAACGATAGCACGCTGTTCCCCTAGAACATGCGCGCAAAAATAAACGATATCGAGAAGAAAACCTCGAAATTTGACACATTTTTTCCGGATATCTCCAAAACTTATGATCGTATCAAACTGAAATTTGGTACACTGCTGTGAAATATGGAGGTCAAAGTGTGAGTGGACTTTTTTTTCGAATATGATGGATGGTTTCCAGAAAAAAAAATTTTTTGAAAAAAAATTTCGAAAAAAATTTTTTTTTTAATTCACTGAAAATCTGATCCTGACGAAATTTGGCTCAAAGTTGCGCGTCGTTATACTCCACCCAACTGCCAAGTTTGAATCTAATCTCTCAAGTTGTTCCTGAAATAAAAAATAAATAACTTCAAAACTTCAACTGCCTATAACTCCGAAACTATTTGACCGATTTGGCCTATTAACGAACTTAACCGCGGCATTCTAATGCGCAACCTATCCTGAAAGTTTCAAGTTGCTAGCTTGCTTCTGTCGACAGTTAGCGTGTCTACGGCCGGCCGGCCGGCCAGCCGGATAGAATCAATTTTGACACCGGATTCGTCATCAGTGAATCCAACCTAGTCGATTGAGACCATTTTTGGCTAAATCATCCAAAATTTCAGACATTTGGACAAAACGGTAGAACGCTGTTCCCCTAGAACATGCGCGCAAAAATGAATAAATATTACTTTTTTTATCAATATCTTTTCTATAATTCATAGCATTGTTACAATTCTTTATATGATACATTTCCAGAAAAACGCGTTTGTTAAGATTTCTTTCATATTCTAAAACTTTCGCGGAATTGTAATCCATGCAATGGTTGGTAGATCTACAGTGCTCGGCAAGAGCACACACCTTATTTGGAATTTTTATGTCACTCCTATGTTGTATGATCCTTTTTTTCAACTGTTGTTGTGTTTGACCAATATAGTCACCCCCACATGACATACATGGTATACTATACACAACACCACTCCTTCTTCCAACATCCAACCTGTCCTTTAAGGAACTGAACAACCTTCCAACCTTAAAGCCATTTTTTATGGCTATTTTTGTTTTTTCTGTCCTCAATAGATTTATCAATGGATAGGTGAGTCCCTGAATGAACGGAAGAGAAGAATAAACCATTCCAGTACTATTAGCTATATCACCACTCACTTGATTTTGACTCTGTGTTGGCTCAGAAACACTATTAAGGAGTCTAAGCAACAGTGATCAGGGATATCCATTGCTCAAAAATAAATTCATAAGTTTCAGCCTGTAACCATGTCTGAGTGAAGCATGTGAAATGCTCTCCACCCGTCTCTTCATTCCAAGAATCAAATTAATTTTCTGCTTGGTTGGATGGTTCGAATAGTAATTTATATACCTCCCTGAGCTAATTGCTTTGGTGAACCAATCTATCTTCAACGTATTATTTTCTGTTCTAATTAATTTAGTGTCTTAAAATGGAATAGATCTTGCTGATTCCTTTTCAATGGTTAACTGAATATGTTGATTGTACTGGTTGAACTTCTCTAAAACAAATTCTATTTGGTTTTCAGGCACCGAGCAAACGATATCATCGACATATTTTTTGACGAATGGAATGTCGAAAGGAATACTTCTCAAAATCTTCTTCAAGCTGTAGTCCATAACTACTCTAGCTCTTATGGGGCTAAAATTCGAACCTATAGGTGAACCAAATGTTTGGGCATATATTTTGTTGTCGAACAAAAAATAACTGGACTTGAAAAGAAATCTTATGATGGACAGAAATTCCGTCTTAGGAATGTCAGTGTGCTGAGCAATAGACTCCCACATATCCTCAATTGCCTCCACTGCCAACTCAACAGGAATATTGCTGTACAGCGAAACAACATCAAGGCTCAACAGAACATCACCTTGCTGTAACTGAAAATCATTGTACATACTCGAGAATTCAAACGAATCCTTTATATGAAACCTGTGACTGTCATCGACGGCTTTAGCTAGAATATCAGCGATGAAACCAGACAACCTGGACGTTGGAGTGTTAATACATGAAACAATGGGCCGAAGAGAAACAGCAGGCTTGTGTATCTTAGGAAGTCCATAAAACCTTGCTGGAACTGCATTGTAATTATAAAGTGCCTTGCCTTGACTAGATGATATATCCTTTGTTAACTAATTCTTTAACAATGTTGTTAGCTTCATTTTGAAAAGTCAATGTGGGGTCCCTACTCAGCAATCGGTAATACTTGTCATCGTTCAATATTTCATAAGACAAACTGAAATACTGATTTCTATCCATAACCACCGTCACGTTTCCTTTGTCAGATTGCATAACCAAATTCTCTGGATGATCCCTCAAATATTTTCTGCAGTAGTAGAATTCTTTTTGAAAAGTACTGACAGTTCCATGCCCACTTTTAATATGATTTGTAATGATGTTAGTTGCAAGTGCTTTTGTGATGTTCTTTTTGTCATTGTTTCTTGAACTATCAGAGTTAAGTAAATATTCTACATCCGACAAAAGTTTCTGAATTGAAATCTCATTTTGTGGTATATCAATGGCAAACTTAGGACCTAAAGCCAAAAACTTCTCAACACGTTCCGGCAACCTAACCGAACTAATATTTCTTAACCAACCACTACATGTTTTTGTTTTATTCAACTGTTCTTTACTCAAATACTGAATCTTTCTTAAATTACTCTGTTTTATCAACGAAAAATTGTTCTTATATTTGCTTATTTGTGATCTCTTAAATCTAGCTAAAATAACTACAGGAAGAGAAGCCTCCAACCTTCGCCAAATTTTCGACATTTCTCTTTCTAAAAATACAATTTTCTTCACTGTGATCTTGATCTCAAACGTAACAATTTAAAGTGTCATCTTCAACCTCATTGCTTCAACACTCAGTGACGATCTTGAGTCAGTGATAGAACCATATAGTGTTTTAAAACTGTCAGATATGTGTTTAGGAACCAAACCTTGTCTCTTCCACTCCAAAAGAAAAATCCTCCTGTTTCGAAGCGCCGACAATCTACAGTAGCCTGTCTCCCATACTGCTGTTGAATATCTGCATAATACCCCATGCTTTTATGAATGAAAATATATATAACTCCGGTCTGATGTATCAATGATCTTTTTAAAGGGTTGAACGGATAAATAATTTGGGCCAAACTAATCCAATACTACATTTATTCTATGTCTACGTGTCGGCTCTGGGTGGAACCTTCTTCAGGACTCTACAATACAAAAAAAACACAAACAATTACATTTGTATTCTTCAATTACAAACCGAGACTTACTGAATACTTGAGTACATAAAAAGTTGCAGCTCTCCAAAAACAAGGGAATCTCACAGCTCACATAGGTCATAAACAACTTTCAAAAACACAAATTCAATCATTTAAATTCATTTCAAAACTAATTTACCAATTACAATATTTTTCATTCCTTCCAACATCTAAAATTCCACATCTGCTAAAAATTTGACAACAACAAACACAAACAATAACAATGACATTAAAACCGTTCTTCTTCTTCTTCCTGTAATCGTCAACCTCATCTGAAATTTTTATATTCTAGCCTACATCACGATTACGTTTCCTGCTGTACGGAAATTCAAATAAAAATGAATAAATATTACTTATTTTATCAATATCTTTTCTATAATTCATAGCATTGTTACAATTCTTTATATGATACATTTCCAGAAAAACGCGTTTGTTAAGATTTCTTTCATATTCTAAAACTTTCGCGGAATTTTTATTTGTGGAATTTTAGATGTTGGAAGGAATGAAAAATATTGTAATTGGTAAATTAGTTTTGAAATGAATTTAAATGATTGAATTTGTGTTTTTGAAAGTTGTTTATGACCTATGTGAGCTGTGAGATTCCCTTGTTTTTGGAGAGCTACAACTTTTTATGTACTCAAGTATTCAGTAAGTCTCGGTTCGTAATTGAAGAATACAAATGTAATTGTTTGTGTTTTGTTTTTGTATTGTAGAGTCCTGAAGAAGGTTCCACCCAGGGCCGAAACGTAGACATAGAATAAATGTAGTATTGGATTAGTTTGGCCCAAATTATTTATCCGTTCAACCCTTTAAAAAGATCATTGATATATATATATATTGATATATTTTTTTTTGCTTCACACTGATATGGCTTAATCAGGATTATTCGGACCAGAAGGTCGAAAGAAAAAAAAAAAAAAATTATATATATATATATAAATATACAATTGTGGTGTGTTTACTAGTCGTTAGAAGATATCAGAAAAGGTTACGGGTGTTTCGACTATTTGGGCAGTTATTTAAAGTCAATTTGTATTAACAGCTCTATATTTCGTCTAAACTTTGAAGACTTCTTCAGGAGCATACTGTAAAAAACATCAATTGCAACATAACATTTTACATAGATGTCAATGGACTTACAATACTAAGACGTAAATAGTGGCATAACATCAAGAAAAAAGCATCCTCGCACCGACTGATCAAATTTCACGATCATATCACAAAAATAAGGTGCAGAGTAATTAAATTTCTTATAATCGAATGTTTTTTCATATATTAAACTTTAAGGTTGGAAATTAAATTATCTTTTCAACGACGGCGCAGAGAAATGTAGGTTTCCACGCATTGAAAACTGCGTAATATGCCAACAGCATTTTCTTTTTCTTTAAATCAAACTTATGTAAGTTTATTGCCAATATACTGGATATTTCTTTTCAAGGCTATAATGAATTCCAAATATCCAACTCCAGAGAATTTTCTTCTAAGATTAATAATAAAAAACTACCAACAGACCATGAGATAGCATCCCTGGATGCCATATCACTGTTTACGAACATTTCTCTTGATAATGATAATGATAATGATAATGTAGCTTTATTTCTGATAAAGGCATACATGAAATATACATTGTAAGACCTTGAAAAGAAATAGTGTCAATAAGACAACAAAAGAAATCATACACGATATTCTAAAAATTCCCTAACTGAATAAGGTTCAATTTCTAATAATAACTTAAAACCTTTTTTCTTATAGTGCCGTAGATTGGATTCAGTTCTTATGTAAGCTGGAAGTTTGTTAAAATATCTTATGCTGCAATACTCGGCGTTTTTCTCAGTCAGAGTCAATCTATGTTTAGGGTACATCAGTAGTGTTGCTCTTGTGTTATAAGCTCCAGTAGAAAGTTCAGTGAAGAGATTTCTATTCTTGAAAAGAAAAAGCAGACATTCTTGTATATGTATGGCAGCAGCTGTTAGAATACCATTTTGTCTGAATTTGTTCCTGCATGAGTCCCTCACTCCTAGGCCTAGAATTCTTCTTACAGCTCTCTTCTGCAATCTAGTTACATACTCTAGGCCAGATGAACTGCCGTAAAACATTGCACCATATCTAATTCTTGATTCAAAGACGGCTTGATAGATTGACTTTAGTGAATCAGTTTCTAGGTAGTTACTGAGAACATAAAGAGAGTAGCATATATTAGTAAGTTTCTTACATAGCTCGGTAATATGGTTGTCCCAGTTCAATGATTGATCAACAATCATTCCTAAAATCTTGACTGAAGAGGAATAGGAGATGTTCTCTGATTCCAATCTAAGTTCTTGAGGGGTCTCAAAACCAGAATGACTAGTTTTGAAGAGGGTTACCTTAGTTTTGTCGGCATTAACTGAAAGTCCATTATCAGCAAACCACTTTAAAATTTCAACCATAACCTCATTGATCAACTGTACGATCTCAGGATACTTCAAAGCTTTCATTAGAAGATTAGTGTCATCAGCGTAATTTATCATAAATATGTTATGTTTCATGATAATGTGTTCAAGATCAATCATGAAGATGATGAAGAGCAAAGGACCCAGAATGCTGCCCTGGGGTACTCCAGAATGAACTTCAGCGGGATCTGATTTAATTTCTCGGGTCTGGTCGGATATAACAACTCTTTGTGTACGATTAAGTAGAAAAGATCTAAACCATTTCAGAGCTGTACCTTTGACTCCATATTTGTGAAGTTTTCTCAGTAACAAATCGTGATCGAGGCTATCGAATGCCTTACTCAAATCAACAAAAAGGCCAATAATCATCTCAGAGGATTCAAGTGCATCAATAATAACTTTGATGAAATCATAAATTGCAGTCTGTGTAGAACGACCCTTCATATAACCATGTTGAGACGTAGCGAATAAATTGTATCTGTAAAAGAAACCCGTTAACTGTTTGCATACAACCATCTCAAAAATTTTGGAGAAAGTGCTCAGTACACTTATAGGCCTATAATTGGTAATTTCATTGACATCACCCTTTTTATGCAAAGGTTTTACCACAGCTTCCTTCAAAACATCCGGGAAAATACCATTCTTCAAGGAATTATTAATTATGTAAGTGATAGGCTTACATATCTCATCCATACAGTGTTTTACGACAGTGGCAGGAACACCATCAGGACCAGCACTCTTCTTGTTCTTCATTTCCTTACAGATTTGCAAAATATCCAATTCAGTGACCTCATTGAATACAAAGTTTTCTTCAATTTCCAGGACATGAGTGTAATCACCATAAACTGTAGGTTTACGAGAACTAGATGTAAAGTGTCCATTGAATTTATTGGCAAGTTCTTAAGGACCATGAAATAGCTGCGGCAACTTCCTTGGTTCCTTTCCTTTTATATCCCTAACTGTGGCCCAGAGACTTTTACTTTTGTTGTCAGACTGCAAAATCTGATCCTTGTATATTTTGGTTCTCAGACCGTTAAGTAAACAATCATACTCCTTCTTTGTCTTCTTATAGGCCTCCTTAAAAACTGGACTTCTGAGTTGACAGGTGTAAAGAATGTCCAGCCTCGACTTGCAATTTCTAAGGGCATTATCAGCGAAAAAAGCTGCTCTTTTTGGACCATGCCTAGTTGATACTTCATGCAAGGGACATATTCTATTGAACTCAGAGGTGAATGATTTCAGAAAAGCCTCCCACTGTAAATTGACTTCATGATCATCAAGTTCATAAACAGAGCTCCATTCCATAGCCTTTAATTTTTGCTTCAATTCATCCAATCTATGAGCCTGCAACATTCTTTTACAAGACCGATTTATCCTGGATATTACCCCTGAAGTACTTATGCTTATTAATTGTGCAGTATTATGGTCAGACATATGCGTATTAACAATTTTGGTTCGGTAATCCACCTGGTTTGTGAGTATATTATCAATACATGAAGATGATCTAGTAGGTTCAGAAATGGTGTGACATAATCCATATGAATGCAAAAGGTCAGTGAATCTTTGTTTGTACCTGTTTGTAGGGTTGAGCAGGTTGATATTGAAATCACCACCGATGATTATCGTTCTGTTCGATTTTGAAACTATCTCAAGTATTTTTTCAAATTCTTTTAGAAATCTAACAGTCTCCCCTGGAGAAGAGTAGACTGACATTACCAGAAGATCTCTTTCAGAGCATCTAACATCCACCGCTGCAATCTCCATAACATTCTTGACAGAAAGATTAAGTAAATCCAACCTTTCGCTAAATTTAAAACCCTCCTTAACATAGATGGCTGCTCCTCCATGTTCATCATAATCACGACAAAAAGCACTAGCCAGAATGAAACCAGCAATTCCAAAATTAGAAATTTGTTCCTTTGTCTTCCAGTGTTCAGTTATGCATATTGCACAGAGTTCATCATCCTTCAGAGTATCTGAGACAAGCATGTTTAATTGATTGATTGAGTTACCGATCGACTGGACATTTTGGTGAACTACAGACAACATATTACCCTCTGGATGACCTCTTATTATAGCAAGGTTATCTTCATGATTTATTAACCTTCCGGTTGAGTCTTCGGGTCTCTCCGAAAAGTATTCAAAAATGAATATTCTCTGACAAGAACTCCCTCTGGCCAGAAGTCCTGATGGAAAATTATGCTATAAGCCTCTTCAGAGGCAATACCCATGCTGAATGCTGAATTTGTCCCCTTTGTTTCCAATTTTTTCACAACAATCTGATCAGCACCATCTACTGATTTACAATATTCTTTAATATCGGCCTCTTCAATATCTGTACCCCTGATCCTTCCAACATATATCCAGCGCCTTCTCTTAGCTCCGTTTATTTTAGAATCAGCAACAGATTTAGTGCCAAACATAACTGGTTTCTTGCTTTTTCTGATTTGCTTTTCTTTTCTTCCTAGTACTGTGGTCCATGTATTCATGTTTTCAGTTTCATCACTTGTAGCCGGTCCGTCAGATGGGTTTTTATCTGTAACTTTGAGGTTAGGTATATTACCATTTTCCGTAGATCCTCTATCTACGCCATTTTCACAACTGTCAGCCCATTTCGTGGGTAGTTCTGGTGTCACATTAAACTTTTCTCTATGATTATGATTACTATGAGAAATGGGATTTTGAATTTTAACCTTATGATCTTGTAGGTTATTGTTGACCTTTTTTATGATGTTTGTCTCTAGAATTTCAAATTTTTTTATCAGTATATCATTGTTATTGGATAATTTGTCATCAAGATTTATTTTATCCAATAAAAGGGCATTGTTCATATTTAGCACCTTATTCATTTCCTTTAATTCGCTATTTAATTGCTTCAAATATGCAACTTCAAGCTGCAATTTCGACAAATTATCATCATCACATTTGTTCTTGGATTTGTTTTCACTTCCAGAACAGCACACTATATTGTCACCAGAGAATTTCACATTTTTCAGCCTTTTAGCACAACTGATGTGGTAGATTGAATTACATCTACTACAAGAAATATTCCTACATACTTTAGCACAACATTTATAAATTTTATCGCCAATATTCTCGCAATTTTTCTCACTATCGATAGACTCTTGATCAGAAACGTCTTGATCGCCCGCCATCTTTAATTACAATTGACTCTTGAATTGACTGTAGACATAATAGATAACAACTGGGAACTCATCATGCCTCATACCGAAATCCATAAAGACGATTTTATCCACATAATAGAGTTCATTTTCAACTCGAATTACTTCCTTTACAATGGTTCTTTCTATAAACAAAAGTTTGGTTGTCCCATGGAAGGTCCTCTGAGTTCCAGCTTAGCCAACATAGCAATGTCCACCCTCATCAAAACTATGCTCAGAATGTTGTCTTTTACTCCATCATTCATATACCAATATGTTGACGACTTAATACTGTCTATACCCGCCGACGGTGAGGAAGAAATTTTAAGGATATTCAACAGTTTTGACGACCACATACAATTCACGATAGAGAGGGAATCAAACAGAAGCGTACCATTCCTGGACACGAAACTTATCAGAGAGGAGGACAATACAATAAAATTGGACTGGTACCGAAAACCCAGCAGTTCCGGCAGATACATCAATGCATCATCATATCACAACATCAAAATCAAGATCAATACGATCCTAGGACTCAAGAAAAAGATTGAAGACATTACACACCCCACGTTAACTAAAGGTGCCCTCCAAAGATTGTTCCAACTCATGAAAGATAATGGATACTCCACCTTACTCCTCAAAAAACTCTTGTAAAATACAGCGCATCCACCAGAATCCACCAGGGCAATCGACAGCACAAGTACTGAGATAGACACTCATGACCAGGTCACCTTCGCAAAGTTGCCTTACATCAAAGAACTGACATTTGAACTTACGAAACTTTTCAAAAGATATATTAACATAAAAATTGGAAGATACACCATGGTAACCACTAGATCACTTTTCAATAACACCAAGGACAAGTTAAAAAACCCACAAAAACGAAATGTGATATATCAAATAAAATGCACACATTGCCCACTGGTATACATAGGTCAGACTTCACAGGCCCTATCTAAACGAACTTCATTGCATAAAAGCGATTCCACCATAAGACCTGAAAGATGTGCACTAGGTCAGCACATAAGAAGCACAGGTCACAGAGTCGACTTTGAAAATATAACAATCCTGGAACAAGAAGATAATTATATAAAACGACTCTTCCTCGAAATGTGCTATATAAAAGAAAACAACACTATGAACACGAAATCGGATACGAATGGCCTCAGTAACATATACAGGGTCTTTCACGAGGAACCTCACCCATATTTATACGGGAAACTACTGAACGTATTTTCATGAAATTCAGCACTTATAAGTATTTCACGATGCTGATGAAATCTAAAATAGTTTCAAGGCATGAGCACCTCCGGTTTTTCCGGAAATGACGTCAACTTCCGTTTTTCAAATTAGAACAACATTTTTTTATTTCAGAAATAGATTCCTTAGAAAATTTCAATTCATTTTTCAGTTTTGGTTGGAAAATTCTCTCTGAGCGGGAAAATTCGAAAAAAAAATCGAAAATAGAGCTCCGCTGAAACAAGAATAACTTCGAGGTTTTTGGATGGAAAATTTTCATTTTTGAGATTTTTCAAGATGTAAGATTGATGTATCCACTTTAAAGATCGAAATCGCGATTCATGATACAGGGGGTGAAAAAATCGCTTTCAAAGTTAGGGATGACAAAATCGTGAAAAATCAATTTTTTTGAATTAGAACCCCATTTTTTTATGGCAGATATTGAATCTACGTTAAAAAATAATGTGAGTGTATGCATCACACCCTTGCCCTAAAATGGATATTTTCTGAGTTATTCACAAAAAACTGTTTTTCGTCTTGAATTTTCAGCTATTTCTTTTCCCTTCACGCCAAAAAGATGAAATTTTCAGGAACTGTTATTTGAACCATGCTGTAGATTTTCCACCCCTTCTTGAAACCGACTTCAAGTTACTATTAGGAGAACCATGGCAAACTCTCGCAGTTATAACTAGAGAAGATGCTCAAAGTTTTGACCGTTAATTTCTAGACATTTATTTATACGTCTCAGGAATTCGTGCGTTGCTCTTCTTATTTCATCGGGAGGAAGAGATCTGCAAAAGTGTTTAAAAACCAAATTGAGTTTCAAAACTATGAATCTAAAAATTTAAACAAACTTGAACGCATTTCTGACTCGTTCTATGCAGTCCTCTTTATCAGTCAGGGGAGTTGAGTAGACAATATTTTTTATCCTACCCCAAACATAATAGTCTAAAGGAGTTAAATCGGGAGAACGTGGTGGCCAAAGATGTGGACCATTGTTCGCCAACCATCGATCTTCAAATAGCCTGTAGAGGATATTTGACACATTGAGTGAATTGTGTGGAGGCGTGCCATCTTGTTGATACCATAAGTCATTATGGTTCTGTACTAGCGGCTCAATTATTTGAGTCAATATGTCAGAATATCTATCTCCTAAGGGAGAACATTCTTTAAATAATGCAAACATGTGTAGTGTTCTATCTTTCCAGTTAAAGTCCCATCATAAATGTGAACATCGAGAATTGCATCATTTTTGATGGCGCAAAAAACATTGAAACTCCAGGTCTCTTGAAAGTTCCATTGTCTGAAGTGGTGGTTGTTCTCTTCATCCCAATAATGACTGTTATGCCTATTGAAAGAACCATTCTTTGTGAATTTAGATTCATCTGTCCAAATTATACAGTCCAAAAAGTTTTCATTCTCTTGAAATCGAATCATTATAGCTTCGCAAAACTCTGTTCTCCTGACGAAATCAGTTTCCTTCAAATGCTGTACCCTATTGAATTTATATGGGTGCATTTCATGTTTTTTTAATATTCTCCAAACACTCGATTGAGATAATCCCAGATCAATCTCGGCATCTTTGAGAGAATTTTGAGGATTCACACGAAAATATGCAAGAACTGTAATTTCGTTGTTCTCATCTTCTACTACACTTTTTCTCTGTGTGTAGTTTTCTTAACGAAAGATCCGACATTTCTCAAGTTTGTCATGGTTCTGTTAATGGTATCTCTCGTTGGTCTGGGTCGGTCAGGAAACCTCTCAATGAACAGTCGAATCGTTCTATCTACAACTTTATTACATTCTCCATGAAGTAGAATGAGATTTAAATAATCTTCATTGGTAAAATTAGGCATAGTGATCGATTTTATAACTTAATACGAATTATCACCAAATTAATAGTAAACACAAAATGCTACTGAATAAAGAGGAATTTGGCAGATGTAATTAATGATATCTATCATTAAAAAAAAATAATGTAAAACATGGTAGGTTTTTGCATATGGTTCATAAGGAATTATTTATTTATCACTGGAGAGAAAACCGATGGCCGATTAGTTGAAATAAAGAGGTTTCCGATACAAATTCGAATCCAAATTCGCCATCTATTTAGGAACAACCTGTAACTTTTTTCTCTTGCATATTAGGGTAGTAAAATCTAAAACATGGTTTAAGTAACAGTTCCTGAAAATGTCATCTTTTTGGCGTGAAGGGAAAAGAAATAGCTGAAAATTCAAGACGAAAAACAGTTTTTTGTGAATAACTCAGAAAATATCCACTTTAGGGCAATGGTGTGATGCATACACTCACATTATTTTTTAACGTAGATTCAATATCTGCCATAAAAAAATGGGGTTCTAATTTGAAAAAATTGATTTTTCACGATTTTGTCATCCCTAACTTTGAAAGCGATTTTTTCACCCCTTGTATCATGAATCGCGATTTCGATTTTTAAAGTGGATACATCAATCTTACATCTTGAAAAATCCCAAAAATGAAAATTTTCCATCCAAAAACCTCGAAGTTATTCTTGTTTCAGCGGAGCTCTATTTTCGATTTTTTTTTCGAATTTTCCCGCTCAGAGAGAATTTTCCAACCAAAACTGAAAAATGTTACATCAAAATAAATTGAAATTTTCTAAGGAATCTATTTCAGCAATAAAAAAATGGTGTTCTAATTTGAAAAACGGAAGTTGACGTCATTTCCGGAAAAACCGGAGGTGCTCATGCCTTGAAAATATTTTAGATTTCATCAGCATCGTGAAATACTTATAAGTGCTGAATTTCATGAAAATACGTTCAGTAGTTTCCCGTATAAATATGGGTGAGGTTCCTCGTGAAAGACCCTGTATAGTTTCCTTTTAAAATGCGACCAGAAAAAACGGCCACAATAAATTAAGAAGTGAATAGACCATATTACAAAAATCAAAATTTAAAGAAAAAGAAAATGCTGTTGGCATATTACGCAGTTTTCAATGCGTGGAAACCTACATTTCTCTGCGCCGTCGTTGAAAAGATAATTTAATTTCCAACCTTAAAGTTTAATATATGAAAAAACATTCGATTATAAGAAATTTAATTACTCGGCACCTTATTTTTGTGATATGATCGTGAAATTTGATCAGTCGGTGCGAGGATGCTTTTTTCTTGATGTTATGCCACTATTTACGTCTTAGTATTGTAAGTCCATTGACATCTATGAAAAATGTTATGTTGCAATTGATGTTTTTTACAGTATGCTCCTGAAGAAGTCTTCAAAGTTTAGACGAAATATAGAGCTGTTAATACAAATTGACTTTAAATAACTGCCCAAATAGTCGAAACACCCGTAACCTTTTCTGATATATAAATATATATATATTTCACCATATAGGGATTGGTTCACTAAGATGAGCCGCATCAGGATCGATCAAGACTCTCCTAGGTCGTTGTCAGGAACATCCTCACTATCCTCGCCGTCCACAGCAGCACATCCTTCTGCGCGGTATTAATGAGGCTCACATCAAGTCCAAGAGAACTGGTGTTATAGACTAGATGGCTCTCTACAAGTCCGTTGGTAGAAATAATCAATGGGAGAACCGTGTCTTCAGTCTGTACATTTCTTTCAGCTCAAAGGCAAGATCATGGTATTTAATTAGTTTTTCAGAATATGCTTTACTGATGTTATCGTCGGCTGGGACAGTTATATCCATTATCGTGACGCTTTGTTCTTCCTTGTCAAACAGTACGATGTCAGGTCTGTTGTGTGCTATTCTTCTATTCGTTTCAACCACATTGTCCCAGTATAGTCTGAACCTGTTATTCTCGAGTACGGTTTCTGGTACGTATTCATGCGTTTTCTTTTCGACGGTCTTGAGGCTGCTTTTGATGGCAATGGCTTGGTGGTACACTTTTGCCATCGCATTATGGCGGTTCGTGTATTCTTTTGGAGCCAGGATCGAGCAGGAAGAGTTGATGTGTTGGATTGTTTCGAGAGCCTGTCCACATTTTCGGCACCGATCGGTAAGTATATTTTTGCCTGCAATGTGTTTCCTATAAGCTCTTGTAGGCATGACTTGATCTTGTATAGCAACAATGCGTCCCTCGGTCTCCGGAAATAGGTAACCTGATGTGAGGTAAGTAAGTGAATGCTGTTGATTGACTCGTTTTTCTTTCAGTACTGCTGGATATCTTCCGTGGAGGGATTTGCTATGCCATTCTTCCGATAGTAACTCATGTGTCAACGTCTGTAGAGGGTCCATCATAGAGCTTAGATTCAGGGCCGTGATGTTGTTGTCTTCTCTGCATATAGTCTTGAAAAAAGGTGAGTTTCTTGATTGGAAATACTTTCTAAGTTCTATCACCTCTTGCTGATGGGCTATCTCGATGTTCTGCAGACCTCTTCCACCACAGTTTCTGGGCATGTACAGTCTATTGATGGAAGCATGGGGATGGTGGATGCCATATTTACTCATGAGGACTCTTAATTTTGTGTCTAAAGCTTTCAGGTCAGTGTTGGACCATTTTATGACACCGAAGGAATAGGTGAGACTAGGGATTGCCCATATATTAATCGCCGTGAACACGGCTTTGGAGTTCAGCTTGCTTTTCAGAATTTTCTCAATTCTGCCGAAGAATTTCTGTTGGAATGAAGTCTTTGCATCTGATGTTTTTATTTCGAGAGCTTGCTGTACTCCAAGGTATTTATAAGTTTCTTCCGGTGCTAGTCTCTGGATCGCTATTCCGTTTTGTATCAGCATTTCTCCTCCAGTCATCAGTTTTCCTCTTTTGACATGTATGACGGCACATTTATCCAGTCCCATTTCCATTTTTATTGTCTGCGTGTATGAAGCTACAATCCTTAGCAATCTCATCAACTGGTCTTCGTTTGTGATATTTGTTCAGCTTTTCGGAATATGCCTTGGTGATGTTGTCATCTGCTGGAATAGTTACATCTATTATGGTGACTTTTCCTCTCCTCTGTCAAATAAGACGATATCAGGCTTGTTGTGTGGTATCCTTCTATCTGTCTCAACCACATTATCCCAGTACAGTTTAAATTTGCTGTACTCAAGTACGGTTGCTGGCATGTATTCGTGCGTTTTGGTTTATTATTTGATAAAATCAAATAATAAACCTTAGTGATCGACCAACAAAAAAAAAATTTCAACCCCCCCTGAAAATTTCACAGTTTACGTTTTGGAGTATGTTGATTTGAATAAACGAATAAAAAAATCCGTCCATCCGCAGTACGCCGTACGCCGTCCGTTGTCCGGGGCTTTTCTCAGAAAGTACTGGACCAAAATCCGCCAAACTTGGTAGAAAAATCGTGTGTCCAAGCTTTTCAGCAGGATCGGTGAACCCTAAGGGCTCAAAATTGGGGGTTGGAGGGAAAAAAAAATATTTTCCAGAAACTTACTACCGAATTTTCATGAAACTTTCAATATTTATTATTGTTGCATAACTCAACCAAAAAATTTTTACCCTAATGATTTCCGACCAGTGGTTCCTGAGGTATGAAGAAAAACGCAGCAAATTTTGGGGGGAAAAACCAATGGGATATGAATAGTATACAGTGTGCCAAAGAAGTAAGGTAACTCGTCAATAACTTTTGAATGAAGAATTATTAAGGAAAATCCTCGCACCTGTTGATTTTGAATTCCGAAACCAATTTATCCTGTGTTTCTTTGAATTCTATATTTCTCATTTCCAACGCCCCGCACCCCACTACTTCATTTTTTCAAATTGGAATATATGGGTTGTGATACATCAAATGAAAGGTAATTTAATTACCTAGTCAGTGATACGACTAAAAAAAGAATTTGTTGTGCCGTTTTTCAATAAAAAATCAGAAATTAATTTACAATTTGTGACTGGAGAGTACTGCAATCAGACCATTATTCTTTTAATAATAATTATTAGGTAAAATCCACGGATCCAAGGATTTGTAATTCCGAAAGCAGGTCTCCCTATGCTTTTTTGAATTCGAAATCTCCCACCCTTTACGCTTCACACCCCCATACTGTTTTTTTCTTCAAATAGTAATATATGGATTGTGATATATCAAATGGAAGTACATTCCATTGCATATTGAGTGGTGTTACTGAAAAAGAATTTGTTAGGCAATTTTTTCATTAGAAAACTAACAATATGTGATTGGTGTCAGATTTTTATTCTTAAAATAATAAATATTGAAAAATATCCTCCTACCCGCCGATTTCTATATTCGAAGTTTGAAAAATATATGTAGTTTCAGAGTTGGGGGTTCATAACCTTAAACGTCAAAAGTTTTTTTTCGGAAAAATATTGCATGTGATATATCGTATAAAAGGTCATTCGATGACCAATTCAGTTATGTGAACGAAAATGAAAGTTAAGTATTAATTCAATATAAATTACAAATCCATGGGTTCGAGAATTTCCCTATTTTCATTTCTATTTCTATTTTCGAAGTTTGAGAAATGCATTTTGGGGGTTTATAACCTTAAACGTCAACAGTTTTTTTTCGGAAAAATATTACATGTGATATATCGCATAAAAGGTCATTCGATGACCAACTCAGTTTTGTGAACGACAATGAAAGTTAAGTATTAATTCAATTTAAGTTACAAATCCATGAGTTCGAGAATTTCACTTAAAGTAATAAGGTTAGTGTTTCTGAGGCAAAAATTCATTTAAGAATGATACTGAAGTAAGGTTTAAAAGAATCTTGTAGAGGGCCTTCTAAAGAGAACAAATTTTTAACATCATGTGGTCTATAAGTATTTAGGATACTCGTTTCCATGAAGGTACTTCCAACAAAATTTAAACTGTAACAACATTTGAATATGTCAGATTGACGGTTCATGAAGACAATATATCTAAAATATCTGGAATTTAGAATATTCAATCTCTTCTAATTAACTCACCATACGATGCTAAGAGTTGAGCGTTCTTATACTTCAAGTGAATATCTACGTCAAACCCAATCGCTTATGGGTTTTCCGAAATATTGGGAAATTAATTTCAAAGTTCAAACGACCATAATTCCGTAGCTGTTTCTTCGATTTGCCCAATTAACGAAGTCAACCGTCGCATTTTGGAATGCAATCTACCCTGAAATCTTCAGTCCGATTGAATTAAATTTCAACGTAATCGTGTCTACGATCGGTCGGACAAAATCGATTTTGATACCGCCATCATCATCAGGGACTACAACCTTAAGTCATTCGAGAGTAGGTTCGATATAGAGTTCAAAATTTACAAAAATTTGTACAAAATGATAGCATGCTCTTTTCTAGAATAAACACGCAGAAATAAGTCATTTTGAAATAGATGATTATCACAAAAGCAAAAGTGACTGTATTCAACCGAGAATTCATGAATGTATCTCATTTCCCGATAATAATTAATCTCAATGACGAAATCTGCTTACGCATACTTGAATTTCAAATCCCCTTATAACCGTAACACCACTTGTGAATTTGCACCAGTTAGCAAGTTGCAACTTTCAAGGGGCATTTTTATTCGATTGGCCATGTCAGCAAGAAATCAACAAATAAACCTTTTGACACATCTTCCAGGCTTATTAAAAGTTCAAGGTTCGTGACGCCTAAGTGGGTTTAAGATTCTCCGGATAATTTTGGATGAGGAATGCTGAATGCCGTAATTTCTGATATCTTTCAGTAAACGTGAACCGTGCTTCTGGGAGAGAGGTCAAAAGGGTCGTTGAGACCCGCATATACTACGATGTTCCTATAGCAGGGATTGGGATTTTTACAGTAGCGGATTCCAGAATGTTTCGATATGGATTATGAGAAATGTATCTAGCAGATTTATTGTTATTTGGGGTGAACCCGCATAACGTAGTAGATTGAAGCCTACCTCACTTCGTGGAAATATAATTTGAATGGAAATACTAAACTTCATTTTCGAATATATAGTTCAAATATTTATAATAATAATAATAGTTCATTCGGTTTACAAGTAACAATCTAAGCTAAGCTTGTATACTGCATCGCATCTCACAATTAATGAAAACATCAACCATACAAAATCGACCATCTGCTAGTTCATATCTTTCGTGTTTATTTTTCAGATTCATTTTCTTCGGAGCATTAGGGGAAATATTGAGATACTTCGGCTTAAATGAGTTTTGCAAATAAGCGCACACACAGTGATTGTCCACATCGATATATCGTGAAAAAATAATGATTAACGTAATGAGGATGGTTTTTATTTGATACACCATTCAAATATGTACATTTATCTTATGCCCATTTTATTGGTATCACTGAATAAGAATTCGGAACTATATGATCTTCCTGCCTTCGAAATAACTTTCAAAATTCACTTCGGAATGATTTTTAAGCCCTCCAATGCATCAGCGATCGGCAGCGTCCTCGTTGTCAGCGGATTCACCTGGGTCCTTGAGATCGATGTGGATAATTCTCCTTGGTTCATACAAAAGGTCTCTTATCCTTGCTCTGTTTATCGTTACGATGAAAATTCCAGTGATTATGCAACAGAGCAAAATTCCAGTTATGGTATGGTGTGTTAACTGAGATATCGGGTGTAGGTACATGGGTTAGTCCAGAAGTTTCTCAGCCTCTTTTCCTGCAAACACTAAAACTCAGCAAGAGTACAAAAACTGTACAGCGTTGCTGCACTTGAAGCGCAGCGATGGTGGTGCAGTAACTGTATCGAAACGGACCGTATATGTCCCGCGGAATTGCATCGAAACTGTACAGCTCAAACTGCATTCGAAGTACAGCCACTATACAGCAGTTGTTGTGGAGGAGCTATGCCTCGTTGTAATGCAGTTTGTATGTAGTATTAATAGTGATGTTCTTTCGTACTGAACGAAGTGATTTATATAACTTCAATCAGAAAGATCAGTTGAAGCGATCGTTCTTTCGTTTTCAATCAGTTCCCCCTTCCACAACTCTAAAGTGATTGCAAGTGATTATTCTAATCGCGGAATTCCTTATATCATTTGAATTCAGATTGGAAAGTTAACCTCAAAATTTGAAGTTAGAAGTTGCAGAATTTTCATAGACATATAAGCCTATTAGAATTTTATACACACTGACATTTACAGAGATAGATGAATTAATAATCCAGTCAAAAACATAAATTGTAACTGAAGATGGCAAACCAGAGTTTATTACCAGTTCAGTTGTACACAGTCAAATGAATGAAAATGATGGCAAAGTCTATGGATCAAACTGAGCGCATTCTTTCGGACATTCAGTGATTGAATGTATTCTGATTGCAAAATTACTTTCACTTAAATCACATAAGTTCCATCAGTTCAATCAGTACGAAAGAACACTACTAATGCATCAACTGTGCTACTTCGATATGAAGTTCCTAAGCAGCAACAATGCAGCAGAAACTCAGCTGTATAATGAGACTCACAGGAATAAGACTGCCAAAAAAATAACTATTTTTTAAGAGATTGAAATGAAACTTTGCACATTGATACTTAATTATTAACCATCGACAAATGTGAAAAAAGAGAGTCTACGACTTTCAGTTTATTGGGAAATTGCCGAATAATTTTGATTTTCTTATATGATGTGATGTATATATTTTTGCATATTCGACATCTATGCTTTACGGTAGAAAAAATTCTTTAATTTCTTCTGTATCCAGATAATGATTACTTTACAAATAAAAATTCAAATTATTTAATTTTTCACGACATTTCACCAGAAACTCAGCATGGAATTCAAATAAATAAAAATATACACAACATTCTTTGAAAAAATCGTTCGGCCATTTCCGGTTGAAGCGAAAAAAAATGAAATTTTCTATTTACCCTCAGTCGATGAAAGACAGTCTATAGTATGCATGATTAGAATTTCAATGCGATTACTTAAAAAATATAGGCTTTTCGGAGGTGAGCCTGATTCCTAAAATATACTGGCTGTCTTAGGAGTCGGGTTAACCTAGTTCATGTTGAGCATATTACGGAATGTGGTCCATAGCAAATTCAACTAAATAAAAGAAATATTGCACTAGGAACATGACTTTAATAGAAAAATTTCAAAAAGCACTGCCGTGAAGGCAGCAACTTTTGCGCGCATGTTCAATGTAGATGACCGCTTCAGCAACGAATTTGAACGTGCGCGCAAAAGCTGCTGCCTTCACGGCAGTGCTTTTTGAATTTTTTTTCTGATAAATTACTGGATTTCAATTCGATCATATCTATATTTTTGGACATATTGTAAAAATAAAATTTTGAATGGGTATATCTACGGAATCATTGGGCGGATTTTACCCATTCACGAATTCGACCTTTGTAATTAAGCCCCAAACCTACTCTACAAATATCGAGTTTCTAAGTCGTTTCTTCCGGAAGTTATTGTGTTTACGGTCAGCCTAACGGCCAACTGCGTAAACACAATAACTTCCGAAAGAAACAACTTAGAAACTCGATATTTGTAGAGAAGGTTTGGACCTTAATTACGAAGGCCGAATTCGTGAATGGGTAAAATCCACCCAATGATTCCGTAGATATACCCAATCAAAATTTTATTTTTCCAATATTTCCAAAAATAGAGATCAGATCGAATTGAAATCCAGTACTTCATCGAAAATAACAGTTCGAAGTTTCATACAGAATTTAATGAGGATGATATGATGAGAAAATCATAGAAATTTTTTTTTTCAAATTGTTCTAATAACACGATTATCACGAAATTTTGCATAAAGTTGTCTTTCAGCGTCTTTAAACTAGGTGTGAACTTTAATCAGGACTGAATCAGTATTTCTCGAGTTATACCGAAAAAATCAACGATATCGAGAAGAAAAACTCGAAATTTGACATATTTTTTCCCGATATCTCCAAAACTTATGATCGTATCAAACTGAAATTTGGTACATTGCTGTGAGATCAGAAGGTTACAGCGTGAGTATAATTTTTCTTGGATATGATGAATGGTTTCCGAAAAAAAAATTTTTTTGGAAAAAAATTTCGAAAAAAATTTTTTAAAAAAATAACCGACGATATAATCCTGACGAAATTCAGCTCAAAGTTGCGCGTCGTTGTAGTTAACCTAATTGCCAAGTTTGAATCAAATCGCTCAGATAGTTTCTGAAATAAAAAATAAATAACTTCAAAACTTCAAATGCCTATAACTCCGAAACTATTCGATCGATTTGGCCCATTAACGAACTTAACCGCGGCATTTCAATGCGCGACCCACCCTGAAAGTTTCAAGTTGCTAGCTCACTTCGTTCGACAGTTATCGTGTCTACGGCCGGACAGAATCGATTTTAACACCGGATTCGTCATCAGTGAGTCCAACCTAGTCGATTGAGACCATTTTCGGCTCAATCATCCAAAATTACAGACATTTGGATAAAACGATAGCACGCTGTTCCTCTAGAACATGCGCGCAAAAACTAGAATTTACAGAAATACCGGCGATATCAAACATAATAAATATTATATATTATTGGGTGACTCTCTCTCGTTCCTTTCTAATTCCTCTAGAATGAGTACATATTGTTATGGTTTTATCTAATTCGGTATTTAAGAAACAGAAAAAAATAACTTACACAAATGCATATATTCAATCTTTTATTATCATAATATACAATTAAGTTAATTCCAGGCCTCAAACATAGTAAATTCTATCATAAAATATAAGAAATGTTCAAATCAATCACGATCCAGTAACAAATCCAGAGAATTCATTCCAATATTTCAATAGTTTATTCAGGGCACATAATCCTTCCAAATTATCTTTCTCAACAGGCTTCTCATGATCTGAAAGTATAAGAATTTGTATCAATACCTTGAATTTTATAAAATTGCCTTATCTAGTCAAAAAGTATGAAATTATGAGGAATTTAAGTGATATTTTGTTGAAAATTATTATTATAAATTTGAATTGAACAGAACTAGCAATCATAAGTAGAATTAGATGTAGAATTTCAAAGAAAATGTAAATTTAGGATAGAAGTTATGTCTCGACCCATAAGTTGCATATAATGTAGTTATCAGGTTTCCGAAGGAACAAAATTGCAGCTATATTTTAGGAATAGGGTTTATTTAATATAATGAAAACATTTTTTGGCGATTGTAAGTAGAAATTCAAGAATACTAGGCAAATGAAATTGTTAACTTAGAAAATTGTACATTTAGGCATAAAAATTTGAAAAATTTTATATATTAGAGATTAAGAATATAGGCAATAGGCACATCAAAATACGGAGAAAAATACGGCCGAATTTTCTAGACCAGGTTCGAAGAAGGAAAACTTACCTCTGAAGAGAAAACTGCGAAAGCATCATTTTTGGAAGACATCGCAGAGAATTTAGTCCATTTTCAACCATAGTCAAGACTGTAGCTGCTCCTCGTAAAAATTTGTCGAAACATCGTAATATTCCAGTCAGAAACCCAAAGTAAACCAAAATTGAATCAAAGTGACTGGCATCCTGGAAGCATATCAGAATAAAATACATGGAATATTGAAGTAAAAGCAAAATAAACTCACCAGAAAAGAAAATCCAGCAGTTATTAAATCCAAACAAGTAAAATCCGAGCCAGATAAATTTAATTTCAAGAGTCAACCCTTGGAACTTGCACATTGCGCAGTAAATAAACAAGACGAACTTTGGAAGTTACAGAAATTCCGAACCACAGAAGATCATCTATTAACAAAGTGACATAGTGGGTGAGAGAAAAAGAGACATTATTATAACTTTTTAAATTCAATTTAATTATTTGAGTTAGGTTATTAATTAGTTCAGCGTTTGAATCGATTTACTTAAATTTATTTCATCAAATATTATAATTAGAAATTATATAAAATATTATTTCACGTCATAGAATCCACCTGAGAAAGAGACAGAAAGCCGCGCAAAATTTAAATCAAATTCAAAATTCATATTTTTGTTATTGGATCCTGTTAAAAATTCAAAATTATTCAAAATCAAACAACAGTTAGATTCATAACAATATTTCTCAATCATACCGTTATGGTTGTTTCATTATCGGTTGGTGAATCATTTCTGCTCCCTCTATTTTTGCGTACAGCCACTTAAAGTGGAGAAAAATGAGTTAATAAACAAAAAAAAGTTTTATCTTGTGTGAATAAAATACCTAAAATTCCTTCATTGATGTTAGTACTTCGAAATTATGATTCTTAGTTGGCCCTATAAAGTTCAGGTAGAGACCCAGGTGTTTTCTACTATTGTCTATTTATTCCAGTTCCGAAAGAAACGTCATCATCTAAACTGACTTAGCCACTTACCTAATTTGCCTTATTTCGTTTTTCCGGGAATTTATCATGTCGATACACTTGTTTTTCGCACTTGCAACACAGTCAACTTGAAATGAACAGTCAGTTCAAATAGCTTGAATCAAAAACGACACAAAGAACAAGTTTCCGTTACAAAACAGCATGGCCTACGACGACGATTGAAAACGGCTCAACCGGCATAGTAGGTGTGTGGTATAGCATCAAAGACAGAGACAGCGTTGTCTCATACAGCATTTCGATTTTGTTGTACAGAAGCTGTACAGCAGCTGTATTTAAAAGACTGCATTTAGGAAAGCAGTATCACTAATGCAGTTGTTGGGATGATCGAGTCTGGCTTTTTCAGGTGTCTTGGCTGACGTTCAATTTTCTGTTTGAAGTTAAAATGAAATTTTCGAAATATTTTGGATTTTTTTTCGGAAATTGGGATGGAATTGTCAACAATTGAAATCTCAATGATAATTTTGCAAGGAGAATCCAGCTAATTTGTTCCTCGAATATGCTTCTTTATGATGATATCTGAGTACCATCTGAGATATCTTGAACAAGGTCAATAGCTGTTTATTCTTCAAAACATGAATAATTTTGAAATCATTTTCGATAAAAATTGTTTGGCAATATCAGAATATTGCCAAACAATTGATAAAGTGCAATTTTTCTTAGCAGGTGGCTGAAGGCACAGCACAATGGAACTATCTAGGGTAGAATATTCTCGATTCTGGATTGTATTCGAGTACTCATTTGGTGGAATAATCGCTTTATCTTGGTGGTTAGGTAAAGGGTACACTCGGAAGTAATTAGCCATGAATTCTTCAACTATAGGAACTTCAAGGAGGAAACTTATTATTTTATTCATTCCTACAACAGATATCTTTGAAAATTCTGAAATTTTCTGAGGATGAACCTGATTAATTGGTAATAGTTCCTGTGGTTTATAAATTTGTTGAATATTTTCCTCAATAGATTGAAGTTCATTGATTGTTACGGATTCTAAATTGGGTATTTCTTCGATTGAAAAACTAATTATACTTTCAATCATGACTAAATGATTGAGTGAGACTACTGATTTGAATAGATTGAAGATTCTTCAGATTTAACTTCTGGAATGATTTTGTCGTTTGAATATTTTTATTTAGTAGAGCTACATTATCGCTCTGAAGTAAACGTGTTCTATAGCAGTGCTCCTTTATATTGAATTCACATAGTCAACAGAGTGAATTCCAGAAGTTTACTTTCTGTCCAGGTATTGTTCAGCAGATCTTTTAAAGTTTGCATTGGTTTTTTTTAAGGGGGTTGCGGGATTTTTGGTTTATTTTGCGGTTCAGAGTCTATTCTTTTTTGTTTGTTTACATTTATTTTCGCGGTTGCATATTATCGTCCGTGTGCGTGGTGCGTTACTTTCTGGTTTCGGTAACTGACGATCACGTCGAAGTCCGGAGAAGGTAATAAATTCCGTTGTCTCTTTTATTGCTTTGAACTTTTCTTTTTCTATCACTTCTCCTTTCACCGTGGCCCTCTCATTTTGTGTGTAAGTCTTTCTTAGAGGCCCAAGAAAGTGAAAAGTCTGTATTTGTTTCCATTACCTTAGCCTTTAGATCTCCACGTCGTATATAGCTTTATTCTTACAACCAGCGCATCAATTTCTCGGTCTCACATCGGCGCGGGGCGATTCCATCCTAAAGTCTTCCATACACGTTGAGTCTTGGTCTCTGTGTAGTTCAATATGCCTCCTTGTTTCGGCTGCTCGAAAGCTCTTGATCAGAGTAATGAGACGATTGAGTGTTCGCTGTGCTCAAACAAATTCCATCTCGCTTGTGCCAATATGAATTTAAATGATAAAAAATCACTCAAGGAGATTGGATCGAGGTGGGTCTGCCGTTATTGCTCAAGATCGCGACGTGGAAGAAATGTGTCTCCCTGTTCTGCTTCCCCGGGGTGCTCCCAATCCTCTGCAATTCAGAATGATGCTGATGACGCTCCCCTTACAATGCGTCATTTCAAAGAGTTGATGGCTAAATTGGACTGTCTCACCACCAATGTTGTATCAATTAAAGATGATATCAACTCCATTAGAGTGTCACAGGAACTCTTTTCCAGTCAGGTAGCCGAGTGTACCTCGAATATTGAGCAGAACAAAATCATGTTGGAGAAACATGAAACTCAGTTGCTACATTGTGAAAATAACTTCTCCTCATTGTCCACCAATTTGAATGCTCTAAATGATGATGTGGAGGATCTCAGAGTAAAAACAAACGAGGCCCTGGTTAAGGTGGGAGCCAGTCAGGAGACGCTGGACTCATCGGAGATATTGGAGAGAGTGAGACGCTCGCACAATGTTATCGTCAGGCGTTTGCCTGAGTCTACAGATGGCCTGTCGGGTGATGTTGCAGCTCGCAAGATCGTGAGCCACATTTTCTCTCCTGGTACAGAACATATTGTATCTCATAACAGAATTGGAAAAAATACGGGAGGAAATCCCCGACCTTTGCTCATTAAATTCTCCAATCCTGCCACACCGCATGTAATTCTGAGGAACAAAAAACTTCTTTCAACTTCTTCAACCTTCAGTGGGGTAACCATATCTGATGATGCTACTCCGTATCAGTCCTCTTGCTTGCGGAGGGCTAGAGAAGAGTTGAGGTCGCGTCAATCCCGTGGAGAAGCGAATCTCACGATTAAATATGTAAAAGGCGCCCCCAAGGTTGTTGATATGGGAAATAATTCGGGACAAAAAAACTAACTATCTCTGCCCACAATTGGACCATCCTGTACACGAATGCAAGATCCATAAATAATAAGCTGGACGAATTGTGCTCGACTGTTTCTTTGCTGAATCCCAAAATAGTTTGCATTTCCGAAACCTGGCTACATGGTGGTGTTTCGGATGGCTGCTGCAGCATTCCAGGCTACAAATTGTATCGCAGCGATAAAGACATTAATAGAGGTGGCGGAGTGTGTATATACTTGGCGGATGTAATTGTGGATTCCTTCAGGGTGGATTCTATAGCTCATGATTTACCCGGAATTGATAACTTGTTCCTTCAGTTGAGTTCGCGAGATTTTTCTACACTGATCGGTTGCATATATCGGCCTCGCGCTTCTGCTTCAGATTCTCTCTTGTGTGATCTTCTGGTCTCTCTCTCTCAAAGCACTAAAAATTTCATACTAGCGGGTGATTTTAATTATGCCGACATCGACTGGACCGGTAGTTCTAACCTACCGCGCACTTCACCATCCACTTCATTTCTCTCCGCTATTGGGGAAGCCGGGCTCATTCAATTGATCGACCGTCCAACACGATATTGTCCAGGACAAAACCCGTCCACCCTAGACTTATTGCTGACCAACGATGAAGACCTTATCTGTGATATTGAATATCGCCACCCGATCGGACGTTCTGACCATTGTGTCTTAACGGAAACAGTACAATTCAGTCCCATCTTGACTGTGAGATCAAAGTTGAAAACCTACACAAGAGTTGACTTCGACCAGCTGAGGCATCGTTTATCTTGTGTGGACTGGGATAAGGCTTTGGACGTTGGGGGGGTAGACTCTATGTGGGAATCATTCAGAGATCTGCTTGCCCAGGAAGTGAGATCATGTTCGTATACTAAAACCACCAAGATAAATCCATCTAAGCCTTGGATAAATGACCACATATTGAATATGATTCGTACCAAAAAAAATCTTTGGCAGCGTTACCTGCGTTATAGAACTCAAGAGGAGTATGATGGTCATCGACAGTATTCGAATCAGGTGTCTACAATTCTGAGAAAGGCCAGGGTGAGCTATGAGGATCGATTGGCCTTATCCAAAAATTGGAAGAAATTCTTCAAGCATGTGCGCTCCATGTTGAATTCAAAGGTTTCTATTCCTCTTTTGCGAAAATCACCAAATATTAATTGTCGCGATGAAGATGAAACAGCTGCTATGTTTGCTGATTGCTTTGCCGAGGCTTTCACTCATGAGCCGTCTGGAGCTGTGCCAGAGATAAAGGTCCCACGGTCTTCCGCCTCCCTGGATTCCATAGAAGTAACCGAGGAGGAGGTCAGGGGACTGTTGGTTCAGCTCGATACCTCCAGTTCCCCGGGACCTGATCATCTTTCTGCCTTGGTACTCAAAACTTGCGCCGATCAGATATCGAGACCCCTAACTAGGATTATCCACTCTTCCCTGATTTCTGCCCGAGTACCAAAGGCATGGCGAACTGCGAGGATAACCCCCATTTTCAAATCAGGAGACAGACTATCAGCATCTAACTATCGTCCCATCAGCTTAACACCTATTGTATCAAAAATTGCTGAAAAAGTAATTTGTTCGCGTATGCTTACCTTCTTAATGTCCAATAAAATAATTCCGGATTGTCAACACGGATTTGTTCCTGGTCGCTCTGTGATAACGTGTCTGCTTCAGTGTTTGGATTCGTGGACAAGATCTCTAGACTCGAATTCTCCAGTGGATGTAGTTTATTTGGACTTCTCAAGAGCGTTCGATCGTGTCCCTCTGAGAAGACTTCTGTCCAAACTGAACCATTTCGGAATCAGAGGCAGCTTACTCCAGTGGATCGAGTAATTTCTGAGTGATCGGGAGTTCTCAGTTAGAGTCGGTGCGTCCTCATCTCGCAGTAAACCTGTAACGAGTGGTGTACCACAGGGTTCCGTGCTCGGTCCTCTGCTTTTTCTCATCTACGTTGCTGACCTTCCACAGCTAGTTTCGTCTGCGTGTTCTGCATACGCGGATGATTTCAAATTATTTTCTGAAGCGCTCTCCTCTACGCTACAGAGTGATCTGGATGGTATTGCTGAGTGGTGTCGCGAATGGCTTCTTCCCGTGAATGTGAATAAGTGCAAGGTTCTGCATTTGGGAAGGAACAATCCTCGTAGGCGATACAGCATCGATGGTGTTCCGCTTCAGTCTGTCGAACAGCATAGTGACCTAGGTGTGACTATATCATCGGACCTTTCTTGGTCGGCTCATATCGGTAATGTTGTGGCTAGAGCTAAAAGAATGCTCTATCTTATCAGGAGAGCATTTCCGCGGTGTTCAGTGAGTACAGCGAGGACGCTATATACCACTTATGTACGGCCCATCATGGAGTTCGCCGGTCCTGTTTGGGCGACGGCACTCGCGGGGGATCGTGATAGACTCGAGCAAGTTCAGCGTTGTGCAACGCGTCTTCCATATGGTGCGGTTCGTCCGGGCTATGACGAAAGATTACGCCTTTTCGGGCTTCCCTCGTTTGACGAGCGCCGTGAGCGTGGCGACCTGATAGTGACTTACAGAGCGTTGCACGGATTTTTCGGTTGTGATCTGAGTGGTTTGTTCGTCCTCAATGCCAACAGTCTGCGTGGCCACCAGTTCAAGTTGTACCACGAATTCTACAGGACATCACATAGACAACATTTCTTGTGCAACAGGATCTTCGATAAGTGGAATTCACTGCCGTGTCGGATTGTATGCGCACCGAGTGTAAATTCTTTCAAGAACCGGTTGGATGCAATAAACTCTTAGTTCTGTTTTGTGTATTTCAGGGTTTTGATTTTGTGATTTTTTTGTATTTTGTATTTTATCTGAGAGTTAATAGGCTTATGCCTCCTCTCTTCTCAATTTTGTAATAATAATAATAATAATAATTATCTGGGTGCCTCTCAGTCAAATGATTGGCAAAACAAGTTAATTTATCTATTCTTTCTTTTTTGATATTTCTAATTTGATGTAGTTCTTCACGATTATCATTTATGATTTTAAGATCATCATCGTAGTCTCCAGTGGTACGAATTGATTCTATTCATCTAATCACTATTTTCCTGATTTGTGAATTATTATTGTATAACCCCGAAATGACTAATTTTTACAAAGGCTCATCATTCTTTTCTAAATGATAACTCCAGCCATTCGAAGTTGATCTATCAAATATTGTATTCTTTCAGATGTTTCTGCAGTGAATTTTTTAGCATGCAGTAAGCGTAGTTCATCAACTGTATTATTGATATCAAGTGTGAATCCATTCTCATCAACTTTATGAAGACTTGGGGATGGATCATTTTCATATTTGTCTCGCGATCTCTCTTTGATATGCGGGCTATTTCCAAATATTATTCCTATGTGATCGATTCTCGTATGATCTTGAATTTCATCATGTTTCCTGAAGATGTGTCTCTTCAAATTATCACTTCGTGCGTATGTCTTTCCACACGAAGAACAAGGGAAGTGAATTTGTCTGTGTGCATTTATATGTCTTCTCAAATAATTGGGTAGAGTATATTGTTTCTCGCAAATTCTACAAGTATGCATCTTGTTTCATGAACCGAAAGATTGGGACTGATGATTATCCTTTTATTGTATCCGTTTTATAAATATGAATATCTCCACGAACCTATAATGTGTGTGTAACTCAATTGACCTATATTATCATGTATTTTTCTCTTATTGATTCAGTATATGCTAAAATAATTCACAAGTTTTAAGGCAAAACGTATTTATTAAAAGGTAATCATGGATGAAAGTAATTATTCAATTAAAGTTTCAAACCAACTGCTAGTGCTGGTATCGATACAAATAATAGACATATACAGACACATATAACAATAATATTCGTATGATTAGTTTTCATATCGAACGGTGTGTGCCATTCAGACTCAGCACGAGTTTCATTTGTAAAGGTGTAGATTATTTTGAAACCATTTTCTGAAGAATTGTTTTCATCGTTGAAACAAAACGAGGGTAGATCATCGTTCATCCTGGTCATAACTATATCATATGTCGTTGAATTATTATTGCCGGTACATAGTTGAGCCCACATTATTGTCGGCTGAAAATGAACGTATAAGATATTTCCAACAATTGCATATAGTATGATTGAATTCATGTTTTCGCATCAGGATGATGTTCAGTGTTTGAATATTTCCACGAATTATGAGAAGATTCACAAGTCTGGGGATATTTTGTAAAGTTACAAAACGCTCCACTGTCGATTTCAGTTTCCATCGCGAAAATACGTCATACTAATAATTTCAATTTCAGTCGCAAGCAAAAACACTTTACTGAAATTATATGATCGGTCGCTAAAAAACGCTCTTCGCTTTGACGGTTCAGTGTGTGTTTCGCATGCGCGACTCTTCCAATTCGGTCTAACCGATGGAAAGTTCTTTCTTTTGCGACGTAGGAAGTTGTAGATTCAACACCTTGCTAGAGTTTAGCGAATTAACGAACTTTGTAATCCATTAACATCGTGGAATTTTGAAGTTTTATTGTTTCTTATAAGACGTCTATTCAAAAGGCGTCTTTGTACCAGGGCTACCGCCTACTACATGATCTTTGTACTGGGGCTACCGCCTACTGCTTCATCTTTGTACCGGGACTACCGCTCACTGAAACATCTTTGTACCGGGGCTACCGCCTACTACATCATCTTTGTACCGGGGCTATCGCCCACTGAAACATCTTTATACCGGGGCTATCGCCCACTGAACCATCTTTTCACCGAGCTACCGACTACTGGATTATCTTTTTACTGGGACTAATGCCCATTTGAATATTCTACTACCGGACCCAGAGTTTGATTGGATCATCTTGGTACTGGAAGCAATTATTACTGGATTATCTTAGTACTGGAGCTGATTATGACTGGAATACCTTTATACCGAAGCTGATTATTACTGGAATATCTTAATTCTGGACTTCTGCTCTGGATGGAATTTTTTGAAACTGGACTACCTGCATAATACCTGCATTTTGGAGGATCATACCGTCGGATCCTTTACTATTAAGATAAGTGCTTCTTCGAATCCCACATCTCAGATTCACTGTACCTAAATTTGTGTTTGTAAATAGCAATTTCAATTGTAAAGTTGAAATAAATAGATAGGGAGTAAGAGGTTGCATCATTACCACCAGATTAACGATTAGGGATACATTCTGGAGTTAATTTAATTTCACTGGCGCCCAACGTGGGGCCACGAGTAACTTTTTTTTGAGTAACATTTTTTCCCTGAGTGTGTCTCTTTCGTTTTTCTGGTCTGAGCTCCGAGATTGAATGTTTGATATTACTATCTTTCAACTCTTACCTTATTGTTATTTTATATTAGTATTGTCTGAATAACTGAATCATGAATCTTGATAACTTTAAGTCTCACGAATTGGAATATGTACTTCATTTTCGATACCTTTAATTTTTGGTAGGCCTGGTTGATGGTGGGCTTAGTTTTTGGAGCCATCATACGCTTGGGAAGTTGACCGTCGACTATCTGATTGGTCAAAGCAATTCTTATCGTCGGTTTATTCGTGAACGATTGTAGTGTCCTCGTGTGATGGTAATTTGTTGTTTGTAGTGTGTCTGTCTAGCAAGGTGTATGAAAATTATCGCACCCACCAAAAGTGGATTGTTCTATTTCTAATTATGTGTGACGAAAGCAGTGATGATTCTGGAAGGAGGTAATGATTTGTCTTTTTTTTTGTGTATCTAAATTTCCTTATACCATCTCTCCCTTTTCCTATCGCAAAGAGTTTTCTCCCTGTTGGTACAAATATATATGTTTTTTTTCTGTCTCTTTGTATGACAATTTTGAGGTATTAATTTCTGAAGTTCACAGCAACTATGCAGCCTCCATTGGAAATTTGAGCGTAGTCTGCAGTTTACTTTGAAGTTTTCTCTTCGATTTGGCATAACCTTATCTTATCTTTTACCGTGTCTTATGACAATTACCGTATCTAACCTTGTCTTATGACGACTACCGTTTCTTTTACCTTATGCCTATTGGCAATACCGTATCTAATTTAGTGTCTCTGACACCTATCGTATCTTTATCTTATGCCTGTTGGCAATTATCGTATCTATCTTTTGTGTCTTTGACACCTACCGTACCTTTTCTAATTTTTTGAAGTTTAGAGCGGCTATGCAGTATCTTGAGGGAAAATTTAGCGTAGTTAGCGATTTACTTTGAAGTTTTCTTAAATCTGTTAGTCTCTTAGAGATTCTTTTTCTTGCATCTTTGGATGCCGTTATTGTTTGTGCCGGCGGGCGGACACTTCTCTTTCTCTTTCCTTACCTGTTGTCTGTATCTATCACTGTAACCTATTCCTATTATCTTTTCCTATTACCTATTATCTATCCCTATTACCTATTATCTATCCCTATTACCTATTTCTATTACCTATTTCCGCTTCCTTATAACGAACCCAATCTTATCGTTTATTTCCTACGTATTTCCGGGATTGTTTTTCCAATTTATTATCTACTTTAATTATTTTCGCATATTGGGGATCGCTTTCTAGGAGAGGCCTGCTTGGGGAGTGATCTTTAATACACATTCAACATCTTCAGTCAGATAAATTAGCTTTAAATACCTCTCGATATTATTGGCTACATCATCTACACTTACATCTCTAACACCTTCAATGAGATTGATTAATTAGCTTCAAATTTCGAGCTTTGAAACTTGGAAAGCCACCTCAGGATATGATCAATCGTACCTTGCCTGATAGTTTTTTGTTGATTAACTTGTCCCTTTTCCTTTCCTTTTTATTTTTTGTCTGCATTGTGCCACTTGTTAGACTTCATTGCTCCGGAAAGAAACATCTTTATCTTGACTACTGTTGCCTATCATTCATTTCGTAAATTTTATCGATTTTAAGTACCTCAGTCTGGATAATTTCGGGATTCCATTCGTGTAAACTACCTTACCTGTCGATTAGTCGAAACCTATCTTTTCTTATATCTACACGTCTTGACTCCTGATTTTATCTTTCGACTTCTTCACCTGTACGACGATTATTGCCTAATATTTTTATGTTACTTTAACCTTGTCTTTTAAGTTGCGATTCCTCATTGTTTGCCGTGTAAATCTCATGTAAATTTATGTTTCAGTTATGCTGTGTGACCTGCAAGATTAATTTCCCTTTCATCCTTTTGGCTCATCTTTCAATTTGGCATTTAACGTTAAAGAACTTTATTTTCCTCATAGTAATTATTCTATTTTTCAAAATTAATCGAAACCTATTGGCTTTACATTCTTCTAAAAAAATTTCTTCAAAATTTTTTTTTCCTGGTAAGTGGTGTGTGTAACATTACAAAACGCTCCACTGTCGATTTCAGTTTCCATCGCGAAAATACGTCATACTAATAATTTCAATTCCAGTCGCAAGCAAAAACACCTTACTGAAATTATATGATCGGTCGCTAAAAAACGCTCTTCGCTTTGACGGTTCAGTGTGTGTTTCGCATGCGCGACTCTTCCAATTCGGTCTAACCGATGGAAAGTTCTTTCTTTTGCGGCGTAGGAAGTTGTAAATTCAACACCTTGCTAGAGTTTAGCGAATTAACGAACTTTGTAATCCATTAACATCGTGGAATTTTGAAGTTTTATTGTTTCTTATAAGACGTCTATTCAAAAGGCGTCTTTGTACCGGGGCTACCGCCTACTACATGATCTTTGTACCGGGGCTACCGCCTACTGCTTCATCTTTGTACCGGGACTACCGCTCACTGAAACATCTTTGTACCGGGGCTACCGCCTACTACATCATCTTTGTACCGGGGCTATCGCCCACTGAAACATCTTTATACCGGGGCTATCGCCCACTGAACCATCTTTTCACCGAGCTACCGACTACTGGATTATCTTTTTACTGGGACTAATGCCCATTTGAATATTCTACTACCGGACCCAGAGTTTGACTGGATCATCTCGGTACTGGAAGCAATTATTACTGGATTATCTTAGTACTGGAGCTGATTATGACTGGAATACCTTTATACCGAAGCTGATTATTACTGGAATATCTTAATTCTGGACTTCTGCTCTGGATGGAATCTCTTGAAACTGGACTACCTGCATAATACCTGCATTTTGGAGGATCATACCGTCGGATCCTTTACTATTAAGATAAGTGCTTCTTCGAATCCCGCATCTCAGATTCACTGTACCTAAATTTGTGTTTGTAAATAGCAATTTTAATTGTAAAGTTGAAATAAATAGATAGGGAGTAAGAGGTTGCATCATTACCACCAGATTAACGATTAGGGATACATTCAGGAGTTAATTTAATTTCAATTTATAGTGATCCTCCTAGTCACTATCTCCTTCTCCTTCCCAATTATGAATTTGAACTGAACAAGATACACCACAATATGTCTTTTCAGTAAGTGGGATTCGAATCACCTGTCTAAGTTCTGTGTCCAATTGGCATTGAGTCTCCCCGTTACATTTGCAGCAGATGAAATTCGTTGGTTCATCTGAATCAGAAAAATGCTCATAGTTTATTTTTTGAATCGATCCAGGAATCATGAGATTTATCAAATCCCAACCATCGAACTAAAATTCTATCTCCTTTCGACGTAGGATTTTTTCCACCAGATATACATCAGGATGCTTAGTTTTTTGTAACTCATATTCATAAAAAGCTCCTAGAATTGGTCTACCTTGATCATCTTCCAGGAGATAAGTAACAGGATAAGTTATCTGAATTCTGATGATTTTGAAAAGTTCTGTAGTCCAGTTGGGAGTATATCCCTTTGAAAAAATATGCTTAGCTTTGCTAATACGGACCATATCAGCTATTGACAACTTAGGCAGTCCAGCAATTTTTATATGATTGGAAGCATTTTTCAGTAATGCACTTTCATTATTTTTAGTAACATCACAAGGTTTCATTTTTGTTGTTCGATGTTTTGTTCGGTTATATTTGTGAACGATAGTGGGTGAAATGTCGGTCCATTTATATGATCCGTTTGAATTGAAGTGTTTGAATAGTTTGTCTTTGATATTCCGTATCACTCGTTCAACAATTGCAGCCTTTTTTAAGCTATAAGTATTGTAATGATTTATTTTGTACTGTTTCATCAATTGTTGGAATTTGGTGTTGAAAAATTCCTTTCCTTGATCTGTGTGTAGGTTTTTAGGACATCGATTACTCTGTTGTAATATTTCTGAAAATGCTTCAGTAACTTCAACGGCACTTCTCGTTTTCAGAGCTTTCACCCATACAAATTTGGAGAAACAATCGATGACAACCAGAATAAATTTATAACTTGCATATATGTCCATTTGCGCCAAATCGCATTGCCACAAATCATCTGATCCCTTTTTAATGGAACGCCTACGTAAGAATTTTTTTCTAGCAGGTTTATGTAGTTCATTCACCACTTGAATTTTCTCTCTTGAGTGTTGCGGCATTGTCGATGTCTGGAAGAAGATTAAATCTTTTTGGTCCTGTTTTCAAGTTCCTTCGATTCATTTGCAACTTGGTTGAATTTAAGTTCAAAACTTCCTGTCCACATCTGTCTGAAACCTTCAACAAATTTTTCGAAACCTTCAGTCATGTTTTGATTAAGTTCTTGAAAAGTTTTTTCTTGAGTGATTCGGAGATCAGCGAAAAATGTTTGCTGTTTGGTGTCTAATATACGTTCAGTACTTTGCATCCTATCTATCGTTATTTGTAATGAATCTGAAATGGCCTTAATGGTATTTTTCGATTCTTTAGCTAGTTTTAATAGCTCCATGTCCACGAATTCTTTAATCACAGCATCCATACTTTCTGAAGGTATTTTCACATTACATAGTTTACAATTTTTAAAATCATAATTACCATCTTCAGTCAGCGGAAACTAGGTTTCAATCCGCGATCTTTTCTCTCTGCGAGGAATAGAAGAACATGCAAATTTATCTAGAGCCATATTTCAAATGCTGCTTCATCGATTGAAACACTCAATATATAACACCTGCTTCACGCAGTTCTTCAATTATAGACTGAACCTCATTGTCAATTGAGGTATATCCTGCATTTTTTGATGCGTGAAGTAATCGTAATCTACTGATCAGCTCCTCTATATAATCCCAGTAGACAAGATTTTTATTGTAAGATAAACCAGCACCACTCTGTCCTTCCCGCAGAAATGGTCTAATAATGCGTCTGTATTTGTATCCTACATTACCCCTTGGAGGTTTCAATGGATCGTAGCGTCTCCTATAAACATAAGTGATATTGAGGATTTTCCTATAGTTTTCTTTATCGACATCATTGAATATTTCTGGCTCTTTACTGAATAACAATTCATAGAGTCCTTTCAAACCCGGAAAACGTTTTCTTCCAATTAACATTTCTCCAGTGTTTCGATCGAAATCGATCAGCGTTTTACCTAATGTCCATTTCGACGTAATAGGATTATATTTTGGGCCATAAGTAAAATCAATATTTGGCGACTCTTCCCAAACTTGACTAATGTACTCTCTAATGATTTCCGGATATTGTTCAATGTATTCTCTCTTAATATCGGGGTCTTTCAATTTATCATAGAGTTGTTTGGATTGATTTAAATCCAACTTGTCCTCTTTTTCGTCTTTTTCATCACTTTCCTCGTCTTTTTGCGCGCATGTTCTAGGGGAACAGCGTGCTCTCGTTTTGTCCAAATGTCTGTAATTTTGGATGATTGAGCCGAAAATGGTCTCAATCGACTAGGTTGGACTCACTGATGACGAATCCGGTGTCAAAATCGATTCTGTCCGGCTGGCCGGCCGGCCGGCCGTAGACACGATAACTGTCCAACGAAGTGAGCTAGCGACTTGAAACTTTCAGGGTAGGTCGCGCATTGGAATGCCGCGGTTCAGTTCGTTAATGGGCCAAATCGATCGAATAGTTTCGGAGTTATAGGCATTTGAAATTTTGAAGTTATTTATTTTTTATTTCAGAAACTACTTAAGCGATTGGATTCAAACTTGGTAGTTAGGTGGAGTACAACGACGCGCAACTTTGAGATGAAGTTTGTCAGGATGATATTGTTGGTAATTTTTAAAAAAAATTTTTTTCGAAATTTTTTTCCAAAAAAATTTTTTTTTCGGAAATCATTCATTATATCCAAGAAAAATTATACTCAGGCTTTGACCTTCTAATTTCATAGCAATGTACCAAATTTCAGTTCGATACGATCATAAGTTTTGGAGATATCGGGAAAAAATATGTCAAATTTCGAAGTTTTCTTCTCGATATCGTTGATTTTTTCGGTATAACTCGAGAAATACAGATTCAGTCCTTATTAAACTTCACAGCTAGTTTTAAGACGCTGAAAGACAACTTTATGCAAAATTTCGTGATAATCGTGTTATTAGAACAATTTGAAAAAAAAAATGTCTATGATTTTCTCATCATATCATCCTCATTAAATTCTGTATGAAACTTCGAACTGTTATTTTCGATGAAGTACTGGATTTCAATTCGATCTGATCTCTTTTTTTGGAAATATTGGAAAAATAAAATTTTGATTGGGTATATCTACGGAATCTTTGGGTGGATTTTACCCATTCACGAATTCGGCCTTCGTAATTAAGGTCCAAACCTTCTCTACAAATATCGAGTTTCTAAGTTGTTTCTTTCGGAAGTTATTGTGTTTACGCAGTCGGCCGTTAGGCTGACCGTAAACACAATAACTTCCGGAAGAAACGACTTAGAGACTCGATATTTGTAGAGTAGGTTTGGGGCTTAATTACGAAGGTCGAATTCGTGAATGGGTAAAATCCGCCCAATGATTCCGTAGATATACCCATTCAAAATTTTATTTTTACAATATGTCCAAAAATACAGATATGATCGAATTGAAATCCAGTAATTTATCAGAAAAAAATTTCAAAAAGCACTGCCGTGAAGGCAGCAGCTTTTGCGCGCACGTTCAAATTCGTTGCTGAAGCGGTCATCTACATTAAACATGCGCGCAAAAGTTGCTGCCTTCACGGCAGTGCTTTTTGAAATTTTTCTTTTTTGCTCTCAGCAATTATTTGAGTTGGCAAATATTTCATAACATTTGGAGTACTTTGAGGTTTTCGTGGTTAAAAAAATTGCATTATAGGTGTGAAGGGGGAACTAACAATTTCAGACTCCTCATCGTCCGTTCCTATGGTCACATGTGTGGATTCTTGTCTAATAGATGTTTCGAAAGGTGTAGGAGTTGCTTGGAACGGGTTCAGTGGTGCTTTAAACGGTTGTAGAGTTGATTTGATAGGTGTAAAAGGTATTTCTAACGGTTTATAATTAATTTTGATTGGTGTAGATGCTTCTTGTTTGAATAATGCAGGAATAGTGGATGTATTCAACGCAGCTTGTTGAATTAAAGCAGCCGTTTGTTTGTCCACTACCCTATCCAGTCTATCTGTAATTGGTGCGAATAATCGGTGAATAGTCTCATCTGTTTCTGTTTTGCCAAGTTTGAGAGCTCGATATTGTTTTCTAATATCTTGCATCAATTGATGAATTCGTTGCTTTCGTTTACGATCCTCTGATATGTTGTATCGACTGTATTGACTGATTTTATTCAATATTCGTAAGCATATCTGCTTTCGAAATATTAATGCGAAAGAAAAAAATGAAAATAAACCCTCATACAGGAAGCCATAGGTCCTGTGAGAAATATCTAAGAGGGGATGAGGTCTTCACTTGAAAAATAGAAACTCTCATAATTCCAACCAGTGCCATGAGTGATTTTGAAACGATATAGACTCAGAATCGTCATTTAAGAAAGTATTTATAAATGAGAGAATTTTTTCGATTCATAAGTATAAATATAGAAGCTCCCTACTTATTTCATCAGTCATGTCTGTTATTTTCACTCTTAAAGGTCATACTTCGACTTTGACAACTGATTTCAATATACCTATTGAGTTAGACCCCAATTATCTGTACGGTCTTGCTTCAATTGGTTTCCATTCCTATAATACGATACCAACTATCGATGAAAATACTTAATTCTACTATTTGAAAAATTTCAAAAAGCACTGCCGTGAAGGCAGCAACTTTTGCGCGCATGTTAAATAAAGATGACTGCTTCAGCAACGAATTTTAAAGTGCGCGCAAAAGCTGCTGTCTTCACGGCAGTGCTTTTTGAAATTTTTTTTCTATAAATTACTGGATTTCAATTCGATCATATCTGTATTTTTGGACATATTGGAAAAATAAAATTTTGAATGGGTATATCTACGGAATCATTGGGCGGATTTTACCCATTCACGAATTCGAGCTTCGTAATTAAACTACTCTACAAATATCGAGTTTCTAAGTCGTTTCTTCCGGAAGGTATTGTGTTGACGGACGACCTAACGGCCGACTACGTAAACACAATAACTTCCGAAAGAAGCAACTTAGAAACTCGATATTTGTAAAGAAGGTTTGGACCTTAATTGCGAAGGCCGAATTCATGAATGGGTAAAATCCACCCAATGATTCCGTAGATATACCCAATCAAAATTTTATTTTTCCAATATTTCCAAAAATGAAGATCAGATAGAATTTAAATCCAGTACTTCATAGAAAAATAACAGTTCGAAGTTTCATACAAAATTTAATGAGGATGATATGATGAGAAAATCATAGAAATTTTTTTTTTCAAATTGTTCTGATAACACGATTATCACGAAATTTCGCATAAAGTTGTCTTTCAGCATCTTGAAACTAGCTGTGAAGTGTAATCGGGACTGAATCAGTATTTCTTGAGTTATACCGAAAAAATCAACGATATCGAGAAGAAAACCTCGAAATTTGACATATTTTTTCCCGATATCTCCAAAAATTATGATCGTATCGAACTGAAATTTGATACACTGCTGTGAAATATGAAGCTCAAAGTGTGGGTGGATTTTTTTTAGATATGATGAATGGTTTTCGAAATAAAAATTTTTTTGGAAAAAAATTTCGAAAAAAATTTTTTTTAAAAATTGCTGACAATATGATCCTGACGAAATTTGGCTCAAAGTTGCGCATCGTTGTACTCCACCTAACTGCCAAGTTTGAATCGAATCGCTCAGGTAGTTTCCGAAATAAAAATAAATAACTTCAAAATTTAAAGTGCCTATAACTCCGAAACCATTCGACCGATTTGCCCATTAACGAACTCAACCGCGGCATTTTGATGCGCAACTTATCCTGAAAGTTTCAAGTTGCTAGCTTGCTTCTGTCGACAGTTAGCTTCATTCGGGTTCCAACAATTACTGTTCTAGCACTGTCAGGAGTTTGCGCAGTAGAGTTGGTCACGTCCGGGTTTTGTCGAACTGTTTTAGGATCAACATATTTTGTGTTCGGGTTTACTCAAAATGATCCTCGGACAGTCCCAGAACTGTCCGAGGACAGTACTTGCATTCGAGTGAGAACTGTTTCAGGATTTATTTTTGAAGCACTTCGAGCGTGACAGCTTTGACAACATTACAAATTAAATAGGTTAAGTTAGCTTTGTTGATAAACAAATCATGGATTTGTCAAATTTATTCGTGTCCATAAGTTCTTCGTCATCTTCAGAAAGCATGGATGAGGATTTTTTAGATATTATTCCTAACGTAATAATTCCCGAACTTTTGTTGGGCAGACCTAAAAATGAAAATTATTTCGAGGAAACAGTGGCATTATATTCCGATAAACAATTCATGGAACATTTCAGGTGAGTGTCTACTAGTTATTACTTTCGAAGTATTTAGTATAACAAATATTTGTGCTATGTACAAAATGCAAATAAACTGACTAGCTATACCATCAATATTTGACCAAGGGTTCTTCTGTTTTAGGGTTTCCAGAGAAGTAGTTGATAAGCTGAAGACACAGTTTGAAGTTTCCGAGTACTTCTCAAAAAAAGACACAGGGTTTCAAAGAATAGGGGGAGAGAAGTGTATCTTGGCATTTTTATGGTTTGCCAGCAACGAGTCAATATCATATCGTGATGTGGCAGATAGGTTCAATCTATCCGTTAGCACTCTCCACAGCATTGTACAAAATGTGGCAACTTTTATATCATATATGTCCAGCAGTTGTATTGTCTGGCCATCAGTGGAGGAGTTGCGAAATATTTCGGAAGAATTTGCAGAAATGGGTTTTCCGAATGCTGTAGGATGTGTAGATGGTACCCACATAAGGATTGATGCACCTAGTGATGATGCAGAATCATATTTGAATAGAAAAAAATATTATTCCATTCAGGTAAATGATTCTAGTGTTCTAGGCATCTTTTATCAATAACATTTTTCCATTGAAATTCAAAAAATATGTCTATTTTTTATCAATTTGTCTCAAATTCTTTATAGATTGCCTCCTCCTATTCATATGCAAATTATATTATGGTGAATTATTATATACCGATTTATTATTTGTTTCAGGTGCAAATTGTTTGTGATTCCTCTAAGAAAATAGGGGATGTATTTATCGGATATCCAGGTAGTGTCCATGATGCCCGAGTTTTTAAGACCTGCCCATTAGGCCGAAATTTGCCAGAAAAATGCATGGAATATTTTCTTCTTGGGGACAGTGCCTACCCTTGTTTGAGAAATTTATTAACTCCGTTCAAAGATAATGGTAATTTAAGTATTGTTCAAAAATCATACAATAAGAAACTTAGCCACTGCAGGGTTTCAGTTGAGCATACCATAGGGCTTCTCAAGCAAAGGTTTCGTCAACTGTATCATCTTAAAAGCAGAAAAATTTAATTTATATGCCACTTTGTAAGATCCTGCTGTGTTTTACATAATATGTGCATGGACGATATGATTTTCAATGAATTGTACGAATTTCAAAGCGAAGAAAATATTGAACCTTCAACCAATCATGATGATGAAAATGATGGTAGAAATGGTTGGTTTGAATTATAGAAATTATGTAGCAGCAATGTTGAATATTTGAGCATTGGTAAAGTCTGACCACATCGAATTTATTGATAATTTAATCCTCTTTCTAATGCAAAGATTTTATTCAATATGAATTTTTTTTGTACACTTCAATAAAGTATTGAATTTTGAAGGCTGATTTTCATTTAAGTTACTCCTATACAAATTGAATTTGTAGTAATGTAAACTAGTTAAGGCCATCAAATTTTCTTAGTGATAGATTCGGCATATTTCAACAGCTAAATTCAGCCAGCACTGTAAAAGAGACGTTTTGATCATCTAGTGATTATAAAATGGCTTTTTGTCTTCTTATCCCATTATTATTGTTGCATTTACTCGGTGTCGAGTATAAAATTACAAAGAAAATAATTTACATAATAAACTATATGGTATAAACTAGAGTAGGCCAACAAATATTCTTGCGGATAGATTCGCCCTTGTCAACAGCTTAATTGAAACAACAGTACAGAAGACCAACGGGTTTGATTCTTCAGTGTTTTAGAAAGTATACTATCAATTCAATTGGTGTAGGTAATAGATTAAGTAGCTGCAATTGATATACAAGGATAAAATAAAAAATTTATTTCCAATATCATAAAATATATGTATAAAATAAAAATGATTTCAGTCATGTATTTATTTTATCTTTAAATGAAATAACTGAAATGAATAGGAAAAAACATATAATGAAGAAAGTCCAAAAAGCACTGCCGTGAAGGCAGTAACTTTTGCGCGCATGTTCAATGTAGATGACCGCTTCAGCAACGAATTTGAACATGCGCGTAAAAGCTGCTGCCTTCACGGCAGTGCTTTTTGAATTTTTTTTCTGATAAATTACTGGATTTCAATTTGATCATATCTGTATTTTTGGTTATATTGTAAAAATAAAATTTTGAATGGGTATATCTACGGAATCATTGGGCGGATTTTACCCATTCACGAATTCGACCTTCGTAATTAAGCCCCAAACCTACTCTACAAATATCGAGTTTCTAAGTTGTTTCTTCCGGAAGTTATTGTGTTTACGGTCAGCCTGACGGCCGACTGCGTTAACACAATAACTTCCGAAAGAAACAACTTAGAAACTCGATATTTGTAGAGAAGGTTTGGACCTCAATTACGAAGGCCGAATTCGTGAATGGGTAAAATCCACCCAATGATTCCGTAGATATACCCAATCAAAATTTTATTTTTCCAATATTTCCAAAAATACAGATCAGATCGAATTGAAATCCAGTACTTCATCGAAAATAACAGTTCGAAGTTTCATACAGAATTTAATGAGGATACTATGATGAGAAAATCATAGAAATTTTTTTTTTCAAATTGTTCTAATAACACGATTATCACGAAATTTTGCATAAAGTTGTCTTTCAGCATCTTAAAACTAGCTGTGAAGTTTAATCAGGACTGAATCAGTATTTCTCGAGTAACACCGAAAAAATCAACGATATCGAGAAGAAAACCTCGAAATTTGACATATTTTTTCCCGATATCTCCAAAACTTATGATCGTATCGAACTGAAATTTGGTACACTGCTGTAAAATTAGAAGGTCAAAGTGTGAGTATAATTTTTTTTGGATATGATTGATGGTTTCCGAAAAAAAAAATTTTTTGTGAAAAAATTTCGAAAAAAATTTTTTTTTAAATTTACTGACAATATGATCTTGACGAAATTTGACTCAAACTTGCGCGTCGTCATACTCCACCAAACTGCCAAGTTTGAATCCAATCGCTTGAGTAGTTTCTGAAATAGAAAATAAATGACTTCAAAACTTCAAGTGCCTATAACTCCGAAACTATTCGACCGATTTGGCCCATTAACAAACTCAACCGCGGCATTTTGATGCGCAACCTATCCTGAAAGTTTCAAGTAGCTAGCTTGCTTCTGTCGACAGTTATCGTGTCTACGGACGGCCGGCCGGACAGAATCAATTTTGACACAGGATTCGTCATCAGTGAGTCCAACGTAGTCGATTGAGACCATTTTCGGCTCAATCATCCAAAATTACAGACATTTGGACAAAACGATAGCACGCTGTTCCCCTAGAACATGCCCGCAAAAATACACTATAAATACTAATACTAATAAACTAATAAAATATGAATAAAATAAAATGAGATCACTCTACACATTAAACAACTATGAATAGAAATACTTATATCATTTTTAACAAAAAGGCACAAAGAAAATATAAATAAAATAAAAAACAATCAACACAAATGAGGATTTGGAGGTGCAGGATATATCAGATGGGTGAGAGCATGCAGGAGGTTCTGGAAATTCATTTTCTTTTCTATAAATACTAATACTAATAAACTAATAAAATATGAATAAAATAAAATGAGATCACTCTACACATTAAACAACTATGAATAGAAATACTTACACCATTTTTAACAAAAAGGCACAAAGAAAATATAAATATAAATAAAATAAAAAACAAACAACACAAATGAGGATTTGGAGGTGCAGGATATATCAGATGGGTGAGAGCACGCAGGAGGTTCTGGAAATTCATTTTCTTTTCATGAATTCAATGTACTCTCGTAACAATTCGTTTTTCTTCTTTTTTTATTCCAACTTCCTCTTAGCTATTTCAAGCTTTTCTGCTTCCCTTCTATCACGTCGGTCATAAAAGGATTGTAAATCCTTTTTAATATCTACCAGTATATCATTCCGTTTCTTGTAAGTTCTGCTTGGCTCTCGCTTTCGTTTGGTTGTTCTTTTAACAGTTTCTTCCCTAAGATTACGTGTTGATGAGCTTGTGCTAGGTAGAACTTCTGGCATCTCTTCAGGAATTGAAATCCATGGGTGCACTTCAGGAACTGAAATGCATGGGTGCACTTCAGGAACTGAAATGCATGGGTGCACTTCAGGTGCAGTTGGAGGCACAATACTTTGCTTAGGCACCATTGTGGAGTTGCTGGAGAGGAGAAGTATGGAATGAATTTTTTTTTTTTTTCGAAAATGTCATCCATTTCCTCCTCAAATTCAAAATTCCTCATTCTTTCTCTGCCTGTATTATTGTTGTTGTCCACAATTTTTTTATAGGTTCTTTCCAGAACTTTAAACCGATTTTCGCACTTGTTGGATGCGATGACTATTTGGAAATATTCGGACATTTCCCTTGCGATGAGTTCCCATAATTTTTTCACCGATCGCACCTCAATTGTCCCAGTTTTTCTTTTATGGAGTTCGTACAGTTCCAGCAGCTTCAATGATCGTTGTCTGTTAAAATATTTTTCTTCAGACTGGGCACCTACATCTAAATACAAAAACAAAATAATATTAGATATCAGATGTATGCGACCATTCAGGTAACTTACCACCACCCCACATTTTGCTGGAGAATTTATAACCACACAAAGATTATATTTATCAGATACGGTTTAATGCGATTAAGCTTCCAAAAACACCAGATACAAAAGAAAGACACCGGCACGACTTGAACATTAGGTAAGGTAATGGTCAGAGACAACATTCCCGTTTATCTCTCTCTTTCTTTTTTCGTCCTTCGTATTTTGCTGTGTTCGGGTTTTCATAAAATTTGAACTGTTCTAGGATTGTTCTGGAACTCTAAGCTACTGCTCATCAGTTTTGCGCAGTTCGAGAATAATCCTAGGATAGTTCGGAAATTGGAACCCAAATGAAGCTGTTATCGTGTCTACGGCCGGCCGGACAGAATCGATTTTGACACCGGATTCGTCATCAGTGAGTCCAACCTAGTCGATTGAGACCATTTTCAGCTCAATCATCCAAAATTACTGATATTTGGACAAAATGATAGCACGCTGTTCCCCTAGAATATGCGCGCAAAAAGGACGGAGAAACAGGAAATATTCAAGTACCTACTGGAACATACGAAATAACTGATATTGAAAATTATCTGAAAAATTTTTTATTATCTTAAGAGGAGCGTGAGACTGGCAGTGGAATAGTTTTATTGAGGCCAAATAATAACACATTGAAGTGTGAAATATATCATCGTTCGCACTATATCGATTTCACGAGGAAGAATTCTCTAGGAAAACTATTGGGATTTTCAGCAAGAGTGTTGAGTCCAGGAGTAGTGCACGAATCGGATCTACCTGTTCAAATAGTTCAAGTTCGGACCATAAACATTGGTTGTAACATAACTGAAAGAGCATTTCACAACGAGCAACCATCACATACTATTTATGAATTTGCTGTGAACGTTGACCCTGGCTACGCTATCGATGAAACACCGAGTAATCTGATATACTTACCTGTAACGAAGAACAAAATTGATAATCCCACCTTAAACATATTGGATCAAGATTCGAATTTGGTAAATTTCAGAGGCGAAGAAATAATAGTACGATTAGAATTGAAAAGATGGTCCTAATATTTCCACAGCATATATATAACACCACCATGACAAAGGAATCATTAGTGATCAAGCCATCGGCAAAGAAGGTTGTGAAAAAGATATCAATTCAAGATCAATTATTTTACAATCAATTGGATATGTTGTCCGCCCAAACATTTGACATATACCAACCTCTGAATTCAGATGATTCTATCGTTAGAGCTGACTCAAGAACGTATCCACCCTACATCAAATCATTCCGAAATAATGACTCTATCGAGATTGCTATCAATAGACCAGATATTTGGTTCCTTATGTCCGATTCTGCTGTTATTATCAAAGGAAAACTTGAGAAAACGGCTGGTACTGGTAAAGTTGAATTAGTGAATAACGCTGGAGCATTTTTGTTCGAAAGCTTAACATATGAATTAGCGGGTACCGAAATCGAATGCGTAAAGAATCCAGGCATCGTTTCAACAATACGAGGATTCCTCTGTTATGAGAAAGTTGACAAAAGGGAGCTAAGCATAGCAGGGTGGTCATTTCCAAATGCACCAACCCTGAATTCAGATGGTTGTTTCTATTTTCGTATACCAATGAAACATTTGCTGAATATTTTTAATGATTATCAAATGGCTTTATGTGGTAAACAAACTTTTCGTTTCGTAAGAGCCCGAAACGATAGCAATGCTATGAAAGTAACTGCTGGTACTGGAGAAACAGTTGGAGTAACAAAGGTTAAAATTACGATCGACAGTATGGAACTACGCGTGAAACATGTGTATCCAAATGATCTTCCGAAATTGGAGTTATTGGAATCAATAAAAATTGATAAACTCCTTTTGATTCCATTTCGTCGATGGGTATTATCTACACTTCCTGCTCTTACTGCAGGCAGTACAAATGAAATTTGGAATGTTAAAACAACGTCAGTAGTCGACTATTCAAGATATGTCATTTGTTGTTTTCAGACAAATAGAAAAGATGAGGATACGAAAGATTCAAACTATTTGGATAATATCAATATATCCGACGTTAGATTGTTGATGAATGGAGAGTACTACCCACAAGAACAGCTGAGATTGGATTTCAATAAAAATGATTTTACTGAGGCGTATTTCAACTACTGAAATTTCGGAACAAATTATATGAATCGAAAGAAAAGTGTTTTATTGGATTACGCTCAATTTAAATCAAGAAGTATATTCATAATTGATTGCTCAGGACGAGACGAAACCTACAAGAATTCCACCATATATATCAAGTTGGAAATAGATGCAAGAGATAGTTTTCACGCTTCTACCACCTGTTTTTGTATCATCTGTCATAACGCTATCATGGAATATATGCCATTAAGCGAAATTGTATGTAGGTACTGACGATTTCCAAAAATTATAATACCTGGAAGCTGTTCGAAAATAAACAGAGATTTTTCATGTAAGATTTCAATTATGTACTTGAGAATAATAAATATCATATAGGGTACATATTCTTTTTCATTCACCCTGAAAACCTAATGGGGATATATATTTGCGGATGTTTTGTGGATATATATTTTCGGATATTTTGTGGATATATTTGCGGATAATGGTGGATATATTACACAAACCTTTGCAAGTTATTCCCCGCAGCATAGCTTTCCCGTTGTCACTTACAACAATAACAAGGAAGATGGAATTTTCCGATGAGATTTGCATATTTGCCTTCATGAACAGGCATGTTGTTCTTGTCACAAAATAGGGAAATCGTATAATTGCAATTATACATTCGCTGTTATTGAATCCATGCAAAGATTTCCAAATATAGTGGTTATCACGCGATAACACATAATTAACCTCTGAACCAATTGATTTCCATTTGAATTTTTATTCTCGAGGGCGATTCCAGCATATTAAAAAGACATATTAATAATAATTGACGAGAATGAAGTATTTGCCCTGATGTGAAAAATGAATTTTTATATATCACACACCTGCAGCTCTGCGTATTAGAAGGGTTACGAAATATCGATATTTCATTATTCGAAATTTCGATATTTTATTACTCGAAAATATCGAGCAACGAAAATTTCGTTAAGCATAACTATCGCTAAACAAAATATCGCTGGCACGCGCGCGCGCGATCAACACCTCATGTGACACAGGTAATGGAGACCGACGGTCCAAAGGTTGACTGACCGGTAGCGCCGTATCGACATTTACAACAAGCTCGTCAGGACACGCTGTAGCCTAGCGGTAAGTATCTCGGCTGGTAGTGGGAAATCCCGGGTTCGAATCTGATAGTTTCCGAAAAAAAATTTTTTCGTTTTAGGACGTGTGCAGATTTATATTGCAGCTGATCATCTGGATGGTGACCCGGTCAAGATGGTCGGAAAAATCGAGCATCCGGATGGCGGTCAAGATGTTTGGAAAAATCGAGCATCTGGATGGTGGTCAGGATGTTTGGAAAAATCGAGCATCCGGATGGTGGTCAAGATGTTTGGAAAAATCAAGATAGCTGCGGAAAGTCGAGCATCTGGATGGTGGACCGGGGGCCTCCATGGCACTACGCCACTGGATGTCAAAAAGGCACACAAGCCCCCAAGAAAGGGGGCACCTGTCTCTGGGGCCCCACGGAGCCCTAGGGCTCCAGGTCAAGATGCTCTGGGCAAGTCGACCATCTGGATGGTGGACTGATCCAGAAGCTGTATCGCTTACCTACTGAGGTCTACTGTTATGGAGATATCAGATAATAATTCCGGACACATTAAAACAACACTTTTTACGAGAGCTTCATTCGACCCATATGGGTATTTCGAAAAAAAGGGCTAGACAATATTTTTGGTGGCCAAATTTGGATCACCATATCACAAAATGGGTGAATCGTTGCCATGTGTGTATGACTGAGAGAACATACCCTCAAAAGGCGAAGCTCATTAAGAGGAATGCAGCTCAGGGACCTTGGGACAGAATTCAAATTGATTTCATGGAACCATTCTGCTCCAGATACTTTCTAATTATCACTGATGCTTATTTCGAATTTCCAGAGGTTTTTATAATGTCAAAAACTACTAGTAACCAAACCTTAGAAAAGTAAAGGGGAACATTTGCTCGCTATGGTGTACCTAATGTGATCTTATCAGATAATGAAAAACAATTCACTTCAGTCGAATTTGAAAATTTCTGTGAGTCGAATGGCATAAAGCATATTATGTTATCCAAGTTCTAATGGTTTTGCGGAAAATGCTGTTGAGCCCATTAAAAGTAGACTGCAAAAAGCGCTTGAGGACCCCATCAATATATAGAGGGGTTTCCTTAGGAACACTTTCAAATAGATATCTACCCAATCACAAAAATAATCGGAAACTCAAAACTGGATTCGACCTATTAAGGGGCGATCCGAAATATTTTGACGAAAAACAGGAAAATTATTAGAAAGGTAACAGAAATATTATTTTTTTTCCTGGATATGTAAGATATATTAGACATTATCGTAACCCTTCTAAACCCTCTTGGACTAAGGGGATTATAGTAAAGTCTCTTGGTAAGCGATTATATATAATTCAGCTTATGTATGAACCACTTATTTGGCGCAGATATTTGGACCAGATTATTATAGGCGTTAGTGAAAATTCGGGTGGACGAATTATAAGTACCGAATCGAAAATTGAGGAAATCATTAATGAAACAAAAGATATATTTTCTGAGGTAGATTTAGAATGATCAGTCCTTACTTCGGACAGAGCATATTTCAATAATTCTAAATATGCTCTATGTTACTTCGGTGAAAAGGACTGTATTCGAAAAATAAAAAAGAATTGTATATGAAAATGTAAACCAGAAACTTAACTTAAATTTTACCGAAACTAATGACAATCGAACGAGTCACTGAAAAGACAGTATCACCTACCTTTTCACGTGAATTCACTGTTTTAGAAACTATCGCCCAGACGAAAATTGCAGACTTTTTGGGAAAATTGCACAGTTTTCAAATCGAAGACACTTGCTCATCGAGAGAGACCACATAGGAAAGTACATACCTCCGCGTTGAATGACATGAGTGTTTCAGCATATACAGGTAGTACCGTTACATAACCGCTCACCTAAATATAAAATATTTACCGAAAGAAAAAAAAAATGAAATCGAAAACTTTCGTCAATCTCAAAATACCCCGAGAAACTCGAGAAAAAAAAATATATACCAAATAGCGAACAAAAAAAAAATAATATAGTATTATGTCCATTATTGGGTTAATTGGCATAACTTTACCACGGGTCTTTGCAGAGTACCGCTAGATGTACGGAGAGTACAAACATGAACCCTACCGTCCTCACCGAAGTGAAGGGTTTCTATCCTTCCTAGCCGCCAACGTAAAGGAGGCAATTGTTCATCCTTGATAAGCACGAGCATACCCGGTAAAACTGAGCATCCCTCGTCTGTATACCATTTCCTCCGCTGTTGCAGAGTATTAAGATACTGACTGTGCCAGCGTTTCCAAAAATCTCTATGAAGGCGCGTAATAAGTTGCCACCGGGTTAGTCGGTTCATAGGAGTTCCGGAAAGATCAGGTTCAGGAAAGGTGGTAAGAGGAGCCAAAGTTAAGAAATGCCCAGGAGTGAGGGCAGATACATCGTTAGGGTCGCTACTCATAGGGCAAAGAGGGCGAGAATTCAGTACCGCCTCTACTTGTACCAGCACGGTATAAAATTCTTCAAAAGTCAACTTTTGATCTCCAATAACCTTAAATAAGTGAGATTTAACTGACTTCATTCCTGATTCCCACAATCCACCGAAATGAGGAGCGGAAGGAGGATTGAAATTCCACTCAATTCTCTCTTCCTCAGTAGCTTCTTTCATGTGTTGAAGAAGTTCACGATAAGCTCCCTTGAAGTTTGTACCGCAGTCACTAAAAATTTTATTACAACGACCTCTACGACCGATGAATCTTCGGAGCGCTGCAAAAAAGGCCAGAGAGGAAAGATCCGAAACAAGCTCTAAATGTAGTGCTTTTGTTGTAAAGCACACAAAAAGACATACATAAGATTTTTGGGATTTTATGCCTCTAGATTTGGAGGGAGTAGTGAAAAAAGGGCCCCCAAAGTCCACACCAACACACTGAAAAGGTTTCACAGAAGTGACTCTAAGAGCGGCAAGATTACCCATCAAGGGTTGAATTGGTTTAGGATTGTATCGAAAACAAACGTGGCACTTTGAAACAACTCGTTGAATAGCACGTCTAGGAGACAATATCCAAACCAGCTGAGAGAGAAGAAATTGAAGTGTTTGAGGTCCCGGATGTAAATGAACTTTATGGAAATGTTCAATAATCAGATCGGTTAGGCGATGCTTACATGGCAATAAGGCAGGATGTTTATGATCGTAGGATAAACCCGAATATGTTAACCGACCGCCAACTCTGAGAACTCCTTTGTCATCGATGAAAGGATTTAATTTACGGAAATGCTTGACAAGAGGTTTGTTCTTATGTAAATTGTCGATTTCCACATCGAAAACAGTGTACTGAACATGTTTAATCAATTGAACAAGAGAATCCTTCAACTCTAAAGAAGACAATATTCCAGTCCTTTTGAAGCTAGGATTTCTCGAATTAGAAATGAATCGCATAATAAAGGCTAAAACTGTTCGAATTTTGGAAAGAGATGAATATTTCCCGATTAATTCTTCAATGATTCCCGACGTCACAAACGAAGCCAAAGTTATAACTCTTTCCTCGTCCGAAATCAACGTATTATCAGTACCGGCGAACATATCTTCTCCCTCAGAATATATCTCACCAGTCCCCAGCCAAGCAGGTCCCGCCCACCATAAGGAACAATTTTTGAGTTCATTTGGTGTAAGTCCTCGAGTAGCACAATCCGCAGGATTTTCTTCGGAACGAACGTGAAACCAACGATCAGGAGGAACTAACCCTTGTATTTGCGCTGTCCTGTTACTAACAAAGGTTTTCCAACGATGTGGCGATGACTTTATCCATGTGAGCGCGACTGTTGAATCAGACCAAGCGAAAAACCTATTAATAGTAATTTTTTCACTGTAAATTTTTAACACAAAGGACAATAACTTGGACAAAAGTAAAGCAGCACAGAGTTCCAATCTGGGCAACGAAATTCTTTTTACTGGTGCCACCTTAGATTTAGCACAAATGAACGAAGTTCTAACGGACTTATTAGCGGAAGTTGTCCTACAATAAATAACAGCAGCATAACCTCGTTCACTGCTATCTGCAAATCCATGTAACTCGCATTCAACGAAGGATTCCTGAAATATAAAACGAGAAATCTTGACATTGGAAAGCTCCGAAAGTTCAGGTTTACATAAAATCCATTTGTTCTGTACGTCCATGGGAACTGGCTCATCCCAATGGATTCCTAGAGTCCACATATGTTGTAGCAAGTGTTTACCTAAGAAAGAAAATGGGGAAAGAAATCCCAATGGATCGAAGATACGCGAAATGTCCGATAATATAGATCGTTTTGTGCAATCAGGTCTCTGCTCTATCCCAACACAGTACGAAAAACAATCCTGTGATGGCAGCCACCTCAAACCTAGAATCTTCAACGCAGAATCTGCTCCGAACTCAATCGAAGACTGATGCTGATATTCAGCTGGAATATTTTCCAGTAACTCTGGAGAATTGCTACTCCACTTCCGCAGATCGAAACCTCCTTTCTGCAAAAGAAGAATGAGTTCCCTCTGAATTTCTAAAGCCTCCACCATATCTTGAGCACCCGAGAGAACATCATCCACGTACACATCCGAACTCAATACCTCAGAAGCCCGAGAAAAATTCATTTGTTCATCCCTTGCTAACTGTATTAACGTTCGCAAGGCCTGAAAAGGAGCAGAAGAGATTCCATATGTGACCGTATTTAATTGGTATACTTTAATGATTTCTGACGGCGAAAACCTCCAAAGAATCCGCTGAAAATGTCTGTGCTCAGGCTTCATCAAGATTTGTCGATATATTTGTTTGATATCGGCCGAAAAAACGAATCTTTAACTTCGAAATTGAAGCAAAAGAGCAATTAAGTCCTTTTGTAGAGGCTGACCGGTCAGAAGACAATCATTTAGCGAAAAATATCCTGGAACTTTGGCCGAAGCATCGAAAACCACTCTTAATTTTGTTGAAACGCTTTCTGGTTTTACTACACAATGATGAGGAATATAGTATGAATTTTGAGGTAAATCTTCAGTGGATACCAAAGACATATGACCGCTCATCTCGTAATATTTCATAAACTCGCTATATTCTCTATATAATGTTTCGGATCTTAAAAGACGACGTTCTAAATTAGTAAAACGGCGTAGTGCCAATGAGTATGTATCACCAAATGAGAAAGTACCCTCATCCTTGGCAAAAAGCTACCATGTAACGACCAGATGGATCGCGAGAAACGCCTTTCACGAAAAGTTGCTCGCACAATTCGTCCTCAGCAGACGCTGTTTTGATTTGAGGAACTTCTTCGATTTCCCAAAACCTTTTCAATGTTGAATCCAGACCATTATCTCTATCCAAACTCATGTGGAACGAATTTGTTGTAGTCTCATAAGGAGACTTCACCTTTTCCATAAGAACCCAACCAAAAACTGTCAGAATTGCGGACGGTTCCGAAACATCGCCCTTTATAATGCGTTCTTTGAAAATTAACGGAAACATTTCAGCACCGAGTAGCACATCGATAGGACCGGGAGTGTGGAACTTCGGATCGGCCAACTTCAAATCAGAAATGAAATTCCAAGATTTCCTGTTAGAAAGATAGGAATTTGGCATATTTGAGCATATTTTGTTTAATACCAACGCATCGAAAGTGAAGGATGGATTAACTTGACCTATTGGTCTTATTGTACAGTCAACACTTCGGTTAGACGACGAAGCATTTCCTCCAATGCCAAAAAGTGAACAATGTGAATACGAACTTTTTAATCCTAAACGATTTACACAACTTTCAGTAATAATATTAGCTTGAGAACCAGCATCTAATAAAATTCTGATACATTGATGGCCACCAAATCCATCCTTTATTTCGACTTGAGCTGTTGCAAGTAGAACAGAGAAACAGGATGGTTGTATATTTGCAAGTACTTGTGCTGAACTGGATGTATTATTGTTATTAGGCACTTAATTCGACGAACAAGTTGGGTATTCATTAGATGATGGTTGATGCGAGGACAAATGGATCATGGTGTGATGTTTGCCAGCACAGGAACGACATGAAGATTTTGAGGAGCAAGAACGGAGTACATGACCAGAATGCAGACAATTGAAACACCAATTGTTTTGCTTAACAATTTCAAATCTTTCAGAAGGAGATTTGCTGAGGAAAGAAGGGCATTTGTAGATTGAATGTTGTGATTTACAGTAATTACAAATCAATTTAGATTGGGAATTAACACGAACATCAGTTTGAGAAAGGAAAGAGGAACTTTTTTTATTATAAGAGGACGTGGGAGATTGTACTTTGGATATAGAAGTGGTCTTCTGAGGAACAGAAAATGTTACTGATTCAAGAGCGACACACTGATTCAATAAAAAGCGCTTCAGATTCGCAAATGACGGAATTTCTGTGGAACATTCGTTCAATTCAAAACGTTTAATGAGAGGTGTGTCTAATTTTTGAATCACTATGTGAAAAAGTATGAAATCCCATTGATCAGTTGGAAGGTTCAACAACTTGAGTGCGGCTAGATTCTCTGAGAACACCTCCAATAATCGTCTCAACCCATTAGCCGATTCATTTTGAAGTTTCGGCGCATTAACAATTTCTTGCCAGCACGCATTTGCGAGAAGACGCTTGTTCTGGTACCTCTCGGTTAAAGCTGTGAATGCAGGTTCATAACTCTGAGCAGTTAGCGGAAAGCCTTTCAAAACGCTCGATGCTTGTGACGATAATGAACTCAGAAGATATTGAAATTTCTCAACGTCAGATAATCTAGTATTTTTATGAATAAGGCTCGTAAAGATATCGAAAAATGTAGGCCAATTTCTATAATTTCCATCAAATGAAGGTAAAGAGATTTTTGGAAGTTTAACATTTGAAGAATTATTGTTGGTCTGAGTTACATTTGAAACCACATCAGATTCAGGAAACATTCTAGTATATATCGTCTTTATTGTAAAATAGTTATCCAAACAAGAACTTCTGATTTGCTTTTCAATTTCAAAATCAGGATTTTCAGTTGTAGCAAGCAAAGAAATTACTGAACTATGCATTTCCTGAAACTTGTCATAAATCTCTTCCAATTCATTGTAACGTAATTTGAACCTAGTGTGTAAACTTTGATCATCTACAGCTGATTGAGCTAAAGTTAGAATTTCCTCTATGTTATCAATGTGTAATTGACGAAGAGCTTTATTTTGTCTTAACTTATTGACACTCATTTTATCAATTTTATGAATTTTATCAATTGAATTATTCTGCAAAGACCGTGAAATAACCAAAAAATATTGTCATCAGATTTCCCCTGTATATGAAGTTGAAATTGAGGTATGTTGAAACAGAAGAAAGTTTTAAGATAGATACTCTGATAATGAGCAGAACCGAAAGAAAAATGAAAATTATTCACTAAATTGAACCGTTGAAATATTTATTTACCTTTCCTAATTCACAGAAGGAATTAGCGAGAGATAAATGAATTCGAAACCTTGATCAACACACACGATGTCGGCTGTTATCACCATATGAATGAAAAACTGAAATAATTATTAACTACGTAGAAATAACGAACTGAAATTAATTTTGAAAGAAATGCTGAAACAATCACGAAATTATCCGGCCCGAAGGACCAAATGTTACTTCGGTGAAAAGGACTGTATTCGAAAAATAAAAAAGAATTGTATATGAAAATGTAAACCAGAAACTTAACTTAAATTTTACCGAAACTAATGACAATCGAACGAGTCACTGAAAAGACAGTACCACCTACCTTTTCACGTGAATTCACTGTTTTAGAAACTATCGCCCAGACGAAAATTGCAGACTCTTTGGGAAAATTGCACAGTTTTCAAATCTAAGACACTTGCTCATCGAGAGAGACCACATAGGAAAGTACATACCTTTTTCAGCTGACATGTGTCGCGAAATTATACTCCGCGTTGAATGACATGAGTGTTTCAGCATATACAGGTAGTACCGTAACACCCTATATCAGATGAAAGTTCTTCTGAACCTACCGCTAAACTTTTAACTTCGGCAAATATTGTCAAAGAAAATCTGAATTGATAACTTCACCGCAAAGGTCTTCAACACCTTAAGGAAATTCGATAACACCACCGCTGAAATTTCCACAAAAAAAGTCAATTACGCCTAATTTGAATTTAAAAACTAGTTTCTGGATCACCCGATGCTCATTCAAATAAGATTGTTTCTCCTGTGTCAGCTTCTGTTTCTTGTCGACCTAAAAGAAATGTAAGAGTTACACAAAGATTTAATTACTGATGGTTAATTGATTTTAAATGTTAAGAAAATTGTTATTGGATTATGTTAGATGATTTTTTTTCTGTGGTGAATTTAAATGTATGTTATGCATTTGCTGTTGCTGTATAGAATTCAAGATTTGATCAATTGGTATTGCAATATATTCCGAGTTACCTGCGAATTATAAATAAGTAGAGATTTTATCGCATATTCGTATTGAATTTCCTCGATAATTATTCTTCGTTAGACTCCAACTGAGTAAACATCTCCAGATTAGTTGTTATCGCTCCATACATATTTACACGCAGTTTATGCAGAATATCTTTTTGCGCGCATGTTCTAGGGAAACAGCGTGCTATCATTTTGTCCAAATGTCTGTAATTTTGGATGATTGAGCCGAAAATGGTCTCAATCTACTAGGTTGGACTCACTGATGACGAATCCGGTGTCAAAATCGATTCTGTCCGGCCGGCCGGTCGGCTGTAGACACGATAACTGTCGACAGAAGCAAGCTAGCAACTTGAAACTTTTAGGATAAGTTGCGCATCAAAATGCCGCGGTTGAGTTCGTTAATGGGCGAAATCGGTTGAATAGTTTCGGAGTTATAGGCACTTGAAGTTTTGAAGTTATTTATTTTTTATTTCGGAAACTACCTGACTGATTCGATTCAAACTTGGCAGTTAGGTGGAGTACAATGACGCGCAACTTTGAGCCAAATTTTGTCAGGATCATATTGTCAGCAATTTTAAAAAAAATTTTTTTTCGAAAACCATTTATCATATCCAAAAGAAATTATACTCACACTTTGACCTTCTACTTTCACAGCAGTGTATCAAATTTCAGTTCAATACGATAATAAGTTTTGGAGATATCGGGAAAAAATATGTCAAATTTCGAGGTTTTCTTCTCGATATCGTTGATTTTTTTGGTATAACTCAAAAAATACTGTTTCAGTCCTGATTGAACTTCACAGCTAGTTTTAAGATGCTAAAAGACAACTTTATGCAAAATTTCGTGATAATCGTGTTATCAGAACAATTTGAAAAAAAAAATTTCTATGGTTTTCTCATCATATCATCCTCATTAAATTCTGTATGAAACTTCAAACTGTTATTTTTCGATGAAGTACTGGAAATATTAGAAAAATAAAATTTTGATTGGGTATATCTACGGAATCATTGGGTGGATTTTACCCATTCACGAATTCGGCCTTCGTAACTAAGGTCCAAACCTTCTCTACAAATATCGAGTTTCTAAGTTGCTTCTTTCGGAAGGTATTGTGCTTACGCAGTGTGCCGTTAGGCCGACCGTAAACACAATACCTTCCGGAAGAAACGACTTAGAAACTCGATATTTGTAGAGTAGGTTTGGGGCTTAATTACGAAGGTCGAATTCGTGAATGGCTAAAATTCGCCCAATGATTCCGTAGATACACCCATTCAAAATTTTATTTTTCCAATATGTCTAAAAATACAGATATATTATGATCGAATTGAAATCCAGTAATTCATCAGAAAAAAATTTCGAAAAGCACTGCCGTGAAGGCAGCAGCTTTTGCGCGCACGTTCAAATTCGTTGCTGAAGCGGTCATCTACAATGAACATGCGCGCAAAAGTTGCTGCCTTCACGGCAGTGCTTTTCCAAATTTTTTATTTCTAAAAATCAACTGGGAAAATCAAATAGTAAAATTTGGTTTGTGTTTGAATTACATTTCAACCCAGTTATTACAATCCATTACACGTTGAAATGTGCTTGGGCCGTTTTTCAGTCCGTAGGGCATACGAAGGTATTCATAATGACCGTTGTTAACTGTAAAAGAGGTTTTCTCGATATATTCCGGATCCATTTCTGTTTGGTGAAATGCTTTCGCCATGTCAATTGTACGAAAATAGCAAATTTTTCCAAAGTTTGTCTAAAATTTCATCGATACGTGGAAGGAATATTTATCTTCAACAGTTTTGGTTTATTATTTGATGAAATCAAATAATAAACCTTAGTGATCGACCAACAAAAAAAAAATTTTAACCCCCCCTGAAAATTTCACTGTTCACGTTTTGGAGTATGTAGATTTGAATGAACGAATAAAAAAAATCCGTCCGTCCGCCGTCCGCCGTCCGCCGTCCGCCGTCCGCCGTCCGCCGTCCGTTGTCCAGAGCTTTTCTCGGAAAGTACTGAACCGAAATCCGTGAAACCTGGTGGAAAAATCATGTGTCGCTCGGGATTGATCCTCCAAGCTTTTCAGCAGGATTGGTGTACCCTAAGGGCTTAAAATTGGGGGTTGGAGGGAAAAAAAATTATTTTTCGGAAACTTATCACCGAATTTTTGTGAAATTCTCAACGTTGATTACTGTTGCATAACTCAACCTAAAAATTTCCACCCGCATGATATCCGACCAGTAGTCTCTGAGTTATAAAGAAAAATGCTGCAAATTTCCAATAATCCCGAGAATGAATCATCGCATTCGGTTCTAAGATTGGAATTCAGTGAAATAATCGGTTAACTTTTCATCCAGAATCATATATCCGAATGTAGATGAAAAGATTGTTACCAAATTTTCAACATATATTGAGAAATTTCGAACAGATTCGTTAATTATTTTATAAACACAATGTGCAAATGCCCTATCAATGTTCTCGACAATTTCATAATCGTTAGTAGTTCAAATTAAATATTTTTGGGGTTTCTCTCCTAATATCTGAAACATAACTACAAAAACTCGGATAACAATTATTATTTATAGATATCACCCTGCGAATTACGGGATGAAACATTAAATTTCTTCATGGAGCTCAATTATATCTTAAATAAAACTTATATATTATTCATAAATCATTGGTTTTTCACAACCCGAAAACTGATTCCATGAAAAAATTCATTTGAAACATTGAAATCTCAATAAATACTCTTCTGTAACTGAATTACCCATTCACATGCAGAACGCGAATTAAGAAGCGTTATTTAAAATAATGAATATTTCCAAAATATTCGGTCGATCGGAGGTTTCCATCAATTTTGGATTGCTTTGTACAATTATCGTCAACATGTGGATATCGGCTACTGGTTTCAATCGAAATCCAATATTTTCGTACTGAGACTTTGAAATAGGGGTGAATATAAAAGATAATGAGCATGTATATGAAAAAACAAATTGGAGGATATATGCAAAGAAATCAATTAACAAACCGGAAATCTCATCAATTGTCGAGAATCTAATACTAAGGGTACTGGGGACCGTAGACAAGAATACTCCGCATGTTTCAACATCTGGTGGTTTTTACATTAAACAGACGTTGGGATTTGACACCCTCTTAGTTGAGTGTATCTGACAACTATACGGAACGAAATTTCTCTTTTAGAATTATTCAGTCGAATTCAACCTTGAGAGGTTCACGATATATTTGATTTTTACAGAAAAGTTATTGAAAATAACTTTAGGTCTTCAGTTTTTGTATTGGATATTTTGTGAATCAAGTGAACTCTTATCGGATATATGCACTGTGGAAAAATTTTTTTCAGATAAGCTGCACAGGACGGGTGAGTTTTTTTTCATTTCATTGATATTTTTCTAGTTGTGAAATATCGACGCTCAATTTAATGCATGATTTTGTGAGAATTGTTTTGGAAAAAAATTGAATTTTTTCTGAACATTTTTTTCGGAAGCTATTCATTAAAGTTCAATATAATTTGGTACAGGTCTTAGTCAACATTTTGAAACCATCTTTATTTGCAGAGATATTGGCGGAAAATTTTGTGGCCATTTTAAATTTTGAGGTTATTTTTCTTATATGTCAAAAGGCGCAAACGCTTTCTGATTTGAATTTTATTTCTATTTGTGTAATACCGATACGCAATTTAATAAGTAATATCGTGAAGATCGTACTGGCAAAATATTAGTAAAAAATATTTTTCGGAAATTTAACTTAACTTTAACGAAAGAAACAACATAGTGACTTGACCTTTGTAAAGTAGTTTTTTAAGAAACTCAACACCAAGATAATTTTCTCTTCAACTCCAATATGTCATAGGAAATGTGATTTGGAATGAAAAATATATAAGATTTTTATGAATAACATCCTCTAGGCTTAATTATAAAGTGATTCTTTCAATTCTTTCCAGCAAAATTTTCGTTATATGTTGATAACTTAGTGAATAGGTTTATCTACCATATTTCGGGAATATATTCAGATGAGACAGACAACATGGATACGGTAATTGATTATATCGGTGACAGGACTGATAATTCTGATGATCAGTCGGTCATGAAAACTCCATCTCATTGTCGTAACTCGACAGATTTGTCTCCAGATAATTAGGGAATACGGCCCTGTGCGGCCACCTGCATTGGTCTCACTTTTCGAGCGAGCTAAGGCGGTTCGCCCTTCAAGTGATTTTGTGCGTTATTCTAAACATAGACATATTTAGGCATGTAAGATTTATCCTTGGGGATATTTGAAAATTCCAGACATAAGTCAGTCGGGATCGGAATTGGAAGTGATAAGCTTGAGGTCGAAAACGCCGAGGCTCGGCTCAAATATTTAAAATAGGTTTTTTTACGTTTTTGTTCATATTTTCACACGATCGATTATCGATTAAATATTTCACATGAATTTCTTCATGGAATTGATTTTCGTTTGGTGAAAAACCAATGAGTTATAAATAATATATACGATTGATTTGAGATATCAATGGTATTGGGTTATTTAACTGAGAAAATAATAAACCCTTATTTAAAATTTGCAGCGTTTTTCATTGAGGCGTCAGTAATCTATGGCCATTCGATATTTCTTTCCTCCGGACGCATCTTTTTTGCGCGCATGTTCTAGGGAAACCTCGTGCAATCGTTTTGTCCAAATGTCTTTAATTTTGGATGATTGAGCCGAAAATGGTCTCAATCGACTAGGTTGGACTCACTGATGACGAATCCGGTGTCAAAATCGATTCTGTCCGGCCGGCCGTCCAGCCGTAGACACGCTAACTGGCGACAGAAGCGAGCTATCAACTTGAAACTTTCAGGATAGGTTGCGCATCAGAATGCCGCGGTTAAGTTCGATAATGGGCCAAATCGGTCGAATAGTTTCGGAGTTATAGGCACTTGAAGTTTTGAAGTTGTTTATTTTTAATTTCGGAAACTACTTGAGCGATTGGATTCAAACTTGGCAGTTGAGTGGAGTATAACGACGCGCAACATTGAGCCAAATCTTGTCAGGATCATATTGTCAGTGAATTAAAAAAAATTATTTTCGAAATTTTTTTCCAAAAAATTTTTTTATATTTCCAAAAATACAGATTTCATCGAATTGAAATCCAGTAATTCATCAGTAAACATTTCAAAAAGCACTGCCGTGAAGGCAGCAGCTTTTGCGTGCATGTTCAAATTCGTTGCTGAAGCGGTCATCTACATTGAACATGCGCGCAAAAGTTGCTGCATTCACGGCAGTGCTTTTTGAAATTTATTCTTGTGTACAATCCAAACAGTGGCACTGTGGGGTGAAATTGATGGACGTGTGATTTTATCATCGAGCAGTTTTTGAATCGGTTTTACGATAATTTTCCTCATTTGATGAGAGTGTCTATAAGACTTGACATGAACGGGTTCCTCATCTTTGGTTCTAATCTTGTGTTTGACTGTGTCACTAAATGAAAGATTGCAGTTTTCATCACAAAAGATATTTTTGAATTTGCTACAAAGCTTTGAAATTTCTCTGTCTTCTTCAGAATTCATGTTTACAGTTCTGATATTTTTTGCGAGGGGGTTAGTTATTTCAGTTTATAAAATAAATTTTACATGTATTATTTAGAAAAAATTGATTTCTAAATCACTTTCGATTGACTGGGCAATCGGTATGAAACAAAATCCAATTTTTGCATGAGCATGCATTCGGGAGTTGAAAATTATTGCAAATTCATTTTGGGTACTATGACATCACCGTTTCCGGTAAGTTGCGTATCTCTTCAACTCTCTATACCTCTTATGAACTTGTTTTTGGTAAACTAAGTAGAATTCACATCGAAACATCGAATTATCCAGGTTGACCCAATTTACAATTTCAAAATTAGCTACTTTATTGATTTAAAGTTAAGATAACAAAATGCATGAAAGGATGCTAAAGAAAAATTGGTAAGGGCAAAAAATTAAAACCTTCAAAAGACTATATAAATATCAACTATGAAGAAGTTGATTTGAATTGTATTATTTTAGAATTCAGTAGAAAGATGTAAATATAGTATTAGGAATATGTGAATGAAAGATAACGTGAAAAATCAGATAAAAGATTATCAAATTGTAGATTTAAGATCAAATAAGTTATGATATGTATATAAGTTATATAAGATAATAATCAGTAATGCATAACTATATATTTAAGAGAATTTGAGACTGATATATACAAATAGTTTATAATATAGATGTTAATCAAAAATGTTTTAACTTAGGTAGAAAAAAAAATTTTTTCTCAAAGAGGGAAGGTGTAACGTATGTCAGACTAAACACTCTGTATAATTATTACTTGAAGACGAGCAAGGTCCATAGAACCTCGCATCATTCATAAAACGTGCTCAGATGGATTAACTACTGATATTGAATTCCCACGTCTGTTATTATAATATGCTGGTAAACACCTTGACAAAACATATATAATATTTTGTTATTGTATTATGAAGGGAGTGGGTGAATGAGAACAATGAAGCAGAGCGTTCATTGATGTGTCACGCCCATAGTAATTAAACCGTCTAACGAGTTCTTCGAGTGTTATTCCCAACCCTCTCCTGTACAAACCAACTGGACGAACCAATCCCAACCGGGGTACACCACATGGCGATCCTGCCAGTTAAGTGAAACACCACAATAGATTGAAAAATATATTGATTAAAAAAATAATAAAAACTAAGTGATTAGGAAAGGACATAGTTTAACAATAGGTCTTCGCAAAACACCAGTTTTAGTTCTGACTAATGCGATTCTAGAGCGTGCATCTTTCGCATGACTCAAAGAAGTTATTCTTCCAAGGAGCCAGTCGCAAGGAAGAATTCTCTCGTCCTTAATCAAAACGAGCTCTCCGATAGTTGAGACCTTTTCGTCGTCAGTAAACCACTTTGAGCGCTGCTGTGAAGTGTGCAGGTACTCACAGTGACACCTCCTCCAAAAATCCTGATGCAGACGCTCCAACAGTTGACAACGACTCAAACAATTAAGCGTCAGATGCGAAATATCTGAATATGTTAATGCGGTGAGCGGTTCCAACGAGAGAAACTGACACGGAGATAGAGCAGCAATGTCTTCAGGGTCGGAAGAGAGTGCTTCTGAGGGTCGCGAATTCAGTATGCCCTTAATCAGGCACAGCAAAGTGTAGAATTCCTCATGAGAGAGAATTTGATTTCCGAGAACTCTAGAAAGATGTGATTTCACGGTTTTCAATCCTGCCTCCCATAGGCCCATGTGAAGAGCAGAAGGAGGGTTAAAATGCCAAGTGATTACCTCGCTTTCTGCTGCTTTTTTCATGCAATTAACAATCACAAAATTGGCACCTATAAAATTGGTACCACAGTCACTGTAAAGATGACTGACTCGTCCGCGCCGTTCAGTGAATCGCTGAAGAGCAGACAGAAAGGTTTCAGGTTCAAAGGTTCAAATCCGTAGCAAGTTCCAGGTGAACGGCTCTCTTCGTAAAGCATACGAATAAACATATAAAAGCCTTTGTTGACTTTGTTGACACCGCGAGGTCGTCCCATACTGACATAATAAGGTCCTGCGAAATCAACACCACTGTGACCGAATGGCTTCACCTTCGAAATCCTTGTTGAAGGCAACTCCGCCATAGAAGGTTGGAAATTTTTGGGACGAGCTCTAAAACAGTGAACATATCGAGAACAAACCGATGAAATGGCTCGTCTAACTCCTACTATCGAAAACCGTTAAGCAAGGAGGAATCGAAGAGTGCGTAGCCTGCGTGTAAGTATCTCTTATAGTAGAATATTCGATAAGAAGCGTTGTTAGGCGACTTTATCGAGGGAGAAGGATATGATGTTTACCATCAAAGGTGAGACAAGATGAGTCAATTCTTCCGCCTATTCTCAAGATACCGGAGTCGTCAAGGAACACATTCAACTTCTGGAAATGTTTGGGATATAACTTTCGATTCAATTCTTCTGAAAAGTGAATATTTTGCATTAGTTTCACCAGAAGAAGGAGAGATTCATCTAGTTCTGAGGCTAACAAAGGGCCACAGCGTTTTGAAAGTGGCAATTTAAGGTTAGCGTTCAGGCGAATAACAAATGCGAGAATTCTCTGTATCTTCGCAATGGGAAAAAAGCGCACAAGTAGAGAAAAAGAAGAATTCGAGCATGGTTGCTCCGAACTCTGCAAGCATAAAGGATCTGCAACATGATGTTGTAGAGGTTCATGTTCAACGTCGAAAGCATACACATACAAGCACCCTGAGATCTTTTGAGGACCATTAGACCACAAAGCGCAATCAGCAAATTCAGATGGTAGCAGGCCACGAGAACCAACGTCCGCCAGGTTATTTGACGAGTTAATATGATGCCAAGGATCAGAAGGGATTTTTCCTTGAATATGAGCGACTCGATTAGATATGAACACAGGCCAGCGTTGCAGTTGTCCCTTTATCCACTCAAGTGCGATTTGAGAATCTGAAAATGCACAAACCTTTCAAAAGCATATGAGCCCTTCAAAGAGACCAGGACAAAAGGACAGAATATTAGCCAAAAAAACGGCAGCACAAAGTTCCAATCTAGGAATGGTTATCCTTTTAAGAGGAGCAACTCTGGTTTTTGCGCAAAGGAATATTAAAGACCTATCATTATTCTTATTTATTATCTGAAAGTAAACAACTACACAATAACCTTTCTTTGATGCGTCACAAAAGCCCATCAAATCATACGATATAGCATCCGGTAAAGTAATTCTACGAGGAAAACCAAAGGAAGATAGTGTTGCCAATTCCGAACGATATTTATTTCACACTCTTACAATATCCGCAGATGGTTCCCCATCCCATTTCATTCCTGTGGACCACATTTTTCGAAGTAGATGCTTCAGAAAAAAGGCGATAAGAGATAAAAATCTAAGAAATTCACATATAAGAGCTAGTTGCAACAAGAGGTTGCGTTTAGTACAAGGACGATCTAAAGGTGGCACGCTAAAGTGAAACATATCTTCCGGCGGGTTCCACAACAGACCTAATACCTTCAAAGAGGTGAATTCATCTTCACGGTCAAATGATACTGGATCAATCGAAATATGGGTAGATCTGTCAAAATGAGAGGATCATTAGACGCAAACTTTCTGAGTTCAAACTGACCCTTTCTGAGAAGATCAACTAGCTCTTGTCGCAAACGTCTTGCACCTTCGAGCGTAAAACTTCCAGTAAGGATGTCATCGACATAAGTATCTTCCTGTAAGGCCTTCAACACCAAGGGAAAACCCTTCCCTTCGTCAGTAGCCAATGGAATTAATGTTCTGATAGCCAAATATGGAGCGCTACTCACGCCGTACGTTACTGTTAGTAGTCTATAATCTTGGAGGTCTTCTTCAGGGAAAAATCTCCAAATAATGCGTTGGTAATCTACATGCTCACCTTCAATCCTTATCATGCGATACATCTGTCGAATATCCGCACACACGGTATATTCGTGTAACCGAAAACGAAGCAATATGAAGATAATATCTTGTTGCAGTTTTTTTCAAGTGAGTAGATAGTCGTTAAGTGAACCTTCCTCCAACAAGAGAGACTTAGCCGAGGCATTCAAGACAACGAGTAGCTTCACACGGTCTGCTTGTGCTTTAACGACACAATGATGCGGAAGATAAAAATAATGACCGTTTCAGGAATTCTGATTAATACGTTCCATATGACAAGAATCGAGATAGTTGCGCATAAACTCAGAGTACAACTGATACAACTTAGGGTTCCGCAGAAGCCGTCGCTCAAGAGATAGGAACCAATTTATCGCTAATTCACGAATGGCAGTAAATTTCGGTAATTCACTGCGAAAAGGAAGAGAAACAACGTACCTTTCCTCATGATCACGATAGTGCGAATCAGCAAATATTTGGTCACCCTGTTTATTTTCTAAAGATAATGCTTCGCATAGTGGAACAGAGTCTAGTTCTCAAAAATTTTGAAGAGAGAGGTCTAAGTCCAACTCTGTAGGTATAGCAATTGGCGCAGAAATAGAATAATTTGAATGGCATTCAAATCTTCCCATCAAAACATAACCAAGAACTGTATTGATTGCGTCTAACTGTCCAGGGTTTCCTACAATTTTCTCAGGTTGAATAATTTTGAAAAACACGTCTGCGCCAAGCAAAATATCCATCACTCCAGGAGTGTGAAGATGCGTATCTGCCAATTTCAAAGCTGACAAATGAGACCAGAAAGTTTTAGGAACTTTGGACGACGGCACTCTTTCACATATTCGATCTAAAATTATAGTGTCAGTAACAATTATAGGTGATTGTAAATCAACAGGACAGAATTAAATAGTTACGCAACCATGATGAGCGATACTGTTCATTGAATTCAGACCCTTCACGTTTATTTCCATTTTGCGCTGATGCAAACCTAACAAATAAGCGGCTCGTTTACTAATGAAGGATGACATAGAACCACTGTCCAATAAGCAGCGTAAAGTATGAAACATACCAAAACTATCGCGTACGTCAATCAATTCGGTGGATAACAGTACAGAAGAAGATTTTTTTGCGATGTCAACTCTTGCTGAAAATATAGTGTTATCATTATAAGACGAGGTGGATGGCACAACTTCAACTATTTTATCTTCACCTGTAGTGAATTTATCAAGATGTAATAATGTACGAACCAATGAGAGCGTCGGACCTTCTAATAATGAAATCAGATAATTAAATTTTTCGATCTCATTCAAAGATGAATTATTATGTACAAGAGCGTCGAAAATATCATGAAAGTAGTGAATTGGGTATAATCTCCTCTGAATTTCTTTATTTCAATCTTAGGATGACGAACCTGTGGTGTGTAATTGACCATACAGGGAGCTAAACGTTGCTTTCTTGTGAATATGGAATGAGCTGACGTATTTAAATTGGCTTGGTTTGGATCAAATAATTCAGTATAAATAGTTTCGATGGCAAAATAATCATTTTGAAACTGCGTTTTAATAGCTTCTTCCGATTCCATATCTGCATCATCATCTTGGAATAAAAAATAAACTATGGTCTGATGCTGTTTATTGAAGTCTACCTTTGCTCGAGCAGCAAGATCCAATAGTGCCTTTATTCCACTGAGACGAGAATTTCTATTGAATTTAGCTTTTATCAATTCAATATCAGACATCGTAACTTTTACAACCCAAATGAACAACAAAATAATCAATCAAACAAAATAGGAATCAAATGTTTCCAATCTTTCAGTGATGTGTGCATAAACGCGGTGACACGATGGGTTTTCGGTGTTTTTTGAGTCTTGTCGATTTATTGAAGAATTTCGATGAGTCGGATTTCTTGAATAATTGGGATTTAAATTTTGATTGAGAGTTCTTTAATTGTTATTATAGTGTTTCGATTGAATATTTGGTGGAAAAGTACGATTATAATTTGACTTTTTCGGTACCTCTTGTGTTCTCCGTAGAAATTCACAGTGTTTCCATTATTTCCTTCGGTTGTCGTAAAATTGACACCTATTCATGCATTCTTCGATCGTTTTAGATTCTAAATTACTGAGGTATGATCTATAGGATTCCAAAACTCCTATCTGAAAAGTTTTCAGGGCTACTTTTTCAATTTCTCGTTTTTTGTATCAGAGGTAATGTTGGTCCTCTATGTGGAGGGTAAGGTGTTGTAGCAGATCATTCAAACTTTTCGATAGCCTGCTATAAAATTCTAGACAATTTTCGTTTCTATATTGTACGCATTGTGTCAAACAAGAAACTAGAAAATCTTCATTGCGTGGTCTCCGTATCTTTGTTATAATGCTCTTCGAATTGACTGGCCGTCAATTCTGATGCGTCTTCGAATGCTATGAAATCTCTTGCTTCGTCTCTCATTTTTGATCGAATTGAAAAATTTAGAGCATAGATTAAATCTGGATTTAGTCTTCCTCGAAGATGAATAATTAAGTTATCAACCTCATTGATAAAAATGGATAACTTTTGGCCAGAGTAATATTCTGGAACTGAATTAAATAATAATGGAAGGTCTTGTCTAGACTTTGCGTCAATAGTACTTGCGTAAGAAGAAGTTTGGTTATTATTTTCTAGCGGAACGAAATTTCTTCTGGGGTATGGTCTGAATCTATTTTGTCTAATATAACCGTCACCTAATTCTAATGATTCTTCAGCAATTATCTCCAATTCTTGAGATGACTAGATATCTGTCATTGAGAAAGGACTGGGAAAATGGAAAGTTTTTGGTTATTGGATTTTATGGACTTACACCAAAATTTGCATCCTAAGGTGGGTCGTCCTTCCTTCTTGGTTGAAGTGGATGGTGTTGGAATCACCTTCTGTCTGGTTGATGTTGATGGTTTGATATCGCACAGAGAGTTAAAAAACTCAAAGGGAGTTCCTCAAACACGATCCGGTCACAATTCGTGGTCACAATGGAAACTAGTTTCGGTTTTTTCGAACGACAACCCCGTTGCGATATCCTGTTCGCAGCGCCAATTATGTAACACGTATCCAAAAGTCCTTTTCGAAAAAGAATTTTTTCTTTTTAGGTTTCTTAATCACAACTTTATTGAAAGCTAAATGGAAAGATACACTACGGAAGGAGGTGTTTATTTTGTGAGCCCTAATATGCTTTATAGTGGTCATATTAAAACTAGCTATCTGTTACATGTATTACAAGTGGATCGTCGCTATGGGATGAACTGTCTCATAGGCGGAATCCGGTTGCATGGAATTTCTAACAAAATGATGCCACTCCCACGAAGGAGACGATTTCTCATGAAATAGAACTTTTATGTTGAAAACTTTTTTCACGTACCAAAATCTAACTCAAGTATCATAAAGTTTAAAATATTATTTTGAATTTTTCACTCTTCATCTGAATAACTAATAACTTGCGAACATTCGTGTTTATATGAAAATCAAAATGGTACGAGAAGTAATTATTAACGCAATAATTATTCATGAATTGTCTATAGAATATATGATGGAATGTTCCAACCAACTGAGGATTGCAAACTGAAATCGAATAATGCATTAGCACGAGTCTCCGAGACTTTTGCGAGTCTTCCTTTCGAAACTCGAGACAAGACGAGACTGAGGACTGCGAGACAAGACTCGCAACGAGACTTCGATTTCACAAACTAGACGAGATGAGACTTCAGGAGAGCTGTTTTCGTTGGTCTCCTAGGCATCACTACTACAAACTGTTATTCCATCCTCTATAATTAAAATTCAGCTTACCATTGATTCTTTCGGGTTCTGGTGTTTCATTAACTGTGAAATGAAGAATATGTTATGTGACTTCGGTTTCTGACTCGCACTCCGATGCCGAGTCACTTGTTTTTTCAGCATACATTGCTTTAGGTCTAGCATCGTTATCTGAAATGTCGAATATAATTGTGATCCAGTTCTGTTGATGCGTTGCATCATTTTGAAACTCAATTTTCCGTATTCCGATTTGAATTATTCCATGTGTAAACCTGAAAATCACAGTTGGTTTTCTAATTGGATAGAAGCATAAACAATTCTCTTGAAAAATTCCCTTTGAATTATGATGATTTTTATATTTTTCGTGACATTAATAGTGAGTTTATGGTTATTTTCAGGAATGGGCATTCGAGTCTCTGAAAAATTATGATAAAATGTTTGAAAATCTTTATAACAGCTAAGCTGAAACCATATTTTTATTTAAGAGCATATTCGGTGTATTATCGAATATTGAAAACCTTATTTTGTCTCCGGGTATGATGAAATCACTCCGTTCCCTATCACTTTGTTTTATTGAGCACTTTTATTTCATTTTTCATTACGATTTCAACTCTTGATTTTCGAACTGGAAAATAACATAACTGAATCTTCCAATCAGTTTATATAAATGAAATATTTCCAGTAACAACAGAGAAAACAGCTTCTTCACTATTCGTTAGTTCTTTGAAATTATTGAATTCACAAATCCTGAAAAACTCAATATTTCCGGAGTAAATTCAAAATACATAATTATTAAGACCTCTATGTAGAAAGAACAACGTTGCGATCTTGACTGACAGGAAAATAACCATAACCCAACATTTTGAAAATATCTGAAATGTGTAAAAATTTCATGGTCAACCGGGAGACTTCATTACAGTTAATGAGGAATAATAACTTGTAATTAAAACAAGTTTTGTAATTTCTATGTTCTCACTTTCAATGAGATAGAACATTACCATTTAAGGATTACATTGTATAACCGCGCAGTTACGAACTTATTTCAAGTTCAGCTACAAAAATGTGGAAGGAATGATCATAACATTCGGTCGAAACGGTTCTTTTCGTTTTTATCTCGAAATGAGTTCAAATCTGTGCGGTTACACACGGTAACCCTTAAATTGTAATATCCAATTTTATTGGTAGTAAAAACATAGAAATTACTAAACTTGTTTTTATTATGATTAAAATCAACTACCAACTAGTTACGGCTGAAACAGTTCAATATATAATAAATTGCATTTTGACTTGTGAAAGACGCGATTTTTTAGAGTATTAAGATGTGTTCCATCCTCTTAAAAAGCGCTCCTCTGAAATTTCGTATTTCCTTTATCATCAACAATGGAACTATTACATTTGGATTGATATACACAATATACGGTGAAGATATCCAAAACTGAGTCCAAATGTGATGCAATGATTTTTTGGTTCGATTTAGCTTTGCCGATCCCATGTGGAACATTGCGTAGTCGACTGTTATTTCATGCGTCTTTTGCACTACATAACATATCTTACTCATCCGTTACATCTCGATGGAAACAATGTGAAACTTATATGAATTGCTCAATATGCATGCATAATATGGAGCACTGAGCTCAACAGAGGATGCATGGTGTTTTTGCGCGCATGTTCTAGGGGAACAGCGTGCTATCGTTTTGTCCAAATGTCTGTAATTTTGGATGATTGAGCCGAAAATGGTCTCAATCGACTAGGTTGGACTCACTGATGACGAATCCGGTGTCAAAATCGATTCTGTCCGGCCGGCCGGCCGGCCGTAGACACGATAACTGTCGAACGAAATGAGCTAGCGACTTGAAACTTTCAGGGTAGGTTGCGCATTGGAATGCCGCGGTTAAGTTCGTTAATGGGCCAAATCGATCGAATAGTTTCGGAGTTATAGGCATTTGAAGTTTTGAAGTTATTTATTTTTTATTTCAGAAACCACTTGAGCGATTGGATTCAAACTTGGCAGTTAGGTGAAGTACAACGACGCGCAACTTTGAGCTAAAGTTCGTCAGGATTATATTGTTGGTAATTCTTAAAAAAAAATTTTTTCGAAATTTTTTTCCAAAAAAATTTTTTTTTGGAAATCATTCATCATGTCCAAGAAAAATTATACTCACGCTTTGACCTTCTAATTTCACAGCAATGTACCAAATTTCAGTTCGATACGATCATAAGTTTTGGAGATATCGGGAAAAAATATGTCAAATTTCGAGGTTTTCTTCTCGATATCGTTGATTTTTTCGGTATAACTCGAGAAATACAGATTCAGTCCTGATTAAACTTCACAGCTAGTTTTAAGACGCTGAAAGACAACTTTATGCAAAATTTCGTGATAATCGTGTTATTAGAACAATTTGAAAAAAAAAATTCTATGATTTTCTCATCATATCATCCTCATTAAATTCTGTATGAAACTTTGAACTGTTATTTTCGATGAAGTACTGGATTTCAATTCGATCTGATCTCTATTTTTGGAAATATTGGAAAAATGAAATTTTGATTGGGTATATCTACGGAATCATTGGGTGGATTTTACCCATTCACGAATTCGGCCTTCGTAATTAAGGTCCAAACCTTCTCTACAAATATCGAGTTTCTAAGTTGTTTCTTTCGGAAGTTATTGTGTTTACACAATAACTTCATTCTAATCAATGATTTTGCAGATATACCTGTTCAAAATTCAATTTTCCCAATATTTCCACAAATACAGATAAGATCGAATTGAAATACAGTACATGGTTGATGAATGTCAGCCTGAAAGATCATTCAGAATCTAGTGAGGATAAAATGATCGAAAAATCAGAGAATATCAAATATTTAAACGAAAAAAATGGTACTTTTTTTGAGAAAAGTTCTAATGAGCCGTCATTTCTCGATGATCAGCATTTCCAAACTGATCTCTAAGCCTTATTATAAATAAATCAGCATTTTCCGAGTAATTCTGTAAAAAAACAACGATACCGAGAAAAATTTCAAAAAGCACTGCCGTGAAGGCAGCAACTTTTGCGCGCATGTTCAATGTAGATGACCGCTTCAGCAACGAATTTGAACGTGCGCGCAAAAGCTGCTGCCTTCACGGCAGTGCTTTTTGAAATTTTTTTCTGATAAATTACTGGATTTCAATTCGATCATATCTGTATTTTTGGACATATTGTGAGAATAAAATTTTGAATGGGTATATCTACGGAATCATTGGGCTGATTTTACTCATTCACGAATTCGACCTTCGTAATTAAGCCCCAAACCTACTCTACAAATATCGAGTTTCTAAGTCGTTTCTTCCGGAAGTTATTGTGTTTACGGTCAGCCTAACGGCCGACTGCGTAAACACAATAACTTCCGAAAGAAACAACTTAGAAACTCGATATTTGTAGAGAAGGTTTGGACCTTAATTACGAAGGCCGAATTCGTGAATGGGAAAATCCACCCAATGATTCCGTAGATATACCCAATCAAAATTTTATTTTTCCAATATTTCCAAAAATAGAGATCAGATCGAATTGAAATCCAGTACTTCATCGAAAATAACAGTTCGAAGTTTCATACAGAATTTAATGAGGACGATATGATGAGAAAATCATAGAAATTTTTTTTTTTTAATTGTTCTAATAACACGATTATCACGAAATTTTGCATAAAGTTGTCTTTCAGCGTCTTAAAACTAGCTGTGAAGTTTAATCAGGACTGAATCAGTATTTCTCGAGTTATACCGAAAAAATCAACGATATCGAGAAGAAAACCTCGAAATTTGACATATTTTTTCCCGATATCTCCAAAACTTATGATCGTATCGAACTGAAATTTGGTACATTGCTGTGAAATTAGAAGGTCAAAGCGTGAGTATAATTTTTCTTGGATATGATGAATGGTTCCCGAAAAAAAAATTTCGAAAAAAATTTTTTTTAAAAATTACCGACAATATAATCCTGACGAAATTTAGCTCAAAGTTGCGCGTCGTTGTACTCCACCTAACCGCCAAGTTTGAATCCAATCTTCCAGGTAGTTTCTGAAATAAAAAATAAATACCTTCAAAACTTCAAATGCCTATAACTCCGAAACTATTCGACCGATTTGGCCCATTAACGAACTTAACCGCGGCATTCCAATGCGCGACCTACCCTGAAAGTTTCAAGTTGCTAGCTCACTTCGTTCGACCGTTATCGTGTCTACGGCCGGCCGGACAGAATCGATTTTGACACCGGATTCGTCATCAGTGAGTCCAACCTAGTCGATTGAGACCATTTTCGGCTCAATCATCCAAAATTACAGACATTTGGACAAAACGATAGCACGCTGTTCCCCTAGAACATGCGCGCAAAAATGCACGAAATTTGACTGATTTCTTTCCAACATCTACGAAAATTATAACTATATCAAGGAGAAATTTAGAACACTGCGGTGAAGTATGAATGAAAAGGTACGGGCACAATTTTTCTCGCCTATGAAGAACAGTTTGTATAGAAAAAAATTATTCGAAAACAATTCAGGAAAATTTTTTGATTCAGTTAAATACCAAAACCCGACAAAATTTCGCAGAAACTTCCGGATCGTTATAATAATAATAAAAATAAGAATATAATAATAATAATGATAATGATAATGATAATGATAATAATAATAATAATAATAATAATAATAATAATAATAATAATAATAATAATAATAATAATAATAATAATAATAAAAATAATAATAATAATAATAATAAAAATGCCTTCTTTTATGTCCAGAGGATTAACTAGTTTACTGCCTAAGACCGCAGTTACCCATGACCCTTCTCAGTATCGCCCTAGAACTTGTTTGTCCACTATACAGGGTCTTTAACGAGGAACCTCACCCATATTTATACGGGAAACTACTGAACGTATTTTCATGAAATTCAGCACTTATAAGTATTTCATGATGCTGATGAAATCTAAAATATTTTCAAGGCATGAGCACCTCCGGTTTTTCCGGAAATGACGTCAACTTCCGTTTTTGCGCGCATGTTCTAGGGGAACAGCGTGCTATCGTTTTGTCCAAATGTCTGTAATTTTGGATGATTGAGCCGAAAATGGTCTCAATCGACTAGGTTGGACTCACTGATGACGAATCCAGTGTCAAAATTGATTCTGTCCGGCTGGCCGGCCGGCCGGCCGTAGACACGGTAACTGTCGACAGAAGCAAGCTAGCTACTTGAAACTTTCAGGATAGGTTGCGCATTAGAATGCCGCGGTTAAGTTCGTTAATGGGCCAAATCGGTCGAATAGTTTCGGAGTTATAGGCACTTGAAGTTTTGAAGTTATTTATTTTTTATTTCGGAAACTACTCAAGCGATTGGATTCAAACTTAGCAGTTTGGTGGAGTATAACGACGCGCAACTTTGAGCCAAATTTCATCAGGATCATATTGTCAGTAAATCTAAAAAAAAATTTTTTTCGACATTTTTTTCCAAAACAGTTTTTTTTTCGGAAACCATTCATCATATCCAAAAAAAATTATACTAACACTTTGACCTTCTAATTTCACAGCAGTGTACCCAATTTCAGTTCGATACGATCATAAGTTTTGGAGATATCAGGAAAAAATATGTCAAATTTCAAAGTTTTCTTCTCGATATCGTTGATTTTTTCGGTATAACTCAAAAAATACTGATTCAGTCCTGATTAAAATTCACAGCTAGTTTTGAGATGCTGAAAGACAACTTTATGCAAAATTTCGTGATAATCGTGTCATTAGAACAATTTGAAAAAAAAAATTTCTATGATTATCTCATCATATCATCCTCATTAAATTCTGTATGAAACTTCAAACTGTTATTTTCGATTGAGTACTGGATTTCAATTCGATCTGATCTGTATTTTTGGAAATATTGGAAAAATAAAATTTTGATTTGGTATATCTATGGAATCATTGGCTGGATTTTACCCATTCACGAATTCCGTAGATATACCCAATCAAAATTTTATTTTTCCAATATTTCCAAAAATACAGATTAGATCGAATTGAAATCCAGTAATTCATCAAAAAAAAATTTCAAAAAGCACTGCCGTGAAGGCAGCTATTTTTTGCGCGCACGTTCAAATTCGTTGCTGAAGCGGTCATCTACATTGAACATGCGCGCAAAAGTTGCTGCCTTCACGGCAGTGCTTTTTGAAATTTTCCAAATTAGAACACCATTTTTTGCGCGCATGTTCTAGGGGAACAGCGTGCTATCGTTTTGTCCAAATGTCTGTAATTTTGGATGATTGAGCCGAAAATGGTCTCAATCGACTAGGTTGGACTCACTGATGACGAATCCGGTGTTAAAATCGATTCTGTCCGGCCGTAGACACGATAACTGTCGAACGAAGTGAGCTAGCAACTTGAAACTTTCAGGGTAGGTCGCGCATTGGAATGCCGCGGTTAAGTTCGTTTATGGGCCAAATCGATCGAATAGTTTCGGAGTTATAGGCATTTGATGTTTTGAAGTTATTTATTTTTTATTTCAGAAACCACTTGAGCGATTTGATTCAAACTTGGCAGTTAGGTGAAGTACAACGACGCGCAACTTTGACCTGAATTTCGTCAGGATTATATTGTCAGTAATTTTTAAAAAATTTTTTTTTCGGAAACCATTCATCATATCCAAAAAAAATTATACTCACGCTTTGACCTTCTAATCTCACAGCAATGTACCAAATTTCAGTTCGATACGATCATAAGTTTTGGAGATATCGGGAAAAAATATGTCAAATTTCGAGTTTTTCTTTTCGATATCGTTGATTTTTTCGGTATAACTCGAGAAATACTGATTCAGTCCTGATTAAACTTCACACCTAGTTTTAAGACGCTGAAAGACAACTTTACGCTAAATTTCGTGATAATCGTGTTATTAGAACTATTTGAAAAAACAAATTTCTATGATTTTCTCATCATATCATCCTCATTAAATTCTGTATGAAACTTCGAACTGTTATTTTCGATGAAGTACTGGATTTCAATTCGATCTGATCTCTATTTTTAGAAATATTGGAGAAATAAAATTTTGATTGGGTATATCTACGGAATCATTGGGTGGATTTTACCCATTCACGAATTCGGCCTTCGTAATTAAGGTCCAAACCTTCTCTACAAATATCGAGTTTCTAAATTGTTTCTTTCGGAAGTTATTGTGTTTACGCAGTCGGCCGTTAGGCTGACCGTAAACACAATAACTTCCGGAAGAAACAACTTAGAAACTCGATATTTGTAGAGTAGGTTTGGGGCTTAATAACGAAGGTCGAATTCGTGAGTGGGTAAAATCCGCCCAATGATTCCGTAGATATACCCATTCAAAATTTTATTTTTACAATATGTCCAAAAATACAGATATGATCGAATTGAAATCCAGTAATTTATCAGAAAAAAAAATTCAAAAAGCACTGCCGTGAAGGCAGCAGCTTTTGCGCGCACGTTCAAATTCGTTGCTGAAGCGGTCATCTACATTGTACATGCGCGCAAAAGTTGCTGCCTTCACGGCAGTGCTTTTTGAAATTTTTTCAAATTAGAACCACATTTTTTTATGGCAGATATTGAATCTACGTTAAAAAATAATGTGAGTGTATGCATCACACCCTTGCCCTAAAGTGGATATTTTCTGAGTTATTCACAAAAAACTGTTTTTCGTCTTGAATTTTCAGCTATTTCTTTTCCCTTCACGCCAAAAAGATGACATTTTCAGGAACTGTTACTTAAACCATGTTTTAGATTTTACTACCCTAATATGCAAGTGAAAAAAGTTACAGGTTGTTCCTAAATAGATGGCGAATTTGGATTCGAATTTGTATCGGAAACCTCTTTATTTCAACTAATCGGCCATCGGTTTTCTCTCCAGTGATAAATAAATAATTCCTTATGAACCATATGCAAAAACTTACCATGTTTTACATTATTTTTTTTTAATGATAGATATCATTAATTACATCTGCCAAATTCCTCTTTATTCAGTAGCATTTTGTGTTTACTATTAATTTGGTGATAATTCGTATTAAGTTATAAAATCGATCACTATGCCTAATTTTACCAATGAAGATTATTTAAATCTCATTCTACTTCATGGAGAATGTAATAAAGTTGTAGATAGAATGATTCGACTGTTCATTGAGAGGTTTCCTGACCGACCCAGACCAACGAGAGATACCATTAACAGAACCATGACAAACTTGAGAAATGTCGGATCTTTCGTTAAGAAAACTACACACAGAGAAAAAAGTGTAGTAGAAGATGAGAACAACGAAATTACAGTTCTTGCATATTTTCGTGTGAATTTTTTGCGAAGCTATGATGATTCGATTTCAAGAGAATGAAAACTGTTTGGACTGTATAATTTGGACAGATGAATCTAAATTCACAAAGAATGGTTCTTTCAATAGGCATAACAGTCATTATTGGGATGAAGAGAACAACCACCACTTCAGACAATGGAACTTTCAAGAGACCTGGAGTTTCAATGTTTTTTGCGCCATCAAAAATGATGCAATTCTCGATGTTCACATTTATGATGGGACTTTAACTGGTAAGATAGAACACTACACATGTTTGCATTATTTAAAGAATGTTCTCCCTTAGGAGATAGATATTCTGACATATTGACTCAAATAATTGAGCCGCTAGTACAGAACCATAATGACTTATGGTTTCAACAAGATGGCGCGCCTCCACATAATTCACTCAATGTGTCAAATATCCTCTACAGGCTCTATTTTCGATTTTGTTTTCGAATTTTCCTGCTCAGAGAGAATTTTCCAACCAAAACTGAAAAATGTTACATCAAAATAAATTGAAATTTTCTAAGGAATCTATTTCTGCAATAAAAAAATGGTGTTCTAATTTGAAAAACGGAAGTTGACGTCATTTCCGGAAAAACCGGAGGTGCTCATGCCTTGAAAATATTTTAGATTTCATCAGCATCGTGAAATACTTATAAGTGCTGAATTTCATGAAAATACGTTCAGTAGTTTCCCGTATAAATATGGGTGAGGTTCCTCGTGAAAGACCCTGTATATAAACTGTTTTTTGCAATATTATGCAACAAAGCGTATAGCCACCTCAAAGATAATCGAATACTTACCTTGGAACAGAAAGGATGCCGAAGGGAGGCCATGGGATGTAAGGAGAAGGCATTGATTCGGTAGTGCTCCAACAAGCCAGAACCAAATGTCGAAACCTATATATGGGATATGTTGACTATCAGAAAGCATTTAACTCCATGTCTCATAGTATTCTGAAGGTGCTCAAAACATATGGAATCGATCCAAAAATTGTAAACTTTTTCCAGAAGGCCATGGATAATTGAAAAACAAAGCTTCGGATTCAATCAGAACATGGTATAATAGAAGGTGCGCCAAGCTGGTGACTCATGCATGGAATTTCGATATTTTAATATTATGGGTATTTTGTGCCCATTTGGTGCCGATTTGTGCTGTAAATATTGAATTATGTGTCCGTATAGTTTTCGAGATATTTTGAGATTTTCAAGTGGGTTACCAGCTTCATGCTGTGACTCATATATTGAAATTAAATTTTTTTCACCATTAAATTGTGCCCATTATGTGCCAATTTGTGCCGTGTATAGCGAATTTTGTGCCCGTATAGTTTTAGAGATATTTAGAGTTTTTCAAGAGGGTCACCAACTTGACGCTGTGACTCATATATTAAAATTTGTGATTTCATTTTACTATTGAATTGTGCCCATTTTTTGCCAATTCGTGCCGTATGTGGTGAATTTTATGCCCGTATAGTTTTAGAGATATTTTGAGTTTTTCCAGCTCGACGCTGTGGCCCATATCATCAATAATATTCAACGTGTTACAGGTAACTCCGTCGAACCACTGCAGGAGTTCAAGAAAAACTTTCGGTAAAAAATGGTAATTTTCATGGGAATTGTTCTGATATTCCTAGGGCTACTCGGCGTGATGTGTGAACATGATTGGAAAGAGGAATTTTCGAATTTGCTGTCATTTTGATCTCTTCTTGCGTGAAATGGAGAGATATTTTCGAAAAATTCTCGAAAAATACCACAAACATTGATATTTTCCACAGGTAGGAAACTACAGGAAAGAATTTGGCTGCTGGGTTCAAGCTCGATTAAATGTCTTGGTACAATTGATAAGACGAAAAACGATATCGATCCGTAACGTGGCTCCGTATTTCTATCTTTCATTCGTATTCTTGCAAGAATATTTGGAAAAAGTGACATTCCTACAAAAATCCGGTACAAATTCGACATTTTGAGTATTTCTGTGGACTCGGACGAGATCGGCTATCTCTACCGCCTTCGGGATCGCTTTGGAGTCAGAATTTCTTGCGGTGATGAAAATATATGGCAACGTCTAACTGTGATTTCCTATTGACTCCGCGGAAAACTCAACATCGTAGTCTTTGACCGTCGGGAAAAATCGGGGTACTTCATCATAACAGTTCAAAAGTATCATATAAGTAAAAAAAAAGAGTTATTTTGATTAACGGAAAAAATTTTCAAATGAAAACATTCAAATAAACCAAATTTTCGCCACAACAAACCCACAAAAGTATTGCGGATTAAATGTGACTCTTTTGATACAAATGATATGCTCTCTTCAGTATTCATTATTTGTATAGATTTCCTTACCTGAAAGACTTTGCCTGTCCGCAATTCTCGAATACTTTCGGGCATTTAAGCTCGAAAAGCGCACATTTGGCAATGATCGGGTGCTTCCTAGAATTTAATCTCGAAATTGAGTTGAGGTTGAGTGAAGTCGAATATCGTGGAATTAAATTGATCAAAAATTTGCTTGAAATGATGAAAAATATGGATGAATTACCAATTTCAAGTAGTTGGATGATATAAGAAACAGTTTACGTGGAATGTTCTTTCAAAGCAAGTCCAGTTGAAATGAATTAACATCAAGATGAAGATAATTACTTAAAATTTGCCGGAATTCAATGAACTGTTGAAGTAAATATAAAATTAGGTTCGTTCCGATTATATTTCTTTATTTTCAAGCATTATTTCGTCTTTTGTAAGGATTTATGTTTCGATTGTGACTTTTGTTCGTATAAGTCGAACGAAAGTGAATTTTGTGCATTTTCGGAACATTCCTATTCCTGAAAAGTCGATATTGACGAATCATTTCTTTCCATTTGATCTTTTTTGTCTAAAAACCTATGATACTGAAACCATTGAGTCGATTCATGTGATTCTATATCTATTCGGAAAAATGGTTGTCGTTTCAAGATATATAAATATGAAATTGAGTTTCGATTTTTGATGGTAGATTTGTTGTTTCTATGTATACTCCATTCACTTTTATGAAGTATTCTGGTTTGCCATGACATTCTGAGACATTTCACCGTGTATATTTTGAAAATCTTAGGTTATAGTCGTTTTTCTGTCAGAGGTCGTAGTTACTTAAGGGTAAGGGAAAAGGTAAGGGTAAGGGTAAGGGTAAGGGTAAGGGTAAGGGTAAGTGTAAGGGTAAGGAAAAGTCTAAGGGTGAGGGTAAGGGTGTGGGTAAGGGTAAGAATAAGGGTAAGGGTAAGGGTAAGGGTAAGGGTAAGGGTAAGGGTAAGGGTAAGGGTAAGGGTAAGGGTAAGGGTAAGGGTAAGGGTAAGGGTAAGGGTAAGGGTAAGGGTAAGGGTAAGGGTAAGGGTAAGGGTAAGGGTAAAAGCAAGGGTGAGGGTAAGGGTAAGGGTAAGAATAAGGGTAAGGGTAAGGGTAAGGGTAAAGGTAAGGGAAAGGGAAAGGGTAAGGGTAAGGGTAAGGGGAAGGGTAAGGGTAAGGGTAAGCTTAAGGGTAAAAGCAAGGGTAAGGGTAAGGGTAAGGGTAAGAATAAGGGTAAGGGTAAGGGTAAGGGTAAGGGTAAGGGTAAGGGTAAGGGTAGGTATAAGGGTAAGGGAAAGCCTAAGGGTGAGGGTAAGGGTGTGGGTGAGGGTAAGAGTAAGGGTAAGGGTAAGGGCAAGGGTAAGTGTAAGGGTAAGGGTAAGGGTAAGGGCAAGGGTAAGGGTAAGGGTAAGGGTAAGGGTAAGGGTAAGGGTGAGGGTAAGGGTAAGGGTAAGGGTAATGGTAAGGGTAAGGGTAAGGGTAAGCTTCAGTGTAAAAGCAAGGGTAAGGGTAAGGGTAAGGGTAAGGGAAAGCCTAAGGGTGAGGGTAAGGGTGTGGGTAAGGATAAGAGTAAGGGTAAGGGTAAGGGTAAGGGTAAGGGTAAGGGTAAGGGTAAGGGTAAGGGTAAGGGTAAGGGTAAGGGTTAGGGTAAGGGTAAGGGTAAGGGTAAGGGTAAGGGTAAGGGTAAAGGTAAGGGTAAGGGTAAGGGTAAGGGTAAGGGAAAGGATAAGGGTAAGGGTAAGGGTAAGGGTAAGGGTAAGGGTAAGGGTAAGGGTAAGGGTAAGGGTAAGGGTAAGGGTAAGGGAAAGGGTAAGGGTAAGCTTGAGGGTAAAAGCAAGGGTAAGGGTAAGAATAAGTGTAAGGGTAAGGGTAAGGGTAAGGGTTAGGGTAATGGTAAGGGTAAGGTTAAGGGTAAGGGTAAGGGTAAGGTTAAGTGTAAGTGTAAGGGTAAGAGTAAGGGTAAAGGTAAGGGTAAGGGTAAGGGTAAGGGTAAGGGTAAGGGTAAGGGTAAGGGTAAGGGTAAGGGTTAGGGTAAGGGTAAGGGTAACGGTAAGGGTAAGGGTAAGGGTAAGGGTAAGATTAAGGGTAAGCATAAGGGTAAAAGAAAGGGTAAGGGTAAGGGTACGGGTGAGGGTAAGGGTAAGGGTAAGGGTAAGGGTAAGGGTAAGGGTAAGGGTAAGGGTCAGGGTAAGGGTAAGGGTAAGGGTAAGGGTAAGGGTAAGGGTGAGGGTAGCGGTAAGGGTAAGGGTAAGGGTAAGGGTAAATGTAAGCTTAAGGGTAAAAGCAAGGGTAAGGGTAAGGGTAAGGGTAAGAATAAGGGTAAGGGTAAGGGTAAGGGTAAGGGTAAGGGTAAGGGTAAGGGTAAGGGTAAGGGTAAGGGTAAGGGTAAGGGTAAGGGTAAGGGTAAGGGTAAGGGTAAGGGTAAGGGTAAGGGTGAGGGTAAGGGTAAGGGTAAGGGTAAGGGTAAGGGTAAGGGTAAGGTTAAGGGTAAGGGTAAGGGTAAGGGTAAGGGTAAGGGTAAGGGTGAGGGTAACGGTAAGGGTAAGGGTAAGGGTAAGGGTAAATGTAGGCTTAAGGGTAAAAGCAAGGGTAAGGGTAAGGGTAAGGGTAAGAATAAGGGTAAGGGTAAGGGTAAGGGTAAGCTTAAGGGTAAAAGCAAGGGTAAGGGTAAGGGTAAGGGTAAGAATAAGTGTAAGGGTAAGTGTAAGGGTAAGGGTAAGGGTTAGCGTAAGGGTAAGGGTAAGGGTAAGGGTAAGGGTAAGGGTAAGGGTAAGGGTAAGGGTAAGGGTAAGGGTAAGGGTAAGGGTAAGGAAAAGGGTAAGGGTAAGGGTAAGGGTTAGGGTAAGGGTAAGAGTAAGGGAAAGGGTAATATAAAGGGTAAGCATAAGGGTAAAAGAAAGGGTAAGGGTAAGGGTAGGGGTAAGGGTAAGGGTAAGGGTAAGGGTAAGGGTAAGGGTAAGGGTAAGTGTAAGAGTAAGGGAAAGAAAGCCTAAGGGTAAGAGTAAGGGTAAGGGTAAGGGTAAGGGTAAGGGTAAGGGTAAGGGTAAGGGTGAGGGTAAGGGTCAGGGTAAGGGTAAGGGTAAGGGTAAGGGTAAGGGTAAGGGTAAGGGTAAGGGTAAGGGTAAGGGTAAGGGTAAAGGTAAGGGTAAGGGTAAGGGTAAGGGTAAGGGTAAATGTAAGCTTAAGGGTAAAAGCAAGGGTAAGGGTAAGGGTAAGGGTAAGAATAAGGGTAAGGGTAAGGGTGAGTGTAAGGGTAAGGGAAAGCCTAGGGGTGAGGGTAAGGGTGTGGGTAAGGGTAAGAGTAAGGGTAAGGGTAAAGGTAAGGGTAAGGGTAAGGGTAAGGGTGAGGGTAAGGGTAAGGATAAGGGTATGGGTAAGGGTAAGGGTAAGGGTAAGGGTGAGGGTAAGGGTAAGGGTGAGAGTAAGGGTAAGGGTAAGGGTAAGGGTAAGGGAAAGGGTAAGGGTAAGGGTAAGCTTAGGGGTAAAAGCAAGGGTAAGGGTAGTAAGAAGTGTAAGGGTATGTGTAAGGGTAAGGGTAAGGGTAAGAGTTAGGGTAAGGGTACGGGTAAGGGTAAGGGTAAGGGTAAGGTTAAGTGTAAGGGTAAGGGTAAAAGTAAGGGTAAAGGTAAGGGTAAGGGTAAGGGTAAGGGTAAGGGTAAGGGTAAGGGTAAGGGTAAGGGTAAGGGTAAGGGTAAGGGTTAGGGTAAGGGTAAGGGTAAGGGTAACGGTAAGGGTAAGGGTGAGGGTAAGGGTAAGGGTAAGGGAAAGGGTAAGGGTTAGGGTAAGCTTAGGGGTAAAAGCAAGGGTAAGGGTAAGAATAAGTGTAAGGGTAAGTGTAAGGGTAAGGGTAAGGGTAAGGTTAAGTGTAAAGGTAAGGGTAAGAGTAAGGGTAAAGGTAAGGGTAAGGGAAAGGGTAAGGGTAAGGGTAAGGGTAAGGGTAAGGGTAAGGGAAAGGGTTAGGGTAGGGGGTAAGGGTAAGGGTAAGGGTAAGGGTAACGGTAAGGGTAAGATTAAGGGTAAGCATAAGGGTAAAAGAAAGGGTAAGGGTAAGGGTAAGGGTAAGGGTAAGGGTAAGGGTAAGGGTCAGGGTAAGTGTAGGAGTAAGGGAAAGCCTAAGGGTGAGGGTAAGGGTGTGGGTTAGGGTAAGAGTAAGGGTAAGGGTAAGGGTAAGGGTAAGGGTAAGGGTAAGGGTAAGGGTAAGGGTAAGGGTAAGGGTAAGGGTAAGGGTAAGGGTAAGGGTAAGGGTAAGGGTAAGGGTAAGGGTAAGGGTAAGGGTAAGGGTAAGGGTAAGGGTAAGGGTAAGGGTAAGGGTAAGGGTAAGGGTAAGGGTAAGGGTAAGGGTAAGGGTAAGGGTAAGGGTAAGGGTAAGGGTAAGGGTAAGGGTAAGCTTAAGGGTAAAAGCAAGTGTAAGGGTAAGGATAAGGGAAGAATAAGGGTAAGGGTAAGGGTGAAGGTAAGGGTAAGCTTAAGGGTAAAAGCAAGGGTAAGGGTAAGGGTAAGGGTAAGAATAAGTGTAAGGGTAAGTGTAAGGGTAAGGGTAAGGGTAAGGGTTAGGGTAAGGGTAAGGGTAAGGGTAAGGGTAAGGGTAAGGTTAAGTGTAAGGGTAAGGGTAAGAGTAAGGGTAAAGGTAAGGGTAAGGGTAAGGGTAAGGGTAAGGGTAAGGGTAAGGGTAAGGGAAAGGGTAAGGGTAAGGGTAAGGGTAAGAGTAAGGGTAAGGGTAAGATTAAGGGTAAGCATAAGGGTAAAAGAAAGGGTAACGGTAAGGGAAAGGGTAAGGGTAAGGGTAAGGGTAAGAGTAAGGGTAAGGGTAAGATTAAGGGTAAGCATAAGGGTAAAAGAAAGGGTAAGGGTAAGGGTAAGGGTAAGGGTAAGTGTAAGAGTAAGGGAAAGCCTAAGGGTAAGTATTAGGGTAAGGGTGAGGGTTATGGTAAGGGTAAGGGTAAGGGTAAAGGTAAGGGTAAGAGTAAGGGTAAGGGTAAGGGTAAGGGTAAGGGTAAGGGTAAGGGTAAGGGTGAGGGTAAGGGTAAGGGTAAGGGTAAGGGTAAGGGTAAGGGTAAGGGTAAGGGTAAGGGTAAGGGTGAGGGTAAGGGTAAGGGTAAGGGTAAGGGTAAGGGTAAATGTAAGCTTAAGGGTAAAAGCATGGGTAAGGGTAAGGGTAAGGGTAAGAATAAGGGTAAGGGTAAGGGTAAGGGTAAGGGGAAAGGTAAGGGTAAGGTTAAGAGTATGGGTAAGGGCAAGGGTAAGGGTAAGGGTAAGGGTAAGGGTAAGGGTAAGGGTAAGCTCAAGGGTATGAGCAAGGGTAAGGGTAAGGGTAAGTGTAAGGGTAAGGGAAAGCCTAGGGGTGAGGGCAAGGGTGTGGGTAAGGGTAAGAGTAAGGGTAAGGGTAAAGGTAAGGGTAAGGTTAAGAGTATGGGTAAGGGCAAGGGTAAGGGTAAGGGTAAGGGTAAGGGTAAGGGTAAGGGTAAGCTCAAGGGTAAAAGCAAGGGTAAGGGTAAGGGTAAGGGTAAGAATAAGGGAAAGGGTAAGGGTAAGGGTAAGGGTAAGGGTAAGGATAAGGGTAAGGGTAAGGGTAAGGGTAAGGGTAAGGGTAAGGGTTAGGGTAAGGGTAAGGGTAAGGGTAAGGGTTAGGGTAAGCTTAAGGGTAAAAGCAAAGTGAGGGGTGAGGGTTAGGGTGTGGGTAAGGGTAAGAGTAAGGGTAAGGGTAAGGTTAAGTGTAAGGGTAAGGGAAAGAGTAAGGGTAAGGGTAAGGGTAAGGGTAAGGGTAAGGGTAAGGATAAGGGTAAGGGTAAGGGTAAGGGTAAGGGTAAGGGTAAGGGTAAGGGTAAGGGTAAGGGTAAGGGTAAGGGTAAGGGTAAGGGTAAGGATAAGGGTAAGGGTAAGGGTAAGGGTAAGTGTAAGGGTAAGGGTAAGGGTAAGGGTAAGGGTAAGGGTAAATGTAAGGGTAAGGGTAAGGGTAAGGGTAAGCTTAAGGGTAAGGGTAAGGGTAAGGGTAAGGGTAAGGTTAAGGGTAAGGGTAAGCTTAAGAGTAAAAGCAAGGGTAAGGGTAAGGGTAAGGGTAAGGGTAAGAATAAGGGTAATGGTAAGGTTAAGGGTAAGGGTAAGGGTAAATGTAAGGGTAAGGGTAAGGGTAAGGGTAAGGGTAAGGGTAAGGGTAAGGGTAAGGGTAAGGTTAAGGGTAAGGGTAAGGGTAAGGGTAAGGGTAAGGATAAGGGTAAGGGTAAGGGTAAGCTTAAGGGTAAAAGCAAGGGTGAGGGTAAGGGTAAGGGTAAGAATAAGGGTAAGGGTAAGGGTAAGGGTAAGGGTAAGGGTAAGGGTAAGGGTAAGGGTAAGGGTAAGGGTAAGGGTAAGGGTAAGGGTAAGGGTAAGGGTAAGGGTAAGGGTAAGAGTAAGGGTAAGGGTAAGGGTAAGGTTAAGTGTAAGGGTAAGGGTAAGAGTAAGGGTAACGGTAAAGGTAAGGGTGAGGGTAAGGGTAAAGGTAAGGGTAAGGGTAAGGGTAAAGGTAAGGGAAGGGTAAGGGTAAGGGTAAGGGTAAGGGTAAGGGTAAGCTCAAGGGTAAAAGCAAGGGTAAGGGTAAGGGTAAGAATAAGGGTAAGGGTAAGGATAAGGGCAAGGGTAAGGGTAAGGGTGAGGGTGAGTGTAAGGGTGAGGGAAAGCCTAAGGGTGAGGGTAATGGTGTGGGTAAGGGTAAAGGTGAGGGTAAGGGTAAGGGTAAGGGTTAGGGTAAGGGTAAGGGTAAGGGTAAGGATAAGGATAAGGGTAAGGGTAAGGGTAAGGGTAAGCTTAAGGGTAAAAGTAAGGGTAAGGGTAAGGGTAAGAATAAGGGTAAGGGTAAGGGTAAGGGTAAGGTTAAGGGTAAGGGTAAGGTTAAGTGTAAGGGTAAGGGTAAGGGTAAGGGTAAGGGTAAGGGTAAAGGTAAGTGTAAGGGTAAGGGTAAGAGTAAGGGTAAGGGTAAGGGTAAGGGTAAGGGTAAGGGTAAGCTTAAGGGTAAGGGTAAGCTTAAGGGTAAAAGCAAAGGTAAGGGTAAGGGTGAGGGTAAGGGTAAGAATAAGGGTAAGGGTAAGGGTAAGGGTAAGGGTAAGGGTGAGGGGTAAGTGTAAGG